>OX346225.1:11418956-12837912 GCA_947049295.1 Ligdia adustata
TTTTTATAACAACTCCTTAACATGGGTATCAAATGAAAAGGCTTGACTAGTTGAATAAGTAAGATGAATGTCAAATCCAAGATCGTTGCCACCACAAAAGTCCAATGTCGGGGATAACTTAAATTTTTAAGTATTCTTTTATTAATATAGGTTGAATCGGCTGTTTAAATTTTCGAAAAATATTAAATGATATACCCAAAACAAGTGACAGTAGATGTAAGATCTTTACTGTATATTTGATGTTTGGAAGTCTGCAATAAAGAGTAAATTCATTCATTTATTCATTCAAGTGTATACAAATCCGTAGGTATATACTTAGTAGGTATATAGTATACAAACTCTCGAACGCAATATCTCGAGGAAAAATTTTCGTAAACCAAGTTCACAGTACCTGACATGTATTTATGTATAGATTCAAAGTAAGGATGTGATCACAGCCCACTCTTTTTATAAGATAGAATAATGTAGAAACAAGTGGTTAGAAGCGAGTTTGAAAAAACAAGACTCCTAGTTCGTTAAACCTCAATATCATCCTTAATTATTTTTTTTATTTGATTTACCCAGTGTTGTTCTCACGACTATGACAAATCTATTGACACCACTCACATTAAAATACGACTAGCCGTTTAGGCTATAGGGCGTGCCAAAGATATATACGAGTACATACATATAAACATACATACACTCGAAAACCATAACCGTAAATATTAACAGGTAAAAAAAGGAAACCCGACATTAATACGGCAAGTACAATTCACGTTACAAAACAAAAAGTCATCTTTGTAGTGTTTAAAATAATAAGTCTTTTAAAAAAAAATACTACTGAACAGATTCCGATAAAATAGCATTGAAATAATTGGAACTTACTAACACAAATACAAAAAAAAGTATTTTTATATGTTTAATATGTTTTTTTTTTGTTTCAAATCCGTACAGACATATCTGAGAATTCGCGGAACATTACATAAAAAACAGATTCTCACTAATTTTGAACCTCGTCATTTTTGATGAATTCAGTTAGAAATAATTAGTGACAATCTCAGCAGGATCAACCATAATTTAGACGTGTTACGTTAAATTCACAAAAAAAAAATCAATGCGTAGAATTATAAATTATCATTTGATGAGAAAGGTTCAATCTCCAAAGCTAAAAACATGAGCTTCGTTATTCCCAATGTAATAAAACGTACTCTTTGGTTTCTAAACCAACTGACGGCTCAACTGTAATGGCCAACAAACTTTGTTAGGATCTGAACATCAGATTAGAACTGTCATTGAATTGACCTAAAACATATATATATTTTTATTTATTTTTTATCCTACACAGCTAGGCATTTGACCACAAGTCCGCACGGCCACGGAAATCAGCAATACTGTAGCCCTAGATGGAGCATGCCTAGTCTGGAATACACTGGCTCTCAAGGAAGGCTGCCGGAACACACCGTTAGGTGCTTGGCGACAGATTTTACAACTTGAGGGTATACCTTCAAGTTGTAAAATCTTTTCATATATTTTTTCTCCCATTCTGAACACATCTTTACTCTTCTCGGCTTAGGCCCCATTTACATACATATGAGGCAGACATCTCTGTACCCGAACCTTACGCCCTCCTTCACAGTTGGGTATTTTCGTTTTTTTACACGTTTTTCCCGCCTTTGTCTTGGAAACTCTTTGGAGTTTACAGGTAGGTTTGAAAAAAGAATTTGCTGTAACGTACGCATACATTCTTTTTTTACCCGACTGGGGTAAATTAAGGTAATGTTTTTCGAGTTTATATTTGAAAGTTTGTATGTAAGTATGTATGTATGTCTGACTCTTCGTGACCTTATACAGCTTAAACTAGTAGATCTATTTTGGAGTCCGAACTATTATTGGATTTGCTTTTATTTGCATATGGTATTATGCCATACCGCGGTTTCATTCGTAAAGATACAGTGAAAAGTTTAGCAAGCGAGTTTTTTTTTATTCATTTATTATCATCGTAGCTTATTCGGAGCGATTGAATCATCCCTGTTTTCAGATCGGCAAATTTTTGTTTAGTCTAAATATGAAAGAATACTTATCTGAAGACTAAACTAACTCAATGCTTAAGTACAACGTAAAAAAAAACGCATCACTATACTATAATTTTATTGATATATACACACATATATATATATATATATATATATATATATATATATATATATATATATATATATATATATATATAATCGTACATACAAGCTTATTTTTAGTAAGTATTACAAAAAAATAATCCAGTCGTACTTTTGCAAAAAATTCATTAATTCATCATCAAAATTTAGCAAAATATTCCTTCTCTCCCACAAGACACGGGTAATCTTCTTACCTCTCCCCTCCCTTGGGAGTACTCCCCTTCCCCCGCTCGCCTGGCAATTTTTCTATATTACAACAGAAATAACTTATTTTTGCAATAGCATTATGATACTACTTATTACTAGAGATATTTTAGTAGCTTTTTTATATAGAAACGAATAAAACTAAAGTTTTACTGTCTTACCAGAAAAGATTTTGCCATGCCTTAGACAAGTATTTAGTTGATGTTTCGTTTAATTTCTCACTACAAATCTGCTGCTATCACTTACCTACCACAAAACCTTATCTAACCAGTGTCTTACTCCTAAAACCAATTTTGACATTCGATCTAGTATATTTTTATAAGGGTTTTTATATAATTCCTTAGCCAAATACAAAAAAATACGTCACAATTAATAACCTCTAATCGAATAACCCACCCCTGACCGTTCCTGGTGCAAAAGTACCCATGACACTTGCAGCATTGCCACGTTGAATAGCAATAGCCATCCTCTGCACCAGGAACGAACCGGAGCGGGAGTCACCAGTTTTAACTTCCTTAGAAAAATAGTTTAAACAATATTGTTTTTTTGCTGCAAAACTATTATAATTTAGTTCAGATCTTTTAATTTATAAACTAACTAAACTATTTTAATTAAATTTATTACATGGGATCACGCGGAGAGTTCACGCTTTCAAACAAACATAAAGTATTTTTCTTGAATCCTCATTAAGAACCACTTTATTTGCAGTTCTTGTTTTTTACTACTAAAAATAAAAGAAGATTCTTATGCAAAAAATATTTTTCGGCATCACCATGTTTTGCAAACCTTTCATGCGATACAACAACCTAAGAATATAAATACTAAGTCATGCACCGTGATAAAAGAAAATTACTCTCTTCCACATAATACTTATTTTTACACAAAAGACATTTTTGCAGGCGAAATAGATAGAGACACCCCAACACACGCCGAAAAAAAACATAATTTACTTACATCCAACCATCCAAGACATTACAGTGTCTCTAACAAGACACAATGGCTTTCCCCACCCTAGCGGAAAAACCGGAAAAACTAGACCCACACAAAAGTTTAAAAGTAAGAAAGTGATAGGTCAACTTACGCCGGTCATTCTGCCACCCGCTAGCATAGTGATTGATGACATAGGCGGGGCAAATCCAATCATTATCCGTGATGCATAGCCGGGACATCACTAGTCCTGATTCCGCTGCGGGTTTGAAATTCGAAAATTAGTTTTGCTAAAATTGATGGTTTGAATTTGGAAGGCAGACCGCGCGAAGCCGCTTGACTTTATTTTGATTTTTTGACATATAATCTTATAGGATGGTTTAAATCAAAGCGTTTACTTATAAGACTTGATAAAAAGACACTACGTTAAAATATTATATTTGGGATAAGTGAAACAACCAAACTAAATCCGATTATTCAATATGACAACTCACCTGCATTTAACGACTCAAGTCAATGAACACTTCTAAATTAGCTTAGATTCAATGTCGTCCGTTAAATTTCTTCTACCACATATTTGAATTTGTTCTTGTATTTCAAATTATCGAATTGTAATCTAGACCAGCATTTTCGAATTGTATCAAAATTTAAAATGTTACAGTCTTTCATTTTATATCACTCGAACACGCTCTCTCCACAAAATCAAAACTGCAACTGGTGAAAAAATTCGCGATCACGATTTAAAAATGAATTACCCTTGAATAATTAAAAATATGCGTGAGCACAAATAATCGCAAAGATTAACCCTCCGCATGCAAATGAGGGTCTCAAATACCAATGCGACGGAAGCTAAATAAGCTAAGACCAGTCTGCGAGACCCAGGTGTATCATTATTTTAGATATAATAGTTATTCCCATTTGGTACTGTGAAACAGTTTTAGGCAAATTAAACTTTACAAATAATCACTTAAAAAAATAGGCATTAGGCTTAATACGTTAAAAAAAATAAGTTTAACAGACAAATCGTTTATAGTTATATGACCGAACGTTGAGAACGACAAAAACTATTAAAAAAAGTTCAGCCAAGAACCAAAACTATTCAAATACATTGCTGTAATTACCAAGTTTTTGAAAGTGGAATAGTATACAAACTTTTTGTCTACTTCCTAACTTCCGCGATCCTTAATAAAGTCTCGGGGACCTTACAAAGGACACCTGTCTACGAGACGGTCATTTGAATATCAATAGAAAGACTGTTGAAGGGTTGAAAAGTTTTGTGTCTCGAAGGAAACGTTTTGGAAAGATTTTAAATGTTCACGTTATAATCGAACTAATTTTTTGTTTTGGCTATTTTTGTAATAATATTGTCCAGTAAATTTAGATATACTATATTGATATAGGTTGAGGAGTTACTTATTGTATTTGAATTTATTTTCATATAATTATTGAAATTTCATAACACGTATTAAGCTTCACTTAACTTACTTGAAAGTCCTGACTGACTGACTGATATTCGCTAGGAATCAATGTAGAGCCTAAACCGCTAAACCTATAGACACGAAATTTGCAAATCATATTCATTATAGGGTGTAGAGATGTGCAGTAATAATTTTGGGAAATAAAACCCCTGCCGGAGTCAAACGGGGGTTCAAAGTTTTATACTTTTTATACATGATTTTGATGACAGGTCAGTTTATTAAAAACAAGTAATTTTCAGTAAAATTAACCGTGGCACAAGCTAGTTTATGATTATTACCTGTTCAAACGTAAAAAAAAATAGTTTTTAAGATGAACCATTTAGTTCATATATAAAAGTTTAGAATCTTTGGGATAGTTACAAGTCAGAATCGTAAATTTTGTGGATGTTAAAATGTCATCATAATAACTTATTTTTTAAGTCATAATCATGACAGTTCCGAACCAATTTTATCGAATATCAATAAATTAGCATATCACTGCCAATGTTGATACAGCTTTCCATAACACACAACCCCTTCGATTACCAGAGACAAGATTCTCACACTACCATTCCCACGACCAAAAAAAAAATCTCGGAAATATCTATGAATAAATTCCTGCATTTCATTAAAAAAAAACTATCTACGCCATTTAAATCATGTAGACACTGGCCGTAAAGACGTACTTCATTTAAATAAAAAGGGTTGGCTATTCTTCCAAGTGTCAAAATTGCTCTTCCTGTTCCGGCCTGATTTGAATATCGAAGCATTTGAATTCGGAAGATGCATGAGTTCTGCTTTGCATATCTTTTTTTCTTAGTTCTCATTTTGAAATAGGTTTTATTGTAAGAGGTGAGTTAGCAAGGAGGTTTAACTTTTCGCACAGCGCTACAAAGACGGGTATTGTAAGTATTGATTTTCGCCGTCGATGCGTAGTGGTGTGTTTTGTATGCGTAATGAGATGATGTTTTCGTTTCGTTGTCATATTTGCAGTTTTATGGTTTGTATAGAATAGGAAGGGTTTTATAAGAGTGATAGATGCTTATGATAATTATATCATATTCACCAAATTTCTCACAGTGTGGATTTTACATAATTAAATTCATAATTTTTAAAGTAGGTCTTTCTGAATCCTTAAAAAAATATGTCAGTTATCTACACGTAATTTCTCCATGATATTTATTATTTTATTACGGATACTAGGACACGTCGTTTCAAAACAAGACATGGCATGGCAACAATTGTTACAAAAAAATAAAGGAAAAAATCGACATTATTTCGTCAGACAAAACTTACATTACAAAACAATGTCATCTATGTATAATAGTCATAGAAATATAAAAGATATTTTGATTGAAAAAAATCACTGTATTTTTTATAAAATTTATAGGAGTTCAAATGCAAAGCTATCTTCCAAAAAAAAATCAAATTGGTCCACCCAAGTCTGATAGATCGTGGAACACACATGCAAAAAGGCTCCGACGAATCAAAAACCTCATCTTATTTGAAGTCGGTTAAAAAGTACCAATGACATAGTTTCATGATAATAATAACATCAAAAACATTACAAAACACAAAGATTAATTGCTCAATGACAATAATAAAGGTTTTTATTAAAGAGTTAGACAATTCATTGTCATTTCGAACAATTCACAGTCCATAAAGTATGGGCTTGAATAAATTAACGTTTTTATTTGAGAATCCTAAACTTTAGTGTCTGTGCGAAACGAGAACCGTCGTGGCGGAAAACGGAACTAACAATATGATTTTTATGTCAGCCTCAATCGAGCACACAAATAATTAACTATGATTTATTTAATAGGTTGAATGATTAGTTAGTAAATAGTTTTTTAATGAGTCGCGCAATGATGACATAACGGTGTTGTCAATATAGCAAATACTTTAAATAAACACAGTGGCGCCCCCATATCTACGACGGTTCATTTTCCGTACAGACTCCATCATTGACTGTTTTATTGATTGTTTGACAGTTTTATTATGATTTTAAATGTGTTTCATTGAGTGTCCTGCATTAATTTGTTTGGAGTACTATTTTAATATTGTATAAATAAAGTAGTAGCTGTCTTACACTGTGTTGCTCGCGACGTAAAATAGTATATAAAGAAGTTTGCAACTTTGAATCCCCTTTTGACCCCTTAGTCTTAATACACTCCCACACCCTTATAATGATTAAACCTTCCATATTTCTTGTCTCTGGGTTAACTGGTCTGGTTCTACGTTCATTCCTAGCAAATAACAGTCAGTCAGTCAGTCAGGCAGAAGTAAATATTTTTAATAGTAACTATATACTTATGATGATAAAAATATAAAGTACAACAAGACACAAATTATTTATTATTATTACAAGATACAAATTAGCTATCAGGAAATTGAGATTCTGGCAGCGAGTTTCACAATAAAAGTAGACGCAAAGCGTTTCGTTCGAGTCCTTGGAACCGCTACCATGTACCAGTAACGTCTGAACATATCAAAATAATAAAAATAATTTAAAAAAAATTGACAACGTAAAGGCAAATGAGTCTCAAAGCTTACACGACCGCATTTTATTCCAGCACTGAAATTGATATTTTATCGTCCCGCGACATAAAGAAAAGTGTTTTAAACACTTCTTGTTGTAATATCAAAGGAACTGTATAAGTACATCGTTTACTACTAAGTCTTTATCCCAAGGTGGAGTAGCAAGGAATAAATTGTCCGAGAACAGTATAATGCAGGTTAATCGTTCGTAAATAAGTGCTGAAATATTGTCTGGATAAGGGACGGAGTAAGTAAAGGGGAAAGGGGTTAGAAGCTGGAGAGAAGTAGTAAAATTTGTTACCGTGTACCTACATGTGCGTATTCGCGTGTAGTTTTGAATATTCGACATCATCTAGATCAGCAACGAAAGGTCGTTGCTGATCTAGATGATGTCTAATATAATATAATGATCTAGATAAGGATCTAGATTTCGCAACGTCCAGTAAAGGTAGAACTTTTGAAAAAGTAATACCTATAATGGGCGTACTAAATACTATAAGCATCCGTTTAAAAAAACATAATCTTTTTTAGATTAACGCATCTAAGAAATAATAACTAAAAATGTACATATATTGTATCAATTCACTGCTGGCCAGGAGTCAGCTTTATGAAAGGAATGTAATCTAAAATCCACTACATCGGCGACCAAATACTACGTCACGGACTTCACATATCTTTGAAAGATAGTTATTTAAGAATAGATTACTTATACCTACGTAGAATAAATCAGTGACTTAAATGCATGTATTGTCCAAACACCGTTTTTTTATCAATAAATTTAACAAACTTTTTTGCATGCAAATTAGTGTCTGGATACTTGTTTTACCCCAGCATCCACGTCCTTATTTCATCCCTGAGTATAGTCACTGTACAACCATTGTCAGAGGAAGTAATAACGAGCTTTGAGAGCTCTCTGCTTTTCTCTTTTGTGAGAAAAATGTTACTCTGTTTGCAATATGGTATATAAAAAATACATAAAACATTCAAGATATACCAAAATTTACTTTATATGAAAAACACCTTTTTTTTAAGAAATGAAATTGTCTGGAACTTCTCCTATGTTGTTAAGTATATAATCTGGACTGACAGGTTTTTCAAAATTGCTTGTTGTATTATTTAGAAAACTAACACGTGTTTGATTCATTTTGTTTAAGAAGACGGCATTTCACGCGTACCTGATTGTTCGACAGGTCCACATATAGTTTCCTTTACATTCGGTGAATTTATCAGGCAATCGTTGAAGACACGAACGACTCATTTTGTCCCAAAAGATGTTCACCGAATGTGAACGGAACTAATAGTTGGACCTTTCCAAAAATCAGGTAAGCGTGAAAACCCGTTTTCTTGAATTTAAACTAGCTTTTAGAGAATAATTGTTAATTGTAGGACTCTTCTAAGTATTTCCATCAAAGATAAGATTATTAGTTGACATTCTAGATCTGTGGTTTTCATCGTATTAAAACTAAAGTAGGCAACACTAAATCAAAACTGCAACAATGTTGCCGCAAGAATAAATTAAAAGCATCCACTTCCGTCCTACGTCACATCCGCACAGAATTTGCATAAATTAAGAGACAAAAGGCCAACCGTCATAATTTTTATATTTAATTTTTTACAGTCACAAGTACCGGTTTTGTCTATTGTCACTCTGTATAAAATATTTAAATTTGAAAACAAAATCGTTGGGTCGAAACAAAAAGTGCACCTTTTTGTCCTTTTGAGCATTCATATCGTCAGTGTGGCATTTTAGACACACGCGATTTTGACTCGTAAATTTCATCAGTTAAAGGCTAATATGGCTTGTAGTTTTCGATTGCAAAGGTGTAAAATTAGTAATAACAAGATTTGAATCATTTTAATTGTATTTCAGTGCATGTGATATTCCGGTACGCAGATTTTAAAATGTAATGCACAGAAATGATTTAATATTACAAATTATAGTTATTTAACAAAGTAATTTTAAATATAATAATTATTAACCAATTACTCGTTTAAATTATTAGTCACGATACTCATAACTAAACTAACGTTAAGAACTGAACTAATGTCAGTAGAAAAATAGAGACTGATACAATTTAATGACAGGAAAGAGACCAGTGACTTGGTAAAAAGTGCCGGCCGACACAGTTGGCCCGTCATTTAGCTTAGAAACCAAAGAGTGCTTTGAATTAAATTGGGAGCAACGAAATTGCCTTAGTTTTTCAATTAATATTTTTACAATCTGTAAAAGTTTTCATTCATAAAAACTGGCATTACAAAAATATTAACATGCATTATTATTATTTTTCTTCACAGAATGTTGTATATATCTTAATAAAACTAAGATAGTACGAGCAAGAAGGCGCATGCATACAATTCTGCGCCTTTAGTTGGTAGGAGAAATACCAAAAGTACAATGTTTGCACTAAAACAAATCGAAACTAGATTTATTACGTTTCACGAACTCGTTTTATCATTCACAAAAAGTAGTCAGTTAAGCTGCATACACACCGGTCCCTGACGAATCGCGAACAAACATCGAGTGCTCGAACGAATTGCAAAATCACAATAAGATGCTAATCTTTCACACCTTTGCTGCTAATTAGCATAATATCTGCGAATTTGTATTATTTTCGTGAATTTGCATATTTCGGTGTGAGAATTTGATGTTTGTTTGTAACCGTCGTGTTTAGGAGTGTTTTGTCCTGACATGTCCATCTGAGTGTAACTTCCACGCGTTTTTAACCGACTCCAAAAAAGTTTTCAATTCGTCGAAGCCTTTTTTATATGTATGTCTTTCAATTTTGCAGAGACGGCTGGATTGATTAAAAAATATAATTTTTTGTTCAAAACGGTATACTTTAGAATTAGTTATATAAGAAATTTATTAAAATCGATCCAGTAGTTTTTTAATCAATCTAACTTTTAATTATTACAACGTAAGATATGGCGTGCCGAATTGAAGTTAGAATTAAGTTATTATATTCATATATAAAACATTACTTATTACACATAAGATCCCTAACTTACAACACTAAATGTGCTTTACACTTAAAAAAGAAGAAATTATAAGAATTTTGTAATTGTTAATTTTTTCTTAAGATAATAATGCGTTCTAATTAATTCAAATAGATTTGGACTCTACACCTTTAAACAAACAACCTGCTACTAAACATGTAGCAAAACATTAAACTAAAAACAATATTACTAATTCACTTCAAAATTAACGACCTTAGTAATAAACGTGGCGCAAAAATGTTCTTTACCCGCTAAAAAAACGCTTTTATTAATGTGTTTAGGAAACTGAGATCGCGAGAGATCAGTCATAAAAAATATGAAGTAACTTATTACAAAATAATTATTTTTTCCGCAGGTATGATTCAGTTATAGAAACAGGACTAGTTTTTTTTGTCTACCATATGATGAATATGATCCACGTATATTATGAAAATAACACATTTTTTGTGCAAGAATCAGAACAGCTACACTGAAAGCATACAAATCCATGCACAAACCTGTTCCGCACACGACAAAAAGCCTTTAAAAATGCAAGCACACCACCTGAACGTTGCCATGTGCCAAAAAATCAATACCAAGCGTGTCGTATACGCGTGATTCCGACGAAAAACTACTGCAGGGGGTTGCGACCACCCCACGGGGATTTTTCTTCACCCCTACCACCCCGGCTTAGGGGACGTGAGGGGGCGAAGCAAAAAGATGCCCGGTTTTTTCGCGATCCGCGTGTGTTTTGTTGACTGTACGCGCAACAGAACGAATTAAACTCTCCTTCTTTCAAAATAAGCTCGAATTTTCAGTGAAGTTTCATCACCACGTTTGATATATGTGGATGATTGTCAAGTAAAACGTAAAGTTAGAAATTAGACTCTAATTTTAGGCAATTAGAGTTGTATTTTATTAGAACGGTGATCAAAGAAAAGTCTTCGGAATTAGGGTTGTGAAGCGATGCCTAATGACTTCTTGCGATCATTTTTTGTGTCATGTTTCGAAACGTGCGGTGTTTGACTTGGATGTAGAATAAAAAATAGTTATACTGTAACTTAAACCAACTTGTTTTCTTCTAGAAAATACCTTTTTTCTTGTGAAAATATGACATTGAATGTTTTTCCTTGGCATAATTTTGGCAGAGTAAGTCAACATTTCCTGGGGATAGGAAATGTTGACTTAATCTCTTATGCTGAGAACGTCAGGGAGAGAAAGGTAAATGCCACATAGTCGTGACTCTACAGCTAAAAAGTCGTAAACATTTAGTAGTTTATTTTTATTGCCTTTTGCTATAAATTTGATCTGCTTGTCGTAGAATATTAATATATTTCGAAGATAAGTGAAGTATCCAACCCGCAATTTGGCCAGCGTGGTTTAATACCTACTTAATATAATTGTTACAATATTAATTATAAAAATTATAATTAATTTTGTATGGAGCGTAATGTAACGTGTTTCACAGCGAGCATTTGTGCAGTCAGTATTCGGAAACAAGGCGCTCGGAGCGAGCTACAAACAGCTATTACACAGAGGCATTACGTAACATGCTCGTTGCGAATGATACGTTACGCCGTGAAACGTTGGTCAATACCCACCTTTACACTCGTGCAGTCAGACAGATCAATTATTGTGTTATAGACTCACAAAACATTAGATATAAGAGAACAATTCTTACAAATATAGTGTTACAAGTAGCGGCCTTATCGCTAAAAAGCGATCTCTTCCAATCAGAACGAGCAAACAAGGCGTTAGCAGCGAGGACCACATTAAAAGTTCTTTTAACCTTTAATACTCACTTAAACTACATATATGTAATGTTATTCATGTCTAAATTAACACAAATAACATAAAAGTTAACAATAGCCATAACTTTAGAACTAACGGATTAAGCAATAACAAGTTCAAATGGCCATTAAATCCACCATTACATACGCACTGCTATTAAAAAGAAACACTTATACAAAGCGTTCGTACATATTATCGTGTATTATACACGCAGGTATTGTAATGTAACAAAGATTTCTAGCGTTTTATGTAAAATAGAGATAAGAACTAAACAATTGGCCTAATCAATCATTTAGACCTTCTTTGACTTCCCACCTGCATCGAAATCAGGTTATCATGTACTAAGTACTTTATAGCTTATGGAAATGCTATTTTTAAATAATACTTAAATATAGTGTAACGAGTTATTTCATAAATTTTTGAGATTTGTGCCATTCTGATATTGTATGTGGTCAACTTGCGAATCTTACAAAAATCTTGCCTTGGGCGGTCATGACATTCTATGTTGCTTAATTTTATTTTATGCCCTTCTTTCTTATATGCAATTGCTGTTCTTTTTGGTCTTGAAGTGCTTGTCGTACTCCAGGGAAGGTTTAATAGGTGAGAAACATAAATAACTGTTAGGTGGTACGGTCGGGTCAGCTAGTTCTTAACTATATTTATCAAAATTTCATGCCTAAGTATGTATAGGTATGGTGAAATGGGCTCTACATTGATTATGAGCTGTCGGTAAGTTATTTATCTGATTTTATATGTATGTACGTAGCAATCCAAAGCGATCTACAGCTGGACACGGATCTACCCTAGGAAGGAGGTGTAGACCATAGTCCACCACGCAGGCCACTTCACTTATCCTCGAAAGTTACTTCCGTTCTCCGTAAACTTCTTTAGCTTGTTACCTATATACTCTTTTATCGCAGGTATAAATCTTTCGCTTTTCTTCGGCATAAACGACTGGTAGGTACTTTATCTATCTCTATTCACGTACTTATAATATAAAACTGGATATTCACACATAGCCGGTGAGAAGCCAGTGATTAGCCATTCAATTAATTCATTGTTCAGGAAAAAAACCGTATGCAACCTGCGTAAGTAGGCAAAGTACTGTCCGCAAAATGATGCACTGCGCAATAAAAGTGCAATGACTTTGTTTTCATCATCATCCGCAGCCTTCCTTATCCCATTGTTGGTTAAAGCCTCTCTCATTTCATACTATCTGGCTCGGTTTGTGTACCAATCTTGTCCATGTTGGAACCGTGACAGATTTAATGTCGTTAATTTGTAGGAATGGTTGGTAAACCTACACTCTGCATAAACAAAGAAACCTGCAATAGGATAAGATTTTACATTTCTAAGTCTCTTGAAAACGTCTTGAATGTGGCATTCAAATGTTCATGAATACCTATTTGATAGAGATTTGAAAATCCAAAAGAAAAGAAAAATAGATGTTCCATATATTTAGCTGTACGGCAATGATATTTTTGTATGGAATAGCAGTTTTTTTTTTGCGAGTTACCTGAAATCCTATCACAAAATATATTGCTTATGATCCAAACACCACCCTTAAGAGAAAGCTAGTTATATAACATTAATATTGTAAAGTAGTGGTAAAAAGTCCAAGACAACTACCTTCTGCCTGACCTTGTCTTAAGCCTTTCAGACCTGAATTATTTTTTTCCTTGTATTACTGTACAGTAATAAATGTCTATTTATGTCCTCGTTTGAACACTTTGGGTCGGAAAACGCTTTTAGGAAAACATAAAGAGATGGTAACAAATTAACTGGTCTATGTTGAAGTAGGAACATTACTGGGCTTCAGCAGGCGAGCTTCCATATCTATCACACTCCATTAAACTTTATAGGAGTGGAAAATTAAATTTCATTTACCTACGATCAATACGATCATCCCCATTCTCTATTCGTCATCAATCTTTTTTTTAGTGCCTTGTTAATAACTCATATCAATAACAATTTGTAGTGTCTTGTGAGTTAAGATAAATGAGTTTCTTTCTTTCTTTCATTGTATTAAAAACTAACTACTGGGCAAGTGCGTTTATTACCAAAAACGAAATGACTTACTACAACAACAAAAAAAATAGCAGAAATGTTAAATACCTATAGATTTACAGATCCATTTAAGATCTACATATATTCTAAATGCTCCAACCTACAACCAGAGGGCAGCGTGTCCAGCTTGGTAGCCGCATTATCACGCAGAATGGCAATGCTTATACGTTGGGCCAAATAAAAACCGGCATTCTGGTCACGCGTCGAATCGATCAACGCTCCGATAAGATTCCGTTTCTTTCTTTTTTTAATCTCTAGGTTAATAGATAAGTTTTTCTAATAAATCTAACTATACATATACCCCACCCGACTTCACCTGCCATCAGTACCTAGGTACCTACAATAGATAACATCGCGTCACGGTAGCGCGCCAGCACAAAGACCGCGCGAGCAGCGAGCTAGCGAGGCCTGCGGTCAAATTACACGCGCACGCATTATGATGCACTATCGAAACCATCGAATCATTTAGATAAATGTGTAAATAGAAGCTCAAATGATACTTAGTAGTTTAATTGTTATTTTAGAAACGTTAGATAAATATTTTGACTAACATGTCGGCAAAAGTTAGTTCAAAAAACCCGACTGCAAGAGCTTTAGGCTCACGTATCTTAACATGTGAAATCTTGGGATGCCGCTAGTATAGGCTATAACCATCTGCAGGTGAAGACGAATGTATTGACACCACTCACATAAAAATACGACAAGCCGTTAAGGCTCTAGGGCGTGCCAAATTAAATATACATTCATAAATACACTCGAAAAACATAACACTACTTCGCAGTCGAGTAATAATTGGTAATGGTGCGCGTATGCGTCAAAGTTAAATTATCATTTAAATACGACTTTGGCAAATTTGTAGAATTCACTACATTTGATGACACTACGAAAGTATACAATTGCTAGAATGGTCTACAGAAATTAAATTTGACAAAATTGGCATAATCGGAAATTGACGATTTAGACATATTTGAAAATTAAGTATTATTTCAAGAATCATCGCGTTTCTGTAGATTAATGTAGGTATCACCTAAACGTTCTCACGTATGTTCTTGTAACGGCATGACATCTAAGTATCATGTTTTCTATTTTTTCTATAATTCTATGACGCGTTTTCAATGTTTATGAAGTCCAAACTAAACACTTAAGTACCTTTATTGCGAGAAGCCAAATGACCAATTATAACAAAAAACACATATAGCAGATGGATTACCTATAGACGATTTAAAATCTACATATATTCTAAATGCTCCAATCCACCACCATAGGGCAGCGTGACCGGAATGCTACCTGCATTACTACGCTAAATGGCAATGTTTTTGCGTAGGGCCATATAAAAACCGACATTCTGGTCACGCGTCGCATCGATCAAACGCTCTGATAAGTTTTGGAAAACTCCAAATAGCTTAAATACACAATTAATATATATATATACATCGCCTCTACCGAAAACATTTTAAGCAGCTATCCCAAATTTAACACTAACATATCATAAGAGTACATACATTTCTTACGTAGTAACATACTGCAAATGCTTGCACCCAAGAACAAAGTTAAAACAAATACGTGACGACACTTGCATTGAAAAAACCGACGAGTTTAGGCTTTCGAAATTATACTTACAAAACATCAGCTCATATACAAAACCCAGCTCGGCACTAGGACAAAACGAATGTAAACTAAAATTCAACCTTTACCTAAAAAAAAAATGCCAATATCACACTTCGAGTGTGACATGTTTATAGTTATTAGACTTTTTATGTGATAAAATAACATTTTTAGGCAATTTTTAACCATTATACATATATAACCTACAGTGACACTAGAATTTCACATCAGATTTATGACCAGTTTTTGAACACAGCCTTACCACACAAATACAAATTCAATATAATCACGTATCATCGCAAAAAAAACGCAAATGTGGCGTTCATAAGTACTGACAATCAGACGTAAAAATACATTACCTATTCACATTTTTGTTATAACTATTTGAAAAAAAAACATGTTAAGAGATATTTTACATAAATACTTAGTTACAAATTTTCCCGCGGGCTCTAAACCATGTCGCAAAAACCGACACGTTCTCAACTCTTGCGCAGCCAGTATAACTAAAATAAACTATTCTTTGCAAAAAACAACCCCTTCCTTTCGCAGTAGTCATAAAAGGGGTTGGACCTTTTTTTGGAGAAGGAGAGGGACAAAGAATTGTTAAAAATATTAAAGCTATGAGTGACAACGGGAAGGAAAGAGACAGATGTATTTTGCGTTCGTGTATTGATTTATTGAACGGACGAATCCATTATAAATTAGGGTCGTCGTCCACTTGATGGTTTTAAGCATTTATACTCAAGTAGGTAATTACAATTAGGTATTACCTATAATATTTTAATTTGCCCTTCAAAGTAAGTATAAATAAACCTAGATTTGTATAATAAAGTCATATACTGTTGAGCACGGATCTGTTCTTTTGTTCAGAGTAGATACATTAATATCAGTTTTTGAGTAAATGCTGGACGACTAAGTGCAAGAATGACGAATAAAATCAAGTTTGCTTGCTCTTATCTTCACCACATTTTTCCTATTTCTAGCTGATAGCCCAGAAGGACGAAGAGGAACTTTGCACGGCTTACAACTACTTTCTAAGTATATTGGGAAGGCCAATATAAAAAAGTCATATTATTACCAAGTAGACAAATTAGATCTAAAGTTCAATCTGATCAAACTGAATGTACATTGAATTAGTGCCCTTGATAGTTTCACTGAAGTAAACAGGGTGATGAAGCCCTAAATAATATATATACCTACCTAAGTATACTACTCTGAAAAATTACTAGCTTTGTTTGCGAGCAAGCGATCATCCTACATGTATAACTTTTAAACTACGTCCTAAATTAGCAATATAAATCTAGTTTTGCTATAAATAAAGCAATGTATATTGAAGTATCCAAATTATATTTGGTCTTAAAAACTTTTAGCATTAATTAACTATTTATTCTAAGAACAAGATAAGGTAACCTTTACAGCGACGACATCTCTACTTTCATAATTAGGTTATCAGCACGTTAAGTAAAATACCTAATATCCTAAGCTATATTTTAACGCAAAAAATAATTATAACTACCTAAATTCCAATGTGTTAAACATTCAAATAAGATTCGATACACGAAACATTTTCTTATTGGACTTTTGCAACTTCATACATCTTTATAAAGGCTCTGAGAAACGAATATAAATGGTTGCCGAATAAGATGTGAGTTGGCAATTTGGTAGGAAAATGAGACAGTTTACTTCGAAAGTCACGTACTGAGAGGGGAAAGTTGCATAAATAGATGAGAGAAAAAGGGTACTAATAACGCCATCTATATCTTTGTGTTGGAATCAAAAAAGATTGGATAATTTAAAATAGTTATTTGTATCCAGACCTATGCTATTTAAATAGAAAAGTAAAATTAAATCTACTATCATTTATCATACTATATATTATTTTATCGTATACTTACATAAATTACAACCTTTTTCTAATAGGTTCTTTTGCGTTGTACTTGCTACTAGCGCCATCTATCGCCGAGTAGTAAAGCTGCAACGCCCTACTTTGCCGACTGAATTTTTCACTACCCCATCTCTCTGCGATAATCAATACAGAAGGGTGTGCAAGGGTGTGAATGTGTGTGTGTGTTTAAATCGCGCTCCAAATTCAAAAGTTGAAACTAGTGAAATCCGGTTCTTTTCTTCAAGTTTTTTTTAGTAAAAAATTTCAATCTGTAGAAAGAATGTAAATATTTATTTAAATTTAATTTTCTGTAAACTCAGACGCCTTAGCATAAACATAACGCATAAATGTCGAAAATATTTAAAATCTCAAAAAAGCAAACTTCTATATAATTTACAATATAATAATTCTTTGTGTCTACGTAAATACAAAATTCTTTTATTTATTTTTCCACACAGTTTTATTTTCTATTTATTTTTTCTTACGCAGGTAACTGAAAATATTGCGTTGTCAGTCCGTCAGTCTTTCAAAATAAAGACGTTATAGGTATAACCCTTATAAAAAAAGGCTAGCTACTTCCATTCATTTAGGCGCCAATTACAATTAAGTATCTATATATGTATATAAGTATGTATATCAGTCATCAGGTTACCATAGCACAGGCTCGGCCTAGTTTGGGACTTGAACACCTTTGTGTGGATGTTGTCTCATATTATTATTATTATTTATTGAAATAGAACTTTTTCAGTTATTTTAATTCATAAATTGAACCCCTAGACTGATTTTGATAAAATTAAATTAAAAACACACGGAAAGATTAAATTTTAAACAAAAAAAGACTTTTTCAAATCGGTTTACCCATATCTAAAAAACAAATTGCAAAATGCTAAAAAATACAGTTGATTTAACGACTTCCACTTATTTGGTAGTTGATAGATAAATAGATAAGGAAAAGTAAAAATTGGACATGACGTTATGCATTTCCCACTCAAGAAGATACGTTACACTAAATATTCCAAATTTAGCTCATGAAAATTCTAAACATAATATCTTTGATTTAAATATTTTCACAGTTACCTGTAAAACAAAAGATGAACAGAAAATAAAACTGATACGACCTATAACTATTGAATTTTGTTTTTCTTTGTTGTTAAAAATAAAACTCTTGAACTCTTGAAGTTCGCATTTCCAAACACGTTTATATGTCAAACATTATCTTATACAAGTACGTAGTAGCTTTGAGAACTAACGATAATATTAGCGTGTATACGATAATTATATAACGATAATCTTTGCGAACATAATCTTTTTTTTCTTTTTTATTTGTATATGAACAAAAACACGACAACCATCTCACTGTTTTCCGCATATGTGTACCAAATAATAATGAATAACGGCCAATAAAACAGTAAATAAATAAAATTAAATAGTGCAGATGTAATTTAAGAATAAATAACTGATGTTTTTTCTTCCCCACTAGCCAAGTCAACAACATAAAATAAAGTTTCAATTGGGATATACATATTTAGAAATGTCCATCCTCAAATTTTCATTCTTACAATTTTATCAAATTAATACTTAGCGATCAATAGTACATACGTTTGACGGAGCTAATATTAAGATGTTCCGGTATTTGAGATCCAACTTATAAATCCTTCCATTTATTCGATTAAATATTGCAAGTAATAATTTTATTATAATGTCTTCATTTACATTTACCTGACCGAAGTACCTAGTTACTAACTTAAAAATAATTTATTTCGTTTAACTACACAATTCAATCAATTATTTCAAGTAAGGAACGCAACTCGCAAAACAATACTGAAATTATATGCCCCAGGCTAAATGGCAAGCACGCAACGTCCCCAAATTTTAAAAAGTAAAAGAAAAAAAACAAAAGAACTACCAGCAGGTAAATCAGATTCCAAGCGATGCATGAAAAATGACTCCGTACGAAATGTAATTAAAAAAAAGCACGACAATAGAGTTCTTAATTTAAATTCAAATGTTGCAAAAACTGTGACCTCATTGACACCGAAATAATGCGTTACTTTTCATTAGAAAAAATAAACAAAAAACGTGTACCCTTATATTTAATGTCACTGGTATGAAACAAAAGAGTGAAATTTGACTACAGTCCTTTGATACATTTTGATTTAGAGCAAGTTTTGTTTTAATTTTGAGTGCAGTGTAACGAATCACTCAAAGGATTTTTTGCGAAGTTTTTTATTTGAAAGGGTATTTTTTGTTACTCAACGGTCGTTTGACTTTTTTTTAGCTTTTGATTAAATCAGCCGGAATTATAATTATATTGATACATATCAGTTGAAACTACGAGTATGTTTTTATTCACTCATTCTGGGTGAAAAGCTTTCATACATAAAATAAATATATACATAATATTTTGTTATGTACTATCGTATTAATTTCATTTTTATTATGTTCTATTTATTACAAAAACGTTGGAAAGGGTGATTACGAATAAATTTTTGATATTAAAAGAAATTAATTTATTCGATCACATAGATCTATATAGCAAGAGTTGTGATAATAGTCCAGGCGATTATTACACATACAAATTCACAATAGCTATAAGTTCAAGACGTATTAATTAGGGTTAATTTTATTTAATTATGCTCGCCCTCGCTGTTTTCAGTACATATATATATATATATATATACTAGTACTGAACAGCTATGCTATTTATAAGCCTGGCAATGCGGCCAGTACTATGGGTGCTTTTGAGCAAGGAGCAGTCAGGGGCGATTTGCTCGACTAGACTGAGAGTTATAGATTTGACATTTAATGCATTAAAATTACTGTATTACTCTTACAATAAAAGTAAACTTTGCCATACTGTATGTCGTGTGGATGGCATTTTCCAATAAAAGGTTATAGTAAAACGAAAGATGACTCTCTGTCCAATCGCAACGCTATTAAAAAAAATTTCCCACTTTCTCCAAATAAAATACATCTCTAGTTTCTTCTTGCAAAAATGCCATCTATAAAAATGTTGTATTATCTAAATTAAGGTTATTTTTTTAAATGCTGCTAAAACAATACGTTTTTGTAGTGTTAGTAAAAAGTCTCGTTTAAGTAACACTCTTTGAAATAATCTATATTGAATTTGTGAACAGCCATGTTTTTTATTCATGTGTCCTTCAATCAATATTTTGCAAATACATTTTTTGTTCGTTGAAAACTGGAATATCAAGCGTAACTAATTAAGAAGGCACATGCCTTATTGACTAAGTATAAGGGAAGTGTCAATAAAACTATTCTTGCTTCTAATTAGTAATCAATAATACAGCTATTAACAGCACAACATAAAAGTAGCAGCTAAAGCGTGCGACGTTACAATGTGCTCGTAGGAAACGCAAGACAAAAAGTCTAACGTTCTTGCAAAAAGAAGGTTTTCTAACGGCAGGTTTAAATTTAGAACTACGAAGCATAGACTAACATGGAGATGGATAGAAGAGACACACTCTTGGAATAAGTAATTTCTCAGGGAAGCTGTAATATTACATGTTTTTAATAATTTTTACCGCCTCAAATTTCCAAGACAACAGCGCTCGTCAGGTCACAGGTTCGTTATTTACAAATCATACCAATTTTTTTTTAATTTGTTAATATTTCATAAGTTTAAAATCGTAATAACTGGAACATGAATTATTACATTGAAAAGCTCTGCCAACTCTATAATAATTTTAATTTCACAGTTTATGAACTTTGTGACTCACCACGTGAGACTCGCAGTGAACTCGTCTCCCACTACATGATAGTCCACTCTATTGACAAGTTTAAGTTTATTTAAGATATTTACTGGAATAAAGAAGAGAATTCGAATGATGCACGGATGAACGATGCTTTTCTCAAAACAAGAGTAAAGAAAAATAAGATTACTAAAAATCTAATTGTACCTAAGTATTGCTCTCGGCCGCTCGCTGTGCGCTCGATACGTTAAAAATATATTTGAAAGTCTTATTTCAATTGCACTTCTGTTTTCAGATATAAATAGTCTTTGCCGGTTACCTAGTAATAACGGGGTACAAGATCTTTGTGGTGGTCTCGTAATGTATGTCCATAAAAAGTACAGCTACGCGTTTAGTGTCGTAATAACTATAGTTTATTATTGCATTGTATTTTTAACCTTAGAGATTATGACAGGAAAGGTAAACGTATATCCGGCCTTATGTCTAAATGCAGAGCAAGGATTCGTCCAAAAATTTGTTAACCACCAAAAATGTTACTGATTTTGTTTTTAAGAGTAGATGTAAGTATTTAAGAGTCGGTAAAGCTGTGGATAAGCGCATTAGGAATACTGTAAATGCTTACCATATGGTATGTAAATAAATAAATACTGATACCTCAGATCAGAGGCCTAAGTCTTTTTGTCCCCCTAAAGATATCGCAATAAATGTAGCATACGTGTTAACCCAGAGTCTAAGCTATCCCAATACTAAGTTTTATCAAAATCCGTTCAGCCGTTTCAGCGTGAAGGAGGAACAAACATACACAAACACACACACATTTCGCATTTATGATATTAGTGTGTTTTGAAATGGTTATATGTATTTTTAAGATGTGCTCTATCTTAACTTATGGTAATATTCCTAATATATAAAAGAGTAAACTGGCTAATTAACTTGCTGACTAACTGAGAGCTCACAATCAACGCAGAAACTAAACCGCTGAACCTAGAGACATGACATTTGGATGAAGTACATTACAGGATGTATTTAGGGGTGTTCTAATAAATTACTTTTGGAATCAACCCCTAAAGGTTCAATGGGGGTTCATACTTTGAAACTTTTTTATACATTAACTTTGCTATAGGACTCTAAAGGCTTCAATACGGTCAAGAATTCTACCTGCATATTTTTATTAGACCCTAGGGTTTACCCTAGGGTCTAATATTAGACCTGACGCTTGGCAGATGTTGAACAACTGTCCTTTATACATCTAAGTATAGATTTTATCAAAAGGAAGTATCTAATTCAGCAAGGCAGTTTTATACTATATCTATTGCGTGTCCCGGTGTCAGGTCATTGGCAAACGTTTAATTGGACCTATGATCTAGGACTTAGGTAAAGGTGGCGGAAACGACTGTTGTGTGTTTAATTACTATGGGTAATTATTATAGGTTTATTGAATTGAATTGTTTGCTGTGGTCACTTAAGAACCTTTCTATTCTAATAGTTCTTTGTTCTGTTACAGTTGATATAGGCCCGTCAAAATAGATCCTTTTACATAATTTAAAAAAATACTGAATTTATGCTGGATGGGCCACTTAGAGAGAATGGGAGAGGATCGAAATGTCAGGAGGCGTATCTTGGAATCCCAAAGGGCCGCCGAGCTATCGGCTGGTCTAGATATCGCTGGACGACATAAAATTCAATCTAAGCAATCTCCATAATTGCCGACTGTCGGGAAGCTGCACAGGATAGGATCCAATGGCGCTCTCTTTTTTCGAAGGCCAGAATCACTTCGGGTCGCTGCGCCAGTGGAGTAAGTAAGTACCTATCTTAAAATGTAACTTAAACTTAGACACCTAATATTCTAGGCATGTGCTATACATAATGTAATAACTATTAGTATCCCAAGATCACAAGATCCTAATTTGAATTGTTGCTATCAAAGATGAGATTTTCATAAAAGTTATATCGCAAGTAAGTTAGTTTAGTGTAAATGTACACGACATTATTTTAGCGATCGCGATTAAGTTTTTGTGTTATTATTGACGGTAATGTGCAAAAATATCAAGATTCTATTGTTAACTCACTTTCAGACGAATTATTTTTTCCCTTGTGTCACACTGATATTTTTTTAGTAAACAGAGTGGAATATGATACTTGTACATAGGAATAAAAGAAAAAATAAATATTTATGTCGTCATTTGATTACATGGGGTCTGAGTTCACGTAAAACAATCTTCAATTTTACTTTTTTCAGCCGACTACTACCTAATAAGGCTGAAAGTATAATTAGTACTCAAATCAGGTTAACTGCTAGTCTAGTGCAGGAAGACAGTAATTTTTAAAAAAGCTGTCACTATATACTTAACCGCTACGTTAAAACGCATCTTATCTACGTCATACATAACATTTAGTTCAGCTTATCTCTAATAATACAGCATAATTTTTTCTTGTGCAAACAACGGAAGAAAACTCCAGCCTACTTAAGGGCAGAAACAGCTTACTAACTTGAAGCAATACGTTCGAAGTAATTCCTCGTTTCATAAAATAAATTAACTTTTAAGCACCCTATTCGTCACTATCACGCAAAATGCATGTAGATTCGAATTTCAATTATTCAGGAATCATTCATAATGACAGCTAACTGGCCAATTACGGCCGCTTTCTAAATTCAAATCGTTTTAAATAAACCGTTAATTGCGTTAGAGGAATGGAAATGTGACAGTTACAAATCTTAACGCTTAGATAACAAAGTGCCTAGAGTGCAAAATTGATTTGCCAACTTGTATAATAATAGTAGATATTCTGTTATTTTATATGAAAAATGAAGCATTTATATTTTTGTATGTAATGAATAAACTAAATAGCTACGAGGTCTTTTTTAAAAAATCTTTCGGCGTTAAAAAGCTACTTTATTACTGAGTAACATAAGTTCGAGATCTCGTTTAAAACCGCGGAGCGCAGCTTTAGTATTTAATATCACTACATTAAATTTGTAATAATTTATTTTATTTATTTATTTGGACTGATCATTGAAAATTGCGCTATTATTAAAACCAAATTTATTACCAAGTAATCTATTAAGATAAGCACAACATGCAAAACGATTATAAACCCAGAAGGAAATCTTAAAAACTATTACATATTCATATTCTTTGTTATTTCATTTATTATATACCTAATGAATATGGAGAGATAATGATTTGTGATTAAATTCGTAATGTTTAAGCAAAAAAATGAACGTCTAATCTAAATATGTACAAGTAGATTTACACACACATTTAAATCGTTACGTCATTTGCTTCTATTTTATTTCTTCTTAGATTTGCAAAATAATATTGTGCTAGTATCAAGTCAAGAAAAAATTAAAATCTGTTCTTATTATATAATAACGTAATAATCTGAAATGAAATAAATTATATTGTTTTTTATAATAAACAATTCGCATTTTAATGTATAAAAAGCATTCAGTTTTTTACTTAACCACGTACTACCATAATCATACGTATAGACTTTTATTCGTAAAAAATACAATCATGTCCTTTATTTCAATTCAATGATAAAATCATAATTCTCGTTTGGTGGGAACTGCAGTGACAAATATAATTTTTTTTAATAGAAAAAAGTTCGTATTGTCTATGATTTTAATTTCGAATGATTTGCATAGGGACTCGTTGGAATCATTGTAATGAAATATGTGAATAAATTAAAAGAACAATGTCTTCTAGACGTTTGGGGAAGAGGAAGCTATAATTAAAGCATGGGTGTGCTATAGGGCTGTCACTTTTAGATAAATAGCGATAAACAGATTGTTCGAACCATTACAACGTAATTGTAATATTTTAGCGTTCTAACTACAACAACCTTGAAAGTTTCAATTAAAAGTTCAAAATCTTAAAAAAATATTTATCCTTTTCTCTAAAAACTGCATAAAAAATCAGGCGACCTGGGTATATTATGAACCTTTCAATATAACTTAACAACACAGAATTTTAATTTTTATCGTCCCATCTAATAATTATTTACTGCATTATATTTCACCCGTTGGTAAGCTATTTATGGAATAAAAATCTGTCTTATATTTTCTAAATGTAATCGTAAGATGTAAATATAATATCTACATATATATGTTCTTACTTACGCAGTTATTGTTTAAACGACTGGCTCAATTTTGATAAAATTTAGTATAGAGGTAGCTAACACCCTGGCTGAGTTCATCATCATCTTCGCGGCTGAAAAATTTGGGTACAGTAGTATTTATAACATGACAACCCTAGTTTCTATGAATGAAACACTTCACTCGTTTACATCTCACTTTGCCCTTTCTAATGATAATTCAAACCTGTTCATTGCTATAACTACTCCTTTTTTTGTTTTAAACTCAAACTTTTTGGGGTCTGTAATTGTGTCAACGCGGTGCATTGTGCACCTTTGCAACTATAAACAAAAGCTCGCAAAAGGGTGCCAGCAGATGTTTTCGAATTTCAAATTGTCTTAAAAGGTGCAATATTCAGATGATATTAAAATTAGTTTTTTGCATTTACGCTTTGCTCATGGGAACTCGATGACCCCTTTTGAGGTTCGGACGTTAGAAATTTATTGTTACAACACTTTTGTTTTTTTTTCTGTCTGTTTTGTGTTGCCTGTCGTTTTAGTCACGGAAGTAGCAGATGGGTAGTTTTTACTGTCTAACCATTTGATAGCTAGATTTTATTATTTTTATTTATTGTTTAGATTGTTTTGCTAGGTTTAATGTCATTACGTTAAGTTATGGGCTTAAGTTAGATGAGGATGCGATAAAAATAAATCTCTTTTTAATAGAAAGACTGTATCTATGTGAAATGTGGTTTTTGACGTATTTACTCATTTATGTATATTGGACGTGGTTTGTACCTAACTGGCGTGCCTGTTTAACACGTTAACTTTTTAATAGCAGAGAATCAGAATAACTATTAACATTAACACAAAAAAAAAATTATTAATACATACATTGTTTTTCATAAAGTATTTTTCTTTGGATCAGACAACTCCTGCCATTGACAGATCACGCAGGTGCCTGGTTGAGGTGCCATTTTACCGTGGGTAACTCAGATCTGAACCGGTTCAAATATGCAGATCGTATCAGTTTGAGCTGTTGAGTCACGGTTCAAGTCTAGGCCTAACAGATGAAAACGCGGTTCGCGGTTCAATCAGTACACTCGCTGCACTGTTACGATATACAAACAAAATTCGTGGGCTTGAGCCGAACATGAACTGAATAAATCGCGGAAATAAGCTTCAAAGATCAATTGATAGAGAAAAAAGAGATAAATATATATTTCTACGTAAAATAGAGACATTTGCGCTGCGTGGTGTTTCATGTGACTTACTTGGAACGTAGCTTAGAACCGAAAAATAAATATTTTCGTTTTATAACAATAATATTATTACTGTATGTAAAAATAGCTCTATAATTATAGTAGTTATGGATTCAATAAAATTTTGGTAAGTGATTGCACGGGTCAGTGAACATGTTCGTATTATTGAAGTAGGTATTATGATCTTATTTGGCTTTCATATCACCCGCTTTTGTCGATGGCGCATTTTATCTAGAAGATTTTTTGAGTTTATATTGAGCTGATCTAGAAGCCGGTTTGCAGGTCTGACTCAACTCCTTGATCTGTGATCTGAACCGCAGCTCATGAAGATCTCTTGAGTTACCCATGTCTAGTGCCATGGACTCGCACAGAGAGCTTTGTGTCTATTTTGATAGGGCGAACTGCCAGGTTGTGAAATTTGCTGCCCGTTACTCTATTTTCTGGTAACTATAATCTCGGTTTCTATAGGTCGCGAGTACAACCTACACTGCTTCGTTGCTCTACATACGAATTGCAGTAACAAGCTTAATAATATTAAAAAACACAATATAATAAATTAAATATTTACGGTTCCATGTACATAAAACTATTATCTAAGCCTAGGAAAACAAGACAATGTACATAAAGTAATACATAACATAGGAAGCAGTGAGTTAATAAATCTAATAACGCGCAATAACAAGCAAGGGGATGCGTCTGATTTAAGAAAAAAGCAATAGGATGGGGTGGCGGGGGTAGGGGGTTGGTACAAGCGAGAACAAATGTCTTAAATTAGAAAAGTAGTCTAAATAACTTTTCTTACAAGATATTTTATTGTCGGCCTAATACTTTTATGTAGAAAAAAAAATTACTCGCTTCAGATCGCTCTATACATCACTAATTTTAAACAATAATTATTATTTCTCGAATATTATTTTATGTAAATGAAACTTAAAGAGAGAGTGTTCAAAATTACACCTTTGATATTTCTGTATGTATATTTGAATTATTTGCTGGCCCTATATACTACGTTTAAATACAAGTTCGTGGTCTCCACACGAGAAAACGACGTGGACGATATAGCTTCGGTATTATTAAGGTGTTAGTGTTTTATATGAACAATAAGGAAGTTACTTATAAGTTTATCAATTCTAGAAAATGTTAAACCTTTTCACCATGACCTTACCACCCCTATCGCATAGCACCCCTGGCTCTTGTTGAAAAGTTCATTTTCTTTTGCCCCCCACGATTTGAAACCTCATGCGTATGCAAGGTACATACATTAACATAAAGAAACAGGGGGACTCTTGGATCTTCCAATAATTTACTAGGAAAAAGATGAGCACAAAATTGTACTGAGTACTAGAAAATTAAAATATAATAATAATATATTTTCTTTGTAGTAAATAATCATGATCAGCTTTTGCACTACTTCATCTCTGATTTACAAACAGTGAATATTTGAATTTGTATAAATTATAACCCACTTAAGAGCATGAGGTTCTTAGTACGCCGGAATCTTTTTTGGTACAATGTTTACATATGTATACATTTTCATCCAAATCCTTCCAGTAAATTGGTTTGTCAAATTATCTTCTAAAAATGTACTTATTGATAATTAAATTATCTAAAAATGTGCATGTTGAATTGACGTCTTGTATCACGCCATATTTTTTTTTGTACTTTTCTAATTTATATTTATCTTTTAGATTAGGCTGAATAGAAGACACTGTTCGGAAAACTTGTTAAAATATTTCTACCCTTAAGGAGTTTCGTGAAGATTTTTAATAATGAAGTTTCCTATCCGAATTCGACGCATGTTTCGTTAATAAGGCCTTCCCCTTCGAATATCTGACACGGTTTGTTTTCTAGGGGTACAATTT
Organism: Ligdia adustata; assembly: GCA_947049295.1. NCBI lineage: Eukaryota > Metazoa > Arthropoda > Insecta > Lepidoptera > Geometridae > Ligdia > Ligdia adustata. Next base: position 11,447,477 of record OX346225.1, read on the forward strand.
CCCTTTTTACCCAACTGTACAAAGAAAGGTAATGTTTTCAGAAGGTATGTTTGTATGTATGTATTTGTAACTCTTTGTGGTTCTCTACAGCTTAAATCACTTGCCGTTTTTGATATGCGAGGTGTGATTGGAATATTTTTCTCAGTAGAAGTCATAGGCTATACTAGTATTATCTCGCGGGTTCACTCGCTAAGATATAGTGGTCTAAAGTTTTTAAAGTAAAAGTTTTTGAAATCTCTTCTCTTGTGGCACTTTTGCAAATTAACTGCATTGATTAATTTAATTTCACATGCCGAGTTTTGGAAATAATGGTTGTACGAAATTCTACTTACCCACAAATTGTTTATCGTGAAAAGTCATTAATTTATTCAACATCGGTTATTTCGTTTAGGTGATATTAAATGCACAAATGCAGTCTGACATCAATCAAACCAAACTTATAATACCCCTCTCTCTTTGTCGAAAATTAACCAATAATATTTATAATACATAGTAACGTACGTAACAAAACGCAATGTCATCTATGTATAGTTAAAGAAAATACAAGTTTAAATTTAAAAAAAAAACTTCTCGATCGATTTATATAAAATGACTACGGAACCAATCGCAAAACCCTTTAAAACTTAAGATATTTTTTTTATCGATTCACAGTTAGCGAAAATATTGATGAAAATATATATAAAAAAGTACATACCTACTGACAATCATAGAACCTCCACATTTTTGAAAGTCGGTTAAAAAGAGTGGCATATAAGTAAAACGATAAGTACATTTCAGAAAGGAACAACATTTTGCAATTAAGGATTTTGTTATTATCGAAAATGGCACAAAATTGTATGTAATAACGATCATAAAATTTTATTTTACATCATTTTGCGGCCAAAACCGCAAGCTGCAGCTGGTATGTTAATGATAAATTGAATGATGTATTTCAAAAGCTAGGCTCATACTGACTCCTTGGTGTTGTACCGACGCTTCCTCGCTCGGAAGGCAAGAGTTTCCCTACACGTGTTATATGTCAGAATAACAAATCTCTCCCACATTTCAACAACACATAAAAGCTATCTTAAAATTAATTATTAAATTCGAATTTACATGACTTCTTTCAAGTTGTCAGCGTTGCTTGGAATTTGTATTATTTATTTAAACGGTGTGGTTTAGTCCATAATAAATCTAAATAAGTGAAGAATTCGCTTGAAGAATTTAAATCTCTTCACGTTTTCACTTCACTTTTTTTAAGTAAAACTTGTCTTTATACTAAACCGGCTTGCAGTTGACAGCAAAAAGCCTGATCTTAAACAACGTTACGGCCAGAGATAAAACACGCTTGCATTAGAAGAATCTGAAACATCTCTTATATTCTCTTATTATCGAGAAGTACAGAAGCTGGCGGCGAGTTTAACAACCAGGTTTTTTTCCTTTATTCTTAATTTAAAAACTATTCTCTATAAAAGTAGATGCAATACGTTTATCAGCACTATCACTAGCAGCAAATTATTGATTTTCTACTAAGTGCGAGTACGTTGTAAACCACCATATTTAATAGGGTCGAAAAAAATAAAGCGGGGGCGAGTGTAAAATAGGAAGGGTGCAACACCCTCTATCGATGAGTTTGTGAGCAGTTGTTATATACCTACTATGTATTTTAGATTGTGGTAAAAAATTTGCTAGAATTTATGTACCTACACCTTCACTTTTGAAGTATTTTAGTACCATAAGCCTTATTGCTAATAAGCTTATTCTTTTTACTACTTCTTGGCGGAGTAGGGAGGTCGTCGAATATCAGCCGCGTTTTGACTTCGACTTGACTATTATATTTGACTTTGACTATTACATCTGACGTATATACGTATTAAAATACCTATGCATATACCTAATAAAACTGTAAAGTTCGAATTTCTGTACAATGAAAAAAAAAGCTAAAAACTGAGTCAGGGGATGTAAGAAGTGAAACAGAAATAATTTAGATTTTTGTTTCTTAGTTTATCAGTCTGTTTGTACAGACTGACCACCAAAACGACTGGACCGATTTAAATGAAATTTTGTATAGCGGTAGCTTATATCCCTGGTCAACTAATAGGATACTTTTGATCCCGGTTAATTGAAGAGAAGGAATAATAAACACCACGCTGACGAAGTCGCGAGCATCAGCTAGCCCTACAATATATTTTTAAAGAATTATCTTATTCTTACTTGTTATCCTAGAATATATATATATATATTGGTATTACAATTTTGACGCGTAAGTGTGTGTGTCTGTATATGTAGCTCTCGAAGGGATTCAAAGATATTGATTTAGTTTTTTTTGTTTGTAAGGTGAATTAGTCGGGAGTGTGTTTAATCTATATTTGATGAAAATCGACTGTACTTTCCAAAAAAGGAATATACTTTGTTCGTTAGAGAATAAAGGCTCAGATTAGGGATCTCGCTACTGACTTCTAATCAAATAGCTATAATTTAGCTATTTTGAAGTCCCGGGTAATTCGGTTACTTCTAGGCAAGAATAGTACAGTTTTAGACATCAATGAAGATGGAAAGACCTTTGCCCAGGAGTGGAACGATATATGTTAAAAATAAAGCGAGATGTGCGGAAACGCAAACCTAATTTCTACATCATACTATATAATAAATAATAAACTTCATTAAAAGTAATCAGAGGACTTCTTTTATTTCATCTTTCTTTTACAATATTTTTAGACTTATCATAAGCGTTACATTACGAGCCCCATTAACACCCCAAGCTATATTTTTATCACTCGCCTGAAAACGACAAGGATCCCAAAGTTTGGAATTATCGCCTGAAATTGTTTTTAATGGTTTTCTTTCTTCAGTTCAGAACACTTTCTCAATAGACCTCTTTACTTTAAAATGGCGTATAATTTATAGCAGATGACATTATGAGACTTGAATATTACAAATTTTAAAATATTTGATTGCATGTTATCATGAACTCGTACAAATATAGAAATATAATATGAAACACTCCAAAAAAATTGTTTTTCATCATCTATTAGTTAATAATTCTGTAGAAAAGGGAGATATTTCTGAGTAGTATTTCTGTTAATATTATACCTTCACATACATTTTAAATGCGAGAGTGTGTTTGTCCTTTTCTCCTCAGCAACTTACTGACGGATTGACTAGATTTTTTGCTCAGAATCAGTTTCAGATCCAGAAATGCTATGCTACTCGTATATCCCCGAGAAAACGAACAAAACACGAGTGGAGTTACGAGCAAATAAGTTAGTATGCATACCTATATGTGATTAATATTTCTAAAATAGCTGCTAGAGCTACATAAATAAATAAATAAATAATAAAATGAAAATCCATAAATGTACACATATTTGATAACATAATAATTTCGGCTAATTTATTATCGATAGGTACGGACAGGGCGTCTGTAGCCGAACTAGGCTATTCGCCTGGGTTTCACCGAACAGTGCTCTCACATAATTTCAAAAAGCATAACATTTTTGCCTATAAAATAACAAAATAGAACAAGTGTTGTGTATCATATTATAAAATGGTCGTAGATATCGTAAATCAATTACGTGTTCTAAATTATAGCAAAATTAATTGTAGCAGTTTCCAAACCATCAGCAATTTATATAGTATATAACATATTAATATGTACATATATTTTTTTATTTATTGACTACGATAACTAAACACGTAGGTAGGTAATCATCGGAATTGATGTGTGATCAACGGAAAATGTTTGAACCGGATTTTTAGACGTTTCACAACATTTGAGAATAGGCGAACCAAAACCAACCAATTTCGAGTCTCATTATTTGTGACAGGGCACCATTTGGTCGTTATTTGCATTTATTATTGAGGCTTTGACAAAAAAGAAATGAGAAATTTAGAGTTTCATCTGATTGAATAGTACAGACAACAAAGAAAAACTGTTCTTTTTTGTTCAATTAATGGGCCATATTCAGAAAAATCCGAAATAGCTCTCTTGATTGCGTAGTTTTTACCACTTCGAAAAATAGGTTGGATTTTTTATTCGTTATATAATAATCAGAGCGATAAAGATTTTTAAAAGTAAATTTTTACAAATTATTTAGGACATTTCCGTTAAGACTATTCCTTAATATTAGTAAAATTTTGCCGTAGGCCGATAAGTAATAATATTTTGATTTAAACTTCTTCTGCAAACGGCACAAATGTGAATGCTCTGTCATGATTTTTTATATTTGCGCCGTTTATTAAGATCAACTTCTATGGTGACAAAACCAACGCGAACCGAAGTTGAAGAATGCTGGTTCATTCTGGCGTTCTGGGAACTTTCCCTTCTTTTCTGGTCTATTATTTGATTAAGTTTTATTATATGAAATATTTTTCCTTTTGCCTAAGTAAATGTAAACTTAAAATTCTACTAAATATTGTCCATAAAGTCTTTAGCTAATGAAAATTTTTTTGCGGACCCTACAAATACTTAAGGCGAAAATTATTTGACTAACACCCCCGAGGGCTAAAAAGAGCATTTCTTTTAGCAATTTTCCATTGCAATTATGGAAATCAATTGGGGTGACGTCTTAACTTTTAATTTTGGTTGCTCCTACCTACTTTGTTATACGTGCCACGAATTTGAAAGTGTACCTAGTTACCTACCAAGTTATGTAAATACATAGATTGTATAAAAATTGCACTTTTTACTACATAATGTATGTTTCGATGTAGAACATATAAAGTTTAAGGGGTTTGTACTCAACAATACCAACTTAACCACCCAGATGGGCAGCGGGTGGACCGTTGAAACGAAGTTTTTCCAACTGATCACCCAGGTGGAGTGTTGGTAGTCTATAAGGAGCACAATTCCAAAAAACGACAACGAAACGACCAATTTTTTAAATATTTTATTTATAAAGGTTTTATTCCATATGTCTAGCAAATATCGGGGGGGGGGGTTCTTAGTTTTGCTTGATAAAAAATGGTCCAAGATAGCCACAGCCACAAAATGGTGGACAACATATTTTTCACAATTTCTTCAATATGAGTAACAAATGAAAGGGCTTGAATTAGCGAATTACATTTTTATATTCAGTGTCGGGGTATTACAAATTATTTTAGTTTACATGTATGCTAATAATAATAATTCAAGCTCGAAAATCCAACTAGGAAGGAATGTAAGAGAAGCTGCAAATCTCTTTACTGATTGAATACCCGATAAAGAACTGTATGTGCGAGGCCCCGAAGGCATCCAACGAAAAAATACACGCCTCAACAATTTCAATTCCCTGATATCTTATTTAAGGGGATAGAGGGTGAGTCGAGACACTTATTTTTCACCCTCTAAGCAGGCACACGCCACCCTACCCTCCTGAACTTCAAAAGAGGAGGAGGAACCCCCCCTTGTTAACAAACTTCTACCTATCTGCATTTTTATTTAAGTTTCGACGAAATTTGCACCCCTTAATTCAATTTTTTCCCTAAAAATTAATTAGTGAACACGTTTTCTCGCTGATGATTATGTCTTCGTTAATTTGAGGATTATGGATGTTGGATTACATGTAGGGGACGATGAAAATTTTCCTGTTTACATTTAATTTCAATTACTTTAATGAGCGCGTTTAGATTTTTCTACCGAATTAATAAAAAAGAAATTACTCGATTCAGCTGTTTTTTTTTGTTTGTTACCCGATATCTTATAGATGACCGAACTGATAAGTTTTTATTTGTTTGATAAATATTTTTAATTTTAGCAATATCGGTATATACTGTCGATTTCAAAACAAATTTGGAACTGAATCTAATCTATTTTCTTTATAAATAATGTATTCCCTTTCGCATTTCGGAATCGCAGTTATAATTACTTATGTGAGAAACAAAACCTGTTTATAAAAACGTTCGTAGTTCTACAAAAAAAAAAAAACAGAAACAAATTTTTGCATACTCTCACGTTTTTGCGTTAGAAAAAGTTAAACAAAACAAAAAATGGCAAACAAAACACATCTACCGTGATCGAGTTAAGTGGCAAACATTTTTTTACTCTAAAATACAATTAAAATTCAGTTCACATGCAGGATCGACTTTGTGTCAACAAAAAGGATTATAAAAACTCTTTGGAAGCAAAAAATGCAAAATCATTTCTTGCAAGCTACCCTAAGTTCGGAACATCTACTACACTGACAGAAAGGCATACATTATTATAAGTATCATACAAAAAGCGGCATTATGCCATTTTTTTCAAGATGCTGCATTATTTGTTGTTTCTTTTTGTTGAATCGAAGGGATCAATAGAAGTGTCAAACCGTCGCTAATGTCATTGTCCGCACGAGCCACAATTTGCTTTAAATCGATTATAAAGGGATCGATTGTGGTGGTATAAAAAATGTACTTTATTATTCGATTGGGTTTTTGAATCTATTGGCAAAATATTGATGAAGATCTCTTTGTATATTTTGTACCTACCTCTTCACCTTAATATCTTCGGATTATTACTTTTTTATTTAAATACCTATTAAATATCCTTTCCGAGACACCCTTTACGAGTTATTTATATATTGAATATATAAATTTAGGTATTATCTTCTGTTCGTAAGATATGTTTTAACCGATTACAGAAAAGGATACTACGATTCGTAAATAACTGTAATTTAAAAAAATAAATAAATTAATATTACATTCTTTAAATACTCGGGCATACAATTAATGCTGGTTTGGAAAAATGAAAACGTATAATATGAAAGGGCCTTCTCATCAGGTCCCACATTAATTTATTCAATTTATTATTTGGATTATGCATTACTATATTTTTAAATCAATAATGACTAAAAATATTACATTGACGCTATTTGGCGCGCGCACTTATTCACGAAAAAAAATCGTTTGAAATAATCGTTACTTAACCAGTTATTTATTTTTCTATTTTTATGAGTGTTTTATTCCAAAAATATAACTAGCTAGTAATTTCCGACCATCTAACTTGCATTAATTTTAAACATATTATTAATGCGAAAATGTGCTTGTTAGTCTGTTTGTTCTTCTTCTACACAGCAACTAAGTGATGTAACGACTTGATTATTTGCACAGAGATAGTAAGAGGTCCGAAGAGTGCCATAAGTTACTTTTTTCCCGGGAAAACAAAAAAAACGGCCCAAGGTAAAAAAAGTAATAATAGAAGTTATAAGTAATAATATTAGAGTAATTTTTAGTAATTTATAAGATTTTTATTTATTAAAAACCAGCATATAAAAATACTAAAACAATAAATAAATTCAAAAAAAGGTAGATTTTTAATCGCTTAAGGCTTAAAGCGATCCTTTCTAGGCAACCATGCACGTACAAGATACAACATTGGAGCCGTCTTAGCGAGGTAAACATAATAATATATAATAAACATAACTCAATAGATAAAAGTAGTTAACAAAAATAACTAATATTGAATAAGGAACATAATATTCGGCCTATAAACAAACGGTATCAATCAGTACTTAGCTCGAGATCTAGATTTATTCTACACATGACTATACGTACCTAGATTATCAACAGGCAGAGTAATAGGAGACTATAATGTAGAGGTACGTCGTGTACGGACCGGTACGGATCCCACCTGGCAAGTCTTTAGCCCTAGCGGTACGACCAGTTCTTTGAACTTCATCCTTGTATAGCTGTGTAGCTAGGTTATAGAGAATTAGGGATCCGTAGTTTGTATACGGTGAAAAAGCAATATTAAAAATAATCGCCTTCAATCTGGTAGGCAAAACTTACATTACAAGAATGTCAGCTAATTAATCTCAATGAAAATCAATAGATATATTGATTAAATAAGTACTACAACACCGGGTTTAGTAAAACGTGTAGTGGGAATAATTGGAAAGTCCGTCGCGAATAAAAACTTTTTTGCATATTGATAAAGCCTGCTGTGCAAAATCAAGAAACATAGATAAGTAAAAATTTCAGCGAATTTAGAATCCCTTCCTTTTTGAAGTCGCGTAAAAAGGGTTTTAAACCGCGAATTGGTTACTCTTACAATTTATATTTCTGTTGCGCATAAGGTTTTTTTAACGTATATTTCGCGTAGAAAATTTACAAAAAATTTTTTTAAGAAACTTGGCAGTACACTTGTACTGCCATTTATTTCAATTATTTTTCTTTTTAAAAATAGTAAAAGAGATACAAAACTATTTTATGCTGCGCTGGACCAAAGCTTACAACCTGCTCTTAGTATAGTCTCTGTTATACAAAGACATCTCTTTAGATTCCGTATTTTTTCTCACGGAACCCTATCAAAAACCAAACATCGCTCACTTGACCGCTTTATTTGTTGTACTTTGAAGTTTATTTCGCGAACCACTCTCAATGTTTTTTTTTTTCTCAAGATGAATGAAAACCAGTACTGAGCGGTTGGAGCCGGATTTCGTTCGAAAACTTGTTCACTTGCATAATAAAATAATGAGCTTAAGTTTGCAACTAGAAGTAGGGTAGGAACGGTAACGCTTGAGAATTTTTGTATTAATAATTTTTGCACGATCATTACTTAGATTCATTTTTTAGTTTTTTCGTAAAGGTAAAGTAGCTTGATAGATAGGTACATAGTTAAACACATTTTTTTTTAGCATTCAGCGCCAGCAACTAGGCACGATGCCCTCGGGTACTGAGTTATATTACATCTATTCTAATTCCACTTTCTATACTAATTCATCTACTATTTTTTTTGGTTGTTTTTGGTTTTGGAGCAAAGATTTTTATTAGGATAACCAGTTTTTGACCGAATAAAAAAATAAGATCGGAACCTTAAGTCTCATTACAAAATATAATCACACATGTTGATAAATATATGTTAACAATTTAAAATAAAACACTAAATTAAAATAAAGAAAAATAAACTGAAACAATAAACGATTCGACTTTTACTTTGAGAACTGCCAGGTTATGGAATTCGCCACCGGATAGTCTATATTTCCATAAAGCTATAATCTCGCTCTTTTCAAAACGCGAGTGAATCGGTTTCTTCTAGGCAAGCTACCACATCCTAGGCTGCATCGTCGCTTTACACCAGGCTAGCTGCGTTTAAGAGCTATTATATAAAAAAAAACTGACCAATATACCTGTCATACATAAGTTGGTCATTACCTATATGCCCAACATACAACAATCAAGAGTCTCAAAACCAATAGCACCCCGTTTTGGAACCCCCAAAATCAATATCTATTATATACCAATAGTACAAAAATTAAATCGTGGGGTGACGGACAAAAAACGCGAGGGTGGCCCCTACCCCAAAAGTTTTTTCGTCATTTCTTTTTTGTGGACCCCTAATCAGAGTGACGGCTTAATAGCATATAGTTATGTATTTATTTATGGTTGGGGGTGAACTTTTTCGTGATCAATCAAGCTAAGCATTATTATGTACTTTATTTTTGATGATTCTGCAAAATGCCTTTAACATTAACAAAATGACTGAGTACGACAACAAAAATATTATAGCAGAAAGATTACCTATAGACCATTCAAGATCTACAGATAATCCAAATGCTCCAATCCAATACCAGAGGGCAGCGTGCCCAGTTTGCTAGCCGCATTACCACGGTGAATGGCAACGCTTATACGTTGGGCCAGATAAAAACAGGCATGCTGATCACGCGTCGAAACGATCAAACGCTTCGATGAATAATAATTAAATAATTAATTTTATTTTATTACAATTCTGCATATTAACTAACATGTAATTGAACACGGTTAGTAAAGGGTATATAAAAATGATTTGTTGTAGACTTTTAAAATATCCTAATTATAATACATATTATAAATGCGAAAGTAACTCTGTCTGTCTGTTACGCTTTCACGCCAAAACCACTAAACCGATCTGGATGAAATTTGGTGCTCAGGTAGATTGGACCCCGGGAAAGGACATAGGATACTTTTTAACCGACTTCAAAAAAGTAGTTCCCCCATTATCTCGACAATCCAAAGGGGAACTACGCGGGTGAAACCGCGGGGCACAGCTAGTAGCAATATATTCGTATCTAATCAATGTATTAAACAACGTGTAACAGAGAGGTGTGACAATACTTAAGTGTTAGTCTACCCATCAAAGTAAATACATGGCAGAAAAAAAAAACAAAATTTAAAAACGTCAAAAAAGTGAGACGGTCAACTGTTTTTTTTTTTATAAATTTGCTAATTAGTTTCTAAAATGGGTTCACTGTGATGGGTAGAATAACTCCAGTAAGTATTGTCACACCTTTCTGTTACACGTTCTTTATCCTTGCCGTTTTACGAATGAATTACTGACCGAATAAATTAACTCTTTACCTACTGTAGAAACATTTCTGAGTTAATGTATATGGAATAATTATTTTTTCTTGATTTTAGAGTTGGTTCCATAGAGAAAGTTGTTCGTAAATATGAGGAAATAGTCCTAATTTAGTAAACTCTACTAGTTATATTACTCGGCATAACTTATAAGGCTTTAGATACAGTTCTCTCCATCTTAGGTTGCCTGGAAGATATGCCTATTGATAAGTAATTTTATTTTTGCTATATTTACTCGTAAGTTGTGTGTGTACAAAAAAAATATTAATTATCTATTATATCCAATTCTAGTTTTTAACTTAGAATATATTAATACCTAGCATAAAACAATAAACTTCATGGCAACGTCTAATTATTGGATAAAATTACAAGCACAGCAGTACTAAATAAAATCATAAAACGTTAAAAACATGCGAATGCTAATTTTTTTCATAAAAATAACGCTAAGTCAACGCCTACACAAACGTTTACCAATAGCGTATGGTGGGAATGTTTCTAATTATAGCCTACTAACTCCACCCTAGTTAAGCTAATAAGCTTTGATTATCTTTATGTCTAGATAAAGCGACGCGCTTCAATGAAGCTTGAACCAACAGGCCAACTTTGTTAAGCTAGTGTGCGTAGAAGCTACGTGAAGCACCAGGGCTACGTCACTCTTCTAATCTATAATTATACAGATAGAGCGACGCGTTTCAATCAAGCTAGAACAAACTGAACAACTTCGCTAAGTTAGTGTGCGTAAATGCCAAGTAATACACTAGCACTGTTGTACTGCTTGTAGTAGTGTGCGTGCATAATGACACCAATCAATACACGGCGTTTATTGCACTGAGAAGAAAGTGCGCGTGATTCGCTTTTTAAGGCATGCGTGCTTCATTCTGTGTCATTGCTTTACATCAGACGAGATGCGGTCATCGCAAGCATATTTTTGATTTTAAATTAATTTAATTATAAGATACTTAATTAAAGATTCAAAAATATACTTAATTATCTAATAATTGTTCAATTCACCAGACTTTGGAAGTGAACTATTCACCTCTACTTATTAGACGCTTTTAAAGTTGTTATCGTCTATCTAGACATATAAATAATCAGAGCTAATAAGTTAATAATTTACCATGCGAACGGAAACTTGCGAGCGTAAGTTATGGCTGCTTTGTTCACCTGCCTGTAAGTTGTGGGTAATTTTAGGTGAATATGATATTGGTGTGGGAAGAACAAAGATAAATAGATACGAGTAAGCAAATGACATTTGTGATTAAGACCTATAATTCACTTAGTTCTAGGAAGTTCTAATGCCTACGGGCCAGTCAGATAGATAGATAGAAAACATTTTATTGTATTCACACATAAATAATACAATAAACTTAATAAAACTTATGATTACTTGCAATAAACGGCGGTCTTATCGCTAATAGCGATCTCTTCCAATCAACATTTAATGACCTGATAACATCTATTGCACTTTCAATTGGGTGAATAAAGTAAAAATTGAATTGTCCTCAATTCCCCTTGTACTTATTGAACCTGGGTAAATTTATCACCCAGGGTACTTGAGGCTATAAAATTAGTTTGATTTGTTAAGACAATAACAGCCAGATGAATAAAGTACAAAAAATATACTTAATAAGTAAAATATATTACCACTGATAACAAGTGGTTAGAAGAGGCTTCAAAAAAATCCGAATGAAAGAAGCACCATCAGCATCTTAACAAGCTAAACCGCGGAATGCAACTAGTATAGCCTACGACTATTTGCAAATAAAGAGGAACCAATTGACAAATCACACAAAGAGTCAGACATACATACATACAGACAAATTTATAAATATGTACACTTGAAATACATTATCCTCTTTTTGGGCAGTTTGGTAAAAACAACTACACTTGGTGTTATAAACCTAAGGATTTATTTTAAAAGTATTTATTGAATTATATTGAAGAGTGCATCTGCGTCAAAGCTAAATTAGCATTTAACACTTCTGAAATTGTGGAGATATTACTAAGTTTGGTGACACTATAAACAATTCTAAGAAGACTGGTCTACAGAAATGGAGCTTTTGTAGGTAGATCTTTTTTGGAGACTAAAATTAATTAAATTCATCATATATCTTGAAGTTGAACTTATAGATGTCGATTTCGACGAATGTGCCAAATTATTATTTTTTCAAAGACTAATATTTTAAAAATATTGTAGTATATATAAATTGTAACGTGATTCCATATAGCGAGTCTATAAAACATATTATACTTAGTTCTTTGACGCGTTTCGGCAGACGCCTTAAGTTTAATTGCACTAGTGTTGTACTTATCTGGATAATTTCAATCCTTACTTTTTTTTAACTATTTCGGTTGTTGTTGATATTAATTGTCAAAATGTTTTTTTTTTTAAAGATTTGTAATATAATTTATATATAATGTATTATAATTTAAGTATAATTTAATTGTTTTTATCAATTCTATTTTCTTGCATCTATTGTTCGTGAAAGTGTAAAATGAAACGTACAAGTGACCTACATTTTTGCATTTTTTTATGTGAAACCGAACTACATGTCCGCTATTTATGACTATTTACTTACGTCTAAATAAGTGCCAAATGTCGATCCCAACGTTTTCTAGCATCAATTTCCACTAAATACCTACTCCACACCCCTAATTCACCCTCACACGAAATAATTCCATCATTTTTTCCATTTCATCACAGGATCGACGCGGGGGTGAGGGACAAAGATGGCGTCCAACTTTTCTCGCCCTATTTTTGTGTTCTTTCCACCCCCTGCCGTGCATTTCATCCCCCGCAAATGCAGGGTTCTTATTTTACTTCCGATTGTGGAATATATAATTGGAAGGTACAGTTCTTTATTTTTTGTTTTATAAAACGCGATGAAGTTCGATTGTGTATTTTGAATTAATTTTTCAAAGCGTAGCGCCGCGTATTAATATTATTGGGGTATAGAAATTGTTCTAACATTTTATATTAAAGTAATGAAATAACGCATAAGTATACATACTTAGTACATATCAAAACTTTAGTAACACTGTGAAAGAGCATCGGTTCGATCCCAGAATTAGACATGCATCTGAGTTTTTCACACATCTGCATATTAAAATTAATCACCGCTTGCTTGATGTATGGGAAAACTAAATAAAATACATTAAAAAGATACCAAGACTAATATCAAAATTGTCACTCAATAGAAAATATACAAAATCAACAGGGTATCTGTTGAAAAAAATATTTCAAAAATTTAAATTTTGTACTCGTATGTTGTCCATTTCCACATTTGTAAAGTGCCCCCTGGAATTCTTACATCCGCATACATATTATAAATGCGAAAAAGTGTTTGTTGGATTCTTTTTTGCTTAAGGATAGTTAGAAACTCAGAAAGTGTATTCCGCGATAAAAAAAAGAAATAAATTAAAAAAAAGTAATTACTTCGCTAATAATTAATCGATTTTAAATTATTATTTTTTAACTCTATTCAGGACGGTCCATTACAATTTCAAAGACGTCAATTCAGTCACAAATTTAGAAACAAGGAACGAGTTTGGCTCACAATACCTGACGAAAGAAATAAGAGATTACGTATTACATATGTCTGACATATTTATTTTTATTTATTTTTTACTTATTAATAGTAAGTATACCAATCAACTAAGTAAATAAAAACATACCTACACATTAAATTATGAACCTACTTAAATGTTAAGATACAAGAAATCAGCGATTTTCTTAGGTTAAGGTTTGCTCCTATGACAGCTTATAGTCGAGTGCTACATCAAGTTATATTTTAATATTAATTGACCGAGCGAGCGAAACGAATCTGCTGCGGAAGTTTTTATGTTTGTATGTATGGATGTTTGTCCGCAGAAAATTCCGTAGTCATGTACTGGTCGTAGCTTCCATCCAATCTAAAGAAACTTGGGACATATATGTATTCTAATTTTTTTTTTTAGTTTTTCGTTGAGGATTTTCTATTAGGTGGAGCGGGGTTAGGTAATTTATTAATTAAAATAAACGATTTAAAGTATATAAAACTTTTTAAATTAATATTTAATTAATATCGCGGTGTTAAAATACGAGAGTAGCCTGTTATAAAGATGGATGTTAATAGAAGGGCTGATTATACAAATGTCAAAGTGACAGTTTACAAATGAGACAGTTTGCATCAACTTCGTTCAACATATAGGGAAAATAGTTGAAACTACGACGATTCTGCAAAAGTAGATTTTATTCCTCTTGGGACAATGTCTTAAATGTTGTGGCACTAACGTAATTGATTATTTTCTAAGCAGGTTTTCAAGGCAACGAACTGTTATTTATTAATTTTATTAACCATAATAAAGTTATTGTTCTGTTTGCGAAAAAGCTTGAAATGTTCACAGAACTACAAGTTTATATGTAGTAATAAAAACTATAGCACTCGGGGACTGCCGCGGTAAAGCTATTGCATACCTACGCATAGTCTAGTCGCACGCACACAAACACCGTGCCGAAGTTGCCGATCTGAAACGACGTTACACATGTGTTAGGTTTTTTTCGTTACGGAGTTTCTTGATTCGGTCGCCGCGCTAAAAGCCCGTGATAAAAGCTATGCAATAGCTTAATATTCTGGACAGAATATGTTGCAAATAATACTTTTAAACTTTGTGTATATACACGAAAAAAAATTAATATCACGTTTTTCATACCAGCTACTTGCCCAAACAGCTAGCTAGCTCTAACAATACAAAGGAAGCACGAGAGCAGTGTCACAGAATACAAAAGAGTCTGTATTCTGGGGAAGTTTCACCCCTCAAGGCGGGAGGGTGACACACCCCTAAGCTCGCAGTGTGGTCGCGCAGCCAGCTATTTGGACTGTGGGATGGGAAGTGCGTTAGTCTGTAGATAAGTTCCATACAGAGTGGAAAAATAATGAATATTAATAGATAATTTTTGAACAATAAATTAGACAAAAAAATATCTAATGTTGTTTAAAGAAAATGTCATTGGAATTGCTAAAGAAAAAGACTATTCTTTTGTTACAAGTTAAGAGTGTGTAGCGTACGAAAAATAATAGTGGCAGTAGCATACTTGTCCGTTTGACTTTTGAAGCAATCGTTCAATTTCAATTTTTATATTATACTAGCTGTGTCCCGCGGTTTCACCCGTAGTTCTACTAAAACTAATATCGAACTACTTTTTTTTGAATTCGGTTAAAAAGTCCTTCTATCCTATTTTCTTCTCCTGGTTCTAAGCTACCTCCCCAACAATTTTCAACCAAATCGGTTCAGCCGTTATTGAGTTATAAATAGTGTAACTAACACGACTTTTTATATATATATATAGATGAATAACTTAGCTTAACTTTAAAAAGCCGAGTTGTTAGGCATGTATACTCGTACATACACATTTGCACCGGTTCATATTTTAACAGTACTTATATCTTAAGTGTTTGATATTCTAACATCATATGAGTTTTTATTATTATTTGATATTGTCATTTTAATTTTATCCATGTGTGCTAAATATGGATTTCGTTAATATAATCTGATTAATTTTCTAATTCGTTTAGTTTTTGTGTAGATATCGCTTCAAAAGCTAATGTAACAAAAATCTCTTTTTTTGAAATTAATTCCTAAGCAAACTCTCGGGAGTGCACTAGTCAACCTTCCTCCCTACACTGCGAGCCCTCTTTACTTACCGCGCCGGTCCCGCCATTTCTTTCTTTTCCCGCTTTTTTCGGTAGCCATTTTTATAACGCATGCGCAATACGGCCGGCGACGCTTCTTGCAGTACCTCTCAACCAAACCATTTGCTCCTCTTTAGCACTCTTTCACTATACATTTAAGCAAAAAAAACCTTTAATGTATTGGAGTAAGAAGTTTTAAGTTATTGTGACAAAGGTTCAAAATATTTAGGTATTAAAGGCTGTACTTGCCATCGATTTATCCGATCGTAGAGTAAATAAAATTGAGGGTGGTTGATCCGTGTATCGTAGGCTATTTTTGTTGGGGTGCATTTTTAAGGAAGTCGAAAGGGAGGGTTAAGATTTTGATTGGGATGCGATTTTTCGGAATTTTTGTTTTGAGGTGTGTCGGCGGTCTGTTGTTTGCTATTTCGTTTTTGCTTGGGTTAAGGTTGGGAAACATTTGTGTTTATCGAAGTGATTTAACCATTTTTGAGCAAAGAAAAACGCAAAATTTCTTTTGATATGTATTTAAAATTTAAGTACAGCTCCTGATCTGATGCTTGGCTGATGTAATCACGAGATTTTGTCAATATTGATCACTAAAGAATGTTTCGTAGATTATTTTAATAGTAAATAATATTTGATAATTTGGAGCTGGAGTTAAAATAACAAATATAGTTATGACTACTACAATACAATACAATACAATATCTCTTTATTGCACACCAAAACAAAATAAACAATAATATACAGGCAAGAACGCGTACCTGATTGTTGGAAAGGTAGTCGTGTGTACTTGTGGCCAAATGCCTAGCTGTATAAGATTTAAAAAAAAATGAGTATATGCCTTTTAGAGCTCTATGCAGAGCATTCCTGGAGGGTACCTTTATGGAGAATCTACTGCCTAACTGCTATGGTAGCATTTTCTGCGTTCTCACCCAATCCAATAAAGGTATTTACCAAAATAACCGTGTGCTGTTAAGACTGGCGTGAGACGAAAAGTCACGGTTTCCCTCCTTGATAGACTGGTGCATTGCCACTAGTACCATTAACAGTTCCATACTTACCAAGTGAACTGTGTGAAACTGCACAAGAATTGAATTCAAAAGTTTTGTCAAAATGGTTCAATTTTATTAGTAACCTAGTAACTGACACCCGTTGCACGCGACATCTAAATGAAAATAAGTGATTATAAGCAACTTTGAAAAAATAACCCGAATGCTAAATCGTTAAAAGTGTGTAATGAATACACCTCCAAATTTCATGTATCTACGTTGAGTGGTTTAGACTCCGCGTTGAATATGACCTTTCTGTCAGTCATGTCAGTACTTACTCTTTTATATATAGTGTTTAAAGGTTGAATGATTTTATTATGTATCGTCTGCATCACTACCGGTCTGTGCCGGATATTGCCATTTTGTTTCAATTTAAGCTTCTCTTGAAGGATTTTAGAGGAAGTAGTCATGCCATTGATGAATAAATAACGAGACATGACTACCGCAAAAAAACATGTACCTATATTATGAAATATACTGGCGAAATTTCTTACTTGTTGCCCGTAACAAGTGTAGAACCCATCTTAATTATGTCGACATCAAACTAATATTACGAAAACGAAAGTTTATCTGTTTGTGTGTCCTTGTTTGTTTTTTTTACGCTCAAAATGGCTACAGATTTGAATGACATTTGTCACGAACATGGTTTACAAATAGGCTACTTTTCATACCGAAAAAAATAAGTGCTCCCGTGGGATAATCCCATGAATTACCCTCCCATGAGTTTTTAGCTAAAGCGTTCAATTTATTTGTCTAAGCTTGTAATGTCTATTCATGTACGCGTTATTTATATTGACCATAAACTTGAAACTTCCTTACCAAAGTTGTTGATTTATTTATGTAATATAAAATGAAGAACAGTTTAGTTAAGGCTATTTAAGATATCTCTTTCAAATATCCAGACTTCCAGAAATCCAGACTATATTGACGTGTCAGTAGCTACGCATCTGGCAAATTTGGACATTTCATAAACGGCCATACCGCTGATTTTTCACACAATTCCATGTCCAGTACTTTATCCGTCTAACCTTCATACCAACAAGACTCTGAACCCTACAGTAACTTCAAAGGACTGTATAAGCACGTTTACTTAAACAAGTTAACCAATAATTCGATAACTCGACCCTGTCCTGTGAACATGTTTGAAAACCTTTGACGGTAAATTCATTATTTACCTACTGTCTCTACCTAACTTACCTTCCTCACCGAGCCGTTACAGCCTAACTGATTATGATGGAAGACTTTAAAAAGTAAGACTATAAAAATACAGGCAAACTTTTCAGTTATTTTAATCCACAAAGAAAATAACCACATCGATTTTTATAAAATTTGAATGAGACCAACAAAATGAAATTTAAAAGAATTTAGAACCTCCTCACTTTTAAGTCTTTAATGAAAAAAAAAATCCAGATCAGTTTCAGGTAACTTTTTTGTAGGTACCAAGCATGTGCTCGAAGAAACCTTTATCCAATAAATGCTATCCCAAAACCAACCCTTATTAGTGACACTTCATCGCCTTACAAAAGAGACATAAAGACCTTCGCATTTTCCACTAAATTATCATTTTACAAAGAAAACTTCCAAAATAGGAGTTTCCGGTTGACAGAGCTAAAGGTCGCTGCTCTTAAAATATTAGTTCTGAGAGACATAATGTTTATTTTATAACTTAAAAATACAGCCTTAAAATAATTGAACCGAAAAATAAAATTTATCGTACCTAAAGTGCATACATATTTTTATTTAGATTTTGATAGTTTGGACCAGTGTAGATGCCCTTAAAAATAATAAAAAGTGAAAAAAAATATAGTAGGATGAAACCCATTGGAAAAGGAAGAGATAATTATAAAAATGAAAGGAGTAAATAATTTACGGGCGATCTAAGGTCGGGAAGGGGAGGGGTTAAGGGTAAAAAACGGTTTATCTCGATTTCCGGAAAAACTAAAAGTCCTATGGAAAAAAGTTATACGGCAAAGTTGTGGGTAATAAAAGATCTAAAACTTTCTTTTTCACACTTTTTTCATATAACCTCAAAATTTATGTGAAAAATTAATTTATTTTTATCTTTTACAAAACATTTTTTTTTTACGTAGTTATGAAAACTTACCTTTATATGTCCCAAGTACGATGTAATTCATTTGTTTTGAAATATTTATTTTTTCACCTTCTTTGGAATGAATATCGAAAAAAAATCCTAATTTTCAATCGAAAATTTACTTGTCAAAATATTAGCATTTTTCAAAAAGTTGGTATGCTTTCTGTTTGTTAAAATCTCTACTTTCCGATTGTTTTATCTTTGACATTTCAGGTACCTACATATATACCTACACAAATTATTATACAACGTGTAACAGAAAGGTGTGACAAGTCTACCAATCAAGGTGAACCCATGGTAGAATTTACTATTTAGAATATTTTTATATGCGAAATTCGAGTAAAAATATTAGGTTCTCCATACAAAAATTATTCGCGTGGTCGGTCCAGTTGTATGGAGGATACATACGCAATAATATTTTATTTACTAGAATTTTGCAAAATTTTGTTGTGCGATGGGTTTGCTTTGATGAAATTAGAAACTGCGAATACAATAAATTATTTTTAATAACAGGAACTTTATAGTAAAGTTTTTTAGTTTTTTGAAAATAGCGTCGATGCTTGTTCGTTCACAACATCAATGTAGATTTGCGTATTAGAAATAAAGGTTATTAAAAGTTTAGAACCCACCTTTTATCCAATCACACTTTAACATATGGGTAGACTTAAGTTCTCACTTTTATGTTACACGTTGTAATTTTGACAAAAAATTGTTAACATAAATTTGATCTTACGAAGGTACAAAAGTTAACCATTTTAACGTAGATACTTTTGCTCTTTTATTTTTATGTTTCGAATACGCAAGTTAAACGCTCGGCTATTAAAAAAACGGTACTTATATTAAAGTCGTTATACAGAAAAACTATGAACGAACAAATTGGTAAATGTGCAACGAAAAGTTCTTTAAAAAAAGTGATTATGTACAGACTTCCGTTACGATTTAAAAATCATACCTCTGGAGCAAATGTGAAAAAAATGAGACATTTCAATAAACAATTTTTTTTTCATATCTGTCTTCAAGAAATCACGTACCTAACAAAGATTTCCAAAAAAATACAGTCGTATTAAGTACTTCCTCTTTTTTGAAAGTAAGTAAAAATTTTTATATATTTACATAAAACTATAAATAAAGCTACTTTAAATTCATTGAAGAAGAAAATGTTGATGTCTTCCCGCTACCCTCACATCATCCCCTACACTTACTTGTTTTTTATCAACGTAGCCTACGTACGGTGTATGATATGTTTTGATATTTTGATATTTTTAATATATATAAACTGATGAAGTATGTAGGTACTATTATTTATTCATTTGAATTTTCGCAATAATAATATATTACAAAAAAAAACCGGCGATTTAATACCTGTAAGAAATATTAAAAATTATTTTTTGTCTACGAGTTGTACGTATTTCATAAATAGGTGAATACCTATAGAGAGTTGTTATTCTCTACAATCAAAAAAAAAAAAATTCTAATTTTGATAAACCCCCGATTCGAAATTATCAAATTATATAGTATACTAGTCAAGTCCTTTCAATTGAGATCAATATTGAAGCAGTTGTGAAAAAAATTGTTCTCCGCCATTTAGCGACGGCGGCCATCTTGGACCAATTTTCATCAAACATTAGCTAAGAACATTCCCGACTAATAAGTAATACACCTTTAAAATAAAAACACACAAACAAGCTGACACGTCAATTCTCAGAATTAAATTTTTTATAGATTATAGATTAGTATAACCTAAATGAGGATCAAATACGTAAATATCAAGATACGTGTAGCGCGACTACATTTTGTGAGCTCACGGCTCGCTTCTTTTTGGCAACGAACCACCACCCCGTGTATAATGAAGCTAAGTGTGCAGAACACCCTTAAACATCCCTTATATTATGACCTACCCTTAAAAATGGCATCTATATAATAGTTTGGAAAAACTTGCAGTACACCAATAAGTTTTTACCTATTACATATAACATATGCATATATTAAAATTCCGTTTCAAACCTCAAGCGAGAATCATTTCTGATGAATCTGATGCCCGCGTCTTCGTGAGCTTGGTATTTATAATTCGTTCTCATTAATTTACCGGGATCAAAACTATTCTATTTGTTAACAAGATATATTAACTAACCACCATTTAAAATTTCATTTAAATAGGTCCAATCGTTTCGGGAATGAGCCCGTGCAAACAGAAAGAGAAACAGAGGAACAAACATTTAAAAAAAAACTAAATTAGTTATTTTTCCCTTCTTACATTCCCCTGGCTCGGTTATTATATATTTTTTTATTGACTAGATATCTGTATATTAAGGTTTGAGGTCTCCAAGCTGTTTTATATTGTAGTAAGAATAATAATAATAAATATCCACATTTCTACTGCATATAAAAAAGTACACCTAATCTTTTCGATAAAATATTCAACCAATAACATACCATCTTTCCGGGGACTTTTAAGACGACTTCTCTAACTTCAAATCTTAAAAAGACAGAAGCAAGCCCACCGAACCAAGGTTTTTTTGAGACTGTTTTTGTTAAGTTAAATTATTTTCTTAATAACGAGTGATTAGAAGACACTTCAATAAGATTAGACCACTGTATATTATGAGCTTTAGATGGTCACATACACCGGAAAAAATTTACCCTCCTTTGGGACAGTCAGGTAAAAAACGAAAAACAGCAATTTTATGTATAGATTTCTACTTACATTCAAATAAATAAACATATACTCGAAAAACAATCTCCTATTAGGCAGTCGGGCAGTGAGAAATAATGTCACTTTGTTACCACAATTAAAACTTAATAAAATGACACCCGGTGCAGTGTAACTCGAGACCGTCAATTGCAAGCAATTTGCATATATATTGGTATATTTAAAACGTACACAATTAACCTGATAAGGTAAGATATTACTCAATTTTATTATTAAATTACAAGAACATTGACAAATAGTTACTTAGATATCGTCGTAGAGAGGACTTATTTTAGCAACGGGAATTTACAAGGAGTCTACATTCAAAGGTAGCCTTGGATTTTAGCTCTAGGGATGTTATTTTGAGTTAGGTAAGATATCGGCTCTTTGGTGCATTTAGAGCTATAAGTGGTTGCATCGACGACAACTTTTGAGCAATTTTGAAAATCATCATTATCTTGTCCTTATCCCACTACGTAGGGTCGGCACAGCCTTCACATTCACACCCTTCTATTCTATTTCTATTCACACAACTAATCCACGTCTTCCTACGCCCCCTCCCGAGACTACCGTTTACCATCATTCTCGTTGACTTCTTCGTCACATGACTATCTTCCCAGCCTTTTTGAGACAATAGTTCTACTCATAAGCTTCAGATATTTTGTACGAAGCCTCGGTGCCGCACATTAACCAGACATTCCACGTGCAAACACTCATCCAAATTATAATTCGTCTAGACCGCGCAAAAGAAAGCAAAGGGTTAATTTTTTGTCCCTCAAAAATGCAAAGGTCAAATAATCTGGCGGATCAAAAATGCATTCATGCCGGCAGCTGCTTACCTGACCATCTATTGTTCTAGAACAATACCTTACTTCCTCTCATTAATATGTACGAAGAATAATGTAAACTAGGGTCATATTGTCCACGGAAGACCAAATACTGGCAACACATTCTATTCAAACTCATTTCGGACTTTAAAAAACGAACTGGCGATGTAGAAATTGAATTTCAAAATTCGAATCGTAACGCTGACGAAATAGATTTGAAATTTGGAACGATATTTTACCATAGAGTTTATATAGGGTCAATTATTGATAGAGAATTATAAACGCAATTTTGGTCTATTGATGGTTGGTCTATTATGTCTATTGTCGTTTTTTTTAAATTGGTGGACACCGGGACTGAATTTATTTCATCATCGAAACAAGGCTTGAGCTATGTGTATTATAAAACTGAACCCCAATAACGACTAGCAAATTGCTACGAGGGAGTTTTTTTTGTACAGGGTCACTGGTAAGCAACTGGCATAATCTCGCGTGACCATAAACAATAAATTTTGTTGAAGGACTTTTGAAAATTGGAAAGAGAAAAAAATCCATATATTTGGCCGTGCTTCAGTATTTTTAATGTATGGTAAAGCAAATTTTTCGCAAACATCAAAAAGTCTTAGATCTAAAGTTTTTGCTTATGATCATTAGAAGCCACCCTGGCTTCTAATGATCATAAGCAAAAACTTTAGAGGATGCTATATGATCAGAGACCCTTTATATCTTTGGAGCTGGTTGATATCTTCATACTTATAGGTAAAAATCTTATTCCGCATGGGAATACCTTTTCTAAAGTAAAACCAAGTCAGTCTCTGCGTCTCAGAGAAAACGGTAAATATAATTTGAAAACGAAGAATTAAGGAACTCCTTCCCTTTATATGTCGGTTATAAACTAGTTTGATACCAAGCGTAAATTATTATATATAAGCTTTATATTGTCAACCGCACATTGCAACACTTTGCGCACGTTTACCGATTTCGCAAAAGACAGGTGCAAGTAACCACCTAGGTTTGTTAACAGAAAAAACTGCGTAATGCTCTTAATTATTTTAATTGAACGTTATTAACGTAAGTTTCATTCTTTGGTGACTTGACCGGACAAAGCGTAGGGACAAAATTATGCCATTACATGTAAAACTATTTTAATTCCGATTTTATCGTGAAATTATCTGTGGAATTTAAAATTGCTTAAGTAGCTGTTTATTCAGGTTTTGTCGTTTATTTTTTGTTATTAATTTTAAGTGGCGTAGTTTTTTTTTAAATATCATAGAAAAGTTATATAGTTTTTGATATAGACAAGTACATTAGACAAATCGAATGACACCTCGGACACTAAATCGATCTAAGTACTGGTTTTGGGCTGTATAGGGAGGGGCACAAAAAATTGGACATATGACATTTGACATTTGACTACTTACATGCAAACATAAACTCGAAATATATAACCCTTCTTTTGGGCCATCGGGTAAAACATAAACATAAATTTATTGCAAAACACATAAAACATGACACATCACTTTTACCGACTTCTTCACATCTTTTTCATGTTGGCTAAGTACCTGATATTTCGGTGACGGCTGGACCGATTTGAAAAATATGTTTATTAACTAAAGATGTGCCTACTTAATTTAAATATGTTTTAACAACAGGCCATTTTGTATCTATGTTGTAGTAGCTACATAATAATGGCCAGTCTAAAAATTAAGTAGTTTAGCTAAAAGTGCTACTCACAATATGAAAAAGAGCCTAATTAGACTTTAATTTTAGGATTAAAAATAAGATTTAAAAAAATATACTTGCCACATACATGGATATACCATTGTTACACCTTTTGATCGTACGTGTATAAACCATTTCACTTGGTAAAGGTGTAATTTCCGTAATAGCACTAAAAACTGGTAGGTAATGCCATCTAGTAGTTTATACTGGAACTACGTAGCTGAATGTTGTTGATAATTCGGTAGCCCAAACATAACATATAACATGCGGAATAAATAACTGCAAAGTGCTTTTCTCACTAGTTCTACACATTTCGAATAGATGGCGTACGTACTATACTTGTTTATTTTATACAAACGTTTTCTGTACCTAGTAATAGTTAGGTAATTATCTACTTAACTATACCGCCTTGACCCTAGCGATTAAGATACTCATTTCAGGAGCCACCAGGTAAAATTTCAATGTCCGGACCTGCAACCATATTTTCAATGAGTTTCCGCTCGGATTCGAAAACTTTGCAACACGAATGCAGGACAGGTGATTGAACTAGTTTAAATCTTCGGGTCTGGGTGGGTTGAATTTTACAAAAAACTACATCACAAGTGAACTCTATTGGACAAAGGTTTACATTTTACTCTATCTCCGAAGCAAGGAATTTAGCTGATGCTGTGTCGGATCCTGTTGGTTTCTTCTATTATAAAACAAAACTTGTATTTATTGTGTAGTATTGTAGGTATAAATAAATTTAAATGTTTTCCTATTTCTCATTACCATAGCACAAACATCAAATGGTATCGACACAGCATCCGTAGCAGACGCACAAAGAACCAGAAACTTCCAAATTTTAGATTAGGTAGGTACATTAACTAGTTGGTTTTCATGCTAAGGCTTTTATAATCCTAAATATCAAAAAGTCTTTAGAAAACTATGAAAACATTATCATCAAATAAATGAGTTCATAGGCCACGGTCACGAAAAGAAAAAATAAAAGGTACCTAGATATAATTCATACTAAATGTAAATTCGTTTTATTACATTACTATTCTTAATATTCAATCTAAGAGAACAAGTTTGTTGAAATAGGTGCTTATTAAATTTTGTTAATTTTATTGTCTCAGTACCTATACAATACAATTTTGGTAAACTCTATCCATTATTTCATACAGCAAATCAAGACGTATCTTAAGTAAGTATTGTTATATCTTATGTACCTATCTATTTGATGATATGTTACATTTTACAGTATTAATACGTCTTCTTCATTAAACTGCCCTAAACCTTTTACGATCGCCTCATCTTTCTTTATTAACCCCTTAGTACCCAAAGCGTAAGGAAAAACATTACTTGTCATTAAATAAAATATCCCTTGCTTACTCTTGTCCACATTCAGACCTAGAACATTCGTCACAAACGGTTCCCTATCGAAGCAATTTTTATCTCTCGCATCTTGTATCGAATCGCATTGCATTGCGATTAGAGAATTGGGATAGAATAATGCTCCAAGCCATAGAGTATAAGCTCTGGAATGGCTGCATAAACTAGTGCAGGGCAACGTCACGAAATCTCCAGGTTGAAATTCCCCTCCGTTGACGTAATAATCAATATGGCCGACCGCGCCGGCCATACCGTATCCATCCATGTTTGTGTGAATGATATCTACAAAATCGGCATCAGAAGCGTCGATTCTTTCATTGGGTCCGTTCCATCTAAAGCAGGGTCCTCCAGGGTCCAGGCCCGTTACTCTGGATACATTCATGCCAGTGATTTGTCGATAGCTTTTTGCGATGAAGCTAATGGCTTGACCGCCGTGGCTAAGTCCTATGAGCTCCAATTTCTTAGGGTTTAGGCCGAATTTTGTTAGTTGTGCCAGCATTTCAGCCGTATGCTTACCCACGGGTCGAAGGAAACGGGCTGCTCTGAAATAAGTGTTAAAAAAATATTAATTTTTCCAATCGATAACTTCATGAAAATCTTACTTAAATTAAAAGAAAAGTAAAGCAATACTGATAAATTACTAAGAAAAAATCTAGCATAAAATTTCAAGTATAAATCATCATAATGAAAAAAATATTATTAACAAGATTCGTAATTGATAATTAAAAGATAAGTAATGACGTATTTACAGCAGACAAACGATGTAGCGTGCCTCGTAAAATGTTCTAGTTTGACCCTTACTGTGACACCGTCAATTTTATTGACACGCGTCATGTCTACATCAGGAAATAGCCTTGTTAGTCTCGTTGTAAATAGAAAATATTAAGTATTTTTGCTGCCATTGTCATAACAGACGATTATATTATTATACTCATGCAAAAAAAAACTTTTTTTATATCATATCAATATCTTTTTGCTAAATAGTCAATAAGAACTATTTTTTTCTGTACCAAAACTAACTTGAGTGTACCGCCTACAGCCTGGTGACAGACATGCGGATGGACGGACGGCGAACGACATTTGGTTTTTGTCAAATTGACCTGCTGATTACTTGACCTGCCTAGGAATTCATGCCCTACTATTAATAAAATAACTTTTACGTATCAACCAATAGCGTTTCACGGCTGGGCACGGGTCTTCCCTATAAAGAGCGTGAAGGTCATAAAATTGCGTGTTGTATAATAACTTTAAAATAACAAAAATTGCCCAAATGACCACAAAATTTATGACCGACGATTTTATTTACCTAAACGACAAAATACGGAGAAATTCTGAAATCGATGTAAACCACAGATTTGGGTAGTATTGAAGAGAAAATCGCCTAAGCTGAGCCCTTACCTCCTAACAAACAACGAGATTCCTTACTGGAAAAGCGCGTTATGTTGATTCGATACGTTATTCTGATAATGCAAAACGAGTGTGTTCCATGCCACGGCACGATATAGATTTAGAAATTGGCTTAGTGAATACTATTATACGATTTCACGTGAATTGTAGGCGATTAAAATATCGCGGCCGGGCTCGTATTGAAATCTTCGCAGTGAATAAACGCAGCTCGGCTGAGTTGGCCAGCTTATGATCTTCTCTTCTAGAACACTTTTACTTTCTTAATAGATATGCTTGTATCAGTTTGGTTTTCCTAGAATGATTATATATATATATATGTGACATATTTATGTGACTTGCGTTTGTATGAGTAATAACCATTTTCGCGGTGATAGTTATCTTAAGGAAATTGCGCCTGCATGCATTTTATCGACAGGGTCACTAGCATCCTCTAAACTTGCAATGACATTTTTATTTCAACTCGAATTTGCAAAATAAAGTTGGTACTCATTATCATCAGGAGTCGCCCTGTAGAGGATACTTAGTTAATTACCAGTAACCATGAATGGAGCATTGTATTTTTGTTCTTGGTCTTGACTGAGAAGGTTTTAATAGAAAGTTAGAATATTTAAAAGTTAAAATTAAAATAAAATAAAATATTTTAGTAGAGTTAAGAATACGGATTGGTTGTGATTTTTTTAAAATTTAGAGTGAGACTTCACTAGATGAGTATGAAACAATCCAATAAATCGTCTGCACTAACCCAATAAACCAAAATGCGGATCCCTAATTCATCAAAAAGTAATTGACCCAACACAACCGAAAATATGTTAATAATTATTATCCGACTGCCCAAAAGGAGAGTTATGTTTTTCAAGTGTATATTCGTAAATATGTTAGTTACTTTGCGATCCTCTACAGCCTGAACCGGTAGTACAATTTTGATACGCAAAGTGTGGGTTTGTCTTTACCTACAAATCGCCTTAGACTTTACTAGTTACATCTCTCGGGTTCACTCGTAAAAATACAGTGGTCTAAAGTTTCTGCAGTCGGGTTCTTTGAAGTCGCTTCCAACCACTTGTTAGATGAAAACACTCCGAATAACTTACTTAGGATATACGAATGTGGTGAAGGCGTTGTACTCCAGCAAAATGACATTATACCCTAAGCTCTTATACACAGAGCCTATAGTAGAACCAACTCCTGTCATGTGATTGCTATCAAGATATCCTATAACCTTCAGAATAGTTTTCTTCTTGAAGTCCATCTGCTTAGCAAGGGCTCTCATCTGGTAGTAGTTATAGGATGTTTTGTTGAAAAATGCGGTTACGAAGTTGCAATCGTGAATGATGATCAGCTTCAGATTGCGTAGACTTTTCGCAGATATTCTTGCTTCTTTGTTAGATCCTGGACCTAAAAAAAATCAATGATGAGAACCTCGTGAAAGCTGAACAGGACAAGGTCAGCAAGTACTTTGACTTGGCTCACGAAGTTACCGCCGTATGGGATGTTGATTCGACGATCATTGTTCCGATAGTCGTTTCAGCAAACGGTCTGATAGCGAGAAGCCTCAACCAACATCTTAAGAGGCTCTCGCTAAACGGTTGGATCAAGAGTCAGATACAGAAGGCACGTATTGTAAGGAGGTTCCTCTCTCTGTAGTCCCTACCATCGGTAGCTCTGGTACTACCCCGCTGCTGGTGGTATTCTAGGTTTAAGTTTTTTATAATATTTATTGTTTTATATTTATGTTGTAAAAAACTTAGAATTAAAAAATAAAATGAATACGGAATAATAATAATAAAACCGCAGGGGCGGCTTTGTGGCGAGTCATCGGTGTGGCGACACAGCATACCGAGATTCCATGAGGGTCAAATTACCCCCTGCCCCTACTGGCTTGCCTTAATTGGCCGTTCAGGGGTGGAAAATGCGAGAGCTAAGAACCTAAGCCAGGGAGGAAGTGTTAAAGGGCACAAAGCCGCTAGTAGCTCTTAGTGAATGCGAAGAATACCTCTCCGCAAGTGTCAAGTCACCACCCGTCCTAATATTTTGATAAGAGGCAGAGTTGGCGGGTGCCGTACCTCTTCCCAGTACCAAGCCATCAAAAATTCATCACAATAGCCAGATTTTTTTAAATACATAATGTTAAAAATAGTTTTCCCCTTTTCACGCATAACTTTTATACTGCTGTATTTTTATATATTTCTAAGTTATCAAAAAAATTTTAAAGGGCCT
Organism: Ligdia adustata; assembly: GCA_947049295.1. Taxonomy (NCBI): domain Eukaryota; kingdom Metazoa; phylum Arthropoda; class Insecta; order Lepidoptera; family Geometridae; genus Ligdia; species Ligdia adustata. The sequence continues at coordinate 11,476,795 of OX346225.1, forward strand.
CTCGTTGTTGGTTGCGACTCCAAAGATGCCTTCTTAAAGGTCCGGCCCAGAACCGTATCAAAAAATACATGAGTGCAATAATAATAAATTTCTTTAATTCAGGTACTTAACCCATAGACTAAAAGCTACACAGTTAAAACTTAAAATTAAAACATCAAAAAGCAACAAAAGTTGCTTTTCAATGTATCACTTTCTGTTTCCGCTCTGGTGTAAGCAGATCCAAGATCGATAGATTGGTCTACACAAATAATCGGACAGGCACTGCAGTATACTATTATTCGATCGACGTATCCTATCCCAGAAAGACGCGATGCGCGATCGAATAACCGCAAAGAAGTCAGGAATCCGTGCATCACGTATATACGAATAGCAGGAAGAAGACGGAGACGAAAAGCCCAGGATAGGGCCGAGAAGCTTATGTCTAGCAGTAGACGAGAGTAAGCTAACGATGATAACTGACAGGTTAGGCGAAGGTTACATTGTTCATGAATGTAAAATTGTATACAGAAAGAAAAGGTACTCACAGTCACTCAGATATCCTGCTGGGTATCCTTCTATATCCCTTGAACTTATTTTAGTTGAACCCAACTTCACAAATACCAATAAACAAATCACTTTAAAATATATCATTCTAACTATATTTAATAGGTATATAAATTCGTTGATTTTGTCTACTTATAGAAAAACTAGATAAAAAATATCTTATATATGCAAATATTTTTCAATAGTTCTATTTTACTAGGTGCATAATATTATCTAGGTTATGCTATGCACAGCACCAATTTTCTTAAAAACATTTGTAATACTGGATTATATCACACGCGAATAGATTTTTAGCTAGATATACGAGTAAAAATCTCTTGTTAATTTGATTATTATTTAACTCTTGCAGAGGATGTTTGGATTACAAATAATTTTCTTGGCACATTGCAGTCATAAATCTTCAAGGGCTAGGTTTTTGCAGCTAACAGTGTGACGTCATGACGTCAACATTTTAGCTATCACAAAATGTAATTTTTACAATTGATTGTCAGATAATTGTCTGCAGGGGTACACCAGGTTTCTTCACTAAAAATGCACGGCACAGCTGCAACTCGACTTTAAATAAACTATTATTCTATCAGCAAGTAACTTATGAGAGTAAATAATTACATTAACAATGTAGGAAACATAATGAAATAATGTAACATAATGTTATTGTTTATGAGGTCACTAATTGTGTATGAAATAATTAACACTGACATTATTAACAGGAATAATAAAATTGGCTCCAATTGTAGTAAATACTTTGCTACCTAGTTAGTCTCGTAATATTGTAGAGGAATGTCATCTGAAATAAGTGAATTCTAGCATATATCGAAATTGTCTTTCTATATTCTACTATTGATTGTACAATGCCTGCATTCTAAAATCAATGAATCTACCGCTTTCTAAAAAAGAGGAGGTTTTCAATTCGACTGCATATTTTATATTTTTGCCGGACCAATTTGAGTTTATATTTTGTTTAAACTTGTATACCTCCCCTCAAATGGGGTGCCACTTTAATTTTATAAAATCAGTCGAGAGGTTTTAATTTAAAGTCAAAATAACTGAAAAAGTTCTATCGGCGCCTGCCGTAGTGGATACATATGAACACTTAAAAAAATATTATTATATAGTTAGTATAGTTTTTTTTTACCTACACAGCTAGGCATTTGACCACAAGTTTGCACGACCACGGAAGTCAACGATACTGTTGCCCTAGATGGAGCATGCTTAGTCTGTAATACACTGGCTCTCAAGTAAAGCTGCGGAACACGCCGTTAGGTGCTTGGCGACTTTTGTAAGAGGTATAAGTTGAGGTCAAGGTAAGTTCAAGTTAAAGTGGATCTGGGCAGTCCCACACCAGATGAGCTCTGTTCCAATTTCACCACACAGTGGAGCTCGGTAGGTGCTCGGCATCTCATGACAGACCCCTCACGAGATGGCCCAAGGAACTCAGGCTGCAAAAAACTGACAGACAGAAAAATTGGGGGGATATCTTCTACGTAAAACGAGACCGTTCATCTGAGGCCAGACGGTTATAGTATTAACAAAAATCAGGAAAAAATAAAGCAAGTTTAAAACCGTTGATTCTACTTTAATTTGTTGCCTGATATATCGTTAAGAGCAAAAAACCAGTACGTTTGGAACTAATGCACTACTTCTTTAAAGCAAATTTGGTGCATGAAGAAGAACAAATAGTTTGATGAATGATGAAAATTATAAGCATTAAATTAGCTACTCACATATTTGGTCTAGTAACCAATACTGTGGGTTTTTTTTATTTTTAGAAATAGAAAGATATTATCCTTTATTAATACAGGTTTTCCTGAACTTCTGAAAAAGAACAACTTACGGCTTGTCTCCTTGATCCCCTTGACCTCTGTTGGAAGACTAGCTTGTTCTTAACCTTCGATAAACCTTGCCATGGTTTTTTTTTATCATAGATTCCACACTGATGATAGTACTAGTACATTTTTATCTACAGGATGTAGAACCAAAAAAGGATAAGACGGTAAGAAACATGTATATTTCCACTAGTCGACACGGCACGGTACGGTGTGATTCGTTTCGATTCGCACCTTTAAATCTATCAAATCCAAACCAAGATTGCTGTCACTTGTTTCACTTCTTTCACCGCTATTTTTACGCGACACTACTTCAGTCTTTTCTATCTTGATAATACATTTGTCATATAAATCATTTTGAGTTCCTAACAATAATTTCCATTGCTTTAAACCACATGATGCTGATGAATCTTTTTGTAATATATTTTGATAAGAATTTAGTACTTAAATAATTCTAAACGCTTATCTAGGTAAGGAATAAGAGAGACTTGAGAGAGGAATAAAAAATAGTCTCATTAATACGACAGTTAAGTATGAAACTACTGTTTATTCTGGACAACTCAAACAAATAATCAAGTCAATATTAGATAACGTTATTTAACAGTTCGAATGCAATTTACCTTTTTCAATCAACGACTTCGAAGGTCAATGTTGATGTCCTCTCGTGACTCGAAGGATAGAAAATACTTAAATCTAAATAGAGATAAACCAAGGTCACACCTTTTCGAGGTAAAGGTTAAGAAATATAAAAGGTGAGGATAAAATCACCTAGACGTTATTTATAAAGTATTATCATAGGTATGAATTATTAGCTCTTATTATATTTAATATTATATTTTGTATACGAAATAAATATAGATCTTCGATATCAGTATATCGTTTAATTATATTGTAATTACATCGTTTTCATTATATTGCCAAGCTTTTCTAACAAACGTTTCATACTTTTTTTTTAAGCCTCTAGCACCTAGAGCATAGGGGAAGGTATAACTAGTCATTAAATAAAAAATCCCTTGCTTACTCTTATCCACGTTTAAACCGAGAACATTTGTCACGAGCGGTTTTCTATCGAAGCAATTTTTGTCTCTCGCATCTTGTACGGAGTCGCACTGTATCGCAATAAGAGAGTTAGGATTAAATAATGCCGCGAGCCACAAAGTGTAAGATCTAATATGACTGCATAAACTAGTGCAAGGCAAAGTGACAAAATCTCCGGGTTGGAATTCCCCTCCATTCACGTAATAATCAACATGGCCGACCGCGCCGGGCATGCCGTATCCGTCGATATTAGTATGAACTATATCTACAAAATCAGCGTCAGAAGAGTCGATTCTGTCATCAGGTGCATTGCGTCTAAAACAGGCTCCAGAAGGGTCTAAAGCTGTTAACCGGGATACATTCATGCCAGTAAGTTGTTGAAAACTTTTGGCAATGAAGCCGATAGCTTGACCGCCATGGCTGATTCCTATAAGCTCTAGAGTCTTCGGATTTAAACCAAGTTTTGTGAGTTCTACCAGCATTTCGGCTGTATGTCTGCCGACCGGTCGGAGAAAACGAGCTGCCTTGAAAAACAAAAGTTACTTATATATCAATCTATTCTTATAATCAAATTGTGACATTTTGATATGTAAGATTTGGCGAAAATACAGGTAGACTGCCACCATACTTAATTAGCAATTGTCAGTCATAGCATACTCGTAGCAATCATAGTTCATGTTAGAGGGATTCAAGTGGCTACGTGACAAGTTTATCTTAACTTCTCTAATTATATAATAGACACATTAGATGCCCTTATAATGTGTCTATTATACGAGTAGAATTAGATAAGTTAAGATAAACTTGTCACGTCTTTAAACATTTCTGAACATTTCTTGCAAAAATTTGCCGTGGTACCATTAATGGTACAATCTAATGGTACCACGGCAAAATAAACGTAAGAAATTCGGGCAACAGGGCAAAACATTCCGCTTAAATGAAGAGAAGACATTTTTATCTCAGTATGCCTTATTTGCAGATTGAACACCTCCCAAAAATGTTAAGTCTAATCAAATTTTGAGTCAACAATTAATATTTCTCTATATTATTGATATCTTAAAATTCTCAGTTTTTTAAATGTTTACCATTGATGGAGAATATTTTTTCTGGTGCAGCAGCAGGAAATGCAAGGGGTGAACTAAAGTGGGCCACGGAAAAAAAACCATGTGGTACATACAGTTATTTTGAGGTGGATCACGGGTAGAAAAAATGCTCCTGGTGCGGCACGGGCAAGGACCGGAATAAAATAGTGATGTTGATATGGCATGCAGAGTATGCCTAGCTGCTAGCATGGTGTTTGTACCTTTTTTACCGTAGTAGACAAAGTAAACGCGCAACTAATACTTACTTGGGATAAACAAGAGTGGTAAATGCATTATACTCCAGAAGTATGACATTGTACCCTAAGCTCTTGTACACAGAGCCCATAATCGGACCGATGCCGCTCAAGTAATTGCTATCCAGATATCCTGTGACCTTCAGAACAGTTTTCTTCTTGAAGTCCAGCTGTTTTGCTAGAGAATTCATCTGGTAATAGTTGTATGACGTTTTGTTGAAAAATGCTGTTATTGCGTTGCTGTCGTGCACGACTATGAATTTCAGGTTTTGGAGGCTCTTTGGAGTTATTTTAGCTTCTTTGTTCGATCCCGGACCTACAAAATGGAATGTGATAAAAACCAAATTTTGGCAAAAGTTTGAAATGTCCTATTGATAGACAGGAATCTCACAATGGTGGGTGGCTTCACCAGTGTTGCCAAATAGCGTATTGGGGACTTAAGCCTAGTACCATAGAGAAATTGCTCTGTATACAGCAATGTAATGGTTCAAACCCTCCATTGACTAACCATCAACCGTCTCCTTCTACTAGCTGGTTTCCTCACGATGTTTTCCAGATGCTTTTTATATATATATATTTCAATAACCCTGAAACCCCTTACTTGGACAGTCGTTGTAAAAAAACGTTGTTCAGCCGAACACTAATTTCTTTGCTTACATTTTAATAAGTTGAGTAGGTATACATACTAGAAATGGGTTGTTACTCATCGTACTTTTATTATCATACTTTGTAGTAATAGCATTATACCTATTATCTTACTCTAACGCAAGTGAAAAATTAAGAAAAAGTCAACATTGAAAAAACAATATATACGCGAGTTCATGCAAACTTTCTTCACCTTAAAATAATTTACAATACCTATTAATAAATGTTGATAAGACAGCCGCTGCTCCGGAATGTTTCTGGTGCAAAGGTTGGCCCCCGTGATTCAATGTTTTAATGCGGCTAGTGCATCTAGTGCGTATTACACAAGCAGTACAGCATAAAATCCCAATTTTCATTTTGTCAACACTTCGTTACATAAAATAACGTGATACACGCTTATTCTTCTGGTTTTATACGAAAAGTTCAACATGCATTAAACTTATTTGATTTCATGTCATTTTTAGTTGAAAGCTATCTGTACTAAATACTTTATGCAATGAAGACGATTTGCTCTTTGGTCATTTTTCCAAAATGGTCAAATTGATTCAAAGTCATTATGACTTGAAGTCTTAATATTTAAAAGGCCATTTTGTTACTAATACCTTCTGATCCTAAATGATATATGGGATATACGTTTGGTATATAATTTTTATTGTCATAAAGTAAAGTAAAGTAGTAACGTAAAGTAATATTTATTGACCTTTAAATAACGTTCGTTACAGGCAAGTCTTATTACATTTGAATTAATAATTACTTAAAAAATGTAACTTACAAATCTCATTTATATACGATTACTTAATATTAGTTCTTAGTTTAATAGTTCTCATGACAAATATTTACATTATGATTGCTTTGTTTAGTTATTAGTAATATGTTATTATGGTTGTTCGTTACACAAGAACGATGATTCTACTCGTACAAGCTGCATTCACATATATTCGCTGAATTTATAAAAAGGATTGCTTTCAAAAAAATACTCCAATTTTTGTTTGAATGTAATAAAATTGAGATCCATTATACTATTAGGTAATTTATTATACATCAGTATTTTAGTATAAAGCCCCTGCTTCTTACATTTAGCTAATCTATTTATTGGTAGGATTCGCCCTTTTTATTATTGCGTGAAATTATTTTTTCCGGTATTTCCCTATCCTCGTGTACTTCTAATAAACTACTATAAATATAAAGTGATATAACTGTCATAATCATTTAATGATAGTTATTACAATACTTACAGTCTGGTAAATATCCCACTGGGAAACCTTCCGAAGCCCTGGTACTTATTTTTGTTAAACACATTTTCAGTAACACCAACAAACAAACTGCTTTTAAGTATAACATAATTGTAAATTGTTTGTAATATTATATATAATAATTATTATAAAATCCTTGTATTGAACTTATTCGATATACGTTTATCGATTTCCGATAAATTATTTACTGATTTATTAATTTATTTAAGATAAGGCGAATGTATGTTTACCATAGAAAGTTTCCAAGTCATGTTTTCACAGAAAAGTATGTAACAATGTACAAGATTTAATATGTTTATGAGTACAGCACCGTTTAAGCGAAGCCTTATCTTGTAACTGATTGAGATTTATCTTAGAAAAAATAGATAAGCGCAACTTAGAGATCTTCATAAAAACAAAGTTTTATGCTAAACATATTATTTATGACTAGTAACTGTCACCCCCGGCGTTGCCCGCTACATAAAATGGAATATATCTTCCAACTTTCACTCTTTAGGGGCTGAATTTCGAAAAATACTGTCTTAATACACCTCTACACCCTGAAATCAATACACCCACCAAACTTCATATCTCTATAGGTTTAGCGGTTTAGGCACTGCGTTGATCGTGACCTGTCAGTCAGACAGTTAGTCAGGACTAATTCTTTTATAGATATATAAAAGATTTATTATCCTTATTAGTAGCCATAAAAGTAAGTTTGTGAGAAAAAAGTACAAAAAAAAAAACGTTTAACACGTCATTCAGCAGGTAAGTACTTTATGATCAAGTATTACTAGAAAGTTATTTAAAAAATATGACTAATGTTAAATAATAATATTATATTATATAAATATACAATATAATATTATATGCAATACTAGAAATATTTAAAAAAGGGAAGACTTTAATAAGGTACGTAAAGTTTACGTAACAAAATTTTCTCGTATTTATTTACTGTTTTATTTTACTCAATAAATAAATTATTTTGATTTTAAAATTACTAGACCGATTTAGAAAAAAATATACGGAAACAATTTTAAGGCCATTGGTACAAAAGAAAACTTTTTTCCTAATCGGTCCGGAGTTTTGAGAAATCGGAGAAATTACATAAAAAGTCTCCAACGAATTGAAAACCTCCTCTTGTTTGAATGTTAGTAAATAAAATTGCAAAGGCTTGCTTGTATTGCTTGAAGGTCCTTCGTAGGTCAAAAAAATAAAAAGCTGATTTCTATATTTTCTTTTTTATTTTATTTATTACTATAATTATGCAGGCTGGCGGATGGATAGATAGTGATAGATAGAAGACCTGAGCATTGTTGTAATGAGTACTCTAGAATACATTAAACACAAATAATTTGATAAGTTTGAGACAAATTAAAATTTATTGAAGGCAGGCACCGAATGTATTATAGATTTTTCATTCAAAGTAAAGGTGATAAAAACCTTTAAATTTTTTTAATTTTTATTTGTACTTGTATGTATGTATGTATGTTACAAGTGAATGGTCGGGTCAGGTCTGAAAATTGAAAAACGTGTTTCCGTGCGAGATCGTATAATAATGTTTAAGAAGACGGGCTTTCACGTGTACCTGATTGTTGGATTGTTGCAGTGCGAGATGTGTCATCATAGAAGACACGAACGACTCATTTCACCCTTTATGAAGTTCACCGAATGTGAACGAAACTATAGTTGGACATTTCCAACTATCAAGTACGCATGAACACTTGTCTTGAATCAAACACGCGCAAGTTTTCAAATTAGATCGTATCATTTGTTACGGAGACGTCCCTATACTCGAGTATAGAGACGTCTCCAAATATATAGGACGTATTGGAGATAGTGTGATTGATTGTACTTTATGTTCGTTTGTTGTTTATAAGCCTGGTGATAACTAAAAACAAATGATACGATCCCTTTTGAAAACTTGCGCGTGTTTGTTGATTCAAGACAAGTGTTTTCTTGTCTTGATAAATGGCATCAAATATTTTACTACAGCACTTTTAGTATGCTAGAGTATTTATCATTCTAAAATAAATTAATTGTGTTCTTTTACTTTTACATCATAGTATTAAGACATCAGCTTTGTTATACTCTCGAATACTTTTTTCAATTGGATCGTTTTCTTTTTTCAACCCTTTAACACCCATACCGTATGGAAATACGTTATTCGTCATCAAATAAAAGATCCCTTGTTTTGTTTTGTCCACATTCAAACCTAGGAGGTTCGTCACACGTGGTTTTCGATCAAAGCAGTTCATGTCTCTAGCATCTTGAATAGAATCGCATTGTAGTGCTATAAACAAATTGGGGTTAAACAACGCGCCAAGCCATAGAGTATAACTCCTAGTATGACTGCATAAAGTTGTGCAAGGAATAGTCGAGAAATCTCCAGGTTGGAATTCACCTCCGTTAATGTAATAATCGACATGGCCGACAGCAGCGGCCAAACCATATCCCTCAATGTTTGAGTGGACTATGTCTACGAAATCAGCATCTGAAGCGTCAATCCTTTCCTTGGGTCCCAAACGTCTGAAGCAGGGTCCCGAAGGGTCTAAACCAGTTATACGAGATACATTCATGCCAGTGAGTTGTCTGTAGTTTTTGGCTATGAAGCTGATAGCTTGACCGCCATGACTAATGCCTATGAGCTCTAATGTCTTCGGATTCAGGCCGAGTTTTGTGAGTTCGACCAACATTTCGGCTGCGTGTTTACCAACTGATCGTAAAATACGCGCAGCCCTGAAAAAAAAACTCCAATAGATTATTATTCAAGTGAAAATATATTTATGTATAGTTAATAGTTGATAGGCAGATATAAAGGGACCTCGGGTTTTGCGGCCTAAGAGGAAGCGCTTGTCTAGAACAAAATAATATATTAGCGACATGAAAAAGTTGATATTATAGTTATCGGAAATAAGATATAGAACCAGATGTTTATAATAACACCAAAAGAGAAAAACGGAAACATTTTATGTTCACTGCATTACCAATTTGGCAAAACAATTTACTTTTCCCAAAATATGAGGCGACATTCTGGTCTGACATCGTTTTTGATATAATGCTCGTATTTAATATTTAGATCTGAACATATATTTTGAAGTGCTTTAAAAAAATGCAATAAGAAATGACTATTTTTGCATATTTAAGCCGTTCGGTAAGTAAAATAGAAAAAAATAGCATCTTCCGCGAACAGTTCGAAGAAGATATCGGCTATAATTTAACGGCGTTAAAATATTTCAATAACTTCCATAAATGTCAAATAAAAACAATTAGTTGCCGCTTAAACTATCATCTTAGATGTTTGTCATAGTCACTGCATTTTAGACCTTATTTCAAGAGTAATATAATCTACTAACATAGGTTCTTCCATTTTTGGCAAAAATTCTTCCCATGTACATGACTACTAAAAAAAATTCGTAGAACCTCTACACAAATTTGTCAAGATTGGTTGAAAACGATGACCTGCCCGAGAATACGAAATCTCTTACAGTCAGACATCCATATAAGCTGCCTGACGAAAGAACATTTTTGCGAGACTGTAAGCAGAGACACTTGACTCGCTTGGTCAGCATGGATAGTGACTTGATGTCTATTCTAATGAATGTTATTGTCATAGGGATAATTTAGGTAATACAAGAAATACTTACTGAGGATAGACAATGGTGTTGAATTCATTATATTCCAGCAGTAGGACATTGTACCCTAAACTCTTGTATACAGAACCCATAGTTACACCTACCACATTTATGTAATTGCTGTCTAGATATCCTACAATTTTCACAACAGTTTTTTTCTTGAAGTCAAGGTGTTTAGCCAGAGATTTCATTTGGTAGTAGCTATAAGAAGTCTTGTTAACAAATGCTGTAACGACGTTGCTATCGTGCACGACGATAAATTTCAATTTTCTTAGGCTTTTTGCTGTTATTTTGGATTCTTTTGTTGATCCTGGACCTACAAATTTAAAGAATGTATTTAAATATTTTAGGTCAATAGAGTAAGATGTGATGTACCGTATCATACGAAACGTCACAAATTCTTGTAAGTTATACAAAGTGGTTGCGGTAGAAGAGTCTACTGAGAGTTAAGGGGGTCACTGTCATCGTAATGAGCACCTTTTACGATAGAACCAACTTACTATACAATAACTGCTATTGCAGAAAAACCCAAATAATACTTTTTGTTTTCTTATCTCAAACACTAATATGGTCCCAATAGTTTTTATTTCTAGAAGTCATGATGAGAACAACGGCCCCATTAATTATATAGTGCTGACCACGTTATATTGCCGTAAGTTGGGTGCGCTTTGGGTAAAAAGCAATTTCTACCGAGAACAACAATAATTTAAAGCGTTGTCTCGGCCAATTTAAAAAAAGATATCAGCATATAAAAAGAGCAAAATACTCACAATCAGTCAAAAATCCAACTGGATATCCTTCTTCATTCCTCGTGCTTGTTTTTCCTGAACAAAACTGCAGTATCAATAGCAAACAAAACACTTTGAAGTAAACCATTCTAGCTTTAAATATTTTAAAATGCATAGAACAGAAAATCTTTTTTCAGAATGTTATTTTGCTACTCTATGTTATTGCTCATATTTATATTTAAAAATATTTTACACACATTACAACAGCTTTACCTAAAAATGATCAGTAAACTGATATAGTTTTATCTTAAATGCAAGACAAAGTAACTAATTCGTGTAATTAACCTATTGTTAACATAATTACTATTTTGAACATTAGTATGCATATTACTCGTATCTAAACAGCAATGTGCTATAAAAAAAACTTTTTGCTTATAACCTAATTCGTCGAGAAGTACGAGTTCCGTATTTTTAAAATGCGAGTACTGGTATAATTCAGTTTTGAACTACGGCAATTAAAATGTGTGGAAATTCTAACTCGTTGCATTTCCTTGCACTTTTCCCTTTTAAATCTTATAAAATCTCTCAAACGCGAGTCGAACTCTCGCACTAAGGGTTCGGTACCATTATTTTTACAATATTCAACCGGTCGGTTATGAAAAGTTGTTTAAATCCTGTATCAATAAGGTGTTGTTTCATGATTTTTTTTAAGTCTGGATTTCGGAAAAGTAACGCCTGACTTTATTGACTGAATATATATAATAATACTACGTATAGAAGGGACACTTCCTCGCCTCCCTCTTTCCGGACTTACCTCACCCCGCAACTGATTTGGAGTCGACCTAGAGTCGACGTAGTAAGTAGTATGTATGGAGAAATCACCAAGTGTCCGTCCTGTCCTTGTCATGTACCTTTGGTTAAATCCTGTGTCATCATATTATATTGATGACACAGGATTTAACCAAAACGGTAGGTACGTATAAGTACGTATCTTTTCATGTTTTCAAGTAATTTTGACTCTCAATACAATAATGATTATTGATCACATCATTATTTTATCGCCATAATCTGATACATTCCCATGAATGAAAGTGGCTATAATAAACATATGTGTCTTTTAATTTTAGGACCCAAACTAATTTTTTTTACGATGCAATGTACATAATGAGAACTATAATATCATGAAATTAATAACAGTTTTTAATAGTTTTTGGTTCATAAATGTAGGTATTTTTTGCAAATAAGAATCAAATTTGATAGCTACGACAAAGTATTTTTACCTAAATATGTGTGCCTGCATTAACGTACTCATATATCTTCGAACAGAATTGAGTATCAAGAGAGATATATATATATATCTCTCTTGATACTCAATTCTTCAATGTATTAAAACACAATAATTATTTAATAATTCTATAAATTAATATATATACAAATATTTCTATATATATAATAAACGTAACATTCAACCAAGGGTTTTTTTAATATAGTTTTTTTTAAATTCTTACAATAGAATTATTAAAAAACAACCCTATGTTGAATCTTACGTTTACGGAACCCTAAACAAGCTAGATGATAATCAAAGTCATACACAAGTGATCAAGATGTTTTTTATAATTTTAGCGATTCCGGTATAATTTAACCATGTTATCTACCTAATTAATTTAATTAAGTATCGCTATATTTACCACTTTAATACATATAATGTAGAGGTATAACTTGTTGAGTAAAAGTATTTTGTTAAATATAGCATATAACGTTACCCCTTTTATCCAGAGGGGCAAGGCTATAATTAATATAAAGAAAAAAAGAAGAAGAAGTTAGCTCCTACCTGACCCTACCAGTAGGACCCTAACTTTGAAGGAAAAGAAAGAAGAAAATATGTACAAATGAATATTTAATTTACTAATTACAAACTGCAAAAAAAGATTAAAATTAAAATACTACCTTATAACTAAAGAACTTAAAATTACTCCTATTTTAAACGGCCGGTCACAATACTCTGGTGGTAGATCACAGACGGAGGGAGTAGTTCATAGACCGAGAGGTAGTTCTCAGATGAAGGTGACAGTCCTCAGATGAAGGTGGCAATTCACAGATGAGGATGGCAGCTCGAAGATCCGAAGGTGGCAGCTCCAGTATCGGAACGATGAATAACTTTAAAATAAAACTGGACGCGCCAACAGAATGCCCAGGCCAGCCTGGCCCGGGTGGGCCTGCCTGGCCCGGGTGTGGCCGTAGTACGTAGATAAAAGAAAACTTGAGCAGAACTGTCCTGAAGAATGCCTCGCGACGTCTTATATAGTCGCGAGCCCGTTTCCTAAAATCTATATTTTTAAATTTAAATATTATAAATGGCCAATACAAAAATAAGTAAAACTAGACTATTTAACATAAAACCTTACACGTTCTGATAGAAAAAATACAACTTTTGAAAGATATGACGTGAAATGAAAATTATTGACGTTGTCAACATTATGTAAACAAACAAATTTTGATATAAAAATGTGAATTAATACATTTAAAAGTAATATTTTCAGCACCAAAAGTATAACGAAATCATCACAAAATTATTGCGGATATATTGACCAGGTTTTTACAAAGATATATGAAAAAATTATAAAGTATGAAAGACAACTCAAAATGTTAGTAAAAAGGGCTTTACAATATAATACAGTAGTATCATACAAATACTACAAGCATTAGAATAAATGTAACTAGCCATAAAAATAATTATTTTTACAAAAAAGTTACTAGCGACTTTCGTTACGGCAGGCACTTATAGAACTTTATCAGTTAATACGATTTACAAATCAAACCTCTGAGCAGATCTTTGTATATATGTGTGTTTATTATGCAAGTGCCTTTACTACTAAAACAACTAACTACAACAACAACAAAAAATATATCATAAAGATTACCTATAGACCATTAAAGATCTACAGGTAATCCAAATGCTCCAACCCACCAACAGAGGGCAGCGTGCCTTCGGAAGAATTTACTACTACTACATCAGAAAAGCCTAAAGAGGGTGCGAAGATTTTTTCTACCAAATCACTCGTGCCATGTAATGAAGCCAAGAATGCGAATGACACCTGAAATTTTGCTTACTCCCAATCCTCCTAACCTTAGAGGCAGAGAAGCTTGCGACCATGCTCTGTCATCCATATCAACATTCAAAACCGTAATCATAAGATATCTTGGAGTTAACATTGACTAAAACCTCAAATTTCAAGTTCATATCAACATTCTTTCGGCACGTATCAGGAAGACTATAAACATTGTACGAGGCTTGAGAATGGTTGCATGCAAAGATACTTTGACCGATGTGTACTATGCACTATGTCATTCCCTGATTTCTTATTGTATAACATGTTGGGCAGCGCTGCCAAAACACCCTTACTTCAAGCTGAAATAGCGCTAAGATCGGTTCTGAAAGTTATGCTCAAGAGACATTTTAGATACCCGCGACTACTAGTTTGTACAAAGAGTTTTGGTGTGCTCAGTGTCCGCCAACAATTCATTCTCAGTAGTTGACTCAAAGCACATAATTTATGCAGGATATCACCAGAGTATGAATTGCTTGTTGCTCGTCGGGTCTTTAAAACGCCTCTGTCTTCAGTAAATACCTGTTTTGCTCATAAATTTGGCAATTTTGTTAAAGTATTTGTATATAACATAGCCTAAAAATATTGTAATATTAAAAATAAGAATAGCTTAGAATCAAAACATGTAATCAGTAAATGGCTAAAAACATTGACATATGACCAAACAGAAGAAATATTAACAATTAGGATATAACACTGTATCAAGCAAATTATTATTGTTTACACTACATTCATTTTCCACTGTTCATTTAAATAAAATTCTTCATATTCATAATTAAATCCTCAATGTCTTCATTATACTAATCCTAGAAATAAAATATATGTATAGATTAACCTCATTAATAAAAAGCCCAAAATTTAAAATTACTATTATACTAATATAATAATATAGCTGTAATATTGTCTGTGTAACGAGGTCATAAATATTATTAAGTTGACTTGGATTCTGGTTGCCTCGATACAAGCTTGCTTAGTGAGGAAGCCGTAAGATATATAGTTTAATATGGTATTTTCACTTTTATGTAAAAAACTGTTTAATTTTATTAGATATAATCTTAGTCTTGTTTACCATGTTTTTTGCAGTAATAAATATTTTTCATTCAACATGTGTTAACTGCCAGATTGTGGCACTAGCTACCGGCTCCTCTATAACCGTATAGCTATAATCTGACTTTTTTCGAGTCACCAGTGAATCTGTTTTTAAGGCTAGCATGCCACATCGTCGCTTTACACAACTGAGATGTGGATTAGTTTTTACGTAAACTCTAAAACCTAACTCTGCTGTAGTGACATAAAGTGTGAGCATCGGCAGTCAGCATCGTAACAAAGAGACACGAGTGTCGGGCCGAGCGGCGGGCGTCGTGGGCAGCCCGCGGGCAGCTGTTCCATCCGATCTGTATCGCCACAAGTGCATCATCGCTTGTGCTGAAGCTATACCGTGTAGCCACTCAACTTATAACATGGTTTAGAGGTAACCCCTAAACCTCAGAAAACGAATGTTCTACATATTAATCTGTCAGGAAGAGGCTATCCTCACTTATTTGTCGAAATGGAGGACATTGCGACAGTTGAACGAGCTATCGTCTTCGAACTGGGTAGCTCACCTCAACAGTGTGTGTGACTGGGTCGCGCGTGCTTCGCCTTAGACCAGATCTCACGCATCCTCTCACAGCAAGCGGTTCGTAACTACGATATACTGAGACAATCCAGTCTCTGTTGTCGTACGGTATAGACTTATGGGGTTGCTTCGCTGAGTGGCAGCGAGCATTTGTTATGCAGAAACGGCCTGTTCGAGTGGTAACACGCGTCGAAATAAATACCCCAGTGAAAGACACCTTTAGAACTTGGCATGGGGTGCGGGAAATACCACCCGGTATGGTACAAGAAAAAAGGTTAGACTCATTGGGGCCAAATATCAACGAGTTTTATAGTGTAGCTGCTGGTACATAACACATAAATTGTACATAAC
The DNA here is from genome assembly GCA_947049295.1 of Ligdia adustata. Classification (NCBI taxonomy): domain Eukaryota; kingdom Metazoa; phylum Arthropoda; class Insecta; order Lepidoptera; family Geometridae; genus Ligdia; species Ligdia adustata. The sequence continues at coordinate 11,492,851 of OX346225.1, forward strand.
TCCTTTTAACCTAACCTTTTAAAGCCAATATGACGTCTTACTCTTTCGAAGAATTCATTCCGAACACGTACAAGACGTATAAATCATCAACTGTATTGGTTTTGAGTTTATTGGATTTCTATTATATTGATTATTTATAGTAATGTAGTCGAACCTACCTTGATATATTGTGTGAAGATACTGACAATATTGCTATATTTACCAAAACGGGCAAGTGCCTTTATTAACATTAACAAAATGACTAACTATGAAATAAATTATCATTATCACCTAGACAGTAGTTATATGTTTGAGCTTTTTTGGTTGAACCTCTCGGGCCCTGGGGACCGGGAGCAGAAATATTTTGCAATGATCTACAAAACGTTTGGTCGACGCTAAACGAGACTAAAATCAACGAGGCAATGGAGTGTTTTGGATACACTACCAAATGGCAGCAGTTTGGATTTAAGTTCGTTATGATGAAGCTTTTGTACATATACATTCTTATTAATAAACGTGTTTGAAATGTTGAATGTGAATGTTGAAATGACTCTTGCTTAGCATCGGATTAGCCTTATTCCTATCAATAAACCCGACATAGCCTAATCTGGTGCTAAGAAGACGGTGAAATAGGTATCCAATATAAACTAAATGCTGACTTAGTTTAAATTTGATACCGATACTTGGTTAAAACCTCGCTAAGCAACAAGATGGCGGAGATTTTCGGATCAGCTGATCGATCTTATTCTTTGATCGACTCAATGAAATGAAAAGTTTTCGAAAAAAGTATTTTTGCAGAAAACGATCAAATATATGGGTAAATGTATAAATAAACATTCCGTTCAAATACATTTTAAATAGTAATTACGATGTAAAAGGATTTTTTGCTTTTGTTATTTCCTACTTAAGTTTTGTTTTGAACAACTGAGTACATTTAACATGAAATTGGATATAAATATGGATGTTGCTGTTGTAAATAAGCAACTTTGTATTGTATAAGCAAGCATAGTTTGAACGAAATGAAAAACACATTTAATATAATAAATAAATTTATTCAAAAATAACTTTTAATTTAAGTTTATCTTATTCTATTCACAAATGCTAATAGCACTGGCCTACAAGTGGTATGTGAATTAATGTCCCTATTGTGGTGTATTGCGAATATATTTCTCTTTCCGTAATATAATCAATATAGATGATTCTGACACACAAATTTAGACTCGTTTTAGTTCCCCCAGTCTTTGTCTGAATACTTCTACAACCTCATAACGCAAAAACAGCAACTTTCTAGTATTTCCAGCTCCACAATTGCATTTGTTTACACAGATTCTAAACACTGACAACTGTCCGTTGTTCCACTCTTGTTGGTGGTAGTTTATATTACAATGCCTCGTGATTGCCGCGTACGTTAGACGTAAATATCTACGTCTTGTCAGTTTTAATAAACAAATCATCTTTTTGTTTAGAATTCAAGTACGAGTATAATCAACGCAACTAAGACTTTGTACTTGCAGGTCTGCATCTGTATTGATTTTTATTTACAAAAAGCACGAAACTGTATAATCAGAAGAAAAAAATTTGTCTTTTCTTCGTTTTGGAGTTTCATACGACATTAAGATCATATTATGTGAATGAATTCGCATGAAATCATCGGTAGATCACGTTCTTTAATTGTTTTTTTTTCTACATCTGAGTTAACAATCTAGATTTTTCTTACTTAGTTAAGCAACGGCTAATTCTGGTTTATTAATGATTAAAATGTGACCTCGGATTAAGGCGTTAAGAATGACTTTAGTAAGTAGACGTTAAGAGTGTCTTAAGCGAGATTTTTATTAATAAGGCTGATAGAGTATAACTTTGTATCGTGTCCATTTTAGTTAAATTTTATTTTATTTCATTATGATTCATTACCGAAGTTCTTTCTGTGAAAGGCTCCTTTAGGGATTTAGGAACCTCACAACCAGAATATCATCATAATACCATCACTGTGAAGCAACTGCAGGCTGTGTATACCACATGGCTTTTGCCAGCACAAGGACAAGTCCCGTAAGGGGTTCACACAACTCTAGATTTCCCTACTATAAATATAATATTTTTGAGAGTAGCTAAATTATTTTTTGATGACGATTTTGTTCTATTCGTTGAATATAGGTAAGTTCTATTATTATTTCTGTAAATATAGTTAAATTAAGACAATGAATTATCTATGCATGTTATGTGAGCGAATGCTCAGGTCCTCTAGTCGATAAGACATTAACCTAAAAGATGGGAGAAGAGTTTTCATACAAGTTACATTTCAACAAGTACAAGTACATATCACTTGTTTGTGCTATGTTATCACCAGTTTGGTGATATATTTATATTATATTTATAAATTATTATTTTTCGTCCTAAAAAATAATAATTGTGCTCTTTAATGTTTACATCATACTATCAACACATCATCTTTGTTATACTCTCGTATACTCATCTCAATTGGATCGTTTTCTTTTTTCAACCCTTTAACACCCATACCGTATGGAAATACGTTATTAGTCATCAAATAAAAAATCCCTTGTTTTGTTTTGTCCACATTCAAACCTAGGAGGTTCGTCACACGTGGTTTTCGATCAAAGCAGTTCAAGTCTCTAGCATCTTGAATAGAATCGCATTGCAGTGCTATAAACAAATTGGGGTTAAACAACGCGCCAAGCCATAGAGTATAACTCCTAGAATGACTGCAAGCAGTTGTGCAAGGAAGAGTCGGTAAATCTCCAGGTTGGAATTCACCTCCGTTGATGTAATAATCGACATGGCCGACAGCAGCGGCCGAACCAAATCCATCAATGTTTGTGTGGACTATGTCTACGAAATCAGCATCTGAAGCATCGATCCTATCTTTGGGTCCCAAACGTCTGAAGCAGGCTCCCGAAGGGTCCAAACCAGTTATACGTGATACATTCATGCCAGTGAGTTGTCTGTAGTTTTTAGCTATGAAGCTGCTGGCTTGAGCGCCATGACTAATGCCTATGAGCTCTAATGTCTTCGGATTCAGGCCAAGTTTTGTGAGTTCGACCAACATTTCAGCTACGTGTTTTCCGATTGGTCGCAAGAGGCGTACTGCCCTGAAAATAATAAGACGCAATGCTCAATCGACTATATATAACAAATATGAATAAATAACAAAAAAAGTAAAACATAATACTGTATAAAATTAAGTGACGCATTTTGTTATAACTATACTAAAATACTTAGGTATTTAAACTGAATAGGAATTAATTGATTTCATTTTTACTAACTTTTTTTATCCACGGAAGCATAACTTAAATTTTTGATGCGTGAACATCTTTATTTTAGTTTATTAAGTTACAAATCAAATATAATATTGTTCTTTAGGTAATGTTAATGGTATGTTAAACATCAATATCAAAAATTCAAGCCGATTTGATTAACTACAGCAAAAATAAAAGCAGATGGATCTCCTAGAGACCATACATAAGATTTACATATATTCCAAATGCTCAAATCCACCACCAGGGGGCAGCGTGTCCATAGATGCTAGCGGTATTAATACGCTCATACATGCTCATACATTGGCCAGATAAACACCAGCCTAATATAGTATAGTTTGCGTTATAAATATTATATAAGGTCATATGAATGCCTTGACTTTCTTTATAATAGTCGTATCTAGTAGCAGAATAGTTACTGGAAAGATGGAGTAATACAAAAGTTACTTACTTAGGATAGGGAATAGCGGTAAATTCAATATATTCCAGCAGTAGGACATTGTACCCTAACCTCTTGTATACAGAACCCATAGTTACACCTACTAAATTTATGTAATTGCTGTCCAGATATCCTATGATCTTCACGACAGTTTTCTTCTTGAAGTCGAGGTTCTTGGCTAGAGATTTCATTTGGTAGTAACTATAAGAAGTCTTGTTAACAAATGCTGTAATGACGTTGCTGTCGTGCACGACAATAAACTTCAATTTTCTTAGGCTTTTTGCTGTTATTCTTGACTCCTTTGTTGATCCTGGACCTACGAATTAAAAGAATTTATATTTTTCGGTCAGTGGAGAAATACGTATTGTATCGTACTATACATAACGTTTTAATTTTCCAAACTATACTTAGTAAGCAGTAGCAGTAGATGTCTACTGAACCGAAAGGGGATCACTTTATTCCTCATAAAGAACCAATTTTACTATAAGTCCAACCCAGTATACAAAAACAACTATTTCAAAGAAAAACTTAGACAGGCTTTGATTGATTTCTTTCCCAAACACCGGGATGGTCCCAATAGTATTTATTGTTCGAAATTGCTATTCGCTTTGAAGGTGTAATGAGAAAAATTGCCTTATTTTGGCTTGATATACCCAAAAAAAAAATTCTAAATATTTGGTAAGCTTTGGTTGTAAAAGCTATTTTTACTTTTTTATATTTACAATAATTAAATGATTTATTTCAGTTGGCGTACAAAAATGATGCTATTAAGAGCAAAATACTCACAATCAGTCAAATATCCAACTGGATACCCTTCTTCCTTCTTCGTACTTGATTTTCCTGAACACAATTGTAGTATAAATAGCATACAAATTACTTTGAAATAAATCATTATATATTTTTTTTATATTTTAAAATATATAAATAGAAAATAAAAACGATTGTTTCGTATATCCTATTTCTGGATTGAATTTGTTTTTGCTTATATTTCTATAAACAGTAATTTAAAAACACACAGTACAACAGCTTTTCTTCAAAATGATCTATGAACTGATATAGTTATATCTTAAATACAAGGCAAAGTAACTAATTCGTGTAATTAACCTATTGTTATTATAATTACTATTTTTGAACATTAATATGCATATTATTCGGTAATTTGTTGTAAAAAAACGTTTTTTCTTATAATCTAAATTGCCAAATAGTAAGAAATCTCTAAGTTCCGTATCATTAGCATATTATTATATTGTTCAGTTTAGAACTAAGGCAATGAAAATTTGTAGAAATTCTTCCTCGTTGCATTTCGTCATAACACGATTCATTCTTTGTTAGTAAAACACAGAGATTTCTAAAATAAATTGTTAGTTACATTTTAGATGCTAGACATGGGCTACTTTACTTTACTCTCGATATAACATTTGTTATCTCGATGCGTGATATGTCTACAACGCATTCCGATAGGTATCGATGATCGCATGAAATGCCTCAGCACAGGAGCCTTTAGATTATCTGCCACATTTCGACGTGATATTGGTACTTTCGCGAACTCTCATCATCAATGATGCCACTTTCTTCCGAAGAAGGGCATTAAAGCCGTCGGTATAGTTAGTGGCAAAAATTTCAGACGCCCTACAGAATCAGGGAAGGGTCGAAATCATTCTGAAATTATATTGCACACGTAGTATTTAATGAATATGAAATCGAATCTTACCGTTATAGCAAACGGAACCCTTCACATGCCAGTGGATAAACAAAGTCATGGACAAGTAATATAGATTATTTTTGTATTTTAAGCAATTCCGGTACGATTTAACCATGTTATCAACTTAATTAAACTAATTTAGTAACGCTATTTCGTCTTCTTTGTATATTTAATATTTGTCAAAATGATATTATGAAAGTGTAGACTGATGATTTGTTAAATAAAAGCGTGTTGTTAACAATAGTATCATGATAAAGAAGGTCAAATATGATGTTATAGCTAAACAAAATACACCCGATATATGGTAGAGGTTCCAAGGTCAAAAAGCTTTGCCACAACTTATTTTGTGAACTGCTAAACTTGGGAACTCTCTATCAGCTCTTGTTTTTTCCGATAGCTATAAACTAGGTCTTTTCAAGTCGTCAGTGAATCTGTTTCTTCTAGACTATCGTGCCAAATCTTAAGCCACGTCGCCGCTTTATATCAGGTGGGTTGCATTAGATCAAAAGCAAGCTACCATAATAAGTTTGGGAAAATATAAGTCTGTGTAACAAAAATGCTCAATGATTTATACAAGGTCGACTCTATTTCCCTCTGCAAGTTCACCAGGTGAATCAGATGAAGTTTATTCAAAGTCCATAAAGTCCTGAATCCTGTGTCATGAAAATAAAAAGCAGTAAGTACATATATTTTGATGTTCTATATAATCTAAATTAATTAGTGGGTGGATCGGAATTACTGTTCCATTTTGCCCTATTAAAATATAAATAAAAAACTTGATACAATTTGAGAACTTGCACAATACTCGTACACAGAGCTGGATAGCAAATAAGTAAAGAAGAAAAAGTAACATATAGTACCCGTGCTATTAATTCAGTTTAATAATCCTGTCCGGCCAGTTTACAGACGTCAGAGAATTGAAATGACGTGCTAAATAAATTAGGTATCCAAACAATTAATAAAGCGAATGAGTTTTAATTTATTCGTAAGGTGAAGGTCACAACTGTAAAAATAACTATAATGGAGATCCGCGGTTTAAAGACGATGAAACAAACTTGGCAGCTATATAATTGACCGGCGAGCGAAGCGTCTCGGCTTTGGGTTTAGATTTTTCTTTCGTCAGTCAGGATGTTTGTTTGTCTCCTAAAATTTCGTATTCGCGCACAGGTGGTAGTCTCAAACCAATCTCGACAAGACTTGGTATGTATAGGTTCTACAAATTTTAGAATTTTTTAGACGGTGGGGATTATTTGTTGAGGAAGTAGATATCCCATGTTTTTACTTGCCTAATTCAATAATATCTGGTAAATATGTGCGAACACATTTTTTTTTAAATGGTCATATTGTTGCAATTACTACTACTGTATTGTATATTAATAATCTATTGAACATGTCAGTTTGTATGTGGTACGTACAACGTGTAACAAAAGGATGTGTTTAGTCTACCTATCTAAATAAACCCATTGTAGAACATAGTTTTACAAAATTAAAAAAAAAAATAAGTTTTCCGTACAAAACTTGGTCACTTGATCGTTCAAGTTATGTGAAAGTCGCGCTATTCTTTGTTTTTGTTCTGGAAAATTTTGTAATACAATACTTTGATGGGTAGATCTCTTTCTGTTACACGTTGTATATGCCTAACTTTTAGTGTCTCTCTAGAGCCAATACGGGAAGACCAATTTTGATGTGCAAGGTGTCATTGGATTTGTCTTGATTTGGATCTCCAAACCACCAACAGGCCAGTATAGTCAATGACCATCTGGTCATTGACTATACTGGCCTGTTGGTGGTATCTCGCGTTTGATACAGCGTTCTAAAGTTTTTGCAGTGGGCTGTTTTTGAAGTCACATCTATGCAAGTGCATAAATAAAATAGTATTTAAGTATTTAGTTTCCTTATAACAATTAGAACGTATTATCAATGTACCTATTCAGAAACATCTCTTATGCTTTATTTATTTGCTGGTTGCTATTGTTTACAACAACAAAATTTGAACGTTACAATAACATACGTATAACAATGTAAATTGCAAAAACTAAGTATTTCCGCATCGGTGAGTAAGGTGATTTTTTTCAAGTTAATCATTTGGCTATTCATGAATTACTCCAAAATTATCTTACAAACTTGACAACGAAAAAAATCTTGTGCAAAATAATTTTAATATCTTGGTAACGCGGCGATGCGGCTTAAGATTGGCGCACTTGACTAAAAGTAACCAATATTGGTTATTTCCGATATAGACATTTATGTACCGGTTTATTATATTATTATAATATAATTTAGTAATTAATTAATTATTTTAACTACACTATAAAACATGTCAACCGAGTTCAATTCTCGGGCGCCTCTTAAATCTCGTAAATTGCTCAGTTGTTAAAAACAGAACAACTGGACTGATTTTGGTCAAACTTGTAAAATACCACCTAGGAAGTATGTAAATAAATATAAGAAGAGAGGGCTTCTTATATTTCTTTGTATATTTCTGCCTCTTTTTCATTCCTTTTCAAATTAAAGAAGATTTTTGACGATTTACTAAGTTATTCGTGGACGTACTAAATTTAAAAGACTTCTACGAGTATGAATTAAGAACCTTCTCCTTTTTTAAGCCAGTTAAAAATGCTATTGTAAACAATAATAATAATAATGTATTTAGAAAACTAACGCGTGTTTGATTCACATTGTTTAGGAAGACGGGCCACTGCGAACTGGTCTTCGTTGAAGACACGAACGAGTCATTTCATCCCTGATAAAGTTCACCGAATATGAACGAAACTACAGTTGGACCTTTCCAACAATCAGGTACTTACGCATGAAAACCCACCTTCTTAAATAATAAAAATAATGTACTCTGTGACGACAACATGTGGAAGGCCTTGCCAAGATACGGGCTATTTTTAGCCCAGTCTGCCGGCCATTATGCGATTTTTCTGGACAATAAATAATTTATCAATTAAACATAGCGATTGCAAAAAGTAGTACAAAAAGTAATAATAACAATAAAAATCTCCGAATCTCCACAAGTACGGTATCAATGAAAAAATAAAAACCCTGCCACACCTAACGCCAAAAAGACAGATTCATTAATTTTGTGTCACAGTAACAAGAAACAAGTGAGCATCGTAGAAACAGATGAACAACACCGATAGTGTGTATGTATGACATGTATGTTTAAGGGTGAATATGTGTGCATGGTTGCATGTGTGTGTAAACTTGTGGTTTTTCCTAACGTTTAAAATATACCTCAAGCATGGTATTAAACTGGTTTGGATAATTTAATATACTTACTTACAGGCTAGATATATAATGTAGCGAGGTATATTATTTTAAAACAGCAATCGTTTCTATTCTCTTTTTTTATAGGTCTTTGTCGATTTTTTTGTATTACTGCATTATTGTTTTTTTGTACTACTATAATCTACGTCTATTCGAGTCGCAAGTAAAAAAAAAATCTTCTAAAAGATATATTATGTAAAGTTTAAGACGCATCGTTGGTTTACATCAGGCGTATTGAGCTCAAGTGCATAAGCTTATTTACTACAGTAAATAATTGAATGTAGTAGGAACTAAATACACGCCCCTTACAAATGCGCAATAACCAAATTAAGCAGTAGAAAAGGATTAACGAAAAATTATACTGTTTCTGGTAAGAAAATTATTGAAGAGGTTTATCTGCTGAAGCGCGTCATAGAACTTTACTCAGACTCAGTATATAACATTACAAAAAGTAATATACGGTTATAAAGTAGAGAAATCACTGGTGTAGATTAATTTTAAAATACTTTTAATTTTTGAAAGAATATTAATGTATTTGTCAAAAATCAAATTCTATTTCGAAAATTTTGATGAATTTAATTAGTTTCTCCAATTTAATTAGTTTCTATTTCAGAAAACTCATTATCTAGATCAATCTTTTTTAGCAATTGTACATCTTTTGTAGTGTCACCAAATCCAGTGAATGGTTAAAAAAATTCAAAGACATGAATGTTCATTTAGCTTTGGTACAGATGCGCCCCATAACGTTGTAGAAAAATTGCGTTATAGAAGTCAATATAACCAACCAAAACTAAACTTTCAATAATGAAAAACGTATATTATAACTAAGGTAATTTATTTTTATCAGATACCTACTTAAACAAAGTACCTAATAATAATATTTACCTGTTAATAATATTTTACTAATACCTCATTAAAATGGCAACTATTATAGTAAAAGAATAATATGGCTTTGACAAGAATGTAAATTCTCTCGCCAAGCAAGTTTCTAACCTTCACTAAAACACTTTGAAACAAAATCACATGACCATATCGTCCGCTTCTACGATACCTTTCATCAAATGTGAGAAATATTCATTTTCCCTTTTAAGTCCCTTTTTCCCTAAAAAGTAGGGGTAATTATTATCAGTTGCAAGGAAGAAAATGCCTTCCTTACTTCTATCAGTGTTCAGTCCAACTACGTTTGTTACTTGAGTAGTTTTATCATAGCAATCTTTCTGGCGAGCTTCTTGCACTGACGAACACTGCATTGCTATGAACTGATCGGGATTTTGAAGCGCAGCCATCCATAGAGTATAAGATCTGATATGACTGCAGAGGACATTGCAAGGCATCCATATTACGTCACCAGGTTGGTATTCTCCACCGTTGACGTAGAAATTGACATGACCTACAGGTGCAGCCATGCCAAAGCCGTCGATGTTGGTATTAATGGTGTCAACAAAATCTGCGTCGCTTTGGTCTAGTCTGCTTTCGGGACCGAGGTTTCTGAAGCAGGGACCGGCCGGATCTAGACCAGTTATTCTGGAGATGTTCATGCCAGTGATTGCTCTGTAGTTTTTTCCTATGAAACTGACGGTCTGGCCGCCGAGGCTGAGACCGACGAGCTCTAGCTTCTTAGGGTCTAACCCTTGTCTGGTGAGATTGGCCAGCATTTCAGCAGCATGCTTTCCTACTGCTCTAGTGTAGATCGAGGCCCTATAAAAAATGAGAAGAAGCTTTAAAATTCGACTTTAATTAATATGCGCCTAAACAAGTATTAAAAGAAGTAAACATATAAAAGATTTAGTTATAATAAAACAACATCGAAATCTATTCATTCACGCAATAAAATCTGACGTCCGAATATGAATACGTAATCGGTCTTATTAATAAACGCGTTTTAATTTTAAACGTCTTTTCTCTTGTTTTTTTTTCGATGGAAAAAGTCACGCGTCAAAACGAGACAAAAGATGTTTAAAGTTAAGACGCGTTTATAAATAAGACCGTATAGGTATATAATACAAGAACAGACAAATTTGTTCTTTCATTTTCTAATGACAGGCACTTTGCCCGAAATATAACAGAATAATTGATAAGCGCCTGTATAAATGATTGATCATTAGGTCTCAAGACAATAACAGACATGGGCCATATTTACTAAGAACATTAATTCAACACGTAAATCGAAGGCGTTACTCGTATTTTAAGCACCTAAAATTCACAATTATACATAAAACGGTTTTTGCTACGCCAGTCATATTTTATATAGTTCCGTCGTACGGATCGTGCTCGTTTTGCATCATCACAATAACGTACTGCGTCAACATAAAGTTAAACACGTCACGTGTTTGCAGCATGGAATCAAGTTGTGGGTTAGAAAATAAGGGAACTGAACATGTCTGGACCCTAGACAAGCTCAGCTTTAACGTCGTTATAAAAGATTAGAAGTGATTTTTAGCTATAAACTTTTAAAAATTTGATTTAAATAAACGGGTCCGTCCCATTCAAATGTTATAAATTATGTCAATTAATAAATTTATATGAAATAAGATGTATGAGATACTAGTTATGTAAAAAAGTCGACTGTTGAAGAGTTAACATAATCGTAATAATGTTAAAATCAATGAATACATTATTTTTTATCCTGAACAGCTAGGCATTTAACCACAAGTTCGCACGACCACGGAAGTCAGCGACACTGTAGCCCTAGATGGAGCATGCCTAGTCTGGAATACACTGGCTCTCAAGGAAGGACATACATACATTTTTCGTGCTCGTAGCAATTTATTGCCTCCATAATTTGTTATCACACTAATAGTACAAAAATAGAATGCTATCTATGTATAGCGAAAGAAAATTAAGGCTTTGAAGTAAAAAAAGCTACTCGATCGATATTACTAAAATTTGTATGGACCAATCGAAATCTATAAGTATTCTTTCGAAATAAAATAATTTTCAGCCATTGGTTAATTATTGATCATAATCACACAAAAAACATTCATTTATAAAAAGGGAAAAAAATATTTCGGCGAATCGAAAAACCTCCTCCTTTTTAAGTCTATTACAAGGTGTGATGATCATCGTAGATTGACAGGTTTTGGATTATTCTGTTTCTTGATAAGGTCAATCTGCATCTTTTCAAGCATAGGTAGAAGAGAACTTTTTTTTCAATTCACAATGAAACACTATCGCTTTACATCATGCAAATTGCGGTTGGCACCATGAAATTTTCCTAACTTAGAAACTTTTTGATTGTATTACAATGGGTAATTGATGGAGCGAGCAAAGCATCTCTGCTTTGGGTCTGCTTTTTTCGTGAAACCGCGAAATACGCTTTTTTTCGTCTACAACACATTGTTTAGGGCGTAGGTAAGTGTAAAGTACACAAACTTTAACATTTGATCCTCCTCAATTTATATACTTACAAAGGATACTGCATAGTCGTAAAATAATTAGTATCCAGTAGCAGGGCGTTGTATCCAAGTTTCCTATACATAGCGCCGAGTGACGAAGCTATGATAAACGCAGGGAAATCTAGAAACCCTCCAACATATACTGCTGTTTTCTTCCTGAAGTCCATCTTCGACCCAAGCTCTTTCATGCGGTTGTAGCTGTACCGGGCCTTCTTGTTGCCTTCTCCCTGGAGGTAGAACGACAGGTGTTTGAGGGTTTTCATCGTGATTACAGGCTCTTGGTGACCTTTTGGGCCTGAAATGGAACAAAGAAATGTAGTATAATATTAAAGAACTAGGTAATTGTTTAATATTCGTATCATTAGGTACACCCAATGTACCCAATGTTGGGTCTTTTCGTCCCAAAATTTACATATAATGGTTCTATGTAGTACTAATACAGCTCGATGAAAACCAGGACAACATCATAAAGAACACATACAGTTTTGAATATATCTATATAATATTATTAGCTATTGGTGTACTAAGCCGAAAAAGGGTCACTATACGCACCCTAAGGAACAACTTTCACTATGGGACCAACTATGAAATCGAGAAAAAAAATCAGCTGTTCCATAAATTATGTCGACGACCGATCAACTTCTTGTATAGAAGAGCTGTTTTTTTTTCTCTAATTCAGAGTTGTTACCATAGTGTAAGTTGTTTCTTAGGGTGTGTTAGTGACAGTGACCACCTTTTGGCTTAGTACACCCCTAACCGATAACCCTGTTATTAAAGAAAAATGGTCCTGTCTGACTTTTATTCGCTAACAATCAAGTCTACCCATCATAGTGAATCCACTGAAGAACAAAATTTGCAAAATTCGAGGAAAAAGGTTCTCCGCATGAAAATTGGTCACGTGATCGGTCAAGTTGTATGGAGGACACAATAATTTGTTCTTGAATTTTGCAAAACATTATTTTTCATGGGGTCCACTTTGTTGGGTAGACTAACACGTTTAAGTATTGTCACACCTATCTGTTACACGTTGTATATGAATGACAAAACATGATCGCAAGCTTCTCCGTAAACTGTTGCACTTCCTGCTTTTTTGGCTTCTCTATGGTACGCAAATGATTGATTAGATTAAATTCCCGGAAGGTATAAATTCACACAAAACGCTAATTGTGTGAACTGCCAGGTTGGGAAATTCGCTTCCGAGTTCTCTGTTTGCCGATAGCTACTCGTATAATCTCGGTCTTTTCAAGTCTCGAATGAACCGTTTCTTCTAGGCAAGCGCGCTACATTCTAGGCCGTAACATCGCTTTACTTATGAATGAGACTTAGAAAAAGATGATGTAAGTCAAGTCTTATGATCAAGCAAATGCCTATTGCCCATAAAAAAAAAAGATTTCTTTGTCAGAGACGGTTGGATCGAACTATCAGTGAACTAGTGCGGATTTTTTTTTAGATACGTGTAATAGCATCTCGGTCCGGTATAATTGCAGTCCTACTTGGTACGCTGCCCTCTGGTAATGGTTTGGATCTTAAGTGTTCTATAGGTAATCCAACTGGTAATTATTCGTTGTAATTATTCATTGCTTCATTCGTTCGGTTAATTTCAATAATAGCTGATGATACACGTAATAATTCTTACAAAAATGAATTTCAAAAAAAAAACATTTATCATGACAGATTTAAAAAAATAATAATATTGGACCATATGCGAGGCACTTCATTGAAACAAACAAGTAATTTCGATTTTAAAATCAAGCCTCTTGACCGATTTAGATGATTCAAAAATGAGACATTCCTTTTAAAAAATTGTAATCGGTCAACCCGTCTCCGAAAAAACAGGTAACAAACTTAAAAAAATACAATTGAATTGAGTACTTTATCTTTTTTTTTGAAATCGGTAGAAAAATAAGTAAAGACTGATACTTGATACTCCTTTACTTAAAAAAACGACTTAAATTCATGATAAAATATATCTAAGTAAATATTAACAACATTATTATTATATTTTTACATAGAATAAAATTAATATAGCCAATATTATAGTCGTTTGATTAATTGAAAGAGACTTAGGAGCAACTGACCTTTGCAGACCTTTTTTGTCCAAGTTATGATAAACATAAGTGTCATGTTGAAAATCGCCTTAACAAATATTTGCTTGCAAGGGGCAATGTCAGAGGAAATGGTTATCAGTAGATAAATGTGGTTTTACCTTGTCTTACCTTGAAATTGCTTTGTAGATAATCTCTAAAACTGTTTATTTCTGTTTATGTTTGGTGTTTACGGGGAAATATTATTTATCTGCCCTATAGGATGTCCTATCGAGGACAGGACTGCGAATAGGACCGAATATACAACGTGTAACAGAAAGGCGTGATAATATTTAAAGGTGTATGTCTACCCATTACAGTAGAAAATTTTGCAAAATTCGAAAAATATTATGTTCCCCATACAAAAATTTGTCACGTGATCGGTCCAGTTGTATGGAGGTCGCAATAATAATGATAGGTATAAGAAATTATTATTTCTCGAAATTTGCATAATTTTCTTCTACAATGTGTTCACTTTGATGTGTAGACTAACACCCTTAAGTATTGTCACACCTTTCTGTTACAGGTTGTATATTAAGTCTATTAATTTCTAGGTTTTAAGTTTGATTAGAAACCCGGAACTTTTGTACAAACGCTTGTGAACTTCGACCAGATATTTGCTTTGTTAAGACATTAATTGTTTGCTGATATTAACGCATATTTATATGATTAGTATACGGTTTTATCGCCTTAGGGTGTACTAAGTCAATATATTTATTCTTAGGAACTACTTATTCTATAGAGCCAACTCTGAACACGAGAAAAGAAATATCCGGTTCAACTTCCAAATTTTCTTTGTTATTCCTTCAATTTTGTGTACTACAATGTAAAATGAATATTGTACTATAGTGTAATCGCGTTAAATTTTGTTATTTATAGGCTTAATATTTCTGCTTTTACATTTCATCACGGAAGTATGCGATGGGTATTTATCTTATATTTTTACCTCTTCGTATAGGTACGTTTTGAATTCGCTAATTTGCTTGGCAAAGACCTTTAATCCCTATTACGTTGTATATATGTCTATTAATATCGCAGTAAATTTTTACAATGACTTAACCTACAACCGGAAACTAAATATCTAGACGCTTCGATGGAATGATTATGGTATTATTAATCCCTGCAATTACAATTACAAAACTCTTTGATGTCACTACAGAAATCTGTAAGAATCTTTATCTGAACTAATACACTAATATTTTTTGTATGTAACGAATTAAATTAAACTTATGCACTACTGAAACGATTTCATAGATTCTTTGGCCTTTAGAAAGCCACATTATCACTGAGCTATAAAAAAATAGAATGTAAGGATGAAAGAAATATTGTTAGCACAAAAACATTAAATACAGATGAAAATCCAGTACCACAATTGGCGGTCTTATCGCTAAAAGCAATATCTTCTAGGCAACCTTAGTATGGAGATAATTAACAAAATATAGCATAAGACGGGGTATATAATAAAGAATATTTACTTAGTAAATAAATAACATCACCAGATAATAAAATCAAATAAATACAACAGAAAATAAGCATAAAGCTGGTCTTATCGCTAAAACGTGATCTCTTTCAAATAACCTTCGTTAGTATGGAAAATTTAAATTACATTTAGCGCAGACGTGTCCCCTGATTTTAATTGTCCATACATTGTTACAATTATTCCTGAGTTTAATAAAAGCTTTGCTGTCTAAACTAAAGTAGATGTTGGTAAGAGATTCGAGTGAGGTGTCTTTTTACTCGACAGCCTTAAACGAGGGTTTATATTTTGCGATTGTATGTAAGTTCGTTTATATATGTCTAACCCTTTGCCACCGTTTACAGCCTAAACCGGTATACCGAATTCTATGTGCAAGCTGTCACTGGATTGGTATTTATTTGCAGATGGCCATAGGCCGTACTCGTCACATCTCGAGGCTTCACACGTTAGGTTAAAGTTGTCTATATTTTCTAATGATAGTATCCTTAAACCGGTAGTCATTCCGGTAAAGGAAAACATCGTGAGGAAGTCATAGCATATCGCTCGCCTGGCTAGCTACCACCTTCAAGCTGCAAAAATCTGTCGCCAAGCACCCAACGGTTTGTTTCGCCAGCCTTCTTCGGCAGGTGTGAGAACAAGTGAATTCCGGACTAGGCATGCTCCATCTACGGCTACAGTATTGCTGACTTCCGTGGGCGTGCGTGCTTGTGGTTAAATGCCTACGTGTGTAGGACAAAAAAAATACGTGTGGCTCTCGGAGACTGCCGCGGTAAAGCTATTGCATACGCATACGTCTAGTCACACGCACACAAACACCGTGCCGAAGTCTCCAAACGATGCACGGCTAGAAAGCCGTGCGGTGCGGCGTAGAAACGCCGCACCGCTGTGCCGGTCGGAGTGGGGGCTGTTAGGATTATTTTCGTTACGGAATTTCTTGATTCGGTCGCCGCGCTCAAAACCCGCATTAAAAACTATGCAATAGCTTAAAATTTGCTAAGAAAAATCGAGTGACGCCAGTCCAAATTACTATTGATTACCGAACCTTCGTGTTTTGTTGTCGAATTGATACCTTCCTAGTTGTGACGCCAATTCGATATTTAGTGTCAAGTTATCGAAGGTTATGGTTATACAGAAAACCGTGACTAACAAGTTTTACTTAAACTAAGACTAAAAGCGAATACCTACTTCAATTTAATAGAATCTTCGACGAGAAAAAATATAATATTTTTTTTTAAGTGCGTACCGACTTCCATTAATTTAGACACCGTTAGAAAAGATTTTGATTAAAATGAGACTACGCAGGGAGTATACTTTAGCAAACCAAAAATATATATATTTCAAATTGATACACACCTTAGAGAAATGAGGTAAGAAACATAAAGAAGAAAAAAAAAACTAAAATACTCTTCTTTTTGGAAGTAGGTAGATGAAATTTATTTGAAACACACCAATTAATACTAAATTTTGAAACTAACTTAAAACGACTAATAGGTCAGGTGAAACTTATGTTACAAAAATAATGACGTCTATTTCAAAGTCAAAGTTAATATTTGACTAATAAAAAAAACACTCAACTGATTTTAATGAAATATGTATAGGACTAAAGACCAAATGGCAAAGTATAAGCAAAACCCTTTCGAACAAAAAAAAACCAAACGATTGAGCTCTGAAAAATCGCGAAACATACATAAAAAAGAAGCTTTCAATGAATTGAGCATTTCCTCTTTTTTAAATTTTTTGACACTGATATATTTCAGAATATATTATAATTAAGTATTGAGTTATAAGCGTGCCAAGTACTTACTGATTTTTTATGGGGCCATTGAGTTCAAAAGGGCATGTATATTTCTATATACATTTTATCAAAATTCGTCCAGTGGTTTTTTTAATCAATATAACTCTTTTTTTGAGTAGACAGATATCATTTTTAATATGTAAATTTGTCATGCCGAATTAAAGTTGGTTTTCAAAATAAAGAATATTTTTTTAAAGTACCTATTACCTATTATTATTACATTATTAAGAACCAAAAAAATACTTACAATCACTCAAATACCCCGTAGGATAGCCCTCCATCGCTTTATTGCTATATATAGGCGAACCTTGAGGCACAAAACTTGCAAAAATCAAGTAAACTGCAAACAAAACCACGTTCATTTTCCGGGGCATGGTAAGAAAAAAAATCGCGAATTCGGTACGTCCGATCTGTCACAGTTTCAATGTCAAAATGTACTGAATATATCTTACTATATGGAAATGTCCATAAAAGTTGATGAACTAGAAATATTACTATCTAATTTAGTAAAACTTGTTCGGTAAAGTTTTTGTTTAATCGCTAATTGTATGCCGATAACAATAATAAAACTACGGGTATAGGTTTATTAGCGAGTTTTTTACGGACATAAATTTTCCGCGAATTCGACGAAAACAAATATCGACGACACGTGGTTATCAATGTTTAGTTATTAACACAAAAATTAAGAGTTTATATCCTATTTTTAAGTTTAAAATTTGAATTAAATTAATATAGTTTTTAAATTGAAATTAAATGTTTTAGTTTTTGCTTAATTTAGGAATTAATATTTTTTTTTATGTTTTATTATTTTGTAAATGTAGTATCTAGGTACGTCCGTTTTAGAGAACTGTATTGTTAGGAATGGTAAGGGTTTTTATGACGAAGAGTTTAAAAAACCAATTCAATAAAATATGACCTGTCATGTCTTTGAATTAATTGCAGCTGCAATTGCAAGCAATTTATATAATAAAGGTATATTGGTAACTAACAAAAAATCATAATGTCATCAATGTGACACAGAATTACAAACATGGACTATAGACAAATATTTGTTTATGACGAGTTATAGTTATTTTCTACCAACTCAAAAAAAGTAAGTACTCAATTCAACTGTTTTTTTTTAGTTATAATAATATGGGACAACATCCACACAAAGGTGTTCAGATCCCAAACTAGGCAAAGCCTGTGCTATGGTAACGTGATGACTGATATACATACTTAGAAATACATATATACAAACTTATATATATAAATAGTAAACACCCAGACATAGGTCAAACAGACATGTTCATGCACACAAATGTTTGACCTGTCCGGGGATTGAACCCAGGACCAGTTATTACCTTTTTTTTTCTCGGAGACGGGTGGACCGTACTTAAAAAAAAGTTTTTTTTTTATAGCTTATTAGCTTGCGCTTGACCACAACTCGCCTGATCTAAAGCGACGATGCGGTCTAGGATGTGGCACGCTTGCCTATAAGAAACCTTGCTTGCTTGGTTTGAAAGATTTTTTTCCCATGTGGTTCCACTTTAATTTTATCAAAATTGGTCGAGAGCTATGATTTTGAGATCAAAATAACGGTAAAAAAATTGGGTCACTTTAAAAAAAAATGATTTTTGGAAAGTTAATTCGGTTTCAAACCCAAAATAATTATCCTAATTGGTCCAGGCTACAATATGGGTGATTCGACATTGGACATTCGATATTTTGACTGGACATGGTTTCCACAAAAATTCGGAGCTGCCTATTGAACAGATGTATCAATCAATTTCTTTATACAAATCCGTGGCTATTACTTGTTTAAAGTCTATCACCCATTTATGTTTATGTAACCACAAGACCGGTGTTTAACCGCTACCCGACAACCAATTTTGACATTGAATTCGAGCATTATGTTCTACTCGTATTATACTTTTTACCGAGTTCTATGTTCGTATGTATTTTTTTGTGTGTGGTCATCGATATTTTCGACAATTGTGAACTGATTAATAAAACTTTTATTAGTTTGAAAGGGTTATATACAACGTGTAACAGAAAGGTGTGACAAAACTTAAGGGTGTTAGTCTATTCATCAACCCACTGTAGAACAAAAAAATTGCAAAAAAATATTGTGGTACAACATACAACTTGACCGATCACATGATCAATTTTTGTATGTACTCGTAGAAACTAGTATTTTTTTTTTTAATTTGCCATAATTATCTTCTCAAATGAATTCACCTTGATCGGTAGATTAAGTATTGTCACACTTTTCTGTTACACGTTATATACTTCCGAAGTGCTCCAATATAAATTTCATCAAAATCGCTCTAGTATTATTTCTACATAACTTTTAATTTTCTAAGGGAACATTATTGGTAACATAAGTTTTGCGCCGAATGAAAGTCGGTTTTCTGCAAGTATGACTGGTTTTAATGGTGTTTATATTTAAGACGTTGCTTAGCAAAATAATATATTTAAACTATGTTTTAAACTATTTAAGACTCGTAAGTATTTTTTTTAAAAAGCCGTGACGGATACTAAACTGCTGCTCAAAAACAAAACAATTTAGCGTTATTTATTTTGTTAATTGGCACTCAAGATGCAGGTAAAACTTATCTAAAGAATAAATATGAGGTCAATTGTTTTAGTACGGGAAGACACATAAAGACCATTAAACTACCATCTTGACCTTCCCTCTATGAAAAAAATACTCAACCAAATTCATATTAAATGCACTTAAACAACGCAAAAATGTTTTTTTTTTCTGTTTGACTGACCTTATTTACCTCTATTTTAAATTAAGAATGATAATTGCGGTCATTCATCTTGCAAATAACCGAATCAGATATTAACTATGTTTTTTTTAAATTTTAATATCACTTAGGTCCCGAAATCAACTCAATTGGACAATTACGTGCGTGAAGATTTACAAAAAACATTAGAGATTTTATTGTAATAGCGCCATCTACAATTTCTTATAAGAACTACACTAAGACAACAATTTTTCACAGGTCTAAATGTAGTGAATAAGATTTTCTTATTCGCACATTCGGTAAGATTGTGATTTGGAGGTAAATCAGTAGATGGCGACGCTTTAAACGATGTACACAATTTTGTCTTTATTTTTTGAGATCATGTATTGGCTCCAAATAAATACGCCAAAATTAGAAAAATAGAAAGTGAAGCTACAAAGGTATAATATATTATGCTTACGTATTTTTGAAAGTATAAATATTGTTTTGTGTCATATGTATGACACATTTGATTTTTTAGATATTTCATCTTCTTTAGCTTTTTCATATCTAAAGAGTCATTTGCTTTTTCATTTCCAGCTCCTGTTCAATGTTTACTCCGTCCTGTCGCAAGTTATTAGGTCTATTTTATTCTTATTTACAATTTATTTTAAATAAAAACTATATTTTTTATCTAAAATAGTAAAATAAGTTTATATTCTAAAAAATATGTTCTTTTTATTGATTTTTTAAAAACTAACCTGTGATTTGAAGTCGGCAGGCGCCTTCCTTTTCTATCAGTTTTTTCGATTTATAAACTCAACTATTAGACCGACGTTGATAAAATTGATATAGGCCACTTATCCCTATTAAACAGAAAGCAACTCGATCCAGGCGTATATCTGAAAAATCGGGTAACATACATAAAAAAGAATCCGACGAATTGAGAACCTCCTTCTATTTTTAGAGCTGGTAAAAATATAAGGAACCCTACATAAAATTCCGAAAACGTAATATAATATTATCTTCTAGCCGCCTGAAAGCCTTTAAAAACTGTCAAAGCTAAAATAGCATTTACTCCTATGTCATATAGGAATTTGGACTGGTGTGACTTAAAATATTTGGAATATTTTAAGTCACACCAGGTTTAGAGGCACTTATTTTATTATTTATCATAAATGTATGTATTGCACTTTTAGAATGTGTCAGTTTTCGCCAATTTCATTATTATTTATTTCAAACATATTACATCGCGTTGCTGTAGAGCCATCTATTACCTAACCATACTATACTCGTATATTATATGTAACGTCCTTCGATGTACCGAGTCTTATATCATTTATTTATTTTTCTACGCACTTCCAAAAAGAGGAGGTTGTCAATCCGACTGCATTTTTTATGTTTGTTAGGTATCTGATTTGTAGAAGACGGGTGGACCGATTGTTTGGAATGGTCCACTCATAGCAATTTAATTTTCTAACGATCAGTCACTTGTGACACTACGAGTAGATGTAAGATTTTTCCTATATATTTGTTGTTTGAGTGTCTGCAATATAGAGTGCATTCATTCATTCATTCATTCTAGTAGTTTTATTTTTAAATCGAATTAGTAACTGAAAAAGTTCTATCGGCGTCTGCCGTAACGGAAGTCTTCGGTTGATGATGAAGGTTGATGCGTACGTAGTATGTAATACTTAATGTCAAATAATTTTTATTTTTCACAGCTTCTTCAATATGGGTATCAAATAAAAGGGCTTGACTATTAGAATAGGTACACTATGATACATTTCAAATACAAAATATCTGCCACCACAAAATGACATTTTATTTAAATCGTCGGGTGTTTTTTTTTTTAATTTTACTTATCTATTAGCAAAATAATGTTTAAACAACTTCGAAATCGAACAGGTTCTCAGTATGTCTGAATCTCTTCTTTATGTCTGTTTCCAATTTGTCACAGTCGGTCGCCTGGAATAATGAGTATGCTACATTCATTTTGATGTTAAAAAATCTGTGATTTTTCGTCTCTACTTCTCATGTAGTCCGATGTCAAATTAATTATAATCGGTGAATTACTATTTAGTAAGGTCGAATTTAAATCGGTTGTCACTTAATAATTATGTTTAAAATTACTATCGTTGTCTAATTATATTATAATGAAAGTGAGACGGGGGAAGGTAGGTACCTAATGATTAAAATTATTTCCAGGCGACTGAGAAATCAGAACTCATAAAAAAGAAAGGGAGGAGCTCTACAAATTTGATCGCTATCTAAGTAAGTGGTCGATTAGACGAATATCATATTTAACCAATGTCGTTCAACCTCTCATTTTGAAGTCGGTTAAATATTCATAAAGATTGGTATAGCGACTCACTCTTGGCTTACTAGATGTATACCTCTAGCTAGAGAGTAACCTTGTAATTATGCTCTATATTTACAACCTGACTAATGAATGAAACCTTCGCCGGCTGCCTTTGCGAATCCATTCCTACGCACGCTAAACCTATACCTACAGACTGTACCAACAAAAATATAATTTTATTGTAGTATATTTTATTACACAATAGTAAATATATCATCATTTTTAGCTGAATATTTTTATGATAATTTGGTATAAAAATTATACAAATCGGATGAGTAGTTTTTAACTTATAAGGGTTCAAAAGTTTAGGTAAAACGTAGGAGGTTTGCGTCCTCCCCTCTACCTTAGAAAATGGCGGTCGATGTTCAGTGTAGCGCGCGGTGTTGTGCGCAAACGCACGCGCGTTCGATATTTGAAATTAAAAACGATATTTCGACGCTCGATATTCGTCGTAGCGTCCCGGTACGAACCCGTGATTGTGACTTTGTTCAGTGCAGGATTATCGATCGCAATCATCGTAATAATCGATGATCGTAGTATTTATAGGCAAGTGCTTTTGAAAACTGTGTTGTACGTGTATAGCAGCTGTCAAAATAAGGATTATCAAGGTGAGCCGATTAGTTAACGAAACCTTTTGTTTTTGAGGCACTTCTATTTTTGGATGATAGCGAAGTAAGTATAGTTTAGGTTTACTCGTCTTATTATTTGAATATTATGAAACTGTGCTCAGTGTGATTGAAATTGTTTGCGAATTTCGCAATTACCTTACCTACTTCTTGTAGCAATATGCGCCGTACTTAACTTATAGAGATCTAGACCATTTTTCATGACTTTCAGAGAGTATCACATGTTCATATAACAACATTTATATATGAAATTTCCAAGTATTTACAAATAACTTTAAAAAAAAGTTACAATTTTTTTTTCGGTAATATTTTTATTGTCATATACGAATCTTAAACTTTTTCGTATTTTTTGTAAGCTTCCAAATAGTAAAGATGGGGTAAAATACCGTGTTACGTTATTTTTACACACTGGTTAGGGTCCATAAAAACTTGCAAAACCTACTGTCCTCCGCATCATGTGTCACATTATTTCAGGCCTAACGAGTACTTACGAAAAAGTATTTTTTTGGCAGACTACGTATATAGCATAGTAGACAAAAACTCTATTTATATATATACTATACTGGTTTGAATTATAACGTGGATTGACGAGCAATATATCGCGAGGAAAACTATCCTATGTATATAGTGCTCAATTATAACTTTCGTAAGTGTCCCAAGTATGCTATTTGAATTGTGTCAGAATTACGATTACATTACGTCATAATCATCGTTATTGACGGATTCGGCAGACTGTTAACATCATAATTTTTACTAACGCTGATGTTTTCTTTGTCAAAACGGCCACTTGCAATGCAATTGTAATTATGAAGCAAATTCAAATGTTCGAATGTGGCCCCTGAAGTTTGGCCAGAATTGTGGACTAATTAGCATATCTAAACTATACTGATACACAGCCCTGCCCACTAGTGGGACGATGTCAATTGATATGTACGTACAAACAAGCCAGACACAAAATTTAGTCTTTTTTTATTTTTTTACTGATTACAATAAAATAAGGAGGTTCTCAACTGCTCTATTTACTATCCTCAATTTCTCAGCGGCGTTATAACATTTCTTTGTTTGAAGAAATCTATTTTGCAAGCTGTCCCAAATAAATTTAACAAGAATAAACGAAACTACTTTTGAAATGCAAAAAAAAACCGATAAAATTTCCGGCCAGAATATATATATATTTTTTTAATTTCTTTAAAGTATTATTAGATACTTGTTGTAATTAATATTGGTCAGTAGCTTGCATCATTAAGAGAGGGTCTGATTCCGTTCACATTGTTGCTAAACAGTTTCCAAAGATGTTTGGCTCAATAATGTGTAACGAAATGGCCGTTCTACGATCGTTCGGATATTTTATGTCGGTTGTAAATTGTTTACGAACGACCTTTCAATGGGTTTGTTTGTTTTTGTGTCACTGGCAGTATGGAGATTTGGTGTTTTGCAAAGTGTCTGTTATGATATCTTGTTGTACTTACGGTTTACAAGTAAAACTGTAATAAAGTAACAATCAATACTACCATTGTATAGATATCTTGCTGTATATTTTATTTTGGTGTGTATATTCATTCATTAATTCATTCAATCATCTAAAATTCCTCAGACTTCTATTCAACTATTCTTATGTAATTAAAGCTATTGACCGATTTTGATTAAATTTGTATGGAACCTCGTGTGAAATATACGCCTTTTCAAATAATACAATACAATTTTCAAGGCTGGTTTATATGACTAGTAAATATCAGGTAACAGGTATACAAAAGAAATGAGAGCCTCCTTTTTATGTTTATTAAAAATTATGAAAATAACTTAAGTTAAGCCTTTACAGGTGTGCTACTTGACAGTATTTTTCCTTGTTTGTATTTTTTTATGAATAGTTGTGTCAATTTGTATCGATATTAGGTACTCAATTCGACATTTATGTTTTGTTAGTACACCTGATTTCGCAGAGACGGCTGGTCCAATTATAAAGTTCTTTTTTTCGTCTGAAAGAGTACTATACTTCTCGAATGGTTCCATTAAAAATTGTGTCAAAATCGTTCTAGATGTTTGATTTTTTTATCAAGATTACTGAAAAAGTTGCCGCAATGAAAGTTTCTAATCACTTTTTCATAAGAAACTTGTTAGAAATACTAGAATAATATGTATTTGACTACAATACTAAACACGTGCCATTTATTGTAACAAAAACCTCTAGTCAACTTACAAAGTTCCAACATTCTCAACATTGCAAGTAACAAAGTCTGCTTATAAGAACAAACGGAGTTAGTTCAAAAGATTTTGATGTATAACTAGTTTAGATCATTAATGACTAGGTATTTAGGTCATGGTCTTATGTTTTCAGAAGCTAGAGCAAGATTTTCGAATAACAATAAATAGAACTTTCATTACTTCAGGCGCCTATAGAACTTTTTCAGTTATTATGATTTAAAAATCTTACTTCTAGACCGATTTTGAAACAATTGTAATAGGATGACTCGAGACGTACATAAGAATAAAAAACATAAGATTTAACAAATCGTTATACCCGTCTTCGAGAAATCAAATAGAACACATTAAGAAAAATTCAGTTGAATTCAGTACCTCCTCTTTTTTGTAATTCTTCTTGAAGTCGGAATCGGAATATATATTATTCCGATGACTTGAAAATCTATTCTTTTTGAAGTGGGTTAATAAGTTATATTCATGGTCAGATAATAATATACCTACAGATTGAACATACATAATTGGTTTCGTGTAGTTATTTCGGGCGCAGTAAGTCAGCTATTTGCACAAAATAATGTATTCAGGTGACAAAGTAAACTAGGTGTGAATTTCGTCAGACAAGTGTCATTTAGTTCGCTTTAACTTGTTAACTTAGTAAGCAGGTATTAGTTAGGTGAATAAATAATATAAGGCTAAACAAGCATCTTATTTAAACAACGTATTCGGGTAGGCCATAGTCCGTCACACGTGTTGAATTGAGTTTAAAGCTAAAAACGAGAGAGCAAAGATTTCTTCCAAACAAGCTTAAAAATAAAGAATGTTTTTTATTTACATCGGAGTTTTCAAAGGTATGTTTTTGTTCATAACGACTGACCATCACCTGATGTTAAGAGAAACGCAGTCGAAGATGTAGCACGTTTACCTAGTAAAAGCCTATTTAATTTACGCTTGAACACACTCGGGCTGTATTTATCCGGAAATACAGAGAATGGCAGTTTATTCCAGTGTTTTTCTGTTCTCATTAAAAAGAAGTTTCTCGATTTCTCAGCGGCACGCACACAGATTTGAAAATATTTTTTTGATTGTAAACGTTGGTATAACATTATTTTCTAGTTCTCCTTATATTTTTGTTTGATAGTCCAGTAGTTTGATTTAACTAATTAAATTCTCAAAATAGCTGATAAAAAAACACAGCGAAATTGAAGTTGGTTATTAGTTTTGTTTTTTCTAAGTATTACTCGTTGGATTAAAAAATTGAAAAGTTTAAAGAAATTAGAAAAACTAGAACCGAAAAGGTACAGATAGATTGATATAAGTCTATATACAACGTTCAACAGAAAGGTGTGACAATACTTAAGGGTGTTAGTCTACACATAAAGGAATGAACCTTTTGTTAAAGAAAATTTTGCAAAAGTCAAGAAAAAAATTTGGTTCCTCCATATAACTTGGCCGATCACGTTACTAATTTTTGTATAGAGACCTTAATATTAAATTTTTCTAATTTTGAAAAATTTTGGTTTAAATAAGTTCACTTTGATGGGTAGACTAACACCTTTAAGTATTATCATACCTTTCTCTTACACTTCGTATGTATCTACATAGATTTATTACATGTAAATTTATTTATCGTTTGGATTTTATATTTTCTAAGTTCTCATTAAACAATTAGCGAGTTTGTGAGTAGAGTAAACAACAGTTAGATAGACCCCGGTCCAGGTGTTCGGTCAGCTCACCAGCCAGCTGTCTGTTTCCGGACAATCAGCGACCCGGAACCGTACGTAGCGGTCGCCACCGACTACTTTACTCTCGGGTGTTTTTTTACAGTTTACTTTTAGATTGACTACATAAACTTGAGGTTTCTCAAGTCCCAATTTTTTTTTATATTTTACGAACAAGAAATATTTATTGACCTTTAAATTACGATCGTTACAGGCAAGTCTCGTTACATTTGAATTATTAATTACTTAAAAAACTTATTTAAATACTTTTATATTTCTCATGACATGTAAATATATAATACAATATATTTAGATGAGTGAATAGTCGAACTCATAAAAGCTTATTATCGGGAAGACTAACACAGTTTTACTAATACTCAATGTCAGGTACATGTGTTCAACCTCGAGAGATTGAATGGCAATAAATATATTTATTATATTATATATTAGGTCCTTACATATGAAATTGGCGTTTTGTCGTACTGGGCACTTTGATCTCAAATATCTCTTCTTTGGTTAGGGATTCCAATTTCAAATTTATACAGCTATTTATTAATACATTTGTATTTCGAAAACCGTAATTCATTTGTTTTGTCCTTGTTTGGGTTTTTCTTTGCGTCACGCAGTTATCACCAGATAAAGAAATTACTACGCGTTGAACTCTTTTGCGCCGTGAAACTAATTTTGCAAATGCATGCATTGATATCTTATTAATATATTATACGTGGATCAATATGTCTGTCAATGTTGTCCTACTTAGGGTATTTTATCACATCTTTTTTCAATCATATTTGGCATAGATATATGTGGAACGCAGCCTAAATAGTAATTCTGAATATTATTATATATAGTAGCAGTTAAGAGGTTGTCTTTTTAGGGTTCCGTAATAACAGGATTCTATTACTAAGACTTCACCTTCCGTCCGTCTGTCACCAGGCTGTATCTCATGAACCGTGACAGCTAGACAGTTGAAATTATATATGATGTATTTTTGTTACCGATGTAGAAGCAAATATAAAAAACAGCATAAAATAAATATTTAAAGGGGCTCCCAAACAACTCTTTGGTACCAGGATTAATAATGCTGTATAGATAAGGGTACGGAACCATTCGCACTCGCACTTGGCCAATTTTATATGGTCGCATTGATCGAGAGATCGCGAGGTAATAGTTTATAGGACTACAAAGTTTTGATAGATACAGTAATATATTTTTTTACGTACTATAGCCCCTTCATAGGAGAGACCCGTGTCAATCAGTGAGACCGAAACGTAATTGAAATAAAACTGTTTTATATATAATTGAAATTATTTTTTTATTAAATTGACTTAAAGGCAAATAAATGCAAATACAACACTAAAGTTTAAATTATCCGGTTTGTAACTATCGTCATCTCATTAATAATGCATTGAGCTCATAACCTTCAGCGTTCGAGCGAAATAATTAATTCTGCACCGAAATAAGATGACCTAGTCCAGCAGATGCAATACAAATGATTAATTTGTAGAGCTGTACTGATTTTGTAATGATATATTGACCGAGCAGGTTTTTTTATATTGAATTTTAGGAATAACGGGTATGTGTTGGCTTTGTTCTTATCCTTTGAATATTTCCGTTTGTTGTATCGCCACATAATTTTATAACTGCAATGCTATCCGTTAGTAAAACAAGAATAAACCTGATTCTACTCGTATTTTTGTTCCGTCCTTAAAAAAAAAGTAATAGTTTTAAAATTAATCATTTACAAACAAGATTCGGTCTTCGCTGACTGATATTCGCTCGGAATCATTGTAGAGCCTTAATTTCTAAACTTAGCGACATGGAATTTGGAGGATGTATTCATTATAGAGTGTAGGGGTGTACCATGAAATAATTCTAGAAATTCAACCCCTAAGGGGGTTAATAGAATGTTCAAGGGTTTATAATATTCAATTTTGTATCGTGTAGGTATATTTATAAGAGCGTGGGAGAACAGCACATAAATTTTACAAAACAAAAAATATATTCGAAATCTTCAATAAAATACGCCTCGGGGCTACCACGCCTCTGTCCTAATATACCCAATACATAATATTATCAAAATGACAATCTTTCTAGCATTCACACGTTGTGCGTTTAATCGATGACTTTCACGGTTGTCATAATCATAACTCGAACATTAGCGATTCGACGTCACAGAGCATGGTAATCGTCAGCGTTTCTATGTATGTATGCACGGTATTTATGTTGGTATTTCTATTGTAATATGAGATAAGACCAAAGGCGCGTCAGATCAGTTTTGGTGTGAGCTACGTAAATATAATCTTATTAGTTTTAGCATCTACGAAGATACATTTCTGATCCGTCTGAGCAGCAATACCATAAAATCATTTTTCACCGGCCTGTATCATAAATATTTCTATTAAAACATTTCCAACCAGAGACAGCCTTGAAGAGATCTTATTTACTCTTTAGCTTTAAAACAGCCACATGTAAAAAACAGTCACAAGTTAAAAAAAACACTTATGTACTCAAAAAATACTGTTAATTTATTGACTAGTAGTTAGTTAATTAAACGTATTTTTTTTAACATCTAAACAATAGAAAAAAAAGTAGTTTTTGTCGAAATTTTTTTTGTTGCAACAAACGAGTATTTAAAACCAATAATTAAAACCTTAAGGCGGCCTTAAACTTATGCCACGTTGCAAAAACGAAGCAAGTTACGAGTTTCAACGTGGCCAACGTGTGGATGCGGTTTTTTACTCACCGTCCTTATGGACATGTGATCTCATCATTGAGTAATAAGTAGTACGTAATACTTTCCCTGCGTAACGCATAACTAGGGTTGGCAGCGAACTGGTTTGGCGAGATCTTTTTTTTTTGGTTTCAAGTCGATTCTGCCGATTTCGGAGCGTTTTCTAAGAATATTGAAACTGGATATTTGTAAGGCAAAGAATACCTTACAAATATACAGTATAAATGATAGTATACGCAACTTTTAATTAAGGAGGTTTTAAGTTTTTATTAATTTTATAGAGTTTAGAACTTTACGTTGGAGTAGCATGCCTTAGTGTAATTTTTGTCAATAAATTTCAAAAAAACGTAGTACCTGTGTATAAAGATTAATAGAAAAGTACGACGTGTCGATTGCGGATATCAACTTGCTAACTATGCGGCACTTGGAACAATCACCTGGGGGGCTATCGGGTATTTGTATTGCTTTCAGTATTGCTATAGTCTTGAAAGCAATACTGTAGTTTCGTATCGGCTACGAAAGCAAGACCCTAGTATTGCTTTCAGCAAAGCGATGACAATCTTCAAACAATAAGTGAAAAAAAGATTGCTACATATGTTTGACAGATATTGGCATCGGCTAGCGCGATGTTAGTACTACTGCTTTGAGTCTAGACATCGCCATCATCATAGTTTTGAAAGCAATACAAATAGCCGATAGCCCCCGGATGTAACGTTATAGTGTCGAGCATTACCTATACACCAGGGGAAAAAAGAACCAAGTTTTACAGTGCGCAATTTGTAATGTTACACATTCAAGCGTTGCAGTGCGCAATTTGATGATACAATTTGTAATATTTTGATACAACATCGAATCTAGTGTTACATTACAGGCTAGTCAGTCAAGGAGGCAGAATTTAAATGTAATGCTTAAAATCGAATCTATAATGTTACATTACAAGCAAATTCTCTTCATTTCAGGGAGGCAATACTGTAATGCTAAAAAATCAAATCTGAAAAGTTACATTACAGGCATTCGCCTCAAATGTAGAATTCGTTGAACAAGTGATAAAATAATACGCCAAAGCTCACCAAAACCGATTCACCATCATGTCAATGTTGAGGCTATCCAGCTCCTCACCACACAGACATAACTAGAAGACTAAAAAGAACTAAACCGTTCGAGTTAGTGTAGTATTTAAAACAAGTAAAATAGTGAAATATAACAGTGAAAGTGCTAAGACTAAAGCTCATCAGTCAGGGAGACAGTATTGTAATGTAATGCTCAAAATCAAATGTACATTACGAGTAAATGCTCGTCATCTTAGCGAGGCAACACTGTAATTGAATGCTGTAAATCAAATCTGAAACGTTACTTTACAGGCAAATGCTAAAGGTATAGAGACTCTCATATACGGACGAAAAATATTTTTCCAAAAATTAAACAAGTACGCTTCGCTCGCTAAATACAACATTTACGTTGCTATGAAAATTAATTGAATTACATTACAAGTTCTGAATATTATTTACGCTTTGTAAGCTTGGCAGCCCTTACTTGGTCGATTACCGGTTCGGATGGTTTGCGAAATTGTCGTCGGTGGAGTAAAGAGAAGGTAACGGACTCCCACGTGTCCACTCCGTATACCACTAGATAATCAATTCCGATGTATAATATCTTCTTAGTTTTTTAGGAATAATGTGGGTTTCTATTGGTGCAATACACATAAATATTATACAGGGTTATAGGTAAGAGGTGTACTAAGCCGAAAGGGGGTCACTATACCCATCCTAAGGAAAAAACGTTCACTATGAGACTTACTCTGATTTCCAAAAAAAAATAAGCTGATTTATACATTTCGTCGATGACCGATAAACCTTTTGTAAAGAACAGCTGATTTTTATAATGATATAGCTGAATACTCTGGTCTCATTATGAAAGTTGTTCCTTAAAATTTACTACACAGGTGTGTATTTATCATTTATTAATTTTTATTTTTTCATTTCAAATCATTTTTTGATAATCATAATATAGTTTTAATAAATATACTTCCGTTAGACATGTCTAAAATAATAAAAGTGAATAATCATCAATAATCATAAAATCTATTTCGTATCTTCCGATTCCGTTTAATAATTGCGACAAATTTGATTTAATTCTTTCCACAAACAGTTGCACAACTTTTACATTTTAATTTACATTGATTACAGGAAGTTACGCTGAGTCAATATCAATACTTTCACTATTTCCGTATCCTCAAAATAAACTAAGTATTAAACAAGGTCACTGGAAATTACTTAACTATTAAGGGTTCGGATGATCATAAGCAATAAGTCCTGACTGAACAATAGGAGGGCAATGAATTCGGAGGCTAAAATCGTGTTTGGGGATGTATATTTCTTTTTGTACTATTTTATAATAGTAGTCTGCAATTTGAGTCTTTAGATGTAATGCAATATATACCATTTGTTTCAACGCTAACGTCGTACAACTTCAATGAAAGAATAGTGTTTTACAGACATACGCTTTTATTATCCTTGAGGACACTTGCAGCAGTTGCAAGCATTATGCATTTGTTTTATTATCAACCATTATAGATCTATTACAGGGCAAAGTTAGTATTATAAATTTTGATTAGTTAATATTCTTTATTGTTGTTATTTATTATGTAAATGCCATGCTAAGATTGCCTGAAAGAGATCGCTTTTAGCGTCCAGCTCTTTTCACCGTATCTGTAGTGGTCTGGCAACTGGTAGCCAGTCGTGATTCTTGCCCACTGTTTATTTGAAATTCGACACACGTGACCGGCCTAGTTCTACTTCATACAAGAAGATTTGAAAGGATTTTAGCTATATATACCCACCCATATCAAACATTTCCAAATAACTTTAACTAGAAATTTATAATAAAAGGGCGCTTTGCTGGAAATCTATTATTCATATGTATTTATATAATATTTTCGACATGGGCGTTGACTTAAGTTGTCTTGAAGGTCGCCAGCTGACTTTTAGCTTCCTTCACACCCACACTTAAACACACGCAATAAACATAACTCTTGATTGCTTGATGAGAAATTTTAATGAGGAATTGGATTGAGATTGCATAAAACATATTACTGGATCAATAGTACAGCTCTTCACGATCTAAAACCTGAGCTTCTCTTTAACCCTTGCCAGCTGCCTTTCGTATATCTTTGCTCTACCTATGAAAATTTGATTGAAATCCCAAACCACGTCTCGTCCGCAAAGGTTGTACAGGTGACATCATACTAAAAATAAATATCCTCATACAAAAATCATGTACAACACTGAACTCTGCAGCTAAATTATTCCTTAGCTCGTTATAAATTTTAATAGATCGATGTCAATCATATGGCTCCCAAAATGACTGTAACAGAAAACATTTCATTCACAAATAAAACAATGGATACCATTTATGATAATATCTTAGTATTCTACGTAGTTACGTGTGAAAATATGCCAGCTATTTTTCTTTGTTTAGATATACTTATGCAACAAATAATGAGGTATAATCATAGGACTGACTAGGAAATGTACTTACTAAAAGTCAAGGGCGTTTAGTAGTGCATTATGCTTATGTTGAGTTTAAGTGTAGGTTGTGCCAAGTAAAGTATTGATGATAATAGCCCATCTAAGTTAAAGAAGTAAAAACTACAAAAAACGAAACGTTTTTCGGATTTTGAAAGCTTTGTAAGTATTTGATTCTTATATACTTTTCGGACTACCTCTAACGTCTGCTGGAGACTGTCTCTTTCCCGATTACTATAATCTGGCTATATTTCTTTCTAGTCGCGAGTAAATCTATCTCCTCCATTCAAGCGTTTTACATCGTAAGCCGTATACATCAGGCTAGTTGCCGTCAAACGCAAGCCTATCGACTTAAAAAAGGCACTACACTACTCAATGTTCTATACTTTAAACTATGGATTAGTGCTATTCCGTAAAATTTCTGCTAAGTCCCTTCGCAACGGAGAACATCGTCGGTTTACAACAAAGATTAGGTATTTAATGCCGTTTGCGGTATATTTACTGTTACCTAACAACCGAACGCCTTTTACAGTGTCACTCTTTAGTAATCTGTGAGTCGAGGGGTGTGGTCGGAGTGAAAGCGTAGATTAGAAGAAAAAAAATGTTTTCGTGTCTTTTCGGCGCTGCTGCACGTAATCGATATTTATAAAAGCAGCTACTAAAGAGCGACTATAGCTAATGTTTCGATAAAGGTCGCTCTAAACTAAAACTGTCTTAAAAAGAGTTCAAAGTACCTACTTGGTGACCCACACGATAAGTTTGGACGAAAAAACATAAATCAAATCAAAAATAAAATTGATTTGCAAGCTATACTCACATAATCCCAAATGTAAAGCATTTTGATTAATTAATTGTAAAAGTTAAAACCAAGATGGACAATCCAACGGATGGACGGAAAACTCTGAGGGTTCCTCGTGGTACTAAGAACTAAGTTGAATAATTGAATTATTTATGTGACGATTTTAATTGGATACCTATAGACGTAAAAACATGTTAGGTTTAGAGTCTAATTTGTTTCTAATTTTTATCTAAAAAAAAAAGTTATTTATGTTGATGAGGTGTGGGGATCTAAGCGTTGGTTAGATCATATAGTCATATCGCATTCATTAGCTTTATCATTTTCCTTTTATTTGTCAGTGTGATTTGGGAAAGCTAACTCCATTAAAAGTAAAATCAGATGTTCCTAGCAATAAAATCAAGTGGGGAGAAAAACAACTGAACAAATCACACAATATAGTACAGTGTCACAAACGTTTGAGAAATATTGATTTCCCAACCGATTTCCAAAAGTGTGGCGATCGGTACTGTGCTCCCAAGGTATCGGTACTGTGCTCACAAGGTATCGGTACTGTGCTCACAAGGTATCGGTACTGTGCTCACAAGGTACTCATTGATAAGTTATACTCCGACATTGTGCTCGCGTTATCACAGGCTGTTGGGGAGGGGCGTGAAGGGGAGCGTAAGCAGAGTAAACGTCGGCTTAAAACAATAGTGGGTTGGAATAAACACGTTAGCGACAGTCATAGGGTTGCTAGGGCGAGTTTTCGGGAATGGTTGGTATGTGGAAGTCCTACTACTGGAGTTATGTATCAAAAATGCGTGACAGTCGGCGAATATTTAAATCACGATTAAAATGGTGTCAAAATTATCAAGATCAAATTAAAATGGATATACTTGCAACTAAGCACTTCAGTGGGTTTTGGAAACACACCAATCATTTGAAGAGTCGGCCTAGTCTGCCTGTGAGTGGGGATGGTTCGAACGATCCAAAAACAAATGCAGAAAAATTGATCATGTAATTATAATGAATTGTAATGAAATGTGTATAAAATGTCTGACTGATTTGATTTGTTATTCCCAATCATATGAGTGTAATTAAGGAAACATAAAAAACAGCAACAGGTTGACTGCTGATCAAAACCAAATTTTAAGGCGCTTTACAGACTAAGCGTCGCCAGTGCTTGGCATCTGCGATGTGTTTATAAAATTAATCGCTCTCTCTATTAACTCAGCTATATATCCGCCCAAGCCTTTTCTTCACAGCACAACGCACTAAATGGCCCAGTGAAATAATTAAATGATGATAAAATTGATTGCACACGAGAGTAGTCATGTCAATATAACGAAAAATTGGAGATTTAATAACTTTTCATGTCTTTATCTCAGCAGCGGCATGTGTGAAGTGAGCTTTAAAGTGCGAATGACTTTATTGCTGTTTTTACACAATCATATTTGGCAATTACTGTAGATCAAGGTGTAACTGTGATATTTTTTTGATAGTTAGCTGTTGATGGAGCGGATAATTTTTAAAAATTACTTTTGATTGGTTACTTTAATAAATAACTTTTAGATGTAGATTTTTTTATATTATTTTAAGAGTTATTTGAGTAATAGGAGGAATATCCTTTGAAATTCCTTTTGAAATATGAATTTCATAGTTTTCGAGAAGTGAAATTACTTGCTGCAACAAAAATGTATAGTTGAGTTACCTTCTCCAAAAATCTAAAGTAAAGATCTACAGATAATCGTTTATATATTATTATTTTTTATACAGTCGTTTAATCCACTACCAGAGGATACGTGCCCAGCATGCTAGTGGCATATAACGCTGAATGACAATGCTTATACGTTGCACTAGTTGATTTAGATTTAGACTGAGATCGGCCGGTTGGCGCAGGTGGTAGCAACCATGCCTTCTACGCCGCTGGTCACCTTCTTCACCGTTAAATCCTAATGATTGTGTCTTTATTATGTATATAATATGTATATAAGTTATCAGGTTGCCATAGCACAAGATGTTCTTGATGCAGGATTTGATTTTATAGTTTGGGACCTGAAAATGTTGTATAAAAACAAAAAAGTTTCTTTGTACGAGTATAGTGTCTGGCCATGAAATCGTCACAGCATCCAAAACATAAAATTTAAGTAATTATAAATTTAATTTTACGCTTAGATAATCTAGAGCATAGTCGTAAACCCAAGGTTAATGTTATAAATTAAATAGCTGGCTTTGATCACGTACTGACTTAAATTCATTATAAAAATATCATTGACTTAATTACAGTCACACTTACTGAGTTCTCACGGTGTTTTGGAGTTAATGTTCTTAGAGGATGAAAGGAGAAAGTTCACCTCATACACTTGTTACTTTACTTATTGTGAAGTACATATTACACTTATTTTAAGTTTTTACGTTCAGCCTGGTTAAGTCTTGAAGTGTCATTCTTAAATTGGCGCCACCATGGGTTGGAAGTCTCATCAATTCCCGGTTTCAACCCTAAACGCCCCACAGCTGGACTCGGCTCTTCTCTATAAAAAATTATCAAAATTGTTCATTCATATAAATTAATTACTATATTGAAACAGCTATGGCCGCCAAAGTTGACTAAATCTATATCTATATCTTAGCGGATAGCCTTCCCTAACATAATTGCAATTTAAAGATATGCTTAATAATTTTTTTATAATTAATTTAATCTACTTCACTCATCTTCGAAAACTATTAAGCTTCTCCCACAAGCAGGTTGTTTTCATTCTACCGTTTAGGCTTTAAGTAGGTAATTATAATATGCACATGGCTAAAAAACAATGAGAAGAATGTCTAAGCCTGTGATTAAACCCGCGCTCACTCGCTTGTGAACCAAGGGGTTTACCGACTAGGCTACTTACTACTAACTTATTCTTTCTATTAGTTTTTTTTACGGTTGGAAATTAGTAAGTTTTATTCGAAAACATAATTACAGAGACAACGTCACCAAAAAAAACCTTGTCGCTTTCATTGTCCTTTTCAGAAAAAAACTACGTTCAATGACATAACCAATCAAAGATTAACTACAAGAAGACAAGCCAAATGCCAAATGCGGTCCGAGGTAACCGTCCGTATTTGGCATCATGACATCATCCCATGACATCTTGAAACAGGTTTCAAGTTACTGCATCTGATCAAGTTGTGAAGCTAAGTCGTTTCTGCAACTCCGTGATATATAATTTCCTGTTAAGATAGTTTTGAGACGATGAGGACTTAATAAAGAAACTATTAACCTGACGGCAAGGTTTGTTTGACCAATAAAGGCATCGTGTGTCCAATTACGGTTTAGAATCTGTCTATTTTTATTTAATTCTACTCGTATGTAGGAAATAATGATCCTACTAACATTATGTTCGCGAAAGTTTTTATGTATGGATGTATGCATGTTTATTAAGCAAGAACTGCTGAATGAATTTGGATGAAATTTGGTACCAAGATAGCTCATATCCTGGATTGATGAATATAATAGTTTTAATCACGTAAAAATGAAATCAGTTTTCACGTAGGATAATCAAATCAGCGGGTAACACTGCGGGGCACAGCTAGTATTTTTCTAATTACATAATTTCACGGAAACACGTTTCTCAGTATCAAAAGAAGTCCAGATGATAGTAGATATATTTTTAAAACAAAACACCCACAGAGATCTACGATGTTAAAAATCTTCCATTAACCAAGTTCATGAACATAACACCAAACATCGCATTGCAATGTTTAAAAGCAAAACACGTTAATAAAGACAAAAATAAACTTATATTACCCATTTCATATAATTTAAAACAAAACATCATTAAACGTCCTCCGTATCACATGCCATGGTTTAATTTACGCATTAAAATTATATTTAACTATGTTTATAATGCACGAGCAGAAGCAGGATTTATCGTTGAATCATATTAATTTTTAACCGACTTCAAAAATGAGATTTTCAATTCGTTTGAGTCTTTTTCTCAAAGGTGGCTAGACCGATTTGAAAAATACATTATTTTTTTGTTCGAATGGGTATACTTATAAACTTTGTCATAATCGGTCCGGTACTTATATTTAAATCAATGTAACTTATTATTTTTTTTTTGACTTTACATAGACTAGAATTTGTTTCGTGACCTAAGTTTCGCTGCCGAGTTAAAGTCGATTTTACCTCTTTAGTTTTAATTAACTTACCTTTACTTAGGTATATTTACTTACAATACGCAAAAATAAATTCATGGCAAACAAGACTCACTCATTTAAAAACGTTACAAAATTTTAAATGAATGTTCATGCTTACACAATACAAAATTAGCATATCATCGAATTCTTAACAGTCAAAAATTTGCTTTTATCTTTTCCTATTTTCGAAGAACAACTATGTTTTTGTGAGCATTGTCCGGGATGGTCGGCGAAAATATTACTAAAGATTGGCTCTAGCCTTGGTTTAATCGATCTTCAAAGTTTGGGAAAATCAGAGAATTGCAAGATTAGCAAATGCACGCGTTTTTACATAGTATGTTCTGAATGGAATGGAAATTGCTTTTACTATTGAATGTAGATTTTATCAACACTGGCTCGGGGTACTGATATGGTCTCGTAGTGACGTAACATTGGTGGTGGAAGATGTCACTATCTTTGAAAGGAAGCTTTTAACCCTTCTTGGTACATTACAAAACTTTAAATGTCTATATTATTGTAAGATATAAATGATCCCAATGAACCCAGCTGGTAAAATCGTAAAATTTCAACGATTTCGTGTAAAACTGTTTATTTCTGGACAAACAAAATTGTTTTGATGGACCAATCAAAGTGTAATTGTTTTACAACTGGTCGTAATCGTCTTGCAGTTTGAGCCTACGGTATGACACTGTGTTGGTCAATTTGGTAAATTTTCTTCATGTCAAAGATCGTGTAACGAAGGCCGTGTTTCCAACTTGCCTATTGTAATCTCTGATAATAACACAAATAAAATAAAATTTTATATTAAAAAAGAACCCTGATACAAAATAATAAAATAATGTAATTTTGTGCCGGCGCGGCGCGGCGGCCATCTTGGTTCAACTTTTATCCTAAGGATAAATTCACATTTGAAACAAAAGACAAGTCCAACTTACCACACCTTGTTGTTTTTGCGGCAAGGGTTAAAAAAGCTGTTAGCTTATATTTCTATACGTTGCTGAGTTAACAGCACAATTCAATCTAAAATGAGAACATGACATACTGAAAATCTTCCTTCTCTTCAGTAATTTAGGATTAACAACCAAACTACTTGACAGATTTTGATAACATTTATATTATACTTTATCTGAGATATAACCTACTAAAAACCATTTATCTAAATCTCTGTTATTTATGAACTAATAACGGAGAAATCGTGTAACATACATACAAAAAAAACAGTAACATTTCAGAAGCTCTTCTTTTATTGACGTCAGCTAAAAATAGTTTTGCCTGCTATTGCAGTTGGTAGTGCCCTTGTAAAACAATGAGTTATACTATAGCAATGAAGATAAATAGTAACTGACCATAGTACCACAGGATACGAATAACACAGTTTGCGTCATCGCAGCACAATGGAATTGCATTGGACAGTGTCCAAGGCATTGTTTACTAGTTACACCCTTTGTCGAATACACGTCAAACCGGTAATGGAAATGGAATTTATAAACAATTTACGTTTATCACTGTGGCGATAGTGAAACGTGAATTT
Organism: Ligdia adustata; assembly: GCA_947049295.1. NCBI lineage: Eukaryota > Metazoa > Arthropoda > Insecta > Lepidoptera > Geometridae > Ligdia > Ligdia adustata. The sequence continues at coordinate 11,532,629 of OX346225.1, forward strand.
AACGGTCCCAGAGGATCATCGAATATTATCATTACACTTATAGAACTCCCAGGGGGTTCAACTTCATGGTTCGATTGAAATTAACAATTTTAGCTTTTCTTAAGGACCCGATTTTTCTTCATTATTTATTCATAATTTCATAATTTGTATTAACTTGTTTGTATGCCACTTTCATGGTCGCATTATGAAGTCATAAAGGTATATAGATTAAATAAGATACACCTTTACCTATACATCCAAATATTTTATTTAATTAAGATATGATCTAAACTAGTTTGTATATAAAAAAAATAATCTGATTCCAATAAAAAGGAGTAGGTACTCAATTCGACAGTATTTATTTTATATTTTTGTTACCTGACTTTGTTTAGGCGCTAAATAGATCGATTTGAAAATATCTTCGAGAAACCTATATTACTCAATTATTTAGTCTCATTAATATATTATAAAAAAATATTAAAACATAGTTTAGAGGAATGATTTTTAAATTTAAAATAACTGATAAAGTTTTATTGTCACCTGCCTTATAATAAAGGATGTCACGTTTGTTTAAAAGAACTTGTAATAAATGCTATAGGAAAATTAAAGGAGACAAAGCTTGTAACTTAAGTAAACTAAAGTAATGAAACTCTTCACGCATTCCAAGGCTGAATATAACTACAGTACATACAACTACATACAATAATGCCATATTTTTACTCTACTGCGAAAGAAGGAGGGTTCTGTTTTTCGAGTGTATGTATGTATATTTCTTTGGCACGCTCTAGAGCCTAAACGGCTTGTCGTATTTTTATGTGAATGATGTCAATAGATTCGTCTTAGTCATAAGAGTGACAATGGGTACATAAAAAAAATTAATAAGGATGATACACAGGTTTAACGATTCAGTAGTCGGGTTTTGTCGACCTCGCTTCTAACCACTTGTTGCATGTAATAACTTCCGTCACGTGACTAATAGTATGTACGAGTATGACACATCGATGTATGTATTATCGTCGATGATCGATATCTGTCAACTATGCCAAGGACATTCTACTATGATATATTAGTAAACACTAGCTACGCCTTGCGGTGTTACCCGCGCTTATACAGAATAACAAGTGGTTAGAAGCGAGTTCGAAGAAAGCCAATCGCTAAATCGTTAAACCTGTGTATTATCCTTAATTTCTTTTTTTTTTAATTTTGATATACTATGTCACTCTCACGACTAAGACGAATCTATTGATACCACTCACAGAAAAATACGACCAGCCATTTAGATTATAGGGCGTTCCAAACAAATATACATACATACACTCGAATAACATAACCCTCCTTCTTTCGCAAGTAAAAAGTAACTTATGTGTTAATCCAAGATCTAAGCTATCTCCGTACTAAATTTTATCCAAATCAATTCAGCAGTTTTTGAAATGGTAATAAACATACATCCAAACATACATTCTTACACACTTTCGCGTTTATAAAGTAGGATATTTGTTATTATTAGATATTGAAATAATAGAGATTTTTATAGCAACTAAAAAAAATCTTATTCATATAAGTTTGTTTGTGTGTTTGTTACTCTTTAAACGGCTCAACGGATTTAGATGAAATTTGGCACGAATATAGCTTATGCCCATGATTAACACATACGCTACTTTATATCCTGAAAAATAAAGTTTTCCTATGGGATGATTACATATTTATCGCAGGTGAAACCCTCAGTCGCAGCTAGTTGTTTTTGACTAAAGTTCAATTAAACAATAATATTTCGATTTTGGCGTAGACTTAGAAAAAACAATTAGTGAACTAATATCATAAAGAAACAAAGCCTTATTATTGCATTAACCAACCGACCATTCTGCCAGCAATTGAACTTGACATCAATGCCTACGCCACCTACACATCCATCAATACAAACAAACATATTTCATAGTTACTCACATAATTATATAATTAGTATCGACCACAATAATTTATGCAAAAATCAACAATAGACATCTTAAAAAATATTGTGTGTCGATGTCTGCACTGATTCCAAATTGACTGCGTATATTTAATATACTGAAAGAATACTGAAAAATAAAATATCCATACTTTTTTTGTTTAATCCAAGTTAGTACAAAAACGTTAGGAAACTTCAGTTGAAGTCATGCAAAGTGAACGAGAACCATGTTCAACCTTAGCCGCGCCAGCGCCCCCGTGCGAAAGTAGGTCATGGCAACGAAAAGCGCGTTTGCATGGTCCACATTAGTGCAATTGCGCTTATGTGAAATATTTCCTAGTTATTTGTAAACAAAAATGAAAAAAAATGACGTGGTTTTTATTAATGAAATATGTTATACTAACAATGCTGATTGCATGGTAAAAATAAACGCAGTCAATTAAGAATCACCCAATACGAGTAGCTGCAGCATATTACTCCTTTCTTTTTTATGCTTGATTTCGGGCGAGAGATATATAGCTCCCTTCTTCTAAAAATTCGTAGAACATCTTCAGTTTATTTCAAAATGCGTATAACCAATGCATACCAAGTTTTCATGACCACCAATTTGAACTTGACACCAAAACGCCACCAAATACTCATTCATCAATACAATCATAAGTCATAGTAACGTCACTCACACAACGAACGTGTGATCATTACCTTTTATGTACTAGACCTTCGGTACGAATACGAGAGTAAATATTGTCTCGGATATAGACAAACTTATATTATGCAGTTGTGAAAAATCACGGTAATACCCTATATGTATTAAGTGTTCGAACTTAAGTGGATTACGACAGTTTATTAGTTTGTGATAAAGTTACATATTTGATAGATGCTGCAAATTAACTAGGTTTATTCCAAAAAAGTGACGTAAATAAAAACGTAATTTTTTTGACCTGTTTAATTTTTTTAGTTATTTTGAGTAACAGACAATACTACTACTACTACCCTCAATCGCTTCTTGGTCAATCTGGCATCCACTGCCAACATACGGCAATCGTGTCCAGCCCAATCCCACTCCAAATAAGCAGATGTCTGGGTCAAATCAGCTATTTGCGTCCTAGATCGCTATATTATATCGCTGATAAGCCCCAAGCATGCAAGTAAGAGGGCAAGGTTTTAATCTTCTGTCTAAGACAAAGTCTGTACTCCGTAAGATAAAATGGGGAGAATACAGTGTCCAAGAGTTGGCGTTTGAGTGATAGTGGCATATACGTACACAAGAAAGATCCCGACGATTTCAGACTTCATTTAAAAACCGCCCCCGTTCCTTTCACTATGTATACTACTTTAAAATTAAAGTTGGTAATGTGATGTAGGTAGAGCCACTACCTACGCGTATTGACGGCGTTGCGGTACGAATGCCAATGAAGTCCTGTACCTTGAGACTTGTCGATATAAATGGTAGGTAGGTACCTCTTGTATTATTATCATTGATTGCTGGTCATTGCTTTCATGTTTTCGAAATTTAAAATGAGTCGGAAGAGTATTTCGTATTAATCACATTAAAAAGTCAGGAGGAGATTTGTGTTCCGGAAAGCGTAAAAAAAGCGATTTGTATAAATATTTTGCTGAAATGGCATGTCATGTCATGGTACCATTTAAATTGTGTCAAAATTGATCCAGTACGATAGTTTTCAGATCGAAATAACTGAAAAATTGTATATCGGGAAGCAAGTGAACTTGATTTCAGTTTATGATAACAGCGTTAAAACGGCCTGTCAAGATGAATCCAATTTTATTGTTTGCTTGTTTTTACCTCTTTTATGTCTCAAGTCTAGCCGAAAAGACGGCTTGTTAATCTACTGTACAAATAAATTTTTTGTGTTCAAAAAATTCGAGAACATCCAAAAAAGTTAGCTCCTTAGTATGGCTTCTTCAAGTAACCGGTTAACTCTGGTGATACAATTTAAGTAATCAGGGTGACCTCCAGGACTTGTTTAGGCAGAATACATAACGAGACTGGTTATTTTTCTGAGATTTCACTAAAAACGGAGCGGCAAAATACTGGAAAAGTGTCAGTGACCTAAAAACTCTGACGATTGAAGAAAAAACTGATTAATTATATTTTTTTTTGTCAAAAGCGGTAAAATAAATAATGTTTTCTTTAAATAAACCAATTTTTCGCGGAATTAACATAGATGAAATTTTTAAAGCATAAGTTTTGCTAGCCTATATAGAGTCGGTTATTAATTATATTAAAATATTGCTTCTTGTTAAAAAACCGCAATTAGTGGAAATACCTCCTGTCATCTAGAACAAATAAACAGCTATTAAAGTAGACCTTTTAACAAAACAGGTTTACACGAGTGAAAAATCGTTAAAGCGACAGAAATAAAAGAGGCACGTGAATTAAGGGCATGTCGTATCACGCATTCTTGATGAGTTCGACCTTTACATCTCAGTGTGGAGATGTGCCCTTAAGAGGTAAAATGTCAGATAAAAATAATTGCAGGCTCAACTTTATCACGTTTTACGGAAAGCTTTTAAAACTTTTGTGAAGTTATTTTTTTAGCAAAAAGTTAATCTTGTGCTCTTATTACTGGATAGCTTCTGAATCATTAGTGTGACCCTAGCTTAAGCAGATATTACAAGTAAAACTTTAAAAAAGTGAAACCTAATTCAATTCGGTAGACAAAACTTACGTTACAATAATCTCATTTATATATAGGGAAAATTATTAAAGTAAAAAGTTATTTTGATTATAATTATATTTATTTTATATTTAAACCAATCAATTTTAATATATATGTTTAGAAAATATTAAAATATATATTAAAAGCAAAATATGTGAAACATTTTGCTTTTTTTTTTAAATCTATCGTAATAAAAACAACACTAAACTCCAAAGCCCATATTCTTTGAAATCCAAAGCAGGTTATGTTCTCCGCCTGCTAAGGCCTGTGCCAGTGCCCCCTCCCAATTCACACATTCCAGATCTTACCGTGGTGGTAATAAACTGCACAATTTGTATTTGTAATTAATTATGCGATGTAGCGAGTTGCACCGCTATTTTATTGTATTAACGGTCGCGTAGAACGTTTGAGAAGTGAAGTGCTTGCGTTCACACCTGGGAGGCACGCGAACTGATGGGTACAATTATAATACATTTTGACCGTTTTTTACTTATAATAAATCGGCCAAGTGCGAGTCGACTCACATGCTAAGAGTTCCGTACCGTTGTCTGTACAAAATTATTTGAAGTTACTACATGTTGTCGTTATGATTAATATCAAACAAAAAAAACACGTTTGTTTTATAAGAATCGCTTTTAAATATTTATTTTATTATGTTTTTAGTTTTTTTATATAAGATAAGATAACTCTTCATTTAAAAACCAGCAACAATACATAAAATATGATTAAAGAAAACCTTATACACATATACCGGCTTTTAAATGGCGGCCTTATCGCTTAAAGCGATCTCTTCCAGGCAACCATATATGTATAGTTATAGCGGCGTAGCGATATTAGACTACAATACCACATTGAATGGCAATGCTTATACGTTAGGCCAGAAAACAGCAGAATCCCGGTCACGCGTCATCAACCAAGCACTCCGACAAGTTTTGAGAAATACGGTGCCACTCCCACGGACTCATGGAACTCCATGGACCATGAGGACTATACCATGGCCTTAATTTAAATCCTGACTCCAAATGGATGTTTTAGTTGTACCAGACAGAGCAAAATAAATGTTTTGTTGACTGTTCCTTCGCTTTTTGTGATGACACTCAGCAATTACATCATTTCATCAAATACCGTAGTAAGTGTAATTAATGCTACCTATGTGATCGTGAAGGTTTCGTAACCGTGCTGTGAGCTGTATAGGGCGCTAATTGCTGGTTGTGATTTCAATAGGTTAGTTAAGAGTTGAAAGCATAATGTTAATGGTGCTCTGGGGAAGTAAAACGATATTGGCGGTTATTCAACTGCCGAGCTATACTGTGGAAATATTACGTGAGTTGGTGACTGTACAATTATAAGGTGCAATTAGGATTTAATCATGCATCAGGATCACAAGGTGCCAGGTGGTTTTATTTTAAATTGCTAAGGAATAGTAATGCTGTCGATTAGGCTACCAAATTAATAATATTTTTTTTGCGAATTGTGACCAGAATGCTGGCTCTAATTTTGGTAAAAAAAAAATAGCATTGCAATGCAGCCAGCATTCTTGGAACTTTCTCTTCTACTGGGGGTTTATTATTAGATTAGTATTTATAATTGTGAATGATTTTCTTTTCATTTAAAATATATTATATTTAACTAAGTCAAAAATAAATGTGGTTGTTTCATCTAGAATTAATTATGTTGAGTTAGGTGTGGTTTGTGACAGAAAGCATTGATTAAGTTTAATTTTATTAATTTGTTGCAACAAAAATATGATTCTATTCTATTCCTTTATTGAACATCAATGTAATGCTAAGAAAAACCGAGTTGATAATTGACATTTAGTTTCAATTGGTACTTTCAATTTAGTTTTAATTAAAATTACAGTCTGTAGTGTTACAGTCTGTAGTGTTACTGTCTGTAGTGTTACAGTCTGTAGTGTTACTGTCTGTAGTGTTACAGTCTGTAGTGTTACAGTCTGTAAACTTACTGTATTACGTTTTAGAAAAATGTTATTACTGATTTCAAGTATTGTATTATATATATATATATAATTTCGGCAGGCGCCAGTACATGTTTTTTGGTTTTTTAGTTTAAACAACAAGGCGCAAGATCAATTTTGACAAAATTTATATTGAACCACATGTGTCAATACCACATGGGCATCTTTCAAACAAAAAAAGGTGTTAGGAATAACAAATGTAAAAAAGCATACAGTCGAATTGAGTACGTTCTCCTTTTCAGAAGTCAGTAGAAAACTTATAGCTTTTTATATTAAAATATCATGTACAATTCTCACGGTACATGTAGGACTGTAGGTAACTAGGCCCATCCGAACCTGCAATCCATCTTCCAGCCTGCCACGATGTCATGACGGCTATAACTTTACTATACACAGGGTTATACCTTACATGATTATATGGCGGTTGTGGAGCGTTTTCTACGTTTAAACTACCTTTTAACGATAGTTGAATTGTTTACGCTCTATTAATGCATACTAGTAGACTCAGTGATCCTGTGCATAAAATCAAGTCGATCCGTCACTCTCAGTTGCTAAGGAAAAGACGAACAAACCAACTAACACACTTTCGTATCACACTATAATAATAATAAACTAATATTATAACATATATGTATGTATTAATATTATAAAAGCGTAATTTGTATGTGTGTGTGTGTGTGTTTGTTTGTTCCTTCTTCACGCTCAAACCGCTAAACGGATTTGGATGAAAATTGGCACGAAGATAGCTTATACCTTGGATTAACACATAGACTTTTTATTCCGGAAAATTGTAGTGTTCTCATGGGATGATGAAATATCCACCACGGGTATAACTGCAGGGCGCAGCTACTTTATAATAAGTTTTAGTTTACCCTGTATAACCGCAACTTAGATTTGCAAAGTTGCCGTCTTGGCAGCAAGCCGTGTAATGGTGGATTACTAGTCTATGGTGTATTTAACCTCAATATGGCGATTGGATCACATTTTATTACAATACATATAGTTTTTCACCACTGTCTCAAAAAAAGAAGAGATACTCAATTTGACGGTTTTTTTTTTAATGTTGGTTACCTGATTTTTCGAATACTGCTAGACCGATTAAAATAAATATTTGGCAGTTAGAAAGCTGGATTATCATTTAGTAACAAAGACTATACTTGTTACAAAAAAAATTAGAGAACAATTCAAATCTATACTAAAACCCACCCAAGGAGTAAAAAATAGACACGTGTCTTTCTTCGCATGTGTTCCGGAAAGTATTGATGTTATAACAAAAATATTTTTGCCAGTGCCAAGCTAGGCTAGAAAAGGCCGCCAATATGCAATATTTTCAGGGGACAATCGGGAATTAAATAAATTTTCCTGTATGGTCCCTATCAATAATTTAAGTAAAGTATCTCTACAATTTGCAAATAACAATCCCGTTTAACGATTGTTTACCGTATAACAAATCGCAGTCACTTATCACTCGGACAGCACGTGCCTATCAGTTTAAGATCAGCTAAGTTACGGTAAGTGTCATATCGTAAGTTAAACAAATCGGCGCGACATGACGCGGGGGTTCGATGTATTCAGGACCCGTTAGGACAACTAGGGTGTCCCGTTCGACATGACATACTGTGACAAGGCTCTTTTACTAGATGGGTGATATTGAATATAAAGGGGTAATAATAAAAGCTAATATAATAGCTCGATGAGGATCAATTTGATACAAAACTTCTTTCTAGAATTTTCTAAATTTTTTTTGTAAAATTTTGTTTTAACCAACTAGGGTGTCACGTTTGCAATGACATAGTGTGACAAGGCTATTTTGGCTGGTGGGTGACAATAAATATTAGTAGCATTACGAGAAAAAAAAATCCAACTCCTCTCAACCGCCTTTTTAGAATTTTGTAACGCCCTGTTAGACCAACTATATAGTGTGTCCAGTTTAGTATCGCAATGGCACGGTGTGACATGGCTCTTTGGGAAGGTGCGTGATATGTGTTACATAGTAAAAACAATAACATCTACAACTTACTATTTTATTGAATAATTTTAACTCTCAGCAGCGAAAAAAACACGGATCTATGTGAGTAAGTACTTATTAGGGAAAACATGTACAGATAAGTTAAAATATTGAAGGTTGTAATCATGTATACAATTTTAAGAAGGTTGTAATCATGTAAAAACGAGGCACACACACAAACAAGATCTCTCTTAAATCTAGCATATTTCGGAAAATACAGTAAGCCGAAAGTAAGATGCCTAACGCAATAATAATAATAATTATACCCAACAATAACAACGAGAACCAAATAATTACTTTTAAATATTTGTAAAATTATGATTTATACGAATATTACAAAAATAACGTGATAACAAACATAGCACAACAAGTTTTCTTTGTTTATGTTGGCAACAGAATATTAATTTAAATCTATACGTTGTATAAAATCTAAATAAGCAATGACACAATCATATTAATATTCCCAACGGGCGGAAATCGTTGTTTACTTTAATCTTATCTTGATTAGAATGAATGTTGTCGGTTCGTTTTTGCGTAAATCTGAACGAACGGTTCAAGACAGTTTAATGAATGTATATGGTCTAACCAAACAAGTGAGGTATAATTCAGTGGGTTCAACAGAAAGAACGAGTGTTTATTTAGAAAACTGAAGCGTGTTTGATTCGTTTTGTTTAACAATACGTATACTTGATTGTAGGAAAGGTTAAACTATAGTTTCGTTCACATTCGGTGACTTCATCAGAGATGAAATTAGTCGTTCGTGTCCACAACGACGGCACGTCTCTCTGCGCCGTCGATGGCGTCGTGAGTGCGAGAAGTGCCAATGTCGTAGACCAGTGTTTATCTAGCTCCACCACATTATCAGAAACTAAAGGGTCTCTAGATCTCTATGGACTCCACATGTAAGCATTCCGGTAGTATACTAGTTACGCTGCCAACCGAGGTGAATTAGAACATTTGGGTTATCTGCAGATCCTTTAAAATCGGTAAAAGCGTCCTTGAGTAATGGGGGACATACATAAAAAAAATCGGCAAAATGAAAAAATCCACTCAATTCGAAAACAGTTAAAAACCTCTGTGACTATCCGTTTCTGTAAACCACCATAAATTCTATGCAATTTCCTACAATTACCGTATAAGCTAGTAATAGACCAAGGAGCCTATACGAGTATAGTCTAGAATCTAGAATTTAAAGTCACAATAACGTTGCTCTAGATTCCACAAACATTTCCTCGGCGAATTCAATGGGGTAAGAGTCACATGTATTGTGCAAAATGCATGGGATTTTAGTATTGTGGTGTATTGCCAGAGAGTGCTGTTGTTGAAGTTAAATCTATTTGATAACGCTGTAAATGTTTAACTCCGAGCCGGGCCGAGAACTCGGTTGATACTCTGTACTCGGCGGGTTTTTTGATACTTGCACTCGGCCGAATAACTCGGTTTGAATACCGAGTAAACTTTGTTAAAGAAAAGCAATATATTTAGGTAGATATAAATAAAAGGACAGTGTTAATCGTAAAGTATTTATTACTAGGTAATTTAGGAAATCATTGACAATCTCAATTAATAAAATAAAATTATGCTAATGAATTAGTAGTACCGATCGGCGCGAACGTGTTTGTACTTTTGTTTACGCGCGCGAAATGGTAATTTGATTAAACCAAGATACTCGGCCGAGTACTCAATTGAAAAAAAATTGAGCCGGGCAAAACTCGGTATTCGCTACTCAGCAAAAGTGTTACTCGGCGCATCTCTATTTTATATTATATTATGTACTGGGTTATCGGCTAGGGTGTACTAAGCTGATAGGGGTCTTGATACACACCCGACTCAGCAACTTTAACTATTGAACCAACCCTGATGGAGAAAAAAAATTGCTGTTTTTTTTATGACGAACTTTTTGTATGGAACAGCGGTTTTTTCGATTTCAGGGTTGGTCCCACAATAAATGTTAATGATTACCTACTGTTACCCCCTTTTGATACCTTATTGGTTGAGTACAACACTAACCGATAATCTTGTATATAGATTAACTTTGCGAGCACATCTTAGACAAAATTTTCACAAAATAAATCAAGCAAAATAAGTAATAATTTTTACACAACATTTTAACCTGACAAAAGTTTGACCTCCATTCCAGTGCTGAGTCTAGTAAAAGTGTTACAGCTGGTTAAACATATAGGTTGTATCTTCAAATAAATGTACAAAGTATGTAAACTTTCAAATTTTAAGCGAAATAACATGCTTTGTTACGGAAATTCACTTTTAAGAGCTCTGTAACGTTTGGGCGTTGCGCTAGTTTAGGTATTTTACGCTCCGACAAAGTCGGCGAACTACGCAACCGATATCTTTATTCAGAGCTTCGCACCCGCCCGCACCAGAGAGCTGCGGGCGTGATAACTAAAACGATCTTGATCCATAGTATAACTATATTATATTAACCGAGCGAGCGAACATCTTTGCTTCTAGACTGGAAAAATGTTATGTTGTCTGTCTATTTCGGAAAATTTTAATAGTGGAGGTTTTTTTTGGGGTTATATTTCCCCCGAAAAGAGGTAGACCCACCACAATTCTAAAATTTGAATAAACGAAGATTTAGCTACTAATTACTTTGTTTTAATAGGCTACCGTATTGAGTTGCACCTAAGATGTCCCTGAGTTGCACTTGAGTTGCACCTGAGTTGCACTTGAGTTGCATTTGAGTTGCACCTGAGTTGTACTAAAGCTGCATTTGAGGTGCACCTGAGTTGAACTTGAGTTGCAACGTGGATAACTACGTAACTCAGGTCAGTGCAACTCAGGGGCATCTTAGGTGCAACTCAGTACGATGGCCTATTAAAACAAAGTAATTTTAATTAGTACTTAGAGTTGCACTTGAGTTGCACCTGAGTTGCACTTGAGTTGCATCGTGGATAACTACGTATTTACGCGGTATGCTGTAATAAAGAAGCAAGAGCTGTCTTTTCGTATAAATGCTTAGCTGCGATTACAACAACTTTTCCGTTTTTTTTTTTTTTAACATACATTCTTACAAACTTTAGCCTCAATAATTTTAGTGAAACTTAGATGAGATTATGGTGTACAAATAAAACTGAAACGGCCAGAAGTGCACAGTCCCAAGAAGTTTACCTAACCTGACCTGAGCATGTAATCCTGAGTTCTGCTTGATGTATTGATCCCACAGAAATTGAAAATTCTTGGAGAAAAACATCGCTAGAAAAACTTTTTTTTTCGCCACTCTTATTCTAAAGACACTGTACATTTTTGAAATAACTCAAGTATTCGTTCTGAAAGAAAATATGGCACTTAAAGCGCTTCTTAGTCACTTGGTAAAAAAATGTATAGCTATGTACAGAAATCAGTTTTTTCGGTATAAAATTAGCCTATGTGTTAATCCAGGTTATAAATTATCCTGGTACCAAGTTACACCCAAATCCATTCAGCGCTTTGAATGTGGCAAAGTAACAAACATACACACACACGCGAGTACAAACTTTCATGTATATAATTTTAATGTGATTATTTACTTAGTCGTTTTATTATTAACAGGAGAGTAATGATATGTCATGGCAAAAACTTTTACTGAGATAACATCCAAAGTTTGAAAAACGGAAACTTGAAAACGCTTTTTGTCCACGGGAAAATCTAAACTAAAATCTTCAAAATGAGTGAGCCTTGACCACCACTGCACAAACCGTTCAACCTAGAAAAATTAAATTGGGAGATTTATTTCTTTTTAGGTGTAGGGGTGTAATAAGGAATCATTTCTGAAAGTCATACCATACAAGAGTCCCATTTTGCCGTGCCAAAACACCCTAAACTGGATTTTAGAAAACACCCCAAGCGGGATGTTAGAACGGGACTTATCGCCGCCACATCAAATAAGAATCTGAATAAGGAGTGCTATTTCGTAGCCAGTGAAACCGCGGGCTAAACGCTAGTACGAGTATATGCTAAGCAAAAATCATTAGCAAAGCAATTAATTATTTATTTTATTGTTTCAGGTACCTACTAAGGTGATACTTAGATTTTTAACACCTCTGCACTGCAACTCATTACCTACTTAAAAGGACGTAGGACCATAATTCGAAATTAATTGCTCATGTTTATGGAAACCAACGATGCCTTCTTGGAGGAATTAAAAATAAGTTTGCGCAATTACGTAAAATTATTTTTTTATAGGAAAAACCGGACAACTTTATATAAGACAACACAATAAAGTATCTAGAATAAAACCAAAAAGAATGAATATTATCATTCTTCACTGTAAATTCTTTGAAGTTTACTGACTATAAAGAAAACTAAAGCTGGAATGAAGTTTAAAGGTGCGTACGTCAACTGATCCCGCCCAAACTCAGCCCCTGGGATGATTAGAGTTATTTTCTTTTAATATTTTGCTTGTTATAGTTTTCCTACTATGATGTATATGTATAATGCTAAAATAAATGAATTTTAATGTAAAGTTGACCTTATTTTGGTACTTCTATGTAATTTATATGTGGATGATCAAATTACACAAAAAATATTAAAAAAGTGGCCCATATTACACTCGTATTATATTATACCCGGGTGATTTAATTCCAAGGTGAACAAATTACACTTTTTTGCCGCCAGAAATCTCCTAGGTGATATCACCCAGGTGCAAAGAGACCAAAATGAATTGAGGACATTTTAATTTTCACTATATTCATCAGAGTAATGTCACCTGGGCGCACAAAATGAAATATACCATCAAGAACTGTCACACGCGGATTGCCAACGACAAAAATTTTTTTGATGTTTAACTTTGAACTTTGATTTGGACCTCTTAGAAGGCTGAATTTCCACAAATCGTTTCTGTACTTATGTATGTATTGAGAAAATATATTCATAATATTGTTAACCAAGAGCTCATATCCGAGTTCAAAGTGAAAAGTAACAAGTACTAACTGCAAAGTGAACGAAACAATACACAAAAATACTAGATTATTACACATCAATTAATGATGTTAATACAATTTCACCACCTAATTTAAAAGTATAATAAATATTCGCTGCTAGAATGTATTACCCTAAAAACATTGTATATAGATCTTGAGACAGTATTCTAGCAATTAAACTTATTATATCTTCTATCAGTACTTCGCCTTAACCATCAGTTAAGCTAACAGTAAGCCCATGGGAACTCAGTCACGGCCTTTTAACTGCAGGTTCAAGTTTAAGTATTTCGGTTATCCGCGATCTTATGACTCAGTTAACAACTGGGCCATGACTTGGATCAACTTGTCGTGCTATTGTTGATTATAATTAAACTTAAGAGTAACTTAGCCGTCTGGTTTGTTATTTTCTTAGTGAAAAATAGTTTGTTATTGTTGTGGTGTAAAATGCTGTGCGGATTACAAACACTTTTGTAGATTCGGACAGCTGTGCGTTTTTGGGGATGGTTTATAGATACCAAAGAAGCATGAGTGTATTTTGATTGAAAACAAGTTTTTTAAAGCAGTGTTTAACAACTTCCATTACGGCAGGCACCGATAAAACTTCTTCAGTTAATTGATTTCAAAATTAAATCTGGAGACCAAATTCAATAAAAATTAAAAAGGACTAATCGAGAAGCCCTAGCAAAAAAAAAAAACATTTCGGTTCTGTCGTCTCCGAGAAATCAAGGTAAAAAATATTTTAAAAATACAGTCGAATTGAGTACCTCCATATTTTTAAAGGCTATAAAAAGGCCAGGTTTGTGTGAAGAATAACAGATTGTTATGATTTACCTACAGAAAGAAATCCAGTCAAAATTAATATCAAATTGAGTCAAATAAATTAGTATAATAAGAACAGTTAAAACAAACAAACTTTACTACTCTTCTAAGAATGTAACTGACAAGTCCAAAATAGCTAACTATAATACGAAGTCACGAAATAATAATTAAAGTTTTAATTATAGTGGTAAAAAAGTAGACGGAATGTATTCTCACCATACCACCCACGTAGGCTGTCACATTGACAACTCAAGCGAGGTACCTCAGATTTGACAGGTTTTGACTTTAGCGAGTAATAGTAGCTTATCACGTCTCAGAATCTATTGGACGTCAAATTTTTATATATATTTTTAGTCGTTATTATTCATACGCTGTCATGCGTGGGTCACTCGCAATATTCAAGGACATTATTAAAATCGTAATGTATCAAGATCAAATATATTTTCATAAAATTTGCCTATATTATTAAGTCTAGATAAGAAGGCGTGAAAAATACGAGTTATTCCCAACGAGTAACATCCACAACAGTAACACTGTGACTGGTTGGCACCCATATATTACAAAAAAAAACAAACTGTTACTCGCTTAGAATAGGTATTAATAGTTTTTTTTTTCAAATAAGTATCACTCGGAAAAATTTATAAAGACTAAGCGAGACTTACGTTTGTACGCGAAAGACGTTTTCTAATACATGTTAGTCCAAAAACGTATTACAGTCAAGTTTTTGACATTTTCTAAGTATATCATCTCTCTTTTTAATTAAGTAAGCAAGTAAAACACGTAAAAGTTCTCGTAATTAATTTAATAGACAATATACAAATAGACCTACGTATATTTATATTAAATCCTCCACCTTGCGATTGATACATGCAATCGCTAGTAATTTTAATTAAAAAAAACCGGTTGTGCAGGAAAACAAAACCTTCTTAATCATTGCCAGTAATAAAATCTGTAATGTTACTAAGCATTGCAATTACTTACAATCGATAACCATGTATATATGTATATTTAATACTTAGATTTTCAAGTTATTAGTCGAAATGGTCAAATATCTTCTTTTCAAGTAAACAAGCAATTTTTTTACAACTAGTTATTTATATGACATATGAATGAATACTTGACTTTAATATGATGTCATACTCCAACAACTTGATACACACGTGTCACCGTAGATATTGGCAAATACAAAAACTTTTAAGGCCTGCCAATCTTTATCTCCAATACAATCTTTATTCCTATTTGACAACGTTTCAAATTTTTAATCCCCTATTTTAATTACCACAACGGAAAGATATCTTAATTCATAATGGAAAAATAAGGAATCTAAAATTTGGAATGTTGTCAGTTGGTGAATAACGAATAATATATATAATATTTGTAGTTAGCTTAGTGCGTCACTTAGCCTGCATCTAATAGTAACAATTTTTTAATTTGTTAACTTTCTTAGCAAGGCAGACGCAACCATCATTGACTTCTTTATAGTGAGTTGGATTCCCAGAAATGCAACAGTCACAACCCTGGCTGCGTTTACCTTTAACATCATCATTCTTGCAACAACCTAATGAAATCTGATTTGGATTGCAGCATTTGAAAGCGTTTATTGCCTTCATTTGACTTTCAATACATTTATTATATCAACTGACGGATTTTCAATGATGATTTTCAACGCAGCAGGAAAGCTTTGGGTCATTCAACGAACAACATCTTTTCTTTACACCGCTTTTCTTCTGCTGGTTTCCATTACCGCAGCCTGAGTTTCCTGAAGCAACGCTTTTGCAGCAAGCATTAGCCTTGGAACAACACTTGCAGCTATCGCAGCTTCTGTCTTCATAAGCGAAAGAACAAGATTTTCCTCCAGAAATGCATACAAACTTCTCTTTTTTGCAGCACTCGCTTGAAACTGGAATGGTACAACATAATTTTCCATTACTATTGTTACAGCATGATGTAGTGCAGGAAGTCAATTGGAAATTTCTGTTCGCGTTACATTTGCAGTTACCGCAAGCTTCTTTCTCTAACTTCTTACTACAGCATTCAGTTTGAGCAAACTGTTTCTTGCAACATCTTCCATTAATCTTAGTGCAAGAGAAATCACATACCATGAAATTTCCTCTATGATCTTTACAAACGCAGATGCAATCAGCTCCATTAGTTTCAATGCAAGTGCATATAGAATTATCACACTTGCATTTGCAAGGACCAGAATTGACACATTTGCAGTCATCGCATTGTACAATATCGCCATCTTCGTTCTCGCATATGCAAATACACGATTTTCCATTTGTTGGTAAGCAAACGCATTCATGCTTAGTACAGCTGTATTTCTTGGAACTGATCACTACTCGTCGTGTAGCTTGGATGTTATAATTGTGGCAACACTTACAGTTACCACGAGCGTCCTTCTCAAATTTCATACCACAGCAACCAAATAACTCTTTAGTCTGAACCAATTCTCTTTTACAACATCTTCCTCCATTCTCAACGCAGTTGCAATCGCAAACTTTCAGACTTCCTCCCCTATCTCGACAAACGCAGATACAATCGGCTCCTTCAGTTTCGATGCAAGTGCATTTAGAATTGTCACATTTGCATTTGCATTTATCAGAATTGACACATTTGCAGTCATAACATCGTACAATATCGCCATTATCGTTCTCGGATATGCAGATGCAAGAATTTCCGTTGGTTGGCAAGCAAATGCATCTAGCCTTGTCGCACTGGAAGCTCTTATTGATTGGTACTTTGCAGCAGGGCATTTTAA
Source organism: Ligdia adustata (assembly GCA_947049295.1). Taxonomy (NCBI): domain Eukaryota; kingdom Metazoa; phylum Arthropoda; class Insecta; order Lepidoptera; family Geometridae; genus Ligdia; species Ligdia adustata. The sequence goes on from OX346225.1 coordinate 11,549,716, forward strand.
AGACCTGTAAATGGAAAATGTGGTCTATATTTAAATTTAATTTCGAATACAACAAACATATTACGCTGTTATAATCTCTGATAAATTGTAACGATCTGGTATGATGTCCTATAATGTGAATATATTTTGGTATATTGATGAATATTTTAGAGATTAGCAGGGTTATTCTTTTCCATTATAGGTATTTGCAACCTTTTACATGATAAACATTCAAAACATAAATACTAAAAAAAACCCAACCATTTACACTGTTACTCTCTGGGAATACTTTTAATGCTATTCCCAATGAGTAACACCCCCAATTGCTAAACTGTTACTCGTTGGGATAACCTAAAAAAATATTCCCAACCAGTAACACTGACGTTAGTTTACTTTTTACTGAATTCTCGACCTATACATCTTTTTTCTCAGAGGTTTCCATCCTAAGGTTGCCTGGAAGAGATCGCTTTTAGCGATAAGGCCGCCAGTTGTGGCACTATATGTAAATTAATATTTTTGTATTGTTATATTTTGTGTGTCTACAATAAAGCGTTGATCTATCTATCTATCTATCTCGACTTAAATTTTACAACTTTTGTGTCAGAGTTGCTTTCCCAGCTGCTAGTCTCGAAGTTACGTGTTTCCAATCTTATGCCAATTATCAGTCATCGCTATTACAATACTTATAAGATAAGATATCAAGCAAAACAAACTAGCTAAATATTGATGTCCTACTTCATGAATTATTTGCCACTAAAATTGCTCTTGCACAATCACTTCTGCTTCTCATGCTAGATTATGCCGATGTATGTTATCCAGACCTGACGGAAGACCAACTAAATAAACTTGAGCGTCTTCAAAATTTTTGTATAGGGTTCATATTTAGCTTGCCTAAGTATGACCATGTTTCTCAATTTCGCGCAAGGCTCAAGTGGCTTCCTATTCGCCTTCGTCGAAACGCTCATATTCTTAATCTCCTTTATAATATATTGTTCAACCCTACCACCCCGTGCTATCTCAAAGAACGTTTTCAGTATGTACACTCCACTCATTCTCTTTCATTAAGGTCTTCAGACACATATGCTCTTTCTATACCAAAGCATTCTTCTTCCTTCTATGCCGATTCGTTCACTGCTCAAGCTACCAATTTATGGAGTTCACTGCCTGTCTCGATCAGAAAATCGAAGTCCCTAGCAATTTTCAAAAATCAAGTGAATTCGTTTTATTTTTCACAGCTCTCACTGCCACTTCAATAAACTGTTTAACCATTTCTGTTATTTCTTTTCATCATATTGAACTAAATATCTATACATTTTTCCATTTGGTTCAGTCTTGAAGAATTCAGTTTATTTTATATCGCTGTTGTTTTGTATGTAATTATTAAATAAAATGTAGTATGTAAATTCTCATTCAACTCTGTGAGAAGTAAGACTAAGTATATTATATTATATTTATCTTTTTAATTCGAAAACATATGTTAACATTATTATTAATTGCTATTTAAATGCAAGTAAGTTTTATGTTTAGTTTCCCCGTCCCCGTTTCTTTCCATCCAAAGATTGCCTGGAAGAGATCGCTATTAGCGATAAGGCCGCCCCTTGTTGCACGTAATCATAAGTTTTATTAAGATTAATGTATTATTTATATGTGCATACAGTAAAGAGTTTTCTATTCTATTCTATTTGCTAATTGTGAATACAGCAATAAGATATCGTGTGTTGATATCGGTAGAGTCGACGCTGTACCTAATTAATTAACTGATTAACAATTTATTGTAAATAAACATGATAAAATAGATAAATACGTGTGTAGTGCCACAAGTGCGTGTGATCATTAACTACTCTAAAGTTCTGAACTCGTCGAAATCTTTATATTAGATGTGTTCTCCGTATTCTCATAGATGGCTGGACCATCTTCTTTTTTATTCTAATACTCTTACGTACTAATTAATCCCATGCACATTTTATTAAAATTGATCCAGTAGGTTTTTTTACCAAATGAAAATCATTAGCATATTAAAATGCCCTTTTGTAAAAAAAAAATTTTCAAATCGGTCCAGCCATCACTGAGAAATTATGATTTTAAAAGATTTTAAAAAATCCTACAAATTCAGAAGAAATTTTCATCCAATTTTAATTGGATAAAAAATTACTATCAGATTGTCAAAACCTAAATCAAAATAAGTCAAATTGATATTCAAAAACATTGGAAACGACTACAAAACAATGAAACTCACCTTATCGAAATCCACCGACGATTATTGAGGAACTACTGAATATCAAAGTGTATCGATGTGTGAAGATTATTTAATCGATTATCAAATTCGTGTCACTTTCACAAGGCTTGATAACAGAAGTATACTGAACCTGGCAGACTTAAACCGCTCAATATAAAGTAACAAGATAAGTGCTGTGTGCAATTGTCCTAGGTACAAGTAAAACGCCGTGTGCAAAACTACCTACTCGTATGTTTATACTTCGTACTTTCTTAGATAATAAACAAAATAATTATATTATCGAGTTATTCGATTATTCGGACAAGTAAAATCAAAAACCCATATGTATGGGTTTTTAATTTTACTTGGCTTAAAACAGAATCTTACACGTTCGTTAACAGCAAAACAAAAAATACTTTTTAATGATCACAGAATTCCTGTAAACCTCGTGAGCCTATCTTTGTTAGAATACTCGTATCATGTTCTTTTACACTTTCAACCCCCTCGGCACCACCATTTATGTATATAAAACAGTCCTGGCTGACTGACTGACTAATAGGTCAACGCAGAGTCTAAACTGCTGAATCTACTCGTAGAGACATGAAACTTGAAGGCTATATTCATTATAGAGTGTAGAGGTGTACTAAAGATTTGAATTTTCTATATATTCCATTTTAGAAGCTGACAGCAAGTAATAATAGAATATTTGTGTTTGTAAATACTCATAGTAAAAAAACATTGTTAGAACTATTTACGTATGTACATTGTTCATAAAACATGCGATGACGTCATAGAGATAAATCGAGCATAACATATAATATTAGGTACTAATCCAAAAGGTAACAAGCGACGTACGTGTGCAAAATAAATAAAAGGGCCGTGTGAAATTATGACGATTCATTTCGATGGAGGTTTCTATCACTTTTGTATGGTGATGTCATATCTTTACACAATATTATGCAGGTCATCGCCTATACAGGGTTATATTTGTACCACACTCATAGTAAGGAACAACTTTCACTATGGGACCAACCCTTTACTTGTTTCAACGTGATCTAAGAATTGATGTATAGACATTTTATGTGATATGGTCGCTCGGATACTTTAGACTATATTCTCTTTGAGACTTTGGCTCTGGGACATCATAACCTCATTGTCCTGGACCGATTTTGATGAAATTTAAACAAAGATACGTAAAACAAAAAAAAATTGTTCTAATAGGTCCAGCCGTCGCCGAAAAACTCGTAAAACACATTTTAAAAAAATAGCCTTCGAATTGAGTACGCTTCGCTTTTAATCGCTTTAGGCGATAAGGCCGCCCAATGTACTGCCAATGTATTCTGATATCTGTTTGAAATGTATATGTATATTTTTGTTGTACAATAAAGTTATATTTGAATTTGAGTACTTCCCCTTTTTTGGGAAGTCGATTTTTTTAAGTAAGTCTACTTATGGCGACTATGTATAATGGATGATTAATCACTTAATACATTTTAAAATATAAATGCAATCCATCTCATCCGAATGTCAAGTCGTAACGATAGGTAATCGTGTTTATAGATGGCACTAAACGTTTCGTAAGCAACAGATGTACTTTATTTATTGCGATCAAATCTCCTTGGACCAGTTTACCTTAATGGTCTTCGTCTGTGGGGCTTGTTAGGCTGTTGTTGCTTTCGTCACTAAACGGATTAAATGGTGACCACGCTTGCGTTATATAAGGTTATCGGTTAGGGGTTTACTAAGCCGAAAGGGGGTCACTGTACTCATCTTAAGGAATAACTTTCACTATAAGACCAACGCTGAATTCCAGGAAAAAAATAGCTGTCGTTATGTCGACGACCGATCAACTTTTAGGATGAGTATAGTGACCTCCTTATGGCTTAGTACACCCCTAGCCGATAACCCTGTATAGGTATAGAAAATGGAGGTTCCTATTTTAGTCTTTTAGTTTTTAGTAATATTTTTTCTAAAGGTAATCTATTATTATTTTTGTTCAGTATTATACGTCAAAGATGTAGCACGATTGGGTGTTACAACTTTGACGTACAACACAAAGGATTTCGATGATATACGAGTGTTATAAACTAGTAATTCTTACATGTACCATACTAATAATACTACTATGTCTGTGTGTGTATGTCTGTCTGTAGCATCGTAGCTCCTGAACGGATCAACCAATATTGACTTTGATTGAAAAGTGAATTAGTGGGTAATGTTATTAACTATGTTTCATGAAAATCAGTTCAAGATATCCACCGCTACGAAATGGTCTTCTTTCACAACTTCCTCAACATGGATATCAAAAAAAATTGCTTGACTAGTAGAATACAATAAGTACACTATGATAATTTTCAAAACCAAGATGGCAACCACATATAAATTAAATTTTCAAGAGTTTTCTTATTCGTTTTACTGTCTGGCAATATTCTTGGAAAAATATAATATAGAGTTAGTTTTGACCTGTTTACTTAATACAAAACTATTATCTATAAAAAATTAAATAAAATTTTAAAAAAATGTACGTCAGCAATTAAATAGCCCGCCTTTGATTGTACCTGGTGCAAAAGTACCCATCACACTGTATTGTCCCCTTCTGGATACCAATGGCAAGTCTTTGCACCAGGTACGAACCTGAGCGGGAGTCTCCAGATTAAATTTGTGTTTTAAATGTTTTTAATATGTATAGGTCTAGCTCGTTAAGAGCCGTTTAGTATTATATCTGTGTATATATATATATATAAAAGGCAAATTGACATATATATATATGTCAATATATAGAATTTTGCCTTTTATATATATATATATATATATATCTATTTCTTTGGTATTTAGGCGTATATTTCTGGATATTATGGTCAATATATAGAATTTTGCCTTGTTATATATTTAATTGAGTTTGTGGTTAACATTTTGACCAGGGCGTGGGTGAACCACTTACTAGCCTTCGATTTAATTCAAGGCGGTGCCAAAGACACGATATAGTAATATTATTTAATTTTGCATATAAACTTATGCATATTTTTGTCGGATTAATTTGAGCGGGAGTCTCCAGATTAAATTTGTGTTTTAAATGTTTTTAATATGTATAGGTCTAGCTCGTTAAGAGCCGTTTAGTATTATATCTGTGTATATATATATATATAAAAGGCAAATTGACATATATATATATGTCAATATATAGAATTTTGCCTTTTATATATATATATATATATATATCTATTTCTTTGGTATTTAGGCGTATATTTCTGGATATTATGGTCAATATATAGAATTTTGCCTTGTTATATATTTAATTGAGTTTGTGGTTAACATTTTGACCAGGGCGTGGGTGAACCACTTACTAGCCTTCGATTTAATTCAAGGCGGTGCCAAAGACACGATATAGTAATATTATTTAATTTTGCATATAAACTTATGCATATTTTTGTCGGATTAATTTGAAATGCTTTTGGTAGTCGAATAAAGGATGGATATTCTTGTACTACTATAGAAACAAATCATTTTCAATATAAGACCGAACCTGAAAAAAATTTGCAATAGAAGCGGCTGTTTTTTAGGGTTCCGTAATTGTTCCAAAGGGTATAAATTTGACCTTATTACTAAGACTTCGTCGTCCGTCCGTCCGGCTGTCTGTCACCAGGCTGTATCTCATGAAACGTGATAGCTAGCAGTTGAAATTTTCACAGATGATGTATTTCTGTTGCCGCTATAACAACAAATGCTAAAAACATCAAATCAAAAGAAATCTATATTTAAGAGGGACTCCCTGCAACAAACGTGAATTATGTGCCTTTTTTCTTCATATAAATAACGGCTACAGGTAGAAATTTGAACTGATATTGTATAGATAATTGTGTTTTGTTTTTTTTTATTATTTATTTTAGGCTTTGTCGCTGAGCGACCACATCGCCTTGTAAGTCACAACAAAACATTCAACCAAATTTAGCACAAATAACATAATCAGTTCGCAGAATTAGATCTTTTCAGACCTAGTCCTGCCAACTTATACAATAAGTTGGCCCCGACGGAGGTTGGGCTGGCTAAAATAAAATTACAGAAAAATGGTTTGGGAATGAAGTGTTTCAGATTGAAACACTTCATTCCCAAACCATCGTCGTCTATAAGACTCGTTCCTAACACATTCCACTAATATATGGTGTATATCCTCGCGCTGTTCGCAATCATCGCAAGATGATGATGGAGACTTTTTCATCACTGATAGAAATACATACGAAGGAATGTGTGCAGAGCGAGTTCTTAGAGCTATCACAAGTACGTTGCAATTTAATTTGCTTTCACTAAACCATAGATACTTTTTTATTTCTGGTTGGATAGTCCTATACCAAATGCCTTTCTCAAGTGACCGCTTGTCAAAATATTCCTGCCACAATACATGACATTGTTCTTTAACCCGCCGTGTATAATCTGAGAATAGAGGGGCGATCGTCAACGGTATTCCATCTATTAACGCCTGTTTAGCTAGAAGATCGGCCGCGTCGTTACCCTGTAGCTCAATGTGTGATGGAATCCACTGCAAAATCACTACTCTATTCTCAGACTAGATAATTGTTAAAAAAATCGTAGTTAAAATATCGTACACAATAAAGGTCGTAGCTCATTAAAGCCACCGGCACCCGACACGCACCGCCACGCCTCTTGCGGTTAGTATTCTTTATATTATGGACTTATATGTCTATGCGCTCACTACATCAACTCGCCACCGGATCGCCTCGGTTGCGTGCTCTGCGCATTGCCAACGTGCAGGTCCTGAGTGGACCGCGCTACCTGAATGCGCTAAATGATTCTCACGGAGACGATACGTTGGCGATGCGCCGCATGCGCCGTGATCGCGCGGGTCTACTGGTTGACCACGCGACGTATATTGATGATAAAACGGCGTCCACCCGTGAACCATCTGTCGACAACGAGTGGACGCCATGCGACGAGGCTGTGCGAGGTGGCTCTAATGAGTTACGACCTTAACTATTAAGATATTTCATCACATTTTTAATTATTTTAGTTATCTCTAAATTCTGAAATCACGGCTACCTATGACTACATTTTACATTTCTACTTTTTATTTGAATGTATTTAAACTGCTGCACAAAAACGTGTCATGGTAAAAAGAGAAACTTAGTTGTTTTGAGAGAGCACCGGATTGAGTGATTGCAATGTGCATGCTAAATAGTGACGCAACAAACCTTTCTAGCGGTGTTTATGTTAAAACGGCTTAATTGGAATATTTTAAAAATGTTAATGATGAATTTGTATGTATGGTCTTCTATGTATGTAGTAGTATTTTATGCAAATTATTTCATAATTTCACAGCGTTACATTTTCTAAACCTTTATAGCTGGAATTACGCAAGCGATTTGTCATAATTACTAAAACATAATTGTCGGCGTCCGGTTCATATTCTATATTTTAATTCTATTTTACACAATAAAAATAAGTACTTCGATTCTTTCTGTTTTGTAAGGAATAACAAGATAGGCAATTTGCTAGCCCAACTTATAATTAACGAACTACGTCAGTCCCATCCTGAGTTTTGGGTTTTAAAAACCTAAATAGACTGCTCTTGTGACATTAGAAGTAAGATTTTTCCTGTATATTTGACGTTTGTGGGTCTGAGATAATTCATTCATTTGTTCAAGTTTCAAGTCGTGGGTTCGATCCCCGGGACAGGTTAAACGTTTGTGTGCATAAGCATGTCTCTTTGACCTGTGTCTGGGTGTCTCGTATATATATATATATATATATATATATACATATATATAAGTATGTATATATGTATATAAGTATGTATATCAGTCATCAGATTACCATAGAACAGGTTTTGCCTAGCTTGGGACTTGAAGACCTTGTGTGGATGTTGTACCATATTATTATTATTTTTATTCATTCACTCATTTCATGGATTGTTATATTTGATTGACCACTTTTATATTAATTTTCCGTTTGATTTGACTATAGTATCCATTGAAGTCAAGCCGTTATCTACTCAATAAATTATTTCATTAAAGGAAATAATTAATCCTAAGGCACATTAACCGTTACTCGGTATTGTATAGAGTTTTACAAATTGCATTAAACATTTTCAATGTCTCCATATTTGGCAGTACAATGTGACATCAAAATGACTATGCTGCTGTAATTTTCTTAGTATTTCTCCATAATATCTCGCAGAATTGAAAGAATCCCTTACATGGGCACTATTATGACCCATTCGTGCATTCTTTCCTATCTGCACTGGGTAAGTAAAAACGCGAGAATCGTGCAATCTAGCTGAGGATAAGCTAAAACATTAGTTTTAGCTATTACTATATAATAGTACGTCCGATTTTAGTCAGAGTCAGAACGACGAACTGGCGAGTGTACAATAGAAACCATACGAATTCTTTATCCAATAGTTATAGAGCAGCTTATTGTATAGAGTCTTCTTGACCGATTACAAAAAGGTAGTATCAATCAGTCAGATTTTTAATTCTTTTGTTTTCTGATTTCTCAATACGCCTGAACAAATAAAAAATATGGTTCGTAACACACTGTTCCATTTAAATTATACTTCAATCGATTCAGTAGTTCGGTTTATAAATCAAAGTATGTAACTCTAAAGTGTGTAACTCTAAAGTGTGTAACTCTGAAGTGTGTAACTCTAAAGTGTGTAACTCTGAAGTGTGTAACTCTAAAGTTGGTTTGTCATTTTTTTTATCATGACTTGTTAATGTGTTCACGTTACAAAGTCGCATTAAATCGATCATTAAGTTAGAAAATATTATACTAGCTTTGATCAAATTTTATTTGAAATAGCTTGATATGAACGAATGAACCAAAAAAAACAACTGTATATTTGTTTTTTTAAAAAACTAATAAAATATAGGCTTTTGTCATTGTTAGTACGTTGTTAGTATAGAAATGTATGGAAAGTATGTATTTGTATGAAAACATAGTGCTACCAGCCAGTTAACTGTTAACACTTACAGTCCCGGGAAATGATATCCGCAAGCATGTTGAAGTGGCAGTCACAATCAATTAGCGAGCTCCTTACACGTGGAATTATGACGTTTAAGTTGTGTTAGAAAACTTGTGGGCTGCTTAATACCCGTTTTTACCGGCCGCTTCCTCATGTCTGGACGTTATGTGAAATGCCCGGAAGTGTTGTTAAGTTGCGACATACACATTGCTGGATTTTCCGTGTTGTAGTGTTTTTCTTTTTTTCTGTTTTGTGTAACATACTCGTAAAGCGTGGTTTACAATGTTTGTTGGTTAATTTCTTCGTATTTAAATGTAACTCCAGATTTTCATTAATAGGCAAGTAATAGAGTTAGGATAAGAAGTGAGTTGAGATTGATTCGCATGGCACTGCACGAGTCTCCACTAAGAAGTGCACGCCGTCGATCACCACCCTAGTCAAATAAAAACTTGGCGACTTCCTTCGAAGGATTCAATTAGCATTGGTGGTAAATTGGTAAACTTTAATAAAAATAAATGAGAAATTTCATTATTATTATTTCGAAGTAAGCAAAAATTATCTGCTTTAATCTAGCAAAATTTACTTTCGACTGTCAGAATGTCAGTGTTCGCGTCCAATTCGTAGTTATCAACTAATCTTGGTTACGCGAAACTTGATTGCCCTATAAATACTAATTATTTTGAAGTATGTAGATTTTTATATTACCCTTTTTGTGACTGACTTTATATAAAAAAAAGTATGTTTCGGAACAGTTTCCGGAAGAATTTTAAAAATAATAAATCCGGTAGCTTTTACTGGTGTAGGTCAAGTTTATCATAGGCCGAGTCGCTGGAAGTCTCCCCAAAAAGGGGTTAATCTGTGGTGCCATTTACCACCCATTTTCCAAATTCCAGTTCGCAAAACTACTCGTTAATTAAATTGAAATTCATAAACTCATAACAAAAATATCACATAACTCCCACTTACTATCCTACCGAATCTGATACACTAACTCTCCTATGTTAGGCAGCGTGCACATTAGAATGCACTATCCATCGATGTAAGCACAAAGACCATGTATCGTAACAGCGCGACGGCATCTACAAATAACATTAATTATGCTAAATGCACCCGACCTCGGCACCTTGTGGCCTTCTGCCTTCTTTGGTACATGACGTATGTTCATTCATGGTTATACGATTGTCACAGAACAAGTAATAGTACTAGGTACTGGTGAAGAGAAAAGGGATTTGATTTTTTTATCGTAATGCGTATTTAGTTGTGACAAAATTATGACACTAGATTGATGTTAATTTTGTTTACCTATATTTTATGTTTTGTGATTACAATAAAGACATTTGACCGTTCAATATCACGACCGTCTTATTTGTTTACCCTGTTTATAATATTTATTTTTATTTTTCATCTTATTAGTAATTCGTGCATTTTTTTTTTAATTCTGGTACTTACATTACGCCCTGTCACTCATTAAATAGCATAAATAAAACTTTAATACTAATGAAACTCATAAGGAAAAATCGTCTCAAAAAAAACTAACTCAGGTTTTCTACGTATTCTAATCATTCATCAGCCGTTCAATCCTTCTGAGAAATACATTAAAGTAAAACATGGGTAATACGATGACCACTGGGGATAATTTACGAGAATTTGGGACAAGACGTTTTTAAATTATGTTTATTAGTTTTGTAATGAAAAAACAACTATTAAAAGTTATTTACGGAAATATTAATAATAATTATAGACCGTAAATTACGTATATTTTCTCATAAACGCTGTTATTTTAGAGATCTCTTCATGAAAATCTAACAAAACTTTCTTTTTAGTAGAGTTATAATTAATAACAATTACTTATAATTGTGAAAAGTGAAACCTTCATTAATAATTTTATATTGGATTGAAAATAGAATAGAAGTTATATATTCTGTTGAATTTAATAAAATATGTGTTACTAAAAAAAAAATACCATAGTCTAATTCTGTTTGTGTTTATTAAGATAGTTTCCTTACGTACGTATGTTAAGTTTCATTCTGTTTGTGCTTATTAATATGGCTTTCTCATGCTAGAAGTTACGATTTCTTCTCTTAAATCTTAAGGCTAAATCTATAGATATTATTATAATTAGCGAAGACTTCGCAATTATGACTAGTAACAGAATATTACATGAGGATGACTGACTGTGAACCGTGAGATATCATATAAGATTTTTTTTAAATATATTAAGAACTTCAACTCAAAGGCGAGTCTCTACACAAAAAAGACATAAGCAAAAATATAGCAAATAAAAACGAATTAATAGTTTTGTCCACAGTTGTACACATTAGTTCGACATTAGATATTTATCATGACATATTTTGCGTAGGACTCCCTACGAATGGCATTCCTACACTAAACAAGATATCCATATATTATTTCACATCGCATTACTGTTAGTACATTAGTTGATTATTATTAGCTACAATAAATGTTAGTTGCGTCTTGCGTAGGTAAATTATTTTATTTTTCTTTTACAGGTAAATAAATAAAATCAGGAAGCTGTGATATCATTGATGTGGCCTTTAAGTAAGTGTCTTTGTTTAGGTTTTAGCCTTGTATAAAAATAATATATAAATCTATCTCTAAACGACTTTAATAAACGACAAATTGTACAAAATTAATTATTAGCGAACGAGTGCCTTTGTACTTCGAAAAATGATTTTAGTCGATTAATAAGTAGGTACAAACATGATAATACGGAATAGATCGACAAAGTAAAGAGATGCTTTAATTTTAAAATGCGTATTTATATAATCTTATCTATTTCTTCTTTTTTTATTTGTAATATATTTTTAACTAATTATTATTACGAACCACAATAAAACAAGAGTAATGAGCGTAATGCAACTAGTATATATTTAATTTGCTGCCTTTAGTAACGAGTTGGAGAGTAACTAGAGTAGCTGTAGATCTTAATAGTACATAGGAGATCGAAATGCCAACTTTTTTGTCAAGTTCGTGACTTTCTTCAGAAATCCACTTCCCTAGTTAGTCATAGTACCTTTAGTCCACAGCTGGGCATAAACCCTCCCAAGGCAGCTACTCAGCCCTATGCTGGAATTTTAATCTCCCTTGCCTGTTATTTTCTGTATGTCTTTGCTCCACATAGTTGTAGAGTATCCAGCATTAATGTAAAATCATCGATACATAACCTATTAGAGGCATTTTTACTTAGGTTTAAAAGAACATATGAAATTCTCTATAGGTATTATATCTAGATAGCGTTGATCTTTGGTAGTGGTTTTAGATTATCTTTCGTTATTTAGTGATCTATGCGTGTTCCATCTACTCATATTTTCGATTGACCAACGATTGACCACTATCTCAGCTGATGGTAACAGTCGAAGATTTAGCACATTTATCTAGATAAAACCTATTCACCTTCGAATTGAACACACCCGGGTTGTATTTATCCGGGAATACAGAGAACGGCTAATTATTCCATAGCTTTGCAAATAAAGGCATTTGTTGGGTAAAAGATAAAAAATATGTATATTTCGTGTTGCACTGGATTCAAACCCGATCCCTATTGTGTAAAAAGACTAGTAATGTGGCGGGTCGCGGCGTGAGGTCGTAGGTCGGCAGATGAAAGTAAGATTGTGCGGTTCCCAGCACATCCTAGCTCGCTCGTGCATTGACTGACCTAGTTTTTGTTTACAGACTGTGATAAGCGTCAACGTTTTCTAGTCAGCTGTCCCAATGTTCTGACTTCCTCTTTCTAAACGCCTTCAATAAAATAGTATATTATTGTATTAAAAACCTCTCTTAAACTAAGTCAAAGAAGGAGTTTCTAGATTCTATATTATGTGAACGTGGTTTTAAACTTCTTATAACGTCTGAGTGGAATTGCAACTTTGCACACTTATCATGGACCATGTTTTTCACCCCCGACACAAAAACGGCAGGGTGTAATTAATTTAGTTTGACGTGTCTCTGGGTGTGGGAGTGCGTGTGTTTGTTGTCTGTCTGTCTGTTGTATCGTAGCTTTCAAACGGATGGACCGATTTTGATATTGTTTTTTTTATGTGGTATGTAGTAAGGAATAAACCGGCACAGCTTATAACTCAAATTCTGTATTGTAAATATGTTTGTCAAATTAGACGAGACGAACAGAGTACCCACCGTACTTTAAATTAGCATGTATAAAATTACTTCACGTTTACTAACTTATAAACTCTACATTCTAATAAAATGCCAAATAAATACATTCTGCTGTCCAAATCGAAACTCCTTAAGGCCAATTCCCTAACTGCGAATGAGATAGCTATTACGTAATACACGCCTACTCGTTCTGTCCGTAACCGAAATGTATGTAAACGAAGACATAGCTCATAGACATAGGGTTGCCATATTTTACTCAAACAATTTTAAAAATGTGTGAAAGCTGCAGTTTTAACAAAGGTAATAGCCAAGTGTAACCATAATATACTTGTTTTTTTGTAATTTATTTACACACAAACCAGAATGCAGTCACACAAAAACATTAGCGGCCCCGGGCGCAGAAAGCGCCCGACATCAAAAATTCTCTAGGGCCCGATGGCTTCAGCGTCTAGCCCGGGTAAACAGCGCGAGCTAGACCCTCGTACCTTATGCCTCTCTCAAGGGGGCATAAGACGCCCCGCGTGTGTCCGCCCCCGTCAATTGTGTTCTTAAATATTTGTATACAACAAAATTTACAATAATGAAGCTATAAGTAGTTTGTAAGTTACATCGAATTTCAAATTTAGCAAAAAAGTATAAAACAATTTAATTCCTAATACAACGTATGTAAAACTATTTTATTTATATAGCTAAACCGTAAGCTTAAATTGGTACTACTAAAACAAACTTTAGGTTGGCGCCAAATAATAGACAATATTTACAATAGTGTCTATAATATTTGTATATTATTCAGGTGCTCATGCGATTTTAAGGAAAGAAGTGTCAACATATATTAATTAACAATTTTTATCGATATCATTTAAGTTTTTTTTTTTTATATTATATGTTTTTATTTACTATGGCAACCCTGTATCTGTGGCTAACTATACGGTTATGGTAATGCGATACGGTAACTCGCGTTTGGAAATCGAAAGTGGTGCATGTTGTCGAGATCGTATTCAGAGGAATGGCGGTGACAAAAGTGTGAGGGTGGCATGGATTTCGTAATAAAATATACCTAATTGACCCAGTCTAAGTAATCGGGCCTAAGTAACTTCTCTGTTTCAGCCGGCGGACCGTAAGTCGCATTTCTCAATAAAAACTCGTGTTTCAAAATTTGTGCACAGATTCAAAATTTTTATTTTTTATTGGTTTTGACGATACAATCGTTTTTTTTTCAAGCATCAGTAGAGTTATTGATGTTATAACAATATATCATTGATATATATAGATTCAAGATTCAACTATAGGTGCCAGTGCTGTTCTTATACGACTTATAGCACCCGTTCGAATTGCACGAACGGGTGCTATAAGTGAAATATCTCGGAAATAATCGCTTTAACCTATAATACTTGTTAACTAATAAAAAATACCTACTTATTATACCATTTTACAGATATGATAAATAATAAGATGGTATATACAAAATATTTAGTGTTATGTCAGCGTGAGAAATCGAAAAATATTTTTGTTTTTAAGGTGTGGTTCCTCCTCACCACCGCCACACCTCACCTTATTATTTCTCTTTCTCTCAGTATCCGACTTCCTCGACACGTGTTTCGCCTTAGCACAAGGCATCCTCAGGAGATGTTGACTCTTCATGCGCACGCTCGAAAGTATTTTTCGATTTCTCACGCTGACATCAAGACGAGGCGGTAAAACACTAAATATTTCGTATATACCATCTTATTATAAATGGATTTATGCAAAGTAACGCCTGACTCCATCAATAATATGATAAATACTTTACACAAATAGTCCTCATTTGGATGTTTCGTTACTCGGACCACAAAATATTTGGACTTGAAATAAACAGAGAATTTCTTTATAATATTAAAGTTAGGATTAGTGAGGATGATAAATTTCAAACCCCAGATAGTGAAGTCGGAGGTTTTAAAAAATAATTTACTTGTTAGAACCTAGACAGTTTTCGCACCATCAGTACAGCACAAAAGTAAAAACAAACAGCATAATATGAATACAGCTGTCGCTTTACCAGCGGTGAAAGCAACCCGATCATTGTCCGAGTGAGGTGATATTATATTATAACACAGTTACATGACCATTGACTGTTGTAGGTATTTTTACCTGTCCATTACTTCATTTGCATGTACATAATTTAGCAATACATTTTGGTAAACAAAGAAAAGTGTGCATGTCAAACTCTAGCACAGTCGTCTGCCTTTTCGAAAAAATCCCGATTCTATTTACTAAAATATTATCGGTGGCCTGCTTCTGTATATATTAAGGCCTCTGATATTTATTTCTTTTTTTATTTATTTAGAACGGCAAAACACCAGTTACTACTAAACAAAGAAAACAGACCAAAAGTTAAATGTGATTTAAAACAATGTTATGAAAAGAAACTGAATAAATAAATGTCTATGAGAAATTAAAAACTTATAATTAATCTTAATAGAAAAACAAAATCTACTAATCAGATTTTAATTATTTACACTACTTATCCTATAATGTACTTCTCAGCAATATTTTAAACATCTTTTTTGGAGAGCGCACCACATAACATTGACTTTGACATTGACTAGATTCAACATTGAAGATTATTTATCGCTTCCATAGAATATTTAATTCTTCTCCCGTACGTCATAAGATGCTATTCTTCATAACAAAAGTCAAAAACTTCATTTTGTTTTCTTCCGTAGGTTTGCGCGCAAAAGTGATCTTCTCCAGGCTACCTTTATCTTAGCTTATTTGACCAGTAGTCCTCGTTATCTTAGGCCACACACGCTAACCACGCTAACGCATCGATGCGATGTTCTTATAAATAGAAGAAGTGGCGAACGATGCTTTGCTGTCGTCTACATACTACTCGGCACAGCCATACATTTGCACATACATACCTGAAAGCACGCCTTTTTTACGTTGGGGTAGGCAGAGACAACGATTATATCTTTCGACATGCTACAATCCAGTAAAACTTCTAATACTTCTATAAGCGTAGGTATTACAATTTTATGAGACAGAAGCAATCAGGAAACCAATTACTAGGTTTGCATCGAAGCTTGGCTTGCATATTAGCTCACGGTACGATATCGTTGAAAACAAGGTTAACGCCGTCCTGTAAGACCTTGTAATAACCACCCTGAACTCGGTAATTGATTGAAATCACCCATTTACTTTAAAACGAGGAAGACAGTGAAGATAATTTTATTCTAGGAAATTTCATCAGATGCTACAAGCTTTTGGAGCTATTATTCTGTGGCCTTAGCTAATAATTTTGTAGAATAGACCACCTGCTAATAAAATGTCTGCCTGGTTAGGCTACCATAACAATTTTTTTTATTTGCTTTACGATACCAATACTCTAAATACACTGAAATGCTTGTAATTTTTATTGTATTAATTATAGTAACTTTTACATGATTTAAAAATGCACAAATATAAGTGTAAATAACTAGTGACCCAGTGAACTTCGTACCGCCTAAAAGTTATTTATGTTTCTCACCTGTTAAACCTTCCCTGGAGTACGACAAACATCAAAACCGGCCCAGCCGTTCTCGAATTTTAGCGAGACAAACGAACAGCAATTGATTTTTATATTGCGTATAGAATTGTTTTTTTGATGATCTTTTTTGTATACAATTTATGCTGTAATTATTAGTTTAATCTTGCTCAGTCTAAGTTTTTGAAAGCTTATTTAAGGCTTTTTTACGTTTAATATCGTAACGTTTATAAATGTATTTGTCCTTCTAAGACTGAACGTACCATAGAGATGGTAAAGTTATTTAAGTTTTATGGAAAATAAAGATATTTTAAAAACAAACAAACTGAAATGCTTTAAGAGACCGTAAAGCTATTACATAACCTGTTAAGCTATGGATGTTCCCATTCAATTACTTAAGTCTAACTTATGTAACAAGCTGCGACAAAGCTTGAAGCACTTGAATAGCTTGACTAAGTTACATTTACTTAACTATGTAACCGCGTGTTGTATGGATGTAGGTAGTTAAGTTACAATGGGAAGTGAGTTAAGTAAGGTGCTTGAAGTATGATTAACATTTTGCTAGATGATAACTTAGTAATGTAAGTAATTTAATGTATTTCGCAAGAAAAATTTGAAATTTATATGCAATGGAGTTTGCAAAATGCTCCTAGAAATAATATACTTAACTATGTAGATACTAAAAATAACGAAATATTCTTGAATTTGTGGATTAATAAATTCCTAATACAATTAATCTTATTAAATTACGACTCATTACTTACTATAGTTAATCTTATTACAGTTAATAAGATTTAATCACTACAGAATTACAAAACAATGTGTCAGAAAAAAAACTTAAAATAAAAAAAACAAGCAGCTGCCTTATCACTAAATCAAATTAATTATGGCCAACTTTAGATGATTAATTAATAATTTTTTTGACTTATTTTTAGTTTAAATTTGTCTTAAGAATTACTTTGTTATACAGGATTATCTGCTAGGGGTGTAATAAGCCAAGAAGAGAGTTAGTCCCACAGTGAAAGTTGTTCCTTAGAATAATAATCCTTTTTCGACTTAGAACACCCTTAACTCATAATCCTGTAATATATCTGCAATTCATTTATTTCTTAATTTAAATATAATGCTACAAGTTTTTACTCGTTAATTATAATACATATTATTATTAATAACATAATATGGGACAACATCCACACAAAGGTCTTCAAGTCCCAAACTAGGCAAAGCCTGTGCTATGGTAACCTGAAGACTGATACGCATTCTTAGAAATACATACATACGTACTTATATATATAATAAACACCCAGACACAGGTCAAACAGACTTATACGCACACAAATGTTTGACCTGTCCGGGGATCGAACCCGGGACCAGCGGCGCAGAAGGCAGGGTTGCTACCAACTGCGCCAACCGGCCAGTCTTCCTTCCTTTGACATTGAACTTCACTTCAACTAATAATAGCTAAAATAAACTTTTACATTTTATTTACGTACTGTGTATGAAATATGCATCGTTGGATTACGTGTGAACATAGTCACACAACACTGGACACTTGTGCTAGAACGAAGTCAAGTTATTATCTTGATTTTACACGGTGTGGCCCAAATTCGCGAAAAAAGTCAGCTGTTCCATAGAAAAAGTTTATGGGTTGTTAACAAAATGTATGCAATAGCCGAATTCAGAGTTGGTCCCAAAGTGAATAATATGTTCCTTGGGATGGATATAGAGACCTACTTTCGGCTAAGTACTAATAGTAAGTAGTAATAACCTTGGCCCAAAGACACAGATCCACTAGCATATGAAAAATAAAAAAATATTTTAATTCAAAATATAATATATTAATTCTTTTGATTTATTTACTCATAAAGTCTATTTCTTTTTTAGCGAGCCATGTTCACTACGTTTGATTATATGGGATTATTCAGTACTACTAATTGCTCAAGTCTTTGCATGAATCATATATTGCATCAGTATGTAATATCCCGTGTATAACGCATATTTTACGGTGTAAAGCCGCTACCTCACGCGTTCTTTGTTTACGCGCCGCAGTTACGCCATACGTCCCTTCCCTTCACACTTTGACGCGATATTTTACGCCTCTCTGTACGTCTAGCTGGGTGCAGGAAGTGGGTACGTAAGTTTTATGTATGTACTAAGTCTAAATCTTCTGAAAATCTTTAAGTAAACTTTAGTTTACTAGGATTTAAACGGACTTGTTTCATTTTCGGCGAGGACGGTGTAAGTCTACCTAAAATGCCTAAAGCTGTGGTTAATACTGTGTATGAATTAAAAATTTGTCTCTCGCCTCCTTCATTCTGTACAATAATATCAAAATTTTGTGAATTGTAGTGGAATTATGGCATCAAAAGTATCAAAATTCTGTAAATCTGTGAAATCCCTAAAAGTTTGACTATAGCGCCCGTCACAAATTTCAAAAATGACACAAAAAAAACGCATAAATCACCTTTTTCGATTCAATATTAATTTTGTACACTGCGATAAGTTACGTTATTTTGAATTTGAATGATCTTAAAGATGAATAGTCCCTATAGTATTTATGGTATCATGTAAACTGTCCTGGCCGGAGCTGCATACATTTCTGAAACAACTCTTTTCGTTCCATGACTTTTGAAATTTCAAGAGGTGAAAATCCATACAAGATACTGTGTCCATTTCAATTTCGTTCTATGTGTAAGTTAACTTCTTTTCATAACTTGCTAAGAAAAAAGTTTCTCCGCACCGAATCACAACTAGATAAGAATTAAACAAGTTCTTTAAATAAGAGCAGTTACCGACTTCCATTAAAAATGAAACCACTTGAGAAGTTATACCCTTAAAAAAAAAAACGATTTTTCAAATCGGTAAAGGTTTAATTAATCAGGTTGCAAGTATAAAAAAAATCAAACCTTCGAATTGAGTGACTCCTTCTTTTCTTCGAAGTATGTAAAAAATATAATTTAAATCCATATTATTCATAATTAGCAACATACGTGAATTTTATTCGCATTTAAATTCGATGCACTTGAGTTTAAATTTATTAAACTTGAACATAACATTCCCATCCAATAAATTAACTATTCGGATTGGTTCCGTTTAACCTCGTGTCTATGTTTCCCAGACGTATGTCAGTATGTTGGGCGTAAATACATTTCATCCAGATTAACACAACCGTTAGAACTTAATTCCGAGAGCACTAACTTTAATTATATTGCGAGGAAATGAGTTACTGACAAATTTACAGCTAAATGATACAAAAAAGGGATAGTTAAACCAATGAATTTTTTTTTAATTGGGAGTCCTAATAACTGATGGTAGACTTGTATTACCGACCTTTGAATGATATAAATATTCTTTGACAAGCAGGTTTTCTCGTCATCTTTTTTTCAACGTTGAAGCATGTTACACATGTTATATATTTTATTTAATTATTGAGCCGACTTTTTTTGAGCTTCGGAAGATTGCCCTAATTAGCTTTTTCTACAGGGGTAGGTACTCGAAGTGTTACCAACTTTAAGTTGCTATAGCAACCAAACTGTTTACAATATGGCGCCCATTTTTTCACAGTCGTAAGTCTATTGTATTGTTCCTAAACATACAGAAGCTCATTGTTTTTCGTCGCTGCTAAAAAAAGTTATCCAGATGGAATTCAATTCATTTACATCTGAATAAAATGTTTGTGTATCGGACCATCACGCGTTACGATGATACGGGTAGCATCAAGAAACGCCATGGAGGTGGACATCCAACAACAGCAACATCATCAGAAATGGTTCGAAAGGTAAAGGCTAGAATTGAACGAAATCCACGACAAAGCGCAGTTAAATTGGCGAAAAGTCTTAATGTATCTGCCCGGAGCATAGGACGCATATTAAAAAATAAACTACAACTGAAGCCTTACAAAATACAAAAAGTGCAAGACTTGACACTTGCACAAAAGGCAGTTCGCCTAGAAAGAGCTAAGGAGTTAAAGCACTTGCACGTTGATAGCAAGCTTGAAAATTTGGTATTTTCCGGTGAAAAAATTTTTACGGTTCAGCAATATATGAACAAACCAAACAAAATGATCGCGTATGGTTAAAGTCTAAATCAAACGACAATTTAGACCAACGAATTGCTCTGCGAAAGCAAGCACCAGCATCAGTGATGGTTTGGGCCGCGGTAACTGCTACGGGACGTTCACCTCTCGTTTTCATTGAGCAGGGTGCAAAGATAAACCAGCAAGTCTACCGTGAAAAGATTTTAAACGATGCTTTGTTACCTTGGGCACGTAAGAAATTCGGTAGAAACCATTGGACGTTTCAGCAAGACTCGGCACCATCCCACAAAGCCCGTGAAACCCAATTTTTTTTGCAAGAAAAAGTTCCGAGCTACATTTCTTCGCAACAATGGCCACCATATTCGCCGGACTTAAACCCAATGGATTTTTCCATATGGTCAATTCTAGAGGCCAAAGTGTCAGCAAAAAAATATGAGACAGTCGACGCCTTAAAGATTGCTCTTCGCCGAGAATGGAACAAAATATCAGCAGACCACATTCGTGCAGCGTGTGAAGCCTTCTCGGACTGACTCGATGCTGTTATCCGCGCTAAAGGTGGCCACATCGAACAATATTTTTTTCTTTTTAATTTTAAATGTTTTTTTTCTATATATTGAAGTTTATAAATAAAAAGAAACAAAATTGTCAAAATTACAGCATTTTGAATTGGTAACACTTCGAGTGCCGACCCCTGTATATTTACATACTCTGCTATTTACCGGCTGAGTTTAATTGCCTTGGATAATTGTTAAAAATTGAGTCGAAGTTTACAACCGATCGTGACTAAACTCAGTATGATAAAGGTTCTAAGACTTTTTTAACCGTCGTAGATTTTGAATTGGCGGATTTCTCCGTAAAAGAAAGGATATTTGCCGCGGTTCAATTTACTGGCTGCTTTCAATAATATTTGGCACAAACATGCGGAACACAACATTACTTAAAAATTCTAAATATTAAAAAAAAACTGTGTGGTTTACCTTTATTTTTAAAAAGTCGTAAAAAAGATCGTGGAAACGATTGCAATAATAGCTAGTAATATTAAGTACAGATATACTTCCTTTAAATATATAACAAATTACCAAAAAATAACCACTTCCTTAATGTAACGTGAATTCTCAATTTATTGCCGATTTCACTTTCCACCTCAATGACCAACGCAACAGTAAAGCCTTTGTTGTTTCGAACAACAACAAAAGATTTGTGCGCATTGACACATGTAATGAAATCTTTACTTTCACGAACATTAGACACGTTTTATACTAGCTCTGTTATATGGAACTCTTGTACTTTAATAGTCATAGCACACCGCACCATCTCAACTAAGTACTAAGAGGATCACCGACCTTCACTATTTTCGTGTTTTTCATACAATTTTAGTTCCGGGACCTACCTCTTTTCACCCCCTAAATTGTAACGTAATTTTTTGTTATCGGTGTCAATCGCTTCACTATGATGTATTTTAGGTCTACAAATTTTATTATTTTGAAAACAGTTATTGAATACTGCATTATAAAGTCTTTTAATAGGCCTCGTATCAACGCAAAACAACGACTGCTTAGGAAGCTTGTAACTTTAATGTGATATAAAAAACAGAACAAAAATAAAACGGTAAAGCCTAGTAAATAATGTGAAAAAATATGTGAAAAAAACTACTGGAATCGGACAACAATAAATATTAGAAAAAAAGAGCTATATCTTATTGAATGGACAAGTTGGCGGTCTATAACTGTCTTAAGTTAAAAATAAAAATAATACTACAATACTCGCAATGTTTTTTACACGTAATCTTTCTCATTTTCTGTCTTAGCACCATGTACTAATTTGTCAACATAAAAATCATGGGTCGGTACGTATATTCGTTGTTATATAAATAAGTTTTTATTTTTTTAGTAATTCTAGTAATTTTGACATTAGTAAAGAATTTAAAAAATGGCTCTATTGCTGGTTTTATTGGCAGCCATATTAATGTACATTACAGCCACTAAAAAAAAAAGTCAGCCTTGTTTATGCCACATGACTATGCAGTCTAAAATCCCGAATGAAATAAATTTAAACATTCATTCATAACATATTACATAACCTAATTTCATCAAGACTAGTTGAAAACTGATACCAGACGCTTTGTTTTGTTATTTGTAGCTTTTAAAGTTGTATAAATGCGATATAATAAGACCATTACTGCATCTTCAGAGATGTGAAACTCTCGATTTCCCGCAAAAAATAAATCGATTCCAAGACATGATCTGATCACCAACCCATCACAATGATACCAACGAAAGTTATCTTGTAATACGATATTTGGTAAATTGAAATCGAAAGTCTTTCAATTGAAAATCATAAAGAAATTCAATTGAAACCAATTTGTGATTTCTATTTGAAGTGAGAAAAATGATATTGGCGAGATAGTGCATTTTACTTCTTTGCGATAAAATTGCTTTTCTGGAAATAGTTTATAGTCGTTTTTGTTTCTTTCATTGATTTATAGACTGATATAAATAGTGACAATAAAAGTCCAACGATATTCTATAATTATTATTATTTTTTTTAACTGACTACGGACTTAAAACTTGACATACTATATTGTTCGCTGAGGCCGGGGTTCCTTATATGCCATAATAAAAACTCGAGCGGCCAGTTTTTGGCATCGCCTGCGTCGGTCCGACAACGAATTAAGATACCCGCAGTTGTTTCTGACGACATTAGGAATCCAGGCTTTAGGTTTACTGTTCACATCGAGTGGAACAAAAAATTATTCAACACAATATCATTTATGTTAATCGTTCTTTCATTCGACACCCCTGTACAGTGTTTTGGTTATAATTTTTATTTAAGATTTTACTATCTTAGTTTGTAAAACTACGGGATGCTGGTATTACACCTGCAATAAATGACTTTTATTTATTTATTTATATTCTCTGATTGTAGGAGTATGCATATGGTTGCGTGTAATCTTAAGGACTTCTGATCACCAAAAACAAAATTTTTGTTATAGAACTTTTGAATAAGCACAGGTATTAAAAAACCTGTTAAAATAAAATATAAAAAAAACATTGACGCGAGGTCAAATGTATGTGATATGAAATTCGTGTTTTATTTTCATGAAACGAAATAAAGGTATATTTTATCAACATCTACAATTACAAAATCAAGCCATGATGCGGAATCCGATACCTTTTCATAAAACTACGTAGGTACTTACCAGAGAAGCGTCTCCGATCTAAATCACTTCTGCTTTCTCAAAAACAACCATAAACAACAGAAACTTTCAAAAACAATCCCAAATTCTGGCTATCGTCGCTAAAATATACCATAAAAACTCCAGATCACGTATTTCTAACTGCTCACGTATCATGTCAATGCCACCTTCCAAAATCCACCACAGACCATCTTCTTTAAAACGAAAGTAGCTTCTGTTTTGAACCTTAAAATTAGTGTAATAAGAGCTCGGTTCCGAGTTAGAACTGATGAACAGAAGTTGGTTTGGTAGCGAAATACGAGCATCAATTATTATTAACGTTAGCGCGATGACCCCCAGTAAGGCACATGATGATATTTGGTAACTATTTTGATAGAACCGATGTTTATCACCGGGACATGCGACATTACTAAAAATAGTGTTTTATTTCTCAAAAATTTGCGGAATACCTTTCTCAGGTATTTTCAGGTATATCCTAAAAATTAATTAAAATTTAATTCATTGAATTACTATACATTTGCACC
Organism: Ligdia adustata; assembly: GCA_947049295.1. NCBI lineage: Eukaryota > Metazoa > Arthropoda > Insecta > Lepidoptera > Geometridae > Ligdia > Ligdia adustata. The sequence continues at coordinate 11,574,278 of OX346225.1, forward strand.
ATAACCAGACAGACGGCTTAGTCACCACACCACGAGTGATTTCTGTGTATATATGGTACGGTTTGATTAGATTTAGTGTATAAAAAATAACGATTACTTGATAGAGACGCTCATATTTTATAAGGTTAATTTCATCATTACTGTAACGTTGAGCACTTTAGAGTATAAAACACGTCAGACATGAAAATAACATAAATTATAAGCAATACTTTTATTTTTATTGCCTACCGATTATGTACCTTATTACCTCAAATACAATCGATGAGTTAGTTTGTCACTCCCTTATAAGCCCTTCAGTAGGTACCTGACTGTTCAACGAGTTCACTAAAACCCTATAATAAAATCTTCTTAAAATTTTAGACTATGAACTAAATTATCGTTAGAGTTATTAACCAGTGTTTTTTTTTTCATAGTTTGGAAACATTTTATTAAAGTTCCTTGTCCCTTGGTTTATAGGTACGTAGAATATTCACAGGGCAATCATTTGGAAGCTAGATTACGATTGTATAAACCTAGGTACTACTAGAGGGTACATTATTATTGCTGTAGATTTTGCAATTTGAGTAAAGCTACAGAATAGTTATAATATTTACGTACCTACAGTAAGTCCCTATGACTACGAAAGTTTAAATGATAATTTTTTTAGATGATAGAATTAAAAAATAAAATTGATTTGTTTCCGGTACATCGCATATTCGTACACAGTAGTTTATTGTTTATTAGTTTTATAATGTTTTTATTGCATTGAATTTACCACCATATTGTTAAAACCTATGAAAAATAATGTTTACATATACCTATTACGGAAATCTCAATAACGATCGATATTTATTATGATTTCCGTTATTATTATTTAAATCCAGCAATAACAGTTTATTTGTGTAAATAAATTGATTCGAATGAAAATACGTACATAGCCTTGAAATGATCGAAAATCGAAATTGAAAATTGAACTTTGTCGACAGTCAGTTAAACAGAATAAGTAAGTATATTTTAACCTTCTCTCAGATTATATTGTCAACAACCTGATGCTTAAAATGCAGGGCTGCCAAAAATAACGTCTCAGAGAAATGCAATTTCGGCAGAAGATTTTGTTTATTTTCATAATCATTCGATGCCCGTCATCTTTTTGATACAGTGAGTAAGTGCGACAAGATTTCTTAAAATAGTAAAAGTATGGGTTTCCAAAATATCAAAGTGTTAAATAAAATTTATCAAAATAATGTTTGAAAAATACAAAAATTTTGGTACACAGTTACGTCACAGAATTATAATAATGCTATTCCATGGTATTATGAAAACCAGCGCCGAGGAGCAATACACAGCATGACCTGACATTTTTTGATACACGAGACGCTGCAACTTGTCTTGTTCTAATTGCTTATGGATTGTGTTCTTTATTACTACTGTAGTGTTTTATGTATTCTAAATGTGTTCTTTCCCTCTTTCTATAATCAAGTATCAATAATCTCTTTTATACAGTCAGCCCTATCATCTTACATCACATAACAGCCGGTATCGGGAGCCTGCGCCGACAAAGGTTGTTGTCGCCGAAGGTTTTAAGTGGCGCTGCAGACGGTGTTGCGGCATATCTTTACTAAATTACATTATATTAAGTGTCTAAATGATTGAGAATAGTGGTTAAAATGGTAGTTTTGGATGTAAAGGAAGTTGTAGAGGGCGCTGGTTTAGTACCGTAGCCAACCACAGACCATTTCCGGCAAGTTTTAATTAAATACTTTACAAACGTAACGTCCGGTCTGGGTTGGCGGCTTAGCTGCTATACCGGAGCCCCTCACTTCTCTTTTGGACGCAAGACTTAGTCGAGCTATCATCAGAAGTGCTGAAAAAGAAAACCACGCCATGCCGCGAAGCCGAAAACGTACCAAACACCGGAATAACAGACGGCGGAGCTCCACAAGTTCGACGAGTACCGTTACGTCATGTTCTTCCGCTTCATCGTCCAGCAGCTCGGCCCGCAGACCACCAAAGAAGGTGAAACGCAAGAGATGTGCTTCCCCAGTGAGTCAAAATGTTATACTTTCGTCAGTGATTCCGGAGTTTGACCCCTTAGTGGACGATATACGTATGTGGATTAATGTTGTAGAAGCTAATGCTCGCGCTTTCGGGTGGTCTGATCGTGTAGTCAAATATCAAGCGTTACAAAAATTGCGTAATACTGCCAAGACATGGTATGACTCATTGCAAAAAAATGAAACACGATGGACCACGTGGAAATGGAAGCACTGGCGAGACACTTTGTTAGACACTTTTCAAGCTCACCGTAATATGTATAGTATGCTTAAAGAACTAATGCAGGTTAGACCTAGTGAGAGCCAATCTTTATATGAATTTTACTTTCAACAAAAGGCACGAATTGACAGACTACGTTTATCTTTTTCGGAACAAGACATTATATCAATAATTGTAGGGTCAATTGGTGATACTAATATCTGTACGGCTGCCGAAGCTGGTAATTTTAGGTATTGCGATGATCTAGCCTCATTTTTACATGGTAAAACATACTCTCCACCCGAATCAAAATCGGTAGCTAGACATAATAGTGTAAACCTCCGATATACAAATTATCGAACAGCTTCGTCGAGTCATTTAGATAGAAAAGTTGACATCCCTACTAACCCAAGCAGTACACAGGTTAATACAAATTCACAATTTGCACAGAATATTGTCTGTTTCCGTTGTGGTGAAACTGGGCATAAAAAGACCCATTGCACCATCGGTGATAAAATAAAATGTAGTAATTGTGGTAGATTTGGGCATGTAGAGTCAGTATGTAAAAAACCAAAACTTAAATGTGAAGAAAATGAAAAAAAAATTGAGGTTAAATTAGTGACCACGCCTAGCTCAAAAGATAAATTCATTAAAGAAGCTCAATTAAATGGCTGTAAACGTCAGGCTTTTATTGATATGGGAAGTAGCTGTTCTCTCATAACGCCAGCTTTAGCGCAACAATTGAATCTCGTACCATTCCAGTTAGGAGATCCGATTGTCTTAACAGGTTTCAAAACAGATGCCATCACAAAAGTCACACAAGGTGTCGATGTACATCTTCGTATTGACGACGCTGAATTAAACATTACAATGTACATTTTAAACGAATTGTCTGGGTGCCCAATATTAGTGGGTAGGAATTTCACCGAAGACAAAAACATTATGTATACGCGAGTAGGAAATAGCTTAATATTTCGTCCCATTACAAGTGAGCAAGTTGCGTTTATAGAATCATCGATGTTTGATTGTCAGTCTCGTGAACACATTTCAGTACTGAATGAAGTTTTCGCTAAGTACCCTCAAGTTATCGCAAAAGATTTAAATTCATTGGGCCAAACGTCTTGCGTTGAGTTAGACATTGAAGTAACGACAAATAAACCCGTTTATCAACGTCCATATCGTATGTCAGAATCCGAAAAAAAAACAACGCGAGAATTAGTCGATGACCTTCTCAAAAATGGCATTATTAGAGAAAGTAATTCCCCATACGCGAGTCCAGTAATTCTAGTAGATAAACCCAATGGCAACAAAAGGTTATGTATTGATTACCGTGCACTCAATAAAATAACTGTCAAAGATAAATACCCCATGCCGATCACAGATGATTTAATACATAAGCTTCATGGCTCCAAATGCTATACGTCACTTGATTTAAAAAGCGGGTATTATCACGTAAATTGTAATGAGGGTACTATTTCGAAGACTGCATTCATTACACCAGACGGTCATTACGAATTTCTCAGAATGCCTTTTGGTTTATGTAATGCGCCGTCAGTTTTTCAACGTTTGATGGACACAGTTTTAGGAAAATTAAGATTTGAGAAGGTAGTTTGCTACATGGACGATCTATTAATAGCTACAGAATCGGTACAAGAAAATGTTAAACAACTCGAAAACGTCCTAGAAATTTTACAAAACAGTGGTCTAACAATTAACCTCGAAAAGTGTCATTTCTTTCAAAGCTCGGTAAATTTTCTCGGATATAACATATCAAGTGATGGTGTTCGACCAGGTAGCAAAAAGTTAAAAGCTGTTGAACGGTACCCTGAACCACAAAATGTTCATCAAGTTAGACAATTTCTAGGTTTAATTAACTATTTTCGAAAGTTTATAAGAAATTGTGCTTTGTTGTCAAGACCTTTGACCAATCTTTTAAAAAAAGATAGCGTGTGGAAATGGGGAACAAACCAAATGCAGGCATTCAGTAATTTAAAAACAGAACTTTTGCAAAATGCGGTACTAAATATTTTTGATCCTAAACTTCCTACTACATTATACACAGATGCGAGCCGAGAAGGTTTAGGTTGCATTTTAACTCAAATAACTGACCAAGGTGAAAGGCCGGTACATTTTTATAGCAGACAAACCACTAACGAGGAAAAGAAATATCACTCTTTCGAATTAGAATTTTTGGCTATCATTGTAGGTCTTCAAAAGTTTAGGCATTATTTACTGGGTTCCATGTTCAAAATTATTACAGACTGTAACGCTGTAAGGTATACAATTAACAAAAAAGAAATAAACTGCAGAATAGGTAGGTGGGTTTTATTGACACAGGAATTCACATTCGATATATTGCATAGGCCAGGTACACAAATGCAGCACGTTGATGCATTAAGCAGAAATCCCCCTCTTAGAGACTCTTCGCCTCTTCCTGTATCAACTGAAAGCGTGATGGTGATAACAGAAAGTGATTGGTTACTGTCTGTACAGTTACAAGATTCAAATATTTGTTCTATAAAAGAAATATTAGAGTCAGGAGATGCCGAGCCGCATAAAAAAATATTTAAAGATTATGAATTACTAGGTAATAAAGTGTATCGTAGAACAGAGTTTGGCAGACGTTGGCTAGTTCCTAAACAATGTATTTGGCAAATAATCAGGGCAAACCATGACGATTTAGGGCATTTTGCCGTGGATAAAACTCTTGAAAGAATAAAATCCTTATATTGGTTCCCTAAAATGAAAAGAAACGTGTCAAAATACATTAAAAACTGCCTTAATTGTATATATTCAAAGAATATCCACGGCAAAAAGGAGGGTAAGCTTTATTCTATCCCTAAATATGCCAGACCTTTTCATACATTACATATTGACCATTTAGGACCTTTTGTAAAAACAACACTCCAAAATAGTTACTTATTAGTGATTGTAGACTCTTTCACAAAATTTGTGTTTATTTCGCCTGTCCGCAACACAAAAAGCCAGATAGTTGTAAATGAACTCAATAAGATTTTTAAAGTATTTGGAAATCCAAAAAGACTGATTTGTGATGCGGGTAGTGCATATACGTCGCATTTGTTTGTTAATTTCTGTAAAGAGAAAAACATTAGACACCACGTCATAGCCACAGCAGTACCTCGTTCGAATGGACAAGTCGAACGTTATAATCGAACGATTTTGGATGCATTACGTAGCATGGGGGCTAGTACGGACTACAACAAATGGGACCAACATATACCAAGTATTCAGCAAGGCATCAATAGTACGATTAATAAAACAACAGCGGCTATACCTAGCGAGGTGTTTTTCGGATATAGACTGCAAACTGACTCTGATAAGTTTATAGAAAGCTGGGAAGAAAATACTGTTGACGTCACATTATTGCGGAATAAGGTCAGTTCACAAATTCTGAGTAATGCTGACAAACAGAAGCAGACGTTTGATGCTAAACGGAAGGAAGCTCGAGAATACAATGTGGGTGACCTGGTAGTGGTAAAAGTACCCAGTCAATCAAATGACGGTCAAAGTACAAAGCTAATGCCAGTGTTTAAAGGTCCATTTCAGGTTATTGAGGTACTGGGACACGACCGTTATAAAATTGCCGACATGAGAGGCGCGGAACGATCTTCAAAGAGATACAATGGAATTACGTGTGTCGAAAATATGAAACCATGGATAAGGCTTATAGATATTGACGACTAAAGTTGATGACCAAATATGTCCTGTACCAAGAAAGATCCAAGGATGTTGTCAGGTATTTATTACATCATTTTTTATATTTTTCATTGCAAAGTTTTGAATGTTCATTAAAACTCTTTTCGAACTGTCAAGTGCTTTTGCTTCGAACATTTTTTTTGTCAATAAAAGAAGGTAGATAGAATCTTGTAGTAATAATGTAATAATAAATAACAAAACAACCTGTCTTATATTATTAGGATATGAGGTCGCGTATCTAGGGTCTGCCAATACAATGGCTAGGGAAAGCTTCGCGTGTGAAGCCGCGTACCTAGGGTTGTGAGACGACGGACCGCTAGAGAAAACTTTATATCCTAATACTCTTTATGTCGGATCTAAGAAGTGTGTGAGAATCTAAGGTTGCGACAATGTGGCAGCGCAACTTTAGTGCAGCTACATATTCTTAGTTACTGACTGATACCCAGTAGGATGTACTTAGTAAAATACTCGACAAGTACTTATTTATTTATGTTGTTCTCAGCAAAACCACCAGACAATGACACTGCCGAGGACGACAGCGTGCGCAGGAGGGCCGGATGTTGTCGCCGAAGGTTTTAAGTGGCGCTGCAGACGGTGTTGCGGCATATCTTTACTAAATTACATTATATTAAGTGTCTAAATGATTGAGAATAGTGGTTAAAATGGTAGTTTTGGATGTAAAGGAAGTTGTAGAGGGCGCTGGTTTAGTACCGTAGCCAACCACAGACCATTTCCGGCAAGTTTTAATTAAATACTTTACAAACGTAACGTCCGGTCTGGGTTGGCGGCTTAGCTGCTATACCGGAGCCCCTCACTTCTCTTTTGGACGCAAGACTTAGTCGAGCTATCAAGGTGATAATTAAATTACGGAAATGCTACCAACTATTGCCAGCACTCGCAGCTTCCGATGTTTGCACTGGATATTAACGGTTGATGTAGCTGTTAAATTCAAAATCAATATCTTAAGGTAGGTAGTAATATTGAGATATTTTTGTTTGTATTCCGTAGAAGAGGCTTTTTGAACATACTTTATTCCTAGGTAGGCTTTTGGTTAGAGCATTTTGATTATCTGTAGGTCTTTAGTAGAAGACAATTTAGGTAATCCTGCTGCAATTTGTTTGTTAATCATTTAATATTTATAGCAATCGAATGTAGTTGGTAAGCAGAATTAAAAGGTAGGTACTAAAAGTGACATAAAAAAACCACGACTGCTAGAACTTCAGACCCACGTTTCTTAACAAGTAAAATCGCGACATTTAACTAGTATAGCCTATGAAGTGAAAAAGAAACTATTAACATCACTCACATAAAATACGACAAGCCGTTTAAGCTCTAGGGCGTTCCAAAGAAATATACATACACTCGAAAAACATAAGCTTCCTTCTTTCGCAGGCGGATAAAAAGCTATCGTGACATCATCATATCAACTCATCGTGTTCCAGTGCTTTGTTTTTTCTATGAAAAAGCAGACTTTATGACCACACTAGCCAAATTGTAGGTTGGGATAATCGCAAGAGCCAAAAATCTTCTGAAAAAACTAAATTATTCTCTCACACTCTTAAAGAATGATAAACTCAAATGACGCATAGGGCAGCATTCTTACAGCTTTACAGTAATACGAGTATATAAATCTAATCGCATCGTTACATGTTATGTAGTAATAAAATACAATTATTATGTTATCGACACGAAGGCGCCGAGTTGTATATTACACGCCGCTTCCGCAACACTTGATACTAATACTTCCATACTTCCTTCAACAACAACATTGTTGTGTTCCGGATTGAAGGACAGTATTTTCACGGACTGACAGTTTTTTGCTACATATATGAAACTAAAAAGTACACAATTAATATACTTTATCACGTTTAAAGCCTAAAAGAATAAGCCCGAGTGTCTAAATTTCCGGAATCGAAATTTCAACATCGTCAAATCCGCTACAGCGCCATATACCGGCCAATTATTACGTTATTTGACAAATGTATACTGCCAACTCAATATTAAAATAATATTAAATTTATGTAACTTCAGTCAAGAGCTTGTGAAGATAGAAAGCCGTAATAGGAAATGTTATCCACAGTATAGTATATAATATCAATATGATCTCACTTTAATCTATAATCGCTGTGTGATATTAAATCTCATAGCTAGTACGTATGTCTGTCTAGTCATGTTCCCACGAAAATGTAATATAACGGTGGCTTATCATAAAAAGAACATAAAAAACATCGGTCAGTCAGTTATCTTACAATCGATAGTCAGTGGCAGATGATTGTGGTGTTTTTTTTTTCATAGTTACATTACTGACCTTCGTTTTATTTTACTGTGCCCCGGTTGATTATAGGCCGATCTATATAGATCTCTGCTCTAGATTCCAACTAGTTTTTCTATCAATTAGCTATATTATATAGGTATATGTATATAGAAAATAGATACACGTTTGCCCTTATGTACGGATTTACATAAGGGCAAACGCTTGCCTAAAAGAAACAGATTAATCAAGGAGATAGAGATATAGGCAAAGAGTCAATGTAATGCAAATACAAAGCTAATGAATAGCTTAATTTTGAATTAATCTTTTTGGTGGTAAGGTTAGCAATTTTAATTCAAATTCATTATACAAAAACGAGTGCGGCTGAAATCAGCAATCTGCGTTGGGATGCCGATTTTGTGATTTTAGGGATAATCAAATGAAGCAAATTGTTTGTAGGTATGTTTTTTTACTAATTGCTGTTTTTAAAACAACTAATCACTAAGAATGGAATATAGCGTCAGCTGCTCTAAAAAAGAAAAGCTGTGTGTAAAATTATTATTTTTAACTTTTTTGTAGATCAAGCTAGACCAGATCAAAACCAATAATTGCGTCGATTCATATTTCCCGAACCATGATATTCAAGTTAAAAAAGTATTCTTTAAAGTAGTAGTATTCTGACTGGTCACCACTTACATACTTACATACATAACATGTAGCAAATTTAAAACGCTATTCAAAACAAACATATGAATAGCCTTCATTATGCACTTACCTAGTTACAAGGCCCACTATCAGCCGTTGTGTCAATCTAAGAGTCTGTGAGACGTCTGCCGTCTATCCAGTACTATCCACTCAGGGACAGGAAGCCCTAAGAATTTCAAATTGTATCTACCCCAGTTACATTGTAATAGACTTTTACATGCCTACTGGCTAGTGATTGTAGAATTTGACTATGAATGCTCGATATAATGAATCTAGTTAGATTTAATAAGTCAAAGGAAGGACAAGAATAGATTTTAGTTACCGTAGTTGTTAATGATGCGTGAAAGCTCGTATTCTTAATCTAAATTTATCAAACACGCGTTAGTTTTCTAAATATGTTCTTTTCTTTTGTTTTCTTGTAAGTTTCAAACCTCATCGAAACTGTGTTACATCATTTAAAAGATGTATTATGAATTATTATATATCAAGAAGTAAAGGAGAAAATTATTTTTTCCTCGCAAACCGAATTTAAACTCAACTTAAGTTCTTTAGGAAACAATGGCAAATAAAAACTAAACAAAATTAATCAGCAGAATTAACCTTACATGAGAAATTTAAATAACACCAATAGAAATTCCACAAAAAACGAACGTACGAAACAGATTTCTATTTGTAAACTTTTTGTAATGCTGTTGCCGGATCATCTTCTTGACATTACGTAGCTCTGACATCGACAGGTCTTGACAGTTAGGACTCCGCGGCTTTTCTTATAAATAAACACGACAAAAAGCTTGCGTAAAATTCTCACATAGATAAATTAACCACACGTTTATTTTATGTTTCTCTCAATCAGAGAAACATAAACTTTGATTATATGTTAGCAAGGTCGTAATTTGTTTGAGGAGATGTTGAAAGATAAGACGTTTTGCATTAGATGCGCACGAGCAAGTGAATCGTGCAAAAACGCAATGAGATCACCATCGTTGTCATTTGGACGTGATGGGTACCTGATCTAAGGGCTAGCGTCCACTTAAAAAGCTAGACGAAAAAAAATTGTTAACTGAAGACTTGAAAATAAAAGTATGACGCCATAAAACAAAAATAGTAGCGGAGTTTTATCATCATCATTTTACCAATAATTCAACATATTTAATGAAATATACCCTCCATATTTCATGTCTCTAGATTCAGCGGTTTAGACTTTGCGTTGAATCCTAGCATAAATATCCTTACACATAATTATGTAAGTAATTCTGTATTTATTTTGTAAATGGTCTCTATCCTAAGGTTGCCTGGAAGAGATCGTTTTTATCGATAAGGCCGCTACTTGTGACACTAGAAGAAAGATTTTTCCTGTATATTTATGGTTTGAGTGTCTGCAATAAAGAGTTAATTCATTAATTAATAATTCCATAGCACCAGCAAATGCTGTTTCATTGGATCAGACCTTTAGATCATAATCCGATATTCAGCACTGCGATGACAGATATGTATGAGGTCTGAAGACTCAATGAGCAGACGTTGGTTCGCATACCACATACATACCCCGATAGATCTGCTACTCTGTTAGATTAACGGTGATAAAGAAGAGTAAGAAATGTACTGAGTAATAGCTATCAACCACTGTAAGCCTGGAGGCTTACTTCGTGCATCGCAAAAATTCCCATGTGATAGTTATCTATTCTGATTGTCTGTTCTCTGTCTAACCAAATACACTATTGGCAAAAAAAAACGCTTTAACCTTTAATCGACGTTAAATCTCTGTCTTAAATTGTACATGAAGTATTTACACAGTGACTTACTTACACAAAGTTACTTACGTACGTAAAATATACTTTAGACTCGTATTTTTTAAGTTCATAAGTTAAAAAGGCAAAAATAACTTTAGGCACACTTTACTATAAAGTTTGCAATTAATCTACAGGCTTAAGAATGAACTTATTATAGCAGTGACATTGCTTCTATCCTTAAAATTCAATTGCGATTGTCAAATTAATGCCTCAAATACAAGAGAGTCTTCCAGGCCTACACAATTTAACGTTCTTCACTTTCGTCAATAGAAAACAAAACGAAAAATCTTTTTTGCTACCAAAATAAAACAACAAATAATTTTACTAAAAAAAGTTACTAGCTGTTTAACTTTTTCAGTTATTTCGATTTAAAATCGAACTTCTAGACCAATTTTGATAAAATTAAAGTGTGGCCAGAACTGTTCACGGAAAAATCAGATAACAAACATTAAATAAACAGAACAACAGATACCCTCTTTTTTGAAAGTCGGTAGAAAATAATTACTACATCCATAGTCTCGACAGCATCAAGCGCAGAAGCTATTTCTCTTAACATTTTCTTTTCCGTAGTGATGAGATTTTGATAAGCTTGTGAATAGTTTAGTCAGTCGGATATCAGAGCATCGATATCCGACTGACTGATCTGTTTGGCGGTCTTTGTTTCGTCTCTCATTGCACTGATTATAATCATTTCGTATAGGCAGTAAGTTGGTAGTTGCGTTCTTATTATTTCCGGTGCGTGATAATGTAATGATATCCTTTTAAAATGTTTAATATACAACCAAAGATACTTAGTCCTTAAGCGTATATGCTATAGATGTTATGTCTTGCGTCAGTAAGAATTAATTAAACACAAGCCAAGGTTTTTACACCTACAGATAATAATTTAACAATTTCTTTTGAATATTTTCAAGTCTCTTGCTCTGAGAGCAATGAAGATGATAAAGATAAACATTTTTTTCTGTGCTCAAGTTTCAATTATTCCAACTCTACGGAATAATAAAATTTTTCATCTCTTGATCTATTTATATCCTTGATTTAATGTTTTCTTATCATATTACGATGGATAAAATTTAACTATTTTTCGCCAAAATCTCCGTCACTCTAAAGTGCCTATCTATAAGGTCAGAATCTAAATAATGTCAAATAAACACTTGCAATATGGATACAGCTTATAAAATCATAGTTCTTGTGTAACAAACAACCATAATAAAATATTACTAATAACAAAACAGAGCAATCATATTTGTCATGAGAACTATTAAACTAACAACTAATATTAACTAATCGTATATAAATGAGATTTATAAGTTATTTTTTTTAATTTAAATTTAATAAGACTTGCCTGTAACGAACGTTATTCATAAGTCATATTTCATAGTTTATTGACTTTTAAGTCAATAAATATGACTTCACTTCACTTCACTTCACTTCACTTCACTTCACATCACTTCACTTCACTTCACTTCACTTCACTTCACTTCACTTCACTTCACTTCACTTCACTTCACTTCACTTCACTTCACTTCACTTCACTTCACTTCACTTCACTTCACTTCACTTCACTTCACTTCACTTCACTTCACTTCACTTCACCTCACCTTACCTTACCTCACTTCACTTTACTTTACAAGACAGAATAGCTTGTTTACTTAAAATAAATATCCATGAACTTTTAATCTTTGTCTGAATTCTTAATCTTTTTTTTCACATCTTTTCAGTTGATCTTGTATAACAGAGGCCCAAGTCTGGTATTTGACTTCTGGTGTTTCAGAATTACAATTGAGTTGCTTCGTAATGGTCGTTTGCTAGATTTTGTAGTCTGTTAATGTTAAGTTCTATCCTGACCTACTCTATGGCTAAACGACCATTATACGACACAATGCAATTTTTATTCTTAAACAATTCAAATAAAAGACTTGTGAAAAAAGTGCTCCTTATAGTGACAATGAAACTATCGATACTGCAGATTCGACAAAACATATATCTTAGAAAAATATATATGAAACTAGCTGACCCGACGAACTTCGTACCGCCTAACAATTATATATTTTTAAACCTTCCCTGAACTTTCACAATCTTTTCAAAACCAAAATCAGCCAAAACGGCCATATCGTTCTCGAGTTTTTGCGAGACAAACGAACAGCAATTGGTTTTATATATAAGAAGATTTTCATATATTAGATTATTCAGCCCTAAGTCTTTTAAACTGTCTTAAGGGTTCTAAAGTTTTCCGTAAAAGACATTAGGTTCAATAAATTTGAACCTGTCTCAGTTTCCCCGTCCCCTAGCCCATCGAAGGTCACAACAAAACTATTACAGCTATCTTCAATTCTCTGCAAATTCACAAGTAATAACCACTTTAAGCAACAAAAGGCGTAACAAACCTGATCGCAGTAAATGCTAAGATTGCTCTAAGTATAAGCTAGGGCATGCAGTTACTCTAGTTCCTAGATCTAGGTTAGCTATCTAGATACTAGTCTGATCTTACTCTGCCTGAAGCGATCGGATATTATTTATTGATAGTTTATGATAAACTCATTTATAGTTTATGATAAACTGGTGTCCTTGATTGCGCAGTTTTCTTACGTTATTTTCTGAGAGAAGGTAATTTAAATGGACATACAAAATATAAAGCTATGTTGTTTTTTACGTTGCCCTGAATTCATGTAAAAATATATATTAGTAGCGGTACCCCGCGGAGATACCTACCAGCGGAAATCTGAATACGCATGGGAACGCTTTATTTTTCCGGGACGAAAAGTAGCCTATGTTAATTCAGGGCACGCTATCCTGGTGCCATAATTGATCCGAATTCGTTCAGCCGTTTGAACGTGAAGGTTGAACAAACAAACACATGTACCCACCTACAAAACAAGCTCTCATCTTTAAAATATTAGTGTGATAATAATAAATGAAAAAATGAATTAACTCTTTATTGCAGACACACATAAAAACATACTGGAAAAAAATTACATCCATTTTAATATCTAATAGTACCTTTCTTACGGTAATGATGACAATATTGACTAAGCTGCTCTAACAATACGTGTACAAATTATCAGATTCAATTATAGCGTACTTATTATCTTCAGAATTTAAGACAATGCACCTATTTTATATTATATTGTGACCCAAAAATGGATTTCTCTCAGTGTAGGGTAAACAAAGTCTACACATGTTATGGATATTCTCTTAACTTGACTTTTTAACACGTCTCTGATCTGGTCGTGACGTGATATATTCGCCTAAGCCGACTCCTACTAATGTTCCCGTGGACGTCCAAACATTGGCCTAGGAACAAAAAACAAAAAATTCTCAAATAATTATTGCCATTGAAGTTAACAATTTATTCATTTTTGTTTCAGATTTATTGGAATCAATAATAATATTTCTGATGTAATAGGTGTCAAAGGTAAGATTATTATGACATATTTCAATTTATATACTTTGACTGATTATTAAACAGGCACACATAAAACTTACAAAGAAAAATCTTCTTCTATAAGTGCGTACAATTTCTAACAAGAAACTTGGCAGGAATAACGCCATAAATTCAACGGATCGATAACCGAATCGAAAACCGGCGGGAATAACGCCATAAATCCAACAAATCAAATCCTAATCGTAAAAGTCTCATTTTTATCATAACATTTTAACCTCAAGACGGTCAAATCTCTTTACTGATACTGTAAACAAAGTTCTTTCTTGTCTTTAATCTATGATACATCCAAAGCATAATAAAGACACAAACAATAAAAGTTCTCACCAAAAAAGCGTATAAAAACGTGGATACGAGTAAGACAGCACGCGTCATGCTTCTGACGTTTCAATCAAAAATAATTTATTTGTAATATTAAAACCACCCGTATCTATTTTACATCAGAACCGTGTAGTTGCAAGCAGTACTTAAATTTGAATATAACCATAGACAATGGATATAAGTTTTCCATGGTACTGAGAAATCCATTTAGTCAACGTAGTCTTTACTCAAATTTTACTACCATTCTTTACTCTACTTTTACATTCAATCTATTTATTTTTTCTTTTTACTTTGTTACATTGTTTATTTGTTTGTTGTTGTAACTTTTAATACTTTGTGTGCCGTTACAAAAGAAAAGTAAATGCATTTATTCACCTTTTTGTGTGAAGTATGACACATAAAAACACTGAAAACCTTTATTTGTAACTTGAAACTTGCAACTTTGTTTCGAGTACTTTAACATGAAGTTTAAGTCATTACCTATTCTCCATTAATACCCCAAGAAGCCAACTTTTTTAAAGAAATTCAATTACACGAATGCAGAGAAAGTTTACCTACGATTTAATACCAGTTTAGATACTGCATCAACTTATACATGTCGATATCGATCTTACGCGGCGGCACGTCACTACACCACCTTTCATCCATTGTGAATAGTGTTGTTACATATTTTTCTTTTGTGTTTCATATTATAAGGTAATTATCGATGAAACGGCCTTCTCATTCGCTCCTATTTTGTTATGTGAATTATATTGTAATACACTTTTTTGTTGGTTTATTGAAAGATCTAAGAGTTGATGGTTCGGTTGATAGCGATACAATGAGAGATGTTGTTTTAAACTGTAATTAAAATGGTGAGGGTATTATTTGTGGCTACATATATACTAAACGAGTAAACTCTGAATGAAAGAGATCATTGATTTTAGGTATAAAGATTACCTTTCATATTTTTAGAATGAAGAAGATTAGATAGATTTGAAAGATAATTTTTTCTAATTTATTTCCATAGTAAAATTTAGTCGAAGTCGCTAAAAAATTATAGCTATTGTATAAATTAGAGACGTATGTTTACACAAATATATGTTTAGAATTTAAAATCCACAAAATAATTTTGTTTTTTAGATATTCGTATAAGTACTTTTGTAGTCCTAAGACACGCAAGCTTAGCAGGCTGACGATCTATTTAAAAAAGATTGGTTAAAAGTGGCAGAAAACAGAGGAATGTGGAAGGCTTTTAGAGAGAACTTTGCCCAGGAGTGGAACAGTACCTATGGGTCAGAAAATATTAAAACTTATCAATGTCTCTGTAAATATTAGATAAGGTTAGAAATGTATAATAGCTAGATACGAGTGAATTTTGCTGATAGGATATCGGCATCAAGTACCTTGTTAGTATCGAGACCCTGACGCTTGTTTTGCCTTATTAAATGCATACTCACACGATTTCATTTGAGATGATTAAATAACTACTGAGATAAAATAGTCTTAAAAAATAGATTACTAAATAAGACATCTGGTAAAGATGGAATGGTATAAAATTACTAATTAAGTATTCTAGAATACTGATTGCCCGCTACAGCTTTTTACTAGTGTCTTGTTTTATTTTCTTGTATGTTTCTTCACAGACATATCTGTACTAGTTTTTTTAAAGGGCTTATACTCCGAGGAACAATTTATGTGACAAAAATCAAGTAGTTCCGACACTTATGTGCTGAGGAGAAGTAGGACAAACAAAACTTAATCGTTACGTATAGCAA
Organism: Ligdia adustata; assembly: GCA_947049295.1. Taxonomy (NCBI): domain Eukaryota; kingdom Metazoa; phylum Arthropoda; class Insecta; order Lepidoptera; family Geometridae; genus Ligdia; species Ligdia adustata. The sequence goes on from OX346225.1 coordinate 11,590,493, forward strand.
ATTGTACAAAAATATTTATTGAATAAATTTAATCTTAATTTATTCAATAGATTTTGCGCGAGAGTAACAAACATCCGTATCATCCATAGATACAAATTAACCCGTTTATAATATTTGTAGTTCATACACTCATATGTCCCAGTCTAAAAAACTCTCTTAGCGTCAGTAGCAGAAAACCATAAACCAAAGTCATCATAAGTAATCGGACACTATTAGTCTGTCGACCTTACTGTGATCTTCGAACAAGTCATAAAATATAGGAGTGGTAGGATCAAGGTCTTAGGCGTGAGAAACTCAAGCCTTATCCGGCTCCTGCTGATCTGTCTGACGAGGCAATATAGAAATTGTATGGAAAAAACTGTGTATTAATGCACGAATGCTGAACACGGTTTTTTTTGTTGAATTAATACTTTCAGGTGTTTAGTAATAATCATAGGTAATAATGAAATAATTAAAATGTTTTTTTTTTCCTCTTGATTATTATTCTAGTTGATTAGTTTAAGATTTACTATGTTCGAAATTTTCCCCGATAAGCAGGATTCACCGCGATGTTTTCATTCACCGTTGAAATCAAATTGTAATTACCTAATACATGATTGAAAAATTCAAGAGTGCATGCTTGAACTTAGGATCGAACCCGCCTTCCTCGCTAACTGCACAGTGATGGCTGTTTGTTGCTTTATAACATTTTATCTCTAGTCAGAGTGTCTAAGCCGCCCACAAGGCGAAACTCACTAATTGTATTGTATCTAAGTAATGCTACTGTACCTATTTTAATATAGTTAGCTATATTAAAACATTTATCAGTTTTATTACAATATCCGGCTCTCCGTCGGTGCTATAAAGCTTAATACTTCGTAATTGAGACATAAATATCGTATTGAACTAAAGATTATATCGTTTCAGTGTAGTGATTTAACTATGTGCATTCGTTTGACGCTAACTTTGTAGTAATATATAACTATATGACCCGGCCACGCGTTGCTGTGGCTATTTTATAGCGTCAACAACACGTGGTAATTATGCTGTTAAAATGTAGCTTATATGACACGTTCGTAGATTTACCATAGCAGCGCCATCTATTGATTACTTACTCAACCCAGTCGAAAGGTATCGACATCTGTTAGAATCATTTGGAGTTAACAGATAATTGTGACTGTCAAATAATAACAGACAAATAATTAGCAATAAATTAAAATTGCGACTATAATTTGAGATTTAAACTATCCTATCTCTCAAGTTGGATCGAACTGCACATGGTGTGCGACTTTTATTATAATCGGTTAAGTGGTTTAGGAGTCCATTGAGGACAAACATTGTGACACGAGATTTATATATATTAAGATATGTAATAGACCGCTGAGCGAGAAAATAAATAAATAAATAAATATTTTTCTTTTTAGAAAGACATGGCATAAAAACCGTTATCACTGGAGAAAAATCACTGCTTATAGTCTTCACATCCACTATGATGCTTGACTCGAAGTACTGGCTCAAAAATGTTTACGTAGCTAAAACCAAATTAACTTAAATTAGGTAAACGGACCGACGACATGGTAAAAGTAACCAGTGGATGGCAGCTTGTCATTCGGAATAATCATAATCATTTATTTCTCTATAAAGTACATACGATTGATGTATAAAAAAAGATATAATTACACTAATTCATTACAATAATTATGTACCGAAACCTCATCACAATGTACACAGCACCTACACTAAGTAGCCTTGTGCAGTAGGTGCTGCTTCTCTTGAGGACTTAAACAATTTGTTCATAGGAGTGAATGATTTTATGATTTTAGTTAGTAAACTAGTTAACAATGTTCTTAAGTTAGCTTTAATTAAGAGAATGAAATTTAAACTTGTATTTTCTTTGATAAACTAATTATAGTAGGTACATGTCATTAAGGGCATACAACCCTTAATGACATGTACCGTATGTCATGTCATTAAGGGTTGTATGTTAGATAATAAATGGAAAAATCCTTATAAGAAAAATATGTGTGTGTGTATTGTAACTGAGTGAGTGTGTGTATGTATGTGTGTGTGTATGTATGTGTGTGTGTGTTGCAATATTGGTCATATTTTTGTTTTAATAAATTCTTCCGTTTCGTCATAGTTTTTGCTTTGTAGTCATTTAGTTAGTGCTAATTTTGCATCTCATCTATTTAAAGTACGTAAGTTTTTAATTTCTTTACTGACGCAGTTGTATAAATAAGGTCCCAGGAATAGCAGATGTCGTTTAGCTAGTGCAGTCTTAATTTTAGGCAGACAAAGATTTTGTCTTTTCGTCTACTATCATCATTATTATGTATCCCTAGACTTTTAATGAGGCGATGCTGAGTAAGTATAAGGTTTTTTAGGTGCAGTTGTCGGACAGTCAGTACTTTGCAGTCTCTATAAAGTTCTTCAGTAGGAAACCTGAAGTATTTAAAAGTTGCAACTTTTAAAACAGACCTTTGAGCCCGTTCTAAATGCTTCATATGCGTGTTAAAATCCCCTCCCCACGAGCTATCGCAAAAAGTTATAATGGACTCACATAATGCACCATAGATATTAAATATTAATTTTCTATCTTCAACTTCCCGAAGATGTTTAAATACAAAAATGAGTTTACGGACTCTTTTAGCGAGCGCTATTATATGAGGTCTCCAACTGATATTTTTGTCGATAATTACTCCTAAGTATTTAATACTAGGGACAGAATGCAATTTCGGGCAATTGCAATTATTGAACCCAGGGCATTTGTTGTGAATAACGAGATTAATGCATGGAATTTGTCCATAATTATTAGCAAATGCAATATAATATTTAGTTTTTTCGACATTCAGTGTTAGCATATTATCAAACAACCATTTATTTATCATTTGAAGCCCAGATTGTGAGTGAGAACGAGCCTCCTCCCAGCTTTTTCTGAAAAAAATTAATGGTGTGTGATCAGCGTATGAAAAGATTTTACCGTTATTTAGTGACGCACTACAAAGATCATTTACATATACAAGGAAGAGACTCGGGCCCAAAACACTACCCTGCGGCACTCCAAAAGATATTGCCTCTTCTTCACTAACTACACCGCCAATTTTCGTCCTCTGCGATCGTCCTGTCAGATAGCTTTCATAAAGACTAATTGCGGTATCGCGTATACCAATTCGCTCTAACTTTTTTACTAGGATTGGTACGGAGACCGTATCGAAAGCCTTTGCAAGGTCCAGTAAAACTCCAACGAGTTTTTGTATCTAGCTTGTCTACTATAAAGCTAGTAAGTTCCGTTACTCCATTTTCAGTTAATCGGCCTGCTCTAAATCCAAACTGCCGTGATGAAAGAATGTCGTATCTGTTTAGGTATAATTTATGGCGATTGTTCATAATTTTTTCTAATATTTTAGACATTATTAGGAGTATAGAAATAGGCCTATAATTTTCAACCCGGTCTCTGGCCCCACCTTTGTATGTCGAAGTAATAACAGAAGTTTTAAATACAGTAGGAAATGTGCCTGAAGTTAAACTAAGATTACAAATATGAGTAATAATCGGAAGTAGAGTTGGGGCTGATTGCTTTATAACTTATCGATATACCATCAATTCCTACAGCGCAGTCATTTTTCAATCCACTGATAAAACGAAACACTTCAGTTTCATCTGTTTCTAGTAGACCAATTGTATTTAATTGTAATGGTATATAGTTTATTAGTCTAATACTTTCCTGTGAGTAATTATTATCTTTAATTTTACTAGCCAGCGTTTTGCCTACGTTAGCAAAGTAGCTGTTGACGTAGTTGACAGAATCGGTAGTGTTAGCTTTTATCGTTAATAGTTGCTCATTACTACCTCGGTATTTTTCGGTATTTGTAATTTTCCTAACTGTTTCCCAGGTTTTCTTTATATTATTTTTATTTTTCTCAAGTTCTGTTCTATGATAATCAATTTTAAGTTTTTTCAATATGTTTGTACAAAAGTTTCTGTATCTCAAATAAATTTTCTTTAAAATTTCATTATTTGGTGTGTTTCTAAGGTGTCGATGCATGTTGTCACAGTTTCGAATACAACGTAACAAACCAGAAGTTATCCAGGGTTTCATTATGCGCTTGCTACAAGGCGTATTGAAGTAATGTGTATTGGATTTAATTACTTCCGTAAGCTTATTGGTTAGGATTTCAGCTGCCAGGCTAGCATCCGATGTTTGCAAAACTTCATTAAACTGAAGGTCTTTTATTTGAAGATAAATTTTATCGTAATCTACTTTCATACAAATTTTTCTTGAAGGAAAACAGTTTGTTAGTTTCTGCTTAATATTGACGAAAACAGGGCGATGATCTGTTATAATTGTGTCAATTACAACAGTGGTGTTTTGGTAGTTACTTTTTATCATTGTGTGATCCAAACAGTTATGTTCCCGGGTAGGAATATCGTGACTTGGTAGAATGCCATGACTGACTAGAATGGCGTTCTAAGGAGGAGGCCTATGTTCAGCAGTGGACGTCTTCTGGCTGATGATTATGATGAACCAAATTAATAACGTACCACCCACCACAAACTCCACGTATAATATATAGATAAAAAATACTTTATTGTGATCAACACACAAAATACGGGAATCAAAATACGAGTAGCAGTGCGACATGAGGCGGCTTCATCTCTTCCAGGCAACCTTTTGATGTTAATCATAACTTTTAATCATAATGCATTATGGGAAGTAAAATCATAGAATACCGTAGAATAGATACAGCATTATAATAGTTTTTTTTTCTATTTGGATGAATATTGTACGGAAATTGCTTAGACCCTGGATTAACATACACATATGTATATGTCTGATTTACCGAAACGTTTGATCGATTCGACGCGTGACCAGAATGCCAGTTTTTTTTTACCAAGCGTATGAACATTGCCATTCAGCGTAGTAGTGCGGCTAGCATGATGGGCATGCTACCCTCTGTATTTATTATCTGTAGATCTTAAATGGTCTATAAGTAATCTTTCTGTCATATTTTTTTTTTTGTGTTGTAGTTAGTCATTTCGTTTCAGGACCACTATTTGTGAATTACTACAATGTTAATTCCCAGGCAGTTAAACAGTAAAAGTAAAATAGATCTTAATTTCATATGAATTGTATACCTTAAGACTTGCGCAATTTTTTTCCAATAATATCCAATTTTGTAATTGAAATGCTCCGAAATAGCTAATGAATACCGATAACTGCCTGTACATTTGAATTCGCCTTTCCAATTGCTATCTCTATAGTGAATATTAAAGCTCCCACATTTCTGTACAAAATGTTGTATTTAATCGGGCCGTGTTCCCGTTGACTTGTTCATTTGTCAATAATTTATATAGTAAATTGACGGCAAAACTGTTCGCTCGGCTGAGTGTTTGGTGGATGGGAAAGCGATTTTCAAACGTTAATTAAACAAACGCCTTCTGTTTGTGGATTTAAATGTACTAAGTTTTACCATATATACTTATCATACGAGCGAGCTTAGCGTCTACTTATAGTCAGATAGATAGATAGATAGATAGATAGATCAACGCTTTATTGTAGACACACAAAATATAACAATACAAAAATATTAATTTACATATAGTGCCACAAGTGGCGGCCTTCTCGCTAAAAGCGATCTCTTCCAGGCAACCTTAGGATGGAAACCTCTGAGAAAAAAGATGTATAGGACGGGGGTGTACTTACAATAAAGAAAGTAATTTTTATTCGTGTCTTTATTTATGTCTAATCTAAGTTTTTATATAGCCGCAAAAATGATTGTAGTAACGACATGTTCCCAAACAAAACGAAGTTTCCTAGACAAGTGTTACGCAATTATCTTACACGATGATTAATTAAAAAAGCAATAAATAAATCAACTGTTCTATATAATAAATTCGTTGCATTGCAATCAAGTAGCTCATGTTACCAATTCAATAATTGCGGGGAGCAGCTAGTAAAATAAATAAATGTAGTTGATCATTGCATGGCAACACTTCAGTTTTCCGAGATAAAAAGTAGCGATGATGTAGAATTTATTTTTATTTGTTTCCTAGTTACGCTCCGCGGTTTTACCCGTGGTGATTGTTTGGTCGTTCTATGGGAACACTTTGCAGTTTTTCGAAAAATAAAGTATTAGGCTATGTGTTAATCCAGAGTATAGGTTATTTTCGTGCCTAATTTCATCCAATTCCCTGAAGCTGTTAGAGTGTAAAAGAGACGTTAGCGTTTATAATATTTATATAAAATTTTCGCATTTATAATATTGGTAGGATTTGGTTACTAGTAACCACATATGAAGTAATGAATTAATATAGCTTTATTGCACACCAAACAAAGCTAAAAGTTACAGCAAGTCAAGCTATAACCTACTATATTTTGTTTATTAGAATTTTAAATTTTTGTTTTGACCAATTTTACAAATTGATTAGTATTGTTTTTATTAATATTGTAAAACCTGAAATTAAGACATTTAATTTATTTTATTTTATATACATTGTTCTGCATCTGCATTAATTTATTTCGTATTATTCAAAATCGCTTTCCTTCTCACTATACTCTATCCCTAACCCGCGGTTCCCACACGCGGAATGCGGAGGCGTTTTCACACTGCGCCCACAATGAATGCTCTAATGAATTCATTCACTTTTTGTGGAACCACACCGCGCTCGACTCGCCAATTAACTGCTCGGAACTATACTGGATATTTTAATTTCGTATTAGATATGTTGACCGACTTCAAGAAGGGAAGAGGTTCTCATTTCGTCGGAATCTTTGTTATTATATAATATGTTCCCAATTTCTCAGCGACACTCATTTTTTATGATAATTTTCACTAGCGATCTTTTGTAGGTAAATTCATCAAAATTGGTCAATTAGTTTGTTTTATGAATCAAATAAACTGAAAAATTTGCTTGGCAAATGGAGGTCGCGTTTTGATATTTAGCTTTTTTTGGCTCCCGTGCAAGAAAAGCCGATTTTTTGTAGAAACTTGAACGAATGCTGTATTAGATAATGGTACAGAACTCTTAGTGCGCTCATCCAACTCGCACTTGGCCGATCTTTTAAAGTAGGTATCTATTACTTATAAAACGCATTGCGAACCACTAAGCTACCAACTGTGAACTGGTCGGAACTGTACTGGCAATTTAAATACGATTGAATTTTTACTATTAACTTTCACTGGGCTTATAAGGTTGGTTATGTAATGTTTTATTAGTATAATTTATAATCTTAATGCAGCGTTAATGGTCCGCTTTAAATTATTAACGGGCGAACATCACGAAATGTTCATACTTTTATTTCCGTGGTCAGAAAAGGTGATTTAATATTTTAATGCACGCTGCTATGTGTTGAAGAGAGATGCAGAGATATGATTTAATAACGCAGTTTTATGATTTATAATATTACAAAGAATAAACTTCACCTAGGCAGCAATTTAAAACTTTCGCATTTGCACCCACGATGAATCCGGGCAAAAAGTTACTGTTCACAATTGATCTGTTTGAGCGGTTCATTTTTACCCGACTGTGAAAGAAGGAGGGTTATGTTTTTCGAGTGTATGTATGTATTTCTTTGGCACGCCCTAGAGACTAAACGGCTTGTCGTATTTTTATGTGAGTAGTGTCAATAGATTCGTCTTAGTCATGAATGTGACACTAAATACATCAAAATTAAAAAAAAATTGGTGTGATACACAGGATTAAAGATTTAGCAGTCGGTTCATTTAAATCGCTTCTGATTACTGGTTTTCTATTTTTGTAGTGACAATATAAACATAGTTTAGTACCTAATTGTCCACGTCAGACCTTCGACCAACCTAGATTGACACTAGGGAAATACCGCTGCGAAAATACGACATAGATAAAAATCATAGTGTGAAGGAATGTAAAAGCTATATAAAGCGTAACTATTATTTATCATCTTCATCTAAACTACTATTATACCAGTAAATCATACTAACAGTACTTCTTAATTCCTCGCTACCTTCGTAGTAACATTAAATTTATCAAGTATCTGTATCGGAACTTCTCCACACTTATTTACTGAGAGCCTGGTACCATTCATCTAAAGATGCTACCCTGGTATCATGCACCTGGATATAGTAGGACTGTGCTAAGAAAAAACAAATTAAAGTATATAAATTATTAAATTAAATATATTATTACATAAAAAATAAAGCAAATATAAATAAATAAAGACAGCAGAAAACAGACGATCTATGGTCAGATAGTTGTTAAACAAAACTCCTTCACTTTATCTTCAAAAATAGCGAGTGATGAAGCTTTTTTGATGTTAATATAAGCAATACAAATGATCTAACTAAGTGTAACAGAAGCAAAGCATCTTGGAATGTATTTATTCAAATTTATATCTTTATTTCGGACTACTGTAGATCCATGTTGTAAGTACAAAGAACTTTACAACCTAGTGTTAGTACTTAAAACAATTAGACAACCATATATTTGCGATATTTTATTTTGATGTTGGTACATAATTTAACTTAATAAAAACAAACTGGCATTTGTGTAACAAAACTGCAAAATAATACTCACTTATATGTACATAATTTATACAGCATATGCATAATCTAAACTTGTACCTGAAACCTGAAATCCTAAACTTATCGTGGTCAAACCAAACCGCTTTATTGTGGCCCAATTCTTAGCGATCGGCAGCAAAACTGTAGTTAAGTACGTTGAAATCATAGCAGTTTAGTCCTTATATTAGAGCAATAAAGGTTATAATTGACTGGGGTTTGCAACTACCTTTGTTGTAAGACGATTTTCAGAGAGGGTGTGTGTCTGTCAATTATTTCTAATACTTATTTTTTAACAGATAGATTTTCTAATGCATGTAAGATTAAACAGCACAAGTAATACATTTAAAAAATAAAAACCACCTTACTTTTTTTACTTACATTGACTTATAAAACTGGAAAATATATCCCTTTCAAACAAAATAGCAATTTTTCAGAGAATTTGTAAGATATATAAAAATTACAACAGAAAATATTCAACGACTCTGTAAGTAGTAAGACTATGCATATTATATTATATTCATACTTTTAATTCTAAAACATATGTTAACACTATTATATTTTTGCTATTTAAATGCAAGTTTTTATATTGATATAGCTTCCGCGTCATTCCTTATGCTTTGTTCTCTCCATCCAAAGGCTGCCTTTAAGATATCGCTATTAGCGATAAGTCCGCCGCTAGTTGCACGTAATCATAAGTTTATGCTATTATTTATGTAAGCATACAATAAAAAGTTTTCTATTTATCTATTCCGACATATTAAGTAACTGTTTTCGTGCTTCTGATAGAATTTTCGTTCCGGGGCCTACCTCTTTTCACCCTCTAAATACTCACGTATTTTTTTGTTATTGGTCTCAATTGCTTCACTATGATGTATTTAAGGCCTGAACGATTTATTATTTTGAAAAAATGTATTGAATTCTGCAAAATAAAAGTTTTTAATAGGTACCGTATCAGCGCAAACGTATGACTGCTTACGAAGCTTGTAACTATAAAGTGTTATAAATGATAGAAAAAAATAAAATGGTTAAGCCTAGTAAATAATGTGTTAACTATGTGAAAAAAAACCAATAGCATCGGACAACATTAAAAGGTAGAATAGAGCTATATCTTATTGTATGGGCAAGTTGACGGTCTATAGCTATCTTAAGAACCTTTTTTTTATTTTTATCCTGAACAGTTAGGAATTTCACCACAAGTTCGCGCGACCAAGGAAGTCAGCGACACTGTAGCACTAGATGGAGCATGCCTAATCTGGAATACACTGGCTCTCAAGGAAAGCTGCCGGAACACACCGTTATGGTACTTGGCGACAGATTTTACAACTTAGGATAGTAGCTAGCCAGGCGAGCGATAGAAAAAGCCCTACCATCGTGCTATGGTTTCCTCACGATGATTTCCTTCACCGGTAGCTCAGGCTCTTTTTGCATGTTTCGTGGGATTCGTACCTCGTGCCTTTTGCACGGCAATCGACCCCTTTAGCCACGCGACCATCATCGCTACAACTTATGGTATCTGTATAAATAGAACCTACTTTTAGAGTTGATTAAAAATAATCTTCGCTTCATATACTGACTAGCAAGTGAATCCAGGAACAAAAGCCGACAATCAAAGCACTGTGTTGCAGATTACGAGTATATACTAGTAGGTAGATAGGTAGCAGCGACCACAGGCAGTTTATCATCAGAACCGTTATCGCGATCCGCTTTGCTGGGCCATCGGCAGCTGCTGGACCTTTACTAGTACCTAGGTATGCCTACCGCGGAATACCACACAATCTACTGGATCGGTAATTTATAACATTAATAACAAAGTATCTTCGCTACCCGCACAAATTTAAGGTGTGTCAATTTTTTTATATCGATATGTTCAATTGTGTATTAGGACGCTGATATTGATTCCCACTACGAATATTATATTACCTATCAAGAATCAAAATCAAAACAAGTGGTTAGAAGCAAATTCGAAAAATACCCGACAGCTAAATCGTTAAACTTTTGATGCACTCAGTGTCACTTTCACTGCTCAGACGAATCTATTGACAACACTCACATAAAAATACGACAAGCCGTTTAGGCTCTAGGGCGTGCCAAAGAAATATACATACATACACTCGAAAAACAAAACACTCCTTCTTTAGCAGTCGAGTAATTAAAAAAAAATCAATGATCAGCAAAAACTGACTCTTGCGAGTTTAGTACAAGTTTTTACGAGATGATGAAGGCTTTCTAAATAAACACACCATAATCGAATTATGATACATATATGAGACAGCAATCAATGACCTCATACAAGAGATAGGATCACACTGGTAAATGCAACGCGACAAAAAAATCATCATAATTACCTATACAATAATATTATATGAATGATGTATTTAAACTCAAACAATAAATGTAAAACCTTAACATAATGCAATGAGAATAGCTAAAGTTGGTCGAAAAATTGTTGATTTAAGGTTGCTTGGAAGAGTTAATTCATTAATTCATTCAATTTCTGGCAATGTACCTAAAAAACTGGGTGCGTTGCCCAGCTGAATCGCAAATTTACAACATAAGATGCAATGCAACAGGAATGTGGTTAGGACACTCCGCGCGTACACAAATAATTCTTCGAAAATCATCAATCGACAGAACCAGCGTGCACTCACTGCGAATGCACCCGGCGAGGCGCGGTGCGTTCACAATCACGTTTAAATGTATTGGAAAGGTATAAAATATATTAAAATACCAGCTAAGTAGCAGGTAATTCAATAGCGATATTCTATTAATTTCTGTCAATGTATCATTTACATCTCACATCATAGCAGGCGTCAACGAAAATACATCGAAATCATCAAATGCTGCTATACTTATTGCTCTGGATTTTATTTTCACGCACGTACAACAGCCAGTAAAGTAACGGTCTATTTCCCGTCTTGGTCTTAGTTTTATATCGCGGCGCAAATTGCACTTTTAATTTAACCAAGACGACCTTTGATTTGATAATTTTACTAACTTGTAAATCGATAAACATGACTCTGACAAATATACAAATCGCATGATGTTGAATAAAGGGGAAAAAACTTCAATAGTACACGCATCCGACAAGTTTATCCATTATTGACACCGTGTCGAAAGTGAGAAAGTATCGTTAGATGATGTATGATCGATTACATCGCTTACTCTGTGGCAATACCATCAAATATGTCAATATTTCTGCGGATCAAATTATTTAATGATGATTAATGTTACTTTATAAAATTGAGTAATCTTTATTAGATATGCCATTGCATTTGTGATTTTACTGGGGTCACTACGCTATTTGGAACTACGTTTCATCTTGTTCCATTTTGATTATGATGTCTCGTCGAACATTTGACAATTTGCATGTTAGGTTATTTTATAGGGTTCCGTTAAAATGGAACCCTATTACTAAGACTTCGCTGTCCGTCAGTCTTTCTGTCACCAGGCTGTATCTCATGAACCGTAGCTAGACAGTTAAAATTTTCACAGATGATGTACTGATTTCTGTTGCCGCTATAACAAGAAGTACCTACTAAAAACAGAATGAAATAAATATTTGAGGGGGTCTCTCATACAACACCCGTGATTTTTCGGTCGATATTTATAACGGCCACAGAAAGACCTACGAAATATTCACAGAATATTTAGGTCCATATTCACTTTAAAAAGAAATAATAAAAGAAACATTTAAGGATGGCTTCCATTCATACAACAATCGTCAGATTTTTGCCATTTTTTACTCGTTATTAATAATGTTGTACAGATAACGGTACGGAACCCTTCGTGCGTCCGACTAGCACTTGGCCGATTATTAATATATAATTTTTCTTATAACAATCTTATTATAATCCAAACTATGAAAAAATATTCTTATTTCCTTTATTAACCAAACAAAACTAGTCAGAAAGGCGCTCCAGAAATTGCTTAAATTAAAACTTTTATCATCATCAACTCTTACCTACCCACTACTAAGTATAGGTCTCTTCTTGCGCGCGCCATCCTTTCCTCCTGTGCTAATGTCGTCCACCTAGGTCTTATCCTAATTTTAATTACCTTACAATGAATAATACATTTAATTCTAAACGAAACTTATCTCAATACTATATTACCTAACTTAACTCGTCGTTACTCGTATTCGATTTAAAGGTATCAATCCTCATTAGAAATTACAGTTAAAACATAATCAAAAGCATGCTACGGTAAATCTCTTCTTTGCTAATCAGTCTGAAAAACGGCCACGAGAAGACCTGAACAAACTCAAGCTTGTCAAGCTACCTCAAACACGACAAGCCACCTTCAAGCTGGTTTCAAGCTACTTTCATTCCGAGCACAATCGGATAAGAGCCTAATTAACTCCCATACAAGTGCTGCCTACATGAAACGCCTAACTTCCGCGCCATAGGGCATTTCGAATCGTTTTCAATATCGGAATATCATCGCTTGCTTGCTCGTTACTAAGTATCGGATTTCCGGTATTACCCCATTTAGAAGTTGCAAAATTTACCACTACATACAAGATTGATTTTACTAATATTTCCTATATAAATTTTAATAAAGAAACTGTATTTCATAAGTAATATAATAGTGGAATAATAAATAGTTCTACTACAATAATTTACTAAATTTACTACTGTTTAACACATCTAAAAGAATTAGGCCTATTTTTTCATATTCTAATAGTTTTAAATTATGTTTTGTAATACAATGTAAAATTATATGTATTTGCATGTTGTTAAACCTATGTATATTTTTAGAATAATAGAATAATAGTAGTTTTTAGAATAACGAATAATAAATAATAATTATTAAAGATAAGAGTTTATTTTACAGAAGTCGAACGCTCTTTGAGTATACTAAATCTTTTTGATGTTGAGCGCTTCTTGTACGAGTAAATGCGTTGCTCTCAATAAGTGCTCTACACTTATTTAGATAACATTGATTGGTGATACTGCGATATTCCGAGATTAAGGGTATACGATTCCGAGATATCGAATCTCGAAATCGTATCCCTATTCGACGCTTACTGGGTGGTGTTGCCCGTATAAAATAAGCCATTGGCGGGACAGGTGTCTCTCGATTTTAATTGGAGGCCGTGTTAGGTGTATCGATGTTGTATCGAGTGAACGGCGCATGTACCACTCGAGTCGGTGGAAACGGCAGATTGATATCCGATTATAAGGACTCGGTTGCGGTTTAAGGCTAGATACAATGGAAGGGCTAGGCGGACGCGACGATGAGAAATATTTGCTAGAGAATATTACAATGTTAATACCACTATTTGATAACAAACAAATTAAAAAATATAAATATGTATATTGTGTGAGTGTTTTTTTAACTCTTCCAGGTTGAAACGGCCGAAGGTATTTCTAAATTTACAATAGACAGCTTATGTTCTGAATAATTACATAGTCCAAAATTTTTACTCTCGGGTTACTGCCGCAGGGCGCAGCTTTATAGTTCTAACTTATTCCTACAAAATCAAGAATGTACCAACTTAAAAATACATATGATTTTCATTGTATTATATATTATTACGCACTAATTTTAAATCGACCCCGAAATACCAAAAATGTCTAAGTACAATTTTTTTTTGAATAGACAACTGTTTTGTTCACAATTTCAGTGCAAGTCCCATAGTACGTACCTATGTATATCGCACGGGTATCGCACAACGTGGTAATGCTTCTAGCATTCTGGGTACGGTTCCACTTTGGTGGTGGGTTGGAGCATGTAGCATGTATTATCTGTAGATTTTAAAGGTAATCTTTTTGCTATATTTTTATTTTTGTTGTTGTAGTTAGTCATTATGTTTTTGGTAATAAAGGCACTTGGCCAATATTACGTAAATGTATATACTTACATACTAAAGAAAAGTTATATGGACCCATAGCAGAGACGCTTCGCTCGGTCAGTCAATCAGATAGTAACCCAAGTGTATTTCGTGCCCGATTGCTCTACAAACTACAAAACAAATATTTGCACTCACTTTGCATAATATTGTCATTCTAGTTAGTCTACTTTAAATTCAATTGTTCTAGTGGCATTTAGTGTAAATAAAACATAGGTGTTTTGAAACAAGTCACAAGGTAGGCGAGTTCTCCTAACGTTGCGGTTGCCTGGTAGAGGTAGGTTGTGGCGACGAGGCTGTCATACTATAACTCTGACAACGTAGATAGATAGATAGAACAATTATTTATTGCAGACACACAAATAAATTAAATACAAGAGAAAAATTCTTACAAAATATAGTGCTATAAGTGGCGGCCTTTAAGCTAAAAAGAGATATCTACCGGTCAACCTCAGGATGGATGCAATTGTGAAAAAATTACACGGTGATGTACAAATGTGAAAATGACACGATGACATCGAACGTCGACGTCTACGAAATTATATTGCATACCAAAAGATAAATTAAAATTGCAATGTATAATTGGAATTGGTTAAATTTCTATGTATCTGAACAAGTGACTTAAACTTACTCTTTCATGTTCATGTTCACCAAACCTATCCCTCTCGACGAATATTAATATAGGGGCATATTTAAACTATTTGTATAAATTATCCTGTCCATAATTCAGATATAAGTTTTTGTGTGCGTTTTCTTTTTGACCTTTTATGTTATTCACATTTTAGGCAAATGTTATTGTTCGTGTAATTATAAATAATTGTAATGAAATGTATATATATAATGTGACTAATTTGATTTATTATTCCTAATTATATGAGTGTAATTTGACTGAAATAAATAATTGATTTGAATATGAAATCTCATTACAAGAAGTTAAAGAAAATCGCGGATACAAGCTTTAAAATAAACCTTTATAAAGGTCAGTGGCAGCATAAAAACTGTACAAGTTGCAAGTTGTTGATATTTGACCACGCCTTAGTTACCTTACTTGCTACTGTCAATTCAATAGTTGCCGAGCCCTGACTCTGAACTATGCTGGTCTAAATTGGAATTTATATACCTATTAGGATCGGAAATAAGGGCCCCGCAGGAATTGCAAGCATGTAGAAGTATTCTATAGTTAAACTAGTAGGTCTACGAAATACCTAACGACGAAACAGATTTTTTTTTGGATGTTATATCAAACTCTTTGTCACTCTACTGTGGAAGATGGGTGGTTGTATTTTTCCAAATAATTTATTTGACAGGCTTACGTGTAACTTTTTCAGTTTTTTTATGTATAAACCAAACCATAGAATCAGAAATCGCTACTTTTAGTCAGTAAACCATACATACATAAAAAATTAAAAAGAGATTTAAACGTATTGTTAACTTCTAAATTTTTGAAGACGGTTCATTAAAAAGAAATAACGTCCTCCTGTTTTATGGAGTCGGTTAAAAACTAATCGTGACTTAAGCGCACACTATTCTATATCAATACATTTCATTTATTCAAACAGGCTTCATACGAAGTGAGTATTATCAAAAACTATAGAACAAATCTTTACCAATGCCACCCAAGGAGTCTGCATGATTGAAAGGAGGCTTCCATGCTTCGGGCTATTCGAAATTGTTTTAGAATAAAATTAGATGGGCACCCTGATTGCACCCCCAGGGGTACCTTCCTAACTGTGTTCATTATGGTAAGAAGGCACTATGGTGAATATAGCTTCACGTAAAAATATTTTTGAAATATGAATTTACATAACATATTTCATAAATATAAAAATTTAATCAGAAAAATATTCTAGAAGAATCAATTCGGTCGGTGCCTATATAATTTTTACGGTTATTTTGGTCTACCAACGAATTAATTTTGATAATGTATGGACATAGATAGTAGTAGGTACACCCTGCATCCTAACAAACAAAAGAAATATTTATTTTCGAAATCGAGGATTAAACACAAACAAAGTTTGAAGTCAGAGCTGTTTAAAGGTCGTAAAATATTTTTACTTTGGATATGAATGGACATCTCGACAATTCAATATGTATGTATTAACTCTTTATTGAAGACACATAAATACAATTCTCACTTCTAATGCCAACAGTGGTGACCTTGTCGGTAAAAGCGATCTCTTTCAGGCAAGTTGTAACATCTAATGACAATATTTCTTGACAAAGTATTATTAAAACGGCCACTAAGTTATGGTAAAACCAGTAAAAAAAAAGTTTTGTTCGTCTTATCATAAAATTAGAGTAGTTTAGATAATATATGTCTGAGTATAATTTTCACCTCTAATGCCTTTCGTAATGTCGTAATATTCAGATATTTATGTTCCTAATTCATTCTCTCACGCAACAATTTCATTCTGGAATTCAAATTGATAAAGGGTGTTAGATAGATAGATAAAGTCTTTATTATAGACACACAAAACATTAAAAATAACAAGAACAATTCTAACATATAGTGCACAAGTGGCAGCCTATCACTAAAAAGCGATGTCTTCTAGGCTACCTAAGGATAGAGAATTGATTGATTGGTGATTGCAAGAAAGGTATGATATAACTCGTGTAACGAATTTGTCCAACTTCACAAAGAAAGAAAAATCTCTCAAAGGACTTGTTTCATTTTCGGCCAAGACGGTGTACGTCTACAAAAATGCCTAAAAATGTTACCTACCAAAAAGGCTACCACATTTTTGCTATTGTGTACAAAAATATCTAAATTCTGTGAATTGTAGTGGAATGAAATTCTGGTAGCCCTTGAAGATTTTCCCATCCTAGGTTGACTGAATAGGTCACATTGATCTATGGATTGTTCTGTCCGTCACAAATATCAAAATTGACACAATAAAAAAGTTTTTGCGTAAATAACATGAAAAGATTTTGATTCTAAATTAATTTCGTACACTGCGATAGGTAACGTTATTTTGAATTTGGTTGATATATCAAAGATTAATAATTTCTAAAGTTTTTATGGTATTATGTAACCGTCCTGGCCTAAGCTCCATGCATTTTTGAAATATACTTTTAAAGTTCTCTATTTGTGGGAATCTGTTTTATGTAGGTATATACGAGTACTTAGGTATCTTGGATACTTCTGTACCGATTTGACAAATTTTTCTTATGTTTCAATTATTTTTTAACAAAATCAGTTGAGTACAGTGTAAAAATAATGGACGCCTGTTGAATTTACCTCGATTTTTATTTTTAAAGAATAATATGTTTTTTTAGTCTCATACAAATATATACTTTATAGTCTACATCATTCGGTACAAACCAAAATTATATTTTTATCGGTTACTCGTATCTCTCCGATGTTAGATAAAATAACTGTTTAATATAAATAAATTAAGATATTATCGTGATCCCACCCCCACATCCCATGGGTGGGACTTTCATTAAAGGTACAATATTGTAAAACAGTTCTGATAATAATAGTAAGTGTGTACAGATGATATAGAGACCATAGCTTTTCAATCCTTTGGATAAGGTAGGCGTTCCTCTATGTACGTATCTGCCTATTCTGTGTCTGAGGTAAGTATGGGTGATCTTTGCGCCTGTGTTTTATCTATCTTCTATAGGTATTATATACAACGTGTAACAGAAAGGTGTGACTTAATGGTGTTAGTCTACACGTCAAACTGAATTGTAGAAGAAAATTTTGAAAAAATCTATAAAAATATATTGCATCCTCCATACAACTTGGCCGATCTCGTAACTAATTTTTGTATGGAAAAAGTAATTTTATTTTCTCGAAATTTGCAAAATTTTCTTATACAATGAGTTCACTTTGATAGGTAGACTAACGCTCTTAAGTATTGTTACAACTTTCTGTTATACGTAGTAAAAACTAATAAGTCCTGACTGATATTTGCTAGGAATCAACGCAGAGCCTAAACCGCTGATGTAAAATTTAGAAGGTGTATTTGTTACATCCTGTTGAGGGATACTAAGAAAGGATTTTTGGAAATTCATTAAGTTATTCAAATGATGGTTCTCGGTATTAAATTTTATAGGTATTCCTTCTTATGTCCCGGACAACGCCGCATGTGATAGCTTCTTGTTAAGTTATATTTCAAGTCAATTTGAAAACTAGTTAACTAAATCATTATCAATTTCATTAGACAATCCAAATGTAAAAAAATGTTGCGTAGATAGATAGATAGATAGACATTTCTTAATTATATGCACACATGAATAATACAATAAACATAATAAACCTTATAATTACGTGTAACAAGCAGCAGCCTTGTCGCTAATAGTGATCTCTTCGTTATGCTACTGTCAAAGGTAAGCCCTTGTAAAAAAATCTTATTAAAGTACCTTTTCTAGATCTTATATTTTACTTTAAAACTCACAGAATACCATTACAACATGTGACAATACAATAAAGGTGTGACAAGACATAAGGGTGTTAGTCTACCCATCAAAATGAACTCATAGTAGAAAAATTTTTTTCAAACCAAACAAAATTTATTGCGTATGCGTATGCGACCAATTTTTGTATGGAGTCCTTAATATATTTTTTTGAATTTTGCTAATTTTGGTTTTGCAATGGGTTCACTTTGATTGGTAGACTAACACCCTTAATTATTGTCACACCTTTCTGTCACACGTTGTATAGTATGCAGTCATTGGTAAATGGAGAAGCTAATTCTACGAACTATCAATTCTCAATATGAAAGTAGAGGCATAGTTTCGTGAGAGTCCGTAGAAATTTCCTCTACGATTTCCCTAAGGAGATAAGATAAGCTAGCTTACGTACTGCTTTAAGTATCCCACAATCCTAAAATCCATGGATGTTAAAATGATCTAGATACGTTTCCCGAACAACACTCGCTGATGACTTTTTGATTGGTTTTCTCCATGTGACGTCACAACTCACGGTGATGATACTGATTCTTTAAAATAGATTGAGATACGTAATTAAGTTTTAGAAGGATCATATTTCTTTTAAGTCATTAGTTTCGGTTGTAATTTGGTTAGGCGTGGCAAGAGTAATCAGTTGTGCTGGTTAATTTTGTGAACTTTATTCGATGGTTAGGTTAGAATTACGTCGAAGCACGTATTATTCTAGTACACTTCGATTTTTGAGTTGCAGTGATTTATTTTACAAACACATAAATGCACAAATAATAAGTATAGAAATTTATCTTCTATAAAAACAGATTGCTGTTCGTTTGTCTCGCTAAAACTCGAGAACTGCTGGACCGATTTAGGTGATTTTGGTTTTGAAGTTAAGGGAATGTTTGAACAATGAAAAACATACATAACTATTAGGTGGTAAGAAGTACTCCGCTTCAGCTAATAATAAATATATAACACTAATAACTGTCGCCGTTATCAAACTTAAAATAAAGAAAGAATATTAAGAAGTTTTTATTTTGAACCATTTTACTTTTGTCTCCTCTACACCCTTACAATACACCTTCCCATATCTCTAGGTTCAGCGGTTTAGTTTCTACGTTGATTCCTTATTCATTCATATTAAATACTTATTTATACTATAGTGGTGCTAAAGTAATGTATTGATGCTCTTACTGAAA
The DNA here is from genome assembly GCA_947049295.1 of Ligdia adustata. NCBI lineage: Eukaryota > Metazoa > Arthropoda > Insecta > Lepidoptera > Geometridae > Ligdia > Ligdia adustata. The sequence continues at coordinate 11,610,454 of OX346225.1, forward strand.
GTAAATTTGACACAGATTCGTCAGTATCTATTTCCTATTAAGTGTTATTGTACCAACAAATGAATGCAGTAATTCAGTGTCATATTTATCGCAGCATCTCAATAGCATTGGACATGTATTTAATAACAATAGCTGTAGTACAGTTTCAGCACGGAATAAATACACATCGGTAGTGCTCGGGCGAAGTCGACTTGCTCCTATTTTAAGCGCTTAAGTTAACAAGTGGTTAGAACCGAGTTCAAAAAAACCCGACTGCTTAATCGTTAAACCTGTGTATCATGCAGAATTTCGTTATTTTTTTAATTTTGATACACCTAGTGTCACTTTCACGACTAAGAAGAATCTATTGACACTCCTCACATAAAAATAAGATAAGCCGTTTAGACTCTAGAGCGTACCAAAGAAATATACATACATACACTCTAAAAACATAACCTTCCTTGTTTCGCAGTCGGGTAAAAAGTATGAGAGCAATTTCTGTCGTAAATACGCAAGTAAGTCTGCGTCAAAGCTAAATGTGTTGATTTCGTCGCTTTTATCTAATTTCATTGCTTTATTTTTCATATTCGTAACAAAACTCTACACGTTTCTGTAGCTTAATCTATCTCCTACCGTACATAACTTTGTAACTTTATTCGATATACCGGATCTTAAAATTTTTGAGTTCTACTCGTATGACGATTTTGAAATAGATTATTATTCTGAGAACTTCACCATTATTACATTTAAACTTGTCACTGAGTGTACATTTAACATAAATAGATTATTCAGTTCAATATTGTGCAAGACAAAAGTATGCTAACAAGTGGTTTTTAATCAGTGGACATGATCAGCTTGCAAGCTAATATTAAATGTCACTAACTCGAATCTAGGCTAAGCTTGAATGGAATCATATTTTGTTTGTAATGTATCGATATTGTGTATTTTAGTTTTTAAATACATAATCTTTACTCTGTTGATGTAAAATTCTGGGCATACCTTTTAATCTTTTTTTATAGACAATGAAAACAAGTAAAGCGTTTTACCTGTTTCCATAGTCTTGGAATTTCGCTTTTGGTAATTACTTCTAGCTTCATTGCAATGATGTCAAAAATCTAAAATTATCTTGTAATTTGAATGTCAGAATTTTATCGATCAATAGATTTAATTTGCACAACAGTAGAACTATTTTGTGATTAATTTGTCCATGGCATTAGAATTGGGTTATTAAAATAACTAATTTCAACACGTGTAACGTATTAATATATACATACGGAGGGAAATCTTATCAAGATTACCGGTGATGTGGTATTTTTACCAACTAAAACTCCCTTTGGTGGCTTGCTTCTGTTCATACATCTGGATTCCCCATTGTAATCCTTGGAGTCCATCTAACACTTCAATCTAGGCATTTTCTTCTTGTTACTTCGTCTACTTGTCACATCTTAACGTGAGCCAATATCACATTGTTGTCTTTCCTGAGTTTAGGTTTACAGGCCACGGGGCCCGTACCTCATTTACTCGCGCCTTTTGCGACAAGCAAGAAGAAACCGTCCAAATTCTGCTACTACTAGAAGAAACAATAATATAGATAAATAATTACATTACACCGACTGTATGCTTGTAAAAGAGTTGTTTTAAAAATGTATGGAGCTCCGGCCAAGACAGTGTACATAATACCATATATACTTTAGGGCCTATTAATCTTAAATATATCAACCAAATTCAAAATAACGTAACTTATCAGTGTACAAAATTAATTTCGAATCAAAATATTTCCATGTTTTTTATGCAAAAAAGTGATTACGCTTTTTTATTGTGTCGATTTTGACATTTGTAACGGGCGGTACAAATTATAGACCAATGTGACCATTGAAGTCAACCTAGGATACATAAATATTCCATGGATGCTATAATTCTACTACAATTCACAGAATTTAGATATTTTGTACACAATGAAGGAGGCGACTGACGCATTTTTCATTAGTACATAGTTTTAGCCACATCTTTAGGCATTTTTTGGTAGACGTACACCGTCCTAGCCGAAAATGAAAAAAGTCCTTTGTGCTTGTTTGTATTTCTAACTCTTTGTGACCTTCTACAGCCTAAACCTGGAGACTGATTTTAATGTGTACAATGGATATTTGTCTTTATCTGCAGTTCGTCATAGGCTATACTAGTTGCATCCCGTGGTTTCACTCGTTACTGCTCTAAACTTTATGTTTTTGGTTTTTTGAAATCGCTTAATTCATTTGTCCTATATCACACAAGTCTATGTTGAAGGACTGTTTATTAACGTTTAAATAGAACTGACATGAATGCATATTCGAATTTAATTAACTAATTCGTATGCTATTATAATGATCTTTATCCTGAATCCTCAAAGGTCTAGGTCGATCAACTACAAAGCAAATCCTGTTCACCTAATTTTATATCTGCATATTTTTATATAATCGAAACCCATTATAATATTTTACTGGCGGTAATATTTTAAAGATATCGATAGCTTAATGGAGATAACACTAAAATTATTACAAAAACGCTACAGCAATTTAGCAGGTTGATGTGGCCGATATGAGTCGAGTGGTGCGAATGCCTGATCGTATACTGCGCCTACGCACGCTCTTAGTGATGGGACATATTATGTTTTATCGTTTATAACGAGATTCTTAAAATCTTGGAGAGTATAAAAAGACTTTTTAGTCTTACTTATATTCTTACTTATATTACAACATATATTATTTCAGTTATCCATGTGCGAGTTGTTTTGCCCGATGGGGTCAGTTAAATAAGTTTTCAAGTATATCACAGAATTACAGGTCACTATATGCAAGATACATAATGTACGTTATGTTTTATTTGAGTTATGTTACATTGAAACATTCGATTGTACAAAATATTTAATATTTCTAATTTGCGTGTTTAATCGTCATCTGATATAAAGTGCTGTTATATAAAGTAAATGCCTGTATGCTATCATACAGGCATTATCTACGTTCGTGCAAAAAATCAAATTATCGTCACACTATTGATGTAGCAACAAAGGACAAATAAACTAACAAAATCCCAAAAGTGTCAGGTACTATTATCGTTACAGTTTTGTTAGATCTAGCATGTAGACAATGTAAATAAAATCAAGACAGGCAAAACTCCGGCAAAAATTAGGATACGATACATGTCCCATCACTAAGCCTGTGGTACTCGACTAGTACTCGATGTTTACGTCACTAATCGATGGTAACGATCGAAATGCCATTGTTTCGTGTGCATAAAACTGTAGCCAACCATTTATAGCATATTAAACTTAATTGACAAGACAATAAAAGCTAGTTTTAGATGCAAACGCGTCACGCTCAAGGTCGTATCAAGTTGTTCGATTTCTTTTGACTGCGTTATTGTGTGGTATTAAAATAATTGATTGTAAGATGTTGAATGAGATAAATAGCGTGAGCTCGGTACGAGTACGTTTTATTTAGTTGGTCTATTTTTATTGATCTAATTTAATAACCATTCTTGTTGTGAATTCGCAAATAATAAGAAAATTATACCAAGCCATCGAAAATTCGTCACAGTAGCCTAGATTTTTATAATATGTCTATTTCTATAATGTATAAGATTGACAATAGTTTTCATTCTTCACGCATACTTTTTTTTTCTTGTGTATTTTTAAAAATACTTTAAAAAAATTAACATAAATTGTAAGGGCCTCTTATTTGAATGAGATAACTGTATGTAAAATTACAGTAGGTTTTTTTTTATCTAACACAGCTAGGCATTGACAATGAAGGTATTGCAAAAATTCGAATGCAACTTGGTGTGGCTGACGTCGTTCTTACTCGTACATGGACAATTAATCTGTTCCCATATGTCCCAAACTCTGTCTTCGAAAGGGAGCCGATGGAAATTTGAGTTTCTTGTGCCCCTAATTGAAAACTGGGGACAGATGAGACGTAAGACTATGTTTTTGATTACCAGGTCGTATTTCAGGTTGATTTTAATAGGTAGGTATAGTGACGCTTTTAATAGGTTAAGAACCTACATAATTTGATGATAAGATGGTATATAAAAAATATTTAATGTTTTTCCGCCTCGTCTTGATGTGTGTGAGAAATCGAAAAATTTTTGGTTTTTATGATGTGGTTCCGCCTCACCACCACCACACCGCCTTATTATTTCTCTTTCTCTCAGTATCCGACTTCCTCGCCACGTGTTTCGCCTTAGCACAAGGCATCCTCAGGAGATGTTGACGCTTCAAGCGCTCGCTCGAAAGCCTTCGAAAGCTTTCGAGCGAATCGAGCGAATTCCCAAAAAAATCATCGTGTTAAACTCCTGCACGAACGTTCCTTTAATATTCATACAACAGTAGTTTACGTTTCAAGTTATTTATATCGAGTATGTATGGTGACAGACAGACAGACCGACAGTGATGTCATATTAATATTATCCCTTTTAGGTACGAAAACCTGAAAAGACCTGCTAATTATAGAGTAAATAATAAAAGCATACAGTATGGTGACAGACAGACAGACCGACAGTGATGTCATATTAATATTATCCCTTTTAGGTACGAAAACCTGAAAAGACCTGCTAATTATAGAGTAAATAATAAAAGCAGTCGAAAATTCTCAAGCTGAAACCGACATTACCTTCCTAGATAATTAAGTAGGCTGCAAATAGGTGTCTAGACTTTCACTTCACACTGTGTAGGCCAGACATTACTTACACACTAGGAAGCCTAGGTTACCTGTATTCATTAGGCATTAGGCTTAAATCAACATGCACTGAGCCATAGCGAAAGCCGGAACTGTTTGCTACTAAATTTTAATACGTTGAAGAACCTACGTGTATGCTTATATCTTAGACTTTTCGATAGTTTTTTAGTTTTTTTATGTCTCAAATTACAGCCATAAAATTACTATTATAAATAATAATACACGTCACAATGAATTAGCCGAACAACCACCCCGAATCGTACCCGGAGCAAAGGTATCCATTACGTAGGCTGCGTTATCACATTGAATGGCAATGGCCAGCATTTGCACCAAGTAAGATCTCTCTAATTAGTACGTAAATTGATATGTACTGATTATAGTCCACCGCGACATTGCTCGTGACAAAAAAAATATATAAAAAAGTTTAAAATTTTGAACATTTATTTGACCCAAGAAGGGGTTGAAATTAAAAAAACCCTTAATCTTTCTTAAAACTAAACTTCCTAAGTACTTTCTTTTCTTTATTTCTACACCGTATAATGAATATACCATCCATATTTCATGACTAAGTTCAGCGGTTTAGGCTCTACGTTGATTCCTAGCGAATGTCTAGTCAGTCAGTCAGAACTTACTCTTTTATATATATATATAAAAGTAAGTAATGACAGATTCGTAGATTACTCGCTTATAGTCTATAGGGGCCTTTTTTGAAAAGTTTTTACAGACATTACTAAAACAGCAATTATTCTTATACATTATAGATAGAGGTTTTATGCGTAGTGTTATAAATTTCAAGACTTATAAGAAGTACTAACCCAAAAAGAAATTAGGTTACTCTTAAAAGTTGCTTACTTATTTTCAATACGGTTTCGTTAATTATACACTAGTGTTGCAACTAACTCCTCATTATTGTGATTAAATCGAGCCCTGAAAGTGTCACTCAAGCTTTTGTTCCGCTGACCTCAATCGATTACATTGAAAGGGAAAAGTTCGCTTTGATTAAATCGATTTGTACTTAATCGAATGATTGCATCGAATTATTACTGATGACATACATATAGAAAGTAATCATCGATTAATCATTAATTAAAATTATATGTTAAGTGAAGTCTTCCTTTGTTTTTTTATCTTTGTATCATAATAACAAATCGAAATTATTATAATGTCCATAAAATTAAATTTTGTCAAGAGTCTCGCATACTGTTGAGATTTTACGCGCGCATTATATCGGAGTTTATAATTGGACTTAATACATACATCGTGGCTTAGAATTTTTTCATTATTTTAAAGTTACTGTCCCATAACGCTAAAACAGTTATCTTATTTTGGTTTAATACGTATGGGAAATCAGAGAAATCAGATCGAACCAACTCGCAAACTTTAAAAACTAAAAGTGGTACACTTGATAGAATAATATGCGATATTTATGGAAGCCACCCTTTAAATATTAAGTTATTGTTTTTTTAACATGCAAAAATATTAATTATTCTTTTTACCTCTAAAGTGCGTGTTAGTTCTCGACAAAAATATTAAGTATAATCTAATGGTGCCAAGTCGCACTAACGTGCGAGCCTTCTTCGTGCGAGATGACCAATAACTCTACCCAATTTATACTTGCGTTAAATTTCACGATCGCTAATCTATATCTGCCACAGGCTTGATCTCTTTTTATTTTGTTGCAGATTATAAACATTGAAGAAACACATCTCAACGGAATTCGAAAATCACGCGCTGGCACTTTACAAAACGAAAATGAAATCCAAATTATCACCGACTCTACCACTATTATAACATTTGAAATTTGAACTACAGAAGATGAGGCCGTAGTGTCAAAGAATAAAAATGGCGCATAAAGTAAAGACAAACCATTACGTCGCGACGCACCGGTCCGGCGTCGATTCGCCCTCGTCTGGAGCTTATCTACACCGAGGATCGTCGAGAGATGAGAATGACAGTCACAGAGCGCCTTCTGAGAGGACAGTGTCAGAATATACGGTAAGTGAAACTTTGTTTCATTAGGTAGTTTTTGATTCTATATACCTAATTGTTCTCCTGATATCCGAGAGATAATAATTACACTGAAAGCCTTTTTAATTAAATAAGGCAGCAGGTTGAATTACGAAAGTTCAATTTTAAGTTCTAAAAATAGTAAAAAAGTCGTAGCTTCTCTAAAGGCTAGTTCAAAGAGACTAAATAGCTTTAGGATAATTTAGTTATAACTTAGAAATATAATTTACCAGCTTTTAGTTTTGCCTTTATTAGAATATACAGTAGTAAACGTTCTGCTATGTTACTCTTTGATTTTCTACGTGTTTTATTTATTTGTTATCTTCATAAATATCTCGGTTTCCGTTACAATAAAATAACGAGTTTATGCAAAACTCTGTTTACGTTTCCTCGCCGATATTCAGCAATAATAAAAGTGTTTATTTACGTTAATAAATTGCAAAATGTAAACTCAATAGATGCCGAAATAGATCATTAAATTATTGCTAAAAGATATTATGTTCAGAAGTTTAAAGAGTAAAGCAGACTGCACCCAGCACAGCACAGATTATGCCGTTGTACTGTAGAAAACTTAATGGGGAATGACACACCTAACGCACGATGCTATGCAACTTCGGGCACCACCGCAAGTCAAGCCAGACTACGTCACTACGTGCGTTTGCGTCAGTCATGTATGACACTTTCAAAGAGATATGGCAGATGTCAAGCACGTTGCAGCAGCAGTGCAAAATACGAAAAACAAAAATGGCCGGTGTGACATCCTACGCAACACGCTGAGTCACTACGCGATGCTCTGTAAAGCAACGCTCGCAGTGTGCCTTTAAAGTACATATATCAAAAGAAAATGTAAATCGTATATAGTAATAGGAATGGTTAAATAATTATTTGCAACAGAAATCGTTAGAAAAAATGGTTTAACAAACTCAAATTAAATGCTGGTTGAAACAAACAGCGTAAATCTTCCGTTGGAACCAGGATGTGACGCCACGCACGTCATATTCCGTCGTATTACGAATTTAAAGAAATTGTCTACAAAATTTTATTAATACCTACTGTTGTTTTATTTTATGCAATAATAGTCATGACTAGAAATAAATAAATTAATCTGGCTTTGAATTATTGTGTCTTTCTTTCGGGTAACAATCATACGTCATGTCAGAGACCTTGGAGCAACCTAGAAATTCTGACACCTGGGCGAATCACTCTGGCTATTACTATTATGATTATTTACTAATACAATCGTTTCACATCCGTTTCCGCCAAAACGTCAAATATAAAAGTCAATGCGCTTATTTTTCCGAGCTTTCTAGTCTATCATTATTTATTGTACTGTGAAACAAACTTAGTTTCATATTCGTTTCTTTTTTAACCCACTTTTCAAAAGGAGGAGGTTCTCAATTTATCGGAGCCTTTTTATAAATACTCACCAATTCCTCAGACATATACCGACGATGCACAGATTTGACAATCCTTTTTAATTCGTATGTGTATACTTTCCTATCCCAAGTACCATAATTATTTTTTTAAATCGTTTCTGTAGTTCTTTATTAATTATAACTAAATGTTCTTTGACTATATTTGGATGACATTTATAATATGTAACATGAGTTTTGCCTCCTGAATAGAAGTCGATTTTCACTTATTTAAAGTATTAGGGTACATGGTTTCTGTTAATGTTGTATCTGGTTTCGAATAAAATCTTCAGTCTCGTGTGCCAATACAAAAAAGTCGTAGTACTCAACTGATATCGTTCCATTTTTTTTAATTTAGTACTCATCTGAGTCCGTATGTATTTTTTTCCATACTTATCACACAATAATTCTAGAAAATTACAACTTTATTTTTCGTATTTGTCTATATTTTAATAAATAACTAATCTTTGCTTCAGTACAATATCTAATTACCATAACTGATAGAATAAATTTTCGTTGCTTTACTGACCAATATTACTTCAATAATATATTTCTACTTGTCAAAATCTTAGAACACAACCATAATTTATACTCCGGTGGTATGTACTAGAATGTTCCTTACTGTAACTTGTCAATAGGACATTAAAAGTCCTCCTACGCTGTTAAAGACCGGTAGCGAGAAATAACTACCAGATGCAATGATTTACTTTGGCTATATATCAAAAATGTAACTACGCTGGTTCAATTAAAATGAATGTAACATTCCTGGGATAATGTTCTACGCTATTCAGGGAACGGGTTTATGGGTTTTAGAGTTAGATAGTGATGATAGGGTAAACTCTCTTTTATACTTAAGGGCGTTAGTCTACCCATCAATATGAAGTCATTGTAGACGAAAATTTTGCGAAATGGAAAAAAAAAATTGCGTCCTACATACAACTTGACCGATTACAAGACCAATTTTTGTAAGGAGAACCTAATATACAATAGATTTACCTTGATTGATGGACTAACACCCTTGAGTATTGTAACACCTTTCAGTTACACGTTGTATAAGCTATTGCGTATTTTTAATCGTATTAAAAAGAGGACGAGGTTTTCCATTTTTCATTTGTTTTTTTAATCTATGTTCATCAATTTTGGGAATACCGATTTTTAATATTACTTTTTGTTTTAAAGAATACAAATTATTTAGTTTATATGGTCCTATATACATTTTTAAATCCGAATCATAGTTTTCACACTTTTGTTAGAATGTTCATTACCGAGTGATTAATTCATATGATCCACTCAAAAATAGAGCGATGCTCTTTTAAATTCAGTTAAATCTAGAATTCCACTGATAACGTACTATATGTAGGTAGTTAGTTATGCATCCCCCTCGCCCTTCTGCTCTGATGTAGAGACGGCTTACTCAAAAGTCATTGCACTTCTGTGGAAAGCATACTAAGGTGTCTCTTATCGGACCACCGAGTAGTATGTAAGTTAATGTTAAGAATATAATTCTTTTAATGATCATTAGTTTTAGAGCCTCCAAATCGTAGTTTAGATTAGTTCTCAAGCCTCTATATCGGCTAAACGTATTTTAAATTAATATTAATGCGTCATTATCGGCTACAAGTATTTTAATTTAGTTTTCAAAAAGAAAGTTTCGTTCTCTCTAAATTTAACTAGGTACTTGAACCTGTAAATATAATCACTCGGAGCAATACCCTTCCATCACACAACATTATAAACAAACACTTCTAGATAATGTGAATTTACTAGTGTTGAACCACTGGATGTTTATCGTAGCGCAAGGTTTTGATGGTTTGTTGAAGGAAACTGGAAATGTTTTGATTGCCAGGTGGAAATGCGCAGATTTGCAAAACTGTAGAAGTGCCATAATCTAGCGCGGCTGAATATTCAAATTTTCACGTGAATAACAAGTAAAATTAAACAAGTGGTAGGAAGCGAGTTCGAATAAACCCGGCTGCTAGATCGTTTAACTTGTGTATCCTTATGCTTAATTCCTTCTTTAATTTTGATGTAGCCAGTGTCACTCTCACGGCTAAGACGCTTATTGACACCACTCACATAAAAATACAACAAGCCGTTTAGGCTCTAGGGCGTGCCAAATAAATGTACTTACTTACATACCTACACTTAAAAAACATAGTCCTCCTTATTTCTCAGTCGGATAAAAACTTTTTTTTATAGTTGTGCGTGTTGGTATTGTATTGTATAAGTCAAACCCTTTTATTTGGTATCTATATTGAGGAGTTGTGATAACATATGGAATACGCCATTTTGTGGCGGCGGCTATCTTGGACCGATATTCATCAGACATTGCTAAGAAAATTACGGAATAATACACCAAAAAAAAAAGTTCCCATTGTAAAGTTGTTGCTTAGGATCAGTATAGTTTTTCCTTTCGGCTTAGTACACTCTTATCTGTATAGACTATAGTAACAACTGAACGTGTTTATAAATATGAACCATGACTTTACCCCACGACAAACAAGCTTAGGAAAAACGAAAGCACGAACGTCAATGACTTTTTTTAAGTCATTGAAAATTGTTAAAAAAACATACCTATTGTTTTAAACACCTGTGTTGTACTAGAAGTGATATTTTTTTTTGTACTTCAATAGACTGTCTGTATTTTTATGTAATAATGTACTTATATAATTGCAGACAATGGAAGAACGCACGCGGTCTCCTTCAGGAGAGCACCGGAACGGGAGACGGCACCCCAACGGTTCCCCCCGGGGGGACTCCGGCTCTGAAGTGTACGTCACTAGCGGGGCTTACAGACCACCCTCGGAGATTAGGTGAGACATGATGCTGATCATTCTGTTGACATCGTATACGGTCATGGCGGCGAATAATTTATTGTTTTATGACTTTTTTATCCTGCACAGCTAGGCATTTGACCACAAGTTCGTACGACCGCGAAAGTCTGCATTACTGTAGCCCTAGATGGAGCATGCCTAGTCTGGAATACACTGGCTCTCAAAGAAGATTGCCGCAACTCACCGTTAGGTGCATGGCGACAGATTTTACAACTTCAGAGTGGTAGCCAGCCAGGCGAGCGATAGAAAACACCCTACACACATGCTATGATTTCCTTCACCGGTAGCTCAGGCTCTTTTTGCATGTCTCGTAGGATCGAACCTCGTGTCTATTGCACGGCAATCAACCCCACTAACCACTCGACCATTATCGCTACAACTTACGGCTTTTTTAACTGTTGTAGGTTCTACAATGAATATTAAAGCCCGACATATTCATTTTGTTAGAAAATCTTTGGAAATGTTTTAATCGGGCCGCAAGATATTCGCCTACTCTGGGGCCCGCAGTAGAGGTTTGTTTTACTGTTGTACTTTATAAAATGTGTCAGAGAATAAAACAATAACTTATCTTTAAACTTAGGTAAAAAAAATCAACTGTTCTAATTTAACCGCGCGTGAATGAACTTTTTATATTCATCATCTGAGATTCCTTCTAGTCTAAAGAATGAAATTCAAATTCATTTATTCCGGCTTATATCCCTAACTGATAATACTGAAATACTGAGTCTCTACTAATCTACATTTAATACGAAACTTAAACTCTACCATTTGTCCGTGTTATTTATGAAAGCATAATCAAGTATACCACAATGTACCAGTTAGTACATCCTCAATCTAGGTACTCTGTAGGCGAAAGCTTAAACGGGACCTGAACGATGAAAGTTATTTATTGACCTGGGGCCATACCGTCACCTCTGTTGAGAAGTTTAAGTAACGCTCAGCAGATCCTAACGTGAGCGTTATCCCCGGGGAAAACAAAATAATAGAATACGGCTAATTTAATTTAACGTCCGCTTGTTTTAAGAGCGTAATAATGACGTTTGATATTAGAAGCAAGTGTTCGAATTTCAAACTTTGTCCATCGAAGGACCATTTTATCCACTGCCCATATATCCGAAAATCAGGTAGGTAACTAATATTTTGAACTATGCTAATTGTGTACCTCCTTTTGAAAGTCGGAAAAAAGAAAAACCGACAGACATATATTGTAGTTGTTTTGATTTGTAAATCAAACTACTGGACCGATTTGGATAAAATGTATAGAATAGATGTCTGATGTGCTTCTTTCAAACATAAAAAAAAATCTACATGCGTCTAGAGTCTGCTGAAAAAATGAGGAACATACTAATGTTTGAAATAATATTTAATCCATCATTTTATGGCAGCGGCCATCTTGGACCGATTTTCATTGAAATGAAAAACAAAACAAAAACAAAATCCAAATCGGTTCATTCGTTCGGTAGCTACGATGGCAAGACAGACACATACACACACGTCAACCTTTTAACACCCCATCGTAGTTGCGTTAAGGGTTTAATATGCCGTCGAATAGAGAAACTCCTCCAATTATAAAGCCAGTCAAAAATCATAACATAAAGATGGTAACTGTAGTCTTGTTGACACAGATACTTAAGTAAGTAGCTTACGTACGTGCCATGAAATTGATACTCTTAAAGATCAAATGTGTGTGAGACCCTAAAATAGTTTTATGATTTCCCTTTATTGCGGTAATAAAAGCCGTACGACGCAGTTTAAGCTAAGTACTAACCCACATTTATATTGGTAATTGTTAGAATTACCAATATAAATGTGGGTTAGAATTTATGTGCATCAAAATTCAATCTGTATTCGTAAACATAATAATAATAATAGAAGTTAGATTTTTGCTGTTCGAATTGATATTTCTCTGTTTCATATTTCAAAAGAGATGTTTCGTTAATGTATAGAGCCCCGGCCAGGACAGTGTACATGATACTATAAATATGTTAGGAATTACTAAACATTAATCTATCAACCAATTTCAAAATAACGTAACTTGTCGCAGTGTACAAAATTAATTTCGTATCAATATATTTACGCGATGTTCGCGTTTTTGAAGTGCAAACATCGTCATTTGTGATGGTGGCACAATTGATAGACTTATTTGATATTGGAGTCGAACTAGGATATACAATTTTTCCAGGAATGCCATAAATCCATTTCAATTCACGGAAATTAGATATTTTTGTACACAATGAAGTAGGCAACTGATTCAAGTTTCATTAACACATCATATTAAGCACATCTTAAAGCATTTTTGGTAGACGTACACCGTCTTGGCCGAAAATGAAACAGGTCCTTTGCGATTTAGTTCGAAATACAGAGGCAAGCACTAGGTCTTTATGAGCATGACTAATTAGAAACTGATTAAGTACCTAAAAAGTTATTCTGTCGTTCTTTGAGGTCATCAAAAAGCTTCTGTCACTCTCTCCTTTTCGATGTCAAACGATAGCTCTTGTTCCGGGGGAATAGAACTTAGAAGATGTAGATGCATAAGTAAACTTGAGTGGCGCTGGACAAGATGTGGTGACGGCAGACGGAGTAGATCTTGACGAAATGGTGTATTCCTTCATTTTTGTGGAAAATGACCAGATTAATATTTATATAAATTAAAAAAATAAATTTAAAGGTCGTCGCGGATTTTTATTGCGGTACCAACTAAAAAAACTAATTATCATCATCAGCATCTTGACCTTATCCCACTACGTGGGATCGGCACAGCATGTCTTCTTCTTCCATTCTACTCTATCAGCCGTCATTCATTCACTCCCCTTTCACACGTATCCCTTTTCACACAATTCATCCACATCTTCTTAGGTCGCCCCTCCCAGCGCTTCCATCTACAGTCATTCTCATGGTCCTCTTCGTCACATGACTTTCATCTCTACGCATAACATGCCCATACCATCCTACCACTTTTTAACTTCTCAGTTACTGGAGCTACTTTCAAACTAACCCTAACATACTCATTTCTAATCTTATCCATTCTTGTCACTCCGGGCATCCATCTCAACATTCGCATCTCTGCTGCATGCATTCCCCTTTCATTCATTACCTTAGTGGCCCAACATGCAGATTCATACAATAGACAGGTCGAATGAGCGACTAAAACAAAATTAATATTTACCAGATTTGTAATTCGAGACACAGACAAACAACTATTTTTTTAATATAAATCCAGAATCACAAACTTAGAAATATAATCTAAATCTAAATTATAATCTGTCAAAATATTTACTATCTCTGGAATCGTAAGCACGTCTGTAAGCTTAGCAGAGTAAGCAGCCGTCGTAAAATTACATGAACCGTGTTTTTAGAAAAACGAGTATTGTAAAAGCAAATATTTATGTGAAGTTAAAAAAGCTTCTTAAATTATGCTGGTTTTATTTTCTCATAGTTTAACTGTATTTGTAAAATACCGGTAATTTGATTTCACTTCGGAGTTAATTATCTTACGGTTAGAAAACAAGTACATTATCTTAATTGACAGTTCTTCAACCAGTAAAAAAAGAGGTTAACTTTAGTGTGATTTTTAACAGTAAATAGTAGTAAATCTTACGAAGTTGAAAATAGATTATCAGTAAAAAATATTTTATGAAAAATGTGTTACCAGATTTCTCGGAGACGGCTGGACTGATTTTAAAATTTCTTTTTAGTACGAAAGGATTTGACTTCTCGAAAGATTCCATTTAATTATTTCAGCAAAATCGTTCCAGAGGTTCTATTTTTAAATCGAAAAAGTTCTATCAGCGCCTGCCGCAGCTAATAGAAGGCGTATAGGCGATAGTAGTAAACACTATTTTCAAAGAATCTGTTATATTATTGTTATATTCTATTTGTTAAATAAGTTGATCAGTGACGTTGAATCTAAGACCTCTCTTATTTTATATTATAGATTTACGAGCATCGTAAAACCCAGTATATAATTGTAAGCTTGTGCTGTTTTAGTTATTATTTTATTGTAATACTGGTGCTTAGTAAAAAAAGAGTTGTTTTATCTTAATACTTAAGCAAGCATACTTGCTTACAGTATACATAGATTAAATGTTTTCAAGTAAGTTTTTTTTAATTACTTGTATTTTGTACTAACACAAAATAAACACCGTGTACATTTGATTTTTGTCAATTCTTCTATTAACTAGAATTTACAGGGAGCGCGTAAACAAAAATCCCAAACCAATAAATAGAATTCCTAACGTTCTCTAGCCCTGGCCACACTTTGCATTCAATTAAAGCTACAAAGTAAACGGTCTAAATCGCGCTATCTCCCCGCCAGAGGTCGCAGTGTCACGTTGTACACAAGCCTTAAATTTCAAGCTTTACGCCAACTGAGCTTTAAATTTCAAGCTATACGCTATACGGTATATTGACACTGAACTTCGTTAATTGAGGCACGAACGTTTCAATTTAACTGAACGGCTTGAAATTGCAACGAAATGTGATAACAGTATGGGATCTCCTTTCTTTTCTTCATTGAGTCTTTATTTTATTTAAAGTTCGCTTTAAGCCATATTAAGGCAATTTGTGACTCTAGCTCTAAGATTTTTCTTGTTTCTCACACAAGCTTTTGCTGGTCGCTTTACCAACGCTCTTTTTGTTTTCTCGGGAAATAAGGCCCGTGACACTCTCCGGGCTTCGAACCATTTCTATGCTATAAATCGAAAAATAGTCAATCGGTCTCTCACTTGCTGAGGAGAAGACGAACCATCAATTATATGATAGTATAATATGTGAGGAGATTTTAAGTGTCTAAAATCTGCTGTGAATTAATATTTTGTTAGGAAAGTTTTATTTCACTCTGGAAGAAGTACCTAATTCCTAAAAAAGTTTTCTATGGCCGGGGCGTAGAGCCAAAATAAACTTTTTTTACGCGATGATAAAGAAATACTCATGTATATTTAAGGCTCTACTCTTCAGTTGCCACAATCAGATCGGAGGGTTTTCGGGTTCACAACATTTAAACACCCTTCAAACACTAATTCTTTGGTTCGTACCCAAAAAGCTTTGGGAAGACAAGCTAGTCAGATTCACAATCTAGCAGTTTATTTTTGACAATTTGCCATAACGTCCCAAAGCTGCTGCTAGGCCGCGTCTCCCCTATGAAAAGGGTTTGTGCCATATAATTTACCACGCTGGCCAATTTGCGGGTTGGGGACTTCATTCATCTTGGGAAGCTATTAACCTTCTCCGACAAGCAGGTTTTTCACTTTGTTTTCCTTCGTCGTGTAATTAATGATATTATGCACATAAGTGAAAACTTAGAGGTGCATGCCTGAATCTGGAATTGAACTCACGTCTTTTCGCTTGTGAGACAAGAGTTTACCGACTAGTCCAGACGAGTTTCTCTACTGCTTCTATATTATCCACAAGACAAGAAAGCTCGAGCACATCCGTTAGTCTATGAGCGATTCCCCTGATTTGACCAGCGCTGGTATATGCATTTGCTTATGCACTTGATTGGGCTGGCCTGTATTTGTGGTGAAAATCAGACGAGCGAGCGTATTTAACATATTCGAGTGAATTAATTTTTGTTTGGCTCCTATAAATGTTTGGCGATTCTTTCTCTTAAAACTTATAAAATTTAAGGCAATGTTCTTGTTTAGGTATCCCCTTAATTTGTCCCCGGTGACAAACAGAAAGAAATAAGAGCAACGCTACAATGTAATACAACTACAATTTTAGAAAATAAGTATAAGTACATATTTTAGAAATAAGCTTCTATTCTGATTTTTTCTGTTGAACGATGTTTTGTAGGTTTTGTATGTTACCCGATTTCAAGGAACATTGGGAAAAATAGGCGCAACGATTTGAAAAAGACATTACAAAACTTAAAATATAAGGTTTAAATAGTAGGCAGTAAAAACATGAAAGAAAATTTCTAAATTACATAAAAATAATTAAATATAGTATAAATAAAAGAAAATCAAAATTAATTAATAAAATTAAATCAACGAGGCAATGGGGCCAGCATTTTAGGTAATCTACCAACAAGCAACGGTTTCGATTTAAGTTTATTTTAATTTTTAGGTTTTTGTATAGATTTACTTTGTATATTGAAAGTTAAAATTTGAAATTTTATCATGTTTTATATAAAATTGTTCAATAAAATATTCACTTTTCTAATTAAATATTTTAAGTAGGTAATTTTTTATTACGTAACCGAAAATACGTTTATTTTCTTCTTCGATGATATAAACGCAGCGTTCATACCGCCAGTCTGTCTCAAAACAAAACCTGAACATATTCGACTTAAAATTGCCCATAAGCGGTACAACGGTGCATGACTCATACAACCCATACAGTAAATGCAGATTATTGGGCCCAGTCTGTGCGTGCGATGCAAGCCTATATTTGCATGGGATTGTTTCGAATACGGGCTATGGGAAACTCTGAACCGATACATAAATTATGTTTGAACTTGTATGCTTTGGGAAGGAAATCGAACAAGCGCATTACACGGGTTAAGGCCAGCTTTTGACAAAAAGTTATAAATCGTAGGTAGTGTATCGCGTAGAGACAGCGATATAAGCAAGAAAAACCCAGTTTATTCCAAGTAATCTAGACAGAGTTGAAACTGGCAGAACGAAACCAAAATTTCTTACGTTTGTTTCTTTTTTTTGATCGCTAACTGTACGCGATACCACTAGGTAGGTACTGCTTTGACTATTAATTTAACACTCGGTTTGTTAAAAACGTCTTAGCTAGCCGCTAAAGTATTTTCGATTACTCTTCGTTTAGCCCGGTCAGGTTTAAGATGGGTGATTATTGAGTGATGTTTACGCTTCTATTATCAGGAATTAAAACATATACGACTGTATGCGTCATTTACTACAAAAGAATTACCAACTATCAATGAAATATTGATCACTTTTGTGGGTTTTTCCATAGAATCTTTGGTATTACTGATTTCTATCGTTGTATTCATACTCAGATTGCATAGTATTCATATTAATATGACCATGCCTTGTATGAGATCTTCACTCGATAATGTATGGCTTGTAGGTATGTGTCCAGTTTTGTAGTGAAGTGTATATGAAAACTAGGTCTCTAGGTTTATACGAATTGACGACCATTTCCAATCAGGCTATGTGAAGAAATTATCTTTATTATTGCTAACTTTCGCTATAAAGACTATATTTGTACTAAGAAAATGTATTTTTGGGTTTTATTTAGTGTGTTCTCCTTAACCAAGGAACTTTCTTAACCTCCTTAAGTAAATATGATGCTTAAACTGGCACGATTAAATCTTTTTTATTGAGTAAAATAAATCAATATTATCATACTTTGTCACCGTAAAAATGAATAATACCTATCATGTTTTATATTTGCTATCATTTAGTTTTCTATTTTAGTGAATCCGTATTTTACGATAATTCGCCTCATAAATGTAAATTGTCGGAAATTCAAAACAATAATCGTGTCGGATAATAGTTATTAGTTATACAAGAGTGCAAAGTTGCTTATTAACCGCGTGCTCACTTTTGATGACCGAGCAAGCGAAGAATTCTAAAATTAGAATCCTGTGCGTTAGCGAGGGAATTAAAAGAGCACAAGGTGAAAAATCTTTGCACTCGAGTGCAACACGTAACTTTTCATCCCACCTCAGTGAGGAAATGAATACATACGAAAAATAAAAAAAAATCTGAATTCAAGTTTACTTTATTCTCTAGCGGATAAAAACGGCTTTTGCACTCGATATCGAATAGCAAAAATACTCTTTCCGAGAAGGTGGGATGAAAAGTTTTTTTTCAAAGTAATTCTTTGATATTGTTACGTTTTTCTGACGTTCCAATAAACAACAAAACAATGGAAACCTTACTGGCATTGCAAGCAAATATTTATTGTCACAAGTATCCACATATCTTGACAGAGCATCGGTTTTACCAAAAGGTATAATGTCTATCATACCTTACTAACATTTCATTGTAATGTAAGGCATGAGAATGTTGATAATATTTTTTATGGATTCTGTACGCTTATTACGTGGCAGCAAAAAAGAACCTCTGAAGACTAATGAAGTTCCTAACCAGAATTCAGAAGATATTGGATAGAACATTTTACACCAGTAAAAAAGGTCGTTCACACAATCAACCAATAAAATTAAGAAATTATGTACCAATTACAATTATGTCTCCGAACAATGACTGTCAGTGTCAGTAGACAGACATACCAATATAATTGCGTGTGAAAAGTCATTCAGCTCAGTCACTAATTTAAAGTGTTGCTACAGCAATAAGAAAGGGCTCTATTAAATTGCTCAATGTACAATCACGATGAACGTTTTTAGCATTTATTTCAAGAATATATTTTTTCTCCGAGACGTGGTCCTCTGGGCAAAGTGTAGGAACTGTTATTAGGGTTCACAATGGTATACTGTCAGAGTATAAGGGTAGTGTTTTAATAGTTCTAGCAAACTGCTCCTAAGAAGCCGTCGCTTGGAAATTAAATGGTAGTCATAAAAAAATTTTGCTTGCAGAGACTCGCTTTTCTAGACCCTAGGGACTGTTATTAGGATTGCATACCCTAGCTGCCTCTGGGCTAACCTGCAAATGTAAAGTAAAGTAAAGTAAAGTAATATTTATTGACCTTTAAATAACGTTCGTTACAGGCAAGTCTTATTACATTTGAATTAATAATTACTTAAAAAATTTAACTTACAAATCTCATTCATATACGATTACTTAATATTAGTTCTTAGTTTAACAGTTCTCTTGACAAATATTTACATTATGATTGCTTTGTTTAGTTATTAGTGATATTTTATTATGGTTGTTCGTTACACAAGAACGATGATTCTACAAGCTGCATTGACATATATTCGTTGAGTTTATAAAAAGGATTGCTTTCAAAAAAATACTTCAATTTTTGTTTGAATGTAATAAAATTGAGATCCATTACACTATTAGGTAATTTATTATACATCAGTATTTTGGTATAAAGCCCCTGCTTCTTACATTTAGCTAATCTATTTATTGGTAGGATTCGCCCTTTTTTATTATTGCGTGAAATTCTTTTTTCCGGTATTTCCCTATCCTCGTGTACTTCTAATAAACAACTATAAATATAAAGTGATATAACTGTCATTATTTTATCTTTTTTAAAGTGTTTTCTCGCAGGACTACGTTTTTTCAAACCGTTAATTGTTCTTATAGACTGTTTTTGAAATTTTAAGACTTTTATGATATCTTTAGCGTTTCCCCAAACAGTAATAGCGTATCTTATAATAGAATGCACGTAGGCATAATAGACAGAGATGAGCGACTTTTTATCTAGTAATGGCTTAAGTTTAAATAAAGCATAATTACCACTTGCCATTTTCTTGCAAATTTTATCGATGTGCGCATTATGGCTAATTGTATTATCTATTGTATAACCAAGAAATACATTTGTTTTACTAATGGAATTCCCGAAAATACCTAACTTTGACACATCGTAAATAGAAGGGATCAAAATGCATCGTATCGAAAATATGCCTTTGCGACTTCGATCAATTGTTGATCGAAGCTTTGCGACGAAGAGTTTGCTATAAGCGAAGTAAATAATCATTTGATGTTGTTTTTTTTCCTATGCGTTTTCATGAAATAAGATGATTTACAAAGCGTCTCTGGTCTTTGTATGTCCTGAAATTTCGTACTCGCGTACAGGTCGTAATTTCCAACCAATCTTGACAAAACTTGTTGTATGGATTCTAGGAGATTTTGAATTTTTCTGCAAAAGAGGAGTAAAGTTTACTGAAACTCCATGTACCGGATAATTTTAATAATATTAAGTACAGACATGTATGACACAACATTAATCAACATTCCTGAATTTAAAAAAAACAGGCAACTAGTTGTCGTTTTTTTTTTTAAACTGCGGTCGCGAGGTCGACAACGAGCTTAGGACACTCCATGGATTCGGACTCAGTAATCACTTCAATATTTTCCCTTGTATAATAGTAATAAGTAAAATAAAAAAAAACATTCTTCCCAACCAGTAGGGATATGTGAAAATGGCTGTTTGTATTATTTGTGTTGTATTGCTGGCCTTTGAGTTTTGTTTCGGAGTGTACAGTAGGGTATGTATTAGCAACTATTAGTTATATTTCCCGTGACCGTGACAAATTCCGTTTACTTTCCATCTACGTCCTTGGACCAGCGTGACAATACGCTCTTCTTTCAGGGTTGTCAACCTTTCCCATATTTTACTTAATTTTATATCTGAGAAAGAAAGAAAAACTTTCAAAATAATCAAGATTTTAAATTAAATATACACAATTATTACAAGTGTTCTACTACAAACAGACCACAAACCTATATAGCAACACCGATTTGGGCTTAATGTATCGAAATGTATTAAATATTCAAAGGAGCCTAACACACTCGCAGCAGTGCCACGCTGAATCGCAATGGTTCATACCTTGCAGCAGAACATCTTCCGTTTTAAAAAAACATCGTAAATATGAAACGAGAATTCGACGAAACTTCTTACTACTTATACACAACAAAATCTAGTCCCTAAAATTTTTTCACCACGTGTTATGTGAAATACACTAGCAGTAGGTATTTACACAGTTCTAAGTCAAGTTCAAGCTTCAGCGTCATATAACTCTATTACACTTCTGGTGTTAGAGAAACATATAGCGATTCCAATAACTCTTTCCTATAAAGGATGTCGTCTCTGCTGCGGATCTCGTCTTGGAAACTTTTGATAGGTACCTTATAAGATTTCAGTTAATACATATACTTATGTACATACTAAATATATATTTAGTAGTTTGCGTCTAAAAATATTATTAGAATTTGCTTAATGAGTCAACCCTATACTCTTCCACTAGGCTCCCAAATTCTGGTAACTCAATTTCCCACCGCGACGGAATTGTAATCCTTTGACGCCTACCGTCTTGTAGAGTTTTTTGTCGGGTAATTTTGATCCAAATAACGTGACACAATTTTTGTGTCATTTCGTCATTATCGTGGTCATACTGTATGACGGCGACGGTTTTTAATTTCGATTGATGACTGAACTATTTTGTGTGTTATTATTTAGTATGAGCTAGATTAATATTGGAGTCGCGCGATCGTTACATTTCCAAAAAAAATTAAGTCATTATTACCTTACCTTAGAGGTACCTTAGAAAATGTTTACAAAAGTCTTAAGACGGAAGGAAAAGTTTAATTGCCTTAGTATTTTAAGTAATGATTTTAACCGAGGAAAAGAAAGAAGACGTTTATTAAGGCACAAACATTACAACAATAAAACACGTGATACTTACAGTAACTAAAGATTTAAGAAACTTAAAGAATTATTACTTTTCATGAGTTAGAAGTCGAAACGAATGTACTAGTCGTTTTACTAGGTCATGGTCGTCATCAAAATTGTAAATATTGTAAATGTACAATTTAAAAATTCATCTAGAATATTTCTGATTTTTGAACTTTTAGGTGGCAATATAGTTTTTTACTTAACTAAAAATCGTACACGCTTGTTGCCCAATTTCCTTGACGTCAGTAAATATTAAAGAAAATAACATAATAACACAAAATAATAACCTGTTAGCTTTAACTAAGCCTCACAATAACTGTCTAACAAAAAATAAAATTAACAATCGAACATCAATCAATACTCAAGTGACATTTGAGTGTATCGGCGCTTATAGATCCTTTGTAGGATTTTAGATCGTTATAAATTCCTCAATCATTATATTTCTTGTAGCCCAGAGAAAGTTCTCTTATAAATCTACAGCTTTAACGAGCCTTGACAGTTCTTTGTGAGAGGGACAAATATTTACTTTTATAAAAATAAAGTTGTCAATGCGCCGACAATAAGACGAAAAACCCCTTAAGAATAGCTCATTCGAGTGATACTACTAAGGACACGAAAGTCACGATCGAAAAGCCGTTGAACTCATGTCCCAAATAAATTAAAGTTAATTGCTGTGAAGTACAAAAAACCTTGTGACAAGTGTATCAATAGTGGTACAAGACAAGTTATCAAAGAGCATTGGTATTTTTTTTTTCTAATTTGTTGCCTCCACGTAGCCGCCATTTTAAACTTCTAAGATCAATATGGCGGCTACGTAAAGCCACTCTTATACATACCTATACATGTATGAAGTATAGAAAACAAAAATGAGGTTTCTTTAAAAGCTCCTAAAAAATACCCATTAGATAGTACATTCAGAAAACAACGTTTGTTTTTGTCACGAATCGATGCTTTACAATAGAAATATAAATGTTTTACTTTTGGTACCTATTGTAATACTAAAATATGATTAGTTTTGAATCTAATAGCTAGTAATATAATCTAATCTATACAAAATACTAGCTATAAGTAGGTATGCTATACAAAGAAACTTGGTTCACCAAGTTAGTGTGCGAGTTCTGTAAAATGTTCCAATATAATTTATTTAATGCATATCTATAAGTTGATTGTCTCTAGACTACGTACGATTACCAAATCGAGAAATACCGAATTTTGATAGTAGCGCCCAACTACACCCATCAGGCTGTAGACAAGTCTTAATAAAGATTTAAATCAGAAACGAAGGAACACTTGAGTTAAGTACAGATAACTGATGGTTTCAAGCAGATTACAAACTTAAATCATGATCGTTCACAAATGTCCTGTAAGAACCTACTTATAGGGTTATCGGTTAGGGGCTTAGGGTGTACTAAGGCGAAAGGAGACCGAAAGTACCTAATCATAAATATAATATAAAAAAATACTTTTAAAAATGCGTTGCATAAACGTTTTAGCATAATAATGTGTAAATGTTCTCGTACTTTTTCGTTAATAAGTTAACACACATATAAAAGTAAGAGAACATACGAAAAAACAGAGGTTCCCATTTATGAGTGTCATCCAGAATGAACCACGTCTTATAAAATACTTGTATTGTCACACTTTTACCCCAAAATTACCCAAAAAGACTAAAACAAAACATATACCTTTTGAAAACCCCCGTAAAACTAAAGAATTCCTCGATTCCACGCCTACACCTGACCCTACGACTCTGCGTGACAAGCATTTACCACGCCGATCCACATCAAATTCCTCAAATAGTTACGTCTTTATTGCCATTAACGTAAGGTTCAAAATTCCCACATTTTCAACGCACAGCAGGTCCCATTGACGCACAAGAAGTATCCACCAACTGTAACCACCTGAACATAAAGTTTTAAATCGTGACGTGTAAATCTTTCGCTCTGCGGGTAGTTGTAAATCGTGTACAAAATAGCCCTTTTTCTTTCAGCCATAAAGATCAAAATCTCCGAGCTCCTTTTAAATGAAATCCTTTTCATGCTATTTTGAATCTTATGCTGGGAGTCGTAACGTTTCAAATTGAAGGTAGGAATAAATAACCTGTCACATTATTGACGTCTGTCATTCGGCACTAATCCCATGTCACGTTCGTCACGATCGAAGATGTCTCTATCTATGTAACGTCGCTCGGCATAGTTCACAGATATTTTATGGGTTTGTGGAGCAAACTAAATAAATGATAAAATGTTTAACGTTTTTCACTTTCTAGCTTTTTGTGATGACGCGCCAGTGAAAAATATTTATGAATATTCCTATAGTTGTTGGGTGTTTTCGTTGATCGTCGCACTATAAGAAACTTTTGTAAATTCAAGCTCGGGCCCTAATTACCGCGTAAATAGACTTTTATTTTGTTTTTAGTTTGAATATTGGCAAATGAATGAGGGGATAGTAAGATGATTCTCGATTGGTAAGGTATTAATCGCAGCTAAATGAAAAAATGCTACTGTGCCATTAACCGCCTGATTTCAATAGCATTTATAACAAGGATATGCGATCATCAACTTAACATAAGAATAATTTGAATATCTCGAGATTCTAACGAGGACAAAATGCTACGTTACTAGTTTTTTTTGTTTAGTTTACTAACACATACAAGGATAGACAACAACAGAAATATAACCTAACGTTAGTATTGCATACCTACTATTAATTCACCGTATACATTTTTTTAGTTAAATCAGATAAAAACAGAGTACGACAATATTTGATAATACATCGAACTTAGAGACTAGAGAACAATGATCCCGCATTATCTTGGCATGCTGGTGCATAAAGATGCACTTCCTTGCGGTTAGGCAGCTAATCGCGCGGTAGAATCCGGCGCAAATTTCCGCACCAGTAATGAATGACTCCGAGTCTTGCCCATCGAAGTAGATGCTATTGCCCGTAAAAGTTTATGGCGCACGGCGATGCTCCACGTTCCACCTACAGGTTTTGTAGGCCAATGAGGTTCTTGCTTCTATGGTAGCGGATATCTTTGTAGTGACTTCGAGTACTTGCTACAGAATTATTGTATACAAGAAATGTAAACCTTTGTTTAAAGAACTTTTTTTTTTACATGTAATCTATACAACGTGTAACAGAAAAGTGTGACAATACTTAAGGGTGTTAGTCTATCCATCAAAGTGAACCTGTTGTTGAACAAAATTTGGCAAAATTCGAGAAATATTACTGTGTCATCCATACAACTTGACCGATCACGTGACCAATTTTTGTATGGAGAACCTAATATTTTTTCTCGAATTTGGCAGAATTTTGTTTTATAGTAAGTTCACTTCTATGTGTAGACTAACACCCTTAAGTATTGTCACACCTCTCTGTTACACGTTGTATAT
This sequence comes from Ligdia adustata, assembly GCA_947049295.1. Lineage (NCBI taxonomy): Eukaryota > Metazoa > Arthropoda > Insecta > Lepidoptera > Geometridae > Ligdia > Ligdia adustata. The sequence continues at coordinate 11,636,076 of OX346225.1, forward strand.
AAAAGAGTCCTGACTGACTGACTGATATGTGCTAGGAATTAACGCAGAGCCTAGACAGCTGAACCTAGAGACGTAAAATTTAGAGGGTGTATTCATTATAGGGTGTAGGTAGGGGTGTACTAAGAAAGGATTTTTGGAAATTTATCCCCTTAGGGTCAAATTGGGGGTAAAACAATTTAAACTTTTTTGTGTCGTGTTCGACGCCACGGCCCACGACGGGTGACAGCAGACTAGTAATTGGATAGTTTTGTTAGCTGTTATTGTTTGTAAGAAATATGTACGGTGTTTGACTGAACGTTGTTACTCGCGTACAATTCATACTGTCTAACGCATACTGTTGCCAACAAACTTTATATATATATGTTCTACGAATTTCTAGAACATGTAGAATTTGTTAGTGGTCGGGGATTGATTGGCGAAGCATTTCCACCACAAATTGGAAAATTACACTGCGGTGTCATATACCGCCACAATAATATTTGGTAGGGACATGCGGAATAAAATCATGAATAATAATACTTACTATAAAAAAAACTGTCAAGAGGTTGAGGTCGCTATTTTTTCTAAGTCGCAATAAAATTGTAGTCGTCATGTCAACAGTTCACAGAACTACTCGTATCTTGTCAGTCTTTTATAAATATTATACCTACTTTTTTACTATCCTACACAGGTAGGAATTTGACCACAAGTTCTCACGACCACGGAAGTCAGCGATACTGTAGCCCTGCATGATGGAGCATGCCTAGTCTGGAATACACTGGTTCTGAAGGAATGCTGCTGGAACACATCTGTTTGGCGAAAGATTTTTCAACTTGAGGGTGGCAGCTAACCAGGTTTCATCACGATGTTTTCCTTGACCGGTAGCTCATATTGCATGTTTCGTGGGATCGAACTTCGTACCTAGTTACATAAATATTAAAAAAACTCGCAAAAGTAGCAAAATTAGAATCACTTGGAGTCGCAAGTGACTGGTGTATGAGATCAAGTTGGGATCAGGAGTCAAGGCATAAGTAGTTATTTATTATGCATGACATGCAATGATAAGCACACTACATTAGCTACACTACATTAGTAGCTGCTAAACTAACTTTCAATATGGATTTAAGTTATAAATGGTTTTAACTAATCTGCCTAAAACCTTATTAGTCGTACTTTATTTAGTACCTATACATAAATTAACAAGTCTTACGTTTTAAAAAGTTTTAACGAATTTCAGCAGAAGTATTTATTAGTATTTTAATAATTTGTGTGTTTTTTTTAGTAGGTGTTTTTTTTAACGCTATGGATTGATACCTACGTATACGTAGGTACGTTAGTATGTAGTTATTAGCAGTAGGTAGGTATAAACCTCGTAACATTGACGACTACCTACTAGATAATGTCTGTTTTTATTATTAACGCCAATTCAAATGCGATATGATTCCCTAATTAGGTAGTCAATACAACGAGTAGGTACAACAAGAAAGGCACGAACTTACGCCATAACAATTAACAATCGAACAAAACACCTCTCGCAGTGACAGACTCGTGCGATTCACATCGAGTCACGACTTCACTCGGATCATTCGATTCACGGCGCCAAGGTCACGAGATGACACGATGCGATTATGCAATCGGTCACATGTGTGTGAAATTATGCAGTTTGGATGCTGGATATGTTTTCTATTGTTGTCGTTTGACTTTTTCTCGCCCTGTCAATCAAATCGTTATTATCCAAAGGATTCCTAAAAGATATCACTTTTAGCCATAAGAAAGACACTGTTTCACTTGTGCCAACGATTGTATTTTTTTTTATTTTTCAGCAAATATATGTTACATAATATAATAAATACCTACTATATCGTAATAATATTATAAATGCGAAAGTTTGTAAGAATGTGTGGATGCAAGTTTGCTACTCTTTCAAAACTGATAGACCCTGCATTAACTCATAAGCAACTTTTTATCCTGTATTAAAGTGGGTAATACCGCAGGGCGCAGCTAACATATCATAAACTTATTACGCATATGCTCATAAGATTGTTTTATTTGACTGGCCGGTTGGCGCAGTTGGTAGCAACGCCGTCTTCTGCGCCGCTGGTCCCGGGTTCGATCCCCGGACAGGTCAAACATTCGTGTGCATGAACATGTCTGTTTGACCTGTGTCTGGGTGTTTATTATATATATAAGTATGTATATATGTACTTCTAAGTATGTATATCAGTCACCAGTTTACCATAGCACAGGCTTAGCCTAGTTTGGGACCTGAAGACCTTTGTGTGGATGTTGTCCCATATTATATTATTATTATATTTTATTATTATTATTTCTTGTATTCTTATTCAGGTTTTTAATGTGCTCATTTTAAAGTATTTCTAGTGTTTATTTAGGTATGTGTTTTTTTGTGAATCGCGCGTCTCTATGAGTCACGCTGAAAATCAGCGCTGAGAAGCAATCCCCAGCATCATGCTGAGCGCTGACCTTTTTTGACGCGCGGGAAACTGCAACTCGACCAATTTTACTATATTTAAATATTTGTCTATTTTTAAGTAACTAGTACTAGTAGTGTCCTGTGTGTACAACATAAATGAGTTCTTTCTTTCTTTCCAAGTTCTTTTATAAAAGAGTAACCTGACTGACTGGTGAAGAGCCTAAACCGCTTAACCTAGAGTCATGAAATTTGAAGGGTGTAAGCATTATACGCTGTGTTCAACTTTATGTCGCTAGCAACGCCGCGGGTTCCATGATGTATCTGATATACCTACGTACCTATGTATGTGCTTCTTAGTATATTAGTAGTTTCCTCACGATTATGTTTTCTTTAAGTGTCGTCCATCAAGTGCGGCAAATCGAGATTTAGGCTATTCTCGGGGATAATATATCCCCGAGCTTCTTCTCCGAGCCGTTTTCGAATGGGGACAGATGGGAACTTAAGTTTTATATGTGCCCGAATTTAAAAATGGGGACAACAATAAGAGTTTATTTTTTCTTTTAATATCACCAGCTTTTTTTATATCAAGACCGGAATAATTTTGTATCCAACTGTCTGATCTCTTAACTTTATAATTTAATGGTAGGTACTAAGTAGTTATCTATAACAGGTTGTTTTTTTTTTGTTCTCAGCCGGCAGTCTCGAGCACCTCGCAGCGTTTACTCGTACCGAAGTGCGGTAGCGCCCTCTGTAGCCTCCACGCACAGATCTAAAGTTTCCAGAAAGGTCAGTAGGTATACAAGTAAAATAATACCTATTTGCAGAATCTAAAAACTTCACTGATTCTTACAGCTTCTTTGAAAGGTTTAGAAGGGCTAAGGTGTTCTTTTCGAGAGAAACAAATTAACATTTTCATAGATTTTGGCTTAATAAATACTTTTCACGCGAATTCAATGCGACTAACATAATTAACACGCCGCGTTACGTGTTGCAATGTTCATAGTTCATAGGCCCATTCTTAAAAAACCATCGATACGACGAAGCAGAAAATGTACTCCTAGTGGCTTCCATTATTATTTTAGAATGCATCTATAAAAGGAACCCACATTTAGTATATTATTTTGTTGTGTTTTTTTAATGTTTCATGTACCTACCGTCTTCCAGGCCGGAGTAAAAGTGGACGCGATGGCTGCTCCGAACCCGTTCTGTCCCAACGTGAAGGGCATGTGCTGTCTGATGCTGCTCCTTAACCTGGGGCTCATCCTGGTCACGCTGGGCTTCGTCATCGTGCTGCAGTTCTTCGAACCGCTGTTTGTTTGGTAAACACTTACATGCAGTTGATTCTTTGATGATCTATTTATTGTAGATTGTAGACATGCAAAACATCCTCACATCACCACCTACAAAACAATATTTTTTATTGTCACCACAAAAATACAACACAAAAAATAAAAAAAACATCTCATGACGCAAAAGGCGGTCTTATCGCTCAAAAGTGATTTCTTCCAGACAACCTATGCTAATATTATAAAGAGGAAAGATTTGTATTTTTTTATATGTAAGAATAAAGTTTAATACTTACTGGACCGATTTAAAAAAATATTTTCCTTTTAAAAGCTACATTATTACTGAGTAACTTAGACTGTATTCATTACTAGAAAAAATAGAGATCATTAGAATTCTTTACTAAAACCAACCGCGCGAAGCCGGGACTGGCCGTAAGTTAAATAATGACAAGAAAGAGTAGGTATTTATTGTACCCAAGTCTTCAACACTTTTACTAAATTAAACACAGGTTCTGAATGACATGACACGTGTATCCTAAATTACACGTTACGTTTAACATAAAGTGATTTTTAATGCGCCCCTAACAATAGTCCGCTAGACCTTGTGAATGAAATAAAACCGTTCTGGTTTCACGCCTTATGCGCCTTTTATTGTTATACCACCTACCTGAATTTACGATGCATTCAAATCAGAAGAATACATGTAGTTATGTACTTTCTTCTTAGAAAGTTCAAGCGACAATAAAGCCGTTAAGGATAGGTAATAGGGACTATCCTGGAAGCTCTAAAAAGCAGTTTAACAACCCATTTGTTTATTAGTTTGTTCCTCCATCTAGTTTTTTTTTGTCTACTTAAGCAACCCAAAAAGTTTTTGTTCTTTTTGACTTACCTAGACAGAAAGTGACGGCAAACTGTTTTAGATTTATCTGAATTATGCTCACACAATTCACCGAACGCCAATTAATATGTTAGGGTTTAGTCTACAAAGCTTGATTACAAACGATCACATTAAACTTAATAAAATTAATCTATTTAAATAAATAATAAAGAGGAACGCATCGTAGTAGATTTTTCGAATTATGAAATGAGAATACCAGGGTTCTGGTATAATTAAACCTAACTAAAATACCTAAGTATAGGTAACCCCAGTATCTAGGTGTGCGTTTCGAACAACCTAGGTTGCGTCAATCAAACTTATTGCAGTTAATATTTTGCTAGATTAGAAAGGAAAAGTGAAAGTATAGCAATTTTTCATCGTTTGTGTTATGAACATTATAAAAGAGAGTTATGAAACCAAAAGTGTACTAAACCGCAGTAGGTGGGAATGAAGTCATTTGATCAGGGTATCTCAGAATTTACGGATTACTTAGTAGTAAAATAATCTTTTGATAAGTACGAGTATGTAGCGTGGATTAAGGCTTTTGCATTCAAATCAAAGCTTGCCGCTAGTATTTTTTTGACTGTGTTGCAAATTAATAACTGCTTTTTAATTAACCGCCCTGGACCAGTTTAGGGGGGGATTCGAGGTCTTCAGAATACCACGCTTAGTGACAGGGGGTGACAGGAGAGGGGGGGTTAAGTTTTCGTCACGCAGCCGATTTTCTCATTCAATAATTTTTAATTATGGAAATACAAATTAAAACCGTACAATTGTTTTACCCTGACCGCCTGTAGTATATGACGGGAGGTCACCAAGTAGAGGGTGTTTAAAAATTTTAAGTAAATGGGTCAAGGGGGTAGGGAAGGTTCCCTAAACCATAGAAAAAAAATGATTCTATGCCTGAACTAGTAGTTATGTGAGCTGCAGACCTCACGCGTGTGACTTTGCTAAAATATCGTTAAATTAAAACTCGAGCTCGCTCGCTATCTGTTACAGCGCATGTAGGTATGTATAAACTCGAACTGACTTAATTGATGACACGTGGTTGCTGTTCATTGGTTTAGAATTGGAACTAGATATACGAATATAGGTACGACGTGTAACTGAGAGGTGTGACAATATTTAAGGGTGTCTAGTTAAGTCTACCTATCATGTTGAACCCATTGTAGAACGAAATTTTGCAAAATTCGAGAAAAAATATTAGGATCTTCATACTAAAATTGGTCAGGTCTTCGGTCAAGTTAAATGGAGGACGCAATATTTTTTTTCTAATTTTGTCAACAATGGTATCCCTTTGGATGGGTAGACTAACCGTTAAGTATTTTCACACTTTTCTGTTACACGTTGTATAGAACTTAGCCGAGATCTTTGTTCCTTCTTGTCTGTTCTAACTTTGTTATTTCATTAATTCTTTGTTTTATCGCTAACATAGCTTTCATGTTCCAGGATCCTCGGCATCGTGTTCCTAATATTCGGCTTCATCACCCTGGTCGGCAGTCTCATCTACTGTGTCGTCTTGTGTAGAGAGAACCCTTACCCTCGTTACCCGGACGACTTCTACTGGACACACCACTGGTCTAAGACCATCGGCCCATCGGAAATACACTACAGTGCTAGTGAAAAGCCTTATAGAAGCAAGTACAATGGTAACGGGAAGTATTCGGATAGGGAGAGTGCTAAAGGATACTCTGATAGGGAGAGCAAGTTAAGTAGGTATTGATGACAAGAAAGCTTCGAGAGTGTGTCACGCCTAGTTTACTATTCAAAAGTTTTCTGTTAGTTTCTGTATGGATTTTGACTGAAAAAATAATGTAGTAGTTATACTCATGCGTCCTCGTATTTTATTATAAAAAATTTGATTATGTAAAATAAAAATATGGTGCGCATCGCCTGTTCCCATTCCCGATTTGCTTTTTTTACATATTATACCTGAGTAGTCTTTATTTTTTTTAATCGTCTGGACCTTTTACTACATTTGCATTAAAAATAATTCAAGTGTCATAATAGTCAAAAACCAGAAAGGAAACACGATTACCTTTTCATGGAAACCTTAAACATAAAACCAAGTTTGATATAAAAATGAGTGATTTTGTATGACAAAAATGTATTTAGATATGGTGTCTACATTTATCGACTACCCTCGGTAGCTTAATAAAATGAAATGATTTTAAAACTGTTACGTGTTATTGAAAACGGATTTATAAATGTGCAAGTGCAGGATTATAATATAACAACTTGTGTAAAGAAGTTATTTAATGAGTTATAACAGTGATTTTGATAATTACTGCTATATTCGAAAAACTTGGTTCATACCGCTTATAAATAACTTTAATGCAATGATTTTAATTTAATAAAATAACATTATTTAGAATATAATATATATCCATAAGAATACATAATGTAAATAATACTATAGATAGATAAATGATAAACACTCTGATCTAATTGCCATATTAATTATATATTAATTGAAGAGTGTTTGTTAAAAAACAATTGAATAAGTATTTTTTTCGGCATTTTGTAGATAAAATGCTTTTTATATGAAAAAAATTAAACTGTTCAAGTATCGTATCTGTTAACCATTAATTACAAATATATGTGTATTAGTAAATAATAAAGATAATTATTAGAGAACGATTATATTTTAGTATACCTATAAATAATAAGTGACGTAAGGTTAACTAACTCAAATCCAGCAAAATTGGGAATCGCTGAAGATTCATAGAAATATACAACATACAAAGGGCTTATATCGTATTGTAAATGATCCTGAGAAATAGCGGTAACAATTTTTGTTTACAAATTCTTTTAAAATTACGTGAAGTTAATCCGAATTAAAAATCAAACCGACTTGAAAAAAAAACATATCGGTCCATCCTTATTCGAGTAATTAATTCTGTAAAAATGATATTTTATGGTGCATTATGCATTCTTTTGTTCGGAAAAAAAGTTAGAAAACACTGACACTTCAGTTCCCATTCAAGTAAATTTACGCGTAAGACAAAAAATGCAAAAGCACAAATATCGGAACCGCTATCGCCTTTATTTAAGACTCATGCAGACGGCGCAATGTACTTAATATTATGAACTTTTACTATGGGACCAACCCCAAATAGCAATTTTTAATTCAGTATCGCCCTACCGGTACCTATATTTAAAAATCTTCCAAATACTGGATAGTATAGTTTCACACATTGTAAAAAAATTAAATACAGGAAGACAAATAAATGAAAACGAAGATATAACCTACCTACCTACATTAAAAATGTATATGATTCTAACTAAAATAATTTGTTTTATTTATAACCCTCCTTAGATTAAGATCATTTAAGTTAGAAAGGATATGGGTACATTTTTATTATTACCTACAGAGAGATCAAAGAAAAGTTTATTTTACAATCAGTCCAACTCTCTTTGGATCTAACAGGAATTTAATAAGCAGAGTCAATAAAAAATAATCTCGGAGAAACTTCCTCTCGTCCACAGATAAAAAACAAATAAGGTTGTTTTTTTAGCAGAAACTATTCTCAAGATCTAATCAATTTAAAAATTCGCTACCACCATAAATTTTGCGGGTTCAAACTAGATCAAGCTTCCAAACTCAGAACAATAATCTTCTGGGCAAAAGAAAGGAGTTTCCTATTATGAGTTTTAAGTGCTCTGAGCTCAAAAAAATATCGAGTAACATGCAACAGATATATTATTTATATGATTCCTTAAATTATTGTTTTAAATATTTGTTTGCGAAGCAAAAAAAAAAAGTGATTGCGACATTATTTTAAACCTTGTTTCACTAGTAATATCTACTTATATAGAATCGTCGCAGATGTTGCATTTTCCAAAAATTATAGACCCTTTTTTGAGAGAAATATAAGATTTTTTTGAGAGGATTATAAGATATACAAAAGACCTGAAGTTCCCGACGGTTAAAAAGTTCGTAGAACGTATACACAAAGTTTCTTCAAGATTGGTTGAAAATTACGACGCGAGTACGAAATTTCTTGCAATGAAACTCATGACTGGAAATTAGGTGACGAAAGTACATTTCTCCAGACTCGAAGCAGGCTCGCTCGATAAATTTAACCATTATCTTGTTTATACCATTGCTAAAATATTTTTTGACAATAAATATCATATAGCGAATAGCCTTCAAATGCCTATTCAGTACCTTTTACCAGTATAGGTTGCGTTGGGTGAAATATAAACAAAACATTCTTCGTATAACTTATTTCTTTTATTTTTGTATCATAAAATACAAACAGGAGGCGTGTCAACTATCTAGCAACATTTTGGCGCTAAACAAAAAACTATTACTAAGTAATATAATTAATTAAAAAATAATACAATCTGATCATTCGTAACGGGCATCAATCAATAGCCAGGATTGGATCTTAGTGTTATTATAATACTTTTTGCTATAAGTATGGGTCAAATAATGAAAAAACATCAGTCAGAAATATAAAATATTTAGGTGGCTTCATTTGGAAACAAAACATCATTTAGTAATGCTAGCTTACCGCCGCGTACAAAAACGAACAACTAAACTAAATATATTTTTTTAGGAATCATCTCAAAACAAAACAAAACTTTATAGACTGACAGGGTACGTACCCAAGGTCCATATAATTAAAAAGCAAAATATTGTGTAGTTTTCAAAAACGATGATGGTGAAAGAGGATAAATTATAATGATCATGTGAAAGATGACGCTTAGCGCGCATTACAACTCTAAACAAGATATTGACTAATAAAGAAAATAGATACAGGTAATGTAAAAAAACAGATACCACACAGGGTTATTTTATGGGTACGATATAGAAAAAATGTATTTTCAAAAAAAAAAACCAATAGGCCAATACTCTAGACACCAAACACACATTACGAATCACCCAGAATGAAAAAAAAATAACTAACCATAAACAACATATTTGAAAAAAATCTAATTACAAATAACAGATAAATCGTAAACAAAAAAAAACAATTTTTTTCTATTGATTCTGTTCTTTTGTAGATCCAAATAGTAAAAGTGTGAGCGAGACAACGAATAAACCTAAGTATGCCTCCTCAAATGTTTCCATCTACTAAATAACTTAGTGGAAAAAAAAAACGTGAAACATATAAAGTATTTAAATTCCTAAAGTAAGAAGACAAATCAGGGAAATGAATAAATCAGAAAAATCTGATCACAAAGAATTATCGAGAACAATATATATAATTATAAGAAAATAGAACTAGAATTACATTATTCTTATTTACAGATTTTCATTTAAAAAATTCTAGAATTAATAACTATTAGCTAATTTAATTGAGATTATCTGAAGTTCACTGGGGACCTTTTTGTTTTTTGTAAATCAAATTTATCAAAAAATATGATTTGTTTTCTCGAGAAAGCGTGTGTAAAATTGGTGTTAGTTCATTTTTGTAAGCATGTTTTCGGCCTTTTTGTTCAACGTATTTCTCGAGATTTTCTTGTGCGTTCAACCATAGATCAATACCGGACTCTGTAAGAGAAAAAAAAATGTATCAGTCGAAGTGTGATCTGTCAATTGACAGTTTGCGCCGTAGTTAGTACCCGCGCGGCTCGAGCGGCCGTTTATGTTAAATATATGCGTGCGTTTAAGTGCAACTAGCCTGATGTATAGCGACCACAGCCAGCACATAAGATAGAGCACGCTGAGAAGAAACCAATACACCATCCATCAGGAAATAGTTATAACAATTTCACAGTTTGCAAAACTAACTTTTTTTTGGTAAATACTTTTGTAATTACAAAAATATTTATTGTTACAAAAAAAATTAAAGGCCAGATAATAATTACAACAAGGCAAGCTATAAGCGACTGCTAAATCTTTAAAACCTGTGTATAATCCTTTTTTTTAATTTTGATGTACCTAGCGTCACTCTCACGACTTAAGCGAATCATACACTCGAAAGACCTAACTCTCCTTCTTTCGCAGTCGGGTCTCGGTCGGAAAGCGATCTCTTCCAGACAACCTTTGTATGTATCTCACCTATGTGTGTGTATAGGCTAGTCGCTGTCGGATCCGTCGCTGTATTTGTACTTGGGCTGTGGTCTGGCGCGTGCCTGCTGCCGCGGCACCGCGCTGGGAGGGGGGCTGCTCGAATCTATCTCCACTTCAGACTCAGAGTCGCTGAACGCTTTCTTCTTGGGCTTCTTTTTGGGATTCGGCTTCTTTTTGTCCTGGAAATTATACTTTTGGGAATTAAAATAAATAAAAGAAGTCACGAGTGCATCCGATGCAGGTAACCTAGGCCTAATCGTCACTGTCATGTCAAGATAAAATAAAGGCGAATTAAGCTGAACGCAACCTCGACTAAGAAAAGAAATGAGAAGAATTCTAAATCAAACAAGTTCTAAAAAGAATTATTCCACTTCCATTCTTTGAATGAAAAAATAATTCTCCAACAGGCTCTGATAAAACTTCATTAGTTATTTCGATTCAAAATCAAGCCTCTGGGCAGATTATTATTAACTATTATTTTTTATTAATAATTATTACTTATTAACATTTAAACTGGAGTACTTCAGAAACAAACCCTATACCCTTTCAAACAATTTTTTTTTTTAAATCGGTCCGTTGTTAGAACAAAAAAAATGATATCGGCAGTCACTTGTTTTAAAAGAATGAAACTAACGTACCTTTCTAGTATCAAATATACTATCATCATCATCGCTGTCCTGACTGAGCATTACTTTAGCTGGTCGTTTCTTGGGCTTGTCCTCCTTCTTGTCGACCGGCATCAGCTTGCGTTGTTTGGGCGGCGCTTTCTTCTTGGGCGGACTCTTTTCTTGGACGGGCGGCGATGGTTCTCGGGCGGGCGGCGCGTCGTCATCGCTCGACGATATGACGGTCGTCACGGGCTGAGACTTCGCTTCTTTCTTGGTCTCTTCTATTAGCGAATCGAATAAACAGTCTGGAAGAGATTATTTGCAAAGATATAGACATTTTTCTCATTTTTATATCAGAGCAATACGGACGTAATTAATAACTGACCAACCAAGTTATAGGTTACTACATAATTTATCCTTGTTTATATATTTTTGTATTGGAATATCTGTTTGTATTATACATTAACATTGTAATTTCTCTTTTCTGGGAATAAATCATTTATTGCTATTACTTAATTACTAAGGTTGGCTGTTTAGACGGTCCGTTAAGAATATACTTGGGACAAGAACCTTGTCTGTCCAGTACGATTTGTAGGTATCTCTGGCGGATAGTTTTCGTAAAGGCGCGACCTCGGATTCGTCAATCAAATGTATACATGCGTGAACTTTCACCCACTACGTCGCTTTCAGCTCAACATGTTTGCCGGACTCTATGCTTCTAGATAAAATTAGTTTGTGACCGGGAGCAGTGCGCACGAAGAGTCCTATGCTCAGCAATAGACGATAACAGGCTAGTGTTGATAAAGTAATTAGGTGTGTTTTTATAAAGTATGCATGCAGTGTAGTCCTTCCTATGTAATAGATGTCTACCAGAATAAAAAGGTCTAGCTTCCTATAAGTTGGTCTCTAGCTTCCTATAAGTTGGCCTCTAGCTTCCTATTAGTATGCCTCTAGCCTCCTATGAGTTTATTTCTAGCCTTCTATTAGTTTGCACTAGCTTCCTATTAGTTTGTCTTAATGTCATCACAAAGCGCGCGTGGCTTCGAGTAATTTTCATTGTGTATTTGAACCCATGACAATTGGGTCCAAAAGAACAATAAAAATGTCAATAATATAACTTCCTTACCAGAGTCCATCTCAGCGAGTTTCTTCCCCTTGTTCTTCCTGGCGCCCACGAGTTCGTCCTCGCTGTCGTCGGAGAGCGCGCGCGGTTTCTCACCGTCCGACTCTAGTTTGTTGTCGTGCAGTTCCGGCTCGGAATTCGACTCGGACGACTCTTCGCCATCTTTGTACTTTTGTACCTGGGTATTAAATAGCCATAGTTAATTTATTAACAAGTCAACATAGTTGACTTAAGATAGAATACACACACATAACAAACCGCATGCGCAAAATGCATATACATTGCCAAACAACGTGAACTTTGACGTAAGACTTTGGCTGGCGCAGTTAAATTTTTTAGGTTTTTTTTTTGTCGAGTATAGTTATGCCGCGAAATGTGATAGAAATGTACAAGAACGAGTTTCTTTTTATTCTACTCAGGTAGGCATTTGACCACAAGTTCGTACGACCACGGAAGTCACCGATACTGTCGCCCTAGATGGATCATGCCTAACCTAGAATACACTGGCTCTCAAGGAAGGCTATCGGAACACACCGTTAGGTGGTTGGCGACAGATCTTACTACTGGGTGGCAGCTAGCCAGACTAGCGATAGGAAACGCCCTACCACCATGCTATGGTTTGCTCACGATATTTTTCTTCACCGGTAGCTCAGGTTTTTTTCATATTTCGTGGGATCGAACTCGTACATTTTGCACGGCAATCGACACCACTAATGACTCAACCATCATGGCTACAAAACTTTCAACTATCACATCACTTTTAGCTCAAGTTGTTTGTTGTTTTCAATGTGTTTTTTTCTTTTTGTTGTATTTGCAGTGTAATATCAAGTAGGCGGTTACTTTAGTGGCGGCTCGCCTGGCGGCGGCTCGCTCGCGGGGCGCGGGCGCCTCCACCATCTCCACGTCAGACTCCGACGGAGAGCCAGAACTGCTGCCGCTGAACGTTAACTTCTTCTGTAAAGGAAATCAATACTTGGTTAAAAACTACCCTCAAAAACAACATTTAAAGCCCAACAAGAATTATCCTAGTGTGCAAAATCCAAGATTTATATCCAGGATAATTAAGGTACACACTAGTAACCAGAATAATTAAGGTATACACTAGTAACCAGGATAATTAAGGTACACACTAGTATCCAGGATAATTAAGGTACACACTAGTATCCGGGATAATTAAGATACACACTAGTATCCAGGATAATTAAGGTACACACTAGTAACCAGAATAATTAAGGTATACACTAGTAACCAGGATAATTAAGGTATACACTAGTAACCAGAATAATTAAGGTATACACTAGTAACCAGGATAATTAAGGTACACACTAGTATCCAGGATAATTAAGGTACACACTAGTATCCGGGATAATTAAGGTACACACTAGTATCCAGGATAATTAAGGTACACACTAGTAACCAGAATAATTAAGGTATACACTAGTAACCAAGATAATTAAGGTATACACTAGTAACCAGAATAATTAAGGTATACACTAGTAACCAGGATAATTAAGGTACACACTAGTATCCAGGATAATTAAGGTACACTCTAGTATCCGGGATAATTAAGGTACACACTAGTATCCAGGATAATTAAGGTACACACTAGTATCCAGGATAATTAAGGTACACACTAGTATCCAGGATAATTAAGGTACACACTAGTATCCAGGATAATTAAGGTACACACTAGTATGTATATATATATATATATATATAGGGTCATCAGTTAGGCGAGTACTAAGCCGAAAGAGAGTCACTATACTTATCCTATCGAACAACTTTTACTATGGACCCAACTCTGAATTCGAGAAAAAAAATCAGCTGTTTCTTCATACATTTTGTCGACGATCAATTAATTTTTTTTATGGAATTGCACATCTTTTTCAGGTATTCAGGGTTGGTCCCATGAAAGTTACCTACATGGACCCCAAACCGATAACTCTCTATAGAAAAATCACATAATGTATATTAGACAAGCAAGCCGAGTACATCAATTAATATATGGGTACCTTTTTAGGTTCCTTCTTGAATGCAATCTTAGTTTGTTTCAAGCCGTCTTTAGCTGTTTTGTCAGGTTTGTCAGGTTTATCAGGTTTCTCCGGTTTCTCTGGTTTTTCCTTTTTGACGCGTGATTTTGGTTTTTTCTCACCGCTTGCGGGACTGATGCCGGTGGGGTCCTCCTGCATATAACGACATTATATACCAACTTAATTAATGATTGTTTAATAATTATTACAAAAACTTTGAAGCTTATGTATACAAATGTAGCAAAATTACATTCTGTAATGTCGGATCACTAAGTCAGCAGTCGAAGTATAATAACAATAAGTTTGTCAAGTGCGTGCCGACACGGATCTTGTATGTAGGGTTTCGTTACTTAATTATAACTTAAGTATTTTTTAATGTTTATATGAACTTAGTTTCTTTAATGTAAGTTATATTTAAAGAGTCCGAAGTTATTTCCGATTTTGATCGCACAGCTACAGAGGATTAATTTTCAGTGACGGCAATTCGGTCAGTCGCACTGACTAAATTAATTATATCCATCCTTTTCCTTTCAAATTGGGTTAAAAACACTCACCGGATCATATTCCTTTTTAATTTCCTTCCGTGTCTTAGCCTTCTCCGCGGCCTGTATCCTCTTGATAAGGTCCTCGGATATCTTGGGCTCAACTCGACGTCCAGAATCGGATGGAATTATCTCGTACATTGACTTGCGATTCTTTTTGTTTGCGTTCTGGGGAATAAATGTTACAAATTAACATTAACAATATATAAAAAAAAGTAGCTGTCATCCATTTGTGGCGCTGCACGCGACATTAAATTAAATATAAAGAATTTTCTAACTTTTATCCCCCAATTATCCCGGTTCAGCATATAGGTTTTACATTGATTCCTAGACAATCAACCAGTCAGTAAGGATTTGTTCTTATATATATACATATACATATATATATATATATATAGGTATGACTGAAAATGAACTGATTTTTGTGACAACTAAAACTAACCTTACTATAAAAATACAATATAAAATTGCACAAACATTACCTTATTAGCGTATTTCATCCTTTCCATCTGATATAAGCATGTTGGAAAATATAAATATAAGTGATTACTTAAGCACTATCATAAATTACTTATAAGTTACTTCAGAATTGTAAAGGAGCATGATCAGAACTCTTTTACAGGCACCCGAAATATAAAATGTAAAAATATAAACTTTACATCTAATTCCATAGTTGGCATTAGTGCCTACAACCCTTTAGCAAATCGTGGTGGTTGGCGATGAAAGAAGTGAAAGCAATCTTGGTTTCATTTAGACAGAGTCGAAGCACGGACTGTCAAAATAAAACCTATAGCTGTCAATTGTTTCATCGCTAACTTCACGCGATACCATCGCTGTGCTTAGCATCATTTGTTTCACTTGTTTTATCGCTAACATAACGGGATACCACCCCTATGATCCAGCAGTGGTACGTTAATATTCTTACCATAGCCTTGGAGCTCTTCTTATTGGTGGAGTTCTCTTCGTCTCGTTCCTTCTTCTCGACTTCCTCCAGCTTGATCAGCAAAGCGTCCAGATCTTCGCGCCACAATAAAGATGGCGTTTTTGCTCTACAAAAAAAATATTATGGTACAATATACAATACAATATTTCTTTATTGCACACCAAAAATATTATGGTACAATATACAATACAATATTTCTTTATTGCACACCAAAAATATTGTGGTACAATATACAATACAATATTTCTTTATTGCACACCAAAAATATTGTGGTACAATATACAATACAATATTTCTTTATTGCACACCAAAAATATTGTGGTACAATATACAATACAATATTTTTTTATTGCACACCAAAAATATTATGGTACAATATACAATACAATATTTCTTTATTGCACACCAAAAATATTGTGGTACAATATACAATACAATATTTCTTTATTGCACACCAAAAATATTATGGTACAATATACAATACAATATTTCTTTATTGCACACCAAAAATATTGTGGTACAATATACAATACAATATTTCTTTATTGCACACCAAAAATATTATGGTACAATATACAATACAATAATTCTTTATTGCACACCAAAAATATTATGGTACAATATACAATACAATAATTCTTTATTGCACACCAAAAATATTATGGTACAATATACAATACAATAATTCTTTATTGCACACCAAAAATCAAAATTTATACAATACAAACAAGAACAAAACATTGCTCGTACATTGGGTATTTGTTAACTTTTTAAAAGAAATAATGAAAACTTTTTACACATAATAATTTATTAGACCCACAAGAGATGAACAAAAAATTGTCTCTGATTTGGGCACTGGGCAGGCTAAACTTACTTAACTAACTTAATTTGACAGTTCTATAATTATATCCTCTCTTTTTGTTTCTACAAGTTAGAGAAGGATGGATATAATTTTAGGAACTTTTAGTTTAGTCAGTGTGACCGGCCGAATTGGGGTCAGTGTAATGATATCAAGAAAAGTCTTTTACGGGTTTTCCTTGTCCTTGTTCCTTGTCAATAGGAAATAAAATAAAGCTAACCTGAGTGTGGCCAGCTCGGCCAGCTTCTGGTCCCGTTGTTTGAGGAGCTCGTCCTTCTTCTCCTTGGTCAACATCCACATGGACATGCCGAGCAGGTAGTTGAACTTCTTCACTTCCTTCAACTGCTGGAATGCTTTCTCTGAAATATTAACGAAAAAAATCATATTATAATAATCTTGATGTTGACTATTCAAGGGCTTTAAAGCGCTTACCATAATCCAAACTAATATTATAAACGCGAAAGTAACTCTGTCCGTCTGTCTGTCTCGCTTTCACGCCAATAATACAGATCCGATCGAATGAAATTTTAAATTTGGACAGGTAGATTGAAAGGAAAGGACATGGGATGCTTTTTAACCAAATTAAAAAAAAGTAGTTCCCCATTTGACTATCTTTATAATAAAATGGCGGAACACGTGTCGAGGAATTCGGTTACTGAAAGAAAGTAAAACAATAAGGTGAGGTGCAGAAGTGGTGAGGAAGAACCACACCAAAAACAAAAGTATTGTTCGGATTCTCACGCTGCGCTGACATCACACTCAATAGCTATTTTTTCAAAACACTAGCTATTTTTTAATACCATCTTATTTGAAATGGATTTCCGCAAAGTAACGCCTGACTCTATTAATTAGAAATCATATTATCATGTTTTTTTATTTTTATCCTACACAGCTAGGCATTTGACCACAAGTTCGCACGACCACGGCAGTCAGCGATACTGTAGCCCTAGATGGAGCGTGCCTAGTCTGGAATACACTGGCTCTCAAGGAAAGTTGCCGGAACACACCGTTAGGTACTTGGCGACAGATGTTACAACTTGGGGGTGGGTAGCAAGCCTATCAATCAATCAAAAGATGTATGAAAGAAATTAACTTACGGCAATAAGGTCTCAAAATACTTCGTTATAATACTGTCACTGTTTTTTACTTTAGTTGCATTTATGATAGATGTGCTAATATATCTAATAAAAGAATTATCAAAATATCATAATGAGCTCGCAAAATGTCCCTTTAGCTAAATGATGATGGAATGGTATTGTGAAAGTGACATTTGGTGATTAGTGGACATTTTATAACAAGGACATTTTGCAAACTAAACTCTCTTCACCTAAAGAAAAGAAACACATGATGGTGGACCGAGTTACATGACACATGAGTCAGATAAATTAACCAAAATTGGTCAAAAGTGGATTACATCTTCTCATATAATCGTTCTAACAATGAGAGGAGCGGGTAAAAAGTTGAAGAAAATGGATCACATGGCTACGTTTTCTTAGCTCTTGATTTTACAGACTAACAAAAAATATTGTGCATAAAACTGACCTGGATCTACAGGTTTCCCCTTTTCATTTTCTGGTTCAGGTTCGTCTTCACTCTCAGGCTGGTCATCCTCCTCCAGAGCGGTGAGACCCTGGATCTTGCTCGCTCGCTTCTTCCACTCAGCAATGGGATCCGGGGCATAGCCTGGAATGTTCAACACATGATCATATAATATTACACGTCACCACAACAAGCACTCAATTCCAAACATTACATTTACATACTCGTACTGATAATTTTTTACAAAATATAGTGTATATGTGATTGAACTCGTTGGTTTCAAACTATTCAATAACTGTATTATTTAACTTTTTATTTTAACTATTGAATATTTCAGTTATTTATAACTAATTATATATGACCTAAAGGTATTACACTCCTACAAACAATAAAGAATGTATGTATCCAGGTATCTTTAAGGAATGAAGGAACATACTATTCTATATTTGGTTTGCTACCTCTGAGGTATAACCGCAATTTTGCCAATGTCGCGTGACCAGCATGACAAACGCCGATACGATTGGCCGCAGGGAATATTCAATAAACAAGACTAAATTAAAAAAATAAATAAAAACAGACCAATAAAATGTAATCCGCCATTATGTGGCGGCGGCCATCTTGGACCAACATAGCTAAGAACACTTCCGAATAATTAACCTTTCACACAAAAAATCTGTTTATCCACTTGTTGACGACACGACTCATTCAACAATCAGGTACAAGTGAAAACCCGTCTTTTAAACAATATGAATCAAACACACGTTAGTTTTAATATCATACCTCTTTTAATAAGTTCTTCGACCATCACCTTCCGTTTCTTATTCTCCACGGTCAATCCCTTATCACACTTCTCCAATATGAACCGAGCTCTGTTGGAGAGCATGTCGGCCTCGGCCTGCAGCTGACCCTCCAAGTAGTCCTTGCGACGCTGGTAGTACTTCACGCGGAGATCGTAGAACTCGCGCAGGATCTCTTCTACTTTGTCGTATCTAGAAATAATATAATAATAATATGGGACAACATCCACACAAAGGTCTTCAAGTCCCAAACTAGGCAAAGCTTGTGCTATGGTAACCTGGTGACTGATATACAAACTTATATACAGAAATATACTTTATATATATATAAACGCCCAGACACAGGTCAAACAGACATTTTCATGCACCCGAATGTGTTAACCTGTCCGGGGGCCAAACATGTGTATCCCCTATCCATGGCCATGGTTCACCACACTGCCTGACCAAATTAAATGCGAAATTTCGTACGTCATTTCCAGATATTCATAATCATTCCCCCTGTCAATATATCGATAATTATGTTTTTAGTTCGTTTTGACGACCGCGTCGGTCTAGTAGCTAGCATACAAGGTTTGATTCCCGGTTTGGGCAGTGTGAATGTCACTGCAACATTATTCATTCAGAAGCCGTTAAACCTGTGTATCATCCTTAATTTCTTTTTTTTTAAATTTTGATATACCCAGTATCAATCCCACGACTAAGACTTATCTATTGACACCACTCACATCAAAATACGACAAGACTTAAAGCCTCTAGGGCTTGCCAAAGAAATACAGATATGTATGCTTGCGAAAAAAGGTTTATGTATTTCGAGTGTATGTATGTATGTATGTATGTACATATGTATGTATGTATGTAAGCCGTTTAGGCTCTAGTGAGTGCCAATGAAATATACATACGTATTTTGATGTGAGCGGGTTCAATAGATTCGTCTGAGTTGTGGGAGTGACACTGGGTACAATTAAACTTTAAAAAAAAACTAAGGATGACACACAGGTTTAACGTTTTGGCAGTCGAATTTTTTTTCGACCTCGCTTTTAACCACTTGTTAGTCTAAAAATAAATAACGTTTAAGTGATATTCAAAGTGCCCAGATTGGGAATCAAATCAAGCATTTTTATCATATTTCTTTCACAGTCGGGTAAAAAGTGAACGCTACTCACTTCTTCAAACAGCAGTTGTGGTCGAACGCGTTCATACAAGTCATGGATATAGTGGTCTGCAGTTTGAACACCTTGTGTATCCCCTCCGCTTCTACCTCGGCGAGCTTGCCCGGGAGCAACGCCACCACGAAACGAACTGTCGTATCCGTGTTGTATTCCTGCAATATTATAATATTAAATATTAACCGCTATCAAAAAAGGGCGTTCGCAATACGATAGATTCTAATATATAATTGATAGTGTGGTCATGCGGCTAGCAACTGGGCACGCTGCCCTCTGGTGGTGAGTTGTGTGGTGTATAATGTCGGTAGTTATAAAAATGATAATATGAGGGTAGATTAGAATCAAATAGTTTTGTCGTCGACATTGTCTTTTATTCACTCATCTGCATATAAATATTGCGAATATCATCTGTAGATGTTAAATGGTGTGTAGGTAATTTTTCTGCTTTTTTTTTTGTTAGTCGGAATGTTTAGACTAATGTATGTACTCCGCATTGATCAGCGATACCATGTACAGTTTAGAGATATTTTTTTTATATTTGATAGTGTATACATTCAAATATAATTTGAGGTTTTTCAAAGGTTTTATTGAACGCGTTTTGTTCAGTAATTTGGTGTTTCGAGGTTTCATTGTACGCCTCGCTCAGTGAAGAATACTGTCGAACTTATTTCTACTCGACACAGCGCCTGCGCCGCTTGTACGCACTCACTCAGAGAAGAATACTGTCGAACTTATTTCTACTCGACACAGCGCCTGCGCCGCTTGTACGCACTCACTCAGTGAAGAATACTGTCGAACTTATTTCTACTCGACACAGCGCCTGCGCCGCTTGTACGCACTCACTCAGAGAAGAATACTGTCGAACTTATTTCTACTCGACACAGCGCCTGCGCCGCTTGTACGCACTCACTCAGAGAAGAATACTGTCGAACTTATTTCTACTCGACACAGCGCCTGCGCCGCTTGTACGCACTCACTCAGTGAAGAATACTGTCGAACTTATTTCTACTCGACACAGCGCCTGCGCCGCTTGTACGCACTCACTCAGTGAATAATACTGTCGAACTTATTTCTACTCGACACAGCGCCTGCGCCGCTTGTACGCACTCACTCAGAGAAGAATACTGTCGAACTTATTTCTACTCGACACAGCGCCTGCGCCGCTTGTACGCACTCACTCAGTGAAGAATACTGTCGAACTTATTTCTACTCGACACAGCGCCTGCGCCGCTTGTACGCACTCACTCAGTGAATAATACTGTCGAACTTATTTCTACTCGACACAGCGCCTGCGCCGCTTGTACGCACTCACTCAGAGAAGAATACTGTCGAACTTATTTCTACTCGACACAGCGCCTGCGCCGCTTGTACGCACTCACTCAGTGAATAATACTGTCGAACTTATTTCTACTCGACACAGCGCCTGCGCCGCTTGTACGCACTCACTCAGAGAAGAATACTGTCGAACTTATTTCTACTCGACACAGCGCCTGCGCCGCTTGTACGCACTCACTCAGTGAATAATACTGTCGAACTTATTTCTACTCGACACAGCGCCTGCGCCGCTTGTACGCACTCACTCAGTGAATAATACTGTCGAACTTATTTCTACTCGACACAGCGCCTGCGCCGCTTGTACGCACTCACTCAGTGAATAATACTGTCGAACTTATTTCTACTCGACACAGCGCCTGCGCCGCTTGTACGCACTCACTCAGTGAATAATACTGTCGAACTTATTTCTACTCGACACAGCGCCTGCGCCGCTTGTACGCACTCACTCAGAGAAGAATACTGTCGAACTTATTTCTACTCGACACAGCGCCTGCGCCGCTTGTACGCACTCACTCAGTGAATAATACTGTCGAACTTATTTCTACTCGACACAGCGCCTGCGCCGCTTGTACGCACTCACTCAGTGAATAATACTGTCGAACTTATTTCTACTCGACACAGCGCCTGCGCCGCTTGTACGCACTCACTCAGAGAAGAATACTGTCGAACTTATTTCTACTCGACACAGCGCCTGCGCCGCTTGTACGCACTCACTCAGTGAATAATACTGTCGAACTTATTTCTACTCGACACAGCGCCTGCGCCGCTTGTACGCACTCACTCAGAGAAGAATACTGTCGAACTTATTTCTACTCGACACAGCGCCTGCGCCGCTTGTACGCACTCACTCAGTGAATAATACTGTCGAACTTATTTCTACTCGACACAGCGCCTGCGCCGCTTGTACGCACTCACTCAGTGAATAATACTGTCGAACTTATTTCTACTCGACACAGCGCCTGCGCCGCTTGTACGCACTCACTCAGAGAAGAATACTGTCGAACTTATTTCTACTCGACACAGCGCCTGCGCCGCTTGTACGCACTCACTCAGAGAAGAATACTGTCTAACTTATTTCTACTCGACACAGCGCCTGCGCCGCTTGTACGCACTCACTCAGTGAATAATACTGTCGAACTTATTTCTACTCGACACAGCGCCTGCGCCGCTTGTACGCACTCACTCAGAGAAGAATACTGTCGAACTTATTTCTACTCGACACAGCGCCTGCGCCGCTTGTACGCACTCACTCAGTGAATAATACTGTCGAACTTATTTCTACTCGACACAGCGCCTGCGCCGCTTGTACGCACTCACTCAGAGAAGAATACTGTCGAACTTATTTCTACTCGACGCAGCGCCTGCGCCGCTTGTACGCACTCACTCAGTGAATAATACTGTCGAACTTATTTCTACTCGACACAGCGCCTGCGCCGCTTGTACGCACTCACTCAGAGAAGAATACTGTCGAACTTATTTCTACTCGACACAGCGCCTGCGCCGCTTGTACGCACTCACTCAGAGAAGAATACTGTCGAACTTATTTCTACTCGACACAGCGCCTGCGCCGCTTGTACGCACTCACTCAGAGAAGAATACTGTCGAACTTATTTCTACTCGACACAGCGCCTGCGCCGCTTGTACGCACTCACTCAGTGAATAATACTGTCGAACTTATTTCTACTCGACACAGCGCCTGCGCCGCTTGTACGCACTCACTCAGTGAATAATACTGTCGAACTTATTTCTACTCGACACAGCGCCTGCGCCGCTTGTACGCACTCACTCAGTGAAGAATACTGTCGAACTTATTTCTACTCGACACAGCGCCTGCGCCGCTTGTACGCACTCACTCAGTGAAGAATACTGTCGAACTTATTTCTACTCGACACAGCGCCTGCGCCGCTTGTACGCACTCACTCAGAGAAGAATACTGTCGAACTTATTTCTACTCGACACAGCGCCTGCGCCGCTTGTACGCACTCACTCAGTGAATAATACTGTCGAACTTATTTCTACTCGACACAGCGCCTGCGCCGCTTGTACGCACTCACTCAGTGAATAATACTGTCGAACTTATTTCTACTCGACACAGCGCCTGCGCCGCTTGTACGCACTCACTCAGTGAAGAATACTGTCGAACTTATTTCTACTCGACACAGCGCCTACGCCGCTTGTACGCACTCACTCAGAGAAGAATACTGTCGAACTTATTTCTACTCGACACAGCGCCTGCGCCGCTTGTACGCACTCACTCAGTGAATAATACTGTCGAACTTATTTCTACTCGACACAGCGCCTGCGCCGCTTGTACGCACTCACTCAGTGAATAATACTGTCGAACTTATTTCTACTCGACACAGCGCCTGCGCCGCTTGTACGCACTCACTCAGAGAATAATACTGTCGAACTTATTTCTACTCGACACAGCGCCTGCGCCGCTTGTACGCACTCACTCAGAGAAGAATACTGTCGAACTTATTTCTACTCGACACAGCGCCTGCGCCGCTTGTACGCACTCACTCAGAGAAGAATACTGTCGAACTTATTTCTACTCGACACAGCGCCTGCGCCGCTTGTACGCACTCACTCAGAGAAGAATACTGTCGAACTTATTTCTACTCGACACAGCGCCTGCGCCGCTTGTACGCACTCACTCAGAGAAGAATACTGTCGAACTTATTTCTACTCGACACAGCGCCTGCGCCGCTTGTACGCACTCACTCAGAGAATAATACTGTCGAACTTATTTCTACTCGACACAGCGCCTGCGCCGCTTGTACGCACTCACTCAGTGAATAATACTGTCGACCTTATTTCTACTCGACACAGCGCCTGCGCCGCTTGTACGCACTCACTCAGAGAAGAATACTGTCGAACTTATTTCTACTCGACACAGCGCCTGCGCCGCTTGTACGCACTCACTCAGAGAAGAATACTGTCGAACTTATTTCTACTCGACACAGCGCCTGCGCCGCTTGTACGCACTCACTCAGAGAAGAATACTGTCGAACTTATTTCTACTCGACACAGCGCCTGCGCCGCTTGTACGCACTCACTCAGTGAAGAATACTGTCGAACTTATTTCTACTCGACACAGCGCCTGCGCCGCTTGTACGCACTCACTCAGAGAAGAATACTGTCGAACTTATTTCTACTCGACACAGCGCCTGCGCCGCTTGTACGCACTCACTCAGAGAAGAATACTGTCGAACTTATTTCTACTCGACACAGCGCCTGCGCCGCTTGTACGCACTCACTCAGTGAATAATACTGTCGAACTTATTTCTACTCGACACAGCGCCTGCGCCGCTTGTACGCACTCACTCAGAGAAGAATACTGTCGAACTTATTTCTACTCGACACAGCGCCTGCGCCGCTTGTACGCACTCACTCAGAGAAGAATACTGTCGAACTTATTTCTACTCGACACAGCGCCTGCGCCGCTTGTACGCACTCACTCAGAGAAGAATACTGTCGAACTTATTTCTACTCGACACAGCGCCTGCGCCGCTTGTACGCACTCACTCAGTGAATAATACTGTCGAACTTATTTCTACTCGACACAGCGCCTGCGCCGCTTGTACGCACTCACTCAGAGAATAATACTGTCGAACTTATTTCTACTCGACACAGCGCCTGCGCCGCTTGTACGCACTCACTCAGTGAATAATACTGTCGAACTTATTTCTACTCGACACAGCGCCTGCGCCGCTTGTACGCACTCACTCAGAGAAGAATACTGTCGAACTTATTTCTACTCGACACAGCGCCTGCGCCGCTTGTACGCACTCACTCAGAGAAGAATACTGTCGAACTTATTTCTACTCGACACAGCGCCTGCGCCGCTTGTACGCACTCACTCAGAGAAGAATACTGTCGAACTTATTTCTACTCGACACAGCGCCTGCGCCGCTTGTACGCACTCACTCAGAGAAGAATACTGTCGAACTTATTTCTACTCGACACAGCGCCTGCGCCGCTTGTACGCACTCACTCAGAGAATAATACTGTCGAACTTATTTCTACTCGACACAGCGCCTGCGCCGCTTGTACGCACTCACTCAGTGAATAATACTGTCGAACTTATTTCTACTCGACACAGCGCCTGCGCCGCTTGTACGCACTCACTCAGTGAATAATACTGTCGAACTTATTTCTACTCGACACAGCGCCTGCGCCGCTTGTACGCACTCACTCAGAGAAGAATACTGTCGAACTTATTTCTACTCGACACAGCGCCTGCGCCGCTTGTACGCACTCACTCAGAGAAGAATACTGTCGAACTTATTTCTACTCGACACAGCGCCTGCGCCGCTTGTACGCACTCACTCAGAGAATAATACTGTCGAACTTATTTCTACTCGACACAGCGCCTGCGCCGCTTGTACGCACTCACTCAGTGAATAATACTGTCGAACTTATTTCTACTCGACACAGCGCCTGCGCCGCTTGTACGCACTCACTCAGAGAAGAATACTGTCGAACTTATTTCTACTCGACACAGCGCCTGCGCCGCTTGTACGCACTCACTCAGAGAAGAATACTGTCGAACTTATTTCTACTCGACACAGCGCCTGCGCCGCTTGTACGCACTCACTCAGAGAAGAATACTGTCGAACTTATTTCTACTCGACACAGCGCCTGCGCCGCTTGTACGCACTCACTCAGAGAAGAATACTGTCGAACTTATTTCTACTCGACACAGCGCCTGCGCCGCTTGTACGCACTCACTCAGAGAAGAATACTGTCGAACTTATTTCTACTCGACACAGCGCCTGCGCCGCTTGTACGCACTCACTCAGAGAAGAATACTGTCGAACTTATTTCTACTCGACACAGCGCCTGCGCCGCTTGTACGCACTCACTCAGAGAAGAATACTGTCGAACTTATTTCTACTCGACACAGCGCCTGCGCCGCTTGTACGCACTCACTCAGAGAAGAATACTGTCGAACTTATTTCTACTCGACACAGCGCCTGCGCCGCTTGTACGCACTCACGAAGATGGCGATTTATCTATAGTAAATACGTGAAATTAAATTCGTCAGTAGTACTTTGTTAGTACTTTTACAGATTTCAGTTTTTATCGCTCCCATTGAGTAATACAGACGTTAAAAATACATAAAATAATAGAACGGACCCCGTCGGGTGCAGCAAATAAGTAGGCAGCATTTAATTCGAAATAAAGATAAGCTAAAATAATATACTAAGTAACTAAATTTGAATATTAGTATCTGGAATTTTATTTAAGTATTCGCCAATTGAGTAAGTTAGGTTTCGTTAAATGAAAACTGCTTCAGAGAACGAGATATTTTATGTAATTTTCTACGTATTATATATCGTCGGGTAGTTAATTGTGTTTATTTTTAAGAGGATCACAGACTCTTCACCGTTTTCCGTCGTTACGGGGCCTACCTCTATTCACCCCTAAATTGTAACGTATTTTTTTTGTTATTAGTGTCAATCGCTTCACTATGTTGTATTTTTTTAGGCCTACATGTTTTATTATTTAGAAAAAAGTTATTGCATTCTGCATAATAAAAGCTTTTAATAGGCATCGTATCAGCGCAAAAATATGAAAGCCTGGGAAGCTTGTAATTTGATAGTGATATAATATAATAAAAGACGGAAAAAAATAAAACGGCAAAGCGTAGTAAAAATGTGTTAACGATGTGAAAAAAAAACCACTGGAATCGAACAACATTAAGAGGTAGAAAAGAGCAATATATTATTGTATAGACAAGTTGGCGATCTATAGCTGTCTTAATTAATACTGGTTTACTTACCCTATACTCAGATATGAGCGGTTTCACTTTGTCTGTCCCCAGCATAGGTTCCAGAACATTCTCCTTGTAGTTCTGCGTCCACGTGCCGACTGGAAGTTCCGTGATCTCTATCTTATCGCCGGGCAAGATGGCCGCCTCGCCGGATATGACGTACTTATCGCCGAAACCCTCCACGGTGCCGCGGAAGTTTTTGTACCACGGATGCATCGGTTTTGGCTCCTCGCCGTCTAGCAAGCGGCTGGAAATAATAAAGATCGTAAGTTAATTAATATATTTTTTTAATCTACACTGTAACACTGCTGGGCAAAGGTCTTCCCCATATCCTTCCACACTTCAATTCAGTTTATTATAAATATAAATAATTAAAAGTGCACAGTGAGTATAACTTGTGTACAAAAATCCTAGCAAATAAATTCGAATAAATTGAATAAATAAATTCTAAACTAACCTCGTCAAAATATTCAGAGGGAAAGCTTTTAAATTAGCAATCCTGCGAACTGTTGAAACCATTACTAAGTTTTTTTTGCGAATATTTAAATATAAAACGACAATCCTCGATCGACCTTTTTTGTACTCAGAATTCTAATTTAATTTGTTTTCTGTACTTATGTGTTATTTGATTTCCCGCGTTCGCTGAAAAAATGGCGTCTAGTTTGTGAATTTATTGCAATTTTAGTGATTCTGCAAGTTTTGATGTGTAATATTGGTGGGTTAATAACCATTAATGTCTTGCAATATAAAGACGGAATAACGTGGTTTCCGTGTTCGCGGAAAATCTCCACAGAAACTGTGGTAAAATCTCCACCGCTTTACAGGAGTACATTACTCTAACTTGAAACCACGATGACTTATTACGTGATAATTGACTTAAA
This sequence comes from Ligdia adustata, assembly GCA_947049295.1. Classification (NCBI taxonomy): domain Eukaryota; kingdom Metazoa; phylum Arthropoda; class Insecta; order Lepidoptera; family Geometridae; genus Ligdia; species Ligdia adustata. The sequence goes on from OX346225.1 coordinate 11,664,276, forward strand.
TTGATTGATTAATAACTTGAAACTATATAAACTTGACGCTGGCAAACATACTAATCGTACGGTGTCATATAACACAAGAAAAAAAAAACCAGTTACCGTAGATTGTGCACAATGTCCCTGGGATTGTAGTTGGGTATCTTAGTGGACCAGCCTGTGCCTATACCCTCCGCTCCATTCACCAGCACCATGGGGATGATGGGCAGGTAGTACACCGGCTCTATCTTCTGGTTATCCTCGAACTCATGCTAGAAAAGGAAAATATACACATCTTTTAGAATGAGAATAGAATAATAGATATTAAGATTTGTAAGTATTTGAAGGAAGGAGGGCTATGTTTTTCGATTGTATGTATATTTCTTTGGCACTAGAGCCTAAACGGCTTGTCCGTATTTTCATGTTAAAAAAATTCGTTACTATGAAATTATCCATAATTAAAAAACCCGACCTCGATCGTTCCTAATGGAAAGGTGACCCATCATACTCGCATTTGGATTCACAGAATTTTAGACACATCAATTTTCTTGACTTTCAGTGATCTGGAGGTTCTACAGCTTTACTTCTTCAGTTATGACTGCAGAATTGTTCAGTTATAACTAGGGACTTTATTCAGTGATAACTACTGACTTCTTTAGTGATAACTGCTGACTTCTTTAGTGATAACTGCTGACTTCTTTAGTGATAACTACTGAGTTTTTTAGTGATAACTACTGACTTCTTTAGTGATAACTGCTGACTTTTTTAGTGATAACTACTGACTTATTTAATAATAACTACTAACTTCTTTAGTGATAACTACTAACTTCTTTAGTGAAAACTACTGACTTCTTTAGTGATAACTACTGACTTCTTTAGTGATAACTACTAACTTCTTTAGTGATAACTACTGACTTCTTAAGTAATAACTACTGACTTCTTTAGTGATAACCAGTGAATACTTCAGTGATAACTAGACTCTTTCAGTGATAACTAAAGAGTTCTTCAGTGATAACTAGCTACTTATTCAATGATAACTAGGGACTTCTTTAGTGATAACTAAAGACTTCTTCAGTGATAACTAGCTACTTCTTTAGGGATAACTAGTGACTTCTTCAGTGATAACTAAAGACTTCTTCAGTGATAACTAGCTACTTTTTCAATGATAACTAGGGACTTCTTTAGTGATAACCAGTGACTGCTTCAGTGATGACTAAGGAATTCTTAGCATTCTTCAGTGGGCATAATTCTTGCATGATTTTACTTACCACTAGCAGCGGATCGTCGTGCGGATGGAATATGAGCCTTGTGAGCGGCGACATAAGGGTAAATATGTATCTCGGACTGGCCGAGTCCTTGCCGCCGCTAAGTCTTGTACCGAACTGACCGCGTGGCTCTAGGAGGTTAATGTTGTTGGATCCCACATAGTTCTGGGCCAAGTTCACTATAGTCATCGCTAGGGACTGCTCACCTAGAAGATGATAAACAGTTATTTGATTTTTTATTCACAAAGTATTCAGTGACTAGCTGGGCTCCGCGGTGTTACCCGCGGAACTCTAATTTTTATAGCCTATATTACTCAATTATAATGGATCTTTCTCGATAGAAAACTCCAAGCGAAAGACTGTTTTGAAATCAGTCCAGTAGTTCCAGAGTTTATTTGTTACATACAAAAACGCTAATCATTCCTCTTTATAATATTAGTATAGTTTTACGTATAAAGGTCCCAAAATAAAGTGTTTAATTCTAGTTACAGGCTTATAAAAATATTTGCAAGACGCGTTTCCAAATGACGCAAGATACTTTATTGTTCACGAAAATCGATAATATTATTCTGCACTATCTTACTGCTACCTCCTTCAAAAGTAGTAAGGTAGCAGTAAGATAAAAAGTAAATTGTTATGACGTGGAACATGAGTGTGTTGGATTAAATGAATGAAGGAAACTTGCATCTGTTACATAATAGGTGTAGTGTTAGGTAGAAATCTTAAATAACATACCGTGATGGTAAGCAGAATGCTCCGCAACCGACCCAGCCAGCTGGGCCACCTTGACCTCTCTCTTGTCATTACGCTTGATGCAGGTGAAGATCACCTTACGCTGGCCAGGCTTGAGACCATCTATCATTGATGGGATTGATCTGAAATAACATACAAGATATCATTCAATAAACAGGTCTTAGACTCACAATGCTTTTAGTACATATTAAATAAAGGTAATATTCTAATGGTAAAGATCTGCAAAAGTATTTCTTCATACAAAATATGATTAATAGATTTTGAATACTACAACAAGAAAATGACAATCTTTTAGAACTTATTTATTTTTTCTATATACGTAATCATTCATAGAGTTAATATTTTCGCAAATACATTTGTATAGATCGGGATAAGAAAACAACCTAAACTTTGAGCGTCTCTTTCCTTGTATTAACTGACAGATCAGATCACATGCCTTTTTCACACACTTGTCCCTTTGAGTACTGTTTTCTTTGAAGTTTTGTATTAAGTACTAAGTATTTTATTTAAATTGTGTTATTATTGTTGTAGTGTCCTGTGTGCCTTAATAAATGTCTTCTGTGCTTACTAAGAAAATTACCCATTTAAAAATAAATAATACTCATATTTTTGAGCACTCTACGTATTTTTTTATTTATAAATTACTATGTTGCTTTTCTTGTGTTCTGTATATATGCAAGTAATAAGAACTTGCTTGTCAGCCCTGAGTCTAACAAGCTTTCATCATAAAATAAATATGAGAACACTAAGATTGGTATCCAAATATATATTTTAAGTGCAGTAAAGTATGTAAAATTCTCACCTCACATTATCACCGTTAGAGAAGAGTACCAGCTCCAAATTGACAAAATCCGAATATGTGACTGCTTTAGTCTCTTTAGTGTACAAATACCTCTCGGGCAGGCCAATTTCTTTGCGTCTTTTCACTTCGTCCATATGACTAGTCAACCATTCTTTTCTTTGATCTGCACCTTTCTTAGAGAATGCTAATTCTATGTGATGGTCATCTGTAGGACCTGCATACTTGAATCTAATTCTGTGCCTTTCCATATTTTGGAAATACTCTTTAGCTTCCTTAGATGTGGAAGTACCCAAACCCTTGTAGTACTTTATATTGTATGTGTGATGATTCTCTGTTTCATTTTTCCATTCTTCAAATTCTGGCAATGAGTAGAAAGATATCTCTTTATCTTTTTTTGTCGCCTTAACTATAGGTGTGATGAATTCTTCGAGGAATGGCAGCTTGAGAAGTTCGGGCCAGTTGTGGTGAATAAAATTGATGATTAATCCTTTGATGTGAGAACCGTCCTGATCCTGATCTGCCATTATCATGACTTTACCATATCTTAGGGCCTTTAGGTCATCAGTTGTGTTGTACTTCTTTTTGTACTGAAGACCGAGAATTTTGATCAGGTTATTAATCTCAACATTCTCAAGGACCTGCTTGTGTGATGCGTCTCGTACGTTTAAAGGTTTACCCTTCAGTGGGAAGACACCATAATGATCTCTGCCAACTACACTGAGTCCTGATACAGCCAATGTTTTGGCTGAGTCTCCCTCAGTAAGAATTAGGGTACAAAGATGAGCGTTCTTTGTTCCTGCGTCGTTAGCGTCTTCCAATTTAGGTATACCCTTCAACTTGCTTTGCTTCTTACCTGATGCTTTCACAAGCTCAGTCTGAGCTTTAAACTTAGCCCATGTCAGTACTGATTCAACTAGCCCTGATTTTGAAACTGCCGTTATGAATTTTTCAGAGAAAGCACATTTTGATCCAAAGCTCTTGGCTTGGAGAGTCATGTTTTCTTTTGTCTGCGAGTCAAAGGTTGGGTTTACAATCAAACAGTTGATAAAAATCCACATGTGATTTTTAACTTGGAACGGCTTAATATTGACGCCACCTTTGTTTTTCTTTTTTAATACTTCTAGTATATTTTTCACAACACTGTCAGCTACTGTGTCTACGTGTTTACCACCTTTCGTAGTGGCTATAGAATTGACAAAAGAAACCTGTTGGAATCCTCTGTCGGAAAGTGTAAGAGCAACTTCCCAACGGTCATTTACTTTCTCGTAAACTACTTTCAATGGGGAACCATTCTCGTCTTCTTTACCTTTTATATATAAATCTACATAATCCTTAAACTTATTAATTTTTATTCTCTCCCCGTTTAAGTAGACTTTGACTCCTTGTGAAGAAGCGGCTACATCATATGCCCGACGCGACATCAGAGCCACTATGTCATCTTCAAGTTTTTCCATTTTAAATTTAGCCAGATCTGGGCTAAAAGTCACTTTAGTAAAATCGTCATCTTTGCCAGATTCTTTAACCTTAGGTTCAGAAGCTTTTGTCATGTTAGAGCCCCAAGTTTGCTTAAAATGCTTCTTGTACTGTTTCGATGCAGTCTCAACTGTAAACTTTGTGGAAAAAATGTTGCATAATTTAGCACCGTAACCATTTCTTCCTCCTGTCACTTTCTCTTCTTCATCATTGTAGTTTGATGAAGTTAGAAGATGTCCAAAGATCATGGTTGGGACATACATTTTTTCTTCCTTGTGCATCACTACGGGAATACCGCATCCATTGTTATACACCGATATTGTGTTTTGTTCTTGGTTTATGTCAATTCGTATAACATCCATTTTGTTATCACGTTGTTTGTTGTCAGCTGCATTCACTAATATTTCATCATATATTTTATACAACCCTGAAAGACAAATAATGTGGTAAATCACACAACACAAATTAATGAACCAGCCAGATTAGACCAGAGAGCAGAACTTGAGCATTAAGTGGTTTAAGCAAAATGTAACATAGACAATTTTGTTTCTAGAATGATATTTTATTTTAAATAATAAAAGACCCTTACCTGGTACGTATGTCAATTCACGTTGCACCATGCACTCCTTAGATTTGTCAAAGACCCACATAGTTTCCGTAGCTCGCTCCACGGATCCAATGTACGTATCAGGTCTGAGCAATATGTGTTCTAGCTGTGATTTTTTCTGGTATATCTTTTCGATGGTGCCTTTACCACCCTTTGCAGGAGGGGCTGCATCACCGTTGCCATTTTGGGTTACTGAGTTGTTCATTTTATTAAACATTGCCTGTGAATTTAAAGTTAGTAGCAAGATCAGGAATGTTGTACATCGATTATTGGTGGAAAGACTAAGAATATTTTTAATAATTAGGTACATTAAAAATTCAAAGAAGGTATAAAAGTTACAGATAACAGTACTAATTCTTTTTGCAAATATCAGTTTTGATCAGCTGAGCATCAAAAGTTTCTATGGCAAAAGGCCATAACGAAAACATTAGAAAAAATGTGCCCTCTGCTTATTGCTCCTTCATAATTTTTGCACAGCAACTGCATGCAATAATATAAAATTGCTACCTACTTAGCCGATTGAAGGATTCCAAAGATACTAACAATAGCAAATACGCGTGTACTTTAGGCTACTACCCAAATTTGTGTAGAAGAAAGAGCGAAATTATAAAAAAGGCTAACAAAAATACACTGGCGACCGTTACTGAACAAAATGCCGCCAAATTGCCACAGCCGATCTTGTATCTTACCTTAATATCAGCCATCTTGTTAGTGGTGTTTAACAAACGTCTGCGATCAACGCAACACACTGTTTGTTTGAAAATTAATAAAATGCACTTAGAAATCGTTGTGACGTTCGTGTAATAACATTTTTAATCGAAATGCTACAAATTACAACAATTGTGCAAACGAAGACAGACGCTAAGAACGACCATAGACAACGATTACGATGTACGATGGACTTGCTTAGCTTTTTTTTCAATCAAGGTAGGGAGGTTTCCCACACGTGCGTAAAAGCTAACAGCTAACAGTTAATTTCACATTATATCAAAATAATATGTAAGTTTTTCAGAGGATAAATACTTTCAAAAAGATTTTTTTAAACAGTAACTCATGGTATTCCAAAATAATAAAAAATCATCTGCATAGTGCGATTTTTGCTATTTTTGTTTATTTATGCCAACATATTTACGGTTGCAGATAAACAATCCGCGACCTTTTTGTCATTATGAATGCAGTAAAACGTTGCCTCTAGCCTCATGACTTTAGTTTAATGGTAAGTATCCTATCATAGAGTTATAGAACATGCATATTGCAGTTCTGCAGTTATTTCCAGCGTGTTTGCGATAAGGACAGTATATGCGATAGTAATACTAACTACTGATTCGAAAATTAATAAACGCTCCGTCTCGTTAATTTCCATGTACATTGTATACATACGAGTAGATGTACTTTCGTTATATCATGACTAAAACGGCGTATATCTAGAGTCTATTAATCTCTTTCTCTTTGCTTAAAGGATTGCACATGTGAGAAACAAAACTAAAACAAAATCATTTTTTTGTCTATGTGTATCTGACGGGACTGTCACACTGTCAGTCAGCAGCTGACTGTCAAGTCAAAGATGATTTCCGAATGCCGTTTTCCGTTCCGATCCGTCAGTCAGACTTATTTTAGGTTAAGTGTAGAAGAATCTGTTGTAATCTTAAATCGAAGGGTTATGTTGTGTTAAAAAGTTATTTTCAGTTGAATAAAGTTACATTTTACTGAAATGTCTCTAATAAGTTACGCATCAACAATTTTAAGAAGAAGTGCTGCACTCAGGTTCCCGTTACAGTGCAAGAAATGCTACAACCAGATTAAAAATATTTCCAGCAGATCCTTAGCAACGAGAACCCTTCACGATGTAAACACAAACGTTATAAAAGATGTTATTCTGTTTAAATACGAAAACCCGAAGTTTTATATGTACATGAATGTGTTTGCAATAGTCCAGTACATGTTCTGGACATATTTAGGTATATTTGCTTTCTCTACGTTAAGAGATGCACCGGTAGATAAAAGTAAGGTTACTGAAGATACTCCATGGTTCAGAAAGATAAATCTGGGAGAAAATAAGTATAGAAATACGTTGGGAACACTAGCAGTTGTTATTGGTAAGTTTTGCAGAATTTTCCATATTAACATATTGTTCTTAACTCTTGCTCTATTTATTTCTTTCTTCTTTATTTTGTATTGCAGGTACAGGCTCCTTAGCAATAATATGGACCGTAACGCTTCGGTCAGTTCGATACTTAATTCTTAACAAAGGAGGCAAGCACATAACTTTAGTAACATACTCCCCATTTGGTAAGAATCGTATGATGACAGTGCCATTAGAAAATGTCTGTTGTAAAGAAGCCCGAGGTATAGCCACAGTGCAATTGCCATTAAAAGTGAAGAATAAGATGATGCATTATATGTTAGATATGAGAGGAGAGTTCAAAAATAGTCAGCTCTTTGATGCTACGGCTGGACTTGCTAGAAAGTGGTGAAATTCTTTTCGAAATTTCTTGTGTTCTACTAAATACTATCTTTTAATTATTTGCCTAAGAACTTAGACTGCCATGTTAGCATTGGATAGAAACAATTGGTTAGTGTTTTACCTACTCTGAATGTTAAGACTAGGCATTTGTTCAGGCTATGATCCAGGAGGCCTGATCCCAGATAAACCTCTTTTGTGGGCCTATTTGCCAGATTACAAACTACTACTAGAAAGTATTAATCAATGCAGTCTTCAGATAATGTGATCATTTAGAATTTGATATCTAAATAAAATGATTCCCAAGGAAATTGAGGAAAAAACAAAAACTGCAATCGAGATTTATCAGAAAAAAATATTTATTGTAACATTAATTTAAACGAAAAATTATGTTGGTCTCAACACAGAAATATAGATCAAATTATTAACAAACCATATTCTTTTCATATTTACAACTTCCTGATTACACATTTATTTTTACTGAATGCAAATATATAGAAAACTACATTCTAACTTAATAAATACAACAAGTTTGTATTATATCATAATTTTATCTACAAATCTAACTTCATCTGTGCATGAAAGTTTTAATATATTTGCCCTCAGCATTAACAACCTTATTAATTCCATAATACAAACAAACTTACAGAAACATAAGTCTTTCCATAGTTAAAAGAGTGATTTATACAATCACTGAGAAAGTTAATTTAAACACTCTTAAATCACCTCCAAACAGTTAGCGTCATGTTTTGAACTGTTTCTGTTGGGTAATATTATTTTTTAATCAATTTACACAACTTTAACTTTCAGGGACAATATATTATTGTTAAATATAGCAGAAACTGTAAGTAAGTGATTTAAAGCACTTTACTTAAACATTACCACCTACTAAGTTTTTGTTAAATCTACAAATGCTTGAATCTAGCTTGCTACCAAACAAGCTACTCTGAATCAACAGCAAAATGTTTGTATCTAAAAAGTATCAAATTGTAATAAATGTATTGTAACGTAAATAGATGCATATAGATTCATGTTTTCATGAGATATCTGATAAGGTAGCGTTCTTTTAGATTATTTACATTTAATATTCTGACCGATACCATAGATTAAGGAATTGACACAACTCTTTAATCTATGCTGATATATGTAGATCGGAAATATAGTCAGACTCAGATTGAGATTGTATATATTTTTCGCTACAAATGATACTCCGTATTAGTTTATCACACTAATTGAATATGTCTATAACATCTATTTCCCAAATATTGCACCAGCTAATAAACCAAGTTTATGTCTAGAATTATGGAACAGAAACGTACCTAATTCGAAATTTAAACTAGGTTAAAAGAGATCCAACAATTTAAAAATAGCTAAATTTGTTAAGTTTTTGGTAAAATGAACCTTACTAATTCAAACAAATAATGCTGTCGACTCCAACTAAGAAATTAAGTACATTCATTAAATTCTTTTATTTACAGAATAAAAACATAAATATTTTAATATTAACATATTATGTACTTACTAACAATAAGTTACATGTTAAAATTTCCGTGTAAAGACACAAGTAGCAGTGCTTATTTTTTATAATTTTTTTAGTAATTATAATTATCCAGCCATCACATAAAATTAAATAACATGCATTGTTTCTGACTGCATTGCAGTTACACTTTCATACATTTTTTTTTCTTACTCTTAAGTTTCTTTTTACTATGAACAGTAGGATAGGACAGGAGGATAGCAGGAATTTACATAGACTCAATCAAGTTTTTCACTACATCAATTGGTTTAGAAACACTAACTAGAAAGTCTGATTTCAATACAAAATGACATAAAATTTATTTTATTAGCGTCTCCGTAAATAATTGCTAGAGTCCCACCAGCAAAAAGTTTAGATTCCTCACAATTTGTTTGTGAAATAAAATTTCAAAAAAAATATACTTAAAGTAAAATAATTAAGCTTATCAGCAGAAACATAAAGAGTTTTTTTAGAAATTAAATGACTCATTTTCTTTAAGTCTTTTCTGTTTATTCTTTTTTACTGCTGAACAAGTGGAGGCAGGCTATAATAAGTACAATATTTTCAGACACTCACTCAACAACATTAAACTAGTTTCACCAAAGGTATATTTAGTTTCAGCCTTACACCAACCATTTCAATCTCGATGAAAAACATTTCTGTTGCATAAATTTCTAATAGGGAACAATTTTATTCAATAGTCATTTAAACAAGGGCAAGCAAACTTCGTTTCCTTTTGACAGTTCTCTGCTTCAACGCTATCATAATGAGATTTGCCAGCTCTTTCATGCCTTACTCTAGCCGATAAGGGGCTGGTTAAAATCTAGAAATTTATTGATTTTCGTTGGTGCAAGTCGCCTCAATCTGCTACAAATCAGTTAAAACTAGATTAATCTCAGTGTCGCGAATAGCAAACAAATAACAAAAACTTTTCACTCTCACTTTATTATGATGTTTTTTCATTGTGATGACTTCATGTGACTAAAGGCTGCTCTATTTCTGTGACGGTCTTAAACAGCAAGAAACAGCTTAGCTGATTATATATTATATACTCATATGTATACATTATGGTAGATATATAAATAGACATTAGGCTCATCACAAAAATACGGGACCTGTAAAGAATAAATACGGTTATTAATACCGACACAAATATTTCTGAGCTGCAATTCGTAAAATAATAATCACTTTTTTTTTCTCCACTAGAAAAGAAGCGTTAAGTTCAGCGATGCATTTGTTTTATTTAACTGTGTTCAATCGTTATAGTATCCATGTTTCTGTTTTAGGAGCTTGATTCAGGTAACGTTCCGACCGGATTCGAAATATTGGCAACTCGAATTGTCAGATTTTAAATTATGTCATTCAAAATCCATTTTAGATCTATACAAAAAGAAATAGCATTTAGAAGTTCTAGATTTTGTATCGAGCTTTGCGTAATTCGTGGCGTAAAGTTTTCAAATCCGGTCAGAAACGCTACCTGAATCTAGCTGTCCGAATTATGTCGCGCTTTGAGGTGGCAATAACAGCTTTTAAAAATATTATCAGACCTTATGAAAGGTTACGTGATAGTGAAAAGCTCGCAACTAGGTTAGCAGTATGGTATACATCATATCGTTTGCAAGATGTACGAGAAAAGACGGCTTGAACTTTTAACCTAGATTAAGGCTTAGCGTGAACTTTTATGCCGGGGAAAAATAGAAGGCAAAATATAATATGACATATTTGAAAAGACAAAATAGATTGCTTTGAGGCGTATTAAAAGACTTTTAAAATTATGAGTACGAGTATGTATTCGAATTACGATTTTGTCCTTGGAAATTAGACAAGACCGTTTAATCCACAGCCCATGCTGGCCTAGCAGGATTAATAATATCACAGAAAAAATATATTTGCCATCACAAGTGATTTTAACCGATTAAGTAAAACTGTTTACTATAGATTCAACCATCATTAGTGAAGTCAATAAACATTTAGATAGGCGTATATGTTTTTTCTTGTGTCGACCACTGTTAAATATGTGTAGTGACTGGAAGAAATCGCTTTAGGCGATAAGGCCGCCCAATGTGCTGCCAATGTTTTTAAGATGTCTGTATGTAATATATACATATATATTTTGGTGTGCAATAAAGTTATATACTAATGTGAAACTCCTAAGCGATAAACAATCTGAGTCTGGTAAATAATAGTTTGCAACATAACATACATATTTCACATTTACCTATTTACAACTATTCATTTAAGTAATGAAGACACTCACGCATATGTTTCATTCATCAGTCTATAAGTATATATCAGTCTGACACAAAATATTCGTAAATAAAAAACTTAAGATAAAATCGGACAAATTATTTGGAAAAACATTACTTTCTCTGGGCTGTACAAACACGGAAAATATCTGTCAGAAAAATACAAAAAAAAATCAGCAAAAAAAAAGATCTTCTACAAGATTATTAGCTGTAGTTACGCAGCAGCTATAACTATTAACATTCAGTTATGACAATCATAGGCAATAAAACTCCTGTTGCACAATAGATTTCTTGCGACTAGAGCCCTTATTATGTTAGATCATAGTCACGTTGGGGCATCTCAGTATCGCGAATGACCTAACATGATAAGGACTATAGTTCGTACGGAACAACGAGCGATTAGCTATTATGATTGTTTTCACCTACTCAGTCGCTGGCTTTCTATCTATACATTAATTGACAGTAAAATTAACTTACGATGAGAACAATATTTAATGATACTTACAACAAACATACAACCCAACTTTTTAATGACATTCATCTTTTTTTTAATCGTTGTTACAACAATTTCATTCATCACATCTTAGCTTCAATTCACAACAAATATCGTTCAATAAATATGTTATTTATCTATTTATTTGTATGACCGAATTTTTTTGAAATATTTTAACTATTTTAATATCAACTTTTTTTATTATGAGAACTGGAATCTGATTTTGTTATAATTACATCAAAAGTCATTTGCTTTAATTTAAACTGCGCGAAACTTGCGGTGGATAATTTGTTAATTTGTAAACGAACTTACTAGCTTACTGAAAACTACTACCGGGTCTTTGGATCCCACAAATGGCCAAGAATAAATCGATGCTCGATATTTGATTTCCCAAAATATACTTTCCGTATCACCATTTTAAACTTTCCAAAAATATCTTGATTTCGATTTGATTACTATTTTGTTTACCTTTTGCATGTTAGCATAAATATCATACAAAACTAGTTTAGTAAGCATTTTGTTTTTGTTGCCATAACAGGTTTTCGTAAAGATATCTGGGAACTAACAAATAATGTTCTATGTAAGAAAACAATACTTAATTATATATTGAAAATTGTAAATAGCAAGAATACTAGCATATATTAATATTGCAATAAAAGACGATCATTTTTAGAAATAAAAAATATCAATACATATCACAAGATCCGTTTAATTAAGCTAAATAATAACAACATAAAGACAATAAATCATTGAGTTTACAAAAAGTGTTATCTACATAATATCCGTTTTACCACTATGTTTCCATTGTATTTATAGAGATATTTTTGAAATAATGACTTTGTGAATCTTAAGATTTCCAATTAAATTCAATTTTAAGACCACGTCCTGACCAATTCTAGCATGGTGCACTAGAGAAGACGTAAATATCTTTAAAAAAGTATCTGTTCTCGTGATATGAAAATAAGTGACAGATGCCGCCCAGCCTAAAAAAACTAGATTGTGTTACATGATCATATTACAGTACCTACCAAATATCTCATTTGGTACAACATTTTCTTAAACATTGCTTACATTCATAGAATCCTTGTAACTTGTCATTTGTCGAAAAACGTATTTAATGTGGCACTTCACTTTCGTATGTCCACTTAAGTTGCATCAATTACATACCACAACCCTTTGGGTCATCGGCGCTATTGGATATTACTGTGGTAATAGCCAATTTTCTGTTTAATGTATGCAATAAGATTCAAATGAACTACTTCAAGACCTAAGTCACTTCCACATTAGACGAGCGCATTTATCCATATTATGTTACTATTACGCAACACTAGTCCAATTACACCACGCGTAGTCCCATTACGCCGCGCGTAGTTCCATTACTCCGCGCGTAGTCCCATTACACCACGCGTAGTCACATTACTCCGCGCGTAGTTCCATTAGTCCGCGCGTAGTCACATTACTCCGCTCGTAGTTCCATTACTCCGCGCGTAGTCCCATTACACCATGCGTAGTCACATTTTCCGCGTGTAGTCACATTACTCCGCACGTAGTTACATTACTCCGCGCGTAGCACATTACTCCGCGCGTACTCCAATTACACCACGCGTAGTTCCATTACTCCGCGCGTAGCTCCATTACTCCGCGGGGAGTCACATTACTCCGCGCGTACTCCAATTACGCCACGCGTAGTTTCATTACTCCGCGCGTAGTCACATTACTCCGCGCGTAGTTTCATTACTCTGCGCGTAGTCACGTTATGCCACGCGTAGTCACATTACCCCACGCGTAGCTCCGTCATATAATCACACAGCAGTGCCTGCGAGTCTAGTACCGTGGCCGGCGTCATTCGGAGAGCCGTCTGTCGTGAGTGATCTCGTCGTCGTCATGTCCAGGCGTGATGCTGTCCACTTCGTCTACTTCCTCGAGATTCTTCGTGTTGGGGTTGCACAGTCTGCGGAGTGAAAACATTGTGAAATTAGTCACAAGCACGATCATCAGTCATACAAGTCAAAAGTGGTGTTAAAGCTAAAATATAACAAGCATCTACTCATGATCATGGGTCACCGATATAAAATAGTCTAAATAACAAAAAAATACAGAAATTCTAAACAAATAATTAACAAAGTATGGCATTGTAAAATTTTGGGCAAAACGGTTAAACAGCAAAATGACACATTTTTAATAAATTTAATATAATTATCTGCGTATACAGTGAGTGGGCTCGCTGAGAATGGAACGCTGGTTATTTTAACTAGCATTATGTTGATTAGAGGCCAGCTTATGAAGAAAGAAGTTATCTTCTTATATATAACTTTTTTCTATATATATATATATAGAAAAAAGTTAACAATTTTTAAATTGTGCCTATCTTATGACTTGCAAATAGATATTTTTTATTTATGCAATGATTTTGATGGCCGTTCATTACGGGCGATGGAATTTTAACAAAGCCTTTATGGTACTAGATCGGGTGTATTACATAAGTGTTTGTGGTTAGCGATAGTTCCGGATAAACTATATCAGCAAGTATCTTACCTGCACTTGCAACACACGATGCACGGCGCAGCGAGCAGTAGTAGCGGACTCGCCACCAGAAGAAGAAGACCGAAACCAGCGAAAATTCCCACCACCTGAAAACGTCAACAATTCGTTTGAACCGTGGAAAATCTCCAAAGATGTTTTACCCAACTGCGAAATAAGGAGGGTCATGTTTTTTGAGTGTATGTATGTTTGTACATATGTATATTTATTTGGTACGCTCTAGAGCTTCAACGGCTTGTCGTATTTTTATGTGAGTGGTGTCTATAGATTCGCTTTCACCTGCAGATGGTCAAAGACTATACTAGCTGCATCCCACGATTTCACTTGTTAAGATACGCAACTCTACAGTTCTTACAGTCTGGTTTTTTAAAGTCACTTTGAACCACATGTTTTATTTTTATATTACACTAGGTCACAGTCGCTTTTTAGTGACCGCTTTTTGTATCAATTTCTAAATATTTATTAATTATATAAAAGTCGAGAAAGCCGTGAATTTTTAAAACATAAAATCATTTGCCTATTAAACCTTATCATTAGTGTTTTACCAAGAAACTCGTTTAGCGCGTTTTTAAATACATAACAAGGTTTTCAAAAGAACTTTAAAAAACTGTAATTTAAACCGAATGACTTGACTAATTGACGCCGCAACCGATGATTATCTCTTTTTACTTTCGGTAAATACTTAATTTTACGGCTTAATTACTACTGTAATTAATGTTTTTTTGGAACCTGACAAGGTAATACTTACAAATATACCTACTCAGTAGATATTTTGTACCCCCGCAGTAATGTACGTGGCGTGTTTGCTATTGGTTACGAAGAAAGCAGCCAATACATACGATTTACGGTGGTTGTGTTTTGATAGTTTAGGTTTAAAGACAAATAAATGTCATTCAAGATTTACATCACTTACCTACATGAGAACATAGTTAAGGTATATTACCTATAATAGAAACATTTGTCGTCATTTTTTGATAGACTTGTGCCCGCGGAAAACAATAAAGGAAATTCACGGTAAACTAGTCCCTCAAGTTACTCAATATTCGATGTAGCTGGAAGGGATCCATTTGAAAGTTGAAAGACAATATACATATAAGTAGGTACTCTGAGGACAGTCCTTCGTCTACGCAGGACTATACAGGGTGTCCCAAAACTCAACGTCAAGCGGGCACGGGGTGAGAGGCGCGGTCACACCGGTCCCAAGAAACATATACCTAAAAAAATCCCTTCAGTTCTCGCTTTACACATATAGCATAGGATCGAAGTTATCTCACTCTATCACATCTCTTTATCGCTGGATGTCTTTTAGCAGTGCGTTGTTAAATTTCTCCGAATTTTTGAGCGCTAACAAGCATTGATAGCTTAAGTATTTGATTATTAGTATGATAATACGCAGGAAAAAAAAACTACTAACTGCTGCAGATAGAAAAGTAGCTAGTGCTACACCATTTCAAAATCTTAACTAAATGGGCCATCTTTTGATGTAACATGCCGAGGGTAGTACAGTACATTTTTATTTTTTTATGAAGTGCCAAAGTTCGATGACAATATTATATCAATTAAGACTTAAAGATACTGTGCTAATTTTAACAAACCTAACTGACAATTCTTTATGCTTGATTTCTGACTACGATTTATTAGTATGTTTATTATGGAACATATTAGTGAAAAAATCACTCCAAAATTGTGAAATTTGTGGTTCAAGGTATTAATTTTCGCATTTTTATAAATTTGACAGGAGAATAACTAATAGGGTTTTTTTTTATATTTTTCCGGGACCGGTGTGACCCTGCCTCTCACCCCGGGCCCGCTTGATGTTGAGTTTTGGGACACCTGCAGAAGTAGGTAATTAAGTAATTACTGTTTCGCACTCAAATGATTTTCATTTATGCTAAATCACATTCAGCTATAGGAACAGAATAAAAGAACTAAACTTCACCAAATCAATGAAAATGTACAAGATTGTCAATTTGTGAAAAAAACATGTTTTATAATTTGAACATTAAAAACTATTTTAAAATTAAACTATACTAGTATATTATTAGAATACAAAATTGCAATATCAATAAAGCTACTTTTTATGTTTCCATAATACCTCAGTAGGTGGCGTTGATGCGAAAAACTCAAATAGTTAACTAGATGTCGCTAAACGTTCCAAATGCAAAATCTACTACAGAGAATTTTAACTGTCAAAAATATTACCCGATTACCAACAAGAATCGTTTATAAGTTTCACAATAAATTCCAGAGTTCCTTAGAGAGTTACATAGCCCTAATACCAATTTGGGGGAACTTTTTTATGCATGTTATTTTCGCTCAATGGACTCAACGAATTATGACGAAATTCAAAATACACATTGCTTATGCCCTGGATTAAAACATAGGCTACTTTTTAACCTTTGTCAAAAAAGAGGAGGTTCTCATTCTCGCCGATTTTTTGTTGTTGATGTTCTCCGATTTCTGTAACATGCCTAGATCGATTTGAATAAATGCTTTTTTGTTCAATATACTTTCCGGATGTTGGTCCTATATACATTTTAAGAAAGTTCGCATAAATCAAAATAACAAAAAAAAATTGTCTGCCGGAATGGCGTCGGTTTATTTTTCCTACTCTACCTCTCGAATCCAATCTATTGTAACATGCGTGATATTCGTGCTTAATGATTAGTAACTTCTGCTATCATACCTGTGCACGATGCCAGAGCACGGATGCACGTGAGTGTCCCAACTTGTTCTTGCACGGACCCTTGTCGTAGTGCCGGAGGAGGAAGTCATCCTGGGAATACAGAAATAACGAGTCAATAAAATATAGGTACGCACAACATTAGAAGAAAAAACCTTTGCCTTTCAAACTAAACATAGCGAGATAGAAAATTTACAAGTTCAGCCAGCAAATGTATATTATTGTGCATAAATGTTAAAAACAAATGCTAAGTGTTTTCAACTCCAATTCCCTTAGTCGAACTCTTTTATTTCATACCCATATTGAGAGAATTATGATGATATTGTGTACGACCATCTTGGACCGATTTTCATCAAACATAGTTAAGAACTCCCTACTAATACACATTTCAAACAAAAAATTTAAAAATACAAAATGAAGATCGGTTCATCCGTACGGCAGCTACACAAAGACACGTGTGTGTGTCTGTCTGTCTGTGGAATCAGACTTCTAAAAAACTCATAAATAACACCCTCATTGGCGCCGGGTGTTAAAAACTAAAGCACCTTAGACACCAAACAGATCTATCCAATGTATCGGTAAGTTAAGTGGCTCCATAAACCAGCATTACCTTTCTACATGCGAAACACCCGATCGAATCACTTAAATCAAGACCCGAGAGAAAGTCTGCGCCCACTTACGAGTAAATAAGATTTTTATCCACCGCGACGAAAACAAAGCAGTTATAGTAAGTTATAAGTTATAGTAAGAGTTGAATAATAAAAAAGTTATTTTGTGGCGAATGCTTCGATAAAGCACGGCAGTGCCAGATTGTACCAGATACGTGGTTTTTTTATTGGATAAGATCGTTTTTATTATGGTAGGCGTTGCTTCTATCATAAATAATATCTCATATAATGAGCGAGATAACTATAGAATCAGATCCTTAAAGGGAGATCTGTGAGTTGCCCTACTGAAACTTTAGCGAATCTGCTCCATTGATCGGACAGATAATGGGGCCGATGGGATTATACCGTTAATCTTAAGTATGAACCTATGATATAGAGGTGCTATGAATTTTTTGATCGTCAGGTGTTTTTGATTAAGCAATGTATCCCCGAAAATGTTGTGGGATGTTTGCTTGAAAATGCAACAAACCAGAACGAATTCATAAAATTAGATTTTATTATTCGTGAAACAAGGTCTAAAATAATGTGGCTCAGTTACCAGAACGAATTGAAGATGTCAGTTTCCACGGTGTCATTTTTTGAAAGCCATTTTAAAGTGTGAAATATTTTCAAAAGCTGCAAAATTATTGTGGTTGCTAAGTTCAACAGTAATTCGCAGCACTTCTGTTAATTCTACAGATATCCGAAGACTTGGTGAGTAAATATACCAATGCCGAGGAGTTAGACATGGACTGAACCGGACGAGTCCGCACGCAGACTCTTGATTTATTTAACGGCAACAGCATTCTAGTGCGGCTCATTCGAATATATTCAGGACCTTATCTGATCTATCGGTGTGTGAACACTGCTTTCTAACTCTTGTTTTTAGTGTTTTCCTAACTTTCTAGATGGATTGATTAAGTTTTCTATACCTACATTATGTCGTGGTTTACATTCATAGAAAGTATTGTATTGATTTTTCATTGTTAAATAAATACGGGCTGTTCCGTCATCCTATGACTTATAACTTCTCTTCCGATATGGGTCTTGATTCAACTTTTGCCATTATGTCAGTAAAAAAATCATTATGTGTAAAACACAACATTGCCCGGCCGTGCCAAAACAAAATCGTTACAACATATGACCTCTTCTTGTGAAAGATTTTGGTGTATTCAATACTATGTCTGATGTTGTGTTTTATCGTGACAAGAGTTTTGCAATTATACAACTAAAATTTAGTCCGAAGAAGAAATGCTTGCTCTTTTATTGAGCAACTAACAAAGGAGCAAGTCTTTCTCCTTGCGACCAAACGCTGAGACGCCTTCCACTACATTACAGCTTTCAGTTACCAGCAACATAGATCTGTATTCTAATACAAATACCACAAATTACGCTTCAGAAAGCGTAACATGGTATTGTGACACGGCACTATATTAATTTGCATGACAAATTGCGAGTAAGGGCTATCGCAGGTACGAATAAAGGCCGTCTACGTTTGGGTCAAATTGTGACATCTTAATTTTAATGGTTCGTATTTTATGTAAAGAACACGTACACTTTTTCTTAAGGAGGCACAAGTTTTCTAATTGGTGTCTAAATGACGAGACATATCTACTCCCATTTATATGAATGGTAACGCAGTACCACGATAAATTATGAAGTTTTATAATGATAAAACAAAATTTATGATGATAGTAAACCGTAAACCAACGCATTTCAAATCTTAATACCAAATTCTAGCTAGTAAACTTATTTGATTTCAACTTATAGCGTTGCGTCTGAAACGGCACAGTAAAAATAATAAATAACGCTTGTCATAATCATAACAGTTAGTAAATTGTTAAATATTTTGCACGCAGGTTGTCAAATGACTTGTTTGTATGACTTTTGAACATAATATTATATGAAGATGCAAAATATAAAAAAGGTTTTTGTTATGATTTACCACCTTTTATGTAAGTCTTAGTCCAACTCTGCGGCAGGCGGAAGGGCGTATTGTGCCACCACTATTGTTCAGTGTAAGATTAGAAAGCGTGGCTGTGTACACAGTTTGTTCATTTGCGCCTTTATCCTGGAGCATCTCGGGTTCCGAGACGGGAACTGACGTTATAAAGGGCTCTATGTGGACTTGTTTATGTATGTTCATTATTCAAGCTTTTAATCGGCATGATAAACCTGTTGTTCTGTTTCTTAGTGTTGCACAAATTTTACCATCATCTTCCTGTCCGAGCGGCACATTTTAGGAGGCGGCAAATGTAACCCAATTTTTTAATAAGGATGTGTGATGGAAAAAACCGTCTCAGTGGAGTTGAGTATAGATAAACTGAAATGATTATCTTTTTCTTGAAAAATATTCAGCTATAATGTTAATGTCGAATCAGAAATTTAGCAATAATTTTCAAGCTTTATTGTATTGAATTGTGGATTGCTCAATGGAATTGATTTTTATATACAAAATTTGATATGCCAAGACTGATGAGACGTTTACGTTGTTGTCAACAAATTATATGTTCTAAATTTTTTCCTAATTTCAAGTATTGTTTAAGCCTTAAAAAAGTTATGTAGTATTTGAATGACCATAAAGCAATAACTTTTGCTCGAGTACTTTTGAAAATTCAAAAGGAAAAAAACATGTTTAATACATTTGGCCGCGCGTCAATGATTTTTTTTAATGAAAAAACTAATTTTATTTTTGAGAGTGTTCAAAATCTTAGATAAAAAGTCGTTGCTTATGGTCATCAGATGCCACCATTAAGAGGATACTAGTTGATTACCAGTGACCCTGTATATCCAGTCATTACACTTGAGTAAGAGGCCAGTGGTTTCCAAAGCGATGTTTATGTTGGGATTATGTCCTTTCCGCGCCTTTGTTATTCTCGAACAAATATGGTAGCTGTTTACATCTTACAAGAGCACATTTTTTACTTTGTTTTGTTTTTTTTTACACAAGCAATATGTGCTTCAATAACACTGGGAAAAGTTGTTTTTGTAAAACGATGAGTGATGAAGTCTTGTAACGTTAGTTATGTCCTTGTTTACTTTTTTAATATTTGCTATTTATTTTTATGCGTTTGTACATGTACATACGCCCTAGCACTTCAATAAGAAACAAGATTAAGATATTGTGCTATCTATTGTAAATAGTACTTGTGTATTTTTTTTAATTCTATGGGTGAGGTAGATCGTATTTGCAAGCAACAAAGGGCTTTAACTATCCAAAAAGTTGATATTCGTGCCACGCGCAGAGAAAAGTAGACTCCTTAATTTTAAGCGTAAGGTATATTTTATCTCTGCATCGACAGGACATAAAGCACAGCGTAATGAGCTAACAGTTAAAAAAATATTTAGCTCGACAATCCAAACAGTTAACCGCGTAAGGGACAGTAGACTCTTCCGCGTCACCGTAAAGTACACTTCTCCATTGCATTACTTGTGGCGGTTAGCATACTCACATCGAGCGAAGCGAGGCAGTACCAGCAGAAGACGTGCTTGCATCGCTTGCACATCATCTGCGCGCAGCCCTCGTCCTTCTCAATGGGCACGCGGCACATGGGACACAGTTTGATGAGCTCGGAGTCAGGCAGGAGAGGTGCTCCGGCGCCGCCCATTGATGATGACGCGACGGCTGCCTCGCAGGATAACCCGCCGTGCCACTGTGGGAACAAGAAAATAAATTATTTAGTGAAGGTAAAATTAACTTAAAAAAAACTGACTAAGCGAGCGTCTCTGCTGTATACATTTGCTTTCATATGTAGGTATGTATGTATGTATGTATGTATGTTTTCTGGGTGTTTGTACTTCGTTAGGGTATAAGTTAAAGGTCGTAATTTACAATGAATGTGGATAAAACGACGAAGATGTAGACGAAGTTAAGAGAATTTTTACAATTTTATAGTCACTGGTGATTTTTGATCGAGGGATTAAATACCTTAAAAATATAATTGTTTTCTATTACCGGCCACATTACCCACCCATCAAGCTTCATTTACTTGCCGAATCCCATATTTGATAAAGCTAGACGGAACGTTATGTTATATAAATATTCTAAATTGAAAGATTTTGTTTTAACCGCATAAAACTGTGGTCTCGATCTCAAATTTCGTAGTTCTACTACTTTCTAGTAACTCAACACAATCCATAAATGCGTAGTTATTGTATAATGAAACTGACTGTTCCGGCGGAAAAATGTAATAAAACTATCTCTCACATAGCAAAACGTGTTACGGTTATCAAATCTTACCCAAAACCATTACCATTTCACTTTCTAACAGCTATGAAGTCTGTATGAAGTAATTCACAATCAACATTCACTTTTCTCCATTCAAGATTCGTAATATACAAAACGTAATCTGCAGAGGTAATAATTGTACGTGCGAAGCACCACTGTTGGTCAGTATGTATGTTTGTCTTAATATTGGCACTAGCTTAGATGTCAACCAATCTTGACGAAACTTACTAAACAAAGTAATTTTCTATATTTATTGAAACAGGTCGACAATACTAATACATATTGATACAATAATAATACTGTACACATTACAGAATCATCAAAATTGGTTTAAAATTATAATCAATTCAAGAACTCTCAAATGTCAGGTAAAATATTTTTGAAATATTTGATCATGAGAAAGAACTTATAAGAGAAGAAGATCTTATATTTCGTTTATACGTACTATTAAGTATTTTGAGTCAACCATCGAGAGTGGTACCGCGCGGCAGAAGCGGTTAATAAAATACAATACCTAATGTGCTGAGTTATTGTGCAATATAGTGAAAAAAATCAGTACACCATTGTCGCTTTTTGCAAATTTTTTAGAAATCGTGGGATTTCCTTTCTGTAGCAATACAGGGGTCGCGTCATTTGAATACAATGGTTGTGACTTCAGACAATTGATTTCTTTGTAAGTAATTACCTTATTTAGGCATTGTGAGTGAAGTTTTTGAAAGGCGACCAAAACAAAAATCGTTTTCAAAATAACTAAAATCCTCTTCAAATAAACTTTTGTCATTTTGCGCATATACATATTAATGACTGACCGATGGAAATGTCTCCACTAAAAGTCTGAGAAAATTTTGTTTCGTCTGACAGTAAATATGTTTGTTTGAACGTTGGTCATCGCGTACAGGTCGTATTTTCCAACTATAATTTTAATGAAACTTGGCATATATACGTTCAATGAATATTTATATTTATAAGGTATTTCCCCCAAAATATGGCACTCAAATATCAATATGTATTCTGAATATGATCGGTCAAGTGTTTGGTTTTTTTTAAGAGTTATATTTAAGTTAAGTTTGTGGATATTGTATGACATGACATTATCGGAACAGAAGGAATCCTAGAACTTTTTATTAATTTATCATCATCATAGGCAGCCCAGTTTACCCAATGTAGGGCATAAGCTTTCCTCTTACGCCAATATCGTTCAAATGAATCTATAAAATGTATACGTATTATTTATGCTGGTTAAAGACCAAGAAATTACTTTATTTTACAGTCCCTACGCTCTTTATTGAGAACTATAAATTAAAAATCAATTTATTTTCTGGCACAATATGATTAGTATACATATCAGTGTACAAGTTATGAAATAGCCAAGTAAAATTCAAATATTAAGTCGTCGTGGTCAAGTCATAGTCTGACACCAAGTGTCCTATTTTAGAGGGGTACTTGAACTCTTGAAGCTAAGCGGACAAGTTTGAAGTAGAAGTCTTGAAGTTTTAAGTACATATTCACGTGACAAAATTTACAATAAACAGCCATTGAGCTCTTCATTATCTTTAGAAGTCGAATTAAAACAGGCATTTTATTTATGAAAATACCAATATTACAAAACCGCATTTCAATGTCGATCGAGTTTTCTGAGAATATTTAAATTCGTAACCCAGACCTTGAATAAATATTCAAAACCAGATTGATACCTAATGTCTTTGGAATATAATTTAGCGAGAAACCGAATAACAGGCTTTTCCCGCGGAACCTTGTCGTTTGGTACCGCGACCGACATCATTGGCAATTATTTACATATCTACATTAATTTAGGTTTAATAAAGTATACATTAAAACTGTCAAACATTCAGGGTTATTCCTAAATACAAAGTTATCGGTTACAGTATTAGTATACCAAACTTCTGAAAGTACGCTGTACACATCACAAAAAAAATTTATATGAGATAAATCCCGAAACAAAAACAACAGTTTTTTTTGTGCAATAAAATTTTGCTTTTGAATTAAAGTCCTTTATATTATGGTCACGGTGAGTAGAGCTAAATGATAAAGAAGTATTTTTTAACCTTTAAACAACGTTCGTTTCAGGTCATATTACATTTGAATACATATCTATTTAAATTTTAAAATCTTACGTAATAAACTTTAATAATCATAACACGTTAACAGAAGAAATAATAAATGTTTAGTTTTTGAGTAGTTATAACACCTTCTACGTTTGTTTTACTATACATTTCATAAACCCCTACGTTTTATATATACAACGTCTAAAAGAAAGGTATGACAATACTTAATGATGTTAGTCTACCAATCAAGGTGAACCCTACTTAACAAAATTGTGCAATATTCAAAAATTAGGTTCTCCATACAGAAAATGGTCACGTGATCACTCAAGTGGTATGGAGGACGCAATAATTTTTTCTGTATTTATTTTCAGCGTGGTAATGCGGCTATTATTCTGGACTCACTGCCCTCTGGTCGTAAGTTAGAGCATTTAGATTATCTGTAGATATTAAATGGTCTATAGGTAAACCATCTGCTATTTTTATTTGTGTTAGTTAGTAATTTCGCTTTACATAATAAAGGCTCCGGTTGTATATAGCCCTGTAAGTACTCTAACATTTATGGTATACATAGCCAAAGGCTAAGCGAGGGTTGGCACGGGTCGGCGAAATTTGGCGTCAAGGTCGTAAAATATGTCTAATCTAGATCCAAGGCAGAGATAATAGATTGCCTCCACTATGTCGTTATGAATGAATGATGATGGCGCTTAATAATCTCGAAATCTTTTTAAAAATGACCACGACGTATTTTGAAGAGACTTCAAAACAAGTGCTTTTAAAAAAAGTGACTTCATTACGGCAGGCGCCGATAATGTTTTTTTCAGTTACCTCTATCTAAAAATCAAACGACTTGACCTATTTTAATAAAATGTATATGGTATACCACTTCAGATGTTTTTTCAAAATCAGTCCAACCGTCTCCGAGAAATCAGGTAACACACGTACAAAGAAACGTTTTTGGGAAGTCGTTAAAAATCTAATAGTACTCAGAGCATGACAGGTTGTAGATTCTAAACAATCTGGACAATATATGGTATACAGGTTTGATTACTGTTGCGTTTGCAACTTTGCAACAACAAAATATGCAGTATTATTTATTCGAGATTTAATATTTTCTTAGATATTTTCTAATATGCTTCATTAATTTATATTACTTAAAAATCGTTAAATGTTTGTAAAAGCACTAATGAATCCAGCTAAAAGGTATTCTTATTAGCCTTCTCAGTTAAACGATTTCTGGGTTTTCGCTGTATAAAAGTAAATTAACAGGTAGGAAACACCTATTTCACGATAAAAGCGCTATATTTCAGACGTAAAATTACAATAATTATATCCTGAATTTTTCCTGAGACGTCTGAAAATATGAGCTCGTTATCTTGCTGTATTAAAGGCTTCTTGGAATATCTATTTTAGTGTAATTTTATTCCTACATCAGATAAATATAAGAAGTTTTGCGAGAATTTAATCTGTTACTTCTTCATAATGTACCTACTTTTATGAAAAATAAAACCTTCGGCGACAAAATGCATGTTGATTCTTTTTTTCTAACGTTTGATATCTTCTGATAGATATCGACCTGATGACCTCTATATGACACTAAACCATAAATAGGGATACTGAGGATGAATAAAATAGTAAGGCTGTTTTTTGAAATTGTTTAAAATATCGTAGTGAGGTCAACAGTTCACAGATCCTTTTTTTTGTCCTACACAGCTGGGCATTGGCCACAAGTTCGCCCGAACACGGAAGTCAGCGATACCGTAGCCCGAGATGGAGCATGCCTAGTCTGGAATACATTGGCTCTCAAGAAAGGCTGCCGAAACACACACCCTGCTGCTTGGCGACAGATTTTGCAACTTGAGGGTGGTAGCTAGCCAGGCGACCCTTCTAATTTTTAGTATGAGTTTAATTTAAATAATCGGAATGTAGCTCTAAATGTTTTCCTATTTGATACACAAAACTGTGACAGTTTTTGAAAAAAACCCTTTAAAATAACGCACGCACTAAACTAGTCCACGCACGAGTGTGGTCATAATTTCATTTACGAATTAATATCACAAAAAAAATATTTTAAGTGCTGTGATGGCCATAAAAGCAAATTATTCTCGTCACAAATCCGGTTGAACTGTCGAAAGCTCCGTGTTTTATCATCATTTATCAAATTAACGTTAACCAATGTGATTTAGTAAAAAGATTACACAAAAAATGTATGGTACTTACAAGTATTAATCACGAGGAATTAGACGGATTAATGGGTGAAGAAGGACAGTGCTAAGACACATTCTAAGGCTTGGTATGATGCTAGTTTTAAAATGATGATGGCACTCCCCGGCTACGGATTAAGTGGCGTGACACGGGTACGCTATCGCATTCATTCCTGAACCCGCCGGTGTCCGTGGCAACCCATCCCTCTGGGTTGCCTTACGTTGCGGTATGCCAAACACTTGACGCACCAGAACTAACTTGAGGACTATGCCATCATGTGGGTGTCAGTCAGGTGACGCCGCGTCTTAACGTCCGAGTTCCTAATCAGTGGCCTCAAAACACAATATACCCCTAGCGAGACATCAGGGTAGATTGTCAGATCCTTAAAACAAGAAATCTAACAGTATATGGATATAAAAAGTAAGAATATTAGCCAGAAATCAGCGCAGAGCTAAACTGCTGGACCTGGAGATATGAAGTTTGGAGGGTGAATTTATGATACTAAGAACTACTACATATTTTAAAAACTCAATTGAATTTGAACTAGTAAATATTTTAGAAACTCAAATCAAATGTCAAAGGTCAAATGGGGGTTCAAAGTTTGGAGCTTCTTCAAATTCCGTTTTACGTCGCAGGCAATGCCGCGTGTAGAAGTTACTACTTAGAACACTCATAAAAATATTCCCTTTTATATCTTTGTCATAGTTTTTTACTCAACAGTAATCAGAAACAGTATGTATAATCAGTAGGTTTTTAGCTAAGCTATAGTTAAATTTAACTCGTTCATAAATTTACTTAAATGAAATGGTTACCTTTCGGGAGAATTCTACACAGTAATTTCCTGGTATTTTTTAATGCCAGGCTTTATAAAATGCCAGGCTAAAATCTAGGCGCAAGGTCGAATGAGTCTTGAAGTTAAATTAATGAGCCAAGGTTGCCTTGGATTGTACGCATCGATATTGTTTAGGAGCTTTTACATAATATTTTCGGTAAAACTACAGACATTATTCATATATTCATATAAACCATATTTATTTTGTTTATAATTAAAAAAAAACTTTTAATTATGTGACCAACCCTAAAACGAAATCATAAAGCTAAATAAAAGTGTGTAATACGTTGATTTTATTTTGATCTAAGTTAAGGACTAGGCCAAACAAGTTTCGTATTAAATTTGTTTAAAGGTGCATTTTTTCCTTGTCGCAGAATAAAACTATAAAAATAAAAGCTTTCCGCAACATCTGTTGCTAAAGATCGCATTGCGCAATGCGATATCGTCGACGTCCGCTATACGAATTATAGTATTAACTTAATAACTGATCTAGAAAATAATATAAAATAGATATATAATTTTTATATAAGATATTGGTTTAAAGGTCGGTCATAGCCATACAGCGCGTTGATGTCGCCAGTGTTATGGGCACCTTCGCACCGGGACTGAGTCGGAACGGATAATTTCGTTGATTGGCTTACCTACTAATGTAAATCTTTAGGTTTTTACTATATAATAATGCAGTAAAATAATTAAAAGAGTAGTACCTATATCGGAGTATCGGTCAGTAGTGTACTATGCCGAAAGGGGTTCACTACGTCGTTACGAACAACTTTCATTATGAAAAACCCCGTATTTAAGATAAAAAAAACAGTATTCCATAAAAAAATCTGACGGCATATGTATGAATCGGCTTTTATCTCGATTAGGGGATAGTCTAAAACTGAAAGTTATTTGTCATGATGATTACAATGGCCCTCTTTCGGCTTTCTACACGTTAATACCTATCCTTGTATAATGTAATTCCAAGTAACGAAGACTAATATAATATAATATAATCACAAAAATAAATTCTATAACAAAAACAGCAGTAATAGGTAAGTTATTATTCATATATTTTTATATAATGCAGCATTTACTCTAGCAGCTTTACCACTTTACGATATAACATTATTTTGATAATTTATTCGGCAATTTAGCGACGGCACCGCCGACCTTCAAGCTGATAACAATCTTGTAGGCTTTTGCAAAAATTCGTAATTAAATAGCGGAAAATGAGATGGTGATAGCCATCGCAATTTTCACAAATTTTTAATAGCATTTACATTTTATTCGCACTAATTTTAGAAATTTGCTAAATGTAACGTTGCATTACCAGAGTCTTAATATAGCACAAGTGGTTAAAAGTGACTACAAAAAACCCGACTGCAAGAACTTTGGACCCACGTATCTTAATAAGTGAAATTGCGGGATGCAGCTAGTATAGCCTATGACCATCTGCAGGTGAAGACGAATCTATTGTCATAAAAATACGACTAGCCTTTTAGGCTCTAGAGCGTGCCAAAGAAATATACATACATACACACGAAAAACATAACCCTCCTTTTTTCGCAGTCAGTTAAAAATATATGCGTGTCGACTATTTTAAAAAATAATATTGATCTCAAGTAACCAATAGCCATCATCTAAGTATATTAGGTAACTTAACCTTATCCATTTTAGCACCAAAGTTTTGATGAGATGTTTCGGTTCATTGCTTACTACGAATCCGCGACTATCGCTTGTTCAAAGATAACCACAAAACTTTGTTAAATAACCACTATCTAACAACCAAATTTGACATTTTGTTTGTATTTTGTTTGAGTATATTTTTTAAAGGTGTTTTTAATTTCAATTTTTATGAAATTAATACTTGAAACTATGTATAAAAAGTTTTTTTACGTTAAGTCTGAAAATCTTTCATTACCTAGCTGAAACACTAGGATAACTAAATAAATAATCAACAGGTCAACTTTTGACATCAACAGCTATTATATATGTATCTACTAATGAAGTAGATACATATTTAATAGATATATAAATGTATATCATATATGTAGGTATAAAAAGTAATATAGTAATGGTAGTTTACGACTAACATATTTCTTACAGAGTTACTGAAATGTAACTCGTATTCAGAACTGTCCTCGCCTCATCCAATATTTAATATTATCTTGTAGAGATGTACTGCACGTACATAACAGTTTACGCACTAGCTCTGATGTACGTATAGTCCAACTGCTAGGGTCGGGTCTCCCCTATGTAGGAGGTGTAGGCTATAGTCCACCACGCTGGTCAAAGTGCGGGTTGGGGACTAAACTTACCTCCTAACCTACTCCGGCAAGTAGGTTTCTTCTGTAATGTTATACCCGTAGTAGTTTATTATAATATATACGGGTAGTATATAAACCTTTAATGTTCTACTGCTATGCACTTTCGCACTCCTCTTGAGGGATATGCTTACCCAATCGAAAATTCCCACGATTAGATGTATAAAAAGTAGAAGTTTGAGTTTTTTTACTCCCAGTACGCGGCAGGCGCCGATAGAACGTTATTTCGATTTAAAAATACAACCTCTTGACCTATTTTGATAAAATCACACACGAGAATTACATGCCCTTTCAAACAATAAAAGAATCTTTCAAATCGGTCCAGCCGTCTCCGAGAAATCAGGTAACAAACTTAAAAAAAGAAAGTCGAATTGAGTACTTCGTAGAAAAATAAAAACCCTCGACAAAAAATATGTTATTCACCATTTTGTGTTGACGGCTACCTTGGATTTGAAATTTATCATATTCTACAAGTCAAGCCTTTTCATTTGATAACCATATTGAGAGAGTTGTGAAAAAACATGTGAATCACGATTTTTTTGCGGCGACCATCTTTTGCCGATTTTCATAGCTAAGATCATTCCCGACAAATTCACCTACCATACAAAAAAAAAACAAAATCAAAATGTGTTCATCCGTTCAAGGGCTACGATACCACAGACACTTCAAACTTATAACACCCCGTAGTTTGTGTCGTAGGTTAAAATCGATTCCGACAAATAGATAACTGTAATTTTCTTGAAATCGATAAAAAACATGTATAAACTGTACACAAAATATACTCACAAGGTTAACTGTTTTCAAAACTACAAGTAACCCGGTTCTTCAATTCGTGTGATCTAGTTGAAAAGTGTTATCTCGGGTTGGAAGCAGCTAGGTAGCAAGTACTCGCGTGGGATGTAGAGTGGAGCAAGCGAAGGCTCATCGTTTATTAATCGCCTGCGAGGCTCGCGAGTCCCCGTTTAATCTGCCGGCCTATTGCATTCCACTCTATATTCTGGCAAAGGAGAGTTTATCAGCGAAAAATATACTGAGTGCAATTTGTAAGTAATGTCACTCTTGGCGACCAAAAATGGTACATAGGTGGTAGCTTATTAGGGCACATTTTAAGGATAGCGGCCGCCGCGTCATTTATTTTATGACGCCAGAAAAAATCTACAAAAAAAAAATTTTTGAACTAAATTTCACGTATTCTTACCAACTTTAAAAAGGAACAGGTACTAGATTCGACTGCATATTTTGTTGGGCTGTACTTGACATGTGGTCCATTTTATTAAAAGCAGTCCAGTAGTTTGGTAAATAAAACACTAAAAAAGAAATATTTGGCGCCTTTCGACATGAAATCGTAATCACTATTAATTTTATTTTTAAATAGGTGTGTTTGTAATCATCGACGCACAAACGACGGGGATGTTATGTTTGACGTGTCTGTTTGTCTGTCTGTGGTATCATAGCTACCGAATGGATGAACAAATTTAGATTCAGCTTTTTTTGTTTGAAAGTTGAATTAGTAGGAGGTGTTCTTAGCTATGTTTGATAAAAATCGTGACCAATGGTCGCAAGTAAATGGCCGCCGCCACAAAATGGCGGAGTACATATTTTTCCACACTACTCCCTCAATATGGACAGGTAGGTATCAAATAAAAGGGTTAGTAGAATACAATATACTAAGATTCAAATTTTACTTGTTAAATAATAACTAATGTTTAGTTAGAAGAGACAAAAAACGAGCGTATCAATAAGAGTGACCTTTTCACCTTAGCAGTGCTTTACTACAACAAAACCTTCAATTCAAATCAGAACGCAAACCATCAATTCAGTTACTGGTTTTAAAATCGCCAAAAAAAATATAACTAAACTTTTTTATAAGCGTCATACCGGCAGTCGGTTGTTACTTTATAAAACTGAATCAACCTGCTACATTAAAACGTAATAACACTTTTCAAGTACAATTAGCAGTGTCAGTGTCATGTTTAACATTACTCCGTTAATTAGTTTCACATACATCAGTGTACATAATATATCAATTATTTTTTTACTTACGCGTTATGTAAACAAACACTTGCCAATTGTAAATGTAAGAGCTGTCACAAACTTTACTGTATAATTAACGAGTTTACCTTGAAAATGTTTTAATGCATCATCATATTAGTAAAAAAACATGGGTGTAATGTGAGTAGTTACACTGCTAATATTTTTATAGCCCGTCCTATAATGAGAGATTTAATCTATGAGTAAGACCGCTATGTATGTGCACTGACATTTTAATGGACAAAATATTCACTAGGAAATGATAGTTGTTTTTACGCCGATTTTGAAGCGCCTGGTGGAGGTACCGGGAACTAAAATGGACATTATCCCAACTCTATATTAGTTCCGTGTACTCATACTGGACGCACACGCTGCCATTAGCGCCAAAATGGCGGAAATCAAATGGATTCAATCAGCTCTATGTTGTATCAAAAGCTTTACGTAACGTTAATAAACTTTATATAAAGTTCGTAAATAAAGGTTGCGATAACATTACCTTTAAAAATTGCCATGTTGTATCAATACATTTGACGTTTCTGTTGAAGCGACCCTTAATTTTCGTTAAAAACAATGGGTTTACTTTATTATTCGTTTGGCCATGCGAAAAAGAGATAGAATTAGTAAATCATCTAAGATTAGAATGAGACAAGCTAGCCGGCCGCTTCTATTAAAAAAAAGTCTTTAATTTTGACACTTCTTTTAGTGGTAAATATTTTTCTGAGCTGAATAAATAAACTATTGAGTAAAAACAATGGTCTGTGGTTGATATGACAAGTCAAATTGAAATATAGTGCTGATTTGTGTTGTTTTAGATTTAGTGTTTTCAATAGTTTTTAAAATATAAAATGGCTAAAAGGCAACTAAACGAACAGAAACGAACAGAAAGGAATTTGAAGAATTACTAGATTTTGTTCAAAAAAATCCTATTGTGCTTCATGGAAAAACGAAACGATGAGATATTTCACTGCCTCTTTCGAGAGACGAAAATATTTTACGAATACGGAGTTCGGCATCGAAAATGGATTTTAACTGTCCCTCAGTTGCCGAGTTCGTATTTTTAACATATTCCTGTAAATAAAACAAAGTGGCATGATTATATGAGCAAGGCAGTTAAATGTTTAATCAGTAACAATATTTGTATTGTACATACCGTTCCAAATGTTCATTCTGTTCAGCGAAAAAAATAAAATCCAATAAATCATTGTATGACATAGCTAACTTTGTATCATCCAACTAACATCGACATAAATCGGTGACGTTAGATAAAGTGTAATAATCCGCCATGTTAGCGCCGTAGACGTCAAGATAAAGGACACGTTTAGGATACAACATACCATCTCTATTTTTAAAGTGTAAATCAGCGTTAACGTTTACTTTATCTTTAAAGTGAAATGATACAACAAAGAGCTCATTATCTCTTTGACAATTTGAAGTCCACAGGTCAGTGATTGACAGACATTGCTGTGTCACCACTTTCGTTGCCTACTCTAGGCAAAACCACAGCAGATTTACTTATGCATAATTTATGAAATTCGCTCACGTGTTGGTTCATAGCTTTAAATTAAGAAGATCTTTTGGCACGTTTAATGATTATAAAACCATTTTCTAAGGTTGCGATTGGTTCCTACATCTATACGCACTAGTTTTGCTACGAACGCAACTATCGTATTACATACATCACACACGAGTCACTTTATATCAAGAAAGTCCCAATATTGTGTACTTTCTAAAGTTCCCCCTTAACCTCGACCCTCGCTGGCTTTGGCTTCAAGTCACGGACTAGTCGAGAGACGCAAAAACCTACATTAATATTATAGTAGACTCAAGTTTTCATAGGGAAGGCAAACTTGACATATTTTTTATGACTTTTGCAAGATCCGAGTGAATCGGTTTCTTCTAGCCAAGCGTGCCCTTATCTTAGACCACATCGTCGCTTGCAACAAGCAAGTTATTTGATATATAAGACTAGCCTATTTTATAAAAAATATGGACTAGGTGACTTGACCTAGAAGCCTTGCTTAAGTTAAGATTCTTTAATAATTGATGGAGTCAGGCGTTACTTTGCGGAAATCCATTTATAATAAGATGGTATATACAAAATATTTAGTGTTTTTCCGCCTCGTCTTGATGTCAGCGTGAGAAATCGAAAAATATTTTTGTTTTTATGGTGTGGTTCCTCCTCACCACCGCCACACCTCACATTATTATTTCTCTTTCTCTCAGTATCCGACTTCCTCGACACGTGTTTCGCCTTAGCACAAGGCATCCTCAGGAGATCTTGACTCTTCAAGCGCTCGCTCGAAAGTTTATACTTTCTTATGTCATCAATTATTTTGGAATCACTCCAAGAAAATCGACAGAGTCGGCACTAAGAACAATACTTAAAAAAAATTAACTACCGACTTACGGTAGGCGCCGAGGGAAGTTTTTCAGTTATTTCGATTTAAAAAATCAATCCTCCTGAATTAAATTGGGGTGTTTTCCATGTGGTCAACATGGAAAACACCCCAAAAAAATATTTTTTCCAGATCGGTCTACCCGCCTCAGATAAATTAGGTAACAGACATAAAAAATACAGTCGAATTGAGTAGGTACCTCTTCTGTTTTGGAAGTTGGTAGAAAAAAGAAAAATAAAATAAGTAATTAAAAGTAAACACGCTTTAGCAATTTTACAATGAGTATTTAAATATATCGACATTGGTAGAATCCATTCATGTTTGTTTGCTTGGCTGTGTAATAAATTGTAAAAGCAGTTTTTACGGTAATCAGTCACTATGCACCCATATTTAAATAATAAATGTTAAAGTAATAGGTAAGATAACAAGATATGACACGCAAATATATTGTTCCAAAAATACTCAAATAAATTGCCTAAATTTTGAATTATCCATTCATTAATTCATATTTGAAATTTAAAATGACAAAACAAACTAAAAAATATTCACAGAGCGTAACTCTGCATAAAGGTGCTTTCACAGTGAGCAGTGTGCTGAATAACAAAAGCGCAAAAAGCGCTGCGCGAGATGCTTTGTCAGTGGGATCTCGACCTATTTCCATTGAAGTAGGTGATGACATACACTACACCGGCGATTTTGCACTGAATTTGTAGACAGAATTTTCATAAAAGCGTGTAAATTATTACTACTGAACATAAGAGCTCAAATGCCAAAATCACTGCCAGTTGGTTTTGTATGATTTATGGTCTTAACTTTTTTATAAATAAATAGGCTTGTGTTCAAAAACAATATCGCTTGACACAAAGCGACAATGCTGCCTGAAATACGCTGCCTAAGATAAAAAGAAGTCTCACACAAAGCTGTGTGTTAGAGTCCGTAGAATCTGTACTATATACGTATCTTTATTTGTCTTTATACTTAAAAAAAAATGGCTTAGAAAGGCTCTTATTTCTGTATTATATATAAATACCATTAAAATGGTATTTATATATAAGGTAATAACAATAATCATAAATAATTAAACAAACCTACAATAATCATCATAAATAATTAAATAGACCGTTTGCGGTCTGACTTTATGTATCTCAAGATATTTTCTAAGCACACAGATATTATTCTAGATGCATTTTCTTTCATAAAACTGAGGTATACAATTTTTCATCCAGAGCGTCAAAGTGTAAAGTGTAGTTGTGTTGACCCATTGCTGTGTCAGGTCACCTAGTTCCATTGAAGCGAACGACAGTTTAAAGCGGGAGCGAGCGAAACATTCCGCTATCGCTTCAATGTACAGTGTACACGCTCCTTTACAGCGCCACATTAAGCTACAGTTGGTGGTTTTATGATTTTTGTAAGGATGAATCTTGTTATGTTTTCGTTAAAAGATTAAATTTAAAATTGTTTCAATTGCAAAACAGTACTGAATTATTAATAAGGTGGATGTGCCCAGTAGAGAAGTGTCGATTTAATTTTAATATCTAAACTAATTCCGAAAACAATTATGTATGTTATTTGTATCGTAAGCCTAATACTTTTGCAAACAAAACGAAAGCTATTTATTATTTAATTATAGTAATTCTTTTAGATATGGTTTTACAGACGCCTCGGGGCTTAGCACAGTCATTCTGTCAGTTTAATTTCACAACACAGAAAGAATCTTAGCAGGGCGTTTGTATTAGTTTGCTAAGTTTATTTATCAGCTTAATTATTTTTTTTGTCTTAAAGACCCAATAATTCGCTTCACTGTCAAGTCACATGAAGGCAGGGAACGAGAACCGTCTCCAAAACATTCATTGTTTGAAACCCCGCTTCTGAATGTAACGGGCACTTAGCTGATTGCACCATAC
This sequence comes from Ligdia adustata, assembly GCA_947049295.1. NCBI lineage: Eukaryota > Metazoa > Arthropoda > Insecta > Lepidoptera > Geometridae > Ligdia > Ligdia adustata. The sequence continues at coordinate 11,699,704 of OX346225.1, forward strand.
CACAGTAAGTCTCACGATGTGCTTTTCATAAACTTTTCGGTCTCGGTGCCGTATCTCCTCTAGTATCTCACTGAGGAATAAAAGAACTAAACTGAAGGGAGACAATGAAATACTACTAGTGTCCGTGTTTCCGTTGGGCAGAGTAGACCATGCATTTTTGTACCCGTTTTGGGTGCCGTGTCACCCCTGGTGTCTCCATTAATGAGACAAAGGGATACTGGTGAATGGAGTCGGTTTCAGAAAAAGCTAAATAACTAATAAGTTTAATTTTAGATTTTATAAATATGTTTCTACTGGTATCTCATCCATGAAGTGTCCTGGGCGACCAGGGGAGACACGGCACCGAAGCCGATCCTATTTTATACTATCTTAAATTGTCTGGTCCCTACATACAGGCCAGTCTTGAACACATTATGATGAATATCTTCAAATTCGGTTTAAATAGTATAGCCCTATGACCCCTAACCTAAAATAGGAACCCTGTTTTTAAACCACTCGTATGAATTCAGCACTTGCTATTGACGTCATTTTAACCTGAGATCTAGGATTACAATTTCTAATTATTACAATGTCTAACTTGACTTCTTTGTGACTTAATTAATGTATTAGCATATATGTATTTTATATTATAAAAAAATTCTAACTACTAATTTTAGGGTGTGCAATAAAGTTACATTGTATTGTAATATGGCACAAGAGCAGGTTAAATTTTATATGACGCAGGGAAAATAAGAGAAATGCTTTCAAGAAATTACAAACAGGATTTTAAATTTCCTGCACAGGTAAATGCAAGAGTGCTCGATGCATCAACAATGTATGTTCTTTGTGATGAATGTAAGCTTTCTATTATGGCAATTGTAAGAGCCTGATTTGATTGTTATTTGTTGAAAGACGGTAACGTGTCTAAGGCCCAGTGTTTTCATTATGATGATGGAGTGACGATAGACAATGGCAATAAGTGCGGAAGGATGTTACTTTCATATAGGCTAAACTAGGCACGCGGGGCGGAACGCTCGTCCCTACTCGTTACACTAATGGTGTAACGACCGAGGGAAGACCGAGAGTAGACCAGAAGATCTACACTCGGTCTTCCTCGGTCTACTTTCGATCTACTCTCAGTGTTCTCTCGGTCTGCTCTCGGTCTACTCTCGCTCACCTCTTGGTTGCACTGCGAGCAGAACTCGTGCCTGCAGGTGGGGCAGTGCGCGGGGCTGGCAGCACGCACTCGCACCACCGTCTCGCACCCCACGCGAGGACAGAACGCTCGGCCGGAGTCCATCGCCACCTCTGAAACAATGACAGAGATATGATGAGCAAAGGTAACTTGACTTTTACAACGCTTGAACTTAAACAGTTCAAAGTTGGTAAGCGAGCTATGTAAAGAACTACATGTGGATGTAAAGATCAACTGATGACTAAGAAGAATACTAATATGAAAGCTCGTCTGGGGCTTTTGACAATTCGGTAGAAAAAAGCAGCTGTTTCATAAATTTGTTGTGATTCAAACTTATAGTATTGGCATATAATAAAACAGCGCTGGTATTGGAGACATAACTAATGCTTACGATAAGACGAGAGGTGTACCTTGGCACTTGCACAGCTGAAAATGTCTTCCCATCCCGATGATCTCTTTGCAATGTAAAATGCTTATCAAAGAAAAATGCTATAAAAGAAACCAAGCTTTCGGTATTAGTACTTAATGTGTACAAAATTGCGTCGATCTGAAAGGCGAAAAATAAAAAGATGATGCTCAGCTGTTCAACATCAAATTTGATATTAACATTTTAATCATTGATATCTGCATTCATTTCATAAATATTCAATTCCCCTAGTTTCAATCAAATAAATTATTAATTTAACCGATTGCAAGTCACTTGTCCCTTTTGGAGTTGTAAATTATAGGTCCATTCTGCCTAAGTACCGAACTAACACGTAGCTGTTTTACTACCCTGTGCTATTTGTTACAAAGTCGTGAGTTTGCGGGCCGACTAGTTAATTTGGGACCACAAATTCTAAACCTGCAACCCAAATACCTGTGATTTAGTTGCTTCAAGGCCGCTCCTTCACTTATACTTGAAACTGAGCTCAACACACTTGTGTAGCTTGGAATGTTATGTACAATTAATAACTCTTCGTGAAGTTATAGACTGGTAGCCTAGTCTTTAAACCCCTTTCCTCACATGCGAAAGGGTGCGGGTTCAATCCCATGCTCAGGCATACACTTTTTAGTTTTCCACTTATGTGCATATTAGAATAATAATACCACATGCTTAAAAGGTGAAGGAAAACATCTTCAGGGAAACCTGTTTGACGGAGAACGTTTAATAGCGTTCAGAAATTAGTTCTCCATACGCAATTTGGCCAGCGTGGTGGACTATGGCCTACACCCCCTTCATAAGTGGACCCGTGCCTAGCAGTGGAACGCTTTGGATGGAAACGACCTTGACTCTTGACCAATAAGTTACACCTAAGTACCCAGTTGCGTCGTGATTCTCTAAAAATTACGACTTATACTCAAGACAGTACCAACCTTCGTAAATACCGACAGACGAAACTCTTCGATTACTTGGTCAAACGAGACTAGAGAGTAACCATACTAACTACCACGGCGACTAACCACGGCGGAGATTGTAATCAGCGAAGCAAAAACAAACAACGACGTGTAAGTAAGTATAGAGTTGTATTATTGAACGCGCGCTGCGTGGCACAAGGAATGTTATGACGTGAAGTCAAGTTTCTTCGTATCCGATATCGAGGTGCGATAACAAATAGAAAATACTTAGAAATGGATGACTGAACCTTTTGTTTTAATACTTACACAATACTGTGTTTTGACACAGGTTTATACAGATCGTAGAGGCCATAGAAGACTAAAATTAGGAAGGATTATTTCTAGGAAGCACAGTCGCAGCATATATTATAGAATAGGAAATAATAAAAATAATTACAAGGGCAATATGAATGAAATATGAACACCTAGTGATGTTAATAAAAACAATCTATACAGGATTATTTGTCGGTTAGGGGAGTACTAAGCCGTAAGGGGGTCACTATACACACCCTAATGAACATCTTTTACTATGGGACCAACTTTGAAATCGAGAAAAATAATCAGCTGTTTCATACATTTAGTCGACGACCGATCAACTTTTTGTATAAAACAGCTGTTTTTTCTCTCTCGAATTTAAAGTTAGTCCCATTGTGAAAGTTGATCATTAGGATGAGTATAATGACCCTCTTTCGGCTTAGTAAACTCCTAACCGATAACCCTGTGTATTATTATCAACTCTATTATAAGTAGTAGTAGTTGTAGTCCAATATATGATATATAACAAGTGGTTAAAATATAAAAGGTGACTTATGACAAGTGGTGACTTGTGACAAGTAGTTAAAATATAAAAGGTGACTTATGACTAGTGGTGACTTGTGACAAGTGGTTAAAATATAAAAGGTGACTTATGACAAGTGGTGACTTGTGACAAGTAGTTAAAATATAAAAGGTGACTTATGACTAGTGGTGACTTGTGACAAGTGGTTAAAATATTTAAGGTGACTTATGACTAGTGGTGACTTGTGACAAGTGGTTAAAATATAAAAGGTGACTTATGACTAGTGGTGACTTGTGACAAGTGGTTAAAATAAAAATAAAAGAGGAATTATGAAAAGTATCGCCCGTCACAAATATCAAAATTGATACAACTGAAACGTGCAAATCGCCTTTTTGCGTAATCAACATGGAAATATTTTGATTCGAAATTAATTTTGTACTCTGCGACAAGTTACGTTATTATGAATTTGGTTGATAAATTAAAGATTAATAATAACAAACGTATTTATGGTAGCATGTACACTGTCCTGGCCGGAGCTCCATACATTTCTGAAACATTTATTTTGGTAAGAAATAAAGCGATGTTACATAGTTACTCGATATCTCAGAAACGCCTGGCTTCAATTGGAATATACTTTTTTTATGTTTGATAGTGTAAAGCTATTATGAGTACCAAATAAAATATATCAAATTGGATTTATGATCCAAATTAACTGTATACTCGTATATTATTTGTATAGGGGCCGAATTAAAGAAGATTGTGTTACCGGACGAACGACCAAGTCAATCCGAAAAATAAAAGTTCTTAATTTTGATTCTTGAGAAATTCTCCAACATCCCAAACTACCAGTAACCCAGCAATTCATAATATATAATTGCATTCTAAAAAACTGTGATATTCTTCTCACAAGCGCAATATTCTCAAAAAATATACCTTTAAAATGATAAGATATAATTTAATTTTACTTCTGCAGAACTCGATACCATACAATTGAGCCGATTTTTAATCATAGGACTCCGAAAACAGGAAAAGGTAACGTTTTCGAGGGCATTTATTTATTGGAAGCCCAGTTTTAAGTGTCACTGCGTTTATACAGGGTTATCGGTTAGAGGTGTACAAAGCCGAAGGGGGTCACTATACTCATTCTAAGTAACAACTTTTACTATAGGACCAACTCTGAATTAAAAAATAAATAAATAGCTGTGTCATATACATTTTGTCGACGAATTATACACTTTTTCTATAAAACAGCTGATTTGGCCGCCTGCGTGATATAGTGGAACAAACATAAAATAGCGGTCAAATTCAGTATCTCCTCCTTTTTGAAGTAATCGGTTAACAAGGGCTTTAAGAATAATTAATATCAAGTGTATCAAGATTGTAATTAATAAAGTCAGGGTCGAACGAACGTTGATCTTTTCTTTCGCAACAGAACGGTGTCAACGAAATAACAGGTTAATTACTAAATTAACAAGTTCACGAACGATCTCAGTTATTAATTTCTGAGAATCATTCTCTATATATAAGACTTTAAGACTTAAATATATAAATGCTTAAATGCGAAATTTGTCTCACTTGAAAAAGAAATGGGATGCTAAAGGTTGGTGGATAATCAAAACAACGGATTCGCGCTATAGCAATCCTATTTTAAAGCCCCAGTCGCAAGGCCTAACATAGGCGTTTATCCTCGAGGAAAGGGATGCGATGCTGGGATGCTAATGCGATGGATGACGTTTTTACAGACTTCAAAAAAGTTGGAATCCATTTTATTTATCTTCCCCGATTTCTTTTATCCGAAAGGGTATCAGAATTTTCTCAGTTGGTGCTATAAACCTACGGCAAACAGATTTTTGTGTACCACCATAAAATTTCATCAAAATCTGTCTTATAGTTTGGTTTATAAACCAAAGTTGATAATTATGAAATTGTTATTTTAACCCTATTTTTGAAATGCTAGTTGTAAACTGGCAGAATTTGTTCAAATTTCAACTGTTGTCCACTCGAATGCGGATTAAACTATTCTATATGAAATTTTAAAAGGTAGTTCATCTTCAGCCCAAGTCTCATTCAATAAGTATTTAGCAGGCTATCTAAGGAGGGTAAACATGCCAAAGTCAGGGGCGATCATTGGCACCGAATTGCAATGTACGTAGGATTCACGCACGGATGGACATATTGGATGGATACAGTTCGAACATCGCGTGCAACTATTTATAGACGAAGCCAGACAGGAAGGGTGTTGAGGAAGAATTGTTGCTAGCCAGTTTTTTAAACATTAATCGGGTCTCTAAAACTAAATTAACTTAGTTTAACGTAGCTCGTGTGGCTGACGCATTTTTATATAGTCATAATATTAGGGTCCCACTTGTTGAAGTGAGGTTGTACCATTCTGGGCAACTGAGACTATTTTGTCTCGGTTGTCCCGTGGTACAAATGATACCGATAGTTTTGTGTCCATAGTTCTCACAAGTATGAAAAACTGCGTCAGCTGTGCGAGATAAACTAAATTGTTTATAGTTTACATTCATTCATCAAATTCATCTAAATTTAATGACCTGGGGTACAAGCTGTACATTGACTGTCAGTTAGTCAAGAAGCATGGTTATCGAACAGAAAACATCAACTCGAATAAGACATAGTTAGCAAAAGGCAGATGACAAATAAAATCGATAATAACAAAGCAGGTGGAACCAATATATTTTTATTCACATTATCACTAAGCAGTAAATCACAGCAACCTTAATAAGAGCTCAATGTTTATATAATTAACTGTACATTTATACTTATAAATATACAATGTTAAAGGAAACGGAAATATAAACTCTGCGAGGTCGCGCCTCCTTGCCCTTTGCGATTTCGTTTATACCTTTTCCTACATTTGCATTTTGGTTGAGTCTTACGCCTTATAGCATCTTATTTGGGTTTTTATGGTATATTATAAAACGTGGTTGTATATGGAAATCAGCTATAATTACGGCGCAGAGGTATATTCACCCAGATATTATCAGATTCAAATACAATAGAGCCACGAATGACACTACGAGTACGTTCAAATGTGACAACTAACTTAATTCGACAATTTTTTCTCTTATTTTGATTTACAGATCCCGATTACTATACCGATTTTGATAATATTTATAAGACTATAAACAACTAGAAGCTCTTTTAAACAACAACTAAATTAGAAATCGGTCCAGGCGCTAGGCATATGCATAAAAAAAACAGTTTGCGGAGAATTAAGCATCCCCTTATTTAATGAAGCCGGTTGACCTAATTTTATCAATTAGAAAATTGCTTATGATAATTAAACAGCAAATAATATTCATTCATTCAGAATTCTTCCGACATTTTTTTAGGTTAATCTAAATGGGTTCAGCAGCGTTGCCACGGAAAGTTTAACCTTTTGCAAATTAATAAAATATTATATTGTTATTTAGAAAACTCGTATAAATAACAAGGAAATACTTCGCACAATTCAAATTCCCAACCCAAGAACGTTCTTATGATCACAATTTCGTAAATTCTTTGAGTTTCATTTCAAAGCGTTTTATGGAAAAGGTAGAAACTCCTAAAAGGGAAAAAGTTGTAACAATTCCGCCACAAGCGCGGCGTCTAAGGGCACGTTTACTCGCCGGGATTCCTTAATCTCAAACAATTTTGACGTAATTTTTCATTACAAATTTTAATTGTCTTTAAAATTGTTTTTGGAATGGTAATCATAGTCACCGAGCACGAAGTTCACAGTGAACATTTTATTTTATTTTAAAAGGTTTGGTATTTAGAATTCTCCGTCGAATTTGTCTCATTGTAGCAATATTTATTAGTAAAATAAATACGGTCCTATACTAAATTATGATATAAGAGAGAAAATAAATAAAGCCGATTGTCAGTTCACAATCTGGCAATTTGTACAATACAATTTGACGCAAAGTGTTTTGTTGCAAATAAAGCAAATACTTCTAAAGGTGAAGTAAAATTCCAACCTACTCGCACCTTTAGTATTTAGAAAATATATATATATAAGTTTCCTACACAAACGCGCAAGCATGTAACATCTGGGTAAATGCGGACCGACACGGGCGAACGAATATGGTAATGGTATATTTCACGGCAAAGGAGACTCCGGGACAAAAGTACGGCGGAACAAATTGGTTGGACTGGAAATGTTGGAATACTTTCTGTTAAACAATACACACCCTTTCTCTGGCAAAAAGTAATACGAGAAATAAAAAGGGTAATCGGAAATTGATCTCATTTTAATCCCTCATGCATTGATAGAAAGATAAATCAATTTTATAAAATTAAGGGAGCTTTGCTGTTAACGTAAAAGATTACTTTTTCACTCACAACTCCCCACTGGGAATTCTCCTGTTCCTGAAACTACATGGCAATACAATCACAACACAGTCAGTATACCTACAATAATTATTAATTACAGACAAAGTTACACTATTGTAACTGAAAACTAATCAAATTTCACATACTTACCTAGTTAAAATTTACAAAACATCTCGATGTGAAATCGATTTAATGTATCTTATTATAATTAAATAACATAGCATATTAGCTACAATCTTAGTCTTAATTTTAGTTTCTTCAAGGCAATTCGATTTTCTTTTCGCTGAAATATTTAATAAGCAATAGATATAAACAATGTATATATTTGGTCCATCGGAGCGAAACATAAATTATCTGTATGACGCAATGCCATTACATACTATAAAATTTTAACAAAGAAAAAATTTTATAAAAAATATCCGACATCGCTTTTTTGTGGTAGCGGCAATCTTGGATTTAAAATGTATCATAGATATTCTACAAGTCAAATCCTTTTATCAGTTTAGGAGCTACGATGCTACAGACACGTCAAACTTATTAACACTCCGTCGTTTTTGCGTCGGGTGTTAAAAAAACGACTAACACTAATATTTATTGTCTTATTAACTCTGAGCATCTATTAGTCTCTTCATCCGATAAAGATAGTCTCGCACCAATGCAAGACAAAAGAGCTAACGACTTCAAAAACCCGAGTGTACGAGTAAGAGCCTACTGAAGCTGCGGGTTGCAACTAGTCGGTTAGTCAGTATAGAGTCACAAAGAGTTAAGACATACCTACACACTAATATGAAACATGCACTCGAAAACACATTATCCTTATTGTCAGTCGGGCAAAATACGAGTTCTTTTAAAATTTCCCATGTCACCTGTAACAACATATAAAGTGGACTCAGCCAACTTCGACAGATTAACAGCTTCAACGTCATATCGGAGGATCAACTCGGATTTGGGCGAACGAATATTGACGACCGAAGGGAGGAAAAGCCTTATATTAACTTATACAAGTTTATGAGCTCGCTTCGCGCAAAAATAGCATAAAGCCTGATATACCAGAGACAAGCAGACTAAACTGACTGAGGGGAGGGTGTGGATTATTAGCATCCTCCCATCGATAACTTTTGGGAGGGCTACTATGAGGTTTTTCTCGAGAAGGACAGGGCGGAGGGAGAACCGTCAGTCAGTCAGCCTGTGCTAAATTGAAAACATCAGCTTTACTCAAGACAACTTTTATCGTAGAGCTAAACAAACAAGTAAAACTTAAAATGAAGCCCATACGGACACCATACGAGTAAATGTACAAAACTTCAAGCATTTTGGTATATGATGGTAAAAGTTAGAAGGAGCGGACAGACCGACGGACAGAGCGAATCTATATGAGTTAATTGTAATACTACAGAACCCTTAAAGGACGACCGCCTTCAATTCGCAGACGACTTAATTACAAGTCCCAACAACAGAAGTTCAAAGAGTTTCGACAATTTGCTTCAATAAAGTTTTATAGATAGATGCCTGTTCACATTTGACCACGCTCATTTTATTTTTCTCGTCTACTTTGAAAAATTTACAAATTACAGCAAGTTTTTGTTATCAGAAATTCTGTACAACACCAGTTAAGGCTGCGTGTATCTATAGCATGACGGAAGACCATTCCGTTGCGTAACGCTTTCCTCTACCCGCCACCACGCTCTAGCCTGGTTTCCCTTGTCAATATTAATCTCTGTTCTGTCTTCAAATTAAACGATACATTAGCTATAACTCCGTATTTACTAATAGTTTGCCATACTGAGACCGGTTTCAGGTATGCTTTGATGAATGATAAATTGTAAAAAAACCCTTATCTAATCTTATGTGGGTGACAATATAAAGTAATTTTTGGTCAGTTTATTTATTCAAAAGTTACAAATTTAATTTTAATCACGTATTTTGAAGGACAAAAAAAACTGACTAGACTTTAAGGTAGGAACTCACGTGAGAGCCTACGGTGGGGATAGAGCAACATTTCACGACACCTTACAACCTCAATTAATAGATGCCCCCAAAAATCTACGTACCATGGTTGAGGCGAAACTTCAGATGTTTCTCCATGACAGAAGGCTCCACCAGTGCGCTGATCTCGTCCAATGCCAGCGCACCTCCGAGGCGACACCTAGCGTCCGGACACGACACTTCGTACGCACCGTTACACACCTCGTACGTCACGTAGTCACTCATGCACTGGAACAAACAAACGTTACTTTTAGGATGTACAAGAGAAGGCAGAAAACAATGAACTATGCATATGACAATCGCTATAGCTTAGTGTAAACACTAAGTTATGCTAAAGCATAACGTATAAGGCGCCGATAAGACTCAATGGACTTGTTTGGAATTGCTTTTTCAGTTTTTTGATATTGTATGTTTTTCGCGTGTAACAATTATTTTAATAATTTAGTTCAATGATAAAAATTCAGGACTAACAGCTATGATGACGATTGATGATGATGTAAGGTAAAGATAAATGAGGGTAAAACCTAACAAAAGTATTATATTTCCCTACAAACAAATAAACAAGACTTTTGCTAACTAATAATTATTAGTTAAACTATATGATTATCTCCGACATATTTCCACTACAATTTTATCAATTCTGTTAAACAATAACTTGTATTCGATTACATATTGAGTACCTCCTCTTTGAGAAAGTCGTTAAAAAATAAGGATAAGTATACAAAAGAGTTGTTTCAAAAATGTATGGAGCCCCGGCCAGGACAGTGTACGTGATACCATAAATACGTTAGGGACTACTGATCTTTAATATATATCAACCAAATTCAAAATACATACATTTGTGACGGGCGGTACAATTTATAGACCAATGTGACCATTGGAGTCAATCTAGCATACACAAATCTTCCAGGGTTGCCATAATTACAATACAATTCACAGAATTTAGATATTTTTGTATACAATGAAGGCGGCAACTGGCGCATTTTTCATTAATACATAGTGTTAAGCTCATCTTTAGGCATTTTTGGCAGACGTACACCGTCCTGGCCGAAAATGAAACAAGGCCTTTCCATGTATATAGCTCACGCAAGTGACATATCAAATTATCAGCAACCCAATTCACCTTAACCTTATTAAATAGTAACGTCTAAGTCAAGGTGTTCTGATATTTGCCTTAAAAACCTTTGCCCTTAACGTGTTAAGGCTAAAGGTTGCCATTTTGTATTAGCAGCTAATTGAATCTGTGCTAAAGGGCGTAGATTCTCGAGTGAATCTTTTATATAGACCATGACAACATTTCAAATTCTTGACATCCTATTTTTATTACGATAACGGGAAGACAAATGAAAAATAACGTACTGCTATTTTTTCATTTTGTTCAGAATGCAATAATAACGTATTTAAAGATTTTTGAAAATATGTATATGTATTGTAACAGTTCAGCGTTATGTTATCAAAAGCTCGTAAAAATGATGTCATTAATTAACTGTATTTTTGTTGTTTGCTTTGGTACGGTACACAGATGACAGTTACAATAAAGTAAAGTAAAGTAATATTTATTGACCTTTAAATAACGTTCATTACAGGCAAGTCTTATTACATTTGAATGAATAATTACTTAAAAAATTTAACTTACAAATCTCATTTATATACGATTACTTAATATTAGTTCTTAGTTTAATAGTTCTCATGACAAATATTCACATTAAAATTGCTTTGTTTAGTTATTATTAATATTTTATAATGGTTGTTTGTTACACAAGAACGATGATTCTACAAGCTGCATTGACATATATTCGCTGAGTTTATAAAAAGGATTGCTTTCAAAAAAATACTTCAATTTTTGTTTGAATGTAATAAAATTGAGATCCATTACACTATTAGGTAATTTATTATACATCAGTATTTTAGTATAAAGCCCCTGCTTCTAACATTTAGCTAATCTATTTATTGGTAGGATTCGCCCTTTTTTATTATTGCGTGAAATTCTTTTTTCCGGTATTTCCCTATCCTCGTGTACTTCTAATAAACAACTATAAATATAAAGTGATATAACTGTCATTATTTTATCTTTTTTAAAGTGTTTTCTCGCAGGACTAAGTTTTTTCAAACCGTTAATTGTTCTTATAGACTGTTTTTGACATTTTAAGACTTTTATGATATCTTTAGCATTTCCCCAAACAGTAATAGCGTATCTTATAATAGAATGCACGTAGGCATAATAGACAGAGATGAGCGACTTTTTATCTAGTAATGGCTTAAGTTTAAATAAAGCATAATTACCACTTGCCATTTTCTTGCAAATTTTATCGATGTGCGCATTATGGCTAATTGTATTATCTATTGTATAACCTAGAAATACATTTGTTTTACTAATGGAATTCCCGAAAATACCTAACTTTGACTGATACTGCATAGAGATGGTTTTATCAGAGTTAAGAACAATTCCATTTGCGTCAAACCATTCCTTTAACAATTCCATAACGATACTAATTTTATTTTCTAAATTATGTATACATTTGTCTCTGATACCTACATGTGTGTCATCTGCAAATAAATTTATGTGAGCCCAACTTGGCAATGCATTGGTAATATCATTAATATATATCAAAAATAAGACTGGGCCTAAAATAGAGCCCTGTGGTACTCCAATTGACATCCTACCTTCTGTAGAAATTTGTTCATTAATCGAGACAATTTGACTACGGTTCTGTAAGTAAGTTATCATCATATTTAATTCATGACCTTGAAATCCGTAATATTGCATTTTTAAAATCAATATATCGTGCCTCAAACAATCAAAAGCTTTTGAAAGATCACAAAAGATACTTGCACATTTATTTGACGTATCTAAGGATTCTAGAATGTAATATACTACTTTTCTTATAGCCATTTCTGTTGAGCGGCCTTTTCTGAATCCAAACTGTGACATTGTAAATAAATTATTTTCTTCAAAGTATTTAACAATTCTCGATTTAATAATAGCTTCTAAAATTTTTGATAAAGTTGGCAAAATGCAAACGGGTCTATAATTACTAATATCCTCTATATCCCCTTTTTTAAAAAGTGGGATTACCCTACCCGGTTTCAATACGTCGGGAAATATTCCGTCAGTTAAACATGAGTTTAAGACAATTAATATTAATTCAAATAAATTATCGTTATTTATTATTAGGTTCCGTAAAGTCTTAGTACTCATATCATAAATATCTAACGTAGGTTTTTGCTTCATGTTAACTACTACCTTTTTGAGCTCAGTATAATCTACTGGTCCGAATGAAATAGATGTCAACGGTTTACTACAGTAATTTAAATACTTTTTGCAATCATCCGCGTCAATTTCTAGATTACAAGTTAACGTATGAGCTATGTTGCGAAAAAAATTATTAAATAGAGTAGCAATTTTTTTAGATTCTGTAATACTTGCTCCGCTTTCGGTTTTTACTGATTTTATTCTATTACTTGTATTGCGTCGCGGATTTTGACCTGACGCCACCAATAATATTTTATATTGGTGGCATCAGACGGTCTTAGCATTAATGCAAGTTTTTTTTTATCAGCTTTTTGTAATTAACCCGGAAGAGAGTGAATATAAAATCTGTATATTTTTGATATGAAATTTTCATTACATTATCTCGAAATAGTTTTACGAATATCCATCATTTAAAAAAAATGAAATATTGTCAATTGTTGACGAACACAATAGGTAAACCATCCCATCACATTGCACCTCTTTTATATTTATTATAAGGTTCTTAAAAATGATTCACAGTGTTCCACCTAGCAAGTCAAATATTCAAATGTGATGCATATAGTATTTGTTGACCCCGCAGGACGTTTAACGAAAATTACGATTATCAGAACGTGATATCGTGTAATCTCTTATTATGATCAAGTTCATTCTTCAAGAACATTTCACATTTAGTTACAGAGAAATCGATTTTACAGTGCTCTCGGCGAGGCGACCTTGGGAACCTTTGTTCTGGGTTCATTGGCTTAGAAAGTGCCAGCTATTTTAGTATTACAGTAACGTAGGTTTATGATCGAAGCGATGACTGAAATAAAAGTGCTAATTGTAGTACATTTACTCGTGGAATAGCTGGTGTGGTCTAAAAAATTAAATAATGTTAAGTCAGTTTACATTTGTCACCATCAGCCTTCAGAATTGATTATAATATCGATTGATTAATGAGACGTACATCTCATTTATATTTTTCCTCGTAAAAGTGGCAAAAGAGAGTTTCAAGTCTATAACTAGATGACTGGAGGTACGATTAGTACTGTATTTACAGGATTTAAATTAGTACAAAATATTGCTCGCTTGCACTTTAATTTCAGTCATGAGTTCATTATCTATCGCTATATCACTAAAATTTGACTTCTAATTATTAATTACTAGAGAATTTGTCTATATATTTTTTCCATGCCTAGTATTATATATGTATTTGTATGTATTGTATTTATATATGTATATATTATATTTATATATGTATTGTGCATTCATATAAGTATTAGTTGTATTGAGAGTTGTTAAGTTGATAGAAGTAATACTTTAAAGCCTCTTTAATATTATGTAATTATCTTGTAAGCGCGTGGTTGCCTGAAAGAGATCACTTTAAGCGATAAGGCCGGAATTTAAAAAAATTAATATGTTTACAATTTTGTCTATGTTATAGTTTATTTATTGTTAAGCTGGTTTTTGAAAAAATACTTGTCTATCTATCTATCCATTTCTTAAAGATTTTTTTTATGATCGCACATTATGTACTGTGTGGAAGTTATGTAAGAGGAAGGACTACTGTCCTTCCACATATACATAGTTACAATCACAGATCTCAGAAACTAAAGGGACATATGGCGAGTGGGCGAAGCGGGTGTCGCTGCAATATGTCCAACAACGGAATACATTGCTCGCGGCAGTTATACGTTAACGTTACGTTACGTTAATCTTATTTAATTTGCCACTTTGTTTATGCGAGGAGATTTAGTTTTCCTAATCATCTTCATAAAATGTCCTTAAGTTATTAAATATAGAATGCTATCAAGACCTTTAACTTTGTAATTTGTAACTATAGAGATTTCAATATATATTTTTTAAATCAAAAAATCCGGAAAAGTGTTTTATTAGTAAGTTCGTGCGTGTGCGTGTTTAGACTTCGCCTTTGAATGCGACACCAGGTTATATACTCAGCGCACTTATTGGCATATCTCTAAGTCTATTATGGTTACAATAGAAGCGAATAATATCTTCACAGATTTAACGAACGAGTCTGCACATATAGGTCTCCGGACTGCCTTCAAGGTAATAGAAACTTGGCACGGGAGCATTCACTGATGAGAAGAAAATTGCTAACCTTTACGTTTAGCCAACCACCTTCTAGCTACGTACGATATATATATAACTTTGTACTGGCTTTGTTATACAGGGTTATAAGAATAATGAAAATATAAAATAACAAAGAGCCGTTTCTGATAGCAATCATGAAATTAATTAAGTTACCCATACCCATAATTTTATTTGAATCGTCGTCAAGCCATCGTAAAAGCTTAACAGGTAAAGTCGCATGGGTGTATTTTAGCCGAAACGAGAGGAACTGCTTATACAGCACACTAGTGCAATCTAATTTAGGTACTAAGATAATCTTGCCTTTCTAGTTCATAAAATCATGTAGGTACAGTCATATTTTTGCGATTTCAATTTTTAAGAACTTTTAGTTTAAGAAATATTCTTTCAAATTTGTTTTTCTTCATAACTTGTATTTTAGGTCATTGGATTATTACGATTATTTTCATGATTTCCTAGGATATTCGTGCGTGAGGTCACTTCTCGGTCTCAGCGGAGCCGGTTTCGGACCAGCGATGGTTGCTGTATCTCTATAGCAGCTAGCATGCAGCTGAGCTGGTCCGAGTTATGACAAACATTTACACAAAATGATTTACTTTAATTATTTGAAATGATTTTTATCATAATTTTGTTAATGTATGTGTTTTACAAATATAAATCATTCATTAATTCAGTCAGTCATCGTATGAAAGTTCCGATGCCGATATTCTGTTGTTTTTTGTAGGACTGTCCCGGTACTACCACGAGCTAGTTCCGGGATAAACTTTAAGGGTTGTCTGTGCCCTTATAACCCAGTATGTAACGTTTTATGGCTAGGCAAAAAATAAAACTGCGGAGAAAGTAAATTGAGCGAGTGAAGGGGTTGAAGTTCCATTGAAAATATAAACTTTATGGCATATTTTGTGAAGAAAAGGTTAAGTTTTACAGATGTTACGGTTGATAAATACTCAGAACAATAACCTCCTTATTTTTTAAAATTTCTTTTGCAGAGATCCAACGCTTTTTGTAAGTAAATCACGATGCTAGTAACACACGAACAAACTTAGTACTAATTGACCGAGCAAGCAATGCGAATGAATGTCCAGCTGCTTCGAGCCTGGCAATTTTTGCTTTGGTTTGTCAATTTCTATGTTTATGAGGATGTTGATTGTTGGTACTCGCGTAAAGGTCGCAGTTGCCAACCAGTCTTAACGAAAGTTGGCAGGTATACAGGTTTTAAAATGTTCGGAATTTTTATTCGTTAAATAACTTAGGTTGGATTAGCATTTGCCCCACAAACAGGTAGTTTGCTACGGCATCATTAACTTGCCGACTTCAATGATATTAAGTAAAGACATGCGGAACACAACTATTGTGAAAAATTAAAAAATCGGTATATGAGGTAGCTTCTTTATTTCTTTAACAATGCATTAGTCGAGAGGTGAACCAGTGCGTACAACTATTAGCATTTAGCTTTAACTTAAAACACTCATTTTGCATTAGTGATTCAATCAGTTAAAATAATATTTTATTTTATTCTATTTCTCACGAACAAAATCGTAAATCGAAAATCCCTAAAATTAATCAGCTCAATTCAACGCGCCGTAAAATAATATCCGTCGAAACTAAAATGTACGGAAAAGCTTTGATTATGTCGACAAAGAGCCTAGAGTTGTTAAAATTTCCATAAGCTCGCGGTAATTAAATCTATCACGAAGGTTCGTTGACAACAAGCCCTAATAAGACCTTCAAAGCCAATAAAGGCGGGTTCAAAATACTTTGATAATTACTCAAAGTAATGTATCGCAAATAAACATTTCGGTAGCGGTTAGGTTTTACAAAGTAATTTATTGAATTGACAAAAATAAAAATGGCAGATTTATTTTGTGGCCCATAATTTGGTAATCATAGTAACAACTTTTCTCAAATAATACATACACAAAATTTAAAAACATTGATTTGATAATCATAAACGTAGAGGAGAGTAGAGATAGAGCGTATAAGGATAGACTTGCCTGCATTTATTTAAATTTCCAACTTTTAAAATTCCGTTGTGTTACCTCTCTAGATGTTTTATCTTTGTATTTGATGTTTTCCTAACCTAAAAAGGTATTTGTTCAAGAGGATATTGGTTAGTTCAGTTAGCTTTGTCTTTAAAAAATCCTCTATTCATTATTATTTGTTGTCCCTTCATTCACCCACTACGAGTATGGTGCTGAAGTCTAATTGAACAGCATTGTTAAAGCGTTATGTGGAAAACCCTGCCATGCCTGCCATCGCATTTCCACTAGATTAATCAATTAAGCATATTGATGAAATTTAAGCTTGACAATGTTAAAACGAATATTGTGATATTATCGAATCAATTATCGCTTTGTTATTATAATGAACCAAAATCGAATCAACCCTCGATTCGATTAAACATTGCACACTGATAATATACACCTTAATCTTGATCAAGTATGAAACAACATATTCTTATCGACATAAGTTCAGTTAGTATTGGTTAGTGTTACTGAGTTAATAAATAATTATACTCAACAGATATAAACTTAGTATAATTTATTAATTTTGTTCCAGGTCTATCATATTTGTCTATCAAAAGTTCTTTACAATTAAGAGTTCAACGGGCGTGATTTTAATAGTCCTAAAATCTAAATTCAAATACGTCCAAGCAGGATAACATCACTTTTACTTTTATTACAAGTCTTAGAATTATCTAGACATTTAAATGCCCACAGATGATAATATATTGCATGCGAAAGTATGTTAATTGGTTTGTTTTTCCTAATTCTCCTCTGCGGCTGAGTGATGAGTCAAAGTCACCAGATCAAAGGATCGATTTGATTGTTTGCACGGAGAGTGCCATAGGCTACTTTTTCCGGAAAAAAAAACATTTTAATGTCAGCCTTATCGCTTAAACGATTTCATCCAGGCAACCATGACATTTGATCGTCGAATATTCGAACTGCCTAGCAATAAGCCATAATCCAATAATGGCGCTCAATCAATGCGTGACTCATAGAGTCAAGGTTTCACTTTCGCAAGGCCTTGTTGTCTCGGGGCACAAGTCAAAGGGAAAGTGCTTTGAAACGTCTTTAAAATACATGATTAGTTTTTTCTACTTAAACTTTACACAAAATACTGTTATCATCGTTTCTTTATTGCGTTAAATAAAGCAAGAAGAAGGTTTAAAAACATATTGGTGATGCAATTTAGAATTCGCTATTTTCAAGGCACCTTTAAATGCCTAGGTCATATACGAGTATATAGTACTTGACTAGCGCTAGGGAGCTCTGTTCGCCAACGACGTCTATAAAGCGTGATCTATCTTTGCCGCATCGTTACATCATATCAGGTGAGTTACGGCCAAGCGCTACCCTATCTTATATTTAAGATAAGGCTAGCAACGCTTAACTTATTCCACAAGAGTTACCTACAATAATATTCAGAGTATATAATAATATCTTAAGATTGGTAAACCGTAGGAATCTACGGACACATCTCAAGTTGCAGGATTCCAGGTCCAGTCGGACTGTCTTAACGCTATGCGTTATTTGTCCTATCCGTTAGGTATCGTCTCTCACCAATGCAAAACAAAAAACGCTCATCGAGACGAGTTTATAAGTAAGGCCGCGATTATTTACCACCCCTTGATTTACAAACTAAATAGCTCTTGAAGTAATGGCTCGACGTGCATCTTCCCTTACAGCGCTCGTCTCACTGAGCCGTGAAGATATTGTCCCATAAATCAGTCAGCCTCATTCAGGTCTCACGCTCAAGGTGCAATAAACTTTTTGCTGTCACGGTTAGAGTTGGAACACACCAGCGCGACGGCGAGCGACGCGTGAGGCGGGACGCGCGCGTAATGTAAGACTCAGTTTGGGTACGAGTACAGTTCTATCGCCTCTCGTCTGGCTTTATATATATAAAGCCTCTTGTTGGCTTTATATATATAAAGCCAGACGAGAAGGACTTCTAATATATTTGAAAATCAGTTGATTTTCAAATATATTAGAAGTTCTTTATTTAGGTGTTTATTCTTTTTGTTACGTAGTTTTTCCATAAATTTAAAAATATAAATTAATAATGTAAAACGGCAATTTATTACGTCTTGTGTGAATTTAAAAATTTATCATATAAAGTATTGTTATCCTTAGTAAACTTTAGCATTCACAAAGAAGTCGCAATAATTTAACGTGGTCATTTTAGACCACATAAATTACATCAGTAGTGGTGGATGCCACCACTACGCGCGTCTGACGAGACAAACCTGTCGCGTTCCGCCACTGCTAATGCGCAGGTGTGACCTCTAACTTAAAGTAATAGACGTTAATATTCTCTTTATTAGATACTGAACACAGACTGTGTCAGGGATATTTAATAAATTAATAGCCCCGCTATTAAATCAATGTGAAACTCTATGTAGGCTGTCGATGGAGTTGTTATAGTAAGAATATTACAATTGTATACCCATAAAAGTTACAAGTTTATTCATAAATAGTGACATTCTGTGTTATAACAACATGAATATATATGTAGTAATGTATATGTAACACCAGCCTGACTGACAAGCCAGGTGGTTGTCGCTAATTTATAAAGTGTATGTTTAAAGAGCGATCAGTACTTCGGGCCTAAAACTGATCTTATAAAAGTGTCACAGATATCACAGATGAGCAGTCAGATGGCAAAGAGTATATTTTATTATTAAATCAGGAATAACGAAGCTTATGCTTTTCAGCTTAAAAGTTAGAAAGTCTCCCGTCTTAGAACGTCACCTGTCTACTTCTATTAAATAGATCTGTCATACATGTTAGCTCATTTACTATATCAATAACTCGTCGATAAACATATTGTTGTATTGATTTTATTGATTACGTCATTTATACTAATTAAATTGAATACTTTATATGAATGAACGAACGGCCGAGGTCAGCCTTTTGTTGTACAAAGATAATAATAGATAAGTATTCGTTCGATTTCAGGGTTACGTATTACAAACAAGACTGTAGTATGTAGTACATTTTGTGTACAATTTATAACGAATAGTCTAGTCGAGCAAACCACCCCTGACTGTTCCCGGCGCAAAACTACCCCAAAAGTAGTAGTTTTGTGTATTGAGTTAATTAAGTATATTCTTTATTGTATACCCCGTCCTATTTTCATATCAATTTTTTACAAATTAAATTTGTCTCCATCCTAAGGTTGCCTGGAAGAGATCGCTTTTTAGCGATAAGGCCGCCACTTGTAGCACTATATTTTGTAAGAATTTTTCGTTTGTATTTTTTTGTGTCTACAATAAATAATTGATCTGTAGGTAATGACCTGGCGAGCGAAGCGTCTCTTATACCACTGTGACAAAAAGGACTTTTTAACCGACTGTAAAATAGGAGGGCAATGTCTTTTCGATTGCATATTTGTATGTAAGTGAGTATGTCCATCTCTGTGACCATCTATCTACTGCCTATGATATGATAGACCGATTTTGATGCGCTAGGTGTCATTGCATTTGTCTTCATGTGCAGATGGTCATACTCGTACATAGAAGCTATACTATCGCACTCTCAACATCAGTCATTAAGAAATAGTGGTCTGTAGTTTGAAGGTACAAGCTGACGAGGCGACCTTCGTACCGCCTAACAGTTATGTATGTTTCTCACCGCTTAAACCTACCCAGAACTTTCACAAACATTTCAAATCCAAAATTAGCTTAATCCAGCCCAGCCGTTCTCGAGTTTTACCTAGACAAACGAACAGCAATTGATTTTTATAAACTAAGATAGGACTCTTTTGACGATTTTCACTTCCCCTCGCCAACAAAAAATAAGGCTTAAGTTACATGCAAAGTGCAAACGAGTTAAAGGCACACACATCACATTGCGTGTCTAACATCCGCTCGTCGACCGGCGAGCCGGCGACGCGACAATACAGCATTCCGGGAACTAACCGGTAATAACCCGGTGGGTGCTTACCTAGAATTAACTATACAACGTTATTGTTTTATTAGAAAGTAAGGCGGCCGCCTACGATGTTCATTTGTTTCATGTAAGGACAGAAAACTAAAGCAAAGCAAAATAATTTAATTAGTAGTAGGTATGCGTTAATTAATTAAGGCACATATTACTTCTGCGATCATACAGCGCAGCGTGATGATCGCAGCCCCTATGTCAAGAGCGCAACGAAAGAGAAGATTATTAATCTTAAAAAGTAGGTACAGCGACAAAACTCATACCGCAAAGTAACCAGTAACAACTTGGTAGCTTTACGTTAATGTCAAAGTTTTAAGTTCTCTTAACTTCTAGAAAAATCTCGATTATGAAGGAAGGGGACTTGCTTCTGCGATGTTCATTTGTATATAGACCTGAACCGATTTGTAATATGTTTTTTTAAGGATGGTGGTAATGAACACGTCGCAGATAACCCGATATAAATTTCATCAAAAGTCGGTCCAGCAGTTTCGTTAGTATAGTATATAACTGAAAAAAATGTATCAGATCCTGCAGATTTGAAGTCTGTTATTTTTTTTTTACTTTACTTGTTTATTTTAAAATAAGTTTTGAATAAATATAATATGTGTAATAAAACATTGTTACTCGTATTTGATGATTTTCTATTTTTAGGATCATGATTATTTTTTATTTATTGCACTAATATTATAAAGGCAAAGGTTTGTATGTGTGTGTGCGTTTGATAGTTTGTTATTCTTTCGCGCAAAAGATAGCTTATATCCTGAAATAACACGTAGGTTACTTCTAACCAAACATCTTCGCGGGTAACATCGTAGGACGCAGTAGAGTTACGTATATTCTACCAAAACAAAGGTTGTACCAAGGTGACTTTACAGAGGTCGTTTCTATTAAAAGATTTTTACAACCATAAATAACTTAATTAATTATAAAAATAGATTACACAAAAATATAATACGCATTGTTATATTAACAGGTGAGTTTAATTTTAACCTTGAGTGTAATTGATAGCTATCATGTATATTATTTTACATTGATAAGATCTCGTGGGAATTTTTAAGTTCTAGATTTTGCTAAATATAAAAAGATTAATAAAACTTTAGTACCAATGGCAAAATCGTTACATAAGACTATGTAAGTAAATTATTTATTGAAATTACTTAGAACAATGATAACAAATATAATGAATAGTTAAATTTAAAAATATAAGTATGACTGCGCACATCTTAATCACTGTAAATCAAGAAATATTACTTTGATAAATCGAAAATCGTTGCATTTTTCCGGGAATAATCCTCTGTGGAAAGTCACATAAATTTCGAACTTATTGTCGTTATAAATAACACGTAATCTTCGAGAGTACTAACAGAGTGCTTAAAAAGTTGAGAAAGGATCTTTATTTTTGAATAATTTGCATAAATGTATGGTACATTTCTTGTTTTCTTTTTTTTACAAATACTCCTTATTTCAGCAAAAATTTTTAATGCATAAAATTACAAACGCTTACTTCCATCCTAAATAATAATAATAAAAAAAATGTAATACTGGCATCAATGTTCAATATCTGCAAATATTTTCACGTTGTGTTACATTTGTGCACATTGTGAGTCCTCATCCTCGTGCAAAGTGACATTTTTGTCACTTTGCACGATTCATCAGTACAGTGAAAAAGTGTGACAAAGCAGTCACGTTGCAAAAACACATATATCACACGTGGACATTGTGACCACGTATATGTCATAAAAACTGGATGAATACAGCTCACGCAAGAAAATAAAAAGGGCCCGCTTACATGGATTTATAAAATGAGATAGACAGGATATATTACCGGTAGTCGTAGAGTAGCGTTCCGCGAATAGGTGGCCTCGCGACCGTAACCTTTACAATTTATCTTGGCAGTGTCTTGAAAGATCTTGTTCATGTTTAGAATTTTGCCTCTGCCTGTATCTGCTAAATATCCAAAAGTTCGGGATGCAAAATTAAAAGAGGGAATATTTAAAAAATTGCGCATTGTTTGTCCGATCCAAGTGCGATCAAGTCAAGCTAAGCAGAAGAATTAAGTTCATGGTCTCTTTTACTGATTGGTAACCGAATACTCGATCTGAACTGCTTCTTGGGCACGCCAGATGATCCAGGTATCAGAGATGCACGGAGTTTCTATAACCTCCAAATGATTGACATATTGCAAATTTTCCGACCGATTTCCGAGAAATCATCCGGAACAGAAATATGTTGCGATAAAATTTACCTAATCACACTTCGGTTCTCTATATCACGGAGATGCGCTGTCACGGAAATAAAATACTAAAAGAGTCATGCCTTCGTTTTACCCTAACAATGAGAACTTACCCTGGAACGTCAGCCTGTAGTTCCAGTCTACGTAGAGCGTAGTGAAAATACCAGTTTTTGTTCCATGGTTCGCGCCGATAACCTTGACATTACTCGCTTTTCCACGTGAATGATGTTCGACAAAATGTAGCAAAATAATGACGCCCTCCGAAAATAATGACAGTTTTCAGTCAAAGCACTTTGTAAATGTCAAGCAATGGCGTGACTCGGCGACCTTGGCGAGATATCCTTATCAATTTCAAACATTACGCTTGACAATGCGTATTTATCCAAGACTATACAATATAGATCTAATATAACCGAACAAAACGTATTATAATGAAGCTCTTTGCATTTAATCTGAATACGGTTAGATTTCGAAACACTACGACCTCGATATCGTTTAAATTTTTCAAAAGAGTTTATCTAAAAGTCAATATCGACCCAAATAGATCCCACAGAATTTTATTTTAATACCGATCAAGAAAAGGAACCTTTTAAAAGGATAACAGAAAGGAGTCACGTTATCCTTACAAAGAGCCGAAGTACCAGGGCGTCAGAAACGCGTAGGAGGTATGCGGTGGCTTACCGAATGCGATTTGGTGCGTGCGCACTTGCAGCTCTATATACGGCTAAATAAACGGCATGACGTAATTTTCAATGCTGTTCGCGGCGCGAGCGGCACGCGGACGTGACCGGTTGTGCAAGTACGAACGAAGCTGGTTGCTGAACCAAAGTTTGTCTGCTCGAAGTTATGAGCTCCTGGTACCGGCTAGTAAACAACGCACAACTATTTTCCCTGTAACAAGTATTTTAGACAAATATGTAACTATCAAAGTTGTTCAAATGCGGCTTTGCTAATGTCTAAGATAGTTAAGAAAATTAAGTTGATGATTTATTGAACCGGCCTTTTTAACAAATGGCCATCACAAACTCAAACCCTTTGAGGCAAATAAATACAAATGAATCTTGGAAAACAGCTAATTGAGCGATAACCATTCCTTAAACATCAATAAGGAGAACAGACGAAGCAAAGAGGCACGATTCATAAACACAAATACTTCGAGGAAAATTTGTAGCTAAACAATAATAGTAAACTTAGCGGAAGATTATTCGACAAGTAATAACATGAAAGTAAATAAACAAGCCAGATAACACTGTTATTTAATTCAGAAAATCTAGTTCAAAGAAAAATCATTTCACCAAAAAGCTTTTTAAAAAAAAATTAACGACTCAATACAACATTTTCACTGATAAAGATAAAGAAGTTTATTATTTCATGATATTGTGTTTGGTATATACAGTAGGTAAAACAAATTGGTAGTAAAGATACAAAATACCTTTTTGAAGCTCTGTGCTTCACACTAGGTCTCCTGTGCGCCTGTATTGTACAGCAACAGATATGTAATGTAATAGTAATAACTATTACGATCACTTAGATATTGGTTAATATCTATATGCTAAAAATAGACACTAAACCATTAAGGTGAAATTGAGCCAACAACAAAATAAATTTAATTATGTACAGCAAAACAAACAACAGCTTTCTCTTTTTGGTTACTGAGTGACATTAGCTTGACAGAAGAAGATAAGTAATGTTGCCAGTAATGTCAGTCAGTACAATACAAAGCTAAGTTAAAAGTAGAGTAATTCTCAGATTAATTTTATTAAGCTAACATGGGACGTGAAGAGGATTATAAAGTGACCTTTTCTCAAAGCAGTCTGGCAGTCTTCTGAGATATCTTACGTAACAAGTATAAACAAAAAAAGTACAGTCGAATTGAGTACCTCCTCTATTTTAGGAAGTCGGTAAAAGCGACCGAAATCATTTTGCGCTCTTCGCCTGGAGCTATAGAATCGTCACTAAATAATTTATTTTATCATAGTCTTTTTTGACAAATCAAAAATTGCTGTGTACATTACAAGTTTATAGGAATATATACGAGTATTTCTACTAAAAAAACGGTGTTCGAAACACAAGTTATTTCCTTCCCGCTTGTAAAATGCATAGAGCGTGGACTCGTCGCAAAATTAACTCCTTTATGAAATAAAGTTACTTTGAAGCGATGCCGATGCAAGTAAAGACAAACAACATGGAAACATTTTCCAGTATGTTCACTTATGTCAGTGAGCACCATTGCATATTATTACGACGCTAACCGCTCGACCTAACTCTATAAATAGACAAGTAATGCTATAGAATTACTGACCATAGACCAGCAGTCTTGTGATTATGTTTCTTCTGTTACATGGAAAATACTAACACACGTTGTCAAAATTAGCTCGTAATTAGCTAAATGTCAGTAGGCAGTATCTTGTTTGACGTTTTGTAAATTGTATCTAGGTGATGCATATTTGCGAATCAAAAGTCGTACTCGTAGAATAAAACCTAGGTAAAAGACGGTTTCCGTAGGTTTTGTTCTATCAGTTTTGATCTATTTGATTTGAGTAATTCCTGACTTAATAATATTTTACAGGAATCAACATACAGCCTAAACCGTTACATGAAATTAGAGGGTGTATTCATTATAGGGTGCAGCCCCTAAGGGGTTGAAATCTGGGACAAACTTTGAGCTTGAAAGTTTTTATTATTCAAAGGACTTGTTTCATTTTCGGCCAGGACGGTGTACGTCTACCAAAAAATGCCTAAAGATGTGGTTAATATTTTGTATGAATCAAACCTTCATCAGTTGCTTACTTTAATTGTGAATGAATGAATGAATGAATAAACTCTTTATTGCAGACACACAAACATCAAATATACTGGAAAAACCTTACATCTAGTAGCAGTAGTTGTGTAGAATAATATCTAAATTCCTCGAATTGAATGGTATTATGGCATCTCTGGAAGTATTCTGTATTCTAGGTTGACTGCAATGGTCTCATTGGTCTATGAATTGCACCACCCGTCACAAATATCAAAATTGACAAAATCGCCTTTTTGACTAAATAACGTGGAAATATTTTGTATCGAAATTTATTTTGTACACTGCTATAAGTTACGTTATTTTGAATTTTGTTGATAAATTAAGAATAACTAATCCTTGACGTATCTATGGTGTCATACACACTGTCCTGGCCGGTGCTTTATAAATTTTTTAAACATCGCTTTTGCCACGGGCAACGCCGCGAATAACTCATACTAGTTTTAATTTAAACACACAGCACAAACAACATACTTTATTTTTTTAACTATTGTTTTCTTATGTTTGATAACATAACAACCGTAACATATGACAATTTCACATGTAACAAAATTACAGGCTACACAAGACAGCAGCTCGTTCCAGCTACTTGCGCTAGTGACGTCAATCGTCACGTATAATCTAATGGAAACTGATTGCATTGATTATCTCCGGGGCTTGTAATCACATAATCGCTGCTTATGTAAACGGACAAATGGATAAAATATTATCATTGCACTCTGTCTATGTCGGACGCTTGAAGAAGAAAAGGTGATAGACGCTACTTCAAAATACCCCGGCTGCAAAAACCTTAACTGCTGTACGAATTAAATCGCGGAATGGCACTAGTAGCGTAGACCCTTCCGCAGATAAAAACTCTAGACTCTAGAATAATCGACAGCGCATCAAAATATACATACATAGTTAGCGTTAGTTTTGTAGCGATGATGATCGAGTGGTTAGTTGGGTCGATTGCCGTGCAAAAGGTACGAGGTTCGATCCCATCAAACATGCAAAAAAAAACCAAGCTACTGGTGAAGGAAAAACATCGTGAGGAAAACAGCACTGTGGTAGGGCGTTTCCTATCACTCGTCTGGTTAGCTACCACCCTCAAGTTGAAAAATCTGAACAAGCACCTAACGGTGTGTTCCAGCAGCCTTCCTTGAGAGTCAGTGTATTCCAGACTAGACATGTCTCATCTAGGGCTACAGTATCGATGACTTCCATGGTCGTGCGAACTTGAAGTTAAATCCCTACATGTGTAGGGTAAAAAAGATATATACTTATATAAAAAAACACCGACTTTCTTTACAGCAGGCGCCGCTAATAATATAATATGGGACAACATCCACACAAAGGTGGTTCAAGTCCCAAACTAGGCAAAGCCTGTGCTATGGTAACGTGATGACTGATATACATACTTAGAAATACTTATATATACAATAAACACCCAGACACAGGTCAAATAGACACGTTAATGCGCACAAATGTTTGACCTGCCCGGGGATCGAGCCCGGGACCAGCGGCGCAGAAGACGGCGTTGCTACCAACTGCGCCGACCGGCCAATCTACTTTTTCAATTATTTCTATATAAAAACCGAACCTCTTGACCGATATGATGTGACCACTAGATAATTTTTCCTAGAAATAAACATCCGTTGTTAATAAACACTTTAACTAAAACACACCCGTTGAACTACACTTTTTAGGAAACGCTAAAAAATAAATAAAATCTAGAGCTATCCATACATTGACAACCATCAAGTTGTCCTCAATCACAAGCGACTTTCCCCACATTAAATCTGTATTCGTGGACCGATCCCCATTCACATGTATTACCTAAAGTTACAGGCGTTCTGATTACAAATCACTTGTGGTTGCTAAAAATATATACTTTTGCCCCAAATACAAAGATTATGTAAGTAAACAATATACATGTTTTAGTAACAAATTAAAATCCCTAGCACATATTATAAATAAGAAAGTGTGTTTATTGTAATTCGGTGATATTGTTGCTTTTGCAAATAGATACAACTATAAGTAATTTTTAGATACTAGCTGACCCGGCGAACTTCGTACCGCCTAACGGCTATGTATGTTTCTCACCTTTTAAACCTTCCCTGAAGTACTACAAACATTTTAAGATCAAAATCAGCTAAATCGGCCTAGCCGTTCTCGAGTTTTTGCGAGACAAACGAACAGCAAATGATTTTTATATGTAAGAAGAAGAAGATTATTTACTTAAAGCAAATATAATATGTTACGTATAACTTGTAAGTATAAAATTATTAAAAAAATATTTTGTATTTGTTAGTTTGTTTGTTCATCTTCTCCTCAGTAACGGAATGACGGATCTTCTTGAATTTTTGCACAGTTAGCTCCAAGTCCCGAGAGTGCCATACGCTCTCTTTAGTTATTCCGGAAAACAAACAAAACGTAGGCGAAGCCGCGGGCAAAAGCTAGAAAGTCATTCTATAAAAAAATTCGACGAAAATCAAATATAAAAAAGTAACTTTCAAATCGGTCAAGTCTAAGTCGAGAATACAGGAACATAAAAAAATCCTGAAAAATGAGTCTAGAACCAACGAATTAAGAGCCTCCTCCTCTTTTAAGTGAGCTAAAACAAATTGACATTTGAAGTAGAATCACTGTGACCTACTTGTGAATAAACTAAAAATCTAAATTGGATATAATAATCACTAATAAGTAGTTCTGCGAACAGTTGTCCTCGCAATCATACACGCATTTTTCGCGACCTTATTATCTCAATATACCTAAAGTATTTTTCTAGAATTACAATTTTATTGCACTGCATCATCATTAATGGACATTTTTGATAGATAGTTTGTTAACTTTGAGTATAATACTAACTCTGACCTATTCTGTGTAAAACGACCATTATGATGCAATGCAATTGTAATTCAAATAACAGACTTGAGTTGTGCTGAGTTGGCTGTAGTGGTACCTACTGCACGCGAGTACAAACAATCAGAAAAACACGCACGCGAAAGAATATTTTTGCTTAGACGCACCGCTCGTTTGGTCAATTACAGGTATATTATTTGCAAGTACATATTTATGAAGTGTCAGTACGATCAGTCGAGTGTGACGGACCGGACTGACAGTCAAGGACGAGTTAGCCAATCGCTCACTTAGGAGACGGACAGACATACTTGCTTCACTTGGTTAGTTGAGTCTACAAGTAGTATAGACTAGCGGCAGGTCCCAACTTTGCACAGCTGGTCATTTTTTGTAATAAATAAAGTCTATATTATACTCAAGAATAACGTAGCTGTCCAACGCAAAAGTTATTTTCGAAATCGATGTAGTAGTTTGTACGTTTGATAACATACCGCTTTACAATATTAGTGTAGATAGAGTTATAGGTATTAAATATTATAAAACGGCTGCACAATACTATGCTGACATAAAATGGAATATAAAGAAGTTTCAAACGTACTCTTACCGTCATTTAACCCTCCTAGAGATAGAATTTCCAAAAATTCTTTCTTAGTACACAACATTACACCCTATAATAAATACACCCTCCAAATGTCATGTCTCTAGGTTCAGCGGTTTAGGCTCTACGTTGATTCCTGGCGAACACCCTTGTCAATAAGTAAAGCATTACCATTAAAAAGTGACAATCGTCTTCAGTTCGGCAGGCGCGTAAACAATTTTTTCAAGTTATATAAATGTAAAATCCATATTTCGTAAAATGTATATATTTTTACAATATGTTGAATTCTAAGAATGTTGAAGTTGCATGAAAGTTAATGTGACGCCTTTTTTAAACTCGGTTATAAAGAGAGAAAGAATGCTTTATCATTTTAGTCAGAATTATAATTCAAATTCAATTTAAAGCCTTTTAGACTTTGTTCCTTTGCGTAACTTATTATAGTACATTTATTTATTTTTCCTTGACAATCTTTCCTTTTCTTTATTTCAAATACTCATTTCGTTTACATAAATATCAATGAGATTTAATTCCACTTTATTTCTATTTAATAATGACTTATTCAATTAAACGGCGCCATTTTTTAATGCGCAACTGCAATAAATTACGTAGAAACAGGTTATATAAAATGCAGTACTCGTAGATTTAATTGATGCTTGCGCGAGTGCCATCTTATATTTCTGCAAAACGTACGTGTTTTTCCAGTAAACAACGGTTTTTATAACTGGTTCTATTTTATATCGTGAGTTATAAATGAGCCGAGCATTTACACAAACTGACAGATAAAGAAAAACATTGCACATGCCATGATTAAAATAATACCTAATTCGAATTAAGAAAATTTATGTCGCATAACATTCTGAACGGGATGATAAATTAAACTCGTCTATCTTATTACTAAGTCGTGAACATGGTTAGAAGCGAGTTCGAAAAAACCCGACAGCTAAATCGTTAAACCTGTGTATTATCCTTAATTGTTTCTTGATGTAAACTCACGATTAAAACGAATCTATTGACACCACTCACATAAAAATACGACAAGCCGTTTAGGTTCTAGGGCGTGCCAAAGAAATATACATACACTTGAAAAACATGACCCTCCTTGTTTAGCAGTCGAGTAATAAGGGAAGTAAGGGCTGACTGACAGAAAAAGAAGTAGAGATCGTGTGGCCACATTACATAAGAAATCGGTTTCTTCAAGGCATGTGCGCTACATTCTCGCCCGCATCGTCACTTTACATCAGGAGAACCTATAAATAACCTCCAATGACAAAATCCAAGCATTTAAGAACTTTTACTTCCAATTGACACCTTCGAGTGCTGCCGTCAAGCACACAAACATAGCTCGTATTGGTCACTGAAGATCCGTAATCATTGAGAATGCGTCGTGTTATTTTTCTCGCTCTATCATACATAAGTAACATAAACAAAGTTCGCGATTCGAAACAGATTCTGCGATAATGTCGTGATTGCGAACAGTTAGATGGGTAACGTTGACTTACGAGACGGTCGAATTAGCACCTCGTCTGCTTTGTGGAATGATTATGATCATTTTATTTGAAAGCTATAACAATATTACAAGTCAGTATATTTACAAATATATCGATGTAGATTCGTCTACATTTATACGAGTGATAATTACATAATAAATAATCAATATAACAGAAAGTCAATAAATTCAATATCAATACAATTCATAATTTATACATTTTGTACAAGTTCGGGATGAATTCCTCGACAGTTTAAGGCGCCATGTTTTTATCCTACCCAGCTATGCATTTGACCACATGTTCGCAAGACCACTGAAGTCAACGATACTGTAGCCCTTGATGAAGCATGCCTTGTATGGAATACACTGGCTTTCAAGGAAGGCTGCCGGAACACACCGTTAGGTGCTTGGCGATAAATTTTACAACTTGAGGGTGGTAGCTAGCCAGGCGAGCGATAGAAAACGCCCTACCTACCTAAATGTGGAATATGCGAAAGCTCTACCGACAGACACATACAGGTTTATATACTCATCAACAACTACCACTAGGGAACTAACTCCGAATTGAACAAAACAAGTCAGCTGTTTCATACATTTATCGACGACCAATAGACATTTTGGAGCTGATTTTCTTTTCTCAATAATAGAAGGAAGTTAGCACTATATAATATTTGTATTTCGTTACATAATATTTGAACACTACCGTAGGTATATAAAAAATTCTGAACATGAAAATAACCGAAAACGGTAGTCGTTTTTTTATTGAAAATATCGGGAGGTCAACGGTCAACTCGTACGTACTTGTGTTGTGGTGACAATTGAGAGTTTAATTACTGTAATCAACTAACCACCTGTCGATTGCCTTAATTTATAAATAGGTCAGCGAAAAGTAATTCCAATTAACCTTGAGCTCTTCTAAAATGCAATACATGTAGTTTTAAAATTTCTATTTTACTAATTGCACTATTTCGTTTATGATTGGAGGTTAAGCCCCGCCAATCCTTTCTTAGCACATCTTTAAGCCATAAAAATTTATCCATCCTCGAACAGTTTCTAGATTTCACAAATTTAAGAGGTAATACCAGCACGTCACTTTCCATATAAACGTATTCATCAATTTCATCCCTAGTTTATGAATACGATAAGTTTTATTTACGTTTTAAAATAATAACTTAACCCTGGAATAATTACTTATGACGTCAAAATATTTGTATAAGCCCATAGTGTAAGCCCAAATATAACGTTTATCAAGAGGTGTGTTTAGACACACAATTATAATTATGTAATGGTGTGTGAATTGATATTTTTATGTTAAATATTTTTGAATTGACTTCATGAACATGACGAATTACATATGTGCTGAAACCGTACTTATTTTTTAGGTATCTCCGCGAAAGTTTTATGTTTTTTCTTTTGTAACATTTAAGAAGATGTACAACCAATTATCATTCGAAACGACTTGTCACAGTAAAAACTGTGACGTACAAAACTATTAACTCTAGTGACAAAATCTTGAGTCAGATTTGGGACTTACTGTTTTATAACAGTTAGTAAGCATATTGTGTGTGGCGTATGCTCTTAAATGCTGTGTAAATTATGACCTGTCAGTCAGGACTTACTCTGTATATAAAATATATGTAGAATACAGATAAGTATATTTGATAGCAATGATTATAAAAATTTCGTTTGTTTCGTAACATCTTTGAACAGTTATGCCAAGGAGAGAGAATGGAAGGTCGGTCGGATAGCATTGTGGATTCATTGCTGTTTCAAATTATTATTCGTTTTAATGGATATATTTGAAAACGTTAATTGAGAGTTAAGACAGCTCTCAGTGTGTTTTGACTTCGTATCTTACGATTATTAAAATTTCAGTTATGGCACCTATACAAGAGCTCTTTGTTCATTCATAGAAAAAAATCCGCTGGTAGCAAAATGTCCAATTCTTTTTTTGCTTGCGCTTGAACGCAACCAGCCTGATGTAAAACAACGACGCGGCCTAGGATGTGGAAGAAGCCTTCTAGGCTTGCCTAGAAGAAACAGGTTCACGTGCGATTTGAAATGACCGAGATTATAGCCATCGGAAATTAGAGAACTCGGCAGCCGAATTTCACAACCTGGCTATTCGCACCATAAAAGTTGAAGCAAAGCGTTTAGTGCAAGTCCATGGAATTTATACCATTCAATTTTATTTAATACTAGCTGTACCCGCGACTTCGCTCGCGGTTGCTAACCTTGCATAAATATATTACCATCGCTGCAAAAAATTGTGGACGCTGTGTTACAGTAATACACATAAAAAAAACATCCAAATTAAAGGACGCGCGCGTTACCGAACTATAGTAGAAAAAGACTTTCATCCCCTCTCTCAAGGGAATCTCCACTTATTTTGGCGTAAAATCATTTCAGGTAGACCTTTCTAACAAAAAAGAATCATCCAAATCTCGTTACCGTGTTATAGCTAAATGCGACTTTCATGCGTCCCACGGAAACCCTCAGTAATTTTCGTGATAACATCATTTCCAACAAAAAAAGAATTATTCAAATCATAGCATGAGTTACTAAGTTATAATTAAATACGACATTCATCCCCCTTCCCACTGGAACCCCCACTAATTTTCGTGATAACATCATTTCAGTCAGACCTTTCCAACAAAAAAATAATTATTCAAAACATAGCACGCGTTACTGAGTTATAATTAAATACGACATTCATCCCCCTTCCCACTGGAACCCCCACTAATTTTCGTGATAACATCATTTCAGTTTGACCCTTCCAACAAAAAAGAATTATTCAAATCAAAGCACGCGTTACTGAGTTATAATTAAATACGACTTTCATCCCCCTTCCCACGGAAACCCCCATTAATTTTCGGTATAACATCATTTCAGTTTGACCTTTCTAACAAAAAAAAAATTCAAATCAAAGCACGCGTTACTGACTTATAATTAAATACGACTTTCATCCCCCCTCCCACAGGAACCCCTTGGGATTTTTGAGATAAAAAATTGTTAAGATCCTGCCTCATGACATGAAACTTAAACATACCAAGTATCATCAGAATCTATCCAGCAGTTCCAGAGTTATGGAAAGTCCAGAAACAGACAGACAGACAGGCAAAAATGAAAAAAAATATAGATTTGGGGTCTGTATCGTTAATAACTCCCCCCACGAAACGAATTTTTAAAATATATTCAATGTACAGAATTTGAACTGTTACAGTTTTATTATAAGTATAGATGTATGCTACATTATTCATGAAAACAGTTGTTGATATTTGTAATATTTTTTACACTGCTATTATTTATTGCAAATGTTTTCTCAAGGTACGCCAATTCATCAAGTGTCAAGCGTCAGTTGTAAAGCGATTTGTATCAGAACACATATAAATACATCCTCAACGACTACAATGGAATTACCA
Source organism: Ligdia adustata (assembly GCA_947049295.1). Lineage (NCBI taxonomy): Eukaryota > Metazoa > Arthropoda > Insecta > Lepidoptera > Geometridae > Ligdia > Ligdia adustata. The sequence goes on from OX346225.1 coordinate 11,734,026, forward strand.
AAAGATTGTCTGAACGTGATATCCATTGTTTGCATTCTTTGTGCATTTACGATTGCTTGTAGCGACAACTGACATATTGTGAACCTTTACTTAGCTCGCGCTTAAATATCATGAATTTATCACTTAATTACCTTCGAAAAGGGATCTTTATCCAAAGATTTAAAAGCTTTCAAATCGATGTAAGTGATTGCCGCCACATGTTGCGTTAAGTTTGCGTGCAATATTATTTTGTTTTTTATATAATCGTGTTAACACGGTAGCAACGCGTTCACAAAAATAATAACAGAATAAATAAATGTCTAATTAATACTAGACATAATTTCTATAACAATAATGAAACCACAATATATTTTAATTTACATACAAATAATTCAATTTAGAATGCCGTTTCCTTTCGCCATGTCTTAGCGTTTCTTATAATTATGACAAAGAATAGTGAATGAAAGGAATCAAACCTAGTTTAGCATGCATCTTATTGTACTACTTTTTTATCACGAAATAATAAATAATAATAAAGCTTCTATTCGTTATAATCTCTTGTGTCGTGAGGGAAGCCACAAAAATTTTAGTTCCATTCAACCTGTACCTATCCATCTTCAATAGTCCAAAAGTCTACTCATGCAAGGTACACGAAGCAACCGTGTCGAGCCAAAGAGTCTCTCATATGAAGGACGTCCCAGATGGTCTGTATTCTGTTAGCTGGACTCATAGCCTAGATTTATCTGACCTCTTTAGATAGGCGTGTTGCAATCAAGCCACTGCGCTTTTTGCTCGCGGTGAATGACAGTAATGATTTGTGATAACGAAATTGCATATAATTCAAACGTTAATAGCTTATCGGTAAAAGCTTAAATGCTCGATGCACCATTCATAAATAGACAGATATATTAGGCTGTATCGTGCAGTAACTACGTTGCATGTAATGATGTGTAAGTCTGGTTCATATTACGTCACATATTATTTAAACTTATTTTGAGGTTTTTTAGGCAATTATTTCCATAACCGATGAACATTGATTATAACGTTTTTTATCAATTTCTAGCTTATACCTGCGGCTAGGCCGCGTTATTTTTTTCGGGACAAAAAGTAATCTATGGCTCTCTCTAGACCTTCAACAATCTCTGTGCAAAGAATAAAATCGATCCGTCACTTAGTTTGACACAGTTGCCGAGGAGAATAAGAACAAACAAGCCAACAAAGACACATTTGCACATTTGCATTTGCACACATTACAAGCGGTGGGACGTTACGCTTTACAATCGTAATAACATATAAAACCGCTGGGCATAGATCTCCCCTAATAGAGTAGTGCAGGATACGCTGCTTAAATTACGGGTTAGGGATTTCACTTATCTGCCCTAACTATTAACCTTCTCCTACAACTATTATAACTAACCACTCATAGGTCATGTAATCTAAAAAATAACTATTAAAAGTTCCCTAGCACTTAAAATCAACAGAAACAGTTTTTCAACTTAGGTAGAAAAATAAAACAATTTGTATTATATACGTTGAAGACGTTATTTGGCATAAAAATTGAAGTTAGATAAATAATAAAGCTGTAAAAGAGCTATAAGACGTTTTATGAGTAGTCTAGACTCCTGGACTAGACAGCAAATGTGAGCCTTTAGAGGATGCCGTAATGTTTTGAAATGCAATTCATTATTCAGCAGCTGCAGACTGAAACGAAGACAATATTGAAAAGAAAATATAAAGTTTTGAAATGGATTGACTTCTACATTCACGTATTCTATTTACAGTTTTATTGACTTCACAAAAAAGGTGGAGGTAATCAATTCGGTTTTTTTTTTGTGTTTATGGTTTCTCAGGGACGGTTGGACCGCTTTGAAAATTCTTATTTTTTGTGTTTTGAATTAAGTATAAGCATACTTCTCGAGTTCGGAACCTTTAAAACCTTTAAAATTTTATCAAAATCAGATCAGATATTTGATTTTTAAACCGAAATAACTGAAGAATTTGTTTAAATATTTTTATTATTTTTTTTCGGAAGAAAATTTGTTTTTTAAGCTTGGAAATCCAATGAAGTATTTAATCAATGTAAGAGCATAAATGGAACAGACATACAAATAGAATTATGATGTAAATAATTAAAAGCCATCAACATTCTATTACAAGAAAATCATGAAAAACAAATTTACCCTTTCAGATCTAAATTATTTTTTCCTTGTATCTCTGTGATTTTTTTGTTGTATAATAAGTGGAATAAGAAAATAATAATATTTTTTTATGTCCTGATTTGATCACATGAGGTCTGAATAAATATCACGAGTACAAGTGAGCGTAACAGAAACCGAGAGCAAAAATATTAATTTCGAATATAGAATCGCCTACGAAGAAAATTCTTCATGCTCGTAAACATCCGTGACAAAATGGCAATATCTAGAGCAAACAACGCCGGTTTTGTCCCATTGTCGTTCAGGAAAACGCCGAACCAGTGACCTAATTAGCCCAGAGACGTCGTTAATGGATATTGAAAGACTGATAGCTTTAATCCACAAATACCACTGAATGGGACAATTAGTTGAAATCGTTAATCGCCGCTTTGAATTAATTTACTTTGGATTTGAACATGGGCGAGTCATATTTCCTAAACTGACTGGTAAGAGCCATAAAGAAAAAGATGTCTTCAATTCGCCACATTTTTTTTTATGTTCCCGACTTCGTACAGACGCGTAGACGCTTGGACCGATACACACTTTTTGTTTGTTTCAATAAAATAAACTTTCTTATTAGTACCTTATAATATTTATCAATATTGATCCAGAAGTTATGTTTGTAAATTAAATTAACTGAAAAAATTGTACAGGCACCTGCCGAATCGAATCGAATTTTTTAATTATTGCTCATTTTTCAAATTTTGCAAATCGCCGCCTGCTGTTCTATTTTCTGATAGCTATAATTAGGGTCTTTACAAGTCGCGAGTGATTCGGTTTCTTCTAGGCCAGCGTGCTTCATAATAGGACGCATCGTCGCTTTACATCAGGCGAGTTGCGGTCAAACGCAGGCCCTTCAATAACATATAAATGTCTATCTATAAAGGCCTAGACCATTTGGAATTAGAAAATAGGTTTTCTTCCTCTTTAAAGAAGCCAATGAAACGAGGCCGAACCGTAACGGTATACTAACAAGAAATGTTATGGTGAAAATGACCCACCCAGAGTTAATTACCCGTGACAAACAAACAATACTTTCCGATATACTCGTATGAGGCTCAACTGTTGTTAACATACATTTATGCAAAGTCAACGACAGAAGAAAAAACAATTAGATTTGACGGAAATACCTGAACATGATTGTCATAAGACAGGAATCAGAGTACGAGAGAGAAAACGTATGCCCTAAGATGAATCAAATAAGCTATCTATGATGATAATAATGAACGCATACCTTTTAAGATATACTGAATTGAAGATATAACAGAACACTGATAGTACTTAGAAGTAGTTTCTAAAAATGGAATTTTATTGAAGAACATCGGAGGGATATACACTATCACATGGATACATTTTAAAATTAAAAACTGAAAATATTATCTTGCAAATCGATACCAATTAATGGAGTGATATCATCCGTAACCGCCATTCCAAAAAGTTAATTATCTATCTCTAGATTTTGCAGCAATCCCCACACATATTATAAATGCGAAAGTGTTGGTTTGTTTGTTCGTCTTCACATATGCAACCAAGTGACTTGATCTTTGCACAGTTAGAAGTCTGAAGAATGCCATAGGCTATTCTTCTTGGTTAAATATAACGCGAAGTCACAGGCAAAAGCTATTATATATGCGCGAGTGTGTATGTGTTGGTTTATTACTTTGTTTGTCCTTCTTGTCCTCCTCAGCAACTGAGTAATATATCGACTGGATATTTTGTACAGAGATAGTTCGAAATCCGAAGAGTCTACTCTTTCTAGGAAAACAAACAAAACCGCAGGTAAAATCTAGTGATTATATAAAACAGCGGACAGATAAATACTCGTAGCATACTGTTAAAATACCAGGTTTAAATAATTACATGTAAATCTTGGCTGGAAGATCAGTCTGAATTTTAGCGCTTTAGGAAACAGACCCGTACATCCAAGCAGCGTGTGCACGGTAATATACAGACAACTCTACCCTGCCTCTGAATAATTTATGGAAATGTTGCTTCCGACGCGCGCTTTGTAGTTACATGAAGAGTAACCACTGTTCTTGCAAAATTTATGCTATAAGTGTTATTAGCTGTCAGTTTTTGAGTGTTTTTAGGGTACCGTAACAAAAGGGTAAAAACGGGACCCTATTGCCATAGTAGTTCTGAGAACTGTCAACATCGCAAATCAAATATTTTTTGGGACAACGACAATCACTTGAATCAGGAATACAGAAATCTTAATAAATATTATGTTCCACATGTTTGCATTGGATGTTATTAAAATCGGACAGTAAATGGCTTCTAGTTTTTGTAGGATAAATACCACCGGAACTTGACGACTAAATCAATATAAAAAATCGTCGAATCCATAGATAGATACATCAAGTTTTGTTAAGATTTGTTGGAAACCCGTGCCCAGCATCGGTACGCATAATTATACTAATAATTTACGCGATTTCAGGAAACATACGAAATGACAGACGAAAACTAAAATTTCCTACACACGATGCGCTTCGCTCGTTCGGTCAGTCAATCAATTAATTAATATAGGTCAAATAATAGTATCAAAGTAGTGTGTAGCGCAATGTTATCACACTTTAATTAATAAACTCGTTAAGTTGATAATGTAATTATATCTGGCCGCGGCGAAGGCCAGACAATGGCCCCGAAATAGTTTTATACAGTACGTGGGAATTGGTATGTAAACAAGTTATTTTAAAATAGTGATTATACAATTTTTCAGTTATTGCGAATTTGATTTTTAATCCAACGAGAAATCAGGTAACAAAGATTACAAAAAAAAAAAACAAACAACAAAAAAAGAGGACAAAAAACATACCCGTAGAATTACTCAATTCGACGGGCATGTTATTTGTCCTGCTCCTTTTTGGTGAGTCGGTGTTCAATAATAAGGTCCGAATTAACTGGTAGTTTGTAAAACATTATATTAACCGATTTCAAAAATAGGATGTTTTCGATTCGTTGCATTTTATTTTTTATTAAATCCATGTTTTTTCTAATTTGGGTGTGTTTAAAATAAAGTCATAATTTGTCATGACATTCTCGTTACAAGTAAAATCTTTTTTTCCTTATTGATTGGCCAACACACTCTGTGTGCGTATTGTATCACTTCTAAAGTTTTTAGGGAGTACTCTAATTAGGAGCTATGAGTTTGAAACGTTATTAATTTTTGTGTATCTTTAAGAAGAACCAGGTGGGTATAAAAATTTTAACGGACTATGAAACAATCATTCCACAAAAAGTCTCTAAGAGCCTTTAAGAGACCGATTCCAATCTAGCGTCCCCTTAACTATCACTATTACACCCTCGTCACATGATATGACAGACGACACTAATCACTTACGCACGAAAGTAATCATCCAAGTACACAAACATATGCATGTATGTACATTACTTACTAAAGATAACGGATCTAAATGTAGAATCAATTTACACTCGGAATATATGCGTCAGGGCTGCCAACAGTATAACAACTGTTTACGCTAATTAAAATGTAACTCTCCCATTTTAGCGCGAAGTGCTCCCCCAATCAATAAGCCTCGACTACAAAAAATCTAAAGTAGTTGAACCAAATACTGTTAAGATCGGTTGGATTGGAAACTATATGTACGCTAGTATGAAATTTCAAACAGAGATAATCATCAGCTTATCATAATCCTCTGCTGGATGTAAGCCTCTCTTACAGCACGCCAATAAGCCCAATCCTGAGCTTTTCGTTACCAACCTTTGTCTACAGTCTTTTGGATGTCTTTGATCCACCTTGTCGCAAGGCATCCTAAACAACGTGTGCCGGTTCGCGGTCTAAAATCTAGAACTCGTCTACCCCAGCGGTTTTTTTTTATCCTACACAGCTAGGCAATTGACCACAAGTTCGCACGACCACGGAAGTCTTATGAGAAGAAATATGGTTCTTCAGCTTAGTTTACGAACTAAGAGTTGAACTATGTCGGTTACTCTAGCTCTCTGGACAGATATTAAAGCAGAGACTCTTCGCTCGTTCAGACAAACTTGTATGACATTTACATAGCTACTTCAGTAACTTCAGAAAAACATACCTACAGACAAAAGAAAAGTTTGCCAGACCTAAATTAGAGACGGTAAGTTCGTAGGTCAATTACTTCTCTTATTTTACTACGGTGACAGATAGGTTGAACAGAAACCTTGCGGTTTGAAACATGATATAAAAAAAAACTGATTGAGGAGTTCCCAATCAATTTTGATTTTTTTATGTAGGACTGTTAAGTGATTTTGGGAATTAACCACCGACGACTTTTTGTACAAGCTGAGACGACTTGGTACAAAAAGTTGGCATCCCTACATTCACCATATGACGTTTACAGTTAACACAAGTGTATGCTTTCTACTTGCAGAAGGATTAGAATAATGCAAAATAAATACCAAGCAAAATGTAAATACAGTCGTTAAAGGAAGTTGTAATTAATTATAATCAGCACACGAGTGCAAAACTCGGAGATGCATGCCTGAACCAGGGATTGAATCCGTGCCACCTCGCTTCTTTATTTTTGATAGTTTTTTTTGCGCATGCCTCTAATTCGGCTGATCTATAGCGACGATGATGATGATGTAAACTGATTCACTGGCGGCTTCAAAATACCGAGATTATAGCTGTGGAGAAATAAAGAATTCGCCAGCGTATTCCTCAATCTGACAGTTCTCACATAAATATAAACTTCGGAGCCAGCGAGTTCACCGACTAGAATGCCACTTAGGTATACGAGGTCACCGGTGCATTCTACGGAGATCCCGGCTCCCGCCTTCAAGTAATGAGGCAGGAAACCAGGGGGTTTCAGTAGGTACAATCCTACAAAACCCGATAGTACCCAAATACAGACAGGTATCTTGTGAAGTTTTCCCCCTCGTAAACAATAAAAAAAGATACCACTAACATCAGGGCACAACTATCTCTTCAAAAAAAAATTGCCTAAGATCACCTCCCAGGTCCCGTGTCAGATTTTTAACCGTGAATAGGTCAACTCAGTTCGGCGCCCTTTCTCAATCTAGGTCAGCGCGTTAGTTCGTACCGGCTTCGCGAACCACCTTCCTAATGGCCAATAATACGAGGGTTGGCTGGTAGATAAGACCTTAGGCTGACGTATATTATAGAGGTCTCGTTTTCGGTTCGATTTCCGGTCTGGAAATGTTGAAATTAGTAGCTCAACTGATAGTAACTTATAACTTTTAAAACGTGACCAACGACGCTAAAGTAATTACTGTACTGATTTTGATAGAACTTGTTTTGGCCACCTGGAAACCATATCCTAACAAACAAAATGAAATTCAAAATCATTCTAGATATTTGAAAAAAAATATTTGAATAAAATATTTCAAAACATTGAGAACCATCTCATTTTTTAAGACAGTAAGAATAAACAACTACAAACGAACACCTCATATACAGAAATACAACTCAATGCTAAATTAGAGTTAGCAACAAGCTTGCGGTTGAAAATGTAGAACGAACAGACCGCAATGTACAATGAGGTATTGATATAACACAAGAAGGTGTTAACATGAACACATCAAACAAATGTGCAACCAGAGGAAAATAACTATTTAAAAACTCTAACAATTGGTTTATCTTGTCAACAATTTATTGTTAAATAGAAGTTAATTACCGATTTCCATATAGGCAGGCGCCGATACAACTTATTCAGTTATTTAAAATAAAAAAAATCACACTTTTGACCTGGTACAAAAAAAAATAACTTTTCCCATCCGTCTTCGAGAAATCAGGTAGCAAACATTTAAACAACCATTTTTGGGAAGTCGGCAGAAATCTAAATTAGTTCGAAATAACGCTAACCTGTACCTATGCGAGTGCCAACATCTAGACAAATGCAAATATTTGACACAAACAAAAGACAAAAGAAAAATATAATCAAGAAACTTCACTCGCTCGGTCAAAAAATAAAAAAAAATAAGGTTACTTAAACAAAATTTAAAAATATATATTTAAAAACATTGTAGCCGACAAATAAGGAGTGAAGGAAGACATTGAGATGGTAATCAAAAATAATATAAAATTCCACATAAATAACTAGCCTTTCACTTTAACCATGTTAAAGCAACTACTCAAGGCTTTTCTCATTAAAGTAGCCTTATTTTTCCAAGGAAATAATTTTAAAACGATTAAAATTATTCACAGCGGCTATTTACAAAGATTCTTTAAATCAACACATAAGAAAAACGGGAAGTCTCGAAAGCAGTTCGCGAAATGATTTCTTCGAATGTATCCAATTTGCATAGCAGCTTCTGTGTCAGTAATGTAACATTTAAAGGACTTGTTTCATTTTCGGTCAGGATATTGTGTATTAAAAAAACCGGCATCAGTTGCCTACTTCATTGTGTACTAAATATCAAAATTCTGTGAATTGTAGTAGAATTATAGCGTCCCTGGAAGATTTTGGTATCTTAGGTTGATTGCAATGGTTATTTTGAATTTGGTTGATGGATTAAATATTAATAATCCCCGACGTATTTATGGTATCATGTACATTGTACACTGTCCTGGCGGGAGCTCCATACATATTTGAAACATCTCTTTTAAGGTGAAGTCAAACGCAAAAAGGACCATTCGACGGCTAAAGAAATCCATTTTAATTATAAACCAAAATATAACTTTTTGCGACGTACTTATACTCTTACAAACAAAAAACGAATGTAGAACCCCCCTTTTTTGAGTCATTTACAGATTCAATGAAAAATAATATAATGTAACCAACCCAAGCCCCAGAAGAAATAATAATACTAAGCTAAAGAAGATCGTGTACATACTCGTATAAATTATTATTATGTTTTAAGAGGTTGAGAAAAATAAAAGACGAACGAAAAACAACATCGAATATACGTAAATACATTTGTTCGTCTAAAACATAACGGTAACGGGGAATTCCAGTATAATCTGAATTTCACTAATAAAATTACGTAACCTTATTATTGACCAACTAGAACAAAGAAATATTAGCATCGGATTAACACAAATACGGACATATGTGGTAGGTATTTGATAGAAAGTTACAAATTTTAAACGAAATGATAGTTTTTCTTTTGTTCGATTTTTAACCAAATTCAAAACATACAAAACAAGGTAATTCAAAAAACAATATATTCGCGTCGGTTTTTTTTTTAAATACGTTCATCGATTTCTCGGACGGATTCGGAAAAAAACTTGAACATTAGACAGCTGTTGTAGCCTAATTGAATTCAATTATCCTTTTTTGAAGTGATTAATCTGAATGTATACATTGCTATAACAATTTTAATTGAACTGTATAGCGAACTTAATGCTGTGAAATCTGACAAGAATTCAATCTACGTCAGCCACTATAGTTTCAGCTGGATACCTTCCAACTGCTTCTGTTATTAAATCTTAAAACCAAAACAACATTAAACAAATATAACACGTAGACACAAACAATAAACAAACAAATAAAACTGAAATTAACAAACCTGTGTTTATAGGTTGACGCATATATTTGTATCGCTTATAAATTGTATATCTGATTATGGTAAAAAATTGTCATAGGTAATCATAACCACTAATTTTAATAATGGCACAAAATACTTGACAGGCATGATAATATCAGTGACACAGAAATCATTACTTTAACTATTTTATAAGGAGGCGTAGATTAATTATCTTCTACTGCAAAATAATGTGTTTTTATTGTAGACTTTCGTCCATAGAAACATATGGGATCAGAATTATATGACAAGTACCGAGGGTATCAAAGAGACCACAAACCAACAACACGATAATAAGTAAAACCAAAAGAAATAGAAGTAAGAAATATAACAAAATAAATCGTTTACAACACAAAATAACATTAAAAAACAGAAACTAAAGCGTAATTTTGAAATTCACAGGAAGCAGTTAATTAGGACTCTCTAATGTGTTTTTCAGATGGAATATCTTCAAGAAGATCTACGGCCCGGAATGGATGCTACAGAAAGAAAAGAATGGAGGAGGATAGGGGAGGCCTATGCCAGAGAAGGCAAATTCTGCAAAGAAGTAAATTTTATTTTGAACAATACAAAAAGTTATAAATAAGCAAAAGCGTTTTTTTTTAATTTGCTTTTTATAAGTTGTTTTCGGTAGCAAATATATAATATGTTTCCATTTTCATTTTGGTCATAAACAACATTAAAAGCAAACAACAGATGGCACTCCAACATAAACGATCAAGTTCTAGGTTAACGTCTATTTGCGGAGGGTTGTCGACCTTTAAGCGAGACAACTAATAGAGTACTGGTATGTCACTCATTACCGATATCAGCTGTTTGATGATCTCGCGCACATTCTAGACTATCGAATAATCGTCTAGACGCTTCGAAATTTCAATAATCGATTAAATGTTGCTCATTACCGAAATCAGCTATCCAATGTTCTCGCGCGCTCTAAACTATCGATTAATCGTCTAGACGCTAGGAAATTTAAACAATCCGTTAAATGTCACTCATTAGCTGTATCAGCTATCCAATGTTCTAGCACATTCTAAACTATCGATTAATCGTCTAGATGCTTGGAAATTTAAACAATCGATTAAATGTCACTCATTAGCTATATCAGCTATCCAATGTTCTAGCACATTCTAAACTATCGAATAATCGTCTAAACGATTCGAAATTTCAATAATCGATCAACGTTACGCGCTTTGTTACTATTGATCCGCGTAACCTTTATATTGATTATTGATTATTATTGTGCATATGAATTTTAACCGCGACTATCTGCATTTTGACTAGACTAAGCCGCATAAACGCATAACATTGAAACTTATCTAGAATCTATACCATGATTGCAAATGTATAGCAGAAAAAACAAACCGATCAAGAAGCTAAACTTCAATAAAAAAATATCTAATCTACATGAAAAACATTGAGCACCACTTACATATCTATTCTCAAAAACTTTTGACGTTTTTACCAAAAAAAAAGTTTTTGTTTGTGGTTCGGCCAACTTCAATTTTATCAAAATCTGTCTTATTAATAAATCAAAATAATCGAGTTGTTTGCCTGAGAAATTTATTCAATATTTCACTTTACATTACTTGTTTATAGTTGTATTACTAAAATTAACTTAGATCGTGTAGGTTAGTAAACAAATATTATTTTCCTTGAAGTTATCATGCTCCTAAGCATATAGTTAAAGTACCACTTATGGCACGGATTGAAGGATTAATGTCTTAAGATGACAAGTGCTCCTCAGAATGATATAAACTAAGTAGAATCAATATTATAAATGCACTTTACCTCTACAATATAAGCATCAACATCAAATTATATTTACTGCACTGCATTACTTCTATATCGGGTTTAAAACAAAGAGCTGAAAGTCCTTGCACGTTAAGTGATATAATGTATGAATTTAATTAATATAATTTTTATTTACATACTACACGTACTATTAAACATGCTTTTCTAAGCTGCATTTAATAAAAAATGTGAGGAAAGACAACCGTCATAAGATATGAGGGCGCCACTGTGTTTATTATGTTGATAACACTGTTGCGTCAGTGACTCAGTACACAAAAATATATTTTTATATATTTTATAATATTCATAATTTTAGTTCCACTTTACGCCACGGCGGCTTTCCTTCTGCACAGGCTCTATTTGACTTGATGATTTAGATTTATTAAAAAAGCAAGGCGTCTAAAAGTTCTCTGCTAGAAATCTAGCGAAATATTTATATTTAATTCATCTGTCAATGCACAGAAGAGAGAAAGAAATAAAAAACTCTGCTGTATGTTCCGGTTAGATACTTGGAAATAACAGAGCCCATATTGTCCAGCTTCAAAATTTGAAGTCTTCAATCTACGAGTATATACATAAATATATATTAGCATCACTACAAGTAAAGCAGCCTCATATTCCGTGATAACAATGTAAGTAAACAAAGACAAGACATTGTAGGTCAATAGCGGAACGTGATGTTCCGAGTTTTTTTTTGAGGTCTCGAGGTCACATTACGGATCCTAATATTGTTACAGTTCAAAAAGAGATCACAAATAATCTTATACTCGTGTAAGCTGGAAATGCGTATATATATATATTTGGATATCTAAACGCTAGTACTTCTTCGAGCTGATGAGCTCGTGAATTGACAGACTTTTTTCATTTGATTTCTAATTATATGTTGCTGTTGAAGTTAAACTAGTAAGTTTTTTTATTCTTTCTTGATTGGCCACCACACTCTGTGTATTGTGCCAGTTCTCAAGTTCTTACACTAGTAAATGTAACTTTCTCATGACTGGCGACACGAATAACGATTTAAAAATTTTGTTTTTAGAATAAATAACAATTAAAAAAAAAAGATAAATATAAATATCTTCAATGACACGACTCACATTACTATCCTGAGTAAATACAAATATCTGTCAATCATGGAGCCCTCAATGCACTATGCAACAAAGTAACTGTCTCTGACTCAGTTGAACTGCGGCGCGAGTCAGTTGCCAAGAGAACTGATCCAAAATACACATGCAGACATTTTCTAGACAAGCGTGTCGCTTTACATCAGGCGAGATCAGGTCCAAAAATAAAACGCCTATTTTCCATAAAAAAAAAACAAGAAAAACGTCATTGAGCTGACAATACTAATGGTTATAAGCAACTTCAAAAAACATGCCTGCAAAAAATTTTAGATAACTGTATTTTAGCAAGCGGAAGGCAATTGTATAATCAGTATAGCCTATGACCACCTGCAGATTAAGACGAAGCCAATAAAACCTCGCACATAAAAATCACGATCCAGTTGTTTAGGCTGTTAAGGCCCACAAAGTGATAATCACCAACCCTTCACTGTTTTGGTGTTTCTGATAGAATTTTCGTACCGGGGCCTACCTCTTTTCACCCCCTAAATTGTAACGTAACTTTTTGTTATTGGTGTCAATCGCTTCACTATGATGTATTTAAGGTTTACATGTAGTATTTTTTTGAAAAAAGTTATTGAATTCTGCGTAATACACGCTTTTAATAGGCATCGTATCAGCGCAAAAATATAAGACAGAAAAAAATAAAACGCATTATTTACTAGGCTATACGCCTAGTAAATAATGTGTTAGCTATGTGAAAAAAAACTGGAATCGGACAACATTAAAAGGTAGAAAAGAGATATATCTTGTACGAGTATAGGCAAGTTGGCGCTCTATAGCTGTCTTAAGACATACAACGCTCCGTCAATCATGAAGTCCTCAACGCATTTATGCAACAAAGTAACTGTTTCTAACTGAGTTGAACCGCGGGTCAATTGTAACGAGAACTGATCCTCGGTTCACGAGCAGTCTACCACCAGCTATATTTAGACGAGGAGTGACAGACCGCCACTGAGTCATATGTGGGGCAATTGGAGCAGTTACTTAGCGATTAAAGTCATTTGAGTAATTAACGATGTCTAGTTGAAGATGTTTATTGTGACGTACTTATACAAATTGATGTACAAGAATATCTAGGGATTAGGATATAAAACAGCTAATTTTATTTAACTTGGTAACGTTTTATTTCTAAATAAAGATATTCTAAGAAAGAGATTCTATACAGGGCTATAATTAGTTAGGGGTGTACTAAGCCGAAAGGGGGTCACTAAACTCATCCTAAGGAAAAGCTTTCATTATTAGACCAACCATCAATTCGAGAAAATGAAATCAGCTGCGCCATACATCAGGTGTCGACTAAATGAATGCACAGAACATGAACAGAAGTTTTTTTTACGAATTGAGAGTTGGTCCTATAGTAAAAGTTATTTCTTAGGATAACTAATAGCGACCCCCTTTCGGCGTAGTACACCCCTAGCTTATAATTTTATTGATCGTCGATTATTTAATTACTAAACTTTTAATATAAACAAAAACAATAAATATTAGTATAAACCAATATGATAAAAATACTAAACCAAGTTTTTTTTTGTTTCAAGTATACTCTAACTCCGATGCTTGTTGTAAAGAACCCGCGCTGATCTTCCGTTGGAACGTGAAGATAACGTCACGTACGACAGACAGAGATACAAACATACTTACTGATTACTGACGCTGTGCTCGCTTTTTCAATAAATTACTAACTAATAACATACAAATAAAATGCTAACTTCTAACTTTAAGCTTTATCCCAGAGGTAATTAAAGGTCATTATGTTAATTTGTGCTTAAAAATAAATATTAATTACATTCACAGCGATACGTAGTCGTCTATTTTCTTCAGTCATCATAAAATCCAGTTGTTAACGAGGTTGATTATTTTTAAAATTGACATAATGATGGTGTTAAAAATAGCTTGTATTTTAATAAGCGAACTTGTTTTAAATCAGGTGGTAGTTAAAAAAATAATGACGTCAATCGTGGGATGGTTCACCGAATAAAGTAAGTACGTCTACTATGACATTTCTTGTTTTGACATTCGATTTGGTACTCGTAGGTACTCTGTGAAGTACCCAAGCTATTTTTATATCCTACCAGAAACGTAAACAAAAACTGATCGAAACGTAATAGGTACATACGTAATAAACAAATCGAATTTCGAAATAACTTAAAGTAGCAGAAATTGGAAATGTAATATACGAGTATATATGAGTCAGAAAATACCGCACATTATCCATTTTAAACCAAATAATTAGCAAAGCATCTCAAGCTTCAAGCTTTATAAGCTTCCAAGACTTTACCACTTCACTAGCCCTTACTGACTTTGCTTATAAACTATTACTTGACACGACTTGACTTTAAAATTTAATTATTTTATAACTTGCAAATGAAAACACTTTAAAACTGGCACAATAATACAGCGTGTAGTGGCCAAGTAAAAATTAGGAAGAAGAAAAAGTTAAAACAAATAAATAAATAATAATAATAATAAGTGTATGGAAACAAAAATCTTTGATTCGTGATTTCTGCCACAGTATTTTCGACTTTATTTTGTTTCACTTTTAAATTATATTTACTTTTACAAATTCGTTGCGATTTTTACAATTTGAAGTAATCTTCGTCTTTTTTTGAGGGAAATGAAACCACAATCATAAAAACCACGGCAATCATATTTAAAAATTGGTAAAACCTGTAAGTTCGTCAAAATTTTTACGTTCCGTCAGGTCCTGGCAAAGCTTCCGAGCTAAGTTGGAGGAAGTGTGGACTGAAAAAAATGTACGTACCGATAGTGAAAACAGGAATGTATAAAGCACATGCCTATATTTATTGCTAACCTCATTACGTCTAAAGTACATCCACTGACCTTTGTGCAGTAAGCACATCCACAGCCAGCGATCATGGTGACCTTATCGGCAGTGGCGTCTTCCAGGCACAGCTTGCAATTAATAGGGGCAGCCGGGACGAAGCCTCCACCGGAGTCATCCAGGGAATACCTATAAGAATATAGGGAGATAATAAAAGGAATCAACAAGATAAAAGAGGCGATAAACAGAAGTGTAAATTCAAAGATTGAGTAATGGAAGTGTCCATTACTCAATTGATATTATATATTATCGATTGATATCTACATGTATCAACTCTGAAGAGATCATTCTAGAAAAAAAGGTGTTATTTTTGTAACTATTCTATAGGATATTGGCTATTATAACTAAGCTTCTAGGTTCTCAGAAAAGCTCGACACTAATTTCTCTTACTCACAATATTTCCTTAAATTTCCATTTGATTTTTTCATGGCGTGCGCCAATGACAGATTTGCATTGTCATTTTCGTGTTATCTCTTTCGTTCCAATTTGAACGTCCACCAGGGAAAACGAGATGAATATAGGTTGTACCTACCTGGAGCCACCAACACCAGCCAGGGACAGCAGCGAGGAACATCGGGAGCAGACGGAGGGAGCTCGCAGCCTATTGTGAGCTCTGATCGGCTCCGATACTTTCTCCCGATCCGTCAGTGCGAGGACCGTAGAGCACTTTCGGAGACCTGGGGACAAAGATCATGTGACAATTAACTTCGGAACAGTAGTCGAGGTCCTATGAGAAAAGAAAGACAGAAGTTTATACGGGTAATTTAAAATGTCAGAAGTCATTTAAAGACGCAATTTATGAATGACGTTTTTATTTAGAAGTGTGTTTTAGAATATCAATTTGTATGACTCAAAGATGGATAAATACAGGCAATCTAATCTTACAATCTGATAGCTTATTTTCAAGTTTAAATATATTTTATTGTATTCGTTTTAGTTAGTTTTTTTATCATGTATGGTGACTTTATTTTATTAGTATTAGTTTGGTTGCACCATTTTTTTTAAAGGGTGCCTCGTAGAAATTCCTTTAGGCGATAAGGCCGCCCAGTGTACAACCATTGTATAGATTTGTCTTGCTGTATATTTTATTTTCTTAAATAAAAAGCTATATTCACACATTCAATTCTATTTCCCGATAACTATAATCTCGATCTTTTCAAATTGCGAGTAAATCGGGTTCTTCTAGGCAAGCGTGCCACATCCTAGACCGCATCGTCGCTTTACATCAGGCGAGTTGTGGTCAAGCGCAAGCTTATTTTTTATAAAAAAAAAACAAATACATTTTATATATTGCTCTAGGCACTCCACGGTAGTCTGTCAATTTATTGGAGTAGGAAGATAGTATGCAATGGGAGAAAGTATACTGGATTACATTAACACGACTAAACAATAAACGCAGCTACGTCAATTAAAAATAAAATCTGTACACGAGTACCAAAAACCAGACAAACATACAAACTGACAAGACGAAAGCAACTTTTATTAAACGTGAAGCTGACGCTTTGCTTGCTCGATTAGTAATCATTCTGATTTCAATAAAAGTATACCGGAAAGGACATGGACATTCATATGAATATGACCTCAAAGAGGATGAATTCATGATCGCTTTCGACTATACTATAAAACCCGCTTTCACCAGTTGCTTGTGTGGTGAAAGGAGTCTCCAACAATCCAAACTTATATTTAACAGGTATCATTTGGTTCAATTTAAAACCGCAAACCAAAGTAGAGTATGTTCCAAGTAACTAAAACAAATTTGATAAATTTGTATCGACTGACACTTACTATAGAGTTTCGTAACATTACGAGTATAACAGTACATTAAAATTTCACCCATTTGACTGACGGACGAACGGAGCAAAACTATATGGGTCCCTAGTTATAGCTATTTTTGCATTTTTTACATTTATTCTAAATTAAATTTCATTTCCCATACGTCAAAAAGTTGTCTCGGAAAGATCTCTTAACAATAACAACACCGGTTTTTGTTACTAATTTCTATTATATTTACGTGGTGACATTAGTAAATTTGCAGTAAAGCGTCATAACATTGTCGATCCGACGCCGATCACGTATCTGATAAAAGATACACAACCTACGCAGTACTTAGTCCCATTTTAAAAATAGCAGATGCCAATCACCATTCAGGTTCAAACGTTTGATGCTCTGAACAGATTGCTCCTTTTGAAATCACCAAGCACTCTCAAGGTTTAACAATCTTGAAAGGGAAACGACTACGCAAAAGAATCAATGGGTACAAAGGCTCTTTACGGACAATGGCGTCTATTGTTATTGTTTGAGAATGAGCACATTGAGCACAGACTAGTAGTCTACAATAGATGATCCATTTGATTACTGGATAATTGGTAGTTCTGATATGGGTAGTTTTGCTCAGACACAACTAGCATTCTTCAATAGATAATACATTTGCCTCCTAGATAATTGACAGTTTAGTAATTCTTGTATGGTTCTTATTTTTACAGGCCATAAAATCAGTAACGGCTAGTAAATTTGGCCACTTAAATGATTATCATTTTGTCACGCATATAAACATTCGCGCTATTTACTTATGTTTTTCTGGCCATCTTGTACAGTTCCTCAAACTTTCTATTAGCTCTATCACGTCTTTTTTCATCCTACGTACATGCGCTGTCAATTTTAATGCTGCCTATTTATACTGATCAATTGGACGACACAGTTTAAAAATTAGTGATAGCATATCGCCTTTCTATCATCTAAAAGTCGTATTCGATATCAACGGTTTCTAAACATAAATTCAAGAGTTGATGAATAACAGAGATCAGTAAGCAAACTCATAGGTTGGGGACAAAACAGCAAGGTAAAACAACAGCTGATTTGTGATAAAACCGGTGTCTATTGTAGTAAAGAGTCGTTGATGATTTAGTAACAATAAGGGCATAGAGTAACGTTCAAGGCACATCGCACATTTTCCGATTTACTTAGCACTACCCGCATATAAATAACAAAGCGCGTTGCAAAAGAAGTACTATACCTATTATTAGAGAATTGAATCAACAAATTATAAATAGTTTCTTAACTTTCCTGCACACACAATAAAATATACAAAATAAGAAAAAAAAACACAACAATGGTAGCACATTCGGCGGTCTTGTCGCGTAAATCTTACGACTACGCTGATGCTGGGGAAAACGAAACAGTACTCGCAACCTTCCGAAGACCTAAATGCAGCTAGCTAGCTACAGGTAAACCTTGAGCTCAAACCCACCACCCCTCTGTACCCTCATAACAAGAAGAATCTTCAGTCAGACAGACAGAATAAACTCATTCAAGAATTAGACATTTTACAGACCGTCAATATTTATTCAAACAGACAAATCCCATAGGTCATAAAACCGACCAAACGAGTCTGTGACAGAAACAAATTGAAGAAATGACAATAAAATAATAAAATTGCCAAGAAACGATTTGCAACGGTCTATACTCGTATGTACTATAAATACTTTGAACGTATAAACTCATAGTTTATGACTTTATAACTTAGTACCTATATATAACTTTATAACTTAGTCTAACATCGTAGCATAATAGATGATGTTTGAACAAGACTGTAGGAAATCGCCTGTAGTTAATCCTTTATTTTTTCTGTTTATGAAGACGGGTTTTCACGCTTACCTGATTATTAGAACGGTCCAACTATAGTTTCGATCACGGTGAAATTCATCAGGGATGAAATGAGTGGTACGTGCCCTCAACGATGGCAGCTCTCGCACTCATTTACTTTATCTTATTAAAGGCAACTCTACTTGCCTGTTAGTTTTTGTAAGAAAATGAAATATAGCAACTGTGAAGTTACTAGAGTACAATATTCAAATTTAAAGTGTAAGGTTTAATACGTTGTCTGATCTAAATCAGTAACTCACCTCAAAGCCTAGACGGATAAAAGGCAATTAATATTACTGACGCTGTTATTAGGAATACCTAAGCATCTCAATAAGACGTCACTGCGATATCAAAAGTTCATTTACATGAATAAATATTACTGAACTAGTGCTTCGCTAATTTCGCTAATCAGCCATTTATACCTACGTAAATTAATACACCTGTTTGAGAGACGCCCTGAATGTAGCGTGGGTTGGGAATTGCCTATTTATAGGGCATTGCGATGTTACTGACCTATCTCGTAGGATAGCAAATCTGTATTCAAACCACCAATTTGCGATATTAAGCCAAATAGTTTATTACATAAAGTAATTTTTAGATTTTAACATACAATGTAATATTCTTAAAATGTACATTAATTTACGGCACAATTGCTTTTTCATAAATTTTGTTAGAATTAACAAAAAATAGTAGAATGAAACCCACTGGAAAAGGAGGAGAATATTATAAAAATGAAAGGAAAAATAATTTACGGGCGATCTGAAGTCGGGAAGGGGAGGGCAAAACTAAAAGTACTATGGAATAAAGTTATATGGCAAAGTTGTAGGTAATAAAAAGATCTAAAACTTTTGTTTTCACACTTTTTTCACATAAACTCAAAATTTATGTGAAAAATTGAAAAAACCAAGTTTTTGGTATTTTAGTTTTTATCTTTTACAGAATTTTTTTTCACGAAGTTTGCTGAAAACTTACCTTTATACGTCCAAAATACGCTGTTATTTATTTGATTTTAAATACTTATTTTTTCACCTTATTTTGAATGAATATCGAAAATCTTAGCTTTTTAAAAAAGTTGGTATGCTTTATGTTCGTTGAAATACCAACCCATTTAATCCATGAAATAGATTGGATTCGAATTCAACATACAAGGTAGAACACAAACTCATAAAACAAGTTAATTATCCTAGTGGTACTAATTTTCGTCGGCTAATAAAGTCTATTTTGGTAGTAACTATGAATATGCATCATCATGACCGACTGATATTTGCCAGCAATCAATGCAGAGCCTAAACCGCTGAACCCAGAAACGTAAAATTTGAAGGGTTTCTTAAGAAAGGATTTTGGAAAAATGGGGCTTCAAAGTTTGAAATGTCTTTATATTCCATTTTATGACGAGGGCAACGCTGCGGGTGACAGACAGCTCCTAGCGATCATCCTTTATATATATAGATTTTACCTACATTAGATACATAAGAAAGTCAAGTTGTGTCGGCAAAATCGTAGGTATTATGAAAATTAGCAAACCCTAAGGTAACCAACCCGTAGCCTACTTTTTATGGATCAATTCGATATTAAGGCTAATAATTCAATTATTGTTATCGACCTAAACAACAAGAAGGGAAGTAAAAGTAGAATCATCTATTCGTTACACATTTTATTTTGCATTAAAGAAATAGGATAAGTTTTCGCAACTCTTTTTCGAAAAAACAACCTTTTGACAAATGCGCGTTAATTTCTAAACTTATTTTTACCTGAATACTACAAGAGGAGGGTGTTGCAAAGAGCTAATTACTATGAATAACTACTTTGAATTTGTTAAGATCGTTGCGCTAAATATTTTTCGATTTTTATTTTCACTAAATTACAAATTTAGAGTAGGTACTTGTACCAACCGGCAGGCAAAATAACAAATTACAATAGAATTAATTCACACACTACTTTGCATAGTTTATATATTGATCGTACTTATATGTAAATTAGATACATTTTATTAATGTATCGTCGTTGAGCGTCCTTCACGTGACTACAATGATAGAATATTAATTAGATAATAAGTTTTTTTATAAATGTAAGATTGCATACTTATAATTCTTTTATTTAAAAAAATTATTGCAATTATTAGGACAAGTTGAATGAAAGTCAAAATTAAGATCAACGTTGTCAGCAAAAAGTTATATTTGCTTTAAAATATGTTAAAAACACACTTCAATTCGGTAGGCAACATATGGCTGAACCAACTGGGAGCACTGGTAGGTAGCTCTGGGACATCTGGAGTAAATATTTTATGTTCGATTTGACGCAGACAAAGTTATTTAAAAAAAATATTTTCTGACTTCAATTTAGCAAGCGCTGGTTAAATTTTTTCAGTTATTTCGATTTTAAACTCAAACCACAGCATCGATACTGATACTGATAAATGCGACCACTTCAGAGGAATAACACATTGAAACGATAATTATTATTTTTCAAATCGGTTCAACTGTCTTATAGAAATAAGGTAACAAACATAAAAAAGTCGAGTCGAATGGACTGAATGAAGTACCTTTTACTTTTCTGGGAAGCCGGGAAAAAAGGATTTCAGTAAAGACATATCTTTGTGAAGCATAAAAAATGAAGTTTATGGTTATTGCACAATATACAACATTACAGATAAAAGAAAAATAAATACATACCTATATGTTTGTTTTTGAAAACTGATATTTTATTTGACGTGTGTCGTTTTCCATAAATATTGAAGTGGTGTAACTTGTTCTCAGACCGGATCCAAATGTATCGTTCACAATATAAGGGCAATGGGACCGTAATCTCTGAACCGGTTGTTTGTTTGCCCCAGAGCTGTTTTGGAATTTTTTGGGTTCTTTTGAGAGCACAAAAATACTTACTTTAAGTTATTTATTAATATTATTTTTTTACAAAATTACTTTAAGTGGTTGCTTATGGTCATTGGAAGACCCTTAAGAGGTTGTCAATTTATTGCTGGTAACCCTGCATACATATACGAGTATACTGACTCGGAATGGCAAAAGATTAGAAAAAACCCAGACAGTTCTTCTGAATTAGACAGGTAAGTGACTTCGATCTAACGCTGGTCTTTGCAAAATGTGCCAGACATCACAATTATGCTTTCACTTGGTTTCGACACCAAAGAGTTACGAATGAAACCATAGCGCTCCCTTGCTGGGCACTGATCTCTGCTATGAAGGCAGGTGTTAGCAATAATCCACGACGCTGGCCAAATTGCGCGTCGACGGCTTCACCAAAGTATGCGTTTTATAAATCCGGTAGAATCAAAGCCCATGTATTTCAGCGTAAAGAAACGTCACTTGTCCATCTCTTTAGAACGGTCATTGATTGAGACAAACAAAATCTAAATCTACTACAGTTATTAATCTGAACTTTCCAATCAGAACAAGTTTAATACACTTACAAGATCAAAAGTTACAGAGCCACTTTCTATCAAACAAGAATAGTGATACGTTTCAGAGTCTCGGAAATTGCAAGCCAGAGTGAAAGCTAAACTTTAATACTTCTGAGGAGGATTTACTGTTTAAAGCAGTCTTTGCTTGACTGACTGTGAAGTAGTAACGAATGAAATACAAGAAATACTTAGTAACTTCAAAAAAATTTACCGCGGGCATCTCTCCAATTTTTTCAATTATTTTGATATCCAGACTGCGAAAGCAGGAGGGTTACGTTTTTCGAGAGTATGTCTTTGGAACGCCCTAAAGACTAAATGGCTTGTCGTATTTTCATGTGAATGGTATCAATAGATACGTCTTCCCCAGTAGATGGTCATAGGCTATACTAGCTGCATCCCGCGATTTCTCTAATTAAGATACATGAATCTAAAGTTAAACATATCTAAAAAAATTAGAGAAATTTAAAATCTTTTTAGAAGCCAGTTACAAAAAAATCAAATTCGATTCCTAAACGACGGATTATCTATGTTCAAGATAATCTCTTACCTTCTAGCAGAGGCTGCGGTTGCGACAGTACGGAGTCTCTAGAAGCCGCCCGCCGCACGGGCTTGGCGGGACGCGCTAGTGACTTCAGGCCTCCGCTGAGGATCAGCTCCAGGGCGCGCCGTCCGCCCGGACCGTTCGCACCTCCGCCCACCTAGTGGGAAAAACAAACATTAAACTTGTGAAGATAAAACAAGCTTATCAATATTTGTATTTGTAATGTATTATTTATTTATAACAATATTCAAGTTAGTGGTAGCCTAGTCGGTAGAGTAAAGGCGGTTCATATCAAGATTCAGACACATATTAAGTGTTTTTCCCTCATGTGCATATTGGAAAGAATTACCACATGCTTTAATGGTGAAAGAAAACATCGTGAGTTAACCCGCTAGTCGGAGAAGGTTAATAACTTTCAAAGATAAGTGCAGTCTTTAAACCTATGGGAGACCTCGTGCCCAGCATAGAAACTCATGAGTAGAATCGTAAACGGAATTTAATATGGAAAGATTTACGAGTTCAACATGATAAGAATTTAATGTAGTCCTGAAGACGTTCGAAATCTTGTAAAATTGTCGCATGCGAAATCTATTTAGCATAAATTGACAATCTTGTCAATCGCCACGACAGTCACTACTCGAAGTATCTTGATTTAATGGCTTTTAATATATTATTCAAATCGTATTTGATCTGATATAATTGAAGCCTATAATGATATCGACTGATTGGTCCAAATGATAGGTGTATAATTCGTACCTACAAAAGCTAATATAAAATTATAAACTGGTTTAGATCTTGTATAAAAACAATTAAAAGAGTAACATACAGACATATCATCGTATAAGTATTTTGTGAGTAATTCGTACTCAGCATCAAACCTGTTGCAAACTTTTATTCCACCTGGGTAATTGCTTTCCATCAGTCGAGTTAGGGTCAGGATATGTTTAGGGTGATTCTTCAGGCATACTTTATTAGCGCGCCCTATTTTAGGGCGTATATTATTACATCCTAAGATAGGACACGATAAAAATAACTACATATAATATACTAAAGAACACACGAACAAAGTGTTTTCGCCTTAACAACTCCAATAAGAAAAGTTCCGATAGACAAATTCTTAAAGACATTATTTTGTAGACGATTAGGTTAAACTAAAATTACTTATTAATCTTAGGCTTAGATTATATTGTAATGATATCCAAGAAAGCCTTGAACGAGTTTTCCTTGTGCAATAGAAAAAAACAATACATAATCTGCTATTATAATATGGGTCTTTTCAAATCACAAGTGAATCGATTTGTTCTTGGCAAGCGTGCCCCATCTTAGGCCCGCATCGTCATTTCACATGAGGTGATTTGCGGTCAAACGCAAGCTAGCTTATCTTCTATACAAAAAACGACTGCCTGGAAGGATTGCGATTAAAAGTAGCTAGGAAATAGATAAACCAGCAGTTAGTGACATTCTGATAGTAAACGTAATAAACGTAAACGATATTCGTTTCAAGTCTACTACTTAGATGAATGAATGAGAGCCTAATATTGCTTTAACAGTTTTGCAAGCATGTTGCATGTAGGTGATAAAAGTCCACAAACATAGTCAATAATTCGTCCATATTCCACCTGGGTGATTTATTTCCTAGATGAACAAAGTCCACCGATTTTTGAGTGATATTATTAAGATGCAATGTGAGATAAGGACAATTTAATTTCTACATTGTTCACCCAGGTGGGATCTATTTGGTACGCCAAAGCGGAACAAACACATATTATAAATACAAAAATGCACTTGTTATTTTTTTGTCCTTCTTCACCTGAGCACTGAGCTACGAATCGACTTGTAGTCCATTGAAAAGTTACATTTGGGGTTGCGTTTCTTAGAGGACGCAATTTTATTTTTTTGATGTGTAGGGGAGGTAAGTGTAAAGCTAAAATCAAGTTTGTGGGGTCGCCACCCTTGTCCCACGGCCGCCATCTTGAAAATAGGGGTTGAAACGGTTTTTACGATATATCTCTTAAACTATTTATCTGATAAAAAAAAATGTTTAACGTTTTTTGTTGCAAATTAAATTCTCTATAACTTTGGTCCAGTAATTTATTGTCGTAAAACTATAAATAAAAAAGTTATAAGTGAAAATGTTCAGAAATTCGAGAAAAAAATTTATATTTTTCGATATAACTTTTTTTTTAATCATTTTACGAAAAAACGATATCAGACCATTTTTGTAGATCGTTTTTTAAGGAACAACTTTTATATGCAACATTTTTTCACTAAGTCAATAGCTAAGGTTTTACAGCGCTCCGAAGTGAGTACTATTTTTAAGTACTCTTAACTATACATATTTTATACGTGGGTACTAATAATGTGTCATCAGTTATTTTTAAATTTTTTTTATTTTGTTATTATAATTCTTTTAATTAGTAATATTGCAATGTTATTAACAATTAATTATTGACACTTTTCCACTCCATTACAGAATTTTACAATTATTGATTTTTTAAATAATTTTAAATGTGACGGCCGTTACCGAGAATGCTGTCCAGGTAGAAAATACCCAAGCGACCATTATTAAACCTCCAGCACCCCCTGAGCTTCTAAAATTGATCTTTTGCAAATGCAAAGGAAACTGTGGAGCGATGTGTGGATGTCGAAAAGCAGGGCTAAAATGTTCTGCAGTGTGCTTCCATTGTTCTGGAGAGACTTGCAGCAACGTAATGGAACTCTCAGAATTAATAAATGAAAATGACTTTGATGATGAACCGCCGACATTGACACCCCTTCCTTCTCCAGTTCTCCCACTGATATTTGATTCAGAAAATCGATCAGATGCTGAGCCGCAGCCTGGTCCATCGAAAAGACCGAGGACGGAGTAGTTCAAATTTATAAAATCACCGTGGATTAGGCCTATTGGGGATACCACGTAAAAAAAACGCGCCTCCAGACTCTACCTCGTGGGTGGTGAGGAAAAGAGTCAATAATTAATTATTAATAACATTGCAAAATTACTATTAAAAGAATTATAATAACAAAATAAAAAAAATTAAAAAATAACCGATGACACATTATTAGTACCCACGTATAAAATATGTACTTATAGTTAAGAGTACTTAAAAATAGTACTCACTTCGGAGCGCTGTAAAACCTTAGCTATTGACTTAGTGAAAAAATGTTGCATATAAAAGTTGTTCCTTAAAAAACGATCTACAAAAATGGTCTGATATCGTTTTTTCGTAAAATGATTAAAAAAAAAGTTATATCGAAAAATATAATTTTTTTTCTCGAATTTCTGAACATTTTCACTTATAACTTTTTTATTTATAGTTTTACGACAAAAAATTACTGGACCAAAGTTATAGAGAATTAATTTGCAACAAAAAACGTTAAAACATTTTTTTTATCAGATAAATAGTTTAAGAGATATATCGTAAAAACCGTTTCAACCCCTATTTTCAAGATGGCGGCCGTGGGACAAGGGTGGCGACCCCACAAACTTGATTTTAGCTTTACACTTACCCCCACTACATATCAAAAAAATAAAATTGCGTCCTCTAAAAAACGCAAGGTAAGGCCTAAAAAATGTAACATTTCAATGGACTATTGATTTTTGCATAATTCGAGGTTCAGATAGGCTACTTTTATCCGAGAAAATAAACATAACACGAACAAAGCCGCGAGCAAAAGTAGTACTTAAATAATAAAATGTGTATAAGACTAGATTCTCTTCCGTTTAACCAAACCAAGGCAACCAATAAATAAATAAACAAAATATGTATATATTCCGCAAGGTGCTACTTATATATAACTTGTGTGAAGGTTGAGAGGAACATTAATTGTAATAGTAAGAACATAGTTATGTCATACACACATACGTAAGGATCATAGTTGTTATGTAAGTTTAAATATCATAATCCCAGTCGACCTCGTCTTAAGTACTGCGATAAATTATTTATAATTTAACCTAAGCATGAATACAGCTTTGCCAGCGACATAAAAACAATGAGAATCTTTGAGAATATAGAAAAGATAAAAAATGCGGTTCAGGATGAAGAATTCATTTCTCTTGATTGCTTTTTTATAAGAAAGAAATATTAATAGAAACGGGAGCAATATTTACTCCATTATCTGAGTATTTTCTATCTTCATTTTCTTCATAACATTAACAAAACTGTCCGACATAATAGTGGCTGAAATCAGTATACAAATCCCCGAGGAAATAAAGTAGGATAAGGAAAAAACTAATCTTCAAAAAGTTCTAAATAGCAAAAAATATGAACATGTATAACTAGTTTCGTCAAGATTAGTAGGAAACTACGACTAATGGTGGTACCTATCGCGTAACGTTAGCGGCGAAAGAAATGATACAATAGAGAGCCGCCTTGGTCTCATTTTGTGAATTTTCCCCTTTAAATCAGCAAAAAACGTAACCAAAATTCTCTCTCTAGTTTAACTACTTTACGCGATACTACTCCAGCTCGTGAGAACCAAGATTGAAACTGGAAAACGTTTCTCGCCCGGTGAAAAAAAAGTAGGAATTCGGGGTTCAAAAACTAAGGCAACTGAAGGCATAAATAAATAACTAATCACTTACAAAGTCACCTTGCAGAAGATACTCCGCGATCATCTTGAAGATGAGACGCTAACGCGCTCGAAACCGATGGATTCCTCTAACTATCGTGACTATAGGGGGGAAGACAGCCTGTTTTTCCGTTTCCGTCCCTCAAGGGGATAGACTGAGCGGGCAAACAGGAACTAAACAAATTGTAGTATTCTTGTGGATATGTAAAGCTCTTAAAATATGATGAATATATGTATAGTCCGTAGTCCCCAGTTACTCTTCCACGTCTCAGTAGTCGAGCGCATTGAGATTCCTAGCGGATCACGCTTACAATACTATGTGTGAGCTGTGATAAACATTGAATTACAATTGGCTGGTAGAGTTGCTATTTGATAGTCTACTGTCGATAGTGTTTGCTATACTTGGCCGAGCGAAGCGTGGTGCAGAGTTTATTGCAGACATTCGGCGTTTGTACGTTTGTTTATTTATGCGACATAATACCCAACTACAATAATGCCCTAACAAACAACTTTTATTTTGAGACCAACCCTGAATTCTAGAATAAAAACAGCTGTTTCGTAGAAAAAAATATCGGCCGTTGGCGAAGCAATAAAATGGTATATAAAGAATATATTTAGTGTTTTTCCGCCTCGTCTTAATGACAGCGTGAGAAATAGAAAAAATATTTTTGTTTTTATGGTGTGGTTCCTCCTCACCACCGCCATACCTCACCTTATTATTTCTCTTTCTCTCAGTATCCGACTTCCTCGACACGTGTTTCGCCTTAGCACAAGGCATCCTCAGGAGATGTTGACTCTTCAAACGCTCGCTCAATCTTTCGAGCGAGCGCTTGAAGAGTTAACATCTCCTTATCTCTCATCTTATTATAAATGTATTTTTGCAAAGTAACGCCTGACTCTATCAATTATGTATGAAACAGTTTAATTTTTTTTTATCGAGAGATTGAACCATACTGAATGTCGTTAGTCATGATGATTACGATGATTCCCTTTAACGGCTTAAAATACTCCTAACCGATAACTCTGTATTATGATGGCCAAGAGCATATCGATATAGTACAGTTATAGGTAAATTACTAAAAACATTGACAGATTTAACCATAGTACATATGCAGTAATAAATCTCTGATACCATGCCTTTATCACGCATTTTTCCACTAGGGATTAGTAGAGAAAAGACAACTTCGCAATACATACAGATATCGATAACATAAAGTCTAATCTATATAGCTACTGAGCTGAATAAGGTATCGATACTATTTTCATCTATTTGTCTGTTTGCGACAACTTTGAATGGAATCGATAAAGACGTGTCAGGCCATTTCATACCATCGGTAAAATTTGTAAATAACTTTATTTTGTGATATGTAACTTTAATAAAATAAGGAAAGCTGCGCCTCACGGGTGTGACGATAGCAAGGTCAAGAGTTAACAAAACTATATATAGAATACAATATCTATACAAAAGAAACAAATAAGTAGTATTATAAAAATATAGTATTATAAACAGATCAGCGCATATATAACGTATCCGTCAATGTCAGAGTACATTGACGGTCCGCAGATAGTCGATTAGTCTAACACCCGAGTTAATAGCGTTCTATCGACAAGTTATACTGTCAATAGTTCGCCAACACTATTTAGCACTGATGCGACGCAAACTTCACTCGATGTGTGTTATTCTCGCTCGCGGTTTCGCTAAAATGTATTATTTATGCGACGTCCTGCACCACTTGTTTACGTCCGTCTGAACATTACAAGGAATGACTTCGTGGACGGCACTTCTAGCTATTCGTACATTCACGGCAACAGTCTTGGCTTTAAATACATAGTTTTGGCCGTCAACAAATATAAGAATTAGTTAAAAAGTATTAACAGTAATATGACGTCACAGTTCTAGTAATGGGAGTTACCGATTAAAGGTATGACGCAACGCTTCTCTTTATACAAATACTAGCTGTGTCCCGCGGTGCTACCCGTAGAAATTTGATTACCACGAAAACACTGCATTTTCCCGGGATGTAAAGTAGCCTATGTGTTATTCTAGGACATAACGTTTCACACCCCACTAGTATTTCTCCTGTGTCGGGAATGGCAAGTAATATTCTCATAAGCCATCACGTTGCCGAATTTCATACAAATCCTCTAACCGTTTGAGCGTGAAGAAGTAACAAATAAAAACACATGGATGCAGACTTTCGCCTTTATATTAGTGTGATATAATAATACATTAATTTCATTAAACTGTATAATTAAATTACATGGACCGTGCAATATTTTGTATTACACAATTAAATTTCAAGATGTTACAGTTTCATCTACTTACAACATTTCCCAATAGTTATTGATACCCTCCTTTGCACAGCTGAATATTTACCTATAAAATTCGCTCGCCCAGTGAACAATACTCAAATAAAATAAATAACAAAAGCTCTATAACGAAGCCTTTGGAATGCTAGTAAACAAAACAAAGTCAAGTTTCCCCAGAGTTTATACATATTTTCAATGCCACAGTGTCGCAAACCGTATACAACGACGTTTGTTATTCTGTGCTCTCTATCGTAAAATATTCTATTTTTATACATCAGAACCTTTATAGATTTTGTTTAGATTTCTGCGCCAAAAAAGGTGTAGGTTTCACTAAGAAATACTGTGTAGGCACAGTTTAGGTGTAACACGCAAAAAGAACTTGGACATTTAAGAGTTATATTTAAATAAAAGCCTGATTACAAAAAAAAAATAACGTTTTGATTCGTAAAAATATATTTTCATTAAAAAACTAATATGTACTAACATGTATGTGTATGTAGTTGTATCTGTGTAATGAAGACTAGATTAATTTTACTATTGTAGTACACCCCGTCTTATACATTATTTTTTTGTCAATAATCTCCACCCAAAGGTTTCCTGGAAGATATGGTTTTTAACGATAAGGCCGTCACTTGTGGCACTACTTGTAAAGTTATATTTTTGTCTTTATGTTTTGTGTGACTACAATAAATTGTTCATCTATCTATCTATCTAGCTACAGTAATTTTTCAATATACTCCTGTTGTATTGTTTACTAGAGTTGTGCTGGAAAGTCAAATTTAGTTCATATTTAAGTCAATAGATCAAGAGTGCCTTAAATATATTTTTTTTCATAAACAGAATATATAGCTCGGACAAGTGTGTCAACAAGTCGCTCATATGCCTCTGAAATAGCTGCTTACGATTGTTACCGTACATTCCTGAGACAAACATTGCGTGCTGTATAGAACTAGAAACCACGAGCATAATAGCAAAACAAAAGTGAAAGATATATGCATATATTTGTTCGGTCGTCGGCTCCGAATATTATCATATACAACTTCTTTTCTAACCATAATATTCAATACTGAGCCGATGCCTGAAATCTTCTTGATTTTTTTCTGTTTCATATCTGGGGCTTCATTTACGAAAGGTTCTCAAAAATTCATCATTTTCGAAAATAACTTCACTTGCGAACGATTTTCATTTGCGAGTGATGTATTCATTCGAACGTTTCAGAAATAATGCAACTGATCTTCATTTTTGCTTACTTTTGAGAAATTGCTATTATTCTCTATTCTACTATTACTCTCTCTTACAACTTTTGATAGGTACTCATATTGAGGGAGTTTTGTAAAAATATGTATCCGCCATTTCAGACCGATTTTAATCAAACATAGCTAAGAACACTCTCGTCCCAACTAATTCACCTTTCCAATCAAAAATAACAAAACCGAAATTGGTTCATCCGTTCGGGACTGCCACTGACAGCCAGACACATATATATACACATCCTGACACGTCAAACTTATACCACCCCGACGTTTTTTTTTTTAAATATATTACTGGAGTCTAAAATAGTTATTTGTTATACAAGAGTGCAAAGTTGCTTATTAACCGCGTGCTCATTTTTGATGACCGAACAAGCGAAAAATTCAAAAATCAGAATCCTGAGCGTTAGCGAGGGAATTAAAAGAGCACAAGGTGAAAAATCTTTGCACTCGAGTGCAACACGTAACTTTTCATCCCACCTCAGTGAGGAAATGACTACATAGGAAAAATAAAAAAATAATAATACTCATTTTCATTACTCATACTCAGTTTTTTCACTTATTTTTAACATAAGGTTTTAACAATATGACGTGAAAAGATAATGGCGCACGCAAAACAGATAAAAAAAAGTACAGCAAAAATTTCTGAGGCTGACTTTTTAACAAAATCAAAAAGGTTGTATGATGAATTCGGCACAATAGAGGTAAATAGGTTGAATGAGGTTTTTAATTCACAAACTTAGTGCACACGATATTCTAAAATTAAAATTTACTTTATCCTCTAGCGGATGAAAACGGCTTTTGCACTCAGATATCGAATAGCAAAAATACTCTATCCGAGATGGTGGGATGAAAATATATTTATTCCATCGCAGCTAAAGCGTGCTAGTACTAAAAGTAGGACAGCAATCACTACAGTACATAGTACAGTAAGTATAAAATATCGGCCGTCCTCCCATTACAAGGTCCTTATCAATCACTGTTCTCTCAAGTTTGTTCATGTTTGATGAAGCGCAGACATCGGACGCATCATTTTTCAAAGAAATTGTTCTCACCTCGTTTTGACAGGGGCTTTATGGATGGTGAAATATTTCAACCTAAAGTTCAATTTAGAAGTTACTTAACGGAAGCCCTCGCGGCGTTAGCCGCGGGCCATTAATAGTAGATTATCAAAAATAATTTCTTAATACCTAAAGTGTTACGAACGGTTGACAATAACCACGTGAGTGTAATTTTTTTTATGTGCTTATATTTTCGACATCAATTTGTCCGTTTTAGTCAATATCTACCAGCTGCATCCTTCAGTGTAACCCGTGAAAATTTGATTATGCATTTGTCCTAGATGAAAAGTAGCCTATATGTTCATCCAGGAATCCAGACTTAAATTCTAATGCGAAATTTCATCAAAATCTAAAGAAATATACCAGACTATATGAGGAGAAGCTACTAAGAATCGCTGATGGATCATTTTCAACTGAACTAATAACAGGAAAACTAAATATAAATCTCCAACCAGAAATATGAGACTCGAATATTAAGTTCCAATATAGAAATGTACATACATTGATAGAGGATAAATAATATCTAAATTTTATATATATATGTGTGTGTGTATGTAGTTACGCCTTCTCGCTCAAACGGCTAAAAGGATTTATATGAATCAAGGTGCTGAGGATAGCTTAGATAATCCTAGATATACATAACACAGCCTATAAACAAACAAAGCTATAGCCTACAAACATAATAATTGAAGGAGGAAAGAATAATTTTCCAGACCCGAAGCAGTAACGCTTCGCTCGTTGAGTCAATTAGTGTGAGCAGATGGATGTTGGATTGGTCGTAGTCAAGCTTTTAGTATTTTTAACCGAATAGAGTTTGGTTGTGAAGACAAACGTATAAAAAAGTTAGTCATTTGCAAAATGTTGAATCATCTTGTGCACGACGATATCACGATGTATATAAATACTACAAATGGGTATTAAACCATGCAAAATTGAATGCAAACAACATTTTAGTATCCTCAACAAGTTCAGCACATTATTATTTTATTATGCATGTAGCTGGTGAGCAATGCTCACATACGTATGTATATATAGTACGTGGAATTCGATGTGTATAGATTTTTACAATATAATAACAAGACCAGAAGGTCAATATTAAAACTGGAATATTAAAAGATCACAAAGCAGTACATATATGCCGGGCGAATTTGATGACTACTGCGGGCCGCATGGGCGTTTTCGGAATCGAAATACAAAATAGAATACGAATAATTTAAATAACAAAACAATACTAAATTCGCATTGTAGCCCATGAATTTTATTTTTTATAGTGTATCTTTGAATTTCAAACTTTGCCCCGCCAAGGTTTCCTATACATGCATCTATTGCCTGCGCTAACGCATTTGCAAACTAAACATAGGTTTTTATCTAATCTTTTAACCACGATATTATGCGACGTATACTACGTCACGGAAATATTTATTTTGATTTAGAAACATATCATTAAATTTCATACAATGTCCTTCGAATCTGAATTATTGTATCCATACTGACCATGCTAGCGCTACTGTTTCCAAAAGTAAGCAATCATTGTTTTACATACCATGCCATAAATACGCGTATCGAATCAAACAGTTCGTGTAAAGTAAATACGAGTATACGTCGCTTCGTGTAAATACAAAACGTCCAATTCGCGTTTGTATTGATTCTGTTACGATTACGTAAGATATTTAGTTTCGGTGGAGCCAAAACTGATTTAAAACTAAATATTACATATCCCTGTTCTAAAGGTTGTCAGTCAAATTAGTGCATTTTATTTATTCTTTATTTTTATTGCACCACCGTCTACGTTAAATCTATTTTTTGTTTTCCATAGCTACAAATTGTAGCCTGGAAGAGTTCGCGATAAGACCGAATTTTGTCAGCTTTACATCGTATTTAATATCTGATGTTATATTTTTTTTAGTGACCAGAAAGAGTTTTGTAATATTATTTCTACATCCCTATTCCTTGCGAACCAACCGATTGCATTTTCCAATAACCATACATAAATCGATTTCCCTCTTGCTTGACGCATTTTTGACGATGATCAGAATTTCGTAGAAATAAAACTATTGTTAACGAACTGAGAGCGAATGCTAAACTTCCAAACAGCAGACTTTGGAATGAAATCCCGGCTAAGACCTACAAGTCATGAAGTTTATATCAGTTGGTAGTACAAAAGAAAATAAATTTATCAAATTATCAAATATTCTTTACCGCATTTCTGCCTTCGCCCCGCTTATCTGTGACGGGCAGTTTAACTTTTGTTTCGGTTTTCGTGATGAAAGGAGGCCTTGGGGCCTTGGGGGCCTTTGGGGGGTGGGGGGGCGGTTTGTGACAGAAAGCACTTAGAAATACATATTACATATTTTGTTTTTGTTTAAGTTGTGTTTTCTGTAGCAAATAAATATATTTCTATTTCTATTTAATTGAAATAAAATTGCTTTTTATTTAAGGTTGGTCCCAATTTTACTTTAGTATTTTATATAAAATCGTTATAAGGTACATAATGACTTAAGAAATAGTAATTATCATCATTGGCTTTTTCTTTTGACTAGACTTCTCTCCGCTGTTGTCATGCATCAGAGTATTCTAAAGTTTTCCGAAATGTTGCTTATTTGAATAATTAATTTGACTACCTTATTTATTTTTATGTAACATTAAATTAAATTACACCGTATTGTAGTAGAACTGAAAGAAACTGTTTCTATTCACCTAAACAATTACGCACCTTGCTAAACATTCCACTAATATTACAAACGCGAAAGTTTATAAGAATGTAAGTATGGATGTATGTTTGTTACTCTTCCACGCAAAAACTGCTGAACCGATTTGGATAAATTTTGGAACGTAAATAGCTTACACAGTAGATTAACACATAGAGTACTTTTTCTTCTGTATCAAAGCGGGAACAACGGGAAGGGGCAGCTAGTTAGCTCATTATCTCGCTATTAAATGTATGTAAATAATCTCGTTAAAAGTTACCGCGTTTTATATAATCAACTGTTAAATATAATTATGTATGAATGCAGTAAGTTCCAAGTTAGTTGCGGATTGCGGAAGCTATTGTTACTTTCGGCTACATCGCTAAATATGTACACAGGCGTAGGCAGAATGTTGGCCTTTAATTAGGTGCGCATTACCATCACTGAAGTGTTTATGCTATTTAATTAGATGCCTCTTTTGATTCATATAAATATATATATAAGAGCCTAAACCACTCAACCTAGAGACATACAATTTGGAGGGTGTATTTGTAATAAGGTGTACTAAAAAGGATTTTTTGGAATTCCACCCCAAATGGGGTTAAATCTTCTGTCATCACAATTTATTTAATTCTAGTGGCTGCCTATTCGCCTACCTACGTCGGAATGCTCACATTATTTCTCTTCATTAGTAAATCCCACTACGTCACAATATTTAAAAGGGTGTTTCTTTTCTTTGCACAATACCCACTCCTTGCCTCTTCGGTCATCGGAAAACCTTACTCCGAAAATGTTAACGCACTGCAAAACTTTTTTTTAATATTCTTTTACCGTCCAGTCAGTCTTGCTTTGGAATGCTTTACCTCTGGATATAAGAAAAGCCCCACCATTGAGTAGCTTCAATGTAAAGTGATAAAGTTTTATTCATCATCTGTGTGATCATTAATTGTCTGCTGTATGTAATATTGTCTACCTTGCTTATATGTTTTATTTTAATATGATATATAATTACACTATTTAGTAAATGTATGTATGTATTGATTATAACATTTTGTGTATTTAAGTATATACACCGTCCTATTTCATTTGATTTTTTCACAATTGTCTCCATCCTAAGGTAGCCTGGAAGAGATAGCTTTTTAGCGATAAGGTCGCCGCTTGTAGCACTAGATTTTGTAATAAATTTTCTCTTGTGTTTTTTATTATGTATCTCCAATAAAGAATTGATCTATCTATCTATCCATTCAATAAAATTCTCACGCAGCGTAATTGAAGCTGTAAGTCGTTATCTATTACTCAACGTTTGAATGTCATTGTCAACCTCGCTAAAATATAAAAAAAGACTTCCGAAAACATAAAACCCACGCTTTACTAGAAAGCGCCGAACGAAAATAACTTCTATTAGCGGTGAGCGCCGTCAGATAATTCACCTTGCCAAAACGTTTCCGCATTTTCTTTTTCCTTTGACAAATCTGGCCGATTTAAAGAATGTCATTTGGATAAAGATTTAACAGTTTGTACGGAAAGAGTACCGACGTAGAAATGAGGGCGCTACTGTGTTTATTTAACGTATTTTCTGTATTGACAACACTGTTACGACATCATAGCGCGACTCAGTGATCTTATAGATGATA
The DNA here is from genome assembly GCA_947049295.1 of Ligdia adustata. Lineage (NCBI taxonomy): Eukaryota > Metazoa > Arthropoda > Insecta > Lepidoptera > Geometridae > Ligdia > Ligdia adustata. The sequence continues at coordinate 11,770,551 of OX346225.1, forward strand.
GCTCATGCCCGCTACTTCGTCCGCATGGTACTTATTTCTTATCACTTCTCTTTAATTTACCGACAACAAAAGTATTTAAGCTACCACCATACAAAATTTCATTTAAATCGGTTCAGTCGTTTTGGAAATAAGCCGGTACAAACAGACAGACAAACAGAGAAACAAAAAAATATAAACATCTTAAAACATCTCTGAACCGATTTTACCGATTCTTTTTTTCATTGTACAGATTCGACCCCTATTGTTTTATTATATTTAATATTAATTATTTTACTTATTTATTACTATATTTTTATTATTTATGTATAAGGTTGAGGCTGTCATATAAAATCATAATATTAGTTCCATTTTACGTCACGTCGGTTCTCATTCCGCACGGACTATTCGACGAAATTGTTTTCTGGCAATTAGGAAAAATGAACAATGGAAATGAACGATAATTTTAAGTTTGTCTTCACATATTCTATTACTGCTAAACTCTGTTACCTAAGTACAAATTAAAAATAATGTAAGTTTCTTTAAGGATACAGTTAACAGAATTTTACAAAATCGAATTTTATTATGTAAAGAAAGATAATAATTGTCTAATATCCAACAGCAACTTCCTGAAGTCGATGATAACGTACATTAGAGCTAAAAGTCTTATCTTAATCTAATTTTAATCGTCAATGCCATTACAAACATAATCTTCAACGAATTATTCAAAGCCTGCCAGAAAAAATATATGTCTAGCAACAGACGTATCCTTAGATAACAATTTTTATTCAAATATTTTATGATATTTGGCATTAACAAACATTTAGAAATTAAAATATCACAAGTGTCTAAGGTTATTCGTAGGAGAGACCCGTGCCCTTACAAATATTGCAACAAAATCCCAGTTCCTATATGATAGTATGATATTATATTTATAAAATAAAGTCCCAGATTTCCTGAAACGCTGAAAAAATGGCGTCTCTGTCTATGTATTTATTGAACAATTTCAAAACTAGTGATTCTGCAAGTTTTAATTGGTATTATTGGTGGGTTATTACTCGTAAACATAAATTTCTTGCTTATGTGCACAAGTGTGAGCAAGCGATATAAAGAAGGAATAACGTAGTTTTCGTGTTCGCGGCAAATTTCCATAGAAACCCTGGGAAAGTCTCTACCGCTTTACAAGGGTACATGACTTGACTTTAACTTGACCACGATGACTTGTTTCTCGTTAGTTGACTTAACTTGATTGAAAATTGATAAATTTGACGCTGGCAAATATAAAAATCGTATGGTGCCATATATCAATAGAAAAATAAATAAGAAAGTCCGATATAATTTTATACTAGCGTCCTGTCCCAGCTTCGCACGGGGGACATATTTTTGTTCTATCATCAATAGTTTTACGCAGCTCTTGCGATGAATGACATTTTATGACCTTTACACATATAATTAGTTTTAGTACGGATTTCTATGAACCTAAGTTTTTTCTTAATAATAATTATAACTTATACAACTCAGTACTAATGTAGGTTTCAAACGACAAAACAATTTTTGAAATTGATCTAGTCGTTTTCAAGTTGATTCATAAAAAAAACATACAAAAATACAAATTATTCCTCTACATAATATTAGTGTAGATATAATAATCAATACGACAACACTGAACTTAATTACCAGTAATTACTAACTAGACCTTACAAAATAACAACAACGTTGTTTGTTGTTTACCGACCGTGAGTACCAAATAGGACATAAACAATCTTGGTCATCGTTCAAGAACATTCTACTAATATTACAAATGCGAAAATTTGTAAAAAAGAATTTTTTTAGACTCAAAAGGTCAGGTCATGACAGGTGAGACAAAAATAATGGTGTCACTTGGCCCATGGGACAACTGAGACAAAAGTAGTGCTAGTTGTCCCATGAGACAAATCTAATTAGGATTAGTGGGATAGAGCCGACTTTTGAGGCTCAAGTAAATTTAGTATACAAGTAGCAACAGCTGCTATGTTAAGGCTTTGTTCAAATAGCATGGTTTATTTAAGAATGAGATACTAAAGTAATATTTTAGATAAGTCAAAACAGTTTATAATAATAAGCAAGTAAAATTGAACATTTTGATAAACCCCCGACATTGTTGTGGCATCCATCTTGGATATGAAAGTGTCATAATATTATAGTATTCTACTAATCCAGCCCTATCATTTGATACTCATATTGAGGAAGTTGTGAAAAAAAATACTTTGAAATTCTGTGGCGTCGGCAATCTTGGTCAAATGTTCATGAACTATAATAGCTAAGAACACTCCCGACAAATACACCTTTCATACAAAAATAAAACAAAATCAAAATCGGTCCATCCGTTTGTGAGCTACGATGCCATAGTCACCCTCACACACAAAAGTAAAACTTTAAAAATGGTGCTTCCATGTGTGAAAAACGTGCCATCTGTCAATGAAAAAAAAAAATATGACACCTGTCACATCAAAATCGGTCAACCCGTCTAAACCAGTCACAAAGAGTTGAACATTTATACTTACATACAAAAATACAGACAGTCACACATTTATACCCTCCCGTTGAGCAATCTGGTAAAAAGCTGGGAAAACATAGCTGTCCGCACTTTATCACGTTACGATAAAATTGATAATATTGACATATCATTATATCAAGCAATACGAGTATGCGTCAATACATACCTAACCAAACATGGTTACTGACAATTCGTTATATTGCAAATAGCGATATATGAGTAAATACAGATGTATCTATAAAATTAACGTGTTTAATATGTTGATCTATAAATCATAATTATGTTGTGGGCAACATACAGATTGACTTCTTTCTCTACTACTCAATTCCTGCATATTTAACCCCCATAGACGCATAGATGACGGGGTGTTGTAAGTATGACGAATCTGCGTGTCTGTCTGTGACATCGTAGTTCCTCAACGGACAAACGATTTTTTTTAAAGATTGATCAGTCGGGAGTGATTTTAGCTGTTTGATGAAAATCGGTCCAAGATGGCAGCCACCACAAAGTGTCAGATTACATGTTTATCACAACTACTGCAATATGGGTATGAAAAATGAAAAGGCTTTACTAGTAAATTACTATGACAAATTTCTAATCCAAGATGGCCGCCGCCACATAACGAGGATGACGTAGGTTTTTAAATTTTAATTAAATTTGTGCCTTTTTTGTTGCCAGATTTTCTAGTGTTGAGAATAAGGTAATAAAAAATTATTGTACTGACGAGGTAAACTGGCCGCATCATCATGTTATGATAAAGCAAGTAGGTAATATGCATGTCCGTTAATTATAAATCAATGGCTGACGGCAGCAGTAATTGTTTACATACAATGAGACGGGTCAATGACAGCTGTATAAACAATACTTTATGTGAACAAAAAACAATGCTTCGAAACGAACAATTGCTGTATGCAACTTATAATGTGTCCGAGAGTATTTGTAATGTCTGAGGCACTGCATTATCATTTTATTAAGGTCTTAAGACTGACAATGGACTAGTACTTATGCGAACTGCATAAGTACTAGTCCACTTATAATAATTTATGCATAAAAATAAGACAACCTCTTGAACAATTTAATACTTAAACCTCTTATTTATGGTTGTTTCAATGGCGAATATTATAAGTGAATCAAGCGACAAACGACGACGCAGCAAAAATTCCCTAATCATGGAAGGAGTACTCCCCCATTTAAAAAATCTCCATCCACTTAAAAATTATATTTTAATTTCAAAATATTCGCTACTTAGTTTTTGTGAGTTTACTATAGTTTCTATAAAGATATCCTGCGAACACGTAAACCACGTAATTTTGCCACTTGCTCACAATAACTCGTAGTGAGACACACAAAGTTTTAACACTGATATATTTTTGATTGTTCCTCTAATCTGTAATTAATAATAAACCATTATCATTATATAACAATAAACATAAGATAGATACATATATATAGTGAAGACTTGACTTGAGTGACAAGAAAAACTGAAGACTTGAAGCTGAAGTAAATTTTCGAGCGTACGCGGATAGTTCCCTGTAGTCCTGCAGCCGCCAAAGGAATTTTGCGTTATGGTTGCTTACAAGTTTTCATTCCACGGTAACTCAAGTAGCTACCAGTATGGAGAATTTTACATATGGAAAACTTAAGCGTGTCGTCTAACTGAACCTACTCGAAAGGATTCAGCCCTTAATTATCACTAAAAAATCCGACGGTGACTCCTGGAATACGAGTACTAACGTCATCGTCTGACAGTAACAAACGATCAGAGACAACTTTAATCAAGTAAGTGGAACAACAACTACTTACTTTAGATTCAATATTGATTCTACCTTCTACAAGTATTTATCGCTCTTCACCCAAGGACGCCATGTAACACGTGAAGTGCCAGATAACAACATTATGAATATATTGACATAACATAGCGAGTGCATAAGTACTGAAGTTATTATCGTAGAGTATATGAATGCTCTGATACATTTTCCTAAGATTAGTTCGAGCAATGGCATGGTAAGAGGTAGCTTCTCATTGAAATATTGTACAAGTCAAGCAGCGATACTGCGATACTGAACTTTATAGCGATTGAAATATTGTACAAGTCAAGCAGCGATACTGCGATACTGAACTTTATAGCGATTGAAATATTGTATAAGTCAAGCAGCGATACTGCGATACTGAACTTTATAGCGATTGAAATATTGTACAAGTCAAGCAGCGATACTGCACTTTATCGCGATTGAAATATTGTATAAGTCAAGCAGCGATACTGCGATACTGAATTTTATAGCGATTGAAATATTGTACAAGTCAAGCAGCGATACTGCGATACTGCACTTTATCGCGATTTTAATTCCCAGTGCTATTGATTGCTCTTGAAATTGACAGATTGCAGTACCAGGAAAGCTTGTTACAGGTTTCCTTTGTCAGCATTTAAAATTACTTTTATTTTATATCCAGATTTATCAGCTAAGACGAGAGAGGATCACTATAATAATCCTACTGAACAACTTTCACTATGGGACCAACTCTGAATTCGAGAATAAAAGCAGTTGGTTCATACATTTTGTTGACAACCGATAAACTTTATATGGAACAACTATTTTTTTGTTGAATTGTTCGTGATGATGAATATAGTGTCCGCCTCTCGGCTTAGTCATAAATAGAAAAAGACATAAATAATACTAGTCTTTAAACTCCTCGCTAGAAGATCAGTAATCCGTCCATTTGGCTCATTATGCTATCACTAGTTTAAGTAGTCCCAATCTGGCTATATACAGTTTTAAAACTGAAATGAGCTATAACGATGATGTAATTGTTGACAACACTACTATTACCAACTCAGTTGGCAATCGTTTTATTGACACGCCTGTTTAGGTGCGTGCGTACCAAAACACACGCGCTCCGAGGCGTGTGTACCAAACCAGGCGGCGAGATGCTTTGCCAAGGCGCCGGATTTCCAACACTCACAGATTAGGAACGGCACAGAGATACAACCACTAGATCTAGGTTTAGAAAGTTGCCACTGGTTGAGTATGGAACCGGTGTCGCATTAGAATACGCACGTAGTTTTTCAAGATTAACATTAGTTTTGTGTTTTATTGGTTGCATGTAATTTTATTTGACTTTAAAAGTTTTTTGTAGCGCTTCAATTTTTGCAAATTAACACCGGACGTATTTTCTTAACGCAGCCATGGTTGGCTGAATTCAGCTATTACTGTGTAAGTATATACAATGTGTTACGTTTTTTTGATGCGACATCCGTATCGCCCTCTCACCATATCTCCATTAAATTTCTGAAATCAGTGGATACAATTAAGCGATATCGGAGGTAAGGAAATTACCAAATTTCAGATTAGAATAGATTAAATGCAACATATTTGGTCGAGGTAAGAAATGAACGGCCATTGACATTCAGAGCGGCGACAAAAAGTGGCGCAGAGCCAATTTTAAACTGTGATGGATTCGGATGAAAACAACGGTATATTTTTGTGAATCATTTTGATGATGTTCGCGCTTACGAGTACGTGTGGATCTCGTGCAATAATGAAAGCATTTATATAACTCGACGATTCAACACTACCCCTTTGTCTTCGCTCAATATTCATGGACAAACTTTGTTCCCAAGCTATTTTCTTGTTCCAAACAGTTTGGGATCGCAATATCCTGACTTGTTAGGATCAAATTACATTTTGTATCAGTAGGACATTTATGTAACTCATTAAGCAGAACGCCGCAAAATGACCATAGCAAGAGCTATCAGCATAAAATTACCTCTGATAGAAAATGGTTCTCAATCGATATGACATCGTAGCAGGATACTGTTGCAGTAGAGTCCAGTCTTACGCTATTGACGACCGTCGTAGTCTAGTGGCTAGCATGGTCAGCTCGAGATAAAGTGGTTCTGGGTCCGATTTCCGGCCGGGGCAGGTGTTCGAACGTAGAGTAGGAATATCTGTCACCTGGTTTGGGTGTGTTGTACATGTGTTTGTGAATTTTGCATGGCATCCCCTATACGAGAGAAATCCTAGTGGGGAGATACTGAGAAAAGAGAAATAATAAGATGACGTGTGGGTGGAGGTGGTAAGGAAAAACCACACCATAATAACAAAAATATTTTTCGATTCTCACGCTGACTTTAAAAAAAGCGGGTAAAACACTAGATATTCTTTAAACAACATTTTATTAAAATAGTTAAAAACTCGTAATAAATTACTCATCAACAACAGCCGGTTAGGCTAGAACTTTCATATTTTTGGTTCTTTGAGCCGGATATACTAACCTAACCTAACATATAGTCCTTGTAGATAGTAATCTGTTACTGTTGTAATCGGGCGTCTGTTTGTCTAGAGACGTTATGTCTGCCTCTGAGATAGGATTACTTCTACTGCTGACGTATATTATGTTTTAGCTTGATGTCGAGTAGTGGCGGAGTCAGTTCCGGAAATAGGATAAAGTATTTTACTTACATTTCTTGGATCGGATATTTGTTCTTTGCTTGGGTTTTGTTTTTTGTTCTCCTACCTCTATTACATTATTTTTTATTAACTCTTGTGAAAATGAGTACTGTAATTGGAATTCGTCTATTGCCGAGTTGGGGCCGTCTGGAATTTAATAATTCGGAAAATACAGGTCAACTGTACATTATTGGAATTCAGATGAAGAATATTGATAGCAATTCAACTAAGAAAACCTTAAAATAAGAAGCTAATATCTTGTAGTACTTAGGTATAATGTAACTATTGTTTTTGTTGTATTTAGGTAGATGGTGGTCCCTCAAACTTCCCTTTTTGTAAGAGTTACTCTTCCAATCAAGAAAGTTTGGTTAGTGCCGGACCTTATAACTAATTTCGTTAAAATTGAGAAACTGCCACACATGTACACACACACTGACAGACTTGACAAATTTTGCTAGATTGGAAGCAGAAACTCTTCACTCGCTTGATCAAATATAATCTAAAAACTACTCAAGAACTTAACAAACCCGGAATGAGTCCAAGTTTGCGGCAGCCACAAATATAAAGCGGATTCAGTGACCACGGAGCTCCTTATCGCGAGAGGGTCACGAGCACTTGGCTGTATCAATAACTTGTGGCTAAGTAAGGTCCCTTGTGACACTCCAAAGAATACAGTATGGGACCTTTGCGCAAAATGGCTCTGAACTAAAGAAAACTGTACGCAGCAGTATTGTTTTGGCATAAAATCAAGTGGCGATACAACTCAGCGTAATATCCTTTTTTATATAAATAATAGGCTTGACTACATCTCGATTGATGTAAAGCGACCTAGAAATGGCAAGCTTGCCTAGAAGAAACCGATTTACTCGTTCTAATTACCGCTCCGAACATTATGCTGGCATATAGCATATATAACAAACTTAATTAATAGATTTGAAAATAACTATTAATATATTATATCAAGTATTTCCTAATTAACACGAATGATGATTACCATTGCTATCCAGCGCGGTAAGTAGTCAATGTGATGGGTACTTTACCACCGGGTATCGTTAAGGGGCGGGGTAACACGTGTATCATTCGCAAAACCTTGTGAAAATAACATTCATTTTGAAATATTGAGCTAGTTTATTAAACTATCAATTTTACTACAATATATACATATATTAGAGTCTAGCCGACCCGGCGAACTTTGTACCGCCTAACAATTATGTACCTATGTTTTTCACCGTTCAAACCTTCCCTGAACATTCACAAACATTTAAAAACGAAAATTAGATAAATCGGCCCAGCCGTTCTTGAGTTTTAGGGAGACAAACGAACAGCAATTGATTTTATATAGAAGAAGTAGATATGAAGACATATATATATGTTACCCGTGAATTAACTCATATTATGCTAGTACATTCAAAGTACAGTTATACCATTCTAGTTCAACGAAAAATCTTTGTTATCCGTGTTAAATTTAGACTTCGTAGAGCAATAGCATTAGCATTAACAGTTAGCAAACAATCATTTCGACAAACCCATTAGCACTTTTATAGCATTTGGAATTCAATAGTATGTTTGTCTTTACTTCAGAACGACGTTTGTTTAGGGCTTTAGGTTTATCAAATGAAACTTCTAACACTGGCCTTTAGGAAATATGTTGTAAATATTTGTTTGCTTTAATAATTTAACGTATTTTGATTGAATAGCAATCTCAAATAAATAAATAATATAATAATATTTTTTTCGAGTGCGTAAACGAAGTCAGTACTCGTTTTTTTAAAATACTCACATACCATCTTGCTTTCAAAAGACTAGCAACAAAATCTGTTTGGTTCAAAAACCAAAATAACCGAAAAACTGCGAGTCTAAACCAAAATCGATATTTTTTTAAATGTTACTGGATCCGTTTCCACAAATACCGACCTGAGCTGAAAATAACAGCGGCCGTTGTAGAATCCAATATAATTTGCGTCCTTGCGCAAACTGCCGAAGAACCTTCAAGCAACCTTGGTACTGTTGACACGTAACATGAGATACATGGTGTAGTCAAACCAAAGAAGATGTAACTAGTAGATCTGCGAACTATTGACCAAGCAATCAGAAATAATTATTAGTTGAAAAAAGGATAATGTAATTGGCGTTACAATGATGAACGAGAAATAGTGGAAGCAATCCAAAATTGTGTTGGTCATTGCAGGTAAGCCGCAGTATTTTTTACGAATAATAAAGTCTATTGATATGACATCAATAGATTTGTTGTAGTTTTTGCACTTTGCAACAAACTTCCCCAATTTCTGGGAGAAATATGGGAGTATTTCTACAGTTTGCCTAAAATAACAGACAACTAAATAAAAATTCTACGAATGTATTGAAATATTTTAAATATTTCGAAACATTCGTAGAACCTGTACGTATACAAAGTTTCGTTAAGATTGTTGGAAACTACGACGCACGCGAGTACACCATTTTCAGCCAACATTCAAACTGACAGATATAAGAAATACTTGCCAGACTCGAACCAGAAACGCTTCGCTCGTTTGGTCATTAGGAGTACTCCCACACGTAATGGAACTTTCTGTTTTACAATGGCGGAAGTGTTTTTAGAAGACGTCTACTTACTTAATGATAATGCGTGGCCCACATCAAATCGTCAGCAGTTACGTTGATTACATGACGTTATGTCGTTTTCGTGAGTTAGTAATGATTTAACTCCTAACCATAAGTTGCGGCTGACGAAATTTTTTCATTTCAAAATCTCTAAACTTTTTTTAGGACAAACCAGGCGAGGAGACAGTGTCAAACCTACTATTTGGAGCAAACAGTGTTAATTTCATAGCAAATAACGAAAACAGTACTAATTACTTTCTTTCAAAGGTATAATTTGCTAACAAGTCTACAGATCAATTTTGTCCAGAGTCCAGACAGAAAGGAAGACGAGCATTCATTTTCATAAACGACTAAGAAAGAAGGTAGGCTTTATAAAAAATAAAAACTTCAATGGCCATTTATTGTAAGTATGTCTCAACAAATAGCGAACTAAACGAATGCTAGGGCTGGGCATAAGTCCACCCTATGAGCTATGAGGCGGGTGTAGGGAGGAGGCAGGTTCATTACTCATTCGAAAGATTGACACAGAATAGACATTCCTCAGGCGTATACGTTGTAATTTCTAAGCAATCTAACTAAAAGGCCGCAACATAAAGCAGCGAATCTAATTTATATTTTCTGAATAACTATCCAGTTGACCGTCGAGAATGCAAATGCATTTAACGCGGGCTCGGCACGATTAGAGAAAACCGGTAAAGCGATTATTAAATTTATAGCTTCTTGAAATTTTCCAATCGATGTAAATACCGTAAACTTTTTTTTTTAAATTTAAATCGTTGATGTATTAAAACATCCAGCTAAAGTTAAGACAGTTGGTAGATAAAGTAACATTGAAAAGCAAAGAATAAGAAATGTAGTAAAAGTAAATAGATAGAAAACCCTCTATTTTAAACCCTTTATTTATAAGCTTCACATTATTAAAAAACTTACAAATATTTAGTAGGTTTTTAATGTTGGACTTATGACTTAAGCTCTTCTAGGCAAGCATACAATTAAAAAGAATTTACAATGTCATCAAGTTCCAAGGGTAGTTAGATCAGCAGAGGACATGCACCATAATTTACAATTATAAGTTAACAATGATTTATATCTGTAATTCCCAACCGTAACAGAATAGCACACACGTTTAAAAACTGGCACTTTGGAAAAACCAACAGCAGTGAAATCACCAGATCGATATTTACAAAGTAAGGAAAGGCAAGGAAATGTTGTTCATCAATTGTAACATCCAAGACTCCTAAACGTTTTTTTTTATATTTCGTGATAAGAAACAAGAAATTTAATTTAAACAAAAAAATCTTCTACGTACTTGTACATTAGATAACAAATATACAATTTACTCTATATATATCATATATATCATATAAAATAAGTCTACCACAAAGTATAAAGATGCTGTACGTCATGTATTAGCCGGGAAAAAAGACAAGATAACGCGGAGATTGAAGAGTGACTCAAGGGCGCCTGACTCACTGACCTGTTTTCAAAAACCAGTGCAATGGATGTGAGCATTTAAAAATGTATAATAATAATGTTAAGTTAATTACGTAGGTCCTACATCCTACTTATTCATTCTTAATTAATCCACCTACATTGTAGGTGGATTACGCGAATTCAAGTATCGGGACATATTTTTTATTATAAACGCTAGTACAATATTTCATTAATAGCGAATTCAATATTAATCACCAATAGTCTCTTTTTAATGAAATTTTAAGATATTATGATATAATAGACAACTATTACATGAGCGATATTTTAGAGACTGTATTATTAGATATATTGTGTGACGCAATGAATAATTCGAAGTTTTAGAATTTTCATGTTGGAATCTGAAAAGAGTAGGAAGAGGGAAGAAGAAAGAAAAAGAAAGATGGACAGATTTTCAAAGCAAATCTTAATCTTAGTAATCAAGAATAAGCAAAAAAATAACAAAGCATGAATATAACGATACATAGCAATTCTAAAGATAAAAAGATTAGATAAGCAACAATGAAAACATGTGCATGGATATAGATTAAGCTGTACCTACATTGTGATATTGAACAAAACGCAAAGTAATCAAGGTCAACTCTATTCATATTATTGCTTAAAGTGACGATAAAAAGGCCTAAATAAATAGAAGGAAAGCATTGTTAGAAAGCAGCTCGTAACTGGTCGAAAGCACAATAGTCAAGGCGTGAATTAACATGCTATGAAAGTAAGGAATATTCCGATTCATGTATTTGCAAACGCAAATAACTATGATGAAGCACGAGTATTGTGTTGACATGAGAAATATTCATGTTTCTCGGCCAAGTTCTCTAATTTTTTTAAGATCGTTGAAGTTCATAAGTAAAAGCCAAAGGCACACAAAAGATGACAATTATGTCAACGGGTCGAATCAGTTTACTTTGACGACAATATTTGATAAAATTCAATCTAGTTAAAGCAAACTTCTTGTGTGTCCTCAATATTCATATTTTCTGTTATTAATGTGCTTTGTTATGGAAATGTACAGATAAGAGCGTGTACACAAATACATTAATAAATCATAGAATATCAAAAATAAAACAGACGCGTCCGCGACCTTGTTCTGTTCAGAGTGAAAGGCAAAATAAAAAGAAACGTAATATTTTCCGTCTAACGATAAAATACATTTATTACGTTTCTTTTAGACTGATGAAAACAGTAATACTTAGAAACTATAATTCCCCATAAATAATATCAGTTGTTTACCTACCTACCTACGTGTCTAAACAGAGACGATGTTTCAAGAAAAGAATAGTAATTAACCACAATGTAGTCAGAGCTATTTCAAGAGCTGCATAATTGCGAACTCGATTCTCACCCGACGACCAGTCAACCTAAATTTATATTCATTACAGGTAATCAAATTAAAACAGGAAAAACCACAAACAACAAGTATAATTGGGGTACTGCAAAGTTCGTGACCTTACCCTTGCGCGACGCAACTCGCTCGGCATATCGACAATCCGTTTATATAATCGATCAACGTCAGATATATCAATAATAATCACTATAATAATTTTTGCTAATCAATTTTTCACTTCACTATCACTTCATACACTGATTTATCCACACTTTAAGGTAATTGTGACGTCATTATGGCTCTATACAATTGTAGAACGTCTATTCGTTTCAATGATGAAACAACAGAGTTCCCGATCGTAATTTATTTGTTATTCGATGTAGGCGCGAGCGATCGCCCCAGTAGTTCATTACCGAGTGTGATACCGAGCGTGCGATCCCAAAGAAGCTTCCTCGTTACAGCAAAAAAGCTGGGAATTATAAACAAAATACTCGAACGGTATGAATTACAAACGTTCCGCGTCCGTATAACGCGAAACTGTTTCCTCATTGCCATCGAGATCTGACGAACGGCAACCAATGAGCCGTAACAGCCTCAAAAGAGAAAAGAAAGTACACGAGAAACAATATCACGACAAAAACGCGTGATAAATTTAACTAACAAGTCAATAATTCATTCTCGTGAATACGTGTCAGCAACGAAAAAGTTCATTGAAATATTGACTTTTTTTTTTGGAACAGTGTCCTTGGTGGCAATGAACTGAAGATGAGTAATACAAAGTCCACACTCCACAGTATACAGTGAGTCGAAACGTGATAATGTTTGGAATCTAATGTTCTTACGTAATGACTTAATTTGTAAAGTACAATGCTCAAAATAGTGAAGGAAAAATTACAATTTCGTTTAGATACAACGAATAAAAACGAGATACCAATAAAAACAGCCAGCACGGTGATGTAACTATTCTAACTATGCAATTTGCAAACGTTTTAGTCACGCTGCAAGAAAATGAAGATATAGAGTATAGTCGTACCATCGATATTTTTTAAGTTTGTACAATGAATGCATCTATGGTGAGAAATTAGGTTTTCCAACATCTCAAGGTAACATAAAATGTTTATGCTCACTAGACTAGAGATGCTATCCGTGCTATCTTATAATTAGCTGTAGTTTTTTTTTATTTTATTCTATTGCTTGTAACGCTGCTGGATGTCCTATAACATACATAAATAAATAGACGAGCACAAACCTATTACGATATTATTGTGTAGGGTTTTAAATCTGACATCTCAGACTTAAGCAGGCTGAAAGCCAGGTCGTTACCTATATGCTTTACAGTACAGGACCCAAATCCTTACCGAAAGAGATCAGAACCCTCTCGTCGCATTATGTCATAGTAGCGGAATGTCTCTCTCGCTAAAAGTTACACTCGCTATAAGTCCTTAAAGATAAATGCTCCTCACGCTAAAAGCCGCAATGTTAACGTTAATTTATTAGAAAAGTTATTTGTTCAACTACGTAGATCTTAAGTAATTGTAAAAAAATCTAATAGTGCAAGATATCATAGTTATATTTGTACGAGTGAACGTATTAGTTGAGATTGTCAAAATTCGAACTGAAATGTTAATTCAGCGCTTGTTGTCCATACATTTTGATTCAGAAACAAGATGTCATTTACAATTACAACATCTTCGTCAATAGTATGTACATATGTAGTTAATACAGTACAGCGAAGTTTTTGTTCCTTAATATCTAACGTCTCGAAATCTATTTTACGACACTTTTTTAACGAAAGGTCTGGTTAAGTTCAGTTTTAAAGTTTAGATATGAGAAATTGTGTTTTAATTTCGTATAATACACGAAATCAATCAACTTCATCCATTTCAGATAATTAATTTTTTTAATACACCTCGCAAATGCAGTTCTCAACCTTGAATCGAAAATAACATCGTATTTGATAGATCTTTCCATGCAAATTTATTAATGTTTTAAAATCGTTAGTCACGTCTAGAATGTTCTACAATCTAAATCTATTAATACACGCTATACAAAATGTATGTGAATGAAATTTGAGTACTGTGTCAGTGTACAAAATCTTACCTTATCGCTGTCGGTCGGAAGGGTACCATAGCCGTACCAGCTAGTAGCAGCTTTCAGGCCAGGCTCATCCTTCCCGGCGAGTAACCCACTGCCCCATCTCACTAGGCCTTCAGCCACGGCCGCCACACTTGGCGTGATGGGACTTCCTTGTGGAGAACTCGGGGTAGCCGCCCCTTTCTCCGCAACGGGTGGTAACGTCGGCCGAGCACATCCCGTACGCCTCTCGTAAATCCTCTTAGTCGAAGGTTCATCTATATCAGTTTCTAAGAACCCTTTCTTATCGTTCCCTCGTTTGATTTCCGCCACTCGTTTCACCTCTTGTTTGTCTATTCTCTTCGGATCGGAGTCTTTTCTCTTCGCGCTGTCATTCGAATCCTGCCGACATAATAAAGCTTTTTTGAGACTCTCGCTAGAGTCCTGCTTAGCTAATTGAGCTTTTTTATCTGCTTCTTTGATCACAGCTTTCTTGTCTGTCAGCAGTGCGCGTTTGAGACTGTCTGATGAATCTTGTTTGTTGATGATTTTACGAGGACATTCGGTGTTGAGCGAGTCGGTCGTTTTCGAAATGAGTAGTTTCGGGTAGTCGTAGGAGACATGGTCGTTGGAAGCGGGGTTGAGTTCAAGAGAACGGCGGTTCTTGCGTTTGTTGTTTTTAGTTTCTTTATCTGCGGGGGCTATCTGAGCCTTGGCCGGGAGCAGCCGCCGCGGTAAGAGGCTGCGGTGGTCAGCGAGAGGCGACTCCGGACGCAACATGGTTGCCGGCGGGTCTGCACTGCCCTTGATACTTTATCGCCTGTAACAATAAGAAAGACTGTGATCAAGTGAATATGTATGTACATTGTACATACATAAGTTGATGTTTTGAAAAGGCTGTTAAATCTATATAATATATGAAAGAGTAAGTCCTGACTGCTTATATTTGCTAGGAACAAACTCACAGCCTAAACCACTGAACTTAGAGAGACATGACATTTTGAGGGTGTATTTATTATAGAGTGTAAGGTATACTAGGAAGGATTATTGGAAATTTTACTCCTGAGCGGGTCAAATGGGAGTTCAAAGTTAGAAACATCTTTATTTATTTATTTATTTACAACGAAACACCAACAGTATATATATTACAAAATTTAAAAATACATGATAACCAATATTGATTCTGATATATATACCCTTTATGGATGTTTACAACATTCTTAGAATCAGTAGAACATTATTCTCGTTGAACAATACAATTAGTCAACTTGAACATATTTATTGAGAAATTTAAATAATATTTAAGCAAAAATTATATATATTTTATACTCATTGTATGTCTCGTGCGATGCCTTGGGTGACAGCTACTACAGTTAGTATATATATAAATGAAAAGAATAAACAAAAATACATATAGCAATATGTACTCAAAGAAAATACTCTTTGATTGCGCTGTTAGAAATAATTTTTATTCTTCAGTTGTCTACGGCGCACGCCAAGAAACACTTACCGTACGTACATACATACGCAACATTATTATTTATTCTGTGACATAGATAGTGTATAATAACATGGTTCGCCACTATTCTCATAACTACGACTCTAGGGCAACTAGTTTCCTGATAGGAACTCGTAATTTGTATCGTAAGAGAACGAATTATTTTTAGTAATTAACTGGTTACTTAGCTCCAGTTTAGTAGAGAAGCCAATTTTTCATAAGTTTAAACCTCGATTTTTACAGATCCTTGTAAACAACACCTACGAGCCATAGGAATCCAACCTCTTCGTAAACACAGTCAGAAGAGCATACCTTATCTTGTCGCTATCGCGTTACGTTGATGACATTATGACAGTCACAGAGGCTATCCATTCACAGGTCAAAAGTTCAAAATGCTATCAATTTGTTTTCACTGTGAAATGCCACGTTGGTACTATTTCGAACATGTGATGTTCGTGATAATTCTTGACGTATGGCATGATATTGATAATCATATTTAATTAATAAAAATTTCAATTTACGAGTATATCGTTAGGCCACTTCATCCCCACAAATATTATAAATGCGAAAGCGTTTATTGGTTTTTTTATTTATTTGTTAGTCTTCTCCTCAACAACAGAGCCACGGATCGGCTTGACTTTTTGCTCAGACAGAGTTCAAGGTCCTGAGATTGCGATAGGCTACTTTTTTTCGGTAAAACAAACAAAACGCGGGCAAAGCCGGGGGGCGCAGCACTTAAGTAGGATAATACGAGAATTTAGGGCTTGTTCAATCGCATTTCATCTCATGCATAGTTAGAAGTAAAGTACCTACTTATAATTAAGAAGTAATTCTAAAAAACTTAGACCTTAAGCTTCAGCATAGATTTTTTTAGCAATTAATTTATTTGTGCAAGTTAGCGTTAGCCTGGTAAGTTAGTGGTAGCCTAGTCGGTAAGTCCCTTGCCTCACACATGAAAGGGCGGCGAGTTTAATCCCAGGAACATGCATGCACCTCTGTGTTCCTTCACTCATGTGCATACGTGCACATGCTTAAACGGGGAAGGAAAACGTTACTTGTCGGAGAAGGTTAATAACTATCACAGATATAGAAGTCCCGAACTCGGAATTTGGCCAGCGTGGTGGACTATGGCCTACACCCCCTTCACAGGGAGACCCGAACGTGTAGTGGAACGAAATGTGTTGAAACGTCCGTTATTTTTGACATACAGTTTATTGTTTCGAAGAAGTATTTAATTGAATTTGAACTCCCAGTGAATAAAGTTACGTTGACTTAGTGACCCAATAGTTGAAAATTCCAAATACCAATTCTATTCTCTGATAACAATTAATGACGATAATTATTATCTCACTGATAACGCTAGCAATAATTATAAGGCTATTTTCGTGTAGACTTTGACAGATTGCTTTAATTTGACAAATGATGTTCAAAGTTTGCACAACGGATGACGAACAGTTGATATTTAAAGAAAGTGACTCCAATTTTGAAAGTGAAAGAAAATAGGAGTGATAATTATTAAAAACTACTTGAACGCTTTCGCGAAAATGTATATGGGACTAATGAGAAAGTGTAACTTTTTGAACAATAAAGGATTTTTAAATCGGTACAGCCAACGGATCATCAGGGAAAGGAGAAATCAGGAAACATTCATAAAAAATGCAGCACTCAGTAGGTACAGTAATGAGTAATATACCAAGGGTCTTAATACAGGTTTAAATGCAGGTTCCTTCTTGGAATTTCAGCGTGCAAGGTCATGCTAAAAAGGAAATAAAAAGGAAAAAGCTTTTTTATTAACGAAAAAACCTGCGACAGGAATATGTTTGTATCAAATGTCAAAGTAAGTCTTTCAATATACTCTGTGATGCAATACTAATATCTAGTTTTTTTATATATTAAGGAACTCTACAATTTGCGTGCTTTTCCTCACTTAACGAATGTATTATGCAAGAGACCAAATCTAGTTCTCAATTCGATCGAGATCGCATTTGCCTCAATGGCGCATGGCGGGTTGAAATGGCTAATTCCGGAACAATGGCAACCGCCGTATATCACGAAGAGAGACGTAACGAGCCGCGTGCATGCGATTTAGTGGTTTCACATGAAAACAATCTAAAGTGTCTACAATGGCAATGCAAATTATTACGTACTAGCGACCCGCCCTGGCTACTAAATATACTACAGAATGACTTTATATATCACGTTCACAGCTGCTTTTAAGGAACCATTATTTCCCGTAAAAAGTAATAGATAAAAATGAATGTGTACAATACTGTAGTGCATTATTTTGATCTATCTCGTACGGTTCAGTCAGCGTTTGCAATGTGACGGCACAAAATTGTGTTTATATACGACATCACATTAGAAATCTCTAAAATTAATTATGTTCCTCTACTGTAGTTTTCATGTATTACGTATACATATAAACATTCCTCTTGAAACTTAAAGGAAATAAGCTCAAGAAAAATCGACCGATAAAACTTGCAATCAAGTAAGACCCGATTAACTAACTTAGTTGTGAAGATTATTTAATGTTATAAGTAAATTACTTAAAAAAATATTTAAGAGAAATCGTTATAAGTATGATTAGATAATTGAAGGTAATATAAGAAAATTTGATTTACTTTGTAGCAAAAAAGCGCTATTATATTTAACAGATTTATTTTGAAAGCAGGATAAAAAAATAGGTCAATTGCGAGTTGGACTCGCGCACTAAGAAGGTTCAGTTCAGTTATCTATACAACATTAGTTCAAACTGTAGCCGTTACTAATATCGAACAAAATACGGTAACAAATCACGTTTGTTGTATGCGAAATCGCCTTAAACATTCATTTTATACTGGTTTTAGTTTTTTTTTTTTTGTTATAGCGGCTACAGAAATAACATCATCTGTGAATATTTTAACTGTCTAGCTATCATTGTTCATGAGATGCCTGGTGACAGACAGACGGACGGACGGACTGCAAAGTCTTAGTGTCTCGTTTCTACCCTTTGGGTACAGAACCTTAAAAAAAAATAAAAAACAAACAAACACAAGTAGTTAAATAAAGAACAAACCTGCTTACTTAAGCTAAGGTAGGCTGAAACGCAGTTAAGTACTTTAGGTGGAATCCAATGCACTTGATTTTAAATTGTTTGCATTCATACCTAAGTACTATAATTGTTTGGTTAACTCTCGCATGAATCGCAACAATGCTGACATTGTAGTGTTTATGTTTTCAAATGGAACAATGTACTTCTGTTACATAATTATAATTGAAAAGCAAAACGTGCTTACACGCACGGTTATTGTCTTTATGGATTCTGAAGATTGAAGGACAATTGAAGAAAATACTTAGATAAAACAAAGATAAATATATATTTATATATATATCATATATCAATCATATACATACATAGATGTTGTGGGATAAGTTACAAAATTAATAGATTGAATATAAATAAAATAAGACGAGGGCTGATACGTCATAGGATGAGTACGGGGAATAAAATGTGGAGTGGTTGGAAAATCAAAAAATGTATTTTGGAATCAGAAAGGGCTGTCAATCCGTTCGTCGGTCTAGATATCGCTGGATAGACGCTGTAAAGCCAGACCTAAGCGAGCTGATACCATAATGTGGTCATATAGAAAATGATACTTTAGAAGTTAAGCAAGAAAAATTACGAAATAATTCTTTTTATAATTCCTTAATTATGGCTTTTGATTTAATGCCCGAGCATATAGAAAACCTTATTCCAGCTATAAACCATACTAAAGGCTCTTACAAATCCGAAAATAATAAGATAGAATACTGTCACTATACTTCACAATTTACTAGCACTTCATGTCCATAATGATCGCTTGTAGGCATCACAAAAGGATAACGCTGCAGTTACCTTAGATCGAATTACACGTTGTCGAGACATTGTTTCACTATGTCTAGTCTAGACATTGTTTCTATGAACTACCAAGACCATTAAGTACAGGTTAGGTACTAGAAACTAAGTAAATCATTTGTTAAGGCAAACAAATTGAGGAACTAATGAATTTTCTCGTATCATGCGCTATTATTTGACTGATACTTGTTTATCTTTCTTTGTTTAGTTTTACAATGTAAAATCTGTTTCTTTTACAGAGTTTGTCAAAATTAGGCTGAAATCCGGCAGGTTAATACTGACACCTACATCCTGAAGTGAGTTCTAATAAGACATCATCAGTAGAGTTAAAATGCAGGATTATGTCAGATTTTTTATTCAAGTTATGGATAATTACAATTATTTTAACTTACATCCCATTGCGTCTTACACAGTCTCCCTTACGCATAAAATGTTTTATAAGTATAAGTCAGACTACCGTAATGATACAAAGTAGTAATGATTACATCAATCATCAAAATCTATAAGGCTGTAAGTAATTCAATTGATTTGTAAAAATTGCGTTTGACAATCAAATGCCCACTTTTTACAAAATGCCTACAGGTCGTTTTACTTTTGGTTAATCTTAGATAATACGTAATAAGTCTCAAAAAAAAACGTCATGTTACGCTTTTCCAAACTCAACAAAATATCAAGTAACATCGAACGTACGAACCAATAATTTAAAAAACCAGCAGCATAACCATCGCTACCTGTATATTTGCAACTTCATTAGTAGCTATCTACATATCTTTATGCGAGTTTCACAAAAAAAACTTAGACAATGAGTCCATTAGCCGAGTCGGAGTAACTATGACAATAGCTGCAATGGCGATAATTGATTGTCTTGAGAAATGTTCGAGAGCTCACCGTGTATTGACCCAATTACTAAATGGTTTGACAATTACTTAGTTTTTATTTCGTTCGTCTGTTTTTTGTTCTGTTAGTCAATTGAAATTTCGTACAGCTCTCGTACAATACAAGTAAATTCAGGCGAAAAAAAAACAAACATTAGATAAATATTGGTCTCGCTGCGGTCGACTATAGTTACCGCGCTTCTAAAAACAACAGCAGTATGTGTAAGATCCCGGTGTCCTCATTATATCTTGTTGTATTTATTATATTGACACAGTGTCACTACGTAAACTGACATTTTACTACGTATAATGTCAAAAAAAAATCTTTAAGTCAACCTTGAAGTGTGAGTGACTCCGCATTTTACAAGTTCCCGGTAGCAAGTCGGCGGCATCTAGTCGAGCGTAACGAGACCACTGTCGGTCGCACTGGTCCCAACTGTTCCGAGATATCGTGTCCGTGAGCGTGTCTCCGTGTGCGTAGCTTGTTCGCGCATTATATGCAGATTGTAGATCTATTTCTGTACTATCTGTCTTCTGTGCTTCAGCTTGATAGGCATCAATACGTGCCAGACTTTACAATTTAGCCTCAGTTGGTTTCTGTCTTTAGACTACAATAACGAAGGCTTAGATGTCTAATTGACAATAAGGCCTCATTTTTATAAATAAAAATAATAAAAAGAATAAATAAGCAACGCTTTGCTGAGCATTAAAAATGTTTAATTCTGCCCTAAGATTGGGTAAGTTCATTCTTTGTTGTCAATGCGCTAGCATTGAAGTAAAGACTCAAGTAACTGGGAAAAAGCAAAAAGAGGTTTTTTTTTCCGAAACTCCAGCAAGTAAGTGGAATAAATGTATGGTAAGACACTACGTACAATCTTCTTCCCTAGTATAATATTATACATGCGAAAGAAACTCTATATATTTGCATGTCACAGTGGACCACATTGCCCACTAAAAATATAAATAAATATAGCTGTCTGAACTTCAAATCTTTTACAAATATAACGACTTATGCGTAGAATATAGTTCAATGTGATCATGGGGCAAAAACGAGTTTAATAGCTAGACGAGATAAGGAATCCGATCTCTACAGATGTACATTTTTAGAATTTTCGTATCTTTTTTAGTTTCGGAAATATACAATCGAATATAGTTCTATTTGACATAAGCTCCGAATAAAAGCGGCCGATGTGATCAAACGTCGGCGCGCGGGGAGCGGGGGCGACGCGGGCGCTGCGTCTGTTCGTCAGTCCGGCCGCTGTTTGTTGGAAAGGCAGACGTTTTAGCGTCACGTGCAATATTTTTTTTAATGTGATGTTTATACAATTTTCCGAGTGTATTGGCTAAACAAATGAGTTTTAAGAGATGTCACGATCACGAAGAATATTGGATATGGTGAAAGAAGATACAGAAAAGCCCGAGTTCAGTTCATTAATTTCAGATGATCCTGTTGTTTATGTGGAAAAAAGTGTGAATGCTGGTAAGTTTACATGTTTAGTTATATATTATTTTGTATCATCTTAAAATTACATCTTAAATTACTAAATATTTTGTCTATATTTATCTTTTTCACAGTTTATTACTTGTGGGCGGACGATGTACACATAAGACGTTTTATTACGAAGAAGTAATATAATACATTTTTAGTGCAAAAATACGATAATCCTAATACATAATGCTCAAAGAAATCATTTTTTCTTCAATATTAAATGGTAAAACATAGAAGTTTTATAAAATTTTAAGACTATATTATTCGAGTATTGCTTAATTTTCATGGTTTCATGTAAATATAGGACGTTTTTTTATGGAATCTGTTATACAATTTATGGGTTCAATATTTAATTAGGACGTTATAACTGGGATATTAAAATTAGATAGGACGTTTTTCGTTTAAACAATCGTTAAATACAAAAGATATTTATTTATTTTTTTGTTCAATTAATTGCTAGGTAAGTACATCGTTCCAGACCTGCTATAATTATTTAATATACATTATTTTCTCTTTAAATTTCAGTTGTGGATGTTGACAACAACAGCATGATACAACAAATGTCACCTTTGCCTCCTGGCGCAAAAGAAATAAGCCAGGAACTAGCTGATATATGGGAAGAAATTGTGCAAGAAGATAGTGGGTCTGAGGAAGTAACCTGCCACAGCTCAATACCGAATGTCATACCTGATCCGTTGGTGGAGGATGTTTACAGTACAAATCAACCTAGTACATTTTCTTTGGATCTACCGTCAAGTTTCGAAAATTCGCCATTAATACAACTCGAAGACTTAGAAGATTCTCAAAAGAGATATACACCAGTCCCTTCGGAACTATCAATACCGACTCCTATGCCGTCACCCACTAATGCCCATCAGATTTGCGATAGTACATTCTGCCCAAATCATGCAGACAATTTATCCGTAATTTCTACGTCATCATTTAGTACCACAAATTCTCCTGGTACTTCAAACTCCACAAATCACACTGTGACTCCTAAAACGACTAGGAAACGACGAAGACGCCCAAAAGATTGGGCAGACGTTAAGCGCAAATGCCTTAAAAACTTAGGCAAGAAATATGTTACAAAAAAAGGTAAAGCAATAGATGAAAAAACAATGGGGTCAACGTGCAAATGCCGATACAAATGCCCGGACAAAATAACACACCAACAGCGTCTGGACTGCTTCACACAATTTTATCAACTGGGAGATCGAACTATGCAGTGGAATTATATCATTAAATATTCCGATAAAATGAAAAAGAAAAGGTGCCTGAATCAAGATACTCCCAATAGAAGAAAACATACATTCAAGTATTATCTACCGCTGATTACGGGATCCAGTGAATCTCACTGTCAGAAAACAGAAGTTTGTCAAACTATGTTTATTAATACCCTGGCCGTATCAACTCGTGCGTTAAAGACTGCTTGGAAAAAATACGATGGAAGTGCTATTTTAGAAGAAGACAGACGGGGTTGCCACGACAATCACAAGACCGTTTTTAAATGATGCAATGAAACAAAGTGTTTGTGACCACGTTCGAGCATTTGCCCCGGTTGAATCTCATTATGTACGCAAAAATAGCACAAAACTTTACCTCCAAGGTGATTTAAGTATTGCCAAAATGTTTAAAATGTATCTTGAGTGGTTTGATCACGACAAATATACCACTAAGGCTACAAAAGAACGCCAGTATCGGGACATTGTTAACTCTAATTTCAATCTGGCTTTCCATATTCCTAAAAAGGATCAATGCGACGAATGTCACATTTTCCGATTAAAAAAAAATCCAACGGACCAAGAAAAAGAAGTTTTTGAACAACACCAGACTAATAAAAAGGTTGCAAGGCAATTAAAAAGCCAAGATAAAAAAGACGCCGAGGAATCAAATGGAAAAACGGTTGCTGCTGTGTTTGATTTTGAAAAGGTATTGCAGTGTCCCCATGGCAATATAAGCATATTCTATTACAAGAGAAAGCTTTCTACTTTTAACTTCACGGTTTTCGACATGGGTAAAAAGAAAGCAATTTGCTATATGTGGGATGAATCCGTGGCAAAACGAGGCGCTAATGAGGTTAGCAGTTGCCTATTAGATTTAATTGAAGCAAATGTTGAGCAAGGGGTCAAAGAGATACGATTATGGTCAGACAATTGTGCTGGACAAAACCGGAATCGCTTTGTATTTTCTTTGTACGTTTACGCTGCAAAAAAATTTAACATATGCATTACACATCGGTTTTTACAGAAGGGACACACCCAGAATGAAGGGGACAGTGTCCATTCCGTCATTGAGCGAGCTTCTCAGACCAAAACCATCTATACCCCTCACGAATGGCGATTGTTAGCAAGATGGGCTAAGAATGAAGGAGAACCTTATGTTGTTCGCAGCATTAGCCAGAATGACGTTTTTGATTTTAAATGTCTTGTAAATAATAAGGTTTGGATGAAAGACATTGAAAACAAAAAGATTAACTGGAATCACATTCGAGAAGTTCATGCAGACGGAAATGATCCCAACAAATTGTTTTTCAAATATGACCTGACTCAGTCTAATTATAATATTTTAGTGATTCGCGGTAACACCAGAAACTCAGTACAAGCTGAACTAAAACCGGCATATACTGAACCTATAAGGATTCCAGCTGCTAAATATAAAGACCTAATGGATATGTGCCGCTCGGAAGTTATTCTCTTAGAGTATCATTCATATTTTAATTCTCTGCCACATCACGTTACTGTTGATGTATCTTCTGAAGAGTCGGACGATGACTTGGAATAGGAGAGAAGAGGGATTTCTTTTCATTATTTCTTTTAGATTTATTTTTTGACTGACTTTAGGCTGATTTACTATTTTGAAACTGCTAATTACGAGTATAATTATATGTAAACTAAATACCTTATGTTTGTTAACGTGCAACTTTATTGCATTATAGTTTTTGAATTTAAATCTAGGTCCCGTTTTAAGACTGATTAATATCATTTAAAAAAGGTGATTTATTGTGATTTATTTAGAATAAAGTATTTATGATAGGCAAACTAGTTAATTATCTTCATTTACTTTGCGTCTTTTCTATAGCTATTATGCTAATGGCTGTAAATTTAAGACCTTGTCGTAGTCATATAGGTTACCTAGATACTAGGCTGTGATACAATAAGACATTAATAATAACTGGTTAAGTGTTAATGCCACCATGGCAGGTTTAGGTAGACGATGCCATTTACCCTTCCTTAGGTCTAAATGCTTCTGATAATAAAAATATTTTGTTGATTTATAACTTCTATAATGTTTAAATTTTATTCGTGCTACATGTCTTACATTGTTTCTATTTAATTGTAATATTGTGATTTTTGTCCAAAGTTTTGCCATCTAGTGGTGTTGATTCTCATTCAGAAATACTTTGAAGTAATAAACAATTTAAAATTATATTCCAATTCTTGTTTTACTTATCTGGTCACTCACATAAGACTTATAGGAGATGGAAATTTCCAACAAAAAATAACCCATGTCAATAAAGAACGTTACATGAATCAGATGTTTCCGTAAAACAATGAATAATGTTCACTACGGACCCTCACTGTTCCACGTTATAACGTCCTACGTTGATATGTGACCCACTATTTCGTGAAATAAAAGGATAAACAATATATAATATATCACATTTAACTAAGCTAGGATGTTGTAACAACATACCAAAAAAATCTAATGTCAAGTCTCACAGTTCAAAAGTTACACAGGTCAACAACTTTTCAGACCCCTACTGTAAACTATCAATCCTACAGATCGGACATTATTCTACGGATGAGTCGATATCATTCAGACTCATTCAGACAATAAGTCTTACTGTAGACGTGCTTTAGTGAATTATAATTATCTCAGATAATAATCTGATAAATCATTGACGTCACTAGATAAAAGACTCGCCAAGAAAAGTTATTTTAGTCTTTGAGTCGCTAAGATATTATGTGCATAGTAATATGATGAGTTCGAGCGTAGTTAGTATAATTAGACAATTAATCTTATAATTTTATGGCTACAATAGACATTATTGCGTTGTGATTTTTTAAAGTTATTTATAAACACGTATATACTTTATTCTAATTTCTACGACTGCCCAAAGGAAGGGTAATGTTGTTCGAGTGTATGTTTCTAAATTTGTGTATTTATATATATGTATGTATATTCTGCCCTTTGGCCTTTGTGACCCACTTCAGCTTTACGGTCCTATTAATAAACGCGTTTAACTTTAAACGTCTATTGTCTTGTTTTGACGCGCGACGTTCTACATCGGATAAAACAAGAGAAAAGACGTTTAAAGTTAAGACGCGTTTATTAATAAAAAAAGTTAGTATCTCCTTGACCGATTAGAAAAAAATGTTTTTTTTTTTATATATCTTTTTAATTGATCCCATATAAATTGTATCAAATTCGTTCCAGTATTTTTTTTAAATTGAGATTATGTCTACATAGACATACATATATACACCACATAGTTGACATTCGTGTAACGTAAGTTTGTCTATCTCATTGAAGTCGGTTTTCACTTTTTTAAAGTAAATTTTAGTGTAATGTAATGCAACGATCTGCCACTAAAGAAACGGTCGTAAACCTGCAAACATTTAAAGCCAATGAAGCAAATTATTTCATTTCACCAAATCACTCTGTCAAGTTTCAAACCTTCGCCGGTGATTACACTTTCAACCGTCGATCCGTCTAACTGTCAAGCTATCAATTTAACTTCTGCGTCGATCGTAACGTGATGAAGAGACTGTCGGTGTAAACGCACGAGGTGGCCTTAGACAAACGTGCAGTTTGAAGGAATGCTCAGATACATGCGGTTAACATGTGTTAGTTGATTATTTGTAGCCGAGTTTTAAAAAGATGATGCGGTTTTTTCCTGATTTTCATATACGTTATTACCGAAATGTACAATTAACATTAAAAATGCTGGCAACAATGAAAATTAATAATTTAATTCGCCATTTACACTCACGCTAATGATTAGTTAATTTAAACGATACCCATATAAGAAATTTTGAAAAGTAATTATCCAACTAACCAGCCCATAGACGATAACTACGTCACAAGTATGACGTCAACATTACAGCCCCCGTTTTCCCAGGGGGTGTGCGTACTGGGATTAAATAGGTCACCCAGATAGACCTCTACATGTTTACAAGTACCCTACAATGGAGGCTTACATTTCAAATATATTTATTTACTTACTGATTGCAATTCAATGAACTTACGTAGTCAACAATATAATTTATATACGATTCAAGAAAGAAAAATAATACTTATGGAATTACTTTCTAAGCGATATCTACATAAAAGTGTTAGTCCTGACACATATTTGCTAGGAACCATGAACTTCGGAAGGTGCATTTATTATACGAGTAGGATGCAAGAGTGTACTAAAAAAGGATTTTTGCGAGCTTAACCCTTAAAAGGGCCAAATAAGGTTCTAAGTTTGATATCTCTGTATATTTATATTATGTCTGGGGCAACGCTACAGGTGACAGCTTTTGCTTGTAAGAGTCAATAAAGCACATACAAATTTCTCAGAGCTGCTCAGTTGAAACCTCTGAACTCAGTAGAAGCTCAAGTATTTAAGCTTAAAAAATACAGTGTAACCTTTCTACCTCTATGAGAATGTCATTAGTATTAAATTAGTATTTAAAAGACAGTTATTTTACCCCACAAAGAAAAAATACATCGACAAATCCGTTCATAAAAGTTGTTTTATGTCAACTATGAAAGAATAAGCATATTGTTCTCTGACCTTGTCTCTTGTCTCAGACTAATGATTGTTTACAGCATAGAGTTTACTAAATTCCGGAAAAGAGCTATATTTGAGTACAAATTATTCAACCACTATAGTAACTATTTTTGACACTGCGGTCACGTTATCGTTAAGTCGTAGATAAGAAATAGGTAAACATTAAAGTTTGTTCTACGCAGAATCTTACGTTCAATTTTGTTACTCGTATTTAGCTCAATGAGAGGAATTGTAATTAAAGGTACCGTATCTCCGGACCTACAATTCCGACCTGACTTAAGCAATATAAATATTATTCTTAAAATGCAGTAATTTGGTAAGTACCTATAACATATTATTTAAATTACTACATTTATTTATTTTTATACGTTACAATCTCAAGAGTTTTTGAATAATATTAATTTAATTAACCGACACGGATCACATTCGATTTCTTTACTTTTAAAGCAGAAAAACTGCGCTGCAATACTTATACATTTTTGTAAATGTTAAGAAAGAAAGAAAGAAGACGTTTATTAAGACACAAACACTACAACAATAACAACAAAGATAAGACAAATATTATTATTGATGGGATATGATTTACAGCAAAAAATAAAGAAATAATATATATTTTTGTTTTAGCTCTTTGTCCATTAATTTAAATGTACTGTCAGAATATGATTAGGTGTACAATACAATTTTCGACTTCGGATCATGAGGGTATTTCTACTACACCTGACGCAATAGGAGTGGAACTGTTGTGCCAGCGACCCAGAGCTGTGCTCCATTACTTTAAAGACCCTGGCTGGTTGAGTTATGCTGGCGGGGGGAAATGCACAATACACCCCAAGCCGGACGTCAGTGCACGCTACTACAGACTAATCGCCCCAACACAGAATAAGAATAAGGTGTACAATATATACTGATTGTTTGTCCCAATTACGTCT
This sequence comes from Ligdia adustata, assembly GCA_947049295.1. Classification (NCBI taxonomy): domain Eukaryota; kingdom Metazoa; phylum Arthropoda; class Insecta; order Lepidoptera; family Geometridae; genus Ligdia; species Ligdia adustata. The sequence continues at coordinate 11,799,438 of OX346225.1, forward strand.
AACAACGTTTCCATTACGCATTACATAACAAAGAATATCCGAGGAAACTGCACCCCTACTTACTTTTTTTTTGGTATAACCATGAGTTTTCATAGTAAAAAAATTAGATGTACACTGGAACTAAATATTGTCGTAATCGTGGTACAGACACTATAGCGACCTTAGCAATCGAGCCAAGCAGTAGTTCCTGAGAAGTGTTGATATTGAAACTACAATATTTTATAAAATTTAAAATGGTATTATTTTAGAAACTTACTTGACGGTTTTTTCCGCAAGTCTCTGCTAAATATTCTTGAAATCTTTCGGTAAATGCTACCGTAGAAAATTTCTCTCCTTTTGAAAACATTCCGATGACTAAAACTTGAACGTAGAACGTATATATACCAAGTTCCGTAACTTTTGCGTGGAAACAAAAGACCTGTACGCGATTACATCTACACTAAAGATTCGATAATTTATTTTAATTTTTATAAATTATAAATTGTTTCTTCACCCCTTCTCACTGCTTGTGACGTGCGTGACGTCACCTCCCGGCTCCTACGGAAGATCAGCGCTGGTTGTTTCTGCCAGCATTATGTTGAGTTGGGGCCGGTTTGTGACAGAAAGCAGTAATTAAGTTTCATTTTTATTTTTTTAAGTTGTGTACACTGTTGTTTTCCTTTGCAAATAAAAAATCATTCTATTCTATTCTAAAACACATATTGACTGACGAAGGAAAGACGCTCGACCAATTATCCGAGGTTATAATCCCCTGGATATGCAAGCCTACAACTTGTAGGGTTAGGCTGGTCACATGGGCTCCAACGAAGTTACGTTTCATGTTACGCAACGTCGAAGATAATGACTGTATGTTTGTTTTCATGCGAGTGTTACGTAATTGAATTGAAAGTGTCTTCGACCAGCAGAACACTTTCACTGAGGCCCTCGGGCGATAGCGGAACTTAACATTATGAAGACTGTCATAAGATTTTAACAGATTTTCAAAAAGGAGAATCAACTTCAAGAAGGTTCTCAATATGTTTAAAAGTTCCGTACGTACAACATCAGTTCAAGTTTTTACCTATTATTATTATTTATTATATACTTATATACTATATTATTATCGAACAAAAATATTAATTTTCCTTTGATGATTTAACTATTTATTGTTAAAGTGAATATACAAATAAATATTCTATTAATATTTGAAGCGTCTAACTGTTAAATAATAATATAGAACAAAAAACAGCAAAAAAAGGTTTTTAGTATTTATTGTTATAGCGGCAACAAAAATACATCATCTGTAAAAAAAATAGCTTTCTAATGGTAACAGACAGACAACGAAGTCTTAGTAATAGGGTCCAGTTTCAATTTCAAGGACGTAACCCTAAAAAGTTACATATTGATTTCGTAAGAACTGAAAACGTGCAAAATTATTATTAATGACTTATTTGATACTTACCATTATGAAGAAAAAATGCTCAGTAACCCGGCCTCGTTAGCCATCTGCAACAAAAAGATTTTTTTCAGACATATTAGAGTTTTAAACTTACAAAACTAGGAGTTCTCCGAATTGTCTACATCGCGACTTTATTAGGGACAGTGGGAATACATCTTTTTATCGACTTTTAAAAAAGACCGTAATACGTCCTAAAACCACAAGATAATTTTGTTAATATTTTGATTTTCTGCAAGTCCGTAATCATCTTCGTAATAGCAATAAGCAAAATTTCCAATGGCTCGTTAAAATCAAAAATGGCTCGTTCACACTAAAACACCGAAGTACGAGTACTTAAGTCAAATAAATACCCGACCACTATAAAACATCTAAAAGTTCGTAGAACCCATACACCAAGTTTCGACAAAATTGGTGGGAAACTACGACTGACATACGAAAGAAACATTTGGCAGCGTAAGCACAAACGCTTCGCTTACTCAATCATTAAGAAGTGCATTGCAGCGTTTAAATTAACGTATCAAGTTTTAAAATAACTAACAAAAGTCGAATAACAAGATTCGTAGATTATAGATTCGTTCTACATGGCGAGTAGAGCCGTGGAGAGTTTTCGTCAGAAGACTTTCATAACTTACAACGTTTCACGATTATAGTTCCCTACTACGAATTCTCCTGGGTTCAGGTGGACCACGCGTAGAAGAATTCGCCATTGGTACAGCCAGGTGAACATCTAAGGTAGTCCACGGGCAAAGAACTGTTTAATTAAGTAAGTACCTCTAAAATACCGCTGGGATAAAGGGACTATGGCCTCTATTTTTGCTTTAATCGCTTTCTTAATACAAATCCGCGAAATTATTTTATTTTTGAGATAATCTCGCCTTATCCGGATGTTTAAGTTTAAGTAACCACATAACTTTGTTTATCCAGTGTTTAATAATTGACTGAAAAAGATCTCTAATATTTTGTTCAAGTAATTTTTGTCAAAGGGAAAAGCTATTAAACTATGTTTAAAAGTATATTGGTGGTAAAATTAAACGACTCTATTTCGATTTAAGAATAAGAATAAGAAATATTTATTGGCCTTTAAATAACATTCGATACAGGCAAGTCTTGCTACATTTTTTGAATTATTAATTACTTTAAAAACTTTTATAGTTCTAAGAACAAATACTTATTATATTATACATTTACATTGTCATTTATTTCTTTACCTATTACTAACATTTTGTAATTGTTGTTCATCACACAAGAACGATGATTCCACAAGCTGCATTGACATATATTCACTGAGTTTATAAAAAGGATTTCTTTCAAAAAAATATTTTAATTTTTGTTTAAATATTTTAAAATTAAGTTCCATCACGCTATTTGGTAATTTATTGTACATTAATATTTTGGTGTAAAGTCTCCGTTTCTTACATTTAGATAATCTGTTGACAGGCAGGACTCGCCCTTTTTTATTATTACATGAAATTCTTTTTTCCGGTATTTCCGTATCCTCGTGTACCTCTAATTTCGTACCCTAGTCCTCGACTTCCGTATAAGTTTATTTTTTTAGTTTACATTTCTATGCCCCGTATTTGAACCAGATAGACAGATATCCACATACCACGGCACTTGATAAATCGTTACAGTCTATTGAACGCTCATAAAAATACCATAAACTACATAGAGATTCGCTGCAAGCTGATGACGAGAGCGAGGTTAATTTTAACTTTTTAACCCACATTCAGGTTCAACGAACTCGAGTAGTGTTTTTACAGGGTATGTGAGTGGAGTGCTGTTCGACTGTCGAATCCGCAATGTCAGCCTCGACCGGTTATGTAGGTTAGAATGGACTATGGGAGCTGAATATATTTCAATAAGATCAAATTTACAATAACGGAAACCAATTGCCAATATTTCAAAATTAATAAAATGGATACGGAAAAATAATATAAAATCAGAAACTAAGCAGACTGTCATTGTTTTATTTGTAGATGCTAATTGACTACCAACAACCCTGTACATCACTAGCTTGCGATGGCCAAGGCGGGGACATCCTCATAAATTTGACTAATTATTATGCCAATGTCTTAGCGTTATCGTTTGCGTCAAATTGAAAGGTCGGTGGTTACCTTCAGCATTCCAATCTAATGATATGTACTTTATTTATATTTTAGAATTTTATGTTTTGTGTGCACTGACCTCCATTATGTGTGTCTATTGTAAATCATAGACACAATGGACTACGATGTAGAATCAAGACTCCTTGAAGCGTTTGACAGTACAAGGCAAAGTTGAGGGCATGAAACCCGAAGTATGACCACGACCACTCTGACAACAGTGAATGACTGAGAACATCCTACGTCATACTTTTCACTTATCTTAACAGGAAAAATCTTGTTAATATGCCCATGTCCAAACCAGTTCAAAACGCCAATTTATTCGTAACACTACGAACTACGATAGGTAGTCGCGCGAAAGCGGCAGCGGGGGCGCTGAGATAACGGGTGAAAGTAGCGGAACAAGCGCTTTCTGCTCGACAACTTTACTATCCTGTATGTTATGTAAGCATCGGCCTGGTAACAACGCCTCAGAGAGGAGGTCACTGACCGAGAGAGCGAAGCGTCTTCACTTCGAGTCTGGAAAATCCTCCCTTTGTCTGTCAATTTGTCTGGATGCCAGTACTCGCGTACAGGTCGTATTTTACAAACGATCTTGTTGAAACTTGGAGTGTGCAGTGTAGGTGCAATCTATCAAACTTTCTATCAGTAGAATTCAAATACGAATAGCTAAGGGTATGAATCGAGAATGCGTCTTTTTGCATAAATACATATTACGTGAATGACGTCATTGGCGAGTGATGAATTCATACGAGCGATTCAAAAATAGAGCACCTAGGTCAGATCGCTCGTGTGAATACAACCGTTGCTAATACGTTATTTCGAATTAAAAATCAAAACTCCGAACCGATTTTGATGAACTTTAAATGATACCACTCTAGGAGTATAAAGTTATAAACATTAAAAATACATATCCGTTGAGCACTACCTACTTCTTTGGGAAATAGGCAAAAGCTTTTGCTGGATCAGTGTCTGTTCAAGACACTGATCCAAAAAAAGTCTGGAAATTTCGATCACTAAGAGTTGGAAAGTCACGGCAAGAAACCATCCCTAAAACTTTGGATATTAATTTACTAAATCAGCACTTTTCAGAGTCTCCTAATATGGCATGGTTTAGGCATGGACCTCTGTGTTTTTCAGTCGTGTGCATAATATAATTAATTATCACAAGCTTAAACAATGAAAGAAAACATCCTGAGGAAACCTACTTGTCAGAGAAGATTCATAGGTTTCAAAGATAAGTAATGTCCTCAACCTGCATAAGATGAGGTACTCAACTCGAAACATATGCTTGTCAGGTGAAAGTATTAAACAGTATATTTTTTGTTTTAAAGAGTTCAACCTTCCATGAGGTCCCATATAAATTTTTCAAAATCAGTCAAGTGGTTTGATTCACAATCGAAATACCTAAAAATAAAAATATCAGCGCCTGCTGTAATGGAAGTTAATTATTTAATAATATGAAAAAATGCCTACTAAATTATTACAATTACATATATATATATACATTTTCATATTAAAATGGTCTTTGCTACTATTCATAATATTACATATTCAAAATTTTGTAAGTATGTTTGTTATTCTATCACACAAAAACTGCTGAATGTATTCGGATGAAATTTGTCACCTCGATAGTTTATGATCCGGAATAACATATAGGCTAATTTTATTCCCAGAACAAAGTAGAATAGAATATGGTTTATTTGTGACAAACAACAATTTTTAAAACGAAATAGTAAATATCATTGTAGGGAAGCATGTTTTTTTACCACAAGTCAATCTCAACTCAGCATAATGATACAAATGAGATGATGATGATGCAGTAGTGTTCTTATGGGATAGGATAGACAAATCTCAGCGAGTAACACCGCAGGGCACAGCTACTCGTATAATATCTTCTTCTTCTTAGTAGTAATATCTTCGTTATGCAAATTTTGAACAATCTTTTACAGATTGACATAATATTAGTTTTAACATTATGACTGAAGCAGATTTTTTCAATAATTCAATATTTTTGTACCTTAATAAAACTATGACAGTGCAAGGGACAAAGGCATGCCTCCATATCTGGCCCAAATTTCAATTGTGGCCATTAAATGAGAGAAGTATACGAGTTCCTAAATCATTTTATCACAGCACTATTTTTGCTTTCATCAAAAATATAGCAACACTCAGTAAGGTTATCATTTTATTTGTATTTGAGGTGATGACTAGTCCTAAACCTGAAATCTTACTTACACAAATTCAATTTATATGAGTTTTAGAAACATAAAGTTGTAGGTACACATGTTGTAATGACTTCAAAGTTACAGATTACTTTTTTAAATCCGAACATAAAAGTTACTTTTTGAAATATTAAATTCTTATTCTCTCAAAGAGTGTACTAATAATAATATCTTTGGAAACACTGTATTTCTAAATCATATCTCCATATTTAAAGTAAGTACCTGTGCAGTTTAATGAACATGTCTAACGTGTTTTTGATGGACTTGAAATTTAAACAGAAACATTTCGAGAACTAGTATATCTTTGAATTATTTTTTTTTCTAATTTTAACCTTGGCAGGTGGAACCCTATTATAATTGTTTACTCCATTACAAAAAACTAGCAAACAAATCGTTTGATATTAGTGATAAACCAACACTTCAATTTGAATTTTTAAATATCGTATCTTCGTAATAGCAAGTACCTAGTTACCAACTTAACACCTAGTTCGGTACTTGAGACTTATATAAAAGTTAAATCCTAAGTTTTCAACTTAAGCGCTAAAAAGAACAAGGTACCTAATAATCATAGTCTTACCGGCCAAGTCCAAGCGTCGCAACAACACAAACGCGGAGCAAACATAACTCCCACAGGTTTACAGAGCGCAAACAACCACTAAAACACGAACACAACGCTACGCGACGCAAGTCTTCGAGTATTCGAGTCAAAATCAACCTCACAACACGCACAATAACATCGATTGCACAGTGAAACCCTCGCCACGATCCCACAGCACACGATTCACAGATTACTGCGGATATTTTTCACACAACGTACACAAATAAAACACCTCCGTGGAAACTGCTTGCGAAACGATATGTCAACTACCTACGAGAAATTATCTCGTGCACGGGAAACACTATTTACGACGACACATTCGTTCACATAACAATACGAAGAAAACTAAGAACGCATCATGAATAAATTTATTAGCATGGTTTACGTTTTATTTGTCAAAATGTAAAAATCAAAACGCGGAGAGACCAAGACGATCTTCCACTTTGCGAATTTGCCGAAAACTGCGAGAATGTAGCCAATTAGAAAAAATCCCAGCTGATTAGACAGTGACAGTTACCAGCAGTTTTTCTAGATTGTGACATTTAAATTTTTTTCAGATAAGTCGTCTTATGGTTTTCCAGCATCGGAACGGTATCCATGAACAAAAAAAGATATACATTCAGAGCATTCGATTTCTTGTTCCAAATGGGCGGTCTTTTGGAAACAAACTGAGGTTATTTAATTTGTTGTACAATGCTTTATTTCCAAAAAAAAATTGATTAAATGACAAGATCTGTCAAAACATTTGAAAAGAATCGTGTGATAAAGTTTTTCTGGCCGTGAAATAAAATTGAAGAAAAATAGTAACGTTCAACGTTTGCATCAGTGGCAGTGACATTTGCATTAAATCTTCTTTTTATCGACAATATGCTTAAAATAAGAATGCCCGGCCATATCTAATAATCAGTGACCGATTTTTAGGGCACCCTTACTCTGTAGTAAACGATTACGATATAGACTTTGCCACACAGGGCTTTAAAATATACGATTTTTAATGTACCTATAATAGCAGACCACTAACAACAAACGGGAGAGTCAACGTTTGCTTTTATATAAAAGGTAACACAGCACCTCAGAAGAAATACTACTAGAATCTCAACGCGTGTGGCCACTATAGTGCTTCTCGTTCCTTCAAAAGGTATTGCCATTAAACTATATTTCCACTTGATAAGGGTAATTTAATGCTGCAAATTCTTTATCTATTTAGGCCATATATTGTTATAAATTTATACCAGAATGAGACATAGCCTGAGCACACAGAAGATTATAGTTATTTTATTACATGAAGAAATTATCCCAAAAAGTTGGATAAAAACCGTGAAATGCCTCTAATGAGTACTCCCGAATTTTAGAACACCGACTTCATAACTTATATTATATTACTATTGACTTATCGGTCCATCCCAAAACCTATCACAAGATTTGGGTAATCAGTATTAGGGCAAGCCAGCCTCAAGTTGTTTGGCTAACTTCTGTCAGAGAAAGACGGAACACCAGTATCTCTCTCGCTTTTTTTCACTATTAAAACATGATTATAGCATCTCGTTTTTGCATGCTATGACGGCACTTAATTGCAATTCTAATAGTACTTCTTCTGAATTACAACTAGCCCGTCAAGGCCGTCACTCATAATTTTATAGGTAGATGGCGCTATCATTGAACTAGATTTGCGTGGCGCCTAAATAAATACAGCTGTTACGTAGTCGACAATCATGAGTTTGCATCCAACGATGAAATTAAGGACGTCGACTAATAAACCATCAATGTTAGTCTTCACGTAGAGATACAACAATTAGTCTGGTAGCCAATAAAACATCTCCTTTGAATTAAAGTCTTTTTTATTCTATTTTTGAACAACCTGGTCTAATTCAGATTGTGTATTATAGTTATAGGATAATAAATCCTGGGTTTGTGAGCAATCTGAAAAATTACACATTATGGACTCATATACAAAGTACTTGCTAATGGTTTTTTCAAAAATGTTACATGCGATATATATATTAAAAGCGAGAGGATAGAAACTAAGAAAAATATATTCTTAATAATAACGCTTCATTCAATGCCAAAACAGTGGCAGACACCGGTTATTTTAACTTTTGAAATTATCAAAATTATACCGGGGCGTTATTATTATTTTCAAAGTTTTTACAAAGCATTATTGTAATGAATAATATTAACCATACAACAGCACAATTTTCAATCTACATTATTAACTAGAGAATTAACTAATTAACCTAACTATTGTATTAACAAGTCTTTAATGAATAAAAAAGAAATGTACATACCTGTATTTGTTACACACAAAATAAATAAATACAATTAAAACTTAAGTAGTGAACCACACATTCATTACTCTTTAAAAGCACAATATTTGAGTCTAGTAGGCATAATTTGTCTATATAATCAGTCTTTCCCTTTGTTGATTAGGACAATACTCCCAGGTAAACTAAAAGGTCCTAAACGAGATTTAACATCCACCGCTCTCACAGCAAAGTAATATCTAAAGCCAGCCATGAATTGTGTCAGTGTGCAAGCCATTGGTAAGGGCAACGCTTTGACATCTCCAATTTTCTTCCAGAGAGCCGTGCATGCTGGTGCTGTCGTTTCTTGATATGCATATAGCTGATAGCTTGCTATAGGCTCATAACCACCTTCAGGGTAGTCATTGATTTTCCACGATATAACAATTCCATTTTCAACTTTTGACAGTTTCAGATCGGGTGCCGGTGGAAGGGTTTTCCAAGTAGGTGGCATGTACTGCTTCATTGCTTCAGGCAAAGGTGCTGGATGCCTCAATACTTGTTTAGGTCTGATGGCGTTTTGCTGCGGTCTAGTCATTGGTCCTCTCGGTCTCGGCCCTGAAATTAGAACAAGTTATGTAAATCTTAGAGCACTATTTAATTGAAGTAGGTAATTATTAAAAATGGAACGTTATAGATTTAAAAACAACATGTTCTGTACTCACCGGTTACAGGCACATTCCTCATCATAAGAGATTGTCCTGGTCTTATTTGACTTTGAGGACCACTTATTGGAATATACACTTTTCTTGGATTGTTTAGGGTTGGAGCTCCAAATTGCTTGTTCTGTGGCATCAGACTCTGTGAAGGAACTACTCTTACAGGAGGTGTAGTATTGTTTTTGTTGATGATTTTAGGTGGAGGTTCGTCATCAGTCAAGTCGACTGTGATTGAAGAAGCAGCCTGCATACGACTATGAGTCCTCTTTTCTGGACCTTTTTGCACTGGCGATGGATTTCTTATGTTCATAACACTAGGACTGGGGCTGACTGATTTGTTGGCAATACCATTTGTCGATGTGTTTGGAAGAGTTTTAGCCGGACTATTACTGACAGGAACTTTTCTTGGCACTGGAATATTTGGTGGAGTGCCAGGAGGTTTACTTAGTTTCGGATTTGCAGTGGATCGTACTGGTCTCGATGTTGTGTTTCCTGCCTGCATTGGGGTGGCTAGAGGCCCCTTCCTGCGAGGATCCAGCTTATCATTCATCAACACTTGCACGCCAACCGATCTTGTGATTTTAAGAGGTTGTATCGGTGTATCCGTTCTATTTTTCTGCTCCTCTTGCACAGATTTCAAAACAACCTGCAAATCTCTGTTCTGTCTCGTCATCATCAAAGTTCTCTTTCGGTATTCTTCTAGGTTTTGCGCCATTGTTTTTATTTTACTTTTGATGTCGCTAAGGCTGCTTCTATCGACAACACTTTCTACTATACGTAAAATACAGAAGTCCTCTAATTCATGTCTTGACATACCAGCTAGATTTTTTTTGGCAGTTTTTAAGAAGTTCTGTGGCAATAGCTGCTTTTTTGCAGGTTCATTCTTGACCTTTTCCTCCGAAGTGACACCCGTTTGTAGTGCGTCTATGTCCATAGATGAGGTATGTTCTGGTGAAGGTTCTGTAACAAAAAAAGACAATTATAAATACACACTATACACACATTATATTCTATTCAAAATTAATATTTATTCAATTACCTTTCTCACATATTTTTGGCGCTAAATCAGTAATATCTGTCTCTTGGCTTTCACCAGTTTCCAAATCAATTTTATCATCTTTTTGTTTGGGAGTTTTCTCTTTAATTTTGTCTAACATTTTTGGTTTATCACTAGAAACAGATTTTTCTTTGTTTTCTTCTCCAGTTGATGAATTTGAATCTTCCTCTATTAACATTATGTCATCATCGTCATCTAAGTTTATGCATTGTTTGTCTTCAGAGTTACTGTTTGGTACCTTTGATTCTACGTTTGTAGTGTCTTCTTCGTCATCAGATAAAATATCTAGTGTGTTTGAAAGCTTGCAAACGACAGGGAGCGTTTCAGATGTTTGTTTATCATGAGAAATATCTTCCTTTTGAGTTTTAGACTCATTGTCGTCAATCTTACTTTCAACTAATTTAACATCATCTTCATCTAAATTATCCACACTGACTTGGTTTTCTTCGATCAAGCACTTCGTATTGTTTTCAGCCGAATCAATGGAAGTAATATTTTGATTAGAAGCTACATCTAAGGCAGTTTTACTTTCGATGCCCTGACAGAAAATGACGCTGTCGCTAGAAGATTTCGTTTCTAATAATATTTCTGGCTCTTCTGTAGTTTCTTTTCCATGTTCAACACGAGTAACATTTTCGATTATTTCAAAAGAAGAAGTATCACTTTTTTCTACGTCCAGTTTATTAATACCATGTGCGACTTCGGTAGTTTTGTCTAAAGAATTATTAGGTTCTGCCATGGTGATATCACAGATCTCTACTGATCCTTCATTTAGAGTAGTAGAATTGTCTCGATTTTCATATAAAATGTCCTTAGCTATTTCCGATACTTTTTCGTTAATTTGAATTAGTGGAGGTAAGTCGTCTGTTTGTTTTACTTTTTTTTCCACATTAGCTTCTTCATTATTTAATGTTTCTTGAATTGGTTTCAAATTTTCTTCATTTTTTAATAGCTGAGCGTCTTCTTGTATACACATTTTTTTTACATGATTTGCATTATTATTTAAAATTTTATTATTTGGTTCTAATACTTTTTCCAACATATTGACAGGTAGCTCATCTATTTGTGGTAATACAAAATTTTCGATGCAATTATGACTGTGTGTGGGAGATTTCTGAACCGATGTTTTATCAGATTTTTTAGTAAGCTTTGGATCATCCACTTCAACTTGTGATATTGCTTTTTCAGGTGTTTTACAGAACTTTGAATCCTCAACTTCAACATTTGATATTTCTATTTTGTCGGGGCTATCTATTTCATTCAAATCAGTCATTGTGACATCCTCAGAGTCGTCTACTGGAGCTACGTTATTTACTTCTAAAGTATCATCAGCTAAGGTGCAAGGCTCATTACAAAGTGCCACGTTTTCCTCCGGTTCGATATCATTTGTGGTGTCACAAATATCAATTTTGTTTAAATTTTCCGGTTCCACGGATAAAGTTGCTACCTTCATCTGAACATCATCGTTATCTAAATTATTAACATCTGTCAGCTTTGTTTCTACATTTAACTTAACAGAGTTGGCAATACTAGCAACGTTAGAAACTTCAGATGCTGTATTGATTTTTTCATTATTTAAATCATGTATTTTTGACAAACTTGTTTCAAGAGATAAGACAATGTTATTTTCATCTAAGAATTTAGTATCCTCACTCTCAGATAAAATATTTTCTTTATTAATTTTGCCTGGGAATGTTTTTTCACTTTGGGAGTGTGATTCCGACAAACTGGTTACTTTTGATTTTATTTCTTGATTCTGCAAGCTTTTTTCATTTTCGTGGCTTACTTTTACCTGACTAAATTCTATATCATTGGCACTTTCTGCGGTAATATCTTCTTTATTGATTATTTTTAGCTCGTTGAAATCTTGAGTAGTTCCATTTGTAAGTTTATCTATAATACTTTTGTTTCCTTTTATAACTAGGCTATCTTCTTTCAAGATACCCGTTACTTTTGGAACACAATAATCGTTTTCCTTGTTACTGTCGTGGGATTTTTCTTTATCTTGAATAATATCCCCAGAATCTTCCGATACTGACAGATCAGGCTCAATACTCAAACTTTCTTTAACAGAAGCTATAGCTGCGTCGTGAGTGCTGGAAGCTAAATTAATTTCTTTTATGGTTTCACCGATATTGCCATTGACGGCAGTTTCAGTTTGTATAGACATTTTTATTTTTAGGTCCTCAGAAGATGGTTGTGTTTCAACGATAAGTTGCATCGTATATCATTTCTTCCGAGTAGGTCCCCAAAGCCGGAATAAAATCTGAAAATATAAATAAGAAACTGTCAACAATAAAACTTACGGACAGCGCAACTATAATACAATTATTTTTACAAACACTACAGTAAAAACATATTCAGGTGTCGCAGGTTATGCGTTAGTTAGACTCAAAGCTACTTTGATGAACTACATAATCGTCACGTATTATTACGGAAAAATACATCACATTTCAATATGATTTTGTAAATTTAAAACAGTTTATTTTGCTGTGTAACTGTCGTAAACTTATAAGTTATTTCATTCCGTTTAGGGATTTGGCAAAACTATTTAGGGACAAAACACTAAATTTTTATTTGGTCTGTATATGCTGTCGTAAATTATTTTAAGGATTATAAAATAATAGAAAATTGTATATATTTGAGGTGTTATTAAAAATACAAGTACCGTTAACCACAATAGTTATTAATTAACCTTCAAAAATATAGCTTGTAATAAACCAGTTCATATTCAGACTGCTAAATAAGGCTGTGTTTCACATGCTAAACAATATTGAGATCAAAATTAAACTTTGCCAGACTTAAAGCAACTCGCTTTTCCGTTCAATCAATTATTTTGTCGATAGTTTACATGTCCCATCACTATTTGTAAACAAGCGACATTACACAGATTACCTACTGCGAGTACATAGACGCACGTGTGTTACAGCGCCACAATAACACAAGAATCGAGCGTTCTAATCGAATCGAGTTCTAGCTTGAGAACTCTTTTCTCTACAGGCTCATTTCTTTACCGGTATTACTAATATTTCAGTCTTTTGTTAAATGGTGTATATGTATATTAGTTCTTATCATAACTACAAAAGATCAAAATTCTTAAGACATGGCCGCGAGGTCTACAGCTCACATAGCCACTGCCATTAGTTTTGTAAAGGTTTAATAAACAAATACAATAAAATTATATTAAATAAATATTTAAATAATAAGAATTGGTACTATACAAATATAAAAGATTTCATCTCCATGTTTAATATTAATTTAAGTAGTCCTATGACCTTATTGACGTAAGTAATAAGTAAATGAGAAATACGAAATGCACAACTTTAATGTAGGTTGTGCCATAGAAGATTTAAATAAAATATAGTGGCAATGGCTGCTGTAAGCATCAAAATAACCATAACCAAACTCTGTTAATAAGTAAGCATCTATATTAAAACTTGTATTATTTTATTGACACAAAAAGGAATAAATAAATTATAACATGACGTGAATTATCACATCACGTTAAAATTTGAAGTTGCATAATTGAAAACATTTCATTTTTGGAAAGTGATGGAAATTCGATAACTATTTGGAAATAATGTAATGAAGAGTTCATGCTAAAAATACCAGATATTTACTTTCTTCCAAGTAATTAAAAAAATATGAAAAAATCTCGTATTTAGAGCTAAGACTGTCAGATGCCACCAGAAAAAATATTATTGTAACTGTCATATGTGAACCGTACCAATACAGACAACAAAATACACATAGATAGACAACTCTTTATTCAAATACCAGCTTAACAATAAATAAATAACATAGACAAAATTGTAAACATATTCTAGTTTTTAAATGGCGGCCTTATCGCTTAAAGCGATCTCTCCCAGGCAACCAGGCAAATAATTATTGACTTAATTTTTTTACGAGTTTTTGACGATAATTTAATTATGCGGAACTCTTTTTATATATTATAAAATCTGTAAATACGTAATTAATTATTCCATTCTGGCGCGGGACAAAAACGATGTTGCGTGCGACGGACAGTATGTCATTGTTATTTGTTACAAAGATCTAACGTAGGTCGTAGTACGCGTGCGCGAGAGAACGAGTTATTTGGCACTATTAGCGAGCGCTTCGTCCCAGCGAAGGTGGAAGCGATTGCCACGCAGACACGACAGCCGTAGTTAAATTTTCAAAATGTCTGTTTTAAAAGAGGCGGTAGCAGTTATTATGTCACGCTAGAAACCTAGCCGAGGCTCGAGGAAGCCTTCTGAAGAATTGGTAGACAAGACGCGGCAGCGGAGGGGTATTTAGTTAGTTGGAGAAAACGCCGTCGCGATCTAACTTGCATTCTAGCGCCATCTATTGGTGTCTGGGGTAAACGAAGACGATATCGTTGTAGCTTAGCAAGGAAGTTTTTTACTCAATTCTTGTGGAGATTAATGTGATGTGATGTCTTTAACTCGATTTCAGAGGTTAGATAATAGCTGAAATGTTTTTTCCCTGCCTCTACACTAAAAGTACTCTCATGCCAAAGTTACTTGCTTAACTTGGTTTAAATGACTCAATGTCATCCTCCTGAACGGGAACAGACTGGGTTGTGATGAGTATTCGTAATACTCCGAAAGCATTAAAGACACAGAGTGATACGTAGGTAAATGAGCTATGACCCGATGCATGAAAGCGTATAGAGAAGGAGTACGTCTCATATCAGTACCGCGAAAGAAGATTCATAAGAAACTGTGATGTGATGGGACAGATAGTTTGAAGTTCTCCGATGATTTCAAGGTATACGAACGGGTTAAATAGCGGTATATAGAACATCTTTAAAGGTACCGTGGAGAATAAGGGTTCAATAAGGCATTAAAAAGCATAGACATTATATGACTATGGAGCTACGAAGACCGAGTGATAAGTCTGGTAAAAAAATATTTTGGAATAAAGTTATCGCAAATTGCATGAAACCTCCATGTTTAACACTCTTTTGAAGGACTAAATTAAAAATTTCAGCCTGTACCGCCGGTTATTTTTTTTTTAACAGCCATTAAAGAAAAACAATTGAACGCATTTTAGCAAAGATGGAGAAAACTGAATTTCGTGTGTTAATTAAACATTACTTTTTGAGAAAAAAGACTATTACGGAAAACAAAACATAAGCTTGACAAATATTACGGCGACTCCGGTCCGTCAATTAAAATTATTCATAAGTAGTTTACTGATTTTAAATGTGTTCGTACAAGCACAAGTGATGCCGAACGTCCAGGACGCCCGGTTGAGGTCACTACTCCAGAAATGATCGCTAAAATCCACGACATAGTGTTAAACGAACGAAGAGTAAAAGTGCGCGAGATAGTCGAGGTAGTAGGCATCTCAGACAAACGTGTGCGCAATATCTTACACCAAAATTTAGCTATGAGGAAGCTCTCCGCGAGATAGGTGCCGCGTTTACTGAATGTTGATCAAAAACGCGTGCGTGTGACCACTTCGGAAGCAGGTTTGGCGTTGTTTCGACGGAATTCTTGCGACGTTTTGTAACAGTAGACGAAACAACAATCGAAACAGTGGATTGCTGGGGGTGAACCAAATCCGAAGAAAGCCAAAGCAGTTTTATCGGCCAATAAAGTTATGGCTACACTGGGATGCCCGTGGAGTTATCCATATAACTACTTAGAGAATGGTGAAACGATTAATGGAACTTATTATGCCAATTTATTAGAACAATTTCAAAGAATTTTAGCTGAAAAACGACCGCATTTGGCACAGAAGAAAATCCTCTTTCAACAAGACAACGCAAGAGTGCACACCTGCGCGATTGCCATGGCCAAATTTCATGCGTTACGCTATGAGTTGCTTTCTCATGCACCATATTCGCCAGATTTAGCCCCTTGCGATTATTTTCTGTTTCCAAAGTTAAAGAAATGGCTTGGTGGAAAAAGATTTAGTTCCAATGAAGCAATCATGCATGAAACCAACGCCTATTTCGAAGGGTTGCCTAAGTCTTATTATATGGAGAGGATCGAAAAGTTAGAGACACGCTGGATGAAGTGCATTGAGTTAGAAGGAAAGTAAGTTGAAAAATAAATAGTAATTATTAAATAAATGTCACTCATTGTTTAATTTTTCCAGACTTAGCACTCCGCCCTCGTATTTGAGCTTAGTGCGATATTTGGATACGTAATCTTACTTGCGTAAACCAAATATGAACCTTATTCAAAAATTTTGTAGGCGCTCGCTCAAGTTTACCGAATCGCTCCTTATTGAGACCCAGGCAACAAACGTCAGCGTAGTCAGGATACGTATAACATAGTGGTGATGGGTACAAAATGGCCTACGTAAAGGGCCCGCGAATTTGCGGCTTAATTCTGTAATCTGAAATCTGCAATAAATTTAAGCTCCTTACAAGTAGTTTATTAGAACAACGAACTTAACATAGCCTAATAGTCCCCCTTCCGCTGTGACTGGTCCCATATCCGACCTTAACCCATGAACTACTGGCAAAACTGACACGTAAGTCACCTGGAAATTTGAGATAGCCCTTGAACCCTATAATTCGAGCCTGTAGCAAAATTATTGAGAAAATGACTTATCATAAATGCAAATATGGCTGTATCTCTAATTGCACTGAGCTCAAGTGGGAGGACTACTTTTATATAGGTATGTACCGTGGCTGGGATGTTCAAATATTATTTGTGTGTGTGTGTGTGTGTGTACGCAATATTATGTTAACAGAGTGGACCACATTAATAAGCCCCGAAATATTTTAAATTTCATACTGCATAGTTGCCAAAAAAATATGGTTTTAAACGAAAGGCCGCCATTAAAAATCTAGTACGTATTTATAAACATTTCTAAGTAATGCTTGTTTATTGTTAAACAGATTTAAAATAAGACAACTATTATTTTGCAACACAACCGCCTGCCACATTACATAGGTAAAATAGTTCAGGCCTTTAACACGAACTAGTGTTAACCTATAGACCCCGTTCAATTCAAAATTGCCAAATTTCATGTCTGTATACTTATGTACACTTTACTTTCAGGGTTTGGACAAGTCGTGAACTCGCAAGACTGAGACAGTATTTAGCCTTTAGATTAGTTTACACCTCCTTAAACCGGCTCTGTCATAAAATTTAAATAGGTGCTCAACTGTCGTCTCATACCTACTTGCCTTTCAGCTTCATATTTAGTAGTGAGTAAATTAACGAAAACCTAAAAAATAATAGAACACCTAATTAAATTCCTACAATCTTACATTCTTAACAATAGTAAAAAGAAGTAGTTCCGCGAACTGTCGACCGCGCGACCTCGTTATGTTTATGAAGACGAAAAAAATATCGTGGTCACGATAAAAAAAAATCGACTTTATGACAAGAACGACAACCATTTCACCGATTTTTTAATATGCACCTGCATCTTCATCTTCATTTTTTTTCGCATGTCTAATACGACGTAGCAAACTTCCCCCTATTTTAGAAGAAATTCCCCCCAAGCTAAAATCCCGACGACTATAAAAACGCTTTAGCCTAATTACTTCCCCAATCAAAAACATCCTTTATGGATATTGTAATAGGCATTTTGATGTTAAACTGGAACCCCAAGAATAACAAAAATCTCAAAAATATTGCAGAAATTTAAAACATTTAAGCAATTTATAATTAAGTTAACGCTAACTACAGCCACTATAAATTGTTTGTTTGATAAGTACCTACCCATGTACATTTTCATTTTTTTAACAATTATTATTGTATGCGCACGGTGCATGAAAAACGTATAACAAGATGGCCGACGACGATAGGCAAGCTGAACGGAACAGCGCGGGAGCTAGCTGATCCCCAACCAACAAGCGAAACCATACGCGTCTGCTATTACGCTCAGATCAAGCGATTCCGTAAAAAGAGCGAGCGAGAAAAGTGAATGTTTCACTAGCACGCGCCAAACCTCAGGTGAATGTGGAAGTTGGACAAATGGAGGACTATCGAGCGCTGCAAACGGACGGGTAACGTCATGATTCTGATTGAAGATACTTTTGCCTATTTTTATTCGTTTATGCAATTAAGTCGAATATCATATCAAAGAGATACCTAGTCAACACTAAGATAATAACTTCGGTCTTTTCGTACAGTATGAAGGTCAAAAGCAAAAAAAAAGGACAAGGTCACGGTTGTCAAAAAAGTATTTACTCTAATTGTAAAAGGTACATACTTAGGAAAAATCTAGAACACCTATATGATAGATAAGTATCCATACTATAGAGATCGGACTCGAGCACAATATTAAAAATGTGTAACCCATCGACTAACCTTTAGGTAAATATTTCTTAACCAAGATATCTATCAGTATTAAAAAAAATATTTAAAGATAAAGAGTAACTCTTTTTTCTTGTGTTATTTTTAACGAAATATGTTTTTAAGTATAAAGTACCTAACCAATATAATACATAACCTAAAAAGCGGTCAATGTACTATTACAATAAACATAGTATTATAAACAAAAATGGGCTATAATAACATGTCATAGAGTTTAAATAAGTACTTTTTTAATAAACAAGTATTTGTCAATGTCAAATTTTGACAGTTGTCATTAAGGTCCATGTAAACAAAAATAAAATAAAATTATTATATTCTAATAACCTATGTTTGAATAGGTACCTACTAATTTGAATGTAAGTAAGTCCAAGTAACAAACAAATACACTCAAAAACAACCGACTAATAAAACAATACATAAACCGTATCCCATTACAAACCATTAGATTTGTTTATAATAGTTAAAAATAAACCAAGCACAAAATTATAACTTACGTACCTCTCTCTCCAAAAAAGAAGACAAGAGAACGGTAAAGAAGATAACTTTTAATCACTAGCGCGGGTGGCCCGTGGCGCGGCTTTATCGACACTGACAGGAGACGAAGTAAGAAGAAAATGGCGGCCGAGTTCGTAGCGCCACAGCCCGCGGCAAAAATGTGAACTACAAAAACGTAGAGTAACCCATCTGCAGAGAACATCGAAAAGTCCAAACAAAACACGATGTTCAGAGAGCGAAAGTGACAGAAACAGTATGTGGCCGAGTGCGAGACAAGGTAGGCAGTAGAAAGTTAAAAGCAGTGGGTGAGAATTCTCTGTAACGCTCATTACACTATAAACATGTACTCATCATGATAGGTCAAATTACGAAACGCGTCTCACTCTCTTGCGTTCTACTTCTGTAAAGCGTGTTTATTTAGAAGTCTGTATTGCTAGTGACGCAGACAGAAGTAGCTGTAAATCATCGAAATAGATAAAAATAGATTGTAGGCACTTACTTACTTAGCTATAGATTAGGTACCTACACTAATAAGTAGGTACATACAAAGCAAAATTATATTAGTAGGTTTTCGAAATTATCCGTAGATGGTTACAGATGCGCAAATATTACCTAGTTAACAAACCTAATAAATATACTACCTACTGCAGGCTTAATCAAAATGGTCGCGCTCGAGAAGGAAAAGCGATGTTGCCGTAAATACTTCACTTGTGTGACACTAAAAAGTGACGATTCGTGAAATATTTGGACTAAATACAGCAATAAACCTATGAATGAAGTATCCAAATATGATTTCTGTGTCATTTTTGTACATACACAGACGTATCAGATAGCGAAAATAGGTAAAAATCAAGCCTAATATTCAATTGAGCGAAATGAGTACAATGCGAGGTTGCCGCTCTTACACAGAGCGCTTCAAGAACCACAACGGGGCGGTCGGACGGTGTCGACGCGATTCCGAAAGCGTTCGAACCTTGCCGAGCTGGCAACCGCTCGTTTTAACGTCACCAGAACGTCATCGTCATCGCAAAAATAAGTAGACGCTTCCATGCAATCTACTGGACGGACTTGTTAATGTAGCTAAATGATAAGAAAAGAAAGCTGATAAAAGGACAAAGTATTCGTACCAGACGTACAGCAGAGCAAATACGTATTCCAAATTTCTAATTAGGAACTTATTGGTGTCCATAATATTTACCTTCCCGCTTTCTACGCTTATTTAGCTGTGATTCTAAAGATGAAGTAGACAGTAAATAAAAATAATTATAACAAAAATATCATTCCCAGTAATATCGGCTAGTTACATTACGAATGTATTATAAGCCAACGTAGTTCGGTAAAAATACGTCACTATGATGATATGGTCACAATGGTAAAGTTTAACTTCATTTATGGACTAACCCCTGATAAGTACTACCAGCCAATAACCCTGTATACAAGAACATAATGTAATTTACATGAGAAGTAATAAGTATTTCGTTACTTACCTATAAATTATTTAGTAACAGATGAGTTTTTAATTCTAAACTTAATAATTATCTACTGCAATAATAATCACTCACTTACACAGACCTAATCCAACTTAAAAAATATGTATTATACCCCCAAGCTACTTGAATTGACATATAGCATTATTTTTTCATATAAGTACACGGATGATATTTTCACCGTTAATATTCGTACACAAGGATCTTTAAAAACTTTGATAGCACGCCAAAAAATAACATTACTCGTTGCAGTTATATTTCAATATAGAAAACATAACAAAATCATTGACAGTGGTTATTTTATTATACAAAACTACAAATAACTTGATGTCGATAAGTTTCAACTCCGACGAAACCAAATAAACATCACTAAAATCCTACTTCAAGCGAGTCAAGTTTCCACTATGGACACCATACATTGCTCTTGTTCGGCTTCTGCTGCTTGAATATCTCTAGTTAGAGTTGCAATGGATTTCTCTTACGGCATTAGAAACGTTAGAACATGGCTTTTAGTACCGGAGAGACGAAGGGTCACGACACATCGTAAAGAATAATTTAAGTTGCTTCTGAATTTGCTAACAACATTGCATTTTCTTTAAAAGCTTTTTGAAATTTGAGAACTTAAGATGGATTGCAAATTAATAGATTCGCGTTAGACGAAATTGGTTACCGCCGTTTTGTCTTTTGTCTTTATCAAGCATCAAATCAAATGGTAAGACCATTTGAAAGAAGTTGTTCGAAGATTAGGAGAAAAGAGAATTATACCTACAGCTACATTATTAGATAATAATGACATAACGGGATACGGGTATGATGATTCAATTCTGCTATTTTTAAAAGTAGGTTTCATTTGGAATCCTGTCTTGGAATTTAAAATAACTTAAGAGATATTAGATAAGGAATTAAAGCCGCCATTAGTAGTTACATTCGGCATTATGAGCTATAGTTGAATTTATTTATATTCATAATTTTACGAGTCTGTAGTATGTCCCTAAACAAGTAGTACTAAAGCATAATTTCATCAAAAATTTGTGATATTATTGAACATTTTCGAAATGTGTAGAAATATGATATTTTTTTAGGTTTTCGATAGGTTTTTTTTTCTATAAACTGTAACTTCAACAAACATCCTGATTATCATAACTGCTCCAAAGTTCAGAAGTATTAGTTGAGGAATGAAACATATAAAGGAAAACAGCCGAAGATGCGCCGGACGAAAATATTTATACCCAAACTGGAACAGAGACAATTCTCTAGCGCTTCACGCTCGCACAGTCAATATAACTATAGGTTAAGAGAAAGAATACCAGCCAGGACAAGAACAATTCGTTTCAGCAATTCTACAAATATACAATTGCAAGACTTGCCATATTCTAATAATATAATTAATATATTATATTAGTCTAATTGTATAAGCAGTGATCAAACTCAGAAATAAACCAGATAGGTTAGATAGCCAGTAGTTGAAATGAAATAAGAAGATTATGAAAACTGTTATTGACCTCATTTTAGCTATGATACTGTAAATATATACGTAGAAAGAGAAGCGTTTATAAAAGTGAACTAAATAGAACTGCAAAAGCAGTCAGCAGCAAATTTAGCTTCCTCCCAAATCCATGCATTCTTATTGATGTGAATCACAATCAATAATAACAGCAAATCCCAAGCACGATGCCAGAAAGAGAGCGATAAACGTGAAAATTTCCATGATGGACAAGGAGAGATAGCACTTTAAATGAGGTTACAAGATGGCGGTCAGATTATAAATGACGTTTCATGTACTTCGTTAGTTCATTTACAAACAACTATATTTGGTCGAGCGATAGAAGCATCTTTTTTTTCATTTTGGAAAAAATGGTTTTCACGTACGAGTATAAAATATAAGTGTAAATATAGGTGCCTACATAATCTATGATATTTCTAAATGTTTCAATGATTTTTATAATTGGTTTCCCACAGAAAGAGAATATTTTGTAAGTGTTTTGCGGAGACATTATCACGATAATCAATCCCATAAAAGTGTTTTATATATGAACAAAATTGGTCAAGTTAAAAGAAAAAAACGGCGGGCGATGCGTCAGAAACGTAAAACTGTAGACAAGTACTATGCATGTTTGATAGTGGCAAGATTAACAAATTAAAATAATTAACAGCCGATAGACACAAAAAATAGGTCCAAAAAATTTGTTTCTTACAAATCAAAACGCACACAAATTGTCAAACGCCTTCATTTACAAAAGTTGAGCGTCATAATAATTATCGCGATTATCATAATAATAATAATAGGTATACAATGTTGTTCTCGTTCTAGAAGATAACAATGTCGATAAACGCTAGCACTGCTGGCTCATATGGAGTGTTGGAAACGCGCTAGGCGGCAGTCGATAACCAAGCAACTTGTTAGACTAGTCAAGTCAGAAGAGCGGCAACGTCGCGTCGCTCGGGTATCGTGCCGCTACGTGACGCGGTGACGGGACCAGGGTTCGGCCGAGATCGTTTCGTGCTATATTGCGACGTTGCCAGACCGCTTTTCTATAACATTTTACTTTGTACTAAACATAGTTTTTGTTATATGCATAAGAAATTGATCGATATTGTTGAGAATAAATGCTTGATGTTCATTGGAGAGACTTGGGTGTTTACAGGTTTGACGATTTATGGCATAAGTTTAAGACGATATTAATGCTTTACATTTTTAAACCTACGACGAAGACAACACATCCGCCGATTACGCTTCAAGAAGAATCAAAACATCGAAGAAAGTTTGTATATTTTTAGTAACCAACATGCAGCAGACGTGTCGTAATAAAATTGGATAAGTATTTCCATAGTGCCGTACTATTTGTGCAAGATTCATAAATTGTTCTGGTCAATGACCTCGATTTCCTCGTGCAACAGCAGAGGTTTCCCAAAATCTGCGGTAAAAAATAATGACAATAGCTTCGACAAACGGAAATTAAGGGAGTAGATCAACTGCAGAACAGTTATAATGAAGAAGAATACGGCAATCTAAAATCCTTCGACGTAGTGGATCTCATTCGATGACGAAGTCGTTACAGGAATCCTAAAACTGCAAAAACACATGATAAAATACTTTGCAAAATACTCATGTGTAAACTCACCAGAAATCCAAGGTGAGAGCAGCAATTTTCTTCATCACAGAAGGTAGGAACTTCTCCAAAACGCGCGGACGGTCGAGCGTCGAGTGACGGGCAGAGGTGGAACGCGAACGAATAGTTCGGCCGCCATCTTGTCATCACTCGCTTCTTGAGTCAGACAGAGAGGTAAATATATTGCTGTCTCTATTCCACTCTAGAATGGTTTGCGATATTCGCTGTTTTGCATTATTTCGCTTCCGGATTTCACTAAACTGAAGTCTGTTTTCTTTCTTGTCTTCTTTATTGAGGCAGCCAGCAGCTAAACATATTGTTATTTTTCAGCAGCAGTTAATCGCGTATTTTAGCTGCTTTGTGTGGACGTAGGTGTTAAGTAGGTAGTACAATCTCACAGGTTTACCTACTTAAAGCATGTTCAGATGTGAATATGATATAACTTATTTATACTTACATAATTTTTTTTATTATAGTATAAACAAGGAGGTAGGCAGAATAGGCACCTACGTACCTACTTACCCAATAAAAAATCTTACGCATTTGAACAGTTTATAGGTCATTAAGTAGGTTTTATATTTAGATAAGGCCGTTCCGTGGAGTAGTTCATTTTGACAGTTAGTAGGTAAGTAGGTACTAATACTAATTGTTTTCTCACTAGTTCTGTAGGTGTAAGACTATGCTTGACACTACTTTATTCTCATATGTTCTGAATCAGAATCAGAAGCTTTATTGACAAAACTGTGTAAGTACATAGATGTTAAATATCATGTCGAGTTTCAACAGTTTTACTCATGTTGGGCGTACAATATCGTGCGCAAGTTGGTACACATACATAATGTTCTGTCCGTTTATTCCCTTCTGTTTTGTGGAAGCATGGTATAGGGACTGAAAAGACATAAAGTTGGTTGATCTGGCGATAAACCCAAACTTCTGTACCTACCTCAACCACCTGTATATTATCGTTTTCTGTTACCTACTGTTTGTTTCTAGACTTCTAATGTAGGAACGAATTATCAAGCTTCCCCATACTAGGAACCTATCAATTCAAATAATATCGATGGTATGTTCAATCAGCTGGCTTGCAGCCAGCATTATTATTTTGCTTTGTGTTATTAAGAGACACAGTAATGTCAGTCATGTTCATCGTGTCTGGCATTATTATTATTATCTTCTCTGCTGACGGTTAGTTAATGTACTCGTATGTACCTATGTGATTTTGTCTGCGAGTGGTTTGCTCATATTTTTCTACAAACGCTACATATGATTATGTAGCGACATCTATCCCGATTCCTAACATAATATGGTAAAGATGTAGTAACACGACACGTATACTTTCAAAAGCCATGCTTGCACAAGTTGATAAATAATTACAATGCATGTTTAACCGTTACACATAGATGTCGCTTTGAAACAATAATATTCGCGCGCCAGCATAATCACTCGGATTTTATTTTCCAGCTCCTATCCAGCATCAGATACCTAATGTACCTATAATTTCTTGAATTACAATAGTCAAAGCCTCCACCATTTTATTTCGTCTACAAGTACGTAAACCTAAAATCGCATTGATTTGACATTTACCTACGTAAAACAATTTTGTAGATTACCTAAGCTTTTAGCCCTTTCACATGTCATAATCATTATTAACAGACTTCAAAATAAGAAGAACTTCTTAGACGTAAAATCGGATTAAGAACGCAAACATGATAACCGGTTATCATGTTTGCGGTAAAGGTCCATAGAAACAAAAAAACAATCTGTTTCAATATAGGTAAGTGACGTGACTATAACTTGGCGACGACCACCTAAAAGATAAAAAAAAAGCTGTTCTATGATTCCTCAGAAGAAGTACTAATCGATTTGCAATAAGGTACGTCTTTTTAGTAAAAAAAGAGTGAGATACTGATGTTCCGTCTCCTTATTACCGTGGTCGGGTTTTTGCTTGGCCAACTGGCTGATCTGACAGAAGTTAGCCATACCTACAACTTGAGGCTTGCTTGCCCTGATACCGATTTTCCCAAATCTCTATCTTGTCAGAGGCTGTGGGATTGACCGATCTGTTAGCCGGATAAGTCAATAGTAACAAATAAGTTACGTAATGGATGTTATGAAATTCGGAAGTATTCTTTAACTCGTTGGGAGAATTTCTAAATTGGAAACATTACAGGGCCTGAATTGATAAATAATATTGGAGCGCTAAATTATCCTTATCAAGTGGAATTATAGTTTTATGGCAATACCTTTTGGAAATACGAGAAGTAATATTAGTGGCCACGCGAGCCGAGATTCTAGAAGTATTTCTTCTGAGTATGGTATGGTGCCATATTTCGTACAAAAGACAACTGCAGTCATTGTATTTTATCTTTCAAACAAACAAAAAAAGACATAGACTTCGTGTATATTGGTAAACAGGATGAGGATATAAAAACATCCTTGCAAATAAAAGAGACAGAGCATTTTTGTACCATAGCGTATGACCGATTTTTCATTGTTTAGTGCATTTTCTGTCTTGTCATCTGAATTGGAATAAAAATATTTACGTATGTTAATATATAAAATGCCCTCCATTCACAAGCTCCGAATCTTATGTACATTTAAACGTAACGCGGAAAATTATATTCTAACGGCTTGCTACAGACGAGTCAGACGTGACGACGTTAAGAATCTGTCAAT
This sequence comes from Ligdia adustata, assembly GCA_947049295.1. Classification (NCBI taxonomy): domain Eukaryota; kingdom Metazoa; phylum Arthropoda; class Insecta; order Lepidoptera; family Geometridae; genus Ligdia; species Ligdia adustata. The sequence goes on from OX346225.1 coordinate 11,825,873, forward strand.
AAGTTTAGTCTCCTTTAAGAAACTTTATTTAATAGGTACAGATTAATGACGATTGCTGATTATTCTAGACATAGTATTATATTTTGGTTTCCGTGAACTTTAGTTTTTAGCTTGAATCAGTGCCTAATTCATGGAAATCTTATATTATAATATTAAGCCCCTACTTAAGCTGGGCAAGGATCCTTTTGATCCGAACTTTTATCGCCCTATTGCTCTGTCTTGTGTAATGGCGAAAATAACTGAAATTCTGGTCAAAAACAGGTTAGAGTGGTTCGTGGAAAATAGGGGCCTCCTCTCTAAGTCCCAATACGGGTTTAGAAAAGGCTTTAGCACTCTTGAGAGCCTCAGCATCTTAACTACTGATATTAGGATTTCTCACATAAAGCTAGAATACCTTATACTTAGTCGCTTTTCTGGATGTTGAAGCCGCTTGCAATAATGTCATTCTTCCAATCCTCAGAAGCAAACTGCTACAGCTGAGAATTTCAGCGAAGATTGTCAATTTTATTTTCAGCCTCTTTACGGAAAGAAACATTTTAATTAGCCTCCGCTGTGCTCATCCTGTGTCCAGAACCATCTGGAAAGGTTTGCCTCAAGGCTCAATCCTTAGTCCTCTTCTTTACAGGTTATATACAGCAGATCTAGAAGATGCTATCAACTCTTATTGCCAAGCACTTAAATATGCTGATGACATAGCTTTATATGTCTCTTCTAACAATATATTTCATGCTGAAGACAATATTAACAATGCTCTTGTATATCTTGACTCCTGGCTTAGTGATCATGGGTTGACTATTTCAGCTGTAAAAAGCAGTACAGTTGTCTACACCAAGTAAAAGACTATTCCTGATATTAATATTATATATGCCAATCAAAATATTCCTCAAAAGAACTCCGTTAAGTTCTTAGGAATTTGGTTAGACTCGAGGCTTACAGGTGCATCACATTTTGACTTCTTAATTAAGAAATGTGAGAAAAATATTAATATACTACGGTCTCTTTCTGGTGTAGGGTGGGGCTCTCATCCTTTTTTCCAGAGACTGTTATTCAACTCAATAATTCGGAGCCATTTGGATTATGGAACATTCCTCCTCGACCACAATAACAAGGACGCTCTTGAGAAATTATCAAAAATTCAATTCAGGTGTCTCAGAGTTATACTTGGGGCAATGAAGAGCTCTCCCATTAAGGCCATGCAGATAGAATGTATCCATCCCTTCATTTGCGTAGGCAATTTTTGGCTGACAGGTTTATATGCAAAGTCATTCAAAATTCAAATCAGCCTTTAATATTTGTCTTAGAGAAACTGCACAATTTAATATACGACCGTAAAATATGCCTTCAAGTACCCTGTCTTGTCAAAAGTTTTACTAAACACCTATATGCTCTCCCTTTTCCAGTTCGTCAATTTCCAGGCAATCCTTTATTCCTCACAAACTTCAATTCGCTTGTTTATCAACCAAACGTTCTGTTAGATTTTGGAATCACTAAAAACTCTGTGGAACCAACAAAAAGTGTCTTGTACTCCATTGATAATTCTTGGAAGGACTGGCTCTCTGTCTTCACTGATGCATCCAAATTAAATAGGGATGGAGATGTAGGATCAGCTGTTTGGATTCCCAGGTATATGATTATTCTCAGCTTTAAGTCCCCTTCCCTTGCCTCTGTCTTTACCGGGGAAGCTATTGCCATTCTTGAAGCCATTGTATACGTTTCCTCCCATAACATCGACAAGGCCATCATTTTTTCGGACTCATAAAGCTGCCTTCAAGCAATTATTGCTAACTCCTTTAAATCTAGAAATAAGTTGCCGATTATTCTTCAGATCAAGGAAGAATTACTAAAATGTCGAATGCTACGTCCACAAGTTGTCCTTGCCTGGATTCCAGGTCATGAGGGCATCCCAGGAAATGAGAACGCCGATGCCTTTACTAAGCAGGCATCTATTACTGGCAATGAGGATCATTACAATGTATACTCATCTACCTCTTGCCGTCCTGCTAAGTTTAATTCATGGCTGTCCGACTGGTATAAGGTCAAACAAGTAACAGGGAAGTTTTATGGCCAAATTCAAGAAACAATTCCAACTAAACCCTAGTTCTCAAGGTACAAAAAAACAAGCAAACAAGTAACATCAACATTGTGCCGCTTACGGTTGGGTCACACTTGCACTCCTGTGTTTCTAGCAAAAATCAGAGTACGTGATCACTCACTGTGTGAATGTGGTGTAGCTATTGGGACTACCGAACATATATTCTTTGAATGTCAAAGGCTTCGCTGCTCCCTTTATGACATGATTCCTGCAGATATTCCCCGCCCCTCTAGCTTTTCCTCCCTGCTTCCCCTTGTCTTCACTCCTTTTGTATATATTCTAAATAAGTTTATTACAATTAACAATATTAAACTATAAATTACCTAATCTTTGCCTTTTTATATATTCCATGTTACTAACATTTGTGCCGTTTTGTCCTTGTGTTTGTTTCAGGTTTGTAAAAAAGTAAGCTCAGATACAAAATTGTTTCTCATCACCGAACACCTGCGCAGTGTCTACGGTTTTTTATTGAATCGCGTTACCGGCCAATCTTATCAACGTTTGTCTTGCTAGTCACGCGACATTGGCAAAATTGCGGTTATATGCCGCAGGGGCCATAAATCAAATATAGAATAGAATAGAATACATGACAGTCTTGAGAACTGGCACAATACACAGAGTGTGGTAGCCAATCAAAAAGAATTAAAAAAAAACATGACAGTAATGACGTGACAATTGTGACATACGTAACGTAGTAGTAACGCTGTTGCAGTTTTCCCGCGTTCGCTGAAAACATGGCGTCTTTGTCCGTGTACTTATTGCAAATCTAGTGATTCTGCAAGCTTTAATGTTTAATATTGGTGATTCGTTAACCATTATTGTCTTGTTTTTGTGGGCAAGCGATATATAGACGGAATAACGTGGTTTTCATGTTCGCCGGAAATCTCCATAGAAATCCTGGTAAAGTCTCCAGAGTCTCCACCGCTATACAAGGGTACATGATATGATTTTAATTGACCACAATGACTTATTACTTGATAACTCAAAAATTTATAAACTTGACGCTGGCATATATACAAATTGTACGGTGCCATTAATCAAAAGAAAAGAAATTAGTAACGCTTTGTTTGTAAGACTTGATTATCAGGGTTGAGTTAATAATTTTGCATATTGAAAAATAATTGTTTACCTTATAGGTTTATAAAGAAAGGAAATATTTAACAAACGAGTGTGCTATTTATCTATTGCTGCGTGCCCTACTACTACCATGCGAATTATATCACCGGTTGCAGTTTTTAGGTTATTAAATGTAAGTGTATGTATGTATTTTGATAAAAAAATATTTTTTTCTCGATAGAAAGATACTGTCCTTAAAGGGAAAAAGTGAGTGATCATATAGTTTTCAAGAAAACCCATATTTTCTATCATGAGGTTAGTTCGTACCGTTAAAAACTACCTTACTATAAACAAAATTTGATTCAAACATCACGTCAAAACCTAACTAACTGGAAGCAGAAGTTCTAGCAGTCGCCCCTGAGTGTCATTTCGCTACATTCTGGACTTCCCTTGAGCTTCTGGCTGGTACATTATTTATATTCAGTTTAGGGGTGTCAGCCAACTCAAGTTTTGGTGCTCTGTGTCAGTTCTGTTCAGATTTCAAACCTAGCTAAGCATAAAAACTAGCCGGGTTGTTAAAAATCCCAAATCGAAATAACACAAAGCACATTCTACAAACTGAACTGTGAACATAAAATAAAAACAGATTCAAATCATTAGAGTCAGATAGCCCTAGTTTTTTCATTACGTTTTTTTGTATTGTAATAGTTAATAATAGTATTTTGTCCCTAACTCAACCTAAAAAATTTATAGCAAGATTTTTCAAGTATTACGCATGACTACTAAGTTAAGATATAAGGCATAAATGCCTATCATTTAAAACCAAAATCACCAGCCACAAGCCAACCCAAATAAAAAACTGGAAGATCTAATTTCATGAGCATACAGCCTGGTGATGGACAGTGAAATCTTAGTAATAGGTCCAGTTTTTACCCTTTGGGTACGGGAATCCTAAAAACAGCTTAGTGCTTTTCATTACTTAAATTGTTACCATTATGGCTATTTGGTAACAGTGATTAATATCAGAGATACTACTAGCACTTTCTGTTGTCATTATAACATAGTTTTAATGATTATTATATATATATATATATATATATATATATATATATATTTAAAAACCCTTAAAACAGTGTTATAGAAATGACACAATCAATTGATAAAACTAATTCATGCCATTTCAGAATACTTCATGTCTCAATTGTCGACTGGCAGCCCTGACTAAATGTTTCTATAGCTTAGAAGCGAAATATACTAATGAAGATAAGGAGAAGATCAAAAATACGTTAAATGAATCGGATAAAGATTTATTGTTAAGGTATGTTAGAATATGTCAGCATTTTACAACTTCTGTTACCAAGGGTTAAACTAAACTAAGTACTACTTAATAGTAGTAGGTTCTACTTGGAATAAATGAATATTGAATGAAATGAGAGAAGTCACCACCTGTGGTGATATATTAGTCTATACTATCACTCATATTGTGTCGTTAGATACAAAAATATGGGGAGAGATGGGCCTTTTGAATTTTCTATTATTTCTTCTGACAAATGTTAAACCACATAAGGTATTATAATATTTATAATCCTAGTCATTTTTCGTTCGCTCTCTTATCAAGAGCATTCTACTGTTTATCGACAAAAGCTTGCAATATTATTAGTTCAAGTAAAATAAAAATAAAGTAATACTGCAAATAAATTGTAATTTAAGGAACAATAAATAAACTCAAATATTGTATTATATTCGCGTATTTAGTGTAGTGTGTATATTAAACTGAACATGCTTTTACTGGACATTACTACCATGGCATTAGTTTGCTATTTGAATTATTTTAGAACAACAATTGCATTGCATCATAATGTTTTTTTTTGACTGATTTGGTCTTGCATTGATTTTTAGACAATTTTAGAACTTGTCTATTTAGGTTATTTTAGTAAGTCTGGCCAGTCCAAATCGAGATTGATGATAATACTAAGTCTTATCATTTTTCATTTCTAAGTGAGCATAATAATGCAATGCAATGGTAACTATGAAACAATTCATTGACGGTAATTCTCCCACATTGAACTAAAATTGGCCAGTCAAATTTTTATGAAATTATTTTTATGCTAGTGATTTTGTCCTTTAATGATTTCAGATATGACATAACAAAAAACAGAATCAAACAGTTCTTGCAATGGAAAACCAGTAACGGAGCCCTAGGGTCTCTCTCTGACATTGAGTTGGTTGAAGGATTCACAGAAAAATCTGCCAAAAAGCTTTTTGATAGCATATTGAAAGGGCCCGTTGAAAAAGAACAAAATGTTTCTAGTAAAATTAAAGGGCAGATTTTGCAGCCACTTTTAAGTTCTACTGATGTTAAAGTAAGTTCTGTTTTTTGACTATTTTTTGATAGAGTGAGCAATTTAATACATTGTTCCGGTACGGCTCTGCAATAATTCTGGTGAATAATTTTTCATCTGTTAGTAGGTTTGTGTATCTCCTGAAGTTATTAACAAACCAAGTTTCGTTAATATTGGTTCGAAATTGCGACCTGTACGCAAATATGGGTGCTGCATATATTTAAAAAAAAATTGATTGGAGACTGTTATTTTTTCTCCCAAAAATGATAATATTATTAGTTTTCTTTTGCAGGCCGATGCCGTAAGGCACTCTGAAATCAGATACATATTAGAGAAACTTAAAGAAAAAAGGTAAAATGACTAATTATTAATTTTTCAGCACATGAACTCGGTGCTAACAGTGTATATAGCAGTAAATTCAGTGTCATGGACGCTTATAAACAAAGTAAATTATGAATTAATAGATTGGAAATACCATGGCATAGAATATCCTGACAACAAGAAGTTTCAGATCACTGATATTTTGGATATTGTAAGTATTTCCAACCAACTTTAAATAAGGAAAAAAATTTCAATCATCGAAAGCTTTTTTTTGAAATATATGTGTCCGATCCTGATATTTCATAGACGCTGTGACCAGTTTTGAATTTGTCTTATTGTGTTCTTCTCATGTGCTCGCATATAAATTTTATCAAAATCAGTGTAGTAGTTTTTTTTACATCAAAATAACTGTAATAAATACGAGTATATGCCAAATAGGAGTCACTTTTTTACCCAACTGCGAAGGAAGGATTGTTTTCGAGTGTATGTATATATGTATGTATGTAAGTATATATAAATGTATATACAGTAGAACCTCGGTAAAAACCTCTATAACTACAAAAAATAATATGTTCCCTTCCCATCAGAGCCCAAAACCTCTATAACTTAAAATACGCAACCTCCATAACTTAAATAAGTAATCTCTGTATTGGCCCTCAGTAACTTAAAGAAATATTTCCACAACCTCTATTGCAAAAAATTGTTATCAATGAGTCATTTTGAAAGAGTGTGCAAAACAAAAGTTTCGGTATTTATTGCTTGCGCGTGTTCACTAGTTAAATTGTTAACTTAAACAATACATATGTCACCTATTGTTTGCTCCTTCGAAATTCTTTAAAGCTTTGCTGCGGGTAGCCTTAAGACAACGGCTTACTTGGATCATAAGTTTTTAATCATTGTCCTGCAAACATCGCTTTACCCAATGTGTGATAAAACTGGCTTAAAATGAGTTAAAAAAGAAAACTAACAACACTCACATAAGCTGAAAAATTAAAAGCTATAGAAGCAGTGAAAAATGGATTGAAAGGGAAAGAAGTTGTGGCTCAGTTTAGCATACATGAGAGTACATTATCAATAATTATCATTAAAAAAGAAGCTGAAATCTTGAAGAAACAAGAAGGAGAAAGTCTTCAATGTCAAAGACGAAAACTTGCCAACTTACCTAATTTAGACCAATGTTTGTTTATGTGGTTCAAACAAAAACATCAGTGTAAGCGGACCCATACTGAAAGAAAAAGCTGAAAAGTTCGCTAATTGGCTAAAAATTAAATAAATTCAAGCCAGCAATGGCTGGTTAGAGAATATTAAGAAACGTCTGATTTACCCTTTAAAAAATGTGCGTGCGTAAGCAAATCAGTTTGCCAAGAATCTAAATCTGAATTACATAATTTTTTTGCTAAGTAACTAATATGCTAAAAATTTAAATGTTTATAGTTTATAGTTATGTAAAATTATCTTTTTACCGGGAAGAAACTGAGTGCTGCGACACAGCTATTTGCTAAAGTAGCAAGCAGGGCTTCAATGATATTATGTATTCGGTATTTTAAAACAATAAAACATTTTGTATTTGTATTTTGTATAGTTTAGTGAATGATTATGATCCCAATGATGTTTTTAACGCTGACAAAACGGGTCTATTTTTCAAATGTCTTCCCGACAAAACATTAACATTCAAATATGCCATGGAGGAAAGCACAGCAAAGAACGACTTACGATTCTGCTTTGTGCAAATTCTACGGGCACAGAAAAACTGAAACCTTTAATTATAGGCAAGTCAACAAAACCTCGGTGCTTTGCAGGCCTAAGATGGATTATGAATGAATACCCATGGATTATGAAGCCAATAAAAAAGCACGGATGACAGCCGAACTTAAAAAAAACTTTTTTAAGTAGACTAAAACTTTGATTGTTTTTTTATTTATAAGAGTTTGTGACGTGTGCAATGTGAATAAATAAATATGATTATTTAAATTTCTGTATTTTATTGAAACAATCCTTCTGACGCATTCGAGTTAAAATAGGAACATGGTTACATACATACATATGTCTATATTGACCTATCCCTAACATAGACCCTTGAGAGCTTAAAACCTTTATAACCTTAAATATTTTTTTGTTTCCCTTGGACTTTAACTTATCGAGATTCTACTGTATATATGTATGTATGTATATTTCTTTGGCACGTCCTAGAGTCTAAATAGCTTGTCCTATTTTCAATAGATTTGTATTTGTCGTAAGAGTGGCACGTGGTACATCAAAATAAAAAAAAGGAATTAAGGATGATATACAGGTATAATGATTTAGCAGTCGGGTTTTTTTGAACTTTCTTTTGACAACTTGTTTAAATATTACTTGCTAATCTTCGAATTAACTAGTACACTTTACCTACTGGAAGGTAACAGGGGCGAATCCAGGATTACATTTTGGGGATGGAATGTGAAGTATTCGGAGCTAGAGATAAAATCACAAGTAAACTATCAGTTCTGTAATATTCTTGAAAATTTGGTTGATTGATCAGATATCTGCCTACTTTTTTTTGTTTTGTAAAAAGGCAACTGAATTTATCGAAAAGTAAGAAAAAAAAGTTAGTTTTAGTTGAAACTATGGATTACTGTTCTTCTTCTTTTGGGGATCTTTTTCTTTTGTCTTTCCCCTGAATTATAGTTCAAATTAATATAATTGATTACAGTTAATAATTAATTCTCGATTTTCATAACAATTTCTAGGCGTGGGACATTACAAACCGTCTCCCCGAAGCGGACGCTTACATCATGAAAGCGGAAGCTACGTCATTGCGCGCCGCCGGAAGTGATCCTAACAACCCTAAAGTTCTAGCTGTCAACCTACAGAAGGCTCAGATGGTTGCCATGATAGTTGCCTTGATTAACGCAAGAGATGCAAGGAATAAACGGTAAGCTATCCCCCAAATATTACATTTGTGAAAATGTTGTTATCCAGTCTTACAAAATTAACAGTTTAAATTAAATCTCGTATTTTACAAATTATTTACAATAAAATATGACATTAGTTTGGATTATAATATTGTATTGGATTACGAGTAATTGGAATAAATTTTACTTTTCTAATTTCAAACACTTTTACGCACAGCCGTAGTCTTAGGGTCTTAGGGTGGATTTCCGGAACAAACATTTGAATTTATCCTAACTCCGGAAATCCACTCGCAAGTTGGATTTTTGGGGTGAATTAACGGAATATCTCAATGTGTTTTTCATTTTCTTAACCATTTTCATTTTTCATTTTTTTGTAGGTTAAATTTATTTTATAGGGTTTATAGGTTAAATTTATTTATTAGCAGGATTATGATGCGCATCGTAAGTAGGTTATGACGCTGTCTTTGTAAATTTTTATGGTTGCGCCATAAAAGCGAATGTTTGAGTTATATCGATTTTAAGCGATTTTATGCGTATATTTTTGTAGCGAAATTACATTATTAAAGCGGAAGCACTGTGCGCCGTCGGAAACGATCCGTGAAGTCTCTAACCCGTAAGTTAGCCTCTGGCCTAGCATCCCCTTCATAGAGAAGACACGCGCCCAGCAGTAAGATGCTATGGGTGGATACGTATACGCAAAGAAGACGATTATGTTTTTGATCGTCTATTTATTAAAATGTTCGTGATATTGTTAAGTAAGTCAAATTTTAATTGATTGTAACTCACGACAATCAGTCGAGTCCGTCGCGCCGGTTACAGAGCGCGTTCGGAACTCATCTTCAGAGTGTTTAGTGCGAGTTTTCTTGTATTTACAATCGTATTGGGGTAAACTTAATTTTTTATGGTATTTAAAAGACTTGTTTCATAAATGTATGGCCCTCCGACCAGATGGCCAAATCTGTTATTTGAATTGTCTCAGAATTACAATTGGATTGTGCCAAAATGGCCGTTTCGACATAGAATAGATCAGAATTAGTATGAAAAATTCCGTTTTGTTTAATACTAACTGTGGCCTATTCTATATCAAAACAGCCATTTTGGCACAGTCCAGTTGTAATTCTGAGACAATTCAAATATCAGACTGACCACCAGGACAGTGTACAGGATACCTACAAGTAAAAACGTTAGGGATTATTAATATTTAATATATTAACCGAATTCAAAATAACGTAACTTATCGCAGTGTACAAAATTAATTTCTAATCAAATTATTTCCATGTTATTTATGCAAAAAGGTGATATTCGCGTTTTTATTGTGTCAGTTTTGACATTTGTGACAGGCGGTACAATTTATAGACCAATGTGACCTTTGGAGTCAACCAGGATACATAAATTTCCTAGGGATGCCATAATTCTACTACAATTCACAGAATTGAGATATTTTTGTACTCAATGAAGGATGCCTCTGACACATTTGTCATTAATACACAGTATTAACCACATCTTTAGGCATCTTTTGTTAGACGTACACCGTCCTGGCCGAAAATCTAACAAGTCTTTTACTAAACCTTTGACGCTAGGTGGTGCTGTTTTGTTTCCACGAAACTTAGTTTACGTCTACGCGATGGAGTAAGTAAGAGAAGTTACACCATAAAACCACCAATTTACAATTTTATGGTGTATACACCATAAAATCAAAGCTGGAAGAATTATTCTCGCTTGTTCCCCACGAACGCCACCCACGCGGTGGCAGACGGTCACACTTAGGGCTATCGACCCCCACATACGACAAATGGGGACAGACGGGAATATTTTATTCCCACCTGCCACTGAGCTTAGCTATCCATCCCCGCGAGGAATGTAGCCTGAAGCGTAAATAACACAGATTTATTATGACATCTAAGTGTGATCTTACGTCATAAAAGCGTGAGATAAAGTCATCAAATCGTCAAGCGATTTCTTATGTCGTCATAAAAGTTAAACTGTGTGTAAAAAGTATTTAAGAATTGTTGTTGGCGTTACATTTAATTAAATTTCTCTTATTTTGCAGTAATGAAGAAAACAGTGAGCCTTCGAAATTAAAACACAAAGTGTACTTCTTGAGACCAACATTACCGTATAGGTATGTTATTAATTTCCTTCCTATTGGCTTACTAATTGACCGAGCGAACGAACCAAGCGAAGTGTCTCTGATTCGGGTCTGACATATTTTTCATTCATCGATCAGTTAGTATGTTCGTGTGTTGAAATTTCGTATTTGCGTACACGTCGTATTCTCCAAGCAGTCATGATGACACTTGTGTGTGGGTTCTACGTATGTTTAGATTTTTTTATTCATTAGGGATGATTTATTTCTCCAAAAATGAGGGAATCTTGCTACGGTGCCATTTACTGGCCGATTTCAATAATATTTGGTACAGACATGTAGAATATAGAATAGCATATAATTATTACTAGAAAATATTACATTTACATTCAACTTATATTACTAAACAATATATAAAATTAGACTAAAGTTTAATGTGGAACATTAACACAATTAAGGTTCCTGAATATAAAGAAATCAGTCAAGTGGTTGTCGTTATTTTTATTAAATCGCGAAAAATAGAGGTCATCAGTTCGCTTAACAGAAACGGAAATTCAGTCATAAATAAGTTTGAAAACATGCTCTCCCTGTCTCTCTAGTAAGGATTAAGCGGATTGTTTTATTTTTTTACCGACTTGTCAAAAAAAGAGGAGGTACTTAATTCGACTACTTTCTTGGAGACTTTTTAAATGTTTCTTACTAGATTTCTGAGAGACTTGTATGAAATTAATTACTTTCTATGAAATCATCTGTTTCAGATTATACGGCACCCTAGTCGGCAACGAAAGGGTCTCAACAGACCAAACCGTAGAAATGTTACTACAGAAGGAATCCTCAAAACCTCATATACTAGTTCCGGAATCATTGAAACAAATGTTTCGATCACAGAAAGATTTACAAAAAGACATGTTAGGTCACTGTCTACTGCTCAGTCTGACGTTTATGGACCTCTGTATATATAAGGACCAAGAAAGGATAGCGAAGTTGCTTGAAAAGCGCGCGTGATAATTATAATTCAATTCAACATGTAAAATATATGTTTTGTTAAATAAAGTATAAATAGTATAATTTATTAGAGTATAAATAAATGAGGTATTTTAAAAGACATGTGTGTTTAATACTACGAACCTTTCCAATTATCAGGTACGCGTGAACACTCGTATCGTTATGCCAAACAAATACGCCTGTAGGGATACTATAGGCAGAGACCGAATAAACTTAAGGGACTTTTATTACTTTATGGTTGATCTTACATAGAAAAATATAGTAAATAAAAATACTATAAATTCACTGATAATATTACAGTTTATACCAGCCACAGTTGTGTATCAGGTTGTCTTCTTGGACATGGGCCTCCTCTACTCTTTTAATTTATATGCTTGCATATAAATAATCAAGAGTAGTATGTTGTTCGTCTCTATCGATTTCGCGCCATTTATAAGCGCTTCCCATGTAGTTCTTATTTCTAGTTAAATTATTATCCTACCCTCATTTCTTCTTCACGAAAGTGACGGCTAATTTCTGTCTCTATTCTATCTTTATTTATGGTTTCTGCGCTATAAACGCAATAATGCCAATGTCATTCTCCTTGTAGTGGATAACGATGAGGGAGGAAGAAGCACGCATCTGATCCCAAACGTCATACACAGCTAGGCATTTGACCACAAATTCGCACGACCACGGAAGTCAGCGATACTGTAGCCCTAGATGGAGCTAAAACTAAACACCTAATAACGCATGCGTTATAAGGTGTTTGGCGACAGATTTTACAATTTGATTGTGGTAGCTAGCCAGGCGAGCGATAGGAAACGCCCTACCACTATGCGAACGTACCAAGATTTTCCCGCGTTCGCTGAAAAATTGGTATCTTCGCTGTGTATTTATTGCAAAACTAGTGATTCTAGTTTTGATGTATAATAATATTGGATCATTAACCAATAATGTCTTGTTTATGTTTAGAAGTGTGGGACATAGAAATAAAGAGGAAATAACGTGATTTTTCTGTTCGCTGGAAATCTCTATAGAAATTCTAGTAGTCTTGTAATCCGCTTTACTAGGGCATACGACATGACGACATCACCACGACGGCTTTTGATTTTTCCAATTGATTAATTCTTAACTTGAAAATTGAAACAACTTGAGAACTGGCACAATGCACAGATTGTGATGGCCAATAAATGAAGAAGAAGAAAAACCGTATCCAACCAAATATTTGTGTTTATTAAGTGGAGAAACTTAAGCGAGTATGTTTTTAAACTGCTTCTAACATTGTAAAAAATGTTTGCTTTTAATTTTTAGGGTTCTGTCGAATTTCAAAGGTCGGTATTTGATAGTAAGATCATAGGAGAGAAAAAATAAAACTGCTTGGTATTGCTTCAGTTGGACTAAAAAGTGTTTATTTGATAAAATACAACGAGCTTACTTTTTACAACATTTTACTTCTATTAATGACAAAAGAAAACAAACAAAACCCTTAAAGCAATAATAATATACATAAATACGATGGTATCAACTTCAAACGTATTATAAGTAACTAACGTAAATGCAAATCTAGGCAAGATCATTACAAATCAGTATAAATTTCTAAAATAATGAAAAATAATATTTAATGATTAAAAATAATTATATTTATAAAGTTACACCGAGAAGGTTCTAATGCAAAAATTCTCTATAGATCACACATACACTTTTGACCTAACCAAAGTTGAATTTTGTATTTAATACTGATATTATCGTTTTGGAAGAACTAGAAAATATATTTACATTTTTTTTTATATTACGCCAACATTATAATTTTATCGCCTGGATCTCTGTGATCATCGCAACCAACTGTTTCACGAAATAATACATCCTAACAAAGTGAAACAAACGGAACTTGTAATTGCTGTGTAACGACCAACAAATTCTCAGAAATGTCGTGTGAAAACCAACTGAATCATATTATCAACTGCTGTGTAAAAAGTTCGATCTTGTATTCTGGGTTTGTCTAAACTGAATTTCATATATGTAGCCTATTTCAGGTTGTATTTGTGGTATGTAGGAAAATATACTCTATTGTAACATTGTGGGCTGGTGATGTGGATAACTATTGTCATTTCAATAATATTAAAAAAAAAACTATTTTAAAATAATATATAAAAGATATAGACAACACCAGAGAAAATAAAATTAAATGATCATCTCTCTGCCCAGTCATTAAGGGGGTTTGACCCTGACAATAATTCCTTTGACGCTGAAACTTTGCAATTTGATAGAGTAATGCCTAAAGTTCACAGTTGACGAAGAATTTACATTTTAATTTTTTTTAATTGTATTTGTACCCAAACATTAAAATTAATAAATAAAAAAAGCTGAATTCTTCATATTTAACGTTATTACATCTGACTTCAGTTTCATATACAGAGGAATTATTTTAAGTGTCCACAGGGGTATGAGTATAAAGCGGGAATACTTTATACCACTATGGATATGCTTCTTTAACTGGAATAGTAAAGCTATGTTGTGGTGTCTTCAAATGTTTAAAAGTTGGAGTATTAATTATTAAACTTATTGCATACGAGTAAGAAACTTACATATAAGATTTGATTTGATATTAAAATTAAATAAAAAAGGATGAGGAAAACTAAGAAGCAGATTAATGAAGTTAAGTTGACCACAACACCAGTTTGAATAGCTCTGTAGAAACCTAATAACATTGTAAAATTACCAGTCTATTGTAGTAAGTATATTACAATAAATATGTACAATTAATGTTACATATAACAGCACCCATGACATAAAAACCAATAATCCTCGCGTTCAGATAGGTACGTCGCCCGTCATACTTTATCGAAAACGAAAACGAAATATAATTGTATATCTATAATATCACTGTTCTGTATAAAATCTGTATAACATTGTATAACTATTGTACTATTGGCTTATTGAGTTATAAGGAAAATTGTATCATTATGGCATCCTGTAGCAAAAGAAGCAAACGGGCGACGTATCTAGACGATTCGACACAAAACTCTTCTTATAATAAAATCTGTGAAAATAAAACTCAATCCAGATTACAAGATCATTAATCTAATATGTCATCTTTATAAAAAATTCAACAACACTTATTTTTATTGCGGAACTTTAACAAGTCTATTGTTCAATATTCGACAGCGGTTGGCGCGAGTGGCAGTGTACCTACTAGTTAGTACTCCTGTAGGTTAATTACTACTTTAAATCAAATATATATAGGCCATCATATGTTGGCTACCAATTATTTTATACCTACGCCTATGTCTATTTATATTATAAAATAAAAAAGAAGTATATAGATAAAAATAATAATAAATTACGATTATACAAAAACGCCGAAAGAGTAGTGTTATTGCACTAGGGCTGCACTATCTGCAGTTTGATTATTTTATGTGTAAATAATACGAAATAAAGACTTAACTTTTATATAGAAAAAGGACAAATTAATAATGTTTTAAGACTACGGTAAAATGGAAGACATCGAAATAATTCGTAGCCAACGCTTTAGGGAACTTAATTGTCTAAGCTCTTATACATGCATGGGTTATAGGTAATATATTCCAGATATATAAATGTTTGAAAACATGCTATTCTTTTTTTACTACAGTGCGACGAAAGAAAATGTGAATTTTGGATATTTACAATTTAGATATAAACGGTTTTAAAAACGGCGATATTTTGTGCGGTGGTGATATAATAGTTTAATAAATCACAATTAACACAAATATCCCTATTTAAACCGCACTATCGCTCTGAACGAAAGACACTAAAATATAAACAAGTAAGTAATAAAATATGTTGAATGAGTTGATTTTCATGTGTAAAATTGCGGCCATCAATTTAAAAAAAAATCAGCGTGCTTTGGAATATGGAATATTCACTTAGATGTAGGTGTTCATAAAATGAAAAGTATCGATGACTATGGATATGCAAGAGCGGAACGCATTTCCGAATGTCTTCTAGTTATTATTATTTTTAGGCGAAAAATACAGTAGAGTATTAGATATTTAAAAAAATCCGCAAGTTCTGCGTGTAGGAAGAATTACGTTTATGTCAATTATTATTTTAATCAGTTATTCTTCCCATCGGCTTCTTGCTTTTTATTATCGTTATTTATTCGAAACCAGGTTTCCTAAAACGAAAAAATAATCTGTTTTCGAATCTGGTTTCATACTTTCAGTTTCGAAGGTGACCAATGGGTTCTTAGAAAACCAAATGTTTCTCCATGGTCAATTTGTTCTAAAAACCAGAAAGACAATTGGAAATTTGTTACCATCCCTGGTACTTAAAACCGATACCTTAGTTTTGAAAATTAACGACGACTTTTGCGTTATTACATTAAATTTTTCATGAGATCACAAATAAATGCATTCGAAAAGGAATCAGTTGTGAAATGTGTCAATATTTTTGATCACTTAAAAGCTATTAGTTACATTCAATTATTATTGCACATTTAGCTTGATTTATTTTATTAGATAAAATTTGAAATCATACTCTGACTTAAGTTTTTATTGTTACTTTTTTACGTTTATTAGTTACATACTTGCCAAAATTTACAAAAAATAAATTGAATATTTCAAAAACGTACTGTAAAATAAGAATTCCTTTAAAATTTATTTGTAAAGAAATATAAAAAAAAAAAAACCGAATAATAATTGAATATAATCTCGTATTTACTCGGCAATGTATCAGTTTCACTTACATTGTCCAAATACATACATATTGTATTTTATACAATTGACGAGTTACATACATTACGCAAAATTCACTTTACTCGCAATCTTATTCTCTCCTTTTCATATCTTTAACAACTTAAAATACACAAAAAGTACCGTTTATTTATTGATTATTGTTAATTATTATGAAGAAAATGATTACATATATTTTTTATTTTATTATGTTAAAATTGCACTGCGTCGCAACTCTGTCTGTCATAATCGACTCTTATAGTATAATGGTATGGAATTTAATTCCATCGTACGCTTCCAGTAGACAAGAATTGGCAGAACGGATGCGCGGAAACTTATCCTATGGTTGACGTTGACATACAAAACAGAGTTTTAATATTACGTATCTGCAAGGCTAGGAACATGTATAAAACCTAATCTTAGCAAATTCACTGCAAAAAAAGAAACATGCAGCTCTGGCTTTTTTGGACGGCAGCTTTAGATCCATAGATATGTCCAATTCACCATCTCTGCAAGGGTATAAGAAGACGATACGATTTCTTAAAAGTAGGTATCGAGAAAAGCAAACCGTGCTCTACAAATTATGTTACAAAACACATAATATAGGTACACTTCAAATGGTAGAACTAAATTGTCTAACTTTAGGTATACATACACGTAATTGAGCAAACTTAACAAAACAGTGAGCAATTTCTAACAGAACAGCCAAAAGTCTCTTCAAAACCATAATTTCATATTCCAAAACCTTTTTATAAACGATAATAATGAAGCAATTGTTTTTATACAAATACTCGCCTAAATACTGTAAAACATTACACAGAGTTCGATAGATTCCTAATTTAGAGGCGAATACGAAGATATACGAACGGTAACATTAGGTAATCTGAATTAGCACTACTATTACTTGCAACACTGCCTGGGTTGCTATTTCCCCAATGATATGTATTTACAATAACCACGCTGAATAAGAAATAAACTTTTCATGTGCCTGAATCACAACGTTTCGACAGACTTTAGAGTACTTCAGATAATTGCAGTAGAATTAGTTAGATATAAAAGTGATGATTCAAATTCAAAAATGTCAAAAATTCAGTAAATTTTCTGCTCAGTCTAAAGTCTATCGAAAAGAGGACGTTTTTTTTCTACGGAGATGAAACAGAATACATGTAAAATCACTTCCAGTCTCCGCCACAGAATAATATGCAAAAAGTAAATAATACTATTCACTTAGACACATCGCAAGTACCACGCTAACTTTAAGACTATTTCACATGTACCTTTTAATAATATTGTTTGTAATAAATGTATAAAATATCATCTGTAATCTCTGTATACTTAATCACTTTGTTATATTTAAAATTAAATCCATTTGTATCGGTATAAAAATCTAATAAGTATAAATCTGAGGTTAGTATTCGGCTATGGCACTGTGTAGTGTTTGTAATCAAACTTTGTACTGGCATCGCGCCGCCGCGCACCGCTCGCATTCAAAACTGTAACATCCTGTATAAAAATACTTATCGACTATTATTGTATAAGGCTGAGTTTGTGGTATATTTAAAAATATAATTATTACTTTATCTGTGAACTGAAAGCTAGTTATTGCTGGGTGCGGCGACGGCGCGAGCTCTCCGGAGGATCACCGCGTCATGTGGAAAACCATTCACAGAAGATAAATGTATATAATTCTCTTCGATAATGGTGTCTTTTCGTTTGTAAACCTCCAAAAGTTTGATAGGAAAATCAATTAGGAAAATTAAAACTTCGCGGAACTCGCTACCACTCCGACTTCCGATGTTTTAAAATCCGGTGTTTATATTGAAGTCTCGGGCTTTGTAACTTTTATCGTAAGTTTAATCGGTTTATTTATGTTTCCGAGTAGCCTTTGAGAGTTGATGATATTGCTGAAAACTGATCAATGGCAGTCGTTTTTTGTATTTGCTTTAAAATTCACTTTCGAAGGTCAGAATGATTGCGCTCACAATTTTCGTAATAACGGTCCAATGCTTATTTTCGTGAAATCAAAGTACAAAACACAAACAACTGAATTGCAACCTCTCTTCATCTTAAATCATAAAATGGTATCCAAGAATGTGACTCCCACAATCCGTCCTAACTACATCTATCAGTTAATTAACATTTCATATTATGCGGTAGGAAAACGAAACCATCACAATAATATAGTAAAATAAGCTATATAAGTCGTCTATACATACAAACAGAGATGTTTAAAAACGATAAAAAATCGCTTTCGAGGTGTCCCATCGCCGTTCTGTTTATAGTCGAAACGACTCGCCGTATTGAAAACGAAAGTGCAATAAGATTGTCAGATATATCACATATATCTTCTGTTCTATGTACCATTATATACATGCGTTCGCATATCAATTATTGAAGTCTAGAATGTGGACGTGAAATAACCAAGGACGCTCGCGACCTCAGGACACCTCGCAAACGCAGCAGATTCAAATATAATCTTTATTCTCTTCGTCCTAAAAGCTAAGTTATTTCGCGATGAATGGTCGAATTGCTTGGTAATTCGAAGTTGAGCTAAGCTAAAATAGAAATAAGATTACTCTGGCATACCTTCGTTCCCGGATCAAACTACGGCAAAGCACTTGCGTCATCACACTTTACCTAATGGTAAATTTACTAATCTCACTCTTATAATAATTTTATCATCATTGAATCAGTCGAGGAGGGTTGACCCGCTATTTTTAGCGGTTAAAAATAAAAAAGGGCTACATCTAGATTCTCTAGACCTTCTTGGTAAAATTTTTCCCAAGCAAACTGATGTGATATTAATTTCATTTAAAAATCAGTCGAAATTGTCCAATAATAAAAATAAGCTCGTACAAAATATCTTTAATTGACATACCCCTTTTAAAAAAATTTAGGAACATAAAACGTTAAAGTTTGGCATTTTTAAGTCGACATATAAAAATTAGAATACACAAACGAAAATTTCAACTCATTCACTCGATCCAATGGTCGACAGTTCAAGACATACGTTTTACCGCTAAGTGAGCGTATAGACCTAACCTACCTAGCTATCACAGTCCTTTCTCAGTCTGACCCTTTCCACATAAATGCAACTCTGCGATTCTCAAAAACTGGTAACAACTATACATACCTACTAGCCCAACTACTATACATAGAAGCTGGAGGAAATGATTCAAAAATCTATTTACTATTTGGCACCTACGGCGTAACTCACGCGCTGTAATCTCAAATTCGTTCAGTTATTCAGTAACAGAAACTGTAGTAAGTACTTACAAAGAAACAATGCTGATGGCAAAAGGTAACCTACGTTTTTGGTCTGCATTCATGCTTCTGTTCCCAACCGTGTCCTCATTATCAGTCCCGTTGACGTCCCTATCTCTCGCCCGAGAGCTTATGCGTAAAGTCTTATTTAATGATATTTTGAGCATCACGAATTCATCGAACTCTCTACACTCCCCGGCATTCTTCCCTCGACACACGTAAATAAAATTAACTTAATAAACCTACACGATATTCAGTATATTAATTACGAGCGGGCGCAATAACGCACCGAAAACATTCATCGCGAAATATCGTCATATATCGGTAAACGTTCAAATTCTTACTCTTAAATCTGAACTCTCTTTAAACTCTAATCTCCGGTCGGATCCCGCCGGACGTCGGCGCTCCGACCGCAGTTCACCGAGAGTCCTAACTCTTACGTGGTAACTTAACAATTACGGGGCAAAAACGCTAAATGTAGCGTGTCCTCGGTAACGGTAGAGGCGAGGCGGGCCCGCCGGCGACGGGCGGCGCGCTCGCTATGTACAGGTCGAAGCTCGGTAACGCCGGTCGTATACTGTGTTCGTGCGGCGGCGGTCGCTCAGTAAAGGCGCTCCGCGGCGTACAGGTCGTGGTGCAGCTGGTGCGGGTGCGGCGCCGGCGGCGGCCAGCGCGGGGGCGCGGGTCACTGCGCCGGCAGGCATCCGCCCGGCGTCGGCTTGAACTCTGCACCCGCGCCCGGGAACTGCTGGAAGGGCGGTGCGTAACACTGCGGGAAGTACAGCTCCGGCTTCACCACGGCCGAGGCCGGCGGCAGCGGTCGCGGCGTCTTGTTCGCGTCCGCGCGCCGCGCTTTCGCCGCGTGCGGGTTCATGTGGTTGTCTATGTGCTTCTTCACCTCCGGCTCGGTGGCGAACCGTCGCCGGCAGTTCGGCATCGGGCAGCAGAACGGCCGGTCGCCTTGGTGCGTACGCGTGTGCTGGTCGAGGATCGCCTTCTGCCGAAAGTCCTTCCCGCATTGCGTGCATTTGTACGGTTTTTCGCCAGTATGGATGCGCAGGTGCTGATTGAGGATAGTGCGCTGCCGGAAGAACCGAGGGCAGTACACGCAGCCGTACGGCTTCTCGTTCGTGTGGATGCGGAGATGTTGCGTGAGATGCGACTGCTGGCGGAACCGCTTGCCGCACTCGGGGCACGGGTAGGGGCGCGACTCTATGTGGATGCAACCGTGTTGCAGCAACGTTGACTTCTGCTTGAACTCCTTCTGGCAGATAGGGCAACGCACGTAGAGTGGCATGGCGCGTCCGCCAAGCACGTCCGGCAACTTGCCACCCTTGAGGTACTGCAGCGAGAGGCCGGCGCCGAACACGGCGTGGTTCAGCCCCTTGGTGTCCTTGAAGTAGGCAGGGTACTGCGCGGTGTCTCCGGGCGAGAAGCACGAACCGCGTTGCTCGCCTCCCGCTTCCGCATCTCCAAACTGCGATTGGATCTCCTCCTTGTTCTCGTCTGGCGGGTACGGCACATCCTGAGGCCATAGAGTCGGTGTTGTGCCGTTCTTGAAGATGAGGTGCGGCGATACATCTGCAACAAAGGAACGCACGGTCAGTCGACGGCGCGGGAGGTCGTGCCAGGGGTCACCGACGAGTAGGTTAATGCGACGGGACGGTTACGGGAGCGTCCGGTGGTCGGTTCCGCGTCTCGCGAGCGCGAGAGCACCGCAATAATTTGTCAAAAAGGAAGGCCAATGGATGCGAGACCGAATCGAACGTGCTGGGGCGGCGGGAGCGCGTGCGACGCCGGCAGTGCGCAGGCAGTGCGGGCGGCGCGCGCGGGGACCAGGGAAGGGCATATATGTGTGAATAGCGCTCGCCTTGGTGTGTGCGGACGTGCTGGTTCAGGATGGCCTTCTGGCGGAAATGTTTGCCGCACTCGACGCACGTATATGGCTTCTCACCGGAATGGATGCGCAGGTGCTGGTTGAGGATCGCGCGCTGGCGGAAGGAGCGTGGGCAGTACACACACGCGTACGGCTTCTCGTTGGCGTGGATGCGGAGGTGCTGCGTGAGGTGCGACTGCTGCCGGAACCGCTTGCCGCACTCCGGGCAGCCGTACGGCCGCGAGTCCGTGTGGATGCGCTCGTGCTGCAGCAGCGTCGACTTCTGCTTGAAATCTTTCCCGCAAGTCAAACACTTGAACAGTCGTAGCTCCGAGTTCGGATTGTGCTTGCGCGGCTTCGGCTGCTCCGGCTGTACTATATCCGGCAGGTGCCTCAAGTCGGGCGTTCCGTATTGGTCTAGCGGACCTTCAAGTGATAGCACGCCCCCGTTCTGTTTCAAGTAATGTAGGGGAAATCCACCCGTTCCGAGCATGTGGCTTGTCGGCCTCGTCTCTTTGAAATAAGGCGTATATTGCTGTTGCAAATCTGGCTGTGGTACGAAGCAGGGCGCTCGATCTAGATGGTCCTGTGTCGGTGCCTGCGGCTGCGGCTGGTTTTGTAGCTGTTGCTCCACTTGCATGTGCTCGGGGGAGGTCTGTTGTTGTTGTTGCTGCTGTTGTTGTTGCTGTGCTTGTTGTTGCGCTTGTTGTTGGGCTTGTTGCTGCGCCTGCGCGAGCTGCTGTTCGTCGACGGCGCCCGTGGGGTCGGGGGGCGGAGGAGCGGGTGGATAGGGCGAGGGCGCGGGAGACGCAAGCTGCGGCTCGGGCTGCGGCGACGGTCCGCCGGGGCTTTGGTGCTGCATGGGTTGGTACCCGCCGTCCAGCACGGCGCCCCCCCACTGGGTGCCGGGTGGTGCTCGCTCAACGCCATCCTTGTACAGCACATACGGCGCTGTCGTATCTGGAAATAAAACGAAAATATATGTTAACAGTGCATTTTTAAGAGAAGAAAATATTGTTGACTGCACGTGGTACAAAATAAATCTAGAGTTGAAAAAGTTTTGCCATTTTTGGAGACGTGTTACGTTGCATGCTTCGTATGTAACATGAAGTGTACCTGCCTGTGCTTGGTACATTTTTAACAATAGTTCAATCATCTAAGTTCCAGACTTATAAAGTTGATACCCGAAAAACAGTTCGTTTCTAACGTGTCATAGGGCACATTTATCGCGTCAGTCAGTGTTGACTATAAATCGTGGGTAAATCGCTTTGGAACGGGCGATGGCGTGTCTGGGAACCAGTGAAGGATGGAGTTGCGACGTCGCGTGAGGCATGCTACCTTCCTAGACTAGACGGAGACGGTCTAGTCTGGTGCAGGCTTACGGGGAAGAATTTAATAAAATGTCACATTTGGTACGGAGCGAGACATTTCGGTAGTAACCGCATGAAGAGCTTTATAATGGAACAAAATATATCGCGAGCGGTTGTCGCAGTGTCAAGAATGCTATAGTTAGGGTTGTTGCAATTCAATTTTTATTTAAAATTATGGTACTTAGTTTGTTTACTCGCATGTAGATGGCATTTTATTAGTACACATTTTCACGTTATAGTAGGTAATATTGATAAACTAGCTAGGCACCTAGTGTTGATAATATAGATAAACTAGCTAGGCACCTAGTGTTGATAATATTGACAAACTAGCTAGGCACCTAGTGTTGATAATATAGATAAACTAGCTAGGCACCTAGTGTTGATAATATTGACAAACTAGCTAGGCACCTAGTGTTGATAATATAGATAAACTAGCTAGGCACCTAGTGTTGATAATATTGACAAACTAGCTAGGCACCTAGTGTTGATAATATTGACAAACTAGCTAGGCACCTAGTGTTGATAATATAGATAAACTAGCTAGGCACCTAGTGTTGATAATATTGACAAACTAGCTAGGCACCTAGTGTTGATAATATAGATAAACTAGCTAGGCACCTAGTGTTGATAATATAGATAAACTAGCTAGGCACCTAGTGTTGATAATATTGACAAACTAGCTAGGCACCTAGTGTTGATAATATAGATAAACTAGCTAGGCACCTAGTGTTGATAATATAGATAAACTAGCTAGGCACCTAGTGTTGATAATATAGATAAACTAGCTAGGTACCTAGTGTTGATAATATTGACAAACTAGCTAGGCACCTAGTGTTGATAATATAGATAAACTAGCTAGGCACCTAGTGTTGATAATATAGATAAACTAGCTAGGCACCTAGTGTTGATAATATTGACAAACTAGCTAGGCACCTAGTGTTGATAATATAGATAAACTAGCTAGGCACCTAGTGTTGATAATATAGATAAACTAGCTAGGTACCTAGTGTTGATAATATTGACAAACTAGCTAGGCACCTAGTGTTGATAATATAGATAAACTAGCTAGGCACCTAGTGTTGATAATATAGATAAACTAGCTAGGCACCTAGTGTTGATAATATTGACAAACTAGCTAGGCACCTAGTGTTGATAATATAGATAAACTAGCTAGGCACCTAGTGTTGATAATATAGATAAACTAGCTAGGTACCTAGTGTTGATAATATTACACACGAGGTTACTTCTACTAATTAAATCAATATTTCAACTATCAGGTGGTCAGATACTACTTGTAAAAATACCATTTTATAAGATAAAAAGTAAATTTTTAAATTTTAAAGCCCCGACAGCGCTATTTTGTGGGAGCGGTATCTTGAATTCGAAACTTATCAAGTATTCTACTAATCGAGCCCTTTCATTTGATTTCATAGCTAAGAACACTTCCGACTAATTCACCTTTCAAATAAAAAAAAAACAAAATGGTTTCATCCGTTTGGGGGCTTCGATGCCACACACACACATGTAGCCACGTCCAACTTACAACATCCCGTCGTTTTATCGTCGGGTTAAAAACTTAAATTTAGGTATTGCCATATCTAAATTTAAGACTAACACAGATCATCATGCTCTAGAATCCACGTTGCGATCAGTTTCTAACGATTCACTTTCCATTGCGTTTAGCTCGAACATTAGGCGGGAAACGCCATTTTCTTTTCCTTGGGGAAACTCATATGCAAATGGCTGTCCAACGATCATGGTGACGTACGGATTATCAAGATGAGTTTATTCATAGACAATAAGATTATTTTTCTTTTATAGAAAGCAGGTAGGTATGAGATAAAAGGACTAACCAGATCGCCTCGTTATTCAGCGGGACAACGCGGCCAGCATTTTGGGAACGTTGCCAAATATTACCCCAAAATTGACCAACCCATAATATTTTTTTATATCCATGTTTCAATTATATTTCTTTAGTAATAATAGAATAGTCTTGAACAATATGTAACAGCCTTATTAATAAATGCGTCATAACTTTAATTGTCCTTGGTCTTGTTTTGGCGCGTGACGTTCTGCATTGGTTAAAACAAGACAAAAGGAAATTAAAATGACTACAAGTTTATTAATAAAGCATTAAAAGTAGTTATAATGTATTTAGGAAAATTTATTAGCATTATCGCAAAACCTTCTTATACACTTAAAAATTATATTGAAGAATTATAATATATATATTATGAAAGAATTTAGTTTAAGTTCTAGGCGAATCAATATCGACATCACATAATGGCTAGTAAGTAGGAAAATTCTGCCTACATTAGACTATGTGAGGTAAATAACAGCGTTAATAGTTCATCAGTACTTACTCTTTTTACACACTTTCAAAAAAGAAGAGACAATAGTCAATTCGCCGGCATTTTTATTGGTTTGACTTTTAAAACAAAATAACTGAAAAAAAAAAAATTCGGCGCCGTCACAGAAGTCGGTAATCACTTATTTTAAAGATCTTGTGCTTTAGAAAAATCGATCGATTGATATTCATTTAAAAAGCGATAACATAACTAGTTAGTACTAGACGTAAAAAATATTAGGTACGTTTATATTGCAAGAGTTTGCGGTCGCCGGCTTAATGTGTACGAGTCAAATGCCTGTCAAAATAAATCCGGTTTGAAGTGTTGGTTGGCCCACTAACAGGTGAAAGATATTAAAAGATATTTAAAATCATATTCATCGCTATCTACAGCTCCCTTTGGTTTCAGTTCCTTGATCTATTGACATCTCATTTATTAAAATCGGGCGAAAAGCTTAGATTACAAAGCTAGACACCAAATTTAAATTATGACGTTCTAAAATTTAGGTTATTTATTTTGTATGGAGACTTTCTGCACTAAAAGTAAGTACATACATGTAAGTAGCTTAATAAAGTATTTACTTACTGAATATTTAATTTATTTGAACTTTTCTTAACTAAACTTGAACTGATACTAACAGTTTACGATTTAGTAATTTCTCGCCGGATTAAACTTAAGTCGTTAAAAGCTCGTTATCGATTAAGTAGTTTAAACAAGGAACGTTTTTTAACCTCTATGGCGTCATTCGTCATACGACGGCGACATTCAGCCTAAAAAGAGCGTTCTTGGTCGATGTCGGAAATGCTTTGGTGAAGTGTTGGTAAGGTAAGGTAGGCTAAGTACTCTAAAAAAACTGCTGTTTCATACATTTTGTCAAAAATCGATCAACTTTTTATATACTTCGATCTATATCTATATATACTATCGATTACTTTTTCGAATTCAGTGTTGATCCCATGGTGAAAGTTGTTCTAGGATGAGTATACTAACCCCCTTTCGAATAAAAATAAATATAATAACCATCGCTAAAACACATGAACACATACTACAATACAAGAATAATTGAGTATTTGTTAACCAAGAAAAATAAAGTTTCGGCGGCAAAATAATATGTAAAGCTCTAAAGTTCTGATTCTATGACAAGTCATTCAATAAGCTGTAATTACAAAGTTTTAAGCTACCATTGTTATTAAATAAACAAATTATCTAAAGTAAAGCAAAAAGTTCCACGTACATTCCATCTTAAAACTACAGATCGAAAATATAAGGCGAATATTTGATGAGGCCAAAATAAATCTTAACCGCCCAAAGACTCAGGTGCATCCTGTATCCATACAAGATTTATCCAGATCGTTTACCGCAGCATTAACACATAAATCACTTGTCACTATACAGACTACGCATCCTTCTCAACCCTTTTTTCCCATCCCTAACTTTAAGCCATGTACTTACATAACGCACATGACGTCTTTTTACGAATACGACTCGATTAAAAATAATTGTACTCACATTTATTTGAATTTCGAACACGTGCACATTTCCGTCCTACCCTCATGGAGAGCATGAGAACTTCGCGTAACCAG
The DNA here is from genome assembly GCA_947049295.1 of Ligdia adustata. NCBI lineage: Eukaryota > Metazoa > Arthropoda > Insecta > Lepidoptera > Geometridae > Ligdia > Ligdia adustata. Next base: position 11,852,801 of record OX346225.1, read on the forward strand.
TGACGTCAGAAATTATTATATATTACTTGTACATGCAAATATTTTATTTTCGTGGTTATATATGTTTTGCTAAACCTATGCCTTCGTTGAATGTTAAATGTCATTGATAATCGGTTAGAAAAATAATATTTTAAAAAGAGTTTGTTAGAAAAAACAGAAAAATATGATGTTAATTATATATAAAAAATGTGATAAGTTCCGCTTTCAAATATAAGCATATTTGCATATTTGTTTTGAAAGAATGTCTTGCTCTAAAAATTAATGAAATACCCATTCCCATGCTTTATCTTCGATAGAGAGCTGATAATTTGTAGAGATGTTTATTTAGAAAGGGGCTGTGCATTCCCATAGAAGTTGTACGTCATCCGAATACAGTAATTTAAAAAGGGTTAAGACAAAAAACGTTGATTCGAAATGACACCACATGTGGACGCAACGGAGCGGGTTATGAGATTCAAGATTAAGGGTCAAAACCACCATGTAATTATAAAATGCGATGTAATCGTCGATGAAATTTATTTCTTAAAGTACGTAGACATGCTTCCTGAAATATTTTTTATTCAGCATATTTTTTTTTGCAAAACTGTCCATATTTTTTGTGCGTATTGGCTTTTATAATCTTTCATTTTCCAGCATGTCATCAAGGGCGATCTCTCCTTTCTTACTTAGATTAAGTTAGTATTGATGTTGCAAACTAAGCTACCTGTACGAAAGTAAATAAATACATAACTTCTCGTATTATATCGACTATAATGTGCTTTGACACCACATCTTTGGTCATTACGGGTATACTTATACATACGAAGTAGCTGTCAAACGAAGATATGGTTTTTACGCAGCATTTTCTTCACATTTGATTATAAACACATGCTATGTTATTTGGTAATAAATCTCTGTCTATATTAAATCTGGGCTTTAAAAGCATAATAGTGCGAGCACTGAGCTGTTTTGTGAACAATAATCGAATGAAATCTATTGGCTAGGGGTTCTAGAAAGAATTCTGCTCAGAAGCTTTAGCGTAGTTATTCTATGTAAAGTAAATGTATGGAAATTTCAGCTTATTCTGATTTGCGCCTGAGACGCAGCACCAATCGAATACTGTTTGCTTCGAATTTCAAGGTCTTTAAGAACTTTTTGTTATGTTTATATTAAACTCGCGGTAGGATATATTGTTCGATTTACTTATGTGAAAATCCAACTATGAACTTCATAGTGTTCATAGTTCACATGTATGTACTTACCTAGTGGTAACAATTAAGTCAGATCCAGCCTAGTATGATTCGTACCTGTGACCTAAAGTGATAGGGCCTCCCCTCGCTTTAAAGTTTAAACTACATACCATGGATATCATATAACAACTACGAAATTGTAGAACATTACATAACACTACAGAAAATAATTATTTTGCCATTGATCTGTATTCAGACCCTAGACATCTTGCTTTCGAATCTAGTCTGCTACCACGGTGCAAAAAGCTCTTTGAAAATGTTCTTCGTTTCAAGACAAGGTAGCAACAAGTGTATTTTTTGCTTCATCAATTTAGTAAATGTGAGTTAGTAGGGTCGGTGCAAGAGACCGGTCCAGCAGGCTCGCCTCTCGTACAAGCTATCCTGCCTACAGTAGGTACTGATGGACAAAAAAACTACAGTGCTAAAGATTTGGAGCAGCATTTAGTTTCCATCCTAGGCAGCATCGACGCTTTAGGTAGGTACATCAGGCTGGTTACGGTCAAGCGCAAGCCAATAAATAAAGCTATAAGTTTAGATCTTATAGCTTCAAACATATTAATTTTATATTGAATTTACAACCTTGATCCTGCCAATAATGTGGGTCGGTGTCAAGTAAGACTGTAATTCAGGTTTAGAGCGTTTTTCAAGTCAAGTAAATCAAAATATAGTAAGTATACTTTCATTTTCTATCTGACAATCTTCACCTCTTTTTCAAAATAACCAAACCAGGTTTCTTAATGACGTCTGCCCGTAACCTGCGTTTGCGCACCGTACACGCTTCACGGATGGCCACAGCCGTCACCCGCTCAGCAGCAACGAACCACCGGATTATTGCAACAAAATTCATGCCTCAAAACCTTCACATATACCTTAACAGTAAGACTTACTTACTAAAATGGAGTGGCAAGAACCAAAGGCACCGTAAAGGTAATGCGGTCGAAACAAAATCGAACGGGTAAGATAATCTACATGAGTTTTTGTGGTTTGTCCCGTAGAATTTCGGACGATTATGATTTGATTGTGGTCTGACGTGACGTGGTGCTACGCATTTGAATAATTTAAATGTTAGTTTAGTTTTTGACAGGCCTAGGTAGAGTTCGTTCGTAGTAGCTGTGATTAATCTACCATGATATAGCATTCATCCATCATTTCTATTTCTTTAATTAACAATAAGCTTGATGGGACGAGCCCTTTAAGTGACCAGTTATAAATTAACCCCTTAAAAACTATTGTGTTTGGCAAACCGACAGCTGTATAAGTTAGCAAGTTGAAATAACAGTGGGATGGTTATATCAACTGTAGAACCGACAACAGTCGTGGTAGATGAGTTCTAGGAGTGTAGACCACAAACCCTATGCCCTGCAACAAAGTGGAGCGAAGACTTATAGATAGCACCAAATTTGGATAAAGCTCAGGTCTGACTGGCATTGGGATAGGCTTCTGTCTCGCAGTGGTTAGGACAGCTAATGAAGCTATTTATTCCGGGGCTTTCGCAGCCTTTAGATTTTATAGCGGCCAATAGTTTCAGCAGGCAGATCTTTTGTTAATTAAAGATGCATGCAATATTATTTATTAGAATTATTAAAATTAGTTCTAAACGGGAAACTAACATGCATAGATCTTGATATATTTTTTAATAAGACTGAACGTTTCTAAAGTTCTACTTACAAAGGATTACACACTTTGTTGAGCATTTCTTTATCGCTTGCTATTACAATTTAGTTGGTGTTTTGTCTGCCACAGCCCCAAGTTATTTTAGCGGCTATGTGATTCACTGTACTCGTATAGTGTACACTTCCATCAACAATGAAAACAGGATGCTTAGTGCTTAGTCATCGCAGTTTCAAGCTTCGTCCGCTGGGGCTTTGGAGCTTTGAGATCAGGCCTATTTGGAGCATCCTGTGCAATTACTTTGAAATGCAGTCTTGTTGAAAGTTGTTAAAAGTAAAGATATATATATGGCTAAGTTCATATCAGTTATTTAGGTGAACTATAAGGTTTTGGTTTGTAATGAAGTAGGTAGGTTAACCTACCTTGGTTGTATACCAATGCTTTAACTTATTTTACTACACGGTAGGGTAATTTTTAGTTTTGGAAGTTTAAAGTTATGTATTTTACATTGCCTTTCGTAGAAAAATAGAAAACATTCAAATGAAACAACAAAAAAAAATAAATAAAGCCAGAATTATAAACATCATCATAATAATATATGCCCTGAAATATTATTGCATATCAAAAATGAAGAACGAGCCATCCCAAAAACTTTAACAGGTCATCATTTTCCGCAATCGAAAGGTTCACGAGTTCATTAACATGCCAAAACTGCGATCAAGTTCAACAACACCCAAACAAAAGTCGTCGAAATGATTACGTAGTAATTGCAACAAAAAAACTCATTTTTCTCGAGGTCGCATTCACGTATGAATGAAGACGTTAAAATGTCAGTGCACAAAAAGTTAACGTCCGAATTTCAGACAAGATTGCAGTGTCGGCGTCATCGCCATTTCGCGTCGCGCTTCAGCCTTCTGGGGACAAAGCGCAAAACCACGAGAAAGTAATGTCTGGACAGACCGCCCGCACAGTCTTAACTTATTTATTTCTCTATATGATATCGCGACGGTACCGGTTGTACGCACAACGCTTCTCGCTGCGTCGCGACAATTTATTTCGGTACAGGAGGGCAATGCACTTCGCAGCCCTGAGATCTGCGCGTCGAACAAGCGAGAGTAAACATGAGACTGTAAAGGAAAAAATAAAGGCGGCGGAGACGGCGACAAATCAAGGCTGGTAAAATTAGTTGACGCTTCAACTGCGCGGATGAAGGGCCGCTTGTGGACTGGGCTAATGAACGCGGCCGCTTCTCGACTGAGGGTGACCTTCCTAAAAGCTCGCTCGGAGAGAACTATGAGTACTTAGCTAGAGCTGGACTTCCACTTACTGGTCTACTAGGTTAGGAACGTGCTATTTTCTTTGATTAAGACAATGCGCGAGAAGCAGATTTCAGAACACATTGCTTCTTTTTTTCCGAACGCCAAGTTTTGTGAATAAATAATAAGTAATCAATGCGATACTAACACGCATACCTACATACCTACATACCTTAGTAGATTCTAGTCTGTTATAGTAAGATGTAAAAGGAAGTCGAATTTAATAGCCAAATAGCCTGAGTGACTTTATTAAACTTTTACTCAATAGTAAGTATCTGTCTTCCTGTATCTGTCTTCCTTCCAGTCCTGCTTATTTATCTTAGAATCTTTGTGTCATTCAATAAAATGATCGCTCGTTTTGTGGATACTGCTTTGTGTGTCAGTTTTACCGCATATACCTAATAAATATAATTGATTGAAGTTTAGTTAAAATTGTATTAATTCGATATTTCTAGTTTAGTTTACTTTAAGATCATCATACATTAAGATCGTGGCTGAAAGTTATAAAGCCACTTTTTTGTCGTGTTAACTTCATTACGTGGTTATTGCTGTACCTAGTTGCTTCTCAATCTTGAAATCTTTGGACAAATACTTAACTTATGGTTTGCGTCAAGCGTGAAACCCAATACCTCTTGATCATTGCCAACAGAAGGTTCAGAACTCCGTCTGCTTCATTCGAACCGTCACTTCTGACGCTTTGTTTGGACGCACTGTCACTAAATAAACTGCACAGTTTGGTGCGTTTTACATTTTCAAAATAAATACCGTAAATCTTGTAAATGTTTTCTGGCGTAATTAATGGCGTGTTCGCACATTCGCAGCGACTAAAGAATGGCGGACAACGCAATAAAAGTTTAATATGGCCGATGTAACGCGGCGCACTTGACTCTGTTTCTAAATGTGGAATTTTGTAGAATCCAGCGCGGAAATCCTATCCGAATATGTTAATTTTACAAGTTCAATGTTAAATTTAACGATTCGATTTGACGTTTTGTTAATAGTCGGCAGCCTTCCTTGAGAGCCAGTGTATTCCAGACTAGGCATGCTCCATCTAGGGCTTCAGTATCGCTAATTTCCGTGGCCGTGCAAACTTGTGGTCAAATGCCTAGCTGTGTAGGATAAAAATGTTTACCAGTCACAGATCAAACGTATAACGTAAAATAAAAAAAGTCTCAGTTAACGTTCTGGAACCAAAGCGGCTGATTTATTTTTCTCTTCTTTGTGGTTTATCTGTTTTACAAATAAATCTATACTTATTATTTAAGAAGACGGGTTTTCACGGGTACCTGATTGTTGGAAAGGTCCAACTATAGTTTCGTTCACATTCACAACTATAGTGCGTGAAAACCCGTCTTCTTAAACAATATGAATAAACACGCGTTAGTTTTCTAAATAAAATCTATACTTACATAGATAGTAAGTAGTCACGATAAGAACAATCTGCTGTAGTTTTCATAACAGCTCTATAATTTTCCAATGACTGAATGTGAAAATTGGCCTGTCAAAGTAAACACTACATATATTACCGGACACATACATTTGATGAGTTCCCTTGTTCTGACTCAAAAACTTGGTCACACTCACACACTTTTCTAATTATTTTGGCGCGAAACGGCCGAGTGCGTTAATGGCGGCCGTCGCGTCTGGTGCGGCAATCTGTCAAGTGCACATTTCGCGTCAAAACTGACGTTTCACAAATCTTCCAAACGGCGCGAGGTGGTAATTAAACGCGGGCAAAACTGGCCATAAAGTATTCGTACAGTCAATACAGGGTTATTTAAATTCGAATTTACCTTTTTGTTTTGGTGGAGACCGACCGTGGAAATATAAGTTTTATAGCTTACGAGTAAGTATCTCGAAGACTGGATAGATGGAGCCACATGTTTTTAATCAACATTTAAAGAAAGAAACTAATCATTTATTTTGTACACACAGGACACTACTACTACATTGATGACATTTTGCAAAGTGTCTTAAAGTTCTGAAAGTCTTACTACTAAGAAATAAAACCAGATCATTTATTGTCTATGGCTAAAGAAATAGAGCGTTAGCATAACCTCGTGAAGTTATTTTGTCATGAAACGGTCGATAGTTCGAACGCTTAGATGATTCATCATCAAAGCTCGGTCGGATATTAAAATAATTTCTCGATGTTTACTAGTAAGTATGTATTTTGTGATCCCAGTATGATATGATCCTAGTGAGTGATGCTAACGAAGCGCCTCGTCTCCGAGCACCCGCCTGCGCTATTTCAGTGCTGCCACGCCGCGCTCCGCCTCTCGGCAAATGCTAATGGCCTCTAGGACTCTCCAGTAGTACCTACTTGCATGCATCTCACCTACACCCTATCGACGCATGACCATTCTGTTTTATTGTTTGACATTGACATAACGTGCTTAGTTTTCCAGCGTTTTTTTTTTCTTTTTATATTTGGCACCATATGATTTGTATATTTGCCAGCATCAAGTTAATAAATTTTCTAGTTATTTATAAATTAAGTCATATATCTAGTAATGAGTCATCACTAGATATATGACAAGTAAAGGTCAAGGTAATGTACCTACCCTCGTAAAGCCTTTACCAGGGTGGAGACTTTACCAGGGTTTTAATGGAGATTTCCCGCGAACATGAAAACCATATTATTCCGTCTTTATATCGCTTGCCCTCATATGTGCACATAAACAAGACATTAATGGTTAATAATCACCAATATTTCACATTAAAACCTCCAGAATCATTAGTTTTGCAAAAAATACACAGGCAAAGACTATGACTGGCCGGTTGGCGCAGTTGATAGCAACCCTGCCTTCTGCGCCGCTGGTCCCGGGTTCGATCTCCGGACAGGCCAAACATTTGTGTGCATGAACATGTCTGTTTGACCTGTGTCTGGGTATTAATTATATATATAAGTATGTATATATGTATTTCTAAGTATGTATATCAGTCATCAGTTTACCATAGCACAGGCTTTGCCTAGTTTGGGACTTGAAGACCTTTGTGTGGATGTTGTCCCATATTATTATTATTATTTATAAAGAAGCCATTTTTTCAGCAAACGTGGGAAACCTTTCCAGCGTTAGCAACATATTTCCTTACGATATTTTCCTTCACCTTAAAATAACCTCGAAGTCTGGCCGACGTTTACCAGCTAAATATGAAACACTTGACGCAAATATTTAGAATTTAGATAGCGCAGGAGATTATTCCATATACTTTTCTAATAGATTCATCCGCACTGAATGTCACCTGCCAAAGTCATCTCAATGTGAATCCGGACTCATGATGTGGGAGTGCAAATGCCAGACGGCACACATTGCAGAAACGTGTTGGAAGAAACGCTTGACCCTTACCATTTAGTGTTTGGGAAAAACACATTTTGTTTCATTTCTTTTACCTACCTAATTACCTAGTTTAGCCTTAGAAATAGGTGCCTTTTTGTTTGTTGCAGAGGGCGAAATCTTCAAAAAGTTTTTTATTCAAAAAACAACCTGCCTCAACATAGCTTTCTAGATGAATTCATTACTGCCCAATCTAGATTACAGTTCCCTTTTGAATACGAAATTTTGGGCTTTTGTATCAAATTTCTTCTACAACATACTTTGAGGTTAGAACCATTTTTAGCCAGTTTCAAAATAGAGATATCTTTTATTTCGTTCATAGTTAGTTTGCCAACCACTGTACGTTGTCTAGTGGATAGTATTCTCGCTTTCAGATCCGACGGCCCAGGTTTGATTCCCGGTCGGGGCAGGTATTCGAACGACGAGTTTGAACATCTGTCTTCGAGTCTAGGTGTGTTGTGCGTGTGTTTGTGAATGTCTCATGGCATTCCCGACACAGGTGAAATCCTAGTCGGGAGCTATGAGTGTGACACATTATAGTCTACTTTATACTATGACAATGTATTACAGACATCGTGACTCACAGATACATTCAGTAATATCGACGCCAAGTCACGGTCAAGCGCAGACTTCTCAGAAGGACAATCAAATTCAGTTATTAAACATAAATAAATTTTAATTATATGTTCGCCTTTGACGGACAGATTTAAGTTTTAATTCGTTTATCGGTTTTTATGATGCTTTTTGCGGGTTTTTGCAACGTGGGTGTTGATATACTGACCTTCTTACTTAATTTGAAATCTAATACAGTCTTCTCTCAATTTCAGTTATAATAGGGATTTTAATAGAGTATGCACCTACAGTGTACGGCTTTTTAGGGTAGTGTATCTAAAAGGTAAAAACGGGACCCTATTACGTACTAAGATTCCGTCTATCACCAGGCTGTATCTCATGAACCGTGATAGCTAGACAGTTGAAATTTTCACAGATGATGAATTTTTTTTGCCGCTTTGCTCGATATTTATCACGTCTACAAGTAGATGCCTGAAATATTGACAGAATATTTAGTTGCATATTCACTTTAAAAAAGAAATACTTACATAAAAAAATAAAAAAAATATTTAAAGGGGGGCTCCCATACAACAAACGTCATATTTTTTGCTCATTGTATAGCTCATAACGTTGTATAGATAATGGTACGGACCCTTCGTGCGCGAGTCTGACTCGCACTTTATCCGATCGGTCAAACTTAGCAGTCTAACGCAAGCCAAAATAATTAACATTTATCCAAAATTAATTAATCATGTCGATATATCTGGTGCATTCGTCAGTATAACGTGCTCAATAATTAGGAAGTGCCAACGGATAGGCGCATAACATAACCGTCTAAAGCCACGCGACTGATACTTTTATTTTATTCTATTTTCAGGATTGTCTATGGAAACGGACGTGCCTCTGTGATTAACTTCGTGACATTGGAATAAAGAATACAATTGGAAAAATGAAGTGAATATTTTAAAATGTATTCAGTACTATCGATGCGCTCTAACGTTTTGTTTTTCATCAATAGGTTGCTATGGACAAATTCTTTAAGATGGCGAATAGCGAATAAGTAGTAGCAGGGAAAAAAAATACTTTTTTAATTAAGTACCTAAATTCTGCAATCTCGAAAACAGTAAGAAAACTTAACAGGAATAAGTTTTTTTTTTAAGTTTGAATTGATAGTCTTATTTAATCAAAAATGTTTAAAGGAATCTTATTCTATATACGAGTATAGATTAAAACTTATAGAAGAAGATCTTATTCTAAAAATCTAGAAGGCTTATAGAATAAGATTTCCTTATGAAGGAGGTGACGAGAAATCGGTAGACAAAATTTTGACCATTTGTATGTATCATGACCCTTGTGGCTCGATATATTTGATTATTACAGGATAAGTTTTATTCCATAGCAGCTAACTATCAAGTAATGAAGTAGCAAGTAGTCTGCAGCACGGCTCGACGAGCGCTGTCGGTGCATGACGCGGTATAAATACCCCTCTTGTGAGGACAAGAGGTCCACTCCGTGACGTCACCGCGTCTCACCCGGTACTTGCTTCCTCACTTATCTTAAGGGTTATTTTTAATTAATGCTACATGTATGAAATTGTTTAGTAAAACTAAGAGATGTGTCAGGATCGTAGCATGTAGGAAGATGTGTCGTTTACTAGCCCTCATCGAAAATAGCATGCCATGAATACACTATTCATTATTAATATGATTTTTTGTATACCTAGTCTGTATACCTACATTACCTAAGAGGTTGAACGGAAGTGTTCGTCTTGTTACATAATTATGAAAAAAAAACCAACAGGTAATAAAGGTACCAATTATATTTAAACTAGAGACACCAATTTACTTTAGATTAGTTTTTGTTTTCAGTAATACCAATTACAAATAAGCAGGTTAATCGAGTATTCGTATCTCGAAAGACAACAGCACATTAATCCCATCCTTTCGTGTCTTAGTACCAGAAAGCGCCTCTATACAACCTATAGAGATGCTATCGCACCCAATTAAGGACATCGAAATGAGGAAATCGATTCCAAAATAATCATTCGATACCTTTCGTTCTTAATTTAAAAAAAGTAAACCCGCAGTTAGCGCTAATTCAGCTGCTCGCGTGTTAACTGGTTGCCATTAAATTAAAAAGTAAAAGTAATAAATAAAACCTGTAAGATCAATGAACTTTTTTTCCTTCTGCTTTTTTTTGTTTTTCCTTAAAGGTAAGGGAACACGCGAGGCTTTGAACAATTTATTGTTTGCATTGCAACAATGGTCGATTCATGTCGGCGAAGAGTGCGAGTGACTTCATTTTAGCGGCACTTTTGCGGTTTTCTTTTATCCTGTGCGGGTTCGATTTTTTTGCTAATAAATAGTTTATGAATGAGGTATTCGTTTTTGAAAAGTATTTTTTATCTGGACTTTTTTAACATGGAACTCATATATTTACTCGTTCTCGTAGCATAGATATATTTCGGTGTACTGGGTGTTTAATTTAATAGCAGCTACATTTATAAAAACCTCGCTTTTTCCCTATGAAGTTTTTCTATTAAAAACTTAAAAATATTATTAAAACTCACGTAGAAAACCGTCAAGGGTCTTTCATAACACATGGCGAAATCTTCAAAACTGCCAAAACGAAAAAAATATGATAAAGAATAGAGGTCGCGACGAGCGTTCTAAGACGGTCATTAAAAGAACCTCGTTTGGCTTGCCACGCCATTTCAGGCCATATTTTTTATGCACTAGATGTGAAAAATGAAAATATGAGAGTGAATGACCTATGAAAGACGCTTCAGCTTGAAAACATCGTTTCCGAATGCTTAGTTTGCAGTAGATGATGGCGTATGGACTTTTAACAAAAAATACCAGTAAACATGGTTGTACTTTACAGGCAATTAAATAGGACATTGAACGAGACAACGCCACAGACCAAAATAATATAATCAGTTTTATTAATTTTTCGAATAAGCTATACTTAGTGATTTTTCTCCTACACGAAGCAACAGGTTAAGAAAAATCACTATACTATCACTATACTTCGCATCACACTAAAACGCGTGTTTAAACCTAAGTGTTTAAAGTTCTCACACCAACAAATTGAATTTAGTTTTACGGAGATAACTTTGTAGCGAATAAAATTTTAACACCGTCATGTGTTTTTAAGTATTTTTTCTTTGATGTTGGAATAAATCACGACATGTGAAATTTCGATTAAAATTTAGCCTGTGCAACCCGGGCCATTATTAATCTATTGACAACTCGTTCATCAAAATCTGTTCATTAGTTGAGGCGCTACGGTGGGAAAAAATACATACATGGCCTGCCGAAACATAGACTGCAAACAACAATTTCATAGACCCTTCCTTTTAGTTTCGCTGTAGCCAGGTGAAAAAAATAAAATAAAAAACTTAGAGCACAATAACTAGGTACAAAAAGCACAAGTCGCTCAACACGGTCAGAACGCGTACCGGAAACGCCATAGCGATGATGCGCACGCGTAATATAAAGATAGAGATTATAAGTATAAATAGAGCGATCATTTACATTCCTTAGTTAAGTAATAATATCTGGGATTACGAGTAGTTGCCTCGTTTATAAGTCTATGATTCTAGTTGAGTTAACAACTCAATCCACTCGCTTTAAGTTTAGGGCTGCTAGCTAGTTAATTCTGCCACATTAATACACTTATGAATGTATGATTGTTCGTTTTAATCGATTTCTAAAAACAGAGGTCCTTAATTTGTCGAAAGCTTTACTCTGCTTTCAAAAAAATCAAATCGCTCCTAGCTGAAGTGATTTGATTTTTTTGTTTGAAAGGTGAGATACGATTAATGATTATTTATTTTTTCACAACTCCTTCAATATCGGTATCAAATGAATTTGGATACAATATACACCAAGATAAATTTCATATCCAAGATGGCCGTCATCAAAAATGGCATTTTATTAGGGTTTATTGTAAGAATTTTAATTGAATCTTGATGTATATAAGTAGCTGCCACATGGTTTCTTTGCTTTTTATTTCGTTTACTTATGTATGTATTTTTCTTAGATATTCAGCGACTAAACTAATTAATTGTTACTGGCAACCCTGAACAAAGTTGAGATCTAGTGCTGCGTACGCTACTTTCGTTTTCAGGATGCAAAGCGAGTGTGGATCTAACTTTACAATGTCGGTCGCCGCACGCCCGCGCGCCTATTATACTTAACTTGGCCCCATTCAAGTCACTTAAGTTGGAGTTAAGTTAGGAATATGTTAATGTAGTTCGATTTACATGTAGACTTAGCAAAATAAAAAAGTGGATGTAGTAAAATGCTCTATGATAATAATAGATGAGAAATAGATTAAAAATGTAAATCTAATTTACAAAACAAAGCGTGACTAAAACATATTCCTATCGTTTATGAAATTTTGATGTCATAAATATTTTTTTGTTCAAAACTTTATTTAATTTTAATCTTTTCTTAATTTAATATGTACCTGTGTAACTTAGTGACTACGTCTTATTAATTAGGACAGTTAGGCAATGTTATGTCCGGTCTTGCATTGGATGGGTGACCGCGGTATGGTATTTGATCACGGAGTGGTGTAAATACATCTAATAGCTTTCGTGCGATGCTGAAACGTAATAACTGTTGACCTTTCCAGAGACCCTTGACCGACAAAAAAAATATACGACCCACAGATGATGTAGATAGATAGACAGAACAATTCTTTATTGTAGCCACATAAAAAAAAAAAACTTACAAATGATAGTGCTACAACTGATGCATCGATTGATTAGAAGTATATATATTTTTTTATTATTAAAGTCGTATAAGTAAATCACTATTAATGTTGTTGTTGTGAGGTGGCAGAGAAAAGCCACATCGTGGTTTTAAGGCCTTCTAATATGTAAATAATAAAACTCAAATCATATTCAAAAGATTAGTGAAATTATGTAATTACAAATAGCCTATCTCGGCTACCAAGTAATTCAATATTACACGATAGTAGCAATTGACTCCGCACCGCCTAATCCATGCGTAATGAGCTGTCAGCTGTCAAATCTGACAGTTTGACAGCAACCGCTGTAGGTGTCATAACATATTAATGCACCCAACTGTACTTTCTAGAAAGATTTTGTGGGAACATCTTAAATTACTTTATACGCACGGTTAAAAAGGTTTTACTTTTTACTCCTGATACATATTGAAAGGCGCGGCTGATTTACAGAAAAACCAATGTATATTTTGTCTTATTTTGTCGCGTGACGTTCTCCTTCGGATAAAATAAGACAAAACACGCTTAAAGTTGAAACGCGTTCTTTAATAAGACTGAAATGTGTTATAAGTGTAATAGCTTTAAGTATATAACAGGTAGAAAAAATAACTACAAGTTTTAGATGATTCGATTTAGGTGTCGGTAGCATAGACAACACGTATCGCTTGCTTTAACGGCGAAGGAACTCATCGCGAGGAAAACTGCTTGAAGAACACATGGTCATCAGGGCAAGTGTATATATTGATAATAATTAATAATACATTTATACTTCTGTATGTACTATAACATATTATAAAGATTTTTTTTTGAACAGGAAGTAATCTCTTAAACTTCTGACTTCTTTTACCAGTTGAAAGCTGTATTAGTCCCAGGATTTAGAAGTTCTTAGAAGCTTGTAGTTTTGTTTAGAACAAACTGAATTTGGCGCTGATCATTAAAAACACTACATAAATCTTCTCTCTACGTGTCCATATCCATCATTCGAGCAATAAAACTTATTATTGGCTTTGTCCAACGGCGGGACGCCATTATCAGACGCCGCCATTTTTCAATTATGCCAAATGTGTATTGCGAATAAATCATGTACGTAAATGTATGTAATGCAGGGTGGTAAGGGGTAAAGTGGGTAGTACGTACACACCCTGTGTTTAATTTGTAAACGGAAGCGAATCGAAATATATCTCGCCAATATCACACTGGACAGGGATGCACACGCGCGCTGTCTGTGGCACCGGAGAGGAAAAAAAAGAAAAAAGGTTGCAATGCTGAAAAGATTTTTATGCGTTCCGATATTTTTATGTACGCGTTCGGATATTTTTATGAGAGACGAGCGGGTTTATGGATTGAAACGGTGTTGGGATGCTATTGAATTTTGTGGATGTGAAATATTGTGGAGGATAATATAGGCATGAGAGCCATTCCATTCGACGGCCATTGGAATTTTTTGACTCTATTTTGAGGTAAAAACCGATCATATCTAAACTACACATATTTAGTAGCGGAATTGCAAAGCTTATGATCTGATCGATACTGCCCCGGCTTTTAATCTAATTAATCAAATCAATTACATACCTTTCAAGAGCTAGACTTGACCAAAAAAAAAATTATAAAAATCTCAAGAGCTTCAATGTTTGGATTTCAATATCAAAAAGCTCATCGAATTTCCCTCCAGCCGTTTCCCCTCTACATTCAAGAAATATGAATGCCGGCCAGCATGTAAACCTAATCAACCGCAAATCTATAAAACCTCTTCGGTTTGCATGACCGATGAAAGTTCGGTACCTCCTTTCATGCTAACTCTTTTCTTCTTTTTTAGTATGCGGACTTTTTCGAATCGGATTCGAAATTGGAAGCGCGTGTCGGTGTGCTACGTTAATTCCATCGATCATTACTTCCCACTGCAATCCGCCAATGGTGAAAAATAAAAACAGTGGCTTCCCCACCTGTCTCCCTCCTCTGCCCACTCCCTAGGCTGTGTGGGGTTGTGATTTTTCGAGCGTCACTCTCGATTAGTGCGAGTGTCTCTATGCATTTATGACTGGATGTGTGAGTATCGAAAGGCCGATAATTTGGAAATGGAATTAGTTTTGCTGATTTTTTTTTGTTCGAGATTTGAACTTTCGTGTTCGATTTGTATTCGATTTACAAAAATAAAATATAGAAAGTAAAACTACGATTAATAGTATTCGTTTAAAATTTGATACAACGACTATCTTATCTTTTACATTAATTTTAAACTTTATTTATCGAATCTGATTTCCACAAAGTTTTGGTATTTGGAATTGATTTTAGAGACTTTTTGTGGTAAGGTACCGAATAGATTGATAATGTCTTAGAGGCAAAGCGTCGAGGTATTCAAATATTTCTAGATAATTTTTCAGATTGTAAACAATAACCAAACAAAATTCACTTGCGTTACACGTACTCATAAGAGTAAATACCTACCTTAAAATTAAATACCTGCGTCAAAACTCTAAAACCCATTCGCGCTTAAAATCCCCGGAACCCTAAAAGCTCCACCCATTCATCACCTGTCACAGTATCAGTATATTATCTAAACAGGCAAACCCTCTGCATTATAGGTAGTGTGCGCGCTTGCAAAATCGAGCTCCTAACTTACTTGCACGATACCTCCTTCCATATTAACTGATACAAAAACTGTGGCTACATCGCACTAACTAATATCTAATCTTTGACGTGGTCGTAGTAACTAGTATTAGTGCTGTGGTTCGCTGCAAAACTGAACAACTATTGCCTAGTCTGTGGTTCCGTGCAAATCGCGCCACCCACCAATATAAAAAGAGCTCTGGCCAAACACGCCCCAAAACAAAACTAAACACAAACTCCTCTGTTTTTACCTGCCTAGGCTTCAAAATTAGACTTTCTATGTAGGTAGCTAGTTTACGTTTATTTGCATAGTTTTTGTTAAGTTTTTTAAAGAAGTGAAGTGATTGTTCGGTTTTTTCTAATATCTCACTTAGGAGCTGAGTAATTCTAAATAATGACGAGTAATACCGTTTTAATAAAAAGGTACATTGACATCCAAATAAAAATGATTTAGTAATCAAATTAATAGCATCCTAAATTATACCTAGAAAATAAATTATACATTACATTCCCACTTTTTTTTTAAACGTAAAGGAAACCAATTAAGTATATTACAACTCATTCAAGGATACAAAACCGAGTTTTACAATAACAACACTTCTTTAGTTTCATGGAGTTTTGGCCTCTATTGTAAAAAATCTTTTACACAATTTTGCTAGGTATACCTACACAAACCAAACCAGGCGGTTCAAGTTACACAGGCTTAGTTATCAAGGGATAGGCATGCGGGCCCCCTTTCATGTATCGTGTTTTAAAATTCGAACGATTCACCAATTGTTTCGTATCCAAATTTGAATAGGGAATAAATGGTACCCGAATTGTATTTTATTTAAATTTGTACTAATGTTCTGAATTACAAATTTTGAAGAAATCTTTTTGTCATCAATTTCTTTTTATTCATTTTCATCAATCTTTTTTTAAATTAAGAATGATATTTTTTTATTCATTTTTAATTTTTTTTCTATTATATAATGATAATTATGTTATATGAAATCATAATTACGTACCGAACGTGCTATATTATAACTACAAATAACAGCAATATTTATATTTTAAATCACACTAGTCACACTAGTTCTTGTATTTCTTACTCAAACTCTACCTATTGACATTTTTTTATTATTTTTTTTAACGAGATTGCCATAGACTTAACTTACAAAGGCATACCGACATTCTTCATAAAAATGTTTAAGAGATCCGTTTTTTAGTTTTTAATTACAGAGTTTTGAAGCTTTTTAGTTGAGATATTCAGCAAAAGCTGCGCTTAACGAACCCGTGATTATAAATGTCAAAAGATTCGAGTTTTTTTAATATTTTAATGAAATGGCTTTCGTTATTTTTTGTATGAATGAAAGTGGGTTATATCATATTCTAAAGCTATGGTAAATGAATTAAGTCCGCATTTACATTTAAAATGTTCCTGAATATAGGTTAAAACGTTTAAAAATATTTGTAAACTAATTGCACCCGAGATGACATATTTTATGTTAGGTACAACTACTCAAGACTGCACATGAATACTCTTACAAAAATCCGTAAAAGCAATTAGTAGTCTGAAATATCTATGAATCTACATTCATACTTAAAAAAATATAATGAAAAGTTAATAGCATGCCGTACTATGCCACAAACTCATTAAAAACCGATAAGTAAATTACAACAGGCAAAAAACTAAATCGTTCCAGATTCAAACATCGTAAGTTTCGCGAGAGGACTTCGGCTGTAAAAGTTTTTGCACACACTCCCCGTGTGGGAAAGGCAAAGAAAGAAAATGAGAAAAAAAGAATAGGCAAGAGAAACTGTGTTATGAGGTAAGAAGGAGTAAGGCCACGGGCAAGGCAATAAAACGATGGCTGGGGCCGGCGACGGGGCAGACGGCGACTTTGTCCTTTATTTTTATTTTTTAAATTTGTAAGCGGAGGGTAACGTCTCCGGGTGAACTGCGTTTGTTGACACGTTATTGTGCAATAATCGACGGCTATATTTTTTCGTTGGGTAAGCTTTTGTTTTTTGGCCAGCTTATTTTTTTAGGCTGTATATATAATACATTTCTGTTTCGTTTATATTTTGCTTGGTTGTTAAATATATTTTGTAATCGAAGCACACTTAAAGTAGATGTTAATCATCAAATACTTCTGATGATGAATGATGATGATACACAATTTTCAGTTGTTCTGTTTTATAACCAAGCTACGAGACATTTAAATTTAAATAAAACTTATATTATTAAACACTTGGAAGTCTTTCAAAGTAAAAAAGGATATTCTAAATCAAATTAAGTGTTTAAAACACCATCGAAAACCATCGATGAAATACGATTTCTACAAGATTCGATTTCGGCATTAAGTACATTAATTAAGGCAATTATTATCCAAACGTGGGTCATAGATAAAGTTATATACAAAGATCTGTGCAAGTGTGCATAATGCATATTCAACACGATCAGTTGTTACGTCCATCAGCAATCTAGTTAAATAATCTGTCTTAGACAGAGTGGTCCGGACCACTTGTTCTGGTGATGATTACTTCTAATTGTGGCCAGTGAAAGGTGCAGCGTGGAGAAAGGCAGTATTTTTTCTATGCACCCGAAATAGACGCGTTCGAGACGGTCGCGCCTTTGACTTTCTTTTCGCGTAAAAGAAGGCAAGGATAGGCTTGAGTGTTTTCAGCCCTGTTTTATTAGTAAAAAATACTGTAGCATCATTTCTGGCATATGTTAAACAATATGTTTGAATTCGTGTCCAGTCCTTTGAACCCATTTTGATTGGAAGTTGGTATTTAATTTCAGAATTTTATTGACGACGGGAATTAATTCTCTCCGTAACTTGGTACGAGTATATACACAAAATGTTAAAAAGTTATTCTAATGATATTTTACAAGGACATGCGATATTCAATACTGATTAATATTTTAAAATAATGGAAAAATTGACAATATTTATTAAATAAAAATGAACTAAAAATAACGGGTTCGGTTTATATGGTTAATAGTCATATTAGACTATGTGTCTGAATTGCTTTGAAACCCTGGAATATAAATGTAAGTGTATATAAAAATATAATTGTAATGGTAGTAAATGTGATGGTATTTTCTGATGGTAAGCATTACGCTTGCTTGTGGCAGTTTCTGAGCCAACCAGTGTTATGAGCATCAAAATCTGTCGTGGTGCCTACTGCACTTCGCTTGTGACTCTGATATATAGGTTGTTAGTTATCTATGTGAACATCGTTGGTGAGACAACCTTTGACCGTGTATTATAATCAGTTTAATAATCTTTTGACATATAATTCATCTATAAAAACTGCTGAAGTTATGACACTTTGATGCAAAATTGGTTTTAAGTAAGATGATTTTGTGATCTTAAGCTCTCCGAGTACTTACCCAAATGTTTGTTCAAAGTTAATGTTGACGTCAGAGATTTCGTCGCTGTTATGCTTCCTCGCAACGCGCTCCGAGTATAAAGCATGTATTGACTTATGATCGGGGCAAAGCCCTAAAACAAGCATTATCGCGAGCGGGAGCACACCCATAGCACACCACTGCACCGAGCGGCCCCCTCCCCCCCCCCACACGATTCGGCGTTTTTATATTTTTGCACATTCAAAAAAAGCACGCGGCAGACAAAGATGGAATGATGACGAGATCCGCGAAACAATGCCGCGCAAGCGGGACGGCGCCACTTCTGTCATTTCGAAATAAAAATGTGCAAACCGTTCCTTTTTTAAAATGTGATGCTTTTTTTACGTTAGTCTGCGTTTGCAATTAGTGTTGTGCCGCTGTCGCGTATCGAGCATTAGAGTATGCTAACGATATAGCGGACTCGATGGAATCGGATTTCAAAAAGCTTTTTATTGCTCATTCAATAACATTATTGGACGGTCTGTGAAGAGATCGCGGAAGCCCCATTCAACGGACAAGGTCGGCGTGTTCCATGCCTCTATAGAATAAGACAGACGTTGGACTTAAAGTTTGTACAGCGTAGGTAGGTAAGTAACGTCCTGCACTGGTTGCTCGAAGAATTTTTCTCTCATTTTCCCGCAATCCTTTTAAAAGCACGAGTTATGGCGGTTCCTTGTACAAATCGAACAAAGGGCTGATGAATGTTTTAGAATTGTTTTCTCGTAGCTTTGACAACGTGAAATACATTTCGCCGAGTGGTTGGTATGTTGTGTTATTGAGACTGTCGCGTTTTTGACAGGTCATTTCTCGCCGCGAAGTTATGTGACTGTCATTTGAGGTAATTTTTTTTTAAATATAATAAATAAAAATAGAGCACATTGCGAAAGCCTTTCAGGTGCATCGGGCTAGTCAGAAGCGAGCTCGGCACGTCCGGTAGGACATTGCAAATTTTAATGCTAGAGAAAAAATGCTGGCAACCCAATGCAGCGCGCGCGTGTGTGCGTGGCCCACACACACAGATGGGCGCGCCGTGTCGGTGCATGCTTTACGCGCGGAAAAAAGTGCTGCGTTATTGATTTTTCTGTACAGCCACGAGGGGGAAAAGGGGGGCAGGGGTGCCGCCCGCGGCCTGAAAAACCGTCTGCTGAAAAAAACCGAGACGAAAAGGCACCCCTCCCTTTTTAATTGGTAACGTAGTGTCAATAGGGCTAATCCCGGGGCCGTAATAGCCTGCTTTTGTCTCGCGAATGCATTTTTCAGTGTTGCCATGCTCTTGCCACTCGCACTTTGGAGTAGAGCGGTATCCTTCAATGTTAACTACTCAAATCATACCCTTATAATTCCGCTCATTATCTCCTGTTTCAAACTTCCCCAAAAAAATATTGTAACACTTGACTTTTGTAGTACCTACTAACTATGATCTATTAAGATTAGTCCAGTTCCGTCCAAATTTAAGAAAATCTCATAATAAATCACCGATTAATAATAAATTTTGAAATACCAGACAGTTTTCGTATAATTACTGCAGTACAAAAAGATAGGTTTAGAGTCATGCAAATACTCTTATCGCTCATCAATGAAAACACTTCACTAGCTCTTGCTCTCCGAATGTAATTTATCGAAAGAAATGCGAATAAGTACTGTATAATATTAATTCACTTGCTCTGCCAGGTTGTTTCCAAAGTAGAAGCCCTATTACCTCTCAAGTTTTCCGCAACAAGGCGACAAAGTTAATTTAGGCATGAGTCAGCTAATTCATTCGCTAAGTTTCTACCTATTCCAGTTTTTAGCAGGCCATTTTGTCAATATTTTTATAAATTTTGAAAAAATCGTTTTCTAACCTACAGTTATTCTCAGTATTATTAGTGTTTCAAGTTGATGATTCTTTAATATTATAAATTTTAGTTTTATGTCTTTTTTAATTTTTCCCATTAAATTTGTCTATTTTAGTAATGGGGTAGTCAATTTTTTTTTCGACGATGTTAAAATCGTTTTTTTTATATATAATTAGCTATCTCCTTCTCTTACGTTCGGATATTTTGTGTAAAAACTGTAAACAAAGTTTTTAGGTTGTGTAAAAATATCTCAATAAAACCAAAAAAAAAATTATACCTTTTATATAGAAAAATATAAATCATTAACTCAAAATGACTGAGAACATGCGTACACTATTCAAATAACCCTCCCTTTTAGAAAACATTACATGTTATTTTTGTTCAAAGGGTTATATTTTTATTTGATATGCGCGGTAAGCCCTAGGCTACTGATGGAGTCTGTTGTTTTTGAAGGTATATCAGTAAGAATGAAAAATAATGTTAAAAGCCCTTAAAATATATAAAAATGTTGGAAAATTTGTTGAGTTAGTTATTTTGGAAAAGTAAGAAATAAACTAGACTTAGTAACAGTAATTATTCGTAAATTTACATCGATAGTAATCTGTGATATTAAGTTAAGACAGTCATCGATAAAAAAGAAATAATAGTCCATCTCAGAATAAAAAAATAAAGATTGCCAAGGAGCGTTTCATTTCTAGATTTCAACCATAGATGCCATAGATAGCATGGCAACCCTTTCCAGGATGCTAGATCTTAGATTTCAACGTTTACTGTCCAACACTATAATGGTGGCATATCAATTGGTATCAAACACAATATGACTATACTTCAGAAGACAAGAAAATATATTTGATCAAAATCTCTCAAGGATCCTTCTTTTGTAATCGCAAATCGTTTCAAACGAATCAGGGTAGGTCCCGGGATGTGCGGGGATTTCCGGCGCGGGCGCGGGCGGCGGCAGACGCGCAATTAGCGAGCGGAAGTGCGTGCGTGACGTCACATCCGTGCAGACAATTGGACCACTCGACTCGCCGGAGGTCAGGGTCCTGGCCGATTGAAGTTTACTCCTTTAAGCAGACAGGTCCACCGATTTCGGTTGTATTTTTATTTTATTCTATGTTGGTGATAGCAGGTATATGGATCTGGCCATCGCCGTCATCGCCGTCATCGCCGTCATCCTCATCCTCTGGATCACAAAAAATGCATTATTTTTAACCGACATCAAATATGGAGAAAGTTTTTAATTTGTCGGAATATATGTATGATCTTCGATTACTCAAAGACACGTGAACCGATTGGGAAATTATTATTTCTTTGTTCGAAGTGTTTTCCAGTTAAACAAATGTTGGTTGTTTGTACTATGATATACAAGTTACCTCTATATCGAAGTTTATTGCTGATTGCTTGTCACCCTGAGTTGTTATACTTGTCGTGTGCGAGTTCAGTGCACAGTGCACCGGCATTGACCGCTTACGCAACCACTTGACACCAATTCTACAAACGGACGCGCAAGTTCAACGATTCTTCCTTCTAAACTCTACCTACACAATACTTGCACTCTTAAAGCAACTTGCGAACTTTTATTATGAAGTCGGTTTAATTATTTAACTACTTGAGCAAACTTAGACAACTATTTACTAAAATCTGCTTATAAATATAGACTAGCTATTTAATTTTGAATGGCGTCATTATATTCCTATACATCTTTTTTCTCAGAGGTTTCCATCCTAAGGTTGCCTGGAAGAGATCGCTTTTAGCGATAAGGCCGCCACTTGTGGCACTATATGTAAATTAATATTTTTGTATTGTTATATTTTGTGTGTCTACAATAAAGCGTTGATCTATCTATCTATCTATCTATATTCCACTATTCATATATTCTTCATTTATTTATATATTCAAGATTTTTTTAGTCTAGTATAGTTGAGCCTAGATTTTAGTTCGATTTTAGGTGAATTTGAGTTAACTGAATATTTATATACGCGCCTGAGGAATTGAAGTCGATTGTCATATCAATTTTTCACTTTATCATCACACACATAATATATATCTATATATATATATATATTATGTGTGTATATATATATATATATTTAAAAATTCATAAAGGAAATAAAAACAATGCGTCATCTTAAATTGAAGATGTTGTTACTCTCAGAACATTATGTTACAGCTATTATTCACCAAATAAAGTTTAGCTTCCAAAATCTTCCGATCCGAAATGAATGTTTTGATTTCTCAAAAACATATTTGCTGGTATTCCTTGCCTGCCTTGTCAAAGAATAAGATTAGATATTGATTGAGAAGCGACAACAGTAATCCTTATTCCCAGTCAATGCTACAATATCACATGACCGAGTACTTATACTATAACCATACACTACTAAACTAAACGACCGTCGAGATTGTAAAACTAGAGGTTTGGCTGGACTGATAGCGGGAAATTATATTTGCCGCTATTTGCACTGATAGTGTTGTATATTTAACACTTTTTCTTTATGGTAGAGAAAATCAATGATTATTTTGTATGGCTTCTATCAAAGGTATTAGATCAGCAGTGCGAGCATGAACTATCTTATGACAGCGAAAAAGAAAGCTGCTTTGCAAATTTCGCACCGCGAGGACTTAATGCGAGTGACAGATGATTTTTCTATGACTTCATCACAGAATTTCTGAACAAAACAAATTAAGACAGCATAACTTTTTAATATCGCTCGCCCTGCGGACCTGTGCACAATCAAGCTTCTTGATTCTAACATATTTTTGATACTTGTCAAATGTCAGCTGTATTTAAAATAAAACTGACACAATTAAAAATTATTTGTTACAGGCAGTCCTTATTTACATCTAAAGTGTTTCAAAGTAGTGTGAGCTTCATTGCTTTATGTACAGATTAAACTGTATCTGTGATTTTTGCATGCCTTTCGATACCCAATACTTCCTAGATACGTCTAGCTAAACTTGTATGGTTATTTTGTGCAATGGCACCTTTGAGAATTACTAAAGTTTCAAACACTTTGTTATTCCATATTTTCATTTCAAGATAAAAATAGCTAGAAAAGCATGTTTATTTTAGAACACACACTTTAGATTACAAAATTGGGTCCAACGTCATAGTAAAAAGATGAGATGGTTTCGCTTTTTATTAGGTTATTTTATTTAATATTTTTTTTCGTGAGTCAGTCTAAGAATACATTTAAATTTAAAACACATTTATATTAGGTACTTATTGTGTAAATATATATCAAAGGTAATAAGTTAATCGCTAGTAAACGCACCACACCTCTCGTAGACAAGCTCGATGGTAGCTATGTCACGTGCTAACCGCGACAACTATAGGCAATAAGAGAAGGCTGTAGCTTCTGTTTACTGCTTACTTATTACTCTATGATTCTATATTCTTACAAATATAAACTTAATTGACGAAAACAGACACGGCTGTGGACATTACCTACATGCAAATACAGCAATTGTTCGGAATATGACAAGGTTTGATTTCTCTTCGTTGTTAAATGTTTTCCAGGCTGAGGCAAAAAGCTTATACCTATTTAAATGATAAATAACACTCCGCCCTTGTTTGTAGACTTCGATATTGTGGTGTTATGGAAACGCCCTGACACTCTTTTTAATGGATAGGTTAATAGTAAGTAATAGATATGGTTTTCCATGAATATGGCGAACTACTACTTGTTATATTATATACTATTACCAATAATAATAGTTACTAATAAAAGTATTATTAACCTATAAGTATGAAATTAGAAATAACAAAGATTGTGAATCTTGTTGCCGGCTTTTCTGTTTCTAGACAGTTATGATCTGGCTCTCTTTTAAGTCACACGCTAATCGGTTTCATTTAGGTATGTTAGACATCAAATTTTCGCTTAACATTGGATGAGAATCGATTTAAAAAAAAAGGAAATATTTGAAATAAAACACAAACCTTGTAAATTTTAAGTACTCACTAAGAAATTTCGCCGTAATAAATTCAAAAGTTTTTGGTACATTCTAGGAATACTTTAGATGCAGTAACAGCATACATGCTAAACATGGAAAAAAATGCTTAATTTTAAATGACAAAACGACAATTGACAACATCACACATTTTTGACCCTCATTTTTACTATGATAATGGAAAGACAAATACAAAATAAAGTACTCCTTTTTAATTTTTGATTATATTCACAAAGTAATAATTATGTTTTAGAGTTTTTGAAATTGCATATAAGTAAAAGTTAAGCATAATGTTATTCTCGTCAAATACTCAAGTCATTCATCAAACCAATGCAAAAATATATCTGAAATTTTGTTTTTTGGTTTTGGTACATTTCACAGATGTCAGTTACGAAAATATTTTTTTATTGCTGGCATCTGACGGTCTTAGAATAAATACGAGATTTTTTTCATCAGTTTCTGTAAATAGCTCAGAATAAAGTGGACATAAAAATGGTATTTTTAGTATTATTATCTCGAAATGGTTTTCGAATTTCCACCATGTTGCAAAAATGAAATGTTGTGAAAGCACAATTAACGACGAATTAGTTTTGAAATATATCTTTAAACTTCAAATGTTGAGCCTCGATTATCCAATATTCTCATACATTCTCCGATACATTTAGGTTGAACGACATTGGTCAAATCTGATATTCGTCTTACCAAAGATACGTCTAATTCGATAGTGGCAAATCTGTAGGTTGTCAAATCTTATGTTTGTCCAATCATTAATTTTACCAAAAAACTCTTAATCAAGTAATTTAAGTATACTAAATAGTAATTTTAGTATAATCAACTGCAAAAATGCTAGTACCTCAAGACTTCGAAACTGTTCAATTAGACAATTCACGTTCATGCGTGCTCATATTACCTACGTATAAAATCGCAGCTACTTGATTCTAATCCCATCCAATTACTAAACAATTGGCGCCCACCGCGGCGTGACAAATATAATAGAGAATAGAATGACCGGTGCATATGTCCGGAATAACGTAGACAAATAGACAACCCTCGTAGACAGCCCTCTGTTTGCGTTCGTCTGTCCAGGGGTCGACGGTGCGACGAATTAAACTAGTGCCGGGATCAAGGGGTGATAGTTCAAGAGAACCAACTAGAAACCATGGAAAGTTTTGTACAAATAGAAAATGAAAACAAGCACTTTTTTTAAGTGACTACTGACTGCCATTAAGGCAGGCGCCGATAGAACTATTCAGTTATTTCGATTTAATAAAAAATTCCATAGTTACACTTGAGAAAGAAAAAACGAAATTACAAAATCCAATTACAAAAAAGGTCGGTAACATCATAGGACAATTTACACGATATTTAAAAGATGTACCTAAGGTTGCCTAGAATATATTGCTTTTAGCGATATAGCCGCCTCTTGTGATACTAAGATAGAAGATAAGTAAGATTTTTCATGTATACTTGATGTTTGTGTGTCTGCGATAAAGAGTTATTCATTAATTTATACAGTTTTCAACAGTTTGATAACTATTGTTCGAACATGTTAAAATTTTGTTCATTTTGTTTAAAACTTTATACTTAGCCGTTAATAATAACGAATTAAATACTAATAATATTATCTTTGTCTATATTCGTCGTCCATACAAGCTTTAATCTCATATCTAAACTATTTTATAATTTTTGGCCAGTAACCTAATACCACATTATTATCCAAAATTAATAAAAACAGTAATTAACATTATTTTTTACGACCAATTTCTTATCACTTCCTAAAAACATTCTAAACTAACATTAAAATGCATAATGTCTCATAATGTATGCAGAAATGTATCAGTATGTGACGGTAGTCAGAGATGCAAATTTATAAAATGCATTATATTAAAAAAAAAAACTTGTTTTTAGTGTAACTAATTAGTAGCATTTCACTGAGTCTAGACGAACTAATAAATTAGTATTTGGACTGAAGTGATATACTGCCGAGAACGAAATTGGACGATATTAATCATGGGATTTGCTAAATGACTCAGTCGCATTAACAATGTTCAAAAAGTGTACCGAAGGCAGGAAAAGAAAACTCTCTTAAAAAGCACGTATAATTCAAATTAATACCTTTTATCTTTTTTAATTTAATTTTTTTGCAACATTCTCGCAATGTTGTTTTTTCAATTTTATTGTTAATTATGAAATACATAATTCAATTATTTGACATTGTTACAAATTAACACAAGCAATGACTAAGTCTGTAAACACCAAGAATCTTTAAAAAAAAAAAACGTACGAGCCTGTTTCACCCGTTTTTGTGTTAATCTTCGACAAGCAGCATACCTCACAAGATATTTTTCACCATTTGAGCTAGACCTGATTAATTCTAATCTATTTATATAAAAGAGTAAGTGACTGACGGATATTCGCTAGGAATCAACACAGAGCCTTAAACGCTGAACTTACACAGATGAAATTTGAATGATATATTGTTAAACATTGTTTTCACTCATGTGCAATAATGTGCATATTAGAATTAATTACCACATGCTTAAACGGTGAAGGAAAACATTGTGAGGAAATCTGCTTGTCCGAGAAAGCCAATAACATTCAAAGATCAGTGAAGTTTCCAACCCGCAATTTGGCCAGCATGGTGGACTATGGCCTACAACCCCTTCATGGGGAGACCCGTGCCCAGCAGTGGGACGCTGAAGGTTGATACGTATTTATTAAAAGGTGTAAGAGAGAATTTCCAGAAATTCAACCTCTAAGGTTGAGAAAATCTACTAGTATACTACTATAAGCGAAAAACTCAAGAAGCACGATACCCTCTAAGGGTTGACCGATTAAGGCATAGTTGGTCCATCCATGGAGAACGCGACCATCATTAAGTTATTTCCATTTTGCGTACAAATAATAAATTATAATTCCATTCCTAATAATATTATTTATTACTATATTATCAGGAGAGGCCCCGACCTGCCTGTTTTTTTACAAATGCAACCCTTGGCTTTTATTTATTTCCATATCCACAACCCTTGTTACCACCCTAACATTGACCTACATACCAACAATCAAACTCACCACGCACTTCGAAGGGGCAAGGGACGAATAAATATAGGAACATGGGATTCGACTCTCTGTTTTTACAAACAGACACAGAGTAGAAGCTTGTCTATAGTTTTGTTGGTTCATAGCAATTTCCATGCCAGAACGTACCATCGAATACATTTCACTTGAACTTACGATGAAGGATGACCTTAGGAATAAAACAAGGATACATCTTATGATATTAGCTATCATTAAGTTAAAATATACGGACTAAGCTGTCTGATGTTTACAAAAAAAACTGGTTAATTATTTTAGATACCAAGCTTTAGACTGGATCAAATACTACTGCTGCAACAGACAACATACTGTAGGCTATTAATATCAGGAATGCGAAAGTAAAAGAATGAAAAATACAACTAAATAACGCGTTACTTAAGAGAGGACATAGTAATAATGTCGTTAAAAGTGGTACCATTGACGACAGTAAAATTTAAAATCAATTTAAACAAAACTATGAAACAATATCTTAATCATTATTTTTTATCTTCAACACACCATTATATAAAATAATTATTCGGAATGATTATTAAATTGTCATTCAATATTTTTTCACGTCCTTCGTTCGATTCGTCTAAAGCCAGGGGTTGTGTGTGCGCACGTATAGTAGTATATTGACCCGCCTCGACTCACGGCCAAGTTCAAGGGAAGCTACCCTTAAGTTTGGACTATTATGTAATCTGCGACTTTACGCAACTTTTACCTGTAGGTAGTGGAAAATGACAACTAAGACCGAACGAACTTGGGTTTCGACTTTGAGTTTTGCTATCCAAGTAAATATATGTATCTGTATATATATATATATATATATATATATATATATATAGTTAGTCCTAAACTAAACTATCACTACTGATTGACGGGTCACAATTAAAAAGCTGAACTTTGAGATATGACATTTGGGGAACGTACTCATTATATGGTGTAAGGGAATAATCTAAGGATTTTTGGAAATTCATCCCCTAATGTGATATTCCAAGCAATGCCACGGGTCTCAGCTACTAGTTATAAATTTGTGTCTCCTTCTTTAAATTAGTAATTTATTTATGATAATTATTTGTATCGTATGTTGTATGTATTTATTTATTTATCTTTGTATCCATTTGTATGTATAGTATGTAATGTCATATTTTAAGGAATCTCTTATTTTGTATTATTCATTTACGCGCGTGGTTGCCTGGAAGAGATCGCTTTTAGCGATAAGACCGCCATGAAAAAACCTATTATATATCTATAAGCTTTTACTTGTTATAATTATTTATGGTTCAACTGGTTTTTTTTTTTAATAAAGAGTTGTCTTATCTTATCTTATAATTGATATGTTAACCAACCAACATTGCCAACTTTTAAAACATACTAATATTATCAAAAAATACGTGAAATACAAAGTTACATGACATTAGTTAATAAACCTTACCATAAATGGTTGCTGTACCGAAGAGCTCGCTTTTAGCAACGCGCTTTAGTCTTTTAAGCTAGTATAACAAATATATTTTTGTTTTAGCAAGAGCTTTGTAATTGCATTTCTTACAACGTAATGACTCGAAATTACAATTGCTTTAAATAGTTGAAGCCCCATTCACTAATCGCACCACAATCTGTTAATCGAAACAATCATAATTGTAAACAATAACCGACGCCATAAAACGCGGCGGTTAACGTTATCACCCGGACGTAGGGCTCCATGTTTGTAAACTACAATGCTAAAGCGTGATGGGACACGTGATTTTTTAGTTACAAGTTTTGCTTACCACAGTTGGTCTGGAAGTTATTAAATTTTTTGGTAAATATTTCTTAATTTTTTAACACTTATAAAAGGATTTTTTTAAATATTTTTATTTAAAGCTATATCGCGGACTTCGAGCGCGGCGACCGAATTATGCGATTCCGTAACGAAAGTAAACCTAACACTTGTCTAACGTCGTTTCAGTTCGGCAGACTTCGGCACGGTGTTTGCGTGCGTACGACTAGACGTATGCGTATAAAATAGTTTTACCGCGGCAGTCCCCGAGTGACACACGTATTTT
Source organism: Ligdia adustata (assembly GCA_947049295.1). Taxonomy (NCBI): domain Eukaryota; kingdom Metazoa; phylum Arthropoda; class Insecta; order Lepidoptera; family Geometridae; genus Ligdia; species Ligdia adustata. The sequence continues at coordinate 11,882,521 of OX346225.1, forward strand.
TTTTCTGGTCATCTTAAAAAACACGTGTAAAAAGTGTCTTCCTTTCAATAGAACAGGAAAAGTGTTGATAAACATATTCTTAGAGATATTATTATATAGAAGTATATGTTAAAATCTAACCACTTAATAATTAGCCTAGGCTAGATTGGAGAGATTTTGAGAGAATCCTGTTACAGGGTTATTGGCTAGGGATGTACTAAGCCGAAAAAAGGTCACTACATACACCCTGAAGAACAACTTTCACTATGGGACCAACTCTGAATTCGAGAATAAAAAACAGCTCTTCCATACAAAAAGTTGATCGGTCGTCGACATAATGTATGAAACAGATTTTTTTTCTCTAATTCAGAGTTGGTCCCATAGTGAAAGTTATTCCTTATGATGAGTACAGTGACCCCCTTTCGGCTTAGTACACCCCTAGCCGATAGCCCTGTATAAATTTCTTATACAAATATAAAAAAAACAAGACATCCAACAGCTACGAGTACACAGCAAACACTTTCTTGCAAACATTTTTTTTGCTCAAAAAGAAAAAAGATTTTTTGCTCAAATACTTTCATGTTATTCAAAATAATTGCAAAAGTTTTTAAAGGTAAAGTTTGGTTATTTGTTTGTACTCGTATTGCGAAACCGATTTTGATGTACTGAGTCTCATTCGATTCGTTTTTAGCTTTAGATGGTCATTACCTAAACTATTTGCATCCCGCGGTTTCACTATTTAAGAAATAGTGCTGTGTTTAAAACACATTTTGCTGGGTTTTTACCTGACAGTGAAATGTGTGGCACGCCCTAGAGCCTAAACGGCATGTCGTATTTTTATGTGAGTGGTGTCAATAGATTCGTCTTAGTCGTGTGAGTGACACTGGGTACATAAAAAAAAGAAAATTAATGATGATACACAGGTTTAAAGATTTAGCAGACGGGCTTTTTTAAAGTTGCTTCTAATCTCTTGCTTCAAGTTTAGTATTACTTGTTTAATAATAAGTAACTTGTTGGTTCACGTTGTAGACAGATACGTAGTGTTTACAGTAGGCTGTTTATAAACTAAGCTAGAAATGTGATGGGACACGTGAGAGCTACGGGTCTACGTAGGAGGCCTACGGCTACGGCGCGTAGAGGCCTACGAACTTTGACCTGATAATAGTGAACTAGTGAATTAAATTTATAAGTGCTTATTCACAACATATTTATAAGTACATATCGGGCGGGTACGTGCTTCGCTACGTAAAAATGATAAAAATGTGATAAATGAAGAACCGCTCGACCGATTTTGTGCAAACTTCACATAAACCATCCACTAAATAGTCCAAACTAGCCTAAACATTTGGTTTGGATACGTGAGCTCGTTCTTAAGTTATAAAATTACAACGAAAAGTGGCATTGATTTTTTTATATACTGATTTTATTTAGACAACTAACGCGTGTTTGATTTATATTGTTTAAGAAGACGGGTTTTCACGCGTACCTGATTGTTGGAAAGGTCCAACTATAGTTTCGTTTACATTCGGTGAACTTCATCAAAGATGAAAGAAGTCGTTCGTGTCTTCAACGATGACACGTCTTCTTAACTCGTCTTAATTATAAGTACCAAATAAAAACCGTTAAATTACAAGTTTTTTTGTTTTTATTAGCAAAATTTTAATCTTGATAAAATTTATATAACGACCACGAGATTCCTTGCACAAAACGCTGGATATTATAACATGCTTGTAACGAATCGAGAACATGTTTATCTTCGAAGTCGGTTAGCAATCTTAACTTTTAGATTATTAAAGGATATCAAAATATATTTGAATTTTAAAAAAGTTATGAAGTCAAAAAAAAAAATTACTGGACTGATTTTGATAAAAATATTATGGGAACAACTGGAAAGTATGCCTTTTCGAACAAAATCTGGAGAATATACATAAAAAAGGAATTCCTTCCTACAAATTAAAAACCTTTTTCTTTTTGAAGTCGGTTAAAAGTACGTCCTAACATATTATTATAGTCGTATAACTTAGTTGTATTTGAGCAAGCGAGCGAAGCATCTTTGTTTCGTGTCAACCATATTTTTCTTTTGTCTATATTTTTTACCCAAGGAGGTTTCTTAACTACAGTTCCAATTTAAACAAGTTATATTATTTACCCAAGATTTGGCTTAGTTTTGCTGATAATCATAACCATAAATAATAATTCTATATGTAAAAAAAAAAAATTTCTTGCGGTTGCCTTTTTCAATGGTTGTAAAAAGCTAGTCATGAGATCAACAGTTCGCAGGGCATCTACTTGTACCTAAGTGTAAGTTTAATTATGTCAATTTATAGTTTTAATTTTGTTATTTTTTCAAGACACTTCACTGGTAGTAAGTATTAAATCTATAAAGAAATTTTATAATTAAATAAATCATTATTATTTTCTGCCGCCTGAAACGAATTTGAAAAGTTTGTGCTAAAAAATAGCTCCAAATTTGTTGGCACCGCGACAGAACACAAAAAATATCCAATTAGACGTCTCGGCTAGACTCCGTTAGTCTCTTCACGGTTCGCGGACGCGGAATCATGTGGCTTAGTGAGTGTAAGAGATGTAGTTGCAGATTCGATTCCAGGCAATAGAATGAACCAAAATATGAATGACTAGTTCATTCAGCTCTTTCCGCTTTTTCAGGGTTGTTTTTGTAATGAAAGTTGTTCGTAATAATGAGTATTGTGATCTCTTTCTGGCTTAGGGGCTAGGGTTGTCCCTAACCAATAACCCTGTAGAGAAGGACAAGGCAATCCTAAAATTTGTTTAATTTCGTCTTTGCTTACACCATGTTTATATCCAATAAAGACTGGCTCTGCCATACTAAAGATTGCATTGGCTGTAAGATAGTGGGTCATAAAAATAAGCAGTACTTTACGTGTGAAAGCTATGCTGTTATCTTTAACAGTATTTATTATAGATTTGATCAGAAGCGTCCGTGATTCATCAAGTCATAACAATCACGATGGGTTGGACCCATTTCAGCCATCCCAACCTCAGCATCCCAATTTCCTCTTTAGCGTTAGTCAATGAACTCGGCGCAACAAAAAGCTAATTTTCCCCGTAGCTGCGCCCATCGCACGCCCAATTACTTGCGACGCAAAAACGCACCGTCATCTGCGCGAGCGCAGCGATCGACGCGCCGATTGCGACGAAAGGGATGGACCTCGCCGGTGTTTGTATCGATATATAAATGACGATTTGTCGGCATCTCTATATAGTATAATCGATATATATACCTGTATATATGATCTGTAGATCTTACATGCGCTATAGGTAATCTTTCTCCTATATTTTTTTGCTGTTGTAGTTAGTCATTTAAAGGTACTTGCCTTATTATTTAGTAAAATAGTAAATAGTTTATTTGCATCAAAAAACTTCAGTACATTACAATGGTAGGTGAACTAATATTTTTTTTTAGTATAAAGTACCTATTGTAGAATCTGGTGTACTCTGGACTCCACACATTAAAACCCGTGTCTAGAGTACTAGTTGTAGTCGATACAATGCATGTATTACATTCATACACGTCTTAAATACGTTGAAACATGGTATCTGGACCGGCTAATAATGGTGCATACAAGTCTTTAAGTTTATTATTATTATTTAATCTAAATAGTCGGCTAGATAGAAATAAGAAAGTGATGTCATAAAATCAAGTAATTATAGGCATGAAACTAACTGTCCTTTTGATTACATTTGTTGGCTGTTTTTAAGAGGTAGTTATTAGCTTACTTCTTTACTTCTGTTTATGCCTGTTTTTTGTATATTTTCTTTGATGTTGTATTTTAAAAGACACTAAAAAAAAATTTTGAAATTTTCCTAAATACAATTAGGGTACAATATTGGATTCCACTAATACTGTAGTAATTTCTTTATTTCTTATTTAACGCTTTCATTTCATCGACAACACAAAATCTTCTCACCTTTCGCATCACTAGCAAGTACCTACTGCTCTGATTTGAACTTACCTACTGGTAAATGAGTTGGTGTATTAAAATCGTAGATAAAAAACTGGGGCAATACCGTCTATTGTCGATAGTAATTATAAACAGCTTTCGAATGTTGCTCTGAAAAGCTAAATGTTTGGCAAAAGATATGAGAATTGAGAGCAGTGGGAAATGATTGTGGTGAATTAAAAAGGATTGTGAGTTTGCTATCGATAATAAATGGTTAAGTAGCTTTCATACAGTTTTCACTAGAATTTTAAGAATAAGAATTTTCGGATTTGAGTTAGCAGCCAAGTTTAGGGTGGAGCGTTTAGTACACAAGGATGAACGCTGATAACAACTATCAAGCTATTGCTAATACAAATTGTGTCTATTAATTACTTTTTTTACATTTTTAGTCTATTTTTAACTAGGAATTGGCTGCTAATTGGCACCGCACAAAACTTATTACTCACCTATTTTTACCCTATTATGAGCAAAAATTTTCCCCATATCGAACATAGTATAAACCTTAAGGTAAGACCGCCTCTTGTGCCAATTTTTTAGTGTCTATTCAAAAGAGTAAGTCCTGACTGACTACAGGAATCAACGCAGCGAGTACTGATCGTCAGTACTCGAAATTCAGCAATGAATTAATTTTACTAATTTTTATAACTCAATAATATATATCCAGATTATAAGCAAAGACACGACGGCTCGATTAGTAAAAAAACAGCGAATTTTATTCACAGAATTAGCATTTTAGTGATAGCATTTGTTTTTTTATTATTATTATTACTTAATATGCAACTGTTTATGCAATTATATGCATTTTAAACCCAATAAAATACCACCAGCCAAATTCAATTAAAGTAACAGAACAATCGCAAAGCTTGAGGCGTGACATCGCCACCTGATTATCAGTGAACCATATCCTCTTGCTGCAAAGGCATCCGTATTCTTATAGAAGTAAGGTTCATTATTATCGAAGATATTTGCATAATGGTCGAGTGAACCAAATGATGGTAATGGTTGTTGATTTGCTAAGTGGAGAAGGGTTGACCAATGGACTGAGGAAACGAGAAGTAAAATTGTCATGGATGCAAGTACTGAAAATTATGAAAAAGTTCAATACGAGTAACTTTTTTTAACTAAGAATATTTTTAGCTGAGAACCGAGAAGCCTTCCTTGTAGGACGTTTCCATAGGGTCTGCCAATTTTTTCTTCAGTTTAGGTCTGTCATTTAGGATGTCTGCATATCTCCCGTAATTTCGTACTCGTGTACAGGTCGTAGTTTCCAACCAATCTTGACGAAATTTGGTATATAGGTTTTACAAATTTTTGGAATTTTTCAACCTTCGGATCTTATGATTGGAGGGGTATTTATTCCACAATAGGGGGAAGTTTGTTGCGGTGTCATTTACTGGCCGATCTCAATAATATTTGGTACAAACATGCTGAATACAACATAATCAGGGAGCACGAAACATTACCGGCAATGTTACCGCCAAGTCAAACAAACAAAGGCACGGCCGTACCATCTTTTTCTCGAAGCAGTTCGAGCCATTTTCGTTTAATTATTCCTGGATATGAAAAAAAATGTTTTAACCAGTGTCATACATTTTCATGGCTGCGAGGTCGACAGTTTCCGGAATTACTAGTTAACATTATTATTGATAAGGTCGGTTTATTCATCAAAACTTAAAAAGCCTTTATAAGCTAATAAAGCATTAAAAACTTAAAAGTTAATATGTAATGACATATTAATTTTTTTAACTTAGTCGTGTCTATATAATTTTTTTTGAGATTGAACACATACTTATTTGTTGAAACAGGTAAATGTAAAATAAGAATAGGTCGTACATTATAACTAACATGTAGATTCAAAACAAGAATTCTCAGATCACTCATAATTATATCCTTCTCTAAAACTATAATTTATTTGAAGTCTCAACAAAGATCCGCGGCTGGACTGCACAAATGCAACAAAGTTGTTTTACTGGCTATTTATAGCAAATCTAGTTATGCATAGCTCCGATACTAGCGCAGGTCCACTTTTTTACAACCTTGAACTTCATAGACGCGTTATTACCTATCACCTACGTAATTGCATATGTAAAAATGCATCCTAAAACATAAAGACCTATTATCAAGCTTGTATAATAATACAAAGGTAAGTATGATACCTAGAAACTGCTACCAAAAATATCACTCTTTGATAATATCAATAAATTTAGTATTTAATTTATCCTTTTTTCGAGATATCAACGTATATCCTAAACCGCTGAACCTAGAGATATGAAATTTGGAGAGTGTATTAATTATAAGGCGTAGTGTTGTAATATGAAAGGATTTTTGAAATATGTTAAATGTGAATGTTAGAGTTATTTAAATGTTTTACATATACCGTAGCATTGGTCATTAGTTACGTATCATACAAATGTTGAAAGTATTTTTCCTTCTATGTTTAATATATGATTGTCTTGTATGACGTAATTATTTTGTCAATTTCAGTTTTTTAACAGCTCGTTTGTTTTTTACTGTGCGTGACGTGTATCGAAGACAAAGATATATTTTTTCGTGTAATGTGTAATACTTAATTTTTTATGAATACTTGTGCGCCAGTTACAAATTTGCTAAACTTTTGAGAAAGACAATTGATATGTATCAAAACTATACAGATACTTGATTTTTAAAGACTGAACTCAAAAAGGAAGATGTTAGTTCGGCTTTTTTATATTATTGCCCAAATTAATCACAGGTGGCTGGGCCGATTAAAAAAAATGTTCGCAACAGTATAGTAAGTATATTCGCGCCTTCTTTTAAATTTTATCTAGATAAGTCCTGTAGTTTTGTTTTAAATTAATGTAACTTAATTTTCTTTCAGTATATTTGTATAAAAATTTTGTAACGTATGTTTTACGTGCTGATTGAAGCCGGTTTTGCGTTATTTTCTTTTAGTTTATGTACTTGTTAAACCAATTATCATTTTTAATTTCCCCACACCTCGTGTTAGACTCAATCAGTTCCAAGTAAATACCATAGAGTTAGAAGTGTTAGACAACGCGACCTTGACCTCCCGGGATGCACACAATATGCACATATTTGCATGTAAACGCGCCGAGGCACCGACCGGTTCCCTACTCGGCAAGACTGGTTCTCTTAAGTCTGTGGTTGGTATCGAGCTTTTAAGCTTATAAGAAGTCACATTGTGAAGCTTTTTACATTTCGATTGTTTTAGAATAAATTATTCAAATGAATTAGATAATAATTGAGTATTAGATGTAAAAAAATCTTACTCTTTTAGAAAAATAGTTTAAGCATTAATAGTGTTTCATTATTAATTTATTACATAGATATTCTTATTCGTATATAATAACCAGCTTTTGCCTGTGTCCTCCCTTGCCTGCGTTATATTGAGTTTCCGAGTAAAAAGTAGGCCCTGGCACTAGACCTCGAATTATATTCGAAACTAAGTTAATTCGCTACTCATTTGCTGAAGAGTAGAAGGACAAACAAACCGACAAACGAATAAACCAACAAACACACTTTCACGCTCATAATATGTGTAAGGATGCAACTATTTATGCCAGTTTCCCAAAACTTATATGTAGTTTAGTGATGCACTAAAATTTCTTAATAAGTTCAGCAATTTAATTTTGACTGAACTATTAAGAGCAGACCTAGCTATGACTTTGAACAAATGTTTATAGAAACGCTTTTTAACCGTCTTCTAAAGTACTTTTTTGAAGTCGGTCTCCTTCTGGAGGTTTCCAATTCATTGGATTCTTTTTTCATGTATGATCTGAGACTTCTCAGAGACGCTTAGACCGATTTGAGTTATTATCAAATTGTACATTTTGAAATTGGACCTGGCCGCTGGATGGGGTCCAGACTAATTTAGTAATGACGATCATACACGTACCTATTTATGATTTTTTTAGAATGGCTATTTAGGAATTAAAATCAATGAAAAATTATATTTTAGACAGGCTCCAGTGGTGTTCAAAATACATAATAGTTTTAATTCGGTTTCACAGTTCAACTTCACTTCAATTTAACCGTCTGCAAATAAGAAGTGGTTTTCAATTCGTAGGAGCTTTTATATGTTCCCCGATTTATCAGAAATAACTGGAACGTTTTGAAAAATATTTTTTTTGTTCGAAAGGATATAACCTACTTCCCAGTTGGTTCCATATAAATTTTATCAAAATCGGTCCATATAATTATATTAATTATATAATTATATTATTTAATTATATTACTTTACATAGATGGCTTTATGTTTTGTAACTTAAGCTCTGCCTGACGAATTGAAGTCGGTTTCCCTTATATTTAAGGAACAATATTTTTGTAATGTAACATGTTTTGATTCAATCTTCTTTCTTACTATGAATAAGTGTCTTTTCTTAACGTTTGTTTAATTTACGAAAGCTATACCTACACCTATAAGCTGGTACGGAAGATTGGAGTTTTCATATTACACAAACAATTTTCGCGTAATTTATGAACGATTAGTCAGTATGGTTTAAGAAAACGGGTTTCCACGAGTACCTGCTGACTGTTGGAAAGGTCCAACTATAGTTTCATTTCTCAGAAGTTCACCGCATGTGAACGAAACTATAGTTGGACCTTTCTTACAGTCAGGTACGCGTGAAAACCAGTTTTCTTAAACAATATGAATCAAACACGCGTTAGTTGTCTAAATAAGATTAGTGAGTAGTTCTTTGCATTTTATTGAGATGTTATATTTGGGTTAAAATGTGCATTGCTTTGTTGTTGCAGATCCCGTATCGTATTGTTCAGCTAGCGACGAAAGTGCATAGTGATCCATGAAGATGAGTCGAATCATATTTTAAAATGTTAGGGGCTTGTGATAATGATGTGTAAAACAATAAACAATTTAAAACAATACGTATAATAATAAGCAGCTTGAAAATGTCATTTCTGATAATTTTTCTATGTCCTATTTTTATTGATTATTGTAAAATAAAACTATTTTTGCTATTGATAGGCCTAATATTTTTGTAGGAAAACTCTAAGTTAAGTAACGAGCTTATTATATATTACAAAGGCACATAACCGGCAGTGGATAATACGAACTAAATATACTGTTGCTTTTGAGAGTATTATAATATTCTCAAGAATACCTAAGGAATGTTGTTTTTATATTTTAGTTCAAACTTTTTTTCATATATTAACATTTTTATTTTGCAGTGCAATAGCAGCATGGTGTAGAGCAGTTTGTGGTCTAAACAAAATTACATATCAATCGCTTCAGCGGTGTTCTCGTGTACACGTAACAGAAAAGCTTATCAATATCTAAATTTCTGTATAATTGTATCTGCTTTTACATTACTTTAAAAAAAAGACGATAATCATATTCAACTAGTGTATTATTCAAAATATTTTTAAACGTTATAAAAATATCTACTCTCTTTATACACATATATAATGGTAGGTACATATTTATTTTATTATATTATTGACAGGCTCCAGTGGTGCATCAAAATTAATGAACATTGATACCGGCTTCATATTTTTTACTTTACAAAAATAAATAACCTAAAGCCAATTTAGAAAAGCATACGGAAGTTTGTTTAATGGTATTAAGTACGTTTTTTAAACCGTCTTATAATTTAGGTATTTATTCCTAATAAATATTTTGGAGGATAAAGTTTATTTTATTTCAAAAATTGTAACAAATAATCGTACCAGGTCATGAACATAAAGGTTACAGGTTAATATAATAGGTAAATGTAAATGTTAGAATTTTATTTGATAGGCAACATAGAAATAAATATGTAGCTTTTTATTTAATTATCAAATATTTGATCTGTCTGACGATAAACTTATAAAACGTGATAAAATTTTAACTAAAACTATACAAAGTTATAAACTATATGTACAAAAGCAATATCCAAAAATTAAAACTAACTTAAATCTAAACCCCTGCCAGTTGGTAGAGTACCCAAAATGCTGGCCCCATTGCCTCGTTGAATGGCAATTAATATTTTTATCTGTCTGATAAAAATATTAACTACATAAACTTTATATTGTTTATAAAAATGCTGATTTCTTGTTTTACATTTTTTTATATTAATAATACGACCATTAATCAAATAGTTTTAAAATAATATATATAAATGTTATCTATTTTGAGTAAGTACCTACTGATTGACTAACTGACTGAATTATGTTTTTTTGAGTAATGAATATTTCAAACGTAACAAGTCTTACCTATAACGAAAGTTATTTAAAGGCCAATAAATATTTCTTATTCTTATTCTGAGTGATAATATCTGGGAATCCTATCTAAACCTAAGGCGTAAAATTTGGAGGTAGTATTCATTATATAAGAGTTTACTGAGAAAAGATTTTTCGAAATTTATTCCTTAAGGAGCCCAATGGTGGTTCATAGTTTATATGCATTTTTATGACGCGATGATAGACAGCTGGTAATATATTATATAGTCATAGAAAATTGTATAAATGCCGTCGGCATACATTTTAGTTACTGCTTAATTAAAAAGCATCCCATACATTTTTATTAGTTATTTACTAAACGGTAATGAAATAATAATGCGTGTATAATTTATTACTGTAATAAGAGCTTCTGTACAAAATGCTATTAGCATAATATAATCAATTACTTGCTCATTATGTTATTTAGTGTTATAGAATAACTTTAACTGGTTATATTATAAAAGATTATACATATAATGGTGTATTTTGTGGCTCGTACGTCAACTGTTCCCGTTCCAAACCTAAAACGCGGGATAACTTGACTAATTTTTTAGACTTATTGAATGAGGGGCTGATCAGGCTAACAAATTAAAAAACGAAGATGTGTATTCTGTACAATTCGTATTGGAAATTCTAAAGCAAATTTTAATATTTTCTGGAATAAATAATGTCTAGTTTTAATGATGATGTAAAGCCCGTGCTATAAATAAATTGAGCAAAAATTATTGGTATTTCATATTTGAATATAGATATTTTAAAGGTTTTTACTATCTAGCTAACTAAGATTTTGTTCTCGTCGCACTGCACGTTTAGATAAATCTTACATTGCATTCTTAATTTTTTCCATAAAATAAATGCATTAAAAAGTTTATCGACTTTGATGGGTTATTTAAACTAGAGTTTTTTTTTATTTTTTAATAATTATGTATATAATTAGACAATTGTTACAAACAAATTTTAATATCTGTTAAAGGAGTGGTAATGATTGTCCTAGTAACAAGAAATAGCCGGTAAATCGGCGGAAGAATGGAAAGCTCTTAAAGTAGCTTTTACGAGTGAATTCCTTTGGCGCCTGAAATAAAATGTTTTATTCAGCTCCTGAAAGACATTGTTACCTGTGTGGCAGTAGTCTTCCAAGTAATGCCTCGCAGCCCGCTGCACTATCGAATAGTAGAGGCTCACGGAAGAAGCTAGCGCCATCTTCTCCTCTTCTCTTCTCTTCTCTTCCCCCAGGAAGAAAGCTCTTGTCGCTTACAGTTTGTTACAAAATTATAGTTTCAGAAAACCAAAACAACATAACAGACTCCAACATAAATAAACAAAATCTAGTTTGAACTGCGTTTGTTAATTTTTTGTTTGCCGGTAAAAAAAAATTTTGCATGTCGAAAGGTATGAGTGTTCCATTTTTGTAATGTCCGAAAAGTCACAATTTTGTGTTCACGTGCCGCGGGAAGTGGCGCCGTCCAAAACTCTACGCGAAATGAAACTCGTAATGTAAAATAATATAAAACGATCGGAGCGGGCGGCGCGCGCCGCGGTCCTTCCGAGACTGATGCAGCGCCGCCGCTTTTTTTGTTCGTCCCCGAGTCCGCGAGCGACGCTCGAATAACTTCCAAATTCGAATTAACTGATTTTCCATGTTTGTACTCACAATCCGATCGGAAGTTATACTTAGTGACGACTCAAAACAATCGAATAATTATCGGCATTAATCGTTTTCAAACAATCTCGTTGTAATCGTCGAACAATCTCTTAGTTTGGATTCGGTCACCATACAAGAAAATTAATTGATTTTATTCAACCATAATGACAGATCATTTAGTTACATGAAAAGTCCAGTTGTAACATTATTAGAACCATTCTTATTAGATTCATATTCGCGTAACCCCATCGGTCGCTACGATCCTGACCTGCACACAGCAAAACCTCAAACTATCCTAACACACTGGCCAAGGAGAAAGAGAAAAAAATAATAACAAATATGGCGTCGCGTGAAAACGCGGGAAAATAAGTTTCCCGCCAGACGCCGGCCGAGACGTGCGTACGTAACGCAATGTTTACTTCCAGCCTTTAGCTCATTTCGCTCGCTTTTTACCGCTTTATCTTTCCGAGTTTCTTACATTTTTGTTTTTTGGTCTCATGTTACATCTTATGATCTTATGATTCAGGAACTGAACGACTTAAAGACTTTTTTGTTCGTGTTTTATAGTATGCGTTTACGTAAAGTACGTTTTTTTCTTTGTTGTTTTGTTTAAGAAGGTACGAATTGTAACGTCTTTTGTTTTTTTATTTCCACTTTGCTTTAAGTAATTAAACTTCAGATATTGAAACATGTGTACATTTGTGAATACCTGTGAAATAGAAAACTTATAGTATTTAGTATAAAATAATAACATCACCGAGTATGAAATTCGGTTTTAACAATGCAATCACCAGTTCGTTTGATTATGTATAAATAATGTACCTGAATAGGTATTTTTAATTTTCTTTAACTAAAATTGACCTTTCCTATTCTGACGTTTAAAAGCAATTTATATATCAATAAATTGATGAAAAGTTACATAATTAAACATGTATTATAACTTATTAGTTGCTTAGCGACAAAATTCGTAGATAAGTGAATTATGGAGTATAGAATAAGAACCATAAATTGATAAAACAAAATATAACATGGTAAGCTTGTGGAAAACGTCATTAAACAAAGTTTGTATTAATCCGTACATCTCTAATATAATTATTTATGCTGATTGATTTTAATTTATATTTTTTTTTTTCTGTTAATTTCTAGAAAAAATCCAGCTTACATCTAATTACGCATCTAATCTAATAAACCGAAATATTACTTTAATTGTCAAGTATTATAATTCTAAACAAAGAACTGTACAAAAAGTTGTAGTCTTTTAATAAACTACTAAAAATTTCTACACGTTTATTGTTAGTATTAATATGGCGAATAGATTTGAACTTTTTTGTGACTAACTCGTTTGTGATTTTTTTTTGCAACACATAAAAAAAAATTGTTGATGATCAAAACAAAAGGTGAAACGGCGGGTGCAACTAATGTTTTATGCAAATGAAACTACTTAATGCATTAAATCAAATAGAAGTGTATATATCTGATATTAATTTAAATTATATTATAAAAGAGCTTTTTTCACATGCATGATTTTAAAAATAACAAACAAGGTCACGATATTAAAGAAACTGATTTTAATTATTTTTTTTATAAAAAATAATTTGGGAATTTAAAAGTAAAGTAGCGTTGAATGAAATAATTATTTATAATGCTTATTTTCTAACTAGTGTTAATTTGTTTGTATATTTCAAATAATTTTTTCATTACTTAATAAACCTATGAAATAGACTTCGTATTGAAATCATAACTTGTTTGTTAAAGTGTAATGTTTCTAATGCTAATAAGCTTATTATAATTTCAATATCTGGTTATCGTTCACAAATATAATCGTATGCTGGGACGCAATTATGACGAAACCCTTTTTAAAAACGAATCGCGTAAAAATAAAGAAAAAACGAGAAAAATGTTCATCAACGCGACACGAGCACCCCCCACCCCACCCCCGCTCGACGGCGGGTGGGGTGTGACAGAGATAGATACACTTGCTGTAGGCCTGCCTCTCTCACTGCATCTCGCGCCACCAGGTTTCATACGAAAACTACCCGCTGCGCGCAGCTTCCCATAGCGAACCAAACGACATTACTCGATGACAAAACCAAGCTGAAACCAACCTTATTTTCAAACCGCTAAGATACAAAAAGAACCGTATCCTCAGCAAGGACATTCCGCGAGTCCCAGTATAACACAAACAAACTTTTGGACTATTGCATCTGTGAGAACAAATACATACATACTAAGCTAAGTTTAGCCCTCGTACGTACACGCTGCAGCCGCGCACACCACAAAAACTTCCTTGTATATGTGCATGTGTGAGTGGAATACGCGAGTGTGCGTACAAAAGTTGGTATAGAAGTTTTCGGACGACTTTCTTTGTGTCGGTGATTTTTTTCGCGGAGCTTATACGTTTGTGTGCGGCAATGGGATTTTTTTCAAGTTTTTATTACGCGGACAAGTGCGTGGTGTGTTTGTATGGGGGGTGTTTATGTGTGTGTGAGTACGGGTGGACGGTCGTTCTTTGTGCCCGGGGATTGTAAAAAATGTCGTATTGGATTCTTGCTGCACTAATGAATGATAGATACGAATGTTCTCTCGCGTACATCGTTCGTCTCTAAAAATCTGATGTGGGATTTGAATTGTGTTTGTTTTATTGCACGTCTCTGCTTTACATTTGCTATTTGAGGTTTCTGTGAGACTAGAGAGGTTTTTGGAATTGGTTTGTTGGTTTTGATTTTTGGACCCTAGAAAAGACTTCAACGCGTTCATAGGTTTTCTTTGTTTCTACAAAAAAAAGAATCACATGTAGGCGAGCATGAACCCTGAAATGACTACATGTACATAATGACAGGGTCCTACCAACTTTTACTATGAGGTAAATCCATGGAAAGAAACAAATCGCCAAATTACTTGCTTTAACGTGCTTTTTGATAAAGAACGTGATAATTCTATAGTAATAGCCTTATTTAGTTTAATTGAAGAATATAGTGACTGCTTTTCAGTTGAGTAGATACACCTATAGTTGTTAGCCTAATAACTATGTAAAGGAAAAAATCTATTACACGAATTTTCTATTTCTATTTTCAGGCGGAAGGTGACACGTGGATCAATATTTTTTTTTGAAAATTCCTTTGAAAGCTTTATTTTGAATGACATCGAAGGCTAGAGGAATTCGATTTACTAGCGTTTATATATTATTTTAAAAGATTCAAACTTTTTATTAAAAAAAAAAAATCTCCTGTTTTAATGTGTCAAAATAATTATTTTACTTGAGATAGTATTACGAGGAAACATAATAACGAAATTTGGAAAACATTAGTAACTCTTTCAAAGACAAGCGAAGTCTCCAACCCGTAAATCACTCAGTGTACTCACACCTAAGTAAACCTATCCTTATTTTTTCATTATTCTATCTTTAAATACGTAGTTTGGAATATTATTTGTGCTCTTAATTTGTTTTGATTTAAATCATATTTTTTAAGCGTTCTTGCGACAATGCCGCACGGACATCAAATAAATCAAATCAATTTATAACATTATTTTATGTTAGGTTTTCCAATTTCTGTTTTAATATTTAAATAGGATTATATATAAGTTGGTTGTAGTTATTTATTATTATTATTATTATTATTTCGCAAGACTTGTATATGTATAATTAATTTGCGAATTTTTCAAATATCTTAAATATAGTCTACACGCTGTTTTAGTACAATCGCTACCCAGTAAAAGCTTCCTGTCCATCATCCATCAGAAAATACTTATATAAAAGCCTAAAACGTGCGTTTCACAGCGGACCCACTCAATTTAATGATATGCATTAGTTTTAGAGTATTAATCCACCAAATGATTATGTCGGAGAAGCAACCAGGTCAGTAACTGGATCGAGTGTACGGTAGCGAAGTAAGTATGGACACTGGGGAAACTGGATTGATATACTAGCCTCTTAATATAGACTAGCCTCGATTTCACTATCTATGCTGTTTGAATGAATTAATGAAACGAACAAGTTATTTTAAAACACAAGTTATTACTGAGTTGCATTGCAGCAGGCGCAGGTGTAACTTGTTCAGTTATTTTGATTAAAAAAAAAACAGATCATTGAATAATTATTTAGGTTTAAAAATTAGTCATCAATGGTATAGATAAAATTTTCGAGATGTTTTCGTATATCTTTGTAAAAAAAAAAATATTTTTTCCAATCAATGCAGCCGTCTTTCTGGACCATATTTCGCATGTAATTAATCTACTTTTATAGAGTTTAGGGATTTTTTTCCCTAAACGAAAATCCCCGACGACTAAATAGTTCTAAAAATTCATAGAACCCGTACACCAAGTTCCATCAAGATTGTTTGAAACTACGACCTGTACGCAAGTACGAAATTTCTTGCATACAAACATTCATACATACAAACTGACAGACGAATGAACATTTTGCTAGACTAGAACAGACTGATTTTTGCTTCGCTAGCTCGCTTTACATCAAGCGAGTATAACCAGCGGCGTTGCTTCAGAGGCACCACATATGTAAACACTGATATCAACTCGTGGACAATGAGAGAAACGCGAAAGAAGTGTGGATAAGACAGTAATTTACCAAACAATTAATCGTTTTTTACTGACTTCCCAAAAAAAGAGGGTCATGCGAGCGGTATTTTATAAAAAAAATTAATGAGTGTAACCTTATTTCTCAGAGACAGTTGGACCGATATGAAATATTATTTTTTTTGTTTGAAAGGGTATATTTAAAAAAAAAAAAACATCTGATGTATAATTAAAAAAAATCAATTACTACTTCCTACTATAATATTATAAAAGTGAAAACTTGCATTTTCACGCAATAACTGCCCAACCGATTCGTATGAAATTTTCTTTGGAAGTAGCTTACGTATGCTATAGCACATTAGGATAAACACATAGGCTACCTTTATCCTGTATTAACGCGGGTAACACCGCAGGGCGCAGCTAGTATTTACATAATGAGCTCTGCCTTAAAGTCGAAAGTCGTATCTACACCATTCTTACGTACGTGATTACCTCTTGGCGCTCCCAAAAAGTACAATTATTGACGCGTCTTCAATTAGCGCTCGAAGAGACCTCGTTCGACACCACTTATCCATAGAATTACCAACACACTAATTTACCATTATTACTACTCTTGCAGATTGTTGAGGACATAAACGTTTTACTTTAAGCTATTGTACGGAACAAGCCGTATATTGAACTACACAAGGTTATCGGCTAGGGTGTACTAAGCCGAAAAGGGTCACTGTACCCATCCTAAGCAGCAACTTTCACTATGGGACCAACTCTGAATTCGAGAATAAAAATCAAAGATAACACTGTATAATTTGCTATAAGTGCAGTTTATCCGGCTCGAAGGACCAAAAACAAAGATGAACGGTTTCTTGTTGCAGTAATCTTTATGATAATTATTTAAAATTTTAGATATGAGTGATAATATTAAACAGAATTATTGATTATTAAATGAGAACGCGTGATAATGATCTGGTGTTTGATTGAGAAGTAAACTGCACTTGTAGCAAATTATGAAGTGTTATTACGCCTTGTTCTGTACAGCTATTGTGGGTTGACGAGAAAGAAATCCATAAAATACATTCGGTTACATTTGGGTACAGTAGTAATAATAATGTATAATCGTATATTTTTAATTTTCCAGCTGGCCTGTCTCTGTGCTCGATGAAGAGTTCTTGAGATCGCTCTAGATTTGACCAGCATTGCGACGAAAAATTATTTTTTACTGAGTCCAATGCTCTTCGGCACGAGCTATCTTTTGACAGTGAAAACGAAAACTGCTTGTTAAATTTCGCACCGCGAGCTATAAGTCTTAAGTCATATCAATTTTTTTTAGAACAAAACAAAGAACGATTACAAAGCTTTTTAGGTACAATCAATCAGTCATTGAGCATTTTTCATCATTCATGCCTATAGGCCTTCACGTAATTTTTTTTATGACAATCCGAATAATTTCGGGTACAAGGTCCGCAGTAGGTTCAGGTTATTTTTTATGACATTCTGAATACTTTCGGCAACAAGGTCCGTTTTAGAAAACGTAATTTGGGGACCATTTATCAATTTTGGTAACCGTTTAGAATTTTTTGGTAGTAAAATAGGTACTTTTTTGGGCGGTGTTTAATCACGAGACTTTTTTAATTGGCAGTTTCCGTTCTAAAACCAGCTTAAGACGTGTTGCTCTATCAGACTCGCTAACGCCACTAATTTACACCACTCGTCAATAGATCCCTTTTGTCTACAAAACTCGCTATCGCTGCTACTATAGACCTGTTCGTTTAGTTTAGAACCATCCTGCAAAGTCCATGAAAAGGCAGGCGGGCGCAGACCGGGCGTCCTTGAATCCACTTTCCGTTTCTTTCTACCGCTTCTTTCGACCTCAGTAGCAGTGCAACTGTCAACCAACCATCGGAGTGGTCAAATATATTCGTGTAAGGATTGCTTTTTAGCGTGGTAATGCTGCTAGCGTACTAGGCACGCTGCCCTCGAGTGGTGGTTTGGAGCAGTTAGATTATCTTATATATCTTAATGGTCAATAGTCTATGAGTAATCCATCTGCTATTTTTTTTGTAGTCAGTAATTTTATTATTCTGGTTAGAGGTACTTGTCCTACTTGTAAATACTACTTCTATATAATGTATTATAATATCGTTGTTCCTTTATATATATAAATAATAGTTATTTAGTACGCTGCGTCAGTTTCTATGCATTATTTATAAGAATTAATTTAAATTGAAATGGTTTCTTAGGTTTTCTGGAATACATTATTTTTCTTTCTTTCTTAAAGTATGGAATTTTCTCAGATATTCTTGCTACATCACCCTATTATGATTGACGTTTTGACTAAGCTTTTTCGCAAATGATTATTACATACATGTATGGATTTTTAACGGAAAATTCATAAAATTCTGTTGTCGATCTGAGTATTCTGAGTTCATAAAAGAAATGGGTCCCAAAAATATTTTTATTTGGTCCAATATACATTTCAAAGTATCAAAATCGACCCAGTAGTATGGTTTATAAATTAAAATAACTGAATTATTGTATAGGCACTTGCCGAGTTGAAGTCGGTCACTCTTTTTAGATTATGTGGACCACTATTGGTCAAAGGAGGACACTCCTTGCTAGCTATTATATTTAGTTCAGACAGATTCTGCGTAGTCCGAGGAGACGCTGGCGATGGCAGACCGGGCGTCCTTGGACTACTCCATTTACTTTCCGTTTCAGCCGCCTTACTCGGCTCAACATAAACTAGCAGTGTCACAGAGTCAGTTTCTTCTCAACTAGAAGAAGAAACTGACTCTCTGAAGAACTCAAGAAGAAGAAGAAGAAATAATTGAAACTTTTTTGATAAAAAAATTAATTATAACGCAAAGAAAGCCGCGGGAAGGCGGTAGTTATAATTAACTAAATCTCAGTTTTCGTCATTACGAGTAACCATCTCGGAAACCCTTTAGAAAATCATTTATATCACTCACTATGTCTCGTTTACAATCAGCAAGCACTCAGCCTCATCATAATAATGGAAGAAAATTAAGAATCAGAAGTCGAAACAACGATTTCTTGGCTATGTTACAAGAAAGACATAAGTTGAGGATTTAGATCTGAATTGTACCTTATAATAAATATTACATGTACCATTATGTTATGAATTTAATCTTTACAAATACCTTATAAATCAAACCATATTGATATTATAAGATCTACTTTAAATACAGCGGAGTCAACTTATTATCGAAATTTATTCAACAATTAATCATCCAACAGATTCAACAACATAAATAACGGTACCTAAACCTCTAAATGTTTTTGAAAATAAAAAAGTTGTATAGATTGCATTTGATAGAATATTATATTTTCTCAGTGAATACAAAATTATTATTTTTTCTCATAAAAATGGCGAAGCAAATCGTAAGTGTAAAGTGGGATTAAATACTTTTTTTATGTGGTAGGAAAATTTGTGAGGCTAAATGGGAATGAATCGTTTCAAGCTGCTTTCCTCGTGTAGACGAGACGGAAATGCGAAAGCCATATTTAACTTATTAGCTATGTAGAGCGTACTTAGATAAAGCATCACTAGTAAGTAAGTAAACCATGATTTATGTAATTTTGATACATTAGCATAAGATATAGAATTCACTTAGTTAGATACGGATATAAATACGTGTACTTTCGCTTTCTTTTATATTTGATTAACCTAGAGATTTGAAGATGGTAAAGTGTTTTATTTTAAAACAGCAAAGTAAGAGGTAATTGGAATATTGTTAGAAATATTCTTTTTTATCTAAGGTATATACATTTATCCACCAGCTCGCACGATCATGAAACTCAGCGATACTATGGCCCTAGATAGAATACACTGTTTCTCAAGGAAAGTTGCAGGAACACAGCTTGGTGACAGAATTACTGATAACTTTAAAGTGGTAGCTATCCAGGCGAGCGTTAGAAAACGAATGTTTTCCTTCAACGTTAACTCAGGCTATTTTTGTATCTATCGTGGGATCGAACCTCGCATCTTTCGTACGAGAATCGACCCCAGTAACCTAACCACTCGGCCATCATCACTACAAAAACTCAGCTTTACTGATTTTTTATTAAGGTACACAGGTGTTGAGCCAAAAATCTATCGTTTCGCACATTCTCAAAAAAGAATAGCAGTAATTTTTTTCATTTCTGGCTTGGTAGGTACCATGATTTAATGTGTTGATATTAATGAGTGGATAGGATTAAGTAAGTTCGATCCCGGAATCAGACATGCACCTCTGATACTATCACATTTAGTGTTTAATACATCAATAATAAATAAACTACTTATAGTAAATAATATAATTACAGTTCTTAAACTAGAGCATGGTGATATTGAAATAATAAAGAAGAGTACGTCTTATTCATAAAATAGTACTCATTAGCATACCCAATTTAGCACTTGCTTTGCGAAGGATATAACGTGAAAGAAAACTGCTTGAAAGTTAGGCTTTAGAATAGTGGGATGACATGAGTTTACACGGCCTCTTAAAGTAAGTAGCCGAACGTTCGGATAGACGAAATTGCTTCTAAATATACTATTGAAGTTTCCCCAAACGTCTAATTTTACATAGTTTCTAACAATCGGTATGCAGCTCCTCTAGCTCTAACCAGGACTCATCCATCTTCGTCTAGAACCAGACTGAGCATTAGCCAGACCTTCCAACGATTACCACAAAAAACCCTCTCTTTCCCACTACAACGATCAGACAAAGATTTTCTATCTCCGTCCTTATCTGTAAGAGTGATTCAGCAAAATGCAGTTTTTGAAACAATTTATCTTCAATTTTCTACGGTTCATTTGAAACTCTATGTTGGTTCGTTTAAGGTCTAGCTTTGCTGTGTTTAAGATACGGAATTAAATTTTCTAAGCAAGTGTTAATACTGAGTACAAAAATCTTTTCTTGGGCTATAGCGATGTAAGAAGAGGGTTATTCTTGGGCATAAACGATATCGAAGTGGGATTAGAAATTTGTGGCAAATAATTTTAAGGATTTTCTAGTTTGTGGTAGTTTCTGCAGTCTTACTAAGTAAGAAGGAGGGCTTTTCGTACGAGTATGTATGCATGATATTTTAGTAAATTAGTATACCCCTAGCTGATAATCCTGTATACATATATGCTTGAAAGTTACAGGCAAGATATAGGATGTCTCTGACAAACGTAATTCTGGGAACGTAGTTTAGTTTTTTTTATTTACTCTATACCAATAGCTCGCCCAATTATAAAGTTCTGGCGACTAAGATATTTATAATTTTTTCGAACCCTTCACGAACTAGTTCGCCAAAATACCTGAATATAAGAAAAAAACTTTCTGGTAGATAAGTGAGTTATTATATTCAGATATATGATTAGTCAAACATGTCAAAATTAAAATTATATAATAATAACACTTACAATTATGTTAGTATAGCATAATATAGTCAAAAATCTAAACCTATATGAGTCCCTCGTCCCCCATAAGACTAGCGGTGCGGCGCCGCGGCGTTACCACGCTGAATCGCTAAGGAAATGCACTGGGCGAGAAAATGACCAGAACGTGGATCATATTTTGCTGTATTAATTGTAATTTTATTGTTTACTTAAGTAAAGTTGGACGATTCATTTGGCAACATTTTTTATTACTCTTTTGTCTGCGTTGTCAATCGTTTTATTGTTTGAAATAGTAGTAAATTTCATGTCTCTATGTTCAGCAGATTAGGTTAATTGGGACCTGTTAGTCAGGACTTACTATTTTACATACATATTTATGGTAAAGATAATATAAACATTATAAATAAAAGCTTTATTCCCAATTTAATCATTATTACAAATTAATGCGATCTTAACTAAGTTTTTTTGGTTTTACATTTTGTATTGTGGGCATCCAAATTGGGGCGTAGGCCTCCTCTATGCTTTGCCATGTTGTCCGGTTTTGTGCCAGTCTGCTCCACGTTTTATCCAATGGTAAATATTGAAGAGTACCTTAATCTTACGTTAAATTCCAAAGCGGTAGGTTTTGTAATTTATCTATCAGCGTGTTTAGTTATTTTACCGTCATTTAAAGTTATGTATGTTTTTAATCATTACTTAAGGGTTATACTCATTACTTAAGCCCATTACTGACCTTCAGGTTCCTACGCATTAATCCTTAGTTTTCAATTTCAACGATCACAGACTTTGAAAATATGACTAGACACACAGAGTGGCCGTGGTACTATATTATGAGCAGTCTCCACGTAATGGCGTTTTTTTTACTTTTTGTGATAGCCATAGGATTTTGGCCAAGTTGTTATGTAGAAAAATAACTACTTAACCATGTGGCGTATACTATGTTGTATTTATAACACTTGTTTTAATATAAACATAATATCTATCCCACTATCTGCTTGATCCAGGATTATATGATTAAAAATAAAAATAATAATAATATGGGACAACATCCACACATACCTTTGTGTCCAGGTCCCAAACTAGGCAAAGCCTGTGCTATGGTAACCTGATATCAATACATGGTATCGAATATGTTAAAATATTGATTATCCGATCTTCTTTTTTGTTTAAATCTCCGAAAGGCACTAACCTCAGCCAAGATAAGTTACAGCACGTAAAGGGTACAACAGGCGGGAACTGTAATCCATCTACTTCACGATCGGATGGACAGGGCGCGGTGGAACATGTAGCGGACAGCGACAAAGCGGGAGCGGGAGCGTTATTTTATTTCATATAAGTACATCCCACTGACTGTAAGTTGCAGGCAACAGTTGATATAAACGTAATAGACGAATATGGGGGGCAATAATGAATAGGATTAGTATAAAACCTTATTTACATAAAAATATATATAACGATATGTCTATTTTTCATAACTCATATTTTTGCAGCCTACTCTGTTTGTTTTGTTTGTTTATTGTTGTTATACATTTTAGGATGTGAATGATACAAATTACGAATGTATTTAAATGACTTTATAGTGATACCTGGTATGTGCACGAACGACGAATTTACTTTTAAATTGTTGATTGTACTCCTGTAACATTCGTAGGAAAGAAACTGCAAGATTTTCTCTATTAGTGTTGGTGCAATATTAATTGTTACTGATTACAATGAGAGCTATACCCCTGTAAGACAATCGTAAGCGATTTTATATCTTCTCTTTAGTCCAAGTGAACTTGCCCAGAAAACTTACCCCTGAAATTCTTTCTCTTTGGACTAACTACCGGTCAGAAAAAATAGTAACAGGCTTTCCACGGGCAAAAATGTGTCTTTATACTATAAATAATAAAGCCCATCAGACCAAGCATCAGTGACGTTGGCACGCCAATCGCTATCAGTAGAGCCACGGCTTTAGCTGCATGATGCATTAATCCCTGTTCCCTTGAGACGGATCCTTAATATATGGTCGCGGGTTCGAGACGGTCACACCAACCATCATTTTAAACTCGATCCTGGGGGTTACCACGACCTCTTTTTTAACCAACTTCAAAAAAGAAGGAAGTTCCCAACTTTTTTATGTGTTTGCCTCTATTTTTGGGGGCCTGGATTAATATGAAATATGATTTATTTTGTTTAAAAGGGGACGCCTTGCAAGTAATCCCATGTAAATTTTAATACAATGAGTCCGGTGCTTTGATTTCTAAATCAAAAGACCTTGCTGAAATAATTGTAAAGGCGCTTACCGCATTGAAGTCAGTTGTCTCTTATTAAAATACTCGTCATATATTTCTGTAGATTTGATATTATACCACTTTGCTGACACTTCAACTCTTATAATAATAATATGAGACAACATCCACACAAAGGTCTTCAGCTCACAAACTAGGCAAAGCCTGTGCTATGGTAACCTGATGACTGATGTACATACTTATATACATAAATACATACTTATATATATTATAAACACCCAGACACAGGTCAAACAGACATGTTCATGCATACAAATGTTTGATCTGTCAGAGGATCGAACCCGGGACCAGCGCCGCAGAAGGCAGGGTTACTACCAACTGCGCCAACCGGCCAGTCAAACTAAATAACAAAGCTAAATGTTAAGTTATTTATGATAAACTCATAAAAAAATAGTATGTTTTGTAAGTGAAAAGATCTACAAAGGTTTCATATTCATAGATATCTTCCCAAAAATATAACCGTTTGTGTAAATATTATACAGTTATTAAAGATGAAATTGAGGCTGGCAAAATTTATCAAAAAATAAATTCGATAAATACTGTACCGATCGCGACCGAACCGAAAAATTTTTATATGGACGAAAAAAAACATTTTTTTCCATTTTTGCAGCCGGAAACTGAAGTATACGTCAAACAATAGCGTCTACTGGGCAACGGTCTCTCCTATAAAAGGGATATAAGCCATACTCCACCGCGATACTTTTATTTTAGGACGGTAAAAAACGAGAAGTAGTGCTTACCTACCCGTACCTATGCGTCATTGGAACCTACCTTCCGATTTATAATAGCTTTTATTTTCATTACGACACGGTAGCTCAAGTGCCGGGAACTTTGTTACGTGATAACAGCAAAAAGTTTCACAGTTTTGATTGATTTTGTTTACTTATTCAACATTTTTTCTTTTTGTCTCTGTCTGGTAGACACAACTTGTTAGTGTTAGATTCTTTTTAACTGACTTCAAACGAGTAACACTTTACAAATGACAAACGAAGTTATTTTTGGTTTATAAACCAAACTAGGGACTTGAATGATTTTGATGAAATGTATGTAAATATTTGTAAACGTATAAGAAGTTATCAAATCGCTCCTGGCCATTTGTCACATTTCTACATACATAGAAGAGAAAAACACTTAAAAGTTAAAATACAGTAGGTATTATACTTTTCAAAGAAAAAAGGAATTTATTTCAATCGAAGATCAATCCAGTCGTCGCGGCTGCTGAGAAATCTGGAAATATTCTTAAAAAATCGACCAAGTGTCTAAGGGTTCCGCACCAGTATCTATACAATATTATTTCAGATATCTTCTTATTGCTGTTAATAGTATCTAGCAAAAACCCGCAAAAATCACGTTTGATGAATGGGAGGCCCCCCTTAAATATTAAAATCTGACGAATTGCGAACCTCCCCCTAATTTTGAAGTCAATTAATAACGTTAGAATAAACGCAAAGATAAACGTAATTATACAGCGCCTTATTAATGAAAACCTTACCCACATTCACATGTAGGTACCTTTTTACATCGATACCAATATAACAGCTGGAAAAATACACCAACATGTGTAAAAAAAAACATATTTTTTCTGCTCATTTTTATGCCTACAAGGTTATATGATAACTTGGACAGAACTTATTAAGAAGACTATGATAAAGATCACCTAGCGATGCGGAACATTACATATTTTTCCCGATTTAAATTAGGAAGTTTTTATTTTATTTAAATCGTTTTTGTGTTGATTTTGCGATATCTTAGCGATCATTATCATCACGTTGCTTTTTTTTTATTTGTAAAATGTTTTTTTTTGTTTAGAAGGGTTATGATTCCCAAGTATTTTTAAGGCTAAACTTTATTATAATCGGTCTAGGCTTTATATTTTAATCAAAATGGGTAAATAAATATGTTGTTATCCTAGGTCGTCCCATATCTCAACTGAATATTCTGGAGTCGTATCATTAACAGTTCTATCGAGGTAGTAGATAGGTGACCTGACCTAAAATACATGGATTTAAGTTTTAAGACCAATTTAATAAAACGTACTCTTTGGTTTTTAAGTCTAAAAAAGGTCCTCCTGAAAAAAGGGAAGTCTGAAACGTCTGTCCTGAAGGTTTATCTGAGATGGCTGTCACACTTTCGAAGTCACTCGTGTAGCTAGATATATTATTAAGTCGTATAAAAACACTTGGTAATTTTTTTATGTGCAACCTGCGCCCTGCGGTGGTACTAGCGTTAATACAGGATAAATAGCAAATTTCATACAAATCAGTAAGTAGCAGTAAGCAGTTTTTACGTAAGAAGAATAAACATACATACATTCTTACAAACTGTCGCCTTTATAATATTAGTAGGATAAGTCACGCCTTTAAGTGGTAACTTAACTAACTTGGAACTTAACAGTAACCCTGTATTGACATCTCGAATTAATTTTCTCTGTACCTTATGAGAAAAACTCCATCTGATAGGCAAATATTAAAATTGATTCCAATTTATTACCATCACGTTAAAATACACGAGTTCTTTGACTGTCCTTCAGTCGACGATTAAATCAAATAAGAGAATCGTTAGGTCTAGGTATAGGTCCTACTTTATACTTTATATACGAGTAAACTAACGCGTAGCTATAGTTGGATCTTACCAACGATCAGGTACGCGTGGAAACCCGTCTTCTTAAATAAAATGTCTATAGGTCTTTAGTAAACATGTAGTCTAGGTATTTAGTTTTTGTAGACGACACTTATGCCCTTTCGATGTTATTAGGTAGGGATACTTGATATGAGAACTCCGGTTTGCAAATTAATGTATTTTATATTATATGTAATAAGTATAATACATTAGAATTATAAATAATGTATTTAAGCTATCGTAAAAAAGTTTTCATACCTACATAGAATGCCAAAATGACATCTCGTGTCGCGTACTCCTAAAAAAAATTAAGTGTATTTTGTTACATAGTTGTTAGTTAATTCTGCTGTTACGTCATATGACATCCTATGTGGAGGCAGAAGAAGAAATCGACGAAGTGCGAGACGGTTTATCATTAACAGTTCCGTACCATTATCTACACAAGATTAGTTCTTGTTTCTATCACTTGCCGTTATCGAGCAAATAACGGCAATAATCACTTTCGTTATGTGGGAGCTCTCTTAAATATTTATTTGTTCTGTTTTTTGAGTTTGTAGTTATAGCGGCAAGAGATATACATCATCTGTGAAAATTTCAACTGCCTGCCAGACGGACAGCAAAGTCTTAGTACTAGGGTCTAGGGTTCCGTTATTACCTATTAGGCAGGTACAGAACAATACAAGGAACGAAAAAACGAAGAAAAGGCATATTTTTTTAGTTGCATTTGTTTGTTACAATTCTTCTTAAATAGAGGTTCTTTATAGGTGTTTAGTATTTTTATTTTGTCAGCACTCTACCTCATGAATGTTGCATCGTAAAACCAGTCGTCCACTTGATCTGGTGAACTGTCATAACCTTCCACTGCCCTTAAGTTTATAACTTAGTCCAGGACCCTACTAGAGCTAGCGAGTCTAAAGATGTTTTTAGTGTATCGTGCTACTAAGAAATCTTATATACTAGTCGAGTCTGCTTGTATACTCGTAATTATGGACTAGGAGAAAATACAATCTATAATATAAAAATGAATCGCTGAATTTGTTGCTAAGCCAAATCTCGATAGCAGCTTAACCGATTTTGCTAATTCTTTTTTTAGAATATTCCTTGAAGTAGGAGGATGGTTAACAACACTTTGCTATAATTACATTCAATTGATTCGTAATAATAAGTAAAAGCCAATTTGAACTTTAATAACATACCATAGAGTTTAAGTATTATTAGAGAGGTTCCGTGCAGGCAAAACAATTGAGTGGTACTAACGTCACTCAACGTGACTTTTAGGCGGTACGAAGTTAGCCGGGTCAGTTAATTACAAATAAAATTACTTTCGCATCACGACAAATTAAATAGTAGAACATAAATACAACAGAAAACGGGCACAAAAGGTGGTCTAATCGCTGAAAATCAATATCTTCCAGACAACCTCTGTAGGTATGGAAAATTAATATTAGACATGAGGTGCATGAAATTAGTACAGTTTTAGCTAGCCTAGAAATTACATTTTTGGAATCAATTATTTCGATTAAAATATCAAACCTCTTGACCCAATTCGAATAACATTCAATAATAATAACATTTTGTAAAAAAAGTTATTTTCCCTTTTAATGTATAAAAAATACCTTTTCAATTCGTTCCAACATTGTCCGAGAAATTAGTAAACACACATAAAAAATACAGTCAAATTGAGTACCTCTTCTTTTTAAGACGGTAGAAAAAGTAACAACCAACTTAAATTCGGCAGGCAAAACTTATGTTACAAAACAATGAAAACAATCTAAAGAAAATAAAAGTAACTATATCTAGATAAAAATTATATGGTGACAACCCAAAAGCCGAATTTAAATTATTTTTTAATATGTTCACCATCAGCGAAATTTCCATGATAATACACAAAAATATATACAGACGAACATAGAACCTCGTCCTTACAGGAAACCGATCAAAAATTAAAAGATAAGCTCACAATAAAATAATATACAATTATGTAGATTTTCTGCCTATAAAATAACGTTCTAATGAGTCATAGAGCCCCATTATCTCTGTCACCCGGACAGGTTCCGAACCCTATTTTTAACGTTTAATCGAGGGTTTTTTTTTGTGGTGGAGTACTAGCCTTACGACAGAGACCACTAGTATAATGATACTAGTGGTCTCTGTCACAAATATATTTATGTAAGCATCTTTGCTATTACTTCCCTCGTGCGCATTTAGCCTTAAATTTTTATTTTTATATCGAGCTCTTTTGTAATGCTTATCTTAGAAGAGTCATTGCTTTAGTTAGATTATGTGATACAATGTCATAATATATAGAAGAAATTTTTTTGATGAATTA
This sequence comes from Ligdia adustata, assembly GCA_947049295.1. Classification (NCBI taxonomy): domain Eukaryota; kingdom Metazoa; phylum Arthropoda; class Insecta; order Lepidoptera; family Geometridae; genus Ligdia; species Ligdia adustata. Next base: position 11,911,493 of record OX346225.1, read on the forward strand.
AATTAATTTTTCAATCATAAAAAAAACAACGCATTTCTGTGTACTTGTCTTTTTAGAAATTATATATTTTTTGTAGTGTCACTAATCCTAGTGGACTCTTCACATTTTTCGTCGTAATTGCTAATTTAACTTTGACACAGGCGCGCCCTTTAATTATCAACACACAAATATTCAACTTATTTACAAAATTCTTTAACTGCTTCACAATGTTTATAAAATTGATAAAATTAGTAAAATCAACATGTTCCTTAACGTTTTTACAAAAAAATTGAATCACTAGTCGTATAGACAGACACATGACCATGTACACTCACATACTATTTGAACAAGGCACGATGTACACTCAGCAACCATATTTATTGTTCGTCTCTTTGATAGTTATAACTTAACATTGCAAGTTAGTCCTTCAAAAAAACGTAGGTTTTCAACTCGTCAGACCTTTCCACTCTCTGATAGATTTGGAAAATACAAACAAAGAAGAAAAAATGATTTTATCAAAATCGTTACCTCTTTTGTCTTTTTACATTGTTAAATAACCTCGCGCACAAATAAAATACCGAAGACGGTCAAATATAAAGCCCTTTTTATATAATTCGCTGAATTTCATCAATCCCCTTCCCTACCCTAATGAAGTTCACCGAATGTGAACGAAACTATAGTTGGATCTTTCCAACAATCAGGTACGCATGAATACCCGTCTTCTTAAAAAAAATGAATGAAATGCGTTAGTTTTCTACCTATATAAAACTTTGATACAAATCAGATACACGATAGAATAAGTAAGTTATAGTTTAGTTTGTTACTGTCTGTACTTACCAATGTTGATATATCAGATCGCATTGCAGAGAGGCTCACTATTTTGCGAAATAGGGTTCCGTGAGATAGACTGGGGATCACTAATTAACCCCTCACACAAAATGTAGGGCTCATTCTATTTACGTACTGGTAACTGGACCCAAAAAGGTAAAAGACATATGTAGGTTCTGTGGAGAAACAAAAAAAAACTACGAATATATTAACATGTTCATTTTTGGGAAGCTCCTGATCTGATTTTGAAACGCACTTTTTTGTAGAAAATCTGTCAGTCATAATAAAGGAACCCCCTTTACCGATCGCAAATTAGAAAGACAACTTTAGACCTTGCTTAGGTTATAATGTAGCTGAACCAGGGACATATAAATTACGGGAAGTGCACGGCTATACGAAAAAAGACTCTTCTTGCTTTCCCGCAGTTAAAATGCTCAAATATCAGTCATTTAGAAATCAAACTTCTTTTCCAGAAACACTTTATATGTTTTCATACTTCCTACTTTATGCTATTCTCATACCATTAACTTAATTAGAGAAAAAGTTTGTCTTTGAATATTTTCTACTTGTTCGACAACTAGTCAAGAATCAAACCAGAAACCAGAAATTAACGAGAAGAAAGAAGACTTGTGTTTTATTTGTCTAAGTGTATCATACGTTCAGGCCCCAAGGCCCTCCCTTGGCCGACCCCACCCGAATGTTCTCGAATTTTTCCGTCAATCGATTGGCACTTACAAATAAAGCAAATGAACTCGGATTGAATTTGTGATGAGCTTTTACCAATTTATACGTCCAGTGATGCACGTTCTTTGTGTAGCTCTGTTTGACAATTATAGCGCAGTTGAAATTATTACTCTGATTAACGAGTAGGTATTTTTAATGAGAATATTTTTTATGAAGTAATTTAGTGGTATCGGTGACAATGTCGAGAGCTGATTTTAATCTTATACTTCGGGGGCAAAACTGTCACGGTTTCTCTAGAGATGTTTTACAAGTATCCTTTCTTGAAATTCCTACCAAGTAGTCCTTGAGAACAATAACTGAACTTGAGGTTATGATTATCATCATCAGCTTACTCTCGTCCACTGCTGGACATAAGCCTCTCCCGAGGCACTCGGATCTATCCTGGGCATCTCGTTTCCTCGCAGGGCATCATACACTACGTACTTGAGATATCTTGGCGTAACTGTTATGAAATATTTACAAACCCTTGTCCAATTTTGGATTTTGTACTACTGATGAATTAATATCGCTTTGTATTGTTTAAGAAGACGGATTTTCTGATTGTTTTGACTTATTGTTGGAAAGGTTAAACTATAGTTTTGTTCATATTTGGTGAACTACAGTTGGACCTTTCCAACAATCAGGTACGCGTGAAAAACTCGTCTTCTTAAACAAAATGAATCAGACACGCGTTAGTTTTCTAAATAGGATATGGCTTTATTGCACACCAAACAAAAATAAAAGATACGGGAAGACAAATCTATACATTGGTAGTACATTGGGCGGCCTTATCGCCTAAAGTAATTTCTTCCAGGCAAGCTTTGGATGGACAGGACTAATAATAGAAAAAAACTCATACTAATAAAAAAGTAAACATACATAGAACAAAACAAACTAAAACGAATGAGAATATCTATGACTTTATACTAAAATATATCTGATGCTGGCAAATTTACCTTAATACGCTAACCGTACGACGCTACATATATAATATAAAAAACTGTATTAACAATGTTCTGATATATAAAAAGCTGCTTTATCTTTAATTTTCCAAAGCGAACTTTGTCAGAGTCCCAGCTCAAAATGCAAGTGTTGCAAGTAAGTAAAAGAATTCTCCCGGAGCGCGCGTTTTTCTGCGGTTCGCCCAACTTCCGTCATTCGTCTTCGCACGATGCATGGGGTAACTTACTGACAGATCGCTCTACTGCGAGACCAATATAAATGCATGTCCTAAATACACAATTAAAATCGGTATGTAATAATAATATCAGTCTAATTTATAGTGAATTAAGAATTCAAATTTAAATTGAAGTATAACTTTATTGTACACCAAAAAATACCTACCTACCTAGTACATAGGCCGCATCGTCACTTAACACCAGATGAGTTGCGGTCAAGCGTAAGCTATCTACTATATAAAAAATTAATTATATATTAAATACAGAAATCTTAAAAAACATATTAAAGAGGTATTGCTTGTTTATAACAAGTACTATACTATAAAAAAGTGAGAACCGACTTCAATTCGGCACGAATTATTCATAATTTTTGTTTTATGAACTTAACGTCTGAACTGTTCTTGATACAATTTATATGGGATCACCTGGAAAGTCCCTTCACACAAAATAATTTACCGAATCAGTCTAAGTGTCTTTAAGAGCTAGGGGCTAACATACATACAAAATATTAAAACCAATAAAGGCCCTCCTATTTTGAAGTTAGTTAAAAATGGAATGGTGAGCGAATGATTCACTGATTTTAGCAGACACTTTTGCTTTTGGAGTCACTGGGCTACATTTGATAAGATACCGAGCGAGCATTTTCTCCGGCGTGCAGTGTAAGGTAGGTGCTACGTCACTGGTGGGCGTTAATTTATGGAAAACCTTTGGAAAGTCGCCACCGCCGCCACCAACTTCATCGGTCTACGTACTTGTGCTGGTGACTGCTTAGTATGTAGAAAAAATTATATTAATATCAAACACACTATAAACTTATATAACGTAGTTTAGTTAATTTAATGCCTCTTGTAGCACTATATTTTAAACGATTTTTTCTCTTGTATTATTTTTTTTTGAGTGTATGCAATTTAATGCTTTTGTTTTTGTGTATTCCAGACTAGGCAAGCTTTATCAAGGGCAAATGCCTAGCTAGTAAAAAAAATTGATTTATTTATCTATCTATTTTAGATCTAAATAAATTTAATAATAAAATATATTTCCGAGAATAAATGTAACTTTCATTCTCATAGGTATGTTCCTATTCTTTCACTCGTTCAGACAAATTCATGGGAAATATTTTTTCATCTGATAGCTACATAAGGAAGAAGGAAGAATCAAACTGGTAGTTTTTCAAACTTTAGTTGAATTTTCCGGTTTGAAAGCCAATGATTTCAGCGAAATTGTAGAGCACAAGTAGAAGAAGCTTTTTAGATTGTTCGTGTAGGCACATATGTTACTATACTTCATATATTTTTAAATTTACATAGTTTTATTGTAACATAGAATTCTTGTTTTTTTTTTACTGATCATTTTTTTTAAATTAATAATTATAATTTTTTTTATTTCTTATAGCACAAATACAAAAATCATAAATTATCGTTATATTAAAACACGTCAAAATAAATGAGTCGAACAACCCACCCCGAATCGTACCCGGAGCAAAGGTGCCCATCACGCTGGCTGCGTTACCGCGTTGAATGGCAATGGCCAGCCTCTGCACCAAGTAAGATCCGGAGCGAGAGTCGCCATTTACATTCTATTCATTGGTTCATAGTAATAATAGATAAATAGTTAGACACTCTACCTGCTGTTATGTTTATAAACGGATATGCACAAAGCTAACAAGCGATTAGCAGCGACTCCAAAAAACCCGACTGGTAAATCTTTAATCGTGTGTATCATCTTGCCATTATTATTTTTTTAATTTTGATGTACCCAGTGACACTCTCGCGACCAAGACGAATCTATTGACACCATTCACATAAAAATACGACAAGCCGTTTAGGTTCTTAGGAATGTGCTATAAGAATATAATGTACATACAAACATTCACTCGAAAAACACAGCCCTCCTTCTTTCGCAGTCGGGTAATAATGCTACCCATCTCCATTGGCTCCTAACCACGAACCAAGCCCGTTCAGAAACTATTTTCAAACCCAAAAACAATCATATCGCTACCGTTCGCAAAAGATTTAATTTGCAAAAAAGTAGCCGAGATGTGCCAAGGTAAAATAGAACCAGTTGATCATAACAACAGTGCGCCAAAACCAGCAAGAGTCTATGTCATCATAATCGGACGGACGCGACTTTAGGAAACTTGATTCTCTCACACTTGGATATAAAGGTGAGAGCATACAAGACAGTTTGTAATAGGACTGTGGAATATAATATTTAAAAACGAAGTAACGATTTTTCAGAAACAAATTCAAAGGAACCCGACTGCAAAAACTTTAGGGCACTGTATCTTAATCTTGAAGTTAATTTATGTTTTTTTATTGCACAATAATGTTTTTGTAATAATGTTTGCACTTGCATTAACTTATTCGAATATAAAAAAGTTCTTCATTTTTTGACAGACAAATGTTTACATAGCAAGAAGACTTAAGAGAACGAAACCGTTTGAGTTTGTGTTAAAGACATTATTGTGTAGAATATAAATTAAATTTTAATTACTAAGTTAAACTTATTTAGGCTCTTGAAGGGTCTCCCTTAAGCACAAAAAAAGATTACACGTTTAATTGCTTTTAAATAAAAAAGAGTACTTATGTATACTTTGCAAGCCTTATTAACAATTTACTTTATTGTATGAATAACTAGCCGCGCCCTGCGGTGTTACCCGCGGTTTTTTATACAATACAATATTTCTTTATTTTGTTTTTGAATTGTATTGTATACATACAATACAATTCAAAAACACAACAAAACAAACAATAAAATACAGGCAAGAACAAAACATCGGTAGTACATTTGCGGCAGTATCGACTAAAGCAATTTCTTCTAAGGGTCTAAGCTATCTTCGTGCCAAATTTCACACAAACTTTCGCGTTTATACTAGTAGGATCTACATTTCTTTACGTTTGTTTATACATAATTATTATTTTAGGTCTAGTCTATTTTTTTTTATAGCTAATAAGCTTACGCTTGACCGCAACTCGCCTGATGTAAAGCGACGATACGGTCAAGGATGTGGCACGCTTGCCTAGAAGAAACCGATTTACTCGCAATTTGAAAAGACCGGGATTATATCTATCGGGAAATAGAGTACTCGGCAGTGAATTCCACAACCTGGCAGAACTAAACGCTTTGCGTCAACTTTTATTGTGTGAACGCTATAAAAGTTGACGCAAAGCGTTTAGTGCGAGTCCGTGGAATTTCTACCTTATAGCGGTGGCGTATTGCAGTACCTTTACTAGTCCGAAATGTTAAAGTGTCTACCAATGAACACTAAGCTTAAATATCATGACCATAACCTTGCACATAACCTACCGCAACTCTAAGACAAAATAAAATAAAACAACACGATCTAGACTAACATCGTTTTTTATTTATTTTATTATCGACAAAAACTAATGAGTTTAATAATAGATTGACTTTGGAACGTTGTTTTTCAATTGCGTTGTTTTTGGTGTATTAAAAAAAGAGTTGAGATTGCAGTATACGAGTATTTATGTGGATATATTTATTAAGATTTAATAATTAAGGTATAATTAATTATTAAATAAATTTAAATTATTTTAAATGCAAACGAAATATTTGTTGGCATGGTTTAACTGGCCCGGGCCAAGTAAAGATTTTATTAAATTATTATTTTAATAAAATCTTTACTATGCTAACTTCGATGTTAGTACTAACATGGATCCTAATCAGCTAAAGTTAGAAATGGAAAAGGTGAAAACGAGAGCTAGCAAACTTAGTTTCGTTTTACAGCTTTGCTTGCCGCTTTGACGCTATCAAAATGAAATCAAGTTTGCTTGTTCTAATTTTCACCTCTTCCATGCCTAACTTTAGCCGATTAGGCATCGGGTCTAAGAATGAATATCAAATATAGCTTAGTAAAGACTTGAATAGAAATAAGAAATGTCGTAGGAAAAGCTTGCATAATCAACTTCACAACACAAACAAATGAGGGGTTTTCTAGGAACTCATAAAGTAATTCCTCAAGTAACTAAATATATATTGACTGGCCGGTTGGCGCAGTTGGTAGCAACCCTGCCCTGCGCCGCTGGTCCCGGGTTCGATTCCCGGACAGGTTAAACATTTGTGTGCATGACTGTTTGACCTGTGTCTGGGTGTTTATTATATATAAGTATGTATATCAGCCATCAGAGGAGACGCAATTCAGCTAAATCCAATTCACGAAGTGAACTTCTTGCCACATTGTCTTACAATTCCATTTGTGTCGTAAATTGGTCTATAATGCTGCCGAATTGCTTTCCATTCAGTTCACCGGATGATCTGGATTTAGTGTTAATGTTGCAAGTCATAAAAACGAAAACCGTAACATTAACGGTAAATACCAAGTAAAAGTTTTGTTACTATTACTATTTTAAATTTGTGATTATTATGACGTATTTGTGTAAAAAACATTAATCGCTATTAGAAGAGGTCTTATTTTAAATAATAATAATAATAATTAATCTTTATTGCAGACTCATAGATCCATAGATGACATATTAATACATAAAAACAAATAAAATAAGGTGGTATAAATACAACCAAGAAAGAAAAGTTTAAAATTAAATTAGGTTTACATTAAAACTTACAATAAAATAAATGCAAAAATGTGATATGCATTTTTTTACTGGTAAATTAGTATGGCATCAAAATACATTTCTTACATGAAGATGGTAAATGCACAAGCCGTACAAAGCTGAAGTTCTTGCAAGAGAACTATGAAATAAAATATGACATCTCACCTCAAAAGATCGTTTTTACAATTATTTATTAGCTATTATTCATGAGTATGTAATTTGAATGTACACTGCCAGATACTGTTGGACCTGCCTTGCTTCAAGTCTCCAGACAATATCAAGAAAATGGTTGCCGTCGACACAAAACCGGGATTTACGAATAATTAGAAACCTCAGAAACAGCCCATTGCTGGAAGGCAAGCTGCCTAAGAGATGTTTGGACTGTTTATGATATTAGTGTATTGAAAGCGAATTAACTTTGTATAATATCGAGCTTGGTGACTGGTAGATGATGTATACGACAGAATCCCGTGAAGATTATGAAGATGGAGATAATCTGCTTATTTGATTGCCGCTCCACTTGCATATACTGCACAATAAATGTACTAAAAGGAAGATCGAATCGTCTGAAATATACGTCTGGATATCTTACTAATCTACCTATTATCTAGTACTTATACGTGTTACTTAAATACATAACCATACAATACACTTTATATTTGTAAGTATTTTTTACTTCATAAAATACAGAAATGTGACTATCGAACAATCTTTATCTCAATCACAAAGTAAAGTATGTCTTGCTGCTCACATCGACTCAAATAGAACATTACATGCATCTTCTCCATCAGCTAATTCATCATATTATTCTACCCCTTCAGGGTGTCTTTGCTTTCTTTACACATTTCCGATATGACACTTCACTTGATTGCACGAACTTTTGTTAAATGTTATATAAAGCAACACTTGGAGTCCGGCAGTATAAAATTTCCTTGGCCCGGCAATTTAAAAGTATTTCCCGATTTTCGAAATTGAGCCTTGCCGGTGATAATTTAGTTCATGAAGGATTCCCGCGTGCTGCACTAAATTTACGTAGCCTATATACCCGCCATAATTATTTTATTTTCCTACACAGACAACAAAATAAATTACTAGATGTAACATCTAACAATTCTGCTAAGTGACAGTTCAGCAACTCATACTTGGCGGCTATTTTACGAAAACCATACAAAACTGTCAAAAGGATAATTTGTGAAATTTATGATTCATAGACAATTCATAAAATGATTTGCCGATATGTGGCCATTTTACGGTTCGCTTAGCAATTCACTAGATTTTCCTATTATGATTCAGCTAAAGCGGCTATTTTAGACCCCCAGGTTACAGGCTTTGAATAATTTGGGACCTGAAGACCTTTGTGTGGATGTTGTCCCATATTGTTTATTGTTCATTTTATTTATATATTCCTAATCCCCTAATTAAACATTCTTTATTTTGATAAAATATTTGATACGATGTATATTGAAAACATTTTTGAGATTATTTTTGGCGCCAGATTTTTAATTTTGGATTACCCAGTGTCACTCTCTCTACTAAGACAGATCTATTGACAGCACTCACATAAAAATACGACAAACCGTTAAGGCTCTAAGCACGACTTAGTGCCTAAAGAAATGCCAAATAATACATACATATATACATACACTCGAAAAACATAACCTTCATTTGCAGTCTGGTAATAAGTGAATACCAACTTCCATTCGACACGCAATACATACGTTACTAGTGATGTCCTTTTAAAAAATTTAAACTTAATTTGAATTTAAAAAAATACTAGATCAATTTTGATAACGTTATATGTGGCCATCCCTGAAGTATGTCCTATAGAAAAAGTTATTTTTTTAAAATTGGTTCGCAATTGGCGAAAATTACGATGAACATACAAAAAAAAATACATACAAACCTTTTTGGAAGTAGGTAAATAATTCTTGGGAGGTTCCATATTAAGGATATGTCCATTTGAAAATGTGTGACCTAACATTGTCACAATCCGCAAGCAAATTATCAATAAAACAAGATATATTTCGTACTCATTTATGAACCAGTTAAAGAGTGGATTGTACCGAAAGTAGGCAGTTGTAGTCGCTGAAAGCCGGCCGAGTTGAATGTCTCGCCTTGGTAATGAACGGGCGAAGGCCGACCTCGGTGCATGTACGTAGCTAAATGTAGCTTATGTACACATTGATATGTGTGGTGCAAGTGTGATGGACTGGCTATGCAGTATTGAATGAGTTGGGTTTTGTGCCAACTCGCTCTGGTTGCAAATATTGTGTAATATTTCCGATCAGTGCGAGCAGCCACTAAAGATTTTTACTTTCAACTTCAAATTCAAATACTACTAAGTCACACTTCTCACTTATATTATTAAGACGAAAGTTTGGATGTGTGTGTGTTCGTTTGTTACTCTTTCAAGCTCAGACGGCTGTTTGCATAGTGATGAATTATCGCATCAGGGTAGCTTATGATCTGGATTGTTTAATAGGCTACTTTTCATATAATGCAGTGTTCCCGTGGGACAGTCAAATAACCGGGGGAAACACTACGGGGCGCAGCCAGTACATACATAAAAAGAATTGGTTTTATACAAAGCTACCTATTTAAAACGAGACGTCAAAGGAGGAGGTTCTCATTAAGGTGAAATATTTTGTTGCTCCTCGAGTTTTCAGACACGCTTGTTTTTTTGAAAGTGTAAAATTAATTTCTAGGTTCCATATTCCATATTCATTTAGTGAAAATCTTTTAAGTATGTACCTAAATGATGATAACTGAATTATTTGTAGTATTTAAGTCGGTTGTCATACCTTCAAAAATATAATAAGAGGTTTTGTAATCATTAGAACGCAAAAATAAATAGAAGCAAAAAAAAAATTTCATTACAACGCTTTCTCATTTAGAAAACTAATATATTTTTTATTAATTTTGTTTAACAATACGGTTTTTACGCGTACCCGTTTGTTGGAAAGGTCCAACTATAGTTTCGTTCACATTTGGTGAGATTATCAGGAAAGAAATGAGTCTCTCATTTCATCCTTGATTAAGTTCACCGAATGTGAACGAAAGTATAGTTGGATCATTACATCGCTGGCAGTATTAGCCAGTCCATCGCATTACTTGCGATAAGTCAACGGCTGAAGTGCTTTGTAAGTTAATATGAGTACTTACAGAGAACAATCTCTTTAGTATTGTGTTAGGCCTGAGTTTCACAGAATTAAGCTTACGAACCTCTTTACCTACATTATTGTATGTACCTACTTTTTAAATGACTTCAGTTAAAGCAATTTAATAAGTGGGTATTTTCTAAGAAGACGGGGTTTCACGCGTACCTGATTGTTGGAAAGGTCCAACTATAGTTTCGTTCACATTCGGTGAACTTCATCAGGGATGAAATGAGTCGTTCGTGTCTTCAACGATGACACTGACACGTCTCGCACCAGGTCGCACCGACGTTTTCTCGGGTGAAAACCCGTCTTCTTAAACAATATTCAAACACGCGTTAGTTTTCTAAATAAAAAAGTATGTGCTTACAAAAATATTCTTTGTCTGTCAAAAATAATTCTCTAGTAACATTAGATTCTATATTCGTTATTTCTTTAACCGATATCCAAAAGAGGGAGGGTTTCAACTGTCAGTTTTTTTTATGTAATTGCCCCTAGCTTTTAGACACGGTGGTGTAATTTGAAGAATAATGATTTTTGTTCTAAAGGGCATTTATACATACATTTTATCAATCAGTCCAGTAGTTTTTGAAGTTTATCCTCAATGTGTATTTATTTTTTTGTATTTAATTGTCCACTATTCCATACAACGATGAATATTTACTGAACAGCTGATTTTTTTTTCGAATTCAGAGTTGGGCCCATAGTGGCAGATGTTCAATGGGACTAGTGACCTCCTTTCGGCTTAGTACACCCCTATCCGATAACCCTGTACATTCTCTGTTAATGGTTCAGTTTGTTTAGGTGCGAGTACTCACTGCGAGAAAAAAATCTATCTTGAAGACTGTCTTTTGTGGTTATGAATTTTGATCTACTCTTTATTTTCAAAATTTTCTAGTTTCAATTAATCACGAGGGAACCAATTTCCTGCTTGCTAAATCTCAGGCCGCATTACTTCAAGCGAGATGCGGTCTGAAAGTCTATTTTCGGCCTATTCCCAATCAGTCACACCTTCACACTTTTAGTTGTTGGGAATATAATTCACAACCGGTACAGTGTATCTGGGAGGAAAACTCAAAAACTACTGAAATAATTTCGATACAATTTAAATGTGACAAATTATAAATTATTGACCCTACGAACACTAAAATATTTATTGAAATCGGTCTTTGAAAGAAATATACAGAATTAAGAACCTCCCCTTTTTGAAGTCGGTTAAAAACAGTTGGTTTATAGATCCTCCTCACTCCCACCCCAAGTACCTAATTGTAGCGCAGCGGTAGGTTTTTAATTTCCTGTCTCACACAGGTCAAGAAACTTTACAGTTTCACACAATAAGCTGGAAAACTACCTATACATTGTTATCGGCTAGGGGTGTACTAAGCCAAAAGGGGGTCACTGTACCCATCCTAAATAACAACTTTTACTATAGGACCAACTCTAAATTCGAGAAAAAAATCCACTTTATGTATGGAACAGCGTTTTTTCAGAGTTGGTCCCTTAGTTGTTCCTTAAGATGAGCACAGTGACCCCCTTTCGGCATACTACACCCCTAGCTGATAACCCTGTATTGTTTTATTATTGTAAACTACTTACAAGTTGATGTAAACAGAGTTATTAGTATTATTAATTATACTTGTAGCGGTTAAGTTGCGTCAAGTTGTTTAACTTGATAACCAGACAACAATTCACCAGACTTAAACTCTGGGCTATTTAACCGATTTCAAAAGGGAGTTCTTAATTTTGCTCATTTCTCAGGGGAACCGAAACGGATCTGAAAAACCCTTACTTAAATTCGTTCGGAAAGATGTACTTGCCAGTCGGTTCTATATGGTTCATATCAAAAATGGTAGATTTAGTTTGATTTATAAGACACGCACAACATTACTGAATGACTTGTCTGGCGAAAATTGGAATAGTTTTACACTTACATTAAATAAAAACAATGTTACTTTATTATATACCAAAAACAATTAAACAATAAAATACAGACAAGAGCAAAACATAAAACATGGTCGGCCCTTATCGCCTCAAGCGATTTTTTCCAGGCAACTTTGGGATGGCTCGGAGAAAACACGCTTATTTAATTAGTAGTTTAGCTTCGAAATGTTACCCGCGGATCTTTAATTTTTTATAGCCCATGTTTCTCTGTGATAATTAATCTTTTAACGACGTATTTTTCGTAAATAGTACAAAAATGCAAATCTTCCCTCTTTATAATAATGCTAACATTATAAATCTGAAAGTTTGTAAGAATGGCTGTATGTATGTTTGTTACTCTCTGATAAAATTTGGTACGGAGATAGCTTAGATCTTGGATTAACACATAGTCTACATTTTTATCCTGTATTAACGCGGGTAACACCGCAGGGCGCAGCTAGTATTAGTATAAATTACTTGTTTATTATTGTGCCGTCACTTTTTTTAAATATTTTTTTTATTGTACTTTACAATTGTACTTTATAAATTACCTATCTGTATTGGAAAAGGTGTGTCAAGTTGAAAACCAGACATCCATTCACCACATTAAATTAATTTTAATACACTTGACTTTTGATTGTTGACTTGGTCACGGCGAAGGCCATTGTTTCGTATGTCACATTCATTATTGCATATTTCGATCTGGTTTCGTGTAATTGTTAAAAAAAAACTGGTAGGTTGTGGAACTGGTTTTTGAAATCGCGTAATGAAAAGGTGATTTATATTTTGAGAGGATTTTATTCTTTTTTTTTGAGTGTAGATTATTTTGTGCCGGCGAGCATTTATGATCGATTTTTATTAAACATCTAAGAACACTTACGACTAACCCAACTTTTAAATCATAACCAAAATTGGTTGATCCAACCGCGAGCTATGATGCCACAAACAGACAAACACTTATACGTCAAATTTATTGTTATAAATTTAAAAACACCATCCTAACTAATATTATAAATGCGAAAGTAACTCTGTCTGTCTGTTTCGCTTTCACGCCAAAACCACTAAACCGATCTGGATGAAATTTGGTGCACAGGTAGATTGGACCCCGAGAAAGGACATAGGATACTTTTTTACCGACTTCAAAAAAGTAGTTCCCCCATTATCTCGACAATCCAAAGGGGAACTACGCGGGTGAAACCGCGGGGAACAGCTAGTAGTGGATAAATCCAAAATTAATTTTCCCTACTTTAAAAATGTCATAATTTAGTTTATAGAAAACACTAAACTTATAAAATACTCTGTGGTTAAGAAGATATAAAGACGAAGGTACTTCATTCAGTAAAATTCATGAGGAAATGTCTAAGGAAAACCATTGTCGCTAAACCCTGAGTCATGCACTTTTGTAAAAGAGAGGTTCAGAGAAATGCTCGCATAACGTAGTAGCCGTATCAGAAGATAGGAATTTTAACGATGATATCATTAAAAGAATATTGCTTCAGATATAAATAAGAAGCAAGTAAATTGTAAGTTTTTTTGTGTCCAATGAGCAACTAGCAATTTGCAGACATATATTAGTAAGCTATAATCTAAAATCTGTAGATATCATAGAAAATAAGCGTGTTTTGTCACGCCAGGAATTATCTCGATTTTGTAGTTTTAGTATTGTCTGAGTTAGTACAATTCTACTAGAACTGTATTTGTTAAGTAACTTTAAGTTTAAGGTCTTAAGGACTCAGCAGTAGACGGAAATCCGGACTTATATTACTCCCAAAAAATAAGTCTCGCAATTCAGCGAGGCAACGCAGCCAGCAATTTAGGCACTTAACCCGAAATTCAAAATTTTTAAGTGTTTAATAAATTTTTTTAATAACTTTGGTATATATTATAATATTTACTTGCCTAATAAATTCAAAATTAGTTTAATTCAAATGTATCTTGGACCAATTTTCATCAAATATAGCTGAGAACACTCCCAACTATGTTTAAGTGTGACAATTTTTTTTTTCCAATAAGATAATGAGGACTGCGATTACATATTTGATTAACAGAAATCATTGAACGTCGCCGTTTGTTTGACTTTTAAAATATTCTACATCTTAATATCATCTACATTATAAATTAGAACTTTTATGTGTATATAACGCGAGTACTAACAACCGGGCAAATGCCTTTATTACCATAAACGAAATGACTATCTTTTTATTACTTATAGAACATTTAAGATATCAAGATAATCCAAATGCTCCAACCCATCACCACAGGGCAGCGTGCCAAATATGCTAGCCGCATTATAACGCTGAATGGCAATGCTTATACGTTGGGCCAAATAAAGACAGGCATTCTGGTCACGCGTCGAATCGATCAAACGCTCCGATAAGTTTTGGTAAAGATGAGGCTCCCCACGGCCCTAATATCTCGACTGCAAATGGCTCAAATATATAGCCTCTACCGGGATTAGCATACTTAAATTATAGTAACTAATATAGAGTACCTAAATAAATAAATACTCATTGTAAACTAACAAATAAAGTAAATAAGGGTTAGCATAAGATAAGTAAAAAAGTGACACATTATATACCACTATTTATTCTATTTCCTTTCTGATGTTGGGTTATCGTTGTGACAATAAAAACACTAGTGATTGTATTAGGTAAGTGGATTTGAAATCTAAGAATAGTTTTTTAGTAAATAGAAAACGGAAGCAAGTTTTTATACCTAATAAATATTCAAAAATCCATGACACCAAAACTGCATCAATAGATGAAATCAAACAACTAAAAGCTCTTCGAAATTCATCATTAAAAAAAATGTCCAACATGATCAATCTTAAAAAATAAAATGATTATTGGGCAATTTGATTCGTTTCGAGCAGAATGACTTGTATCGCAGACGGACAACCGGTTGGGCAGCTTTTTGTAGGATTCCACCCTCATCCGACGACCTGGGTTACCTTCTCAAGTCTCGTCACCGAAACACGCAAAAACCTCCTCTAATAACAACAAAATAAAGTTTTAAATCCCAACTAACATACCTCATTTGACAGTCACGACCTAACAGCAAAGGATATGCGTAAGGATTGAAATAAAAACGATCAATTTTCAAACGTAATTCGATAGCGGCAGAATCGATATTGAGTCGAGTGATATTTGATAAATAGTGTAAGATTTTTATCGTACGCTTGACCCGTCATGTCCTGGGAATGTTCGGAGGACTATCAGAATACACGCCCTGCCATGATTAGAAGTTTAAGCGATCTCGAGGTTTTAATCTATTCATATGTCATAGAATATTATCATAGTGATTATTGCTATTTTAGGAGACAGCAACAGACGCAAACATTTTCAGCTATTATATTCGTGGATTTCATTTCATTTCAATTCGGTACAAAGGATTAACTAACTTATGAATTTGATATATTTAATACATATTTTCACACACAAAGAGTTTATAAACATTCTTATTGATTTGAACATTTATGAAAGTTAAAAAATATTATCACTTTGTTATTATATATAATTTTGACAATTCTTAAATACCTAAATATTAAATTAAAGGAGTGCAGTAAAAGTAAGAGTGCAGTGCAGTTAATAATGTTACTTTGCCATTACTTGAGGCAGTAAGTGTAGTTATTTGGTGTGATTATAAGAATAGTAATGATGGGTGGGCACCAACGTGTCGGATCGGTTCATTCAGTTATGTCTAATGCAGGTAAAATACTATAATATAGTATATACCACGTTATAAATAAGTCAAGTGGCCTCCTACAATATATTATGTAAAAGCATACTTCTAATATTAATAATTAGAACTAGATGACCCGGCCAACTTCGTACCGCATAACAGTTATATATGTTTAAACCTTCCTTGACGACAAACATTTCAGGATCAAAATCAGTTGAATCGGCCCAGCCGTTATCGAGTTTTTTCGAGACAAATGAACAGCAATTGATTTTCATATATAAGGAGAAGAAAATTATGCTTTAACAGGCGAAAGTTTGTGTGCGCATTTGTGTGCGTTCGTTACTCCTTTACGCTCAAACAGATGTAGGGATTGACAGCGAAGTTAGCTTATTCGAAATATATCAGAAAATACTTTAATTTCCTCTATTAAACGTACTAATAAGTTTATACAGAATCATAATGCACAATATACTACTCAAATATTTAACTTAACCCGTTAATTACCCGAACCCCTGTCTCGACCAGGTATCGACCCTGTAACCCAGCCTTAAAATGAATATGTTACCGGCCAAACCCGATTTTAGGATGAACTAGTTTCTCCTAGGTCAAATCAGTTCCGTCTACACGCGGTAGGACAAATCAGTATAGCCTTTTTATTTTTTAAAACAATCCTAAGACTATTTCGCCGTTAAGGTCAACAGTAGACTAAGGTTATTTTTTTATGACAATCCACGAAAGAGTTATTTTAAAACTTCTTGATTGACATATTAATTAAAAGTAGGCATAACTAGTGTATATTAATTCTTAGAAATACAACATACTCTTTACTTAATTGTTTTACAAACACACGGCTTATTTAAAAAACTTTTTACATCTAGATTGAGAATCATAACTATAATTAACATAATTAATATAATATGATTTGACATGTAATAATAGCTATGATTAATATTTAATAATTGCCAGGTTTGTTCTTTAAATTTTATTAATAATGATAATTTGATTTATTGAGTTCTATATGTTTAATTAAATTTGACTGTAATACAACACGATAAACCTAAATTGTAATAACTAATGACTTGCCTAATGTAACATATGTAGTTATAAGGCTATTAGCCTTAACAATTTCTATTTTGATTTCTATTTCGAATAATGAATAGGTAGAAGTGAAGATAATTTTAATTTTAATATTGAAAGAATCATCATTATTGCGTGAAAATTGATTTGGCATAGGAGAAACTAGTTCGTCCTGAAATCGGGTTACGTCGTAAACAAAAACACCATCAATACACTATGAGAGACGTCGCCTTTATGCGTCATAATTAGTGCGAACTTATTAGAACATCATTACATTGCTCATACCTATTTAATACCCAGCAAAGCTATAGTCCAATCCTTATAATTTTCAAAGATTAATGTGTAAATAATTGACTTATGAAAAAACATTGACATATGCCGTGTAAGCGCGACATTAATGAACATTTTTTTATGAATAAATATTTGTGAACCGTTAGTCACTAATGCTTGTCAGTAATAGATAAGGTAAAAAGTTTATATATATTCGAAGGTTCCGTAGAAAGTTGGGTAAAAATTCGTCACAATATCACACTTTCTGAGTGATTTAAAAAAACGAGGCGGTTTTTTATGTCTCAGAGATGCCTAGACTTGGAGAATTCTTTTTTTATTATTTGAAGCGTATGGTTTTTTCCATGCTCCATTTTATTTCTAATAGAATCGATCAACGACTCAAGAATGTTGGTTAATAAATCAAAAGGTATGAAAAAATTGGATTTATTCCTGATTGTCACCTCAATCTGTTCCCTTAATTAAACAAACAGGAATAAAAATTCTTCTTTGTCCCTCTATGACTAAAAAGTGGAAGAAAGGAATTATTTTTTCCCGTTGGTCACCATTCGATATTTTGAAGGTGACATAGACAAGAACCCATTTTCCTGTTTGTAACTTTGCGATATATTTAGGAGGACAGTTAGGTATTATTTTTGTCCTCTTGCAGTTATTATGAAGAAAATTTGAGAGGCTCTCAAACAAAATTTCTTGTCGCAACCAAAGTAGTGGTAGGTGGCAGTAATGAAATTTGGTTATCATTTATCATATTTCCACAAAGACCCCTAAAACCTAACAATTGATGAAAGAAAAGGATTCCACCTCGTTAAGGGTTGACACGTTTTTTCACACAAGTTGAGTGCCGTAGCATAACGACCTGCTTTCTCACACGTTCCTTCGTAAATATAAGGTTCACGCTAGAAAGCTTGGGGTAGGACAGTGATAGGACAGGCCACTGGATAACGGGGTTAAAAAAGGGTTAGACTTTTTTCTTTTGTCTTGGTGATTAGCGGGAATATTATATTTCATGGAAAATATTGAATGAGATAAAATAGCTTATTGCCTACGCTTGGGGAAAAGGAACTAGGTACTATTTTTTTTGTAAGTACATAATAATATGTATCTAATAAATGTCCGCTATTTTTAATTTAATTCAAAGTGAAATCCAGAGAGAGTGACTTGGGAGCAATATGTCAGTTTTTTGTGAGCTGCAATTAGCTTAAAATTTATATACTCAATTACTTTAAAGTAATTGACAAAAAATATTGTAAATTACTTATCATATCTTACCGTTAGAACAAGTAAAAATTACAGATCTAAATTGAACCAAATTTGATTAATCTATGTATATAAAAGTAAGTCCTGACTGATTGACTAACTTATATTTTCTAGGAATCAATGTAGAGCCTAAACCACATTAGTAGGAAATATATACATGCAATTTAGAAAGTGTATTCGTTATACGGTCAACAAAGAAATAATTTTTGGAAACTCAGTCTCTAAGGGGTTCAAATAAGAGTTCAAAGTTTGAAACTTTTTAATATTCAAATTTGTCACAGGCTACGCCGCAGATGACAGCTACTATATCAATTAATATAATTAAGGAGCAGCTACCTGACTTGAAAATGGGTATTAAAATTGATAATATTACTTTTGATTCATAGAAAACTAACAAGCCTTTATAAAACAACAACATTTTAATCCATACAATCAGTACAATGCGCACTGCACGCTAATAACGTCTATACTGCTAGGGTTTCTAGTGCCCTAGTACTGTGTATATGATCATCCATCACCCGCCCCTCTCCTTCCGAACATCAATCTTATGCAGCCTCGCGCTTATGCCGCCCTGGTACCGGCGATGCAATTTGTTAGCACTTTTCTGAGATTCTCGCATCACGTAATTGGTTCAAAAGGAAGGGTCTTTCTTATTTTTCATGATCTTCAACAATAAAATGAAGTACCTACATTTTATTAAGCAAGATTGTATGAAATGTATATGAATCCAAACAAAATATTATTTAGAACTCATCTGGGGGTACGGGAGTGCCCCGGCCTTGTCGTATTTCGTATATAACATAAATTCCAGTGCCTAATTTTTGGAACTGGCTATTCATTTCGAGACTGATTAAAATTAAAAAAATATATTTTCCGCTATTGTCCGATCCGTTTTCCTCGGTTTTTCTTTTTGCGCCAAACGCTGATGCAACCTTCTTGAGTCTTATTTTCTTTATTGCATAGGGATGTAACACTGACTTCTCAGTATAAGTACGATAGACAGGCAAGACCATTCAAATTGTTTAAGAAGATGGGTTTTTAGATTCGGTGAACTTTATCAGGGATGAAATGAGTTGTTCGTGTCTTCAACAGTCATCGGGCCTTCCCAACAATCAGGTAAGCATGAAAACCCGTCTTCTTAAACAATATGAATCAAACACGCGTTAGTTGTCTAAATAAAAAAGACCATTCAATATTACAAAAACATGCTATGGTCCTACACTTACGATGGTGTTTGTCTACTAGCTGGTATAAAAAAAAATTCAAAAGATTGACTGAGTAGTCTACAGAAACACAGATGCGATATTTTTGAGATTTTAAATTTTCGAAAAAGTAACATGGTGAATGTGGCCAAAAACGTCGAAATTGATACTTCATTTCACAACATTTCACAACAGTTTAATTTTTGATGAGTATAATTAATATGAATTATTAAGCAATTGTTCATTTTTGCAGTGTTAGCAAATTTATGAAATTCTTATAATTTTTCAACTCTTAATGCTTTTTAGCGATTTTTTTTGTTATGACTATTAATTTTTGCTTTTATGTCTTTGTTTCACGATTTTTCACATGATATATTTATCACATGAAATTTATTTTAAAATAATTAATTACTATTTTATGTATTGTATAACCCGCATGTTTCTAAATCGATTAAATGAGTAGGAAATATATAAATTAAATAATTATTTTAGTCATTGCTGGTCTACTGGATGTAAGAGGTCTGTGCTTGCGGAACAAAAACACGTAATTAACACGAGAAGACGGTAATGGTGGCGAGACAATACACCGTTGACAGCGAAAACAATAGACACTAAGGATTTTTTTCGCGCCCGCGGAAGAAAACAGTTTTTCTTTTACTTTAATTTGGGCAGATGGCGCTGGGATAGTTAGTTATTTTTAAGTACAAACTTGTTGGACTTTTCGGATGGTTTTAATTTAGAATTGTATTTTTGGTCGTTGGTGATCACACTTAGGTACTGATAATTATGTGTTTTAAATTCGCTCTTAATTTTTTGTATATACCGTTTTTGTATTAAAATTAATTTGGTTTTGTAGAAAATTGGCAACTTTTTTAGAACTCAATATTGAATGTAGATAGGTATAATAAAGACATATATGTCATTATATACGGTCAGCATGTTAGTTACGCTGCCTTCTAGTGGTGAGTTATAGCATATGGATCATCAGTAGGTCATAAATGGTCTATAAGTAATCTTTCTGCTATATATTTTTGTTTTAGTTAGTCATTTAGATTTTGAAATAATGGCACTTACTTACCCAGTAGTAAATAGTATGTACTTATGCCTTTCGTGAATATTTTATAAAAGTTTCTCAATGAGTTGAGCAACTGTTTATAATTTATAATGACTATATTCATTTATATTTTAAATTCATAAATATTATTGCAAAGTGTACGGGAAGCTCTTCTGCTACAATTTTAGAAGAACACAGGTTTTGCGCGGCTATCTCCTGGTCTATAAACTGAAGGCCGGATATTATCTACGGAGATTGTTTTAGATAGCACTCTTACCAACCGCATGACAAAACTCAACAAAATCAGGTCCGTATTTTTTTTAGTTGTTCTATAGAAAAATGACTTTGTTTTTTTTTCACAAATGATAATAAAGGTAACTAATTACTCGTATTAAGCAAGAAAACAGTTGCCTTTACGAAGTAAAATAAAATTACTACAAGCTATTTAAGATAATACAAAAGGTCCTGTCGACCACCAGAGGGCAGCGTTTTCACCTTTTTTTATCTTACACAGCTAGGCATTTGAAAACAAGATCGCACTATCACGGAGGTCAGGGATACTATAGCTCACCTTTTTTATCTTACACAGCTAGGCATTTGAAAACAAGATCGCACTATTACGGAGGTCAGGGATACTATAGCTCACCTTTTTTTATCTTACACAGCTAGGCATTCGAAAACAAGATCGCACTATTACGGAAGTCAGGGATACTATAGTTCTAGATAGAGCATGCCTAGTCTGGAATACTCTGGGTCTCAAGGAAGGCTGCCGGAACAGCATGCTAAATGGCAATGCTTACACGTTGGGCCACATTAATATCGGCATTCTAATCACGCGTGGCATACATCAAACGCTCCAATAAGTTTTTTTATTTGCTATTTAGTTATTCTGTTTTTATTGCATACGATGGCACTATTCAACGTGTAAGAGAAAGACGTGACTACACTTAAGGGCGTTAGTCTACCCATGAAAGTGAACCCAATGTAGAACAATTTTTTTTAATCAAAAAGAAAATGTTATTTTCCTCATACCAAAATTGGTCACGTTATCGGTCAAGTTGTATGGAGGATGCTTTTTTTAATATTACCATAATTTTGTTCTGTAATGGGTTCACTTTAATGCGTAGACTAACACTCGTTAAGTATTGTCACACCTTTCTGTTACACGTTGCATATGACATGCGCCGTGGCTTAGTGGTTAGCATGATAGTCGGTGGGTGATTTTGATACTCGTAGTTCGATTCCAGGCTAAAGCAGCTGTTCGAACGATAAGTTTGAACATGTGATGTTGTGTCTGGGTGCGATGCACTTGTGTTTGTAAATGTTGCTTGTCACTGATGTAGAGAAATCATAGTGGGAAGCTAGGAGCGGAAACTTTATGTTTTTCTTTTTAATTGGTTTGAAATAGTAGACAAAACTAGAAAGGAACAAGCGGCTATCAGATCGTTGCTCTTAATTAAAGTTGACTATGACCAGGAAAGTTGACGTCCAGCATGCTGCCGGTCCAGAGACAAACTGTCTTATTTATAAACGAGATTTACTTTGAGCATGTTTTGTCTCGTTTTATCCTATAGAGAGCGTTATGCACCAGAACAAGACAAAACACGCCCGATATTAAGATGCCTTTATTAATAAGGCCGATAATCATCTTACCGATATAAAGTAATGTGAGTAATCTAGTGAGTTAAAGTCAGAAATGTTGCATGTGCTGAATAAATCATCACAATGAGACAGACGTTCACTGCTGAACATAGCTCCCGCTTTGAACGCTGTTCTACCTTAAAGTTTTTATGATGTTAGACTTTTTTCAGCAAGATTTATATGCATTATTATGTAAACCATTTCAGTATTATTCAATGCAGCAATCCACATACAATAAATTCTAGTCATAGGCATTCTTTTATTGCTTACTCATCAGGATCTACAGTTCAATTACGTATATTTGCAATATGCATCGAATACACGAAATTGTATTACTCTATAATAAACCCGTAACGAACCTTTATGTCTTATTTTACATATTTTAAAAGCATTCGAATGCGAACCTTTTTACAGTGAAATAAAAAATTAAAAAATCGCACACTCACTGAATGCTGCATCACGTATACAATGTCCGGGGAAAAACGAAAAAAGTAAAATCAACGTCGAACGAGAAAAAACTTTATCCTGTCAAAAAATAGTAACAGGAATAATTATCGCGAACATTGCATTAATCAAATTCCGCGCACGGTGGTATCGAGGGTGGGGGTAGGGGGAGTTGGCCCCGGTTCTGAGGGGGAAAAAACGAATGCTGCGGGCTCGTTGCGAAAAAACGCTGAAAATGACCGATGCACAGTGGGGTAGGGAAGCAGGATGTTTTTCTTTTTTGCTTTATCGATCTGGAGATTTCGTATAGCATTTTTGTGACCTAACAAGTTTGGGTTATTCATGGTTTAGAATTTTAGATGCTTTTTATGGTTGCTGGATGGGTTATGAGCTGATGTGGTGGTGTAAATGTTTTATTTGTGTAATGCTTGTGTGGAATTACTATTGAGAGACGATTGTACTGATGAATAGTAACAAAACGGCGTTCGAGTTTTGTTGTTATTATAATTATATTAATTGTAATTTTTTGTGTTGATTTTATGCAAAAATTTTTTTGCAAAAATAAAATCATTCAATGTGTAATGTGTCAAAGTGAAGGTACACTATATTTAAATTTGATAAAAATATCATGATACATCATATTTCACAGCATTTTTACTCACCTCATTAAAAAATGATTTGTTTGCAAAATAAATGCAATACTAATATTAAATGAGTTGAATTTCTTGAAACATATTTTCTTGTATGTTGGTTACGTTGTCGTCTACGTTGATTCCTATAAAATATCAGTCAGTCCGCCAGGACTTCCTCTTTTATATATATGAGAATGGCTTGAGTTAAACCGTGTCTCGCTTGATGTAAAGTGATAATGCTGTTTCAGGTGTAGCACGCTTCAACTAATAAAAAATTATAAATAGCACATAAAACAAATTATATAAGTATATTAAATCAAATGCTGTTCGTTAGTCTCGCAAAAACTCGAGAACGGCTGGGCCGATTTAGCTGATTTTGGCCTTGAAATGTATGTCGTACTCTAGGGAAGGTTTAAAAGGTGAGAAACATGAATAACTTTTAGGCGGTACGGAGTTCGCCGTGTCAGCTAGTCTAGTTACTAATAATGTTCTCATATTTTCTCGCCCTCTTCAAAACACATCATCATATCTATCTGTCGATATATCTCCCAGCACTCGTCTCCGTGTAGAGCGTGTCACTCCGGTGCAGACACCTATATAGCTGCAAAAAATGCCACCCCCTACCCCACCCCCTGCGGGTGGCCCTGCCGGCCCTGCATCCATTAATTGCTAATTTACAGATCACGGGTCAGATGTATGTCCGTCACTTGTATATGATGTGTGTCTTGTATATGATGTGTGACTTGTATATGATAATCAGTTGTGTATAGATTATAAACGATCTGCTGAACAAGAACCCGTTACATAAGGTTTCATGTTATAAATAAGTAAAGAAATAAATCACATTGTAAATATATAATATGATAATTATTTGTTCTTAGAACTATAAAAGTATTTAAATAAGATTTTTAAGTTCATTTTTTTTTAAGTAATTAGTAATTCAAATGTAACGAGACTTGCCTGTAACGAACGTTATTTGAAGGTCAATAAGTATATATTTCTTATTCTTCGATTCTTATTCTTTAAAACATGTTTCTTTAAGTAAATCTAGTACGTATATCGAATTATCTATATTCAATCTTCTGTAATATAAAAATGAATTGCTGAATGTGTTGCTAAGCGCAAATCTCGAGAGCAACTGAACCGATTTTTGCTAATTTTTTTTTTAGAATATTCCTAGAAGTACGAGGATGGTTCTCACGGAGAGTAAAATAGCCTTTAGTAGGTAGTAGTATAATGTAGAACAGTCTAAAGAAAACCAAAAGTGAATAGGTATAAGCCAGACGCCTGTAAAGCCTACGTCGATGAAGCATGACCGCTACGCAAGTCGTATCCGTAGTAAGGGTTTTAAATTTTATCTTGCACCAATAAAAATATATTGTAGCTCTCACGGCTCATGACATACAATCTGGTGACAGACTGACGGACGGACGGAAAAACAGCGAAGTCATAGTAATAGGGTACCATTTTTACCCTTTGGATACGGAACCCTAAAAATCGAGTTCGTGTTTACGTTCGAATGTTTCTGTAACGTCTATACTCTTATGTGCTTATTTTTGCAATAAAATCGACGATTTAAAAGATTTTGTACTCACACATACTTACTTCTAGTTTTGATTTTATCTTTCGTCTTTCAAAAAGGGGAGGTACTGAATTCGGTTGTTTTGTTTATGCTTATTACTGATTTCTCGGAGACGGCTGAACCGATTTGAAAACATCGGTATTTTTGTTTTAAAACGTTTTTTTTAAACGTTGTAACCTCCCAAGTGGCTAAATTATAATCTTATCAAAATCGGTTAAGTGGTTTTATTTTTAAATCGAAATAACTGAAAAAGTTGTATCGGTCTGCCGTAATGAAACTCTGTACTCACTTTCTTTAAATAATTATTTAATTATGTACTTACAAAGTTAACGTCTGATTACGCTCAAAATATTAACTCTAGAGCATTATGCAAAGAATTTCACCTTAAAAAAATTATGTTTTTAGTCACAGCTTAGAAATACAATTTAAATTATTTTGTGAGTACATGATACGGCTTAGGCTTCGTGCTATTTTAGGCCGCATCTTAGCCCAATTAGGTGAGACGCTATCAAACGCAAGCATATTTTTTTTATATAAACACGTGTTTTTTAAAGTTTATATTGATTAAATTTTGATGAGCCCACTAGAGCAGTATTCCCTATCAAAGAAGAAAAGATTTTTTCAAATCGATCTAGCCGTCTCCAACCGAAACGAAAAACAAGGCTTCCTGTTTTATGAAGAGCGTTTTGGCTCGCTTGTAGTAAAAAAATACAAACAAACCAAGAAATTTCGCATTTATAATGTATAATCGTAATGTAACAATTTACGAGAAAATTAATAATATATTTCTTTATGCAGTTCAATATTTTTCGAACCATGTCCTCTTTCATTACCTGTATGTAGTTATTTCTACCGACAGCTCGCGTCCGATGCCACGATGGTTGTAGTTGGCTCCCAGATTAAAATGGAGCTTAAATTTTTCCACGTAGGGTGGCGGGGGAGGGGGTAGGTAGGCTTTATCTGCTGCACATGAATTATGTAAATAACATGACGCGTTGGTGCTGCCGCGTTGCGTAATCATTATTACGTAGTGTGGGCTTATTGGCTGAGCGAAACGTCACAGCATCGGGTTTATTCTTTGTCTGGCAGTTGTTATGTCCCCAATAAATTGTCCCCATTAGGATGGAGACAATTTACAGGGAGAAAGGAAAGCCTAGAAAGAAAGGTTGCCTGGAAGAGATCGCTTGTAGTTTGCAGGTCCTTCTAACTTTCTAAGTGTGTATAAGTCGTAAGGGTTTTTTTTAAAAATTTTTACTTGTATTTCTCTCTGTAAGTTGTTTCCATCCTACGGTTGTATGGAAGAGATCACTTTTAGCGATTAGACCGCCACTTGTGACACTAAATGTAAGATATTTCCTGTATATTTGATGTTTGTGTGTTTGCAATAGAGTTAACGTCTACAGTCCAGGGCTACGGAGACATGTGGTATTTGACATTATACAAAATAAAGTATTCGCAAAACTACCTGTATAATTTAATAATATTTAAGGAAATATTGAGTCAGCATTTTTTTCTATAAAACGATATTATTTCGTTTCCATTACATCTCATTTATATTCAAGTATTATTATTCCTTGATATCTTATGACCTAGTTCATCGCATCATAAAAGGTTACGAAATGAGACGTATTTTTAAACTAATTTCTCTACAGGGAGACTGATTAAAAAGTCACAATATGAGTGAGTGAAAAGGTTTTCGATACAATCTGTGATCTAAAACATGTGTACGTATCAACCCATAATGTCCCACTGCTAGGCACGGGTCTCCCCTGTTATGTAGGTGTGGGTACACCGCGGTGTCCAAATTGCGGATTTTAGTTATCTTCGAAAGCTATAAGAACTCCTGGTCAAGCAGGTTTCCTCAGTTTTCCTTCACCGTTAGAGCAAGTAGTAATTGATTCTAATATGTAAGAGATAAATCAGCAGAGCATGCTTGAGATTGAACCAGCGCTTTCTCGCATGAAAGACAAGGGCTTTACCGTCCAGCTAGACAACCACTTTTTCTTTCTTTACTTTTTGATTGCGTTCTGACTGAAGGTTGTCTTTTTGAATTTATGTATAAAGCAAACATTGACAAAAAAAAACTTCTCAATGATCGCAAACTAGCTTATGCCCGCGGCTCCGCCTGCGTTATATTATATGTGCGAAAAAATGCACAATGACACTCCTTGGACATCGACCTATCGCTGTGCAAAAAATCAAGTCGATCTGTCAGTCAGTTGTTGAGGAGATGACGAACAAACACACTTTCACTTCAATCAATTTATAATATGTGTAGGCATTGATATAGGATAGCATAAAAAAATCTAACTTGTGTGGAGATTGTATTTTCCTCGTTTATAATCACAATAAATGGGGAAATTAGTAAATTGGACATAATAAGGCAACCATCAAACGATCGTGACAAACGGATCAAACAAATCAATTTCTAATAGGATGGCATCAATTAGGCTCGCCGTCCATCGCGTCAGAGTTGCTACCCTATCCAACCCCCCGGGGGTGGAACGGTGCAATTTTTTTAGGGAGGCGACCCCCTGTAGGCCAGTCTGTATGGTGACGCTTGCACCGCTATAGCTGCAGCGAGGAGAATTGCTACGGGTGATATAATATTATTTATTATTTGTAAAGCAAAACTAAAAAATATATAACCGACTTCAATTGAAATGCAAAAACCGGTAAAGCTGTTTTTTGTTTAAAGGCGTTGATTCTATTTTATAATATGTGTATGGTCCTTACTCTGAAGACGACAAAAACCGATTTGGATGAAATTTAGTTCGGAGCTTAGACCTTGGATGAACATATAGGCTACTCTTTATCCTGTACTAGCTGACCCGGCAAACTTCGTACCGCCTAACTGTTATTAAAGTTTCTCACCTTTTAAACCTTCCCTGAAGCACTACAAACATTTTAAGGCCAAAATCAGCTAAATCGGCCCAGCCGTTTTCGAGTTCTTGCGAGACTAACGAACAGCATTTGATTTTTATATATTAGAAGATTAGCTAGTATCAGATAATTCTAAGCCAGCAACTCAAAGCTACTATAAATAATTTAATAGTAGGTAGAGATTGCTTAGGTATGCAGAATGTTCAGTACACCTCTAGAGTGTATCGCCGTTGCAACACCCATCGCATATTCAATACATTAGAAAAGTAATTTTGTAATCCCAATATTGTAGATCCGAAAATTTAACATTTTTAATGTTAATCGACATGGTAAAAAATATATACATTTAAACCTATAACGCCCGACTGCTGGACTTGGGTCCACGGTGGCCAATTTGCGGGTTGGGGACTTCACATGCTAAAACGGTGAAGGAAAAATATCGTGAGGAAACCTACTTGTCAGAGAATATTAATAGCTTTCGAAGATAAAAAATATACTGTCGAAAAAATCCCCAGCAGCCAATTCAGCTCGCGTCCAGTACAACTGCGTCCATTTTGACGGCGCAATATTTCCCCGCGCGATGTGTTTTCGTTTATTTCGGCTATCGGCCTGTGTGGTGCGATCGATGCCTCTACTGTCGCACATTTATATACCTGCGACTCTTACTTACTTATAATACATAATATATAGATAACGCATTTAGCGATAAGGCCGCCACTTGTGGCACTACATGTAAAATTATTTTTAGTTTTATGTTTTGTGTGTCTATTTTGATGTCTTTTTTTAAATAAAGTGTTTTGTCTAATATTTCGGACAACATTAGTATAAAAAAGTGAAAAGCCGACTTTAATTCGACAGAAAAAAAATCAGTTTATTCTGAGATCTCCGATTATTCTGAGATTCCGAGTTCTTAGTATTACCACAGGGATTCTTATGAACCATATTGCTGAACCTATTCTGATAAAATGTGTATAAAAACAACCGCAAAGGAAAAATCTGATGTTATTGAGAACCTCCTTATTATTTTTCTTTTGCCTAGAAGTCGGTCAATAACCACCTTGGCAGTGACTTATTAAGTAAAAAAGTAAAGTTAATAAAATTAACGTAGTCGAAAAAATTAACAAATAAATATAACTACATGTTCTGCTAACTGTTGACCTCACAAAAATCATAATTGTACATCTTTAAAAATATATCAACCTCTAAATCGATATTTATTCAAATTAAGATTTCTTTAAAAACAGTTGCGTTTTTTTCAAGGATTTGTCTGAAGGACTCAGCGCTTGACAGAAATGCTGGCTTATATTTTGCCAAAAATAAGTCTAGCAATATAGAAATAATAAGTATGTCACACGAGCTTGTGTTGCGCAAAAGATTAAATAAAACTGCTCAGATCCACATCTCCGACAACTAATACATTAAAACAATCGGCCAAGTGCGAGTAGGACTTGCGTGTACTAAGTATTCTGTATCGTTAACTATAAAGCATTATTTCATACACCCTTTGTCGTAATTAACATCAAGAGTAAACAAAATGAAACTAATATATTTATCTTATTTTGCTATAATTTTGATTATTTATAATTATTATGAAAAAAATCGTAATAGCTTTGTACAAAGTTATGTCAAAATTGGTTGATGAAACAACATTCACGCCTAGAAAATTATAAAAAACTAGAGTGCGCAAGAGCGAGCACACTTCGTTTCATTTTAACGGTTTCAGTTGTAACGTCGAACTCTCAAAACAAAACCAAGTTTTTTATTCTTTTTTTCATCTCCTACTTCTAGCCGATAGCCCTGTACTAATTGATAACAAATACACAACGAGATACGCGATAACTTCGCCCTAATCTTACAAAATAAAATCTGCCTTATTGTCCTATAACAAAGCTACTCGTATAATATGAAAACATAATAATATATCAGTGTTGGTGGGCAGGCAGAGGCGCTAACTCCAGAGCTCCTGGACTGTTGCCAGTGACGAATTTATGGACTGTGATGACCACGCGACCGAAATATGCTAGAATATTCTACTAGGAATTAGTTCATAGTATCATCCATAGCCAACTTAATAATATTTAGAAAACTAACGCGTGTTTGATTCATTTTGTTTAGGAAGACGGGCAGCCGAGCGCAGTTCGAGATGTGTCATCGTTGAAGACACGAACGACCCATTTTATCCCCGATGAAGTTCATGGAATGTGAACGAAAATATAGATGGACATTTCCAACAATTAGGTACGCGTGAAAACGCGTCTTC
Source organism: Ligdia adustata (assembly GCA_947049295.1). Taxonomy (NCBI): domain Eukaryota; kingdom Metazoa; phylum Arthropoda; class Insecta; order Lepidoptera; family Geometridae; genus Ligdia; species Ligdia adustata. Next base: position 11,941,848 of record OX346225.1, read on the forward strand.
TTAAACAACTTAATGTTAGTGAAATTGAAAAATCTGCCAGCAGCGAGTCGGACACGGTATACCATTATCTATAAAACATTAGATCAAGTTTCTATTTGTTGCCGTTATTAATATCGAGCATAAAACGGCATAAATCTCGTTTGTTGAATCAGAGCCCCCTTAGATATTTATTTTATTCTGTTCTTAGTACTTTTTGTCATAGCGGCTACAGAAATACATCACCTGTGACAATATCAACTGTCTAGCAGTTACGGTTTGTTAGATACAGCCTAGTGACTGACAGACGGACGGATGGACGGACGATGAAGTCTTAGTATCAGAGCCTCGTTTTTAACCTTTGGTTACGATACCCTTAAAATAAAACGATGTCACCGTTGTTAAAAACTTAAGGGACCCAAACTCATAAAATCCGTTTTAACTGAAATTTCCTAAAAAGAGTAGTTTAAAAAATGTGTTCAGCTCCGGCCAGGACACCGTTTTGATAGACGTACACCGTCCTGGCCGAAAATTAAACTAGTCCTTTCAGCTAATTAGGCATTAGAATTTTTTTGTAGTCTTCTAACCAAAGTCTGATTTACCAGTTTTATTGTCTTATTTTTTTATCCTTCACAGCTAGGCATTTAACCACAAGTTCGCACGACCACGGAAGTCAGAGATATTATAGCCAGATGGAGCATGCCTAGTCTGGAATACACAGATTTTACGACTTGAGGGTGGTAGCGAGCAAGGCAAGCGATAGGAAACGCCCTACCCCCACCATGCTATGGTTTCCTTATAATGTTTTCCTTCACCGGTAGCTCTCTTTGCACGTTTCGTGGGATCGAATCTCGTACCTTTTGCACGGCAATTGACCCTACTAACTACTCAGCCATCATAGCTACAAACATCAGAATCTGACAGAAAATATAAACTTTAAAAGAAATATACGCCTGATTTGGAGCAAAGATGCTAAGCTTCACACATGAGTAATATAGTCTTTGGCTTAGTCAGAAAGTAGTATTGCAATCATTGTCACTGCAAATGCGTGCAATGCCTTATACATAGTGCTCTTTGCAACGAATTAGGTCGTAAATAGAACTTTAAGAGAATTAGAGCACCCTGTATCGATTACTCTTTGTTTGTTTGGCTTACTCACCGTATCGAGTTTCTTCTTATTCTTTTAACATTTTGATTAATTAACACAAAAGCGCTAAAAGTGGGCGATTAACTAATAAAAAGCAAAGGATTTCAACAAGAGGGCAAAATTCTGCAATTTGTATGGATGGCTAGAAATAAGAGACGAAATCAGAAAGGCGCAAGTGGCAATCATAGCATTTTGTTTGCAAAGATTCATATTTTGTTCATATGATTTTTTTTTAATTTGTCGGTAATGAAGGTAGCGACAGATTAGACTTGAAATGTAAATTCAAGGGACTAGCAGGCCTTCTATTACGGAAATGTTCAACTGGGAATTATACGCGAAAATATCAATTTAAAAAATATAAGAGGAACCGCACAATTCCGTACATTTTACTTTATTAATTTTTTTTAAAGGAATTTTTCAGTTAAATGTAAAGGAGCTTTAGTTATATTTTAAACAATATAAATTAATATTTGTTTATTTCTTTATTGTCAATAGTAAATTAAAAACGGTAAAATATTTTTCAACGACCTAACAAAGCGTTTGGTTGACTCGAGAACAAAATACTGGTCTCTACCTGGGTCAGCGTAAATCACATAAATTATAACAAATATTAAATAAATTAATAGCTATAAAATCTAAATATATAAGCTTATATATCTTTACCGCATTGTATTAATATTTTTTATCACTTCATCGGCTCCACGATTAGTTTCCAATGGTGCTCATTAGTTGTCGATCTAAACGCGTCATCGCGTCCAGTATATAAGTCCGCCACTAATAGCTTGTAAGTGTGCGGGTGACTATAAATCCGTCAAAAGCTGGCCGGTTGCCAGTGTGCGGTGGAACTTATAGCGCCTCTTTCGGCCGTACTTTGGCATTACTCATCTAGTAGGTTAAATCACAAAATACAGATAGTACAGGAGTCAAACAAATGTATGTATAATTTAATTTTCATACCTACCCTCGACGATCACGCTACGCAGATAAAACTATCGTGGTAGGCTCTCGTATCTATCTAGTTGTATTATTCACTGTTGAGAATTAAACAGAAAGAACGGCAATAATAACTGAAATATTTAAATTTTGACGTGACAACGTCTTATAATTCGATGGAGCCGGCTGAACGTACGAAAAAACATGATTCATGCGGCGTTACCTCCCTTCTGCTGGGGGTTTATTATTATATTAGTTTTTTATAACCGTGAATGTCTTTTTTCCTTTGCTTATGTATTTTTTCACTAAAAATTTGACAGACGCTCGCACTGTTTCCAATCATTCCGAGATATCGTGTCCGTTAGCGTGTCTAGGTATGTGTGCGTAGCTCGAGCGCGCATTGTATGTAGATTGATTTCTGTACTATCTGTATTTTGTGGTTATATGATGTTAGTAAGGAATCTATGAGTTGTATAGATAGACCATTATGACGCAATGCAATAGAAAATCTGAAAAAAAAACTTGACTTAATTGGGCCTTCTGATGAAGAAAAAGAAGACCCTTGTTGATGTTTTAATTTGACTTAGTATCTATATGTACACATTTTTCAGTTATTTTAATTTACAAAACAAACTACAAGACTAGTTCTAATAAATATAAATAAGACCATCTGGGTATCGCCTACATTACAGTAAGATTGTGAATATCCTTGTTAATACGATTTTATTGACTGTTCCTTTGAAATATATAACTGAAACTTTAAACGTGACTATGCACATTTATCAAGGGCAAATTTCAGTGCAATAATTTATATAGTTAATCTCATTATAGCGGACTTTATTGATTTTATAACTATTTTAAATTATTTTTTGTTGGTGTCCGGTTGTAGCGTGTATTCCAGACTAGGCATGCTCCATCTAGGGCTACAGTATCCCTGACTTCCGTGCTCGTGCGATCTTGTGGTCAAATGCTTAGCTAGCTGTGTAGGATAAAAAATAATTAGCATAATTTTTAATCTTTTCAGGCTGCACAAGGCATATAACGATAATTTTTTTTTCTTCAGTATCTGCTCTACAAATAGTAAAGCCAAATTCGCAACACAAATCAGCAGTGAATTACACGCCTTCCCAGCGAAGAGCATACGCACATAAATTCGTCAGACGAACCCTGGCGGCGTGCCAACGCAACGTGCCAATATATGGATCCTAGGGTTTACTTACTACTTATACTTCACTTACTTATAACTTGGATATACTAATACAAGGTATTACGTCTGGGTGACATTGCCGGGTTCGATTCCCAGTCAGTCCCAGTCATGAGTTTGAACATTTGTCTGCCAGTCCGGGTGTGTTGTGCGTATGTTTGTGAATGTTGCATGACATCCCCGACATAGGAGAAATCCTACTATGGAGCTATGAGTGTGAAACATTTTTTTATTATTAGCGTGAAGTTAACGTAATATGGCTTAATTTACAGTGGAGTTGTTTGTAACTATGACTCCCTAAATGAGTCAATGTTTTTAAAGGTGCTCGTTGATGTTTTCAATCTATGTGAGCATAAACAAATTTTTCACATTATACAAAGTATAACAATTATTAACTGGGTATAACAATTACTTAGAAATGTATCGGTAATTTAACGATCGGATTTGAATAAGAAATCGTATTTGTTTTTATTTCTTAGGCGTATGAAGCTTAATATATTTTTTCACAACACTTTAATCTGCTGTTTCAACTGAATGCATAGTCAGCTGTTTTAAAGTTTATCGAAAATAATTATTACTACTTTTTCATAGATTAGATCAAAGTTGCCACTACTTACTACATTAGCTACTGTAGAGTTGAACATTAGTTTACATTTAATAAAATTCCAGTTTTTATCTGGCCCAACGTATAAGCATAGCCATTCAGCGTGGTAATGCGGTTAGCACTGGGCACGTTGCCCTCTGGTGGTGGGTTGGAGCATTTGGATTACATGCAGATCGTAAATGGTCTATATTATATTTTTTTTAGTAAGTCATTTTGTTTGTTATTTCAATGCCACGTCGGTACACCCTTGTTTTGCTGTAGGTACTTGGATTCGAACCGAAAACTTGTGGTGACACTTGAAATTTCAATTGACTTACTGCCAAAAAAGTAGTATTCAGGGTTTACTGGAAATTAGTTTAATTTGATTTCAGTTTTTAATGTATTGCTAGGAAACAACTTAAGAAAGTGATAACGATTTCGACTCGACCGATAGATGCTTAACTTTTTTTCTGTCACGCCTATTTAATGTTTTTTTTTTGATAAAATTTATATAAGACGTATATATTTTCTCAATTTCTAGTCTAGCCGAATTGTAAAATTTACTTGTCACGGTAATAATATGCGACCCCTTCGGGCTTAGTGCACTCCTAACTAATAAACAGAGATACTTAATGGAGTCAGGCGTTACTTTGCGGAAATTCATTTATAATAGCTGATTTTTTTTTCTCGATTTCGGGGTAAGTCCTCTGATGAAAGTAGTTCTTAATGATGAGTAACAGATAATCCTGTTTAAGTTTATAATGAGATGTTATATAAAGAATATCTAGTGTTTTCCTGCTTCAAAAAACACTATAACGGGAAAACACTGATATGGTGGTCTAACCCCGAAATCGAGGAAAAAAATCAGCTATTCCATATAAAAAGTTATTCAGCCGGCGAAAATATGAATGAAACAGATGTTTCTTTTCTCAAATTCAGTGTTGATCCTATACTGAAAGTTGTTTATTAGGGTGTGTTTACTGACCTCCTTTTTGTTTAGTACACCCCTGGCCGATAACCCTGTATATTAAACGTTACTGTCACATTATCGACGTAATAATGTCAGAGGTTAACTAATTAAAGACTTATTTAGCAGATAACCTCCGTGCTCTTCTGTCAAGAAGCTGTCAGATTCAAAACTGGAACGGAAATTGGCGTGTTAGCGCGAAACTGCTTTCAGATAAAACTTGGTACTACTTGCAGAGATGCTTTGGCGTGGCGAATCGCAAAAATTAGAGACGCTCAATAGTTGAGACAAGTTGAAGTAAAAAGTAAGTAACTGTGATAGTATTTTGTTAAGGATTCCGTAGCAATAAGAACAGCGTAACAAACCATACTGTATGAGCACCACTTAAATAAAGTAAAAACCTTCTTCTATTCAGCAGGAAATACACACGCAACAGAACGGAATATCGTCTATGTTATTCGATAAAATTGCTCGACTGATTGTGATACAATTTATATTGGACCAATAAGAAAGTTTACCCTTTCCAGTCCATACTTTAAAAAAGATAAGAACTAGGGAACCTCCTTCTTTTTGAAGACGGTTATCCACTACAGTCCAGTGATATATATAACAAAAGTGATTTTGATATATATAACAAAAAGAAGTGATATATATAACAAAAAGAAGTGATATACATAACAAAAGTAATTTTAATATATATAACAAAAAGAAGTGCTATATATAACAAAAGTAATTTTAATATATATAACAAAAAGAAGTGATATATATAACAAAAGTAATTTTGATATATCACTGGACCATTTTTGATAAATATATAGATAAAAAAGAACAGCCCAGAGTTACTTATTTCTGTGCAATTATTTTTATAGGATTTTATAAATATAGGTATTCGTATATTATAAGTTTAAAGACATTTATTCTCATTCTAGATTTACATCACTTACTTGAGAACATAATTAAAGTATATTATAATAATAGTTACAACACAGAATTACAGCAGTTGATAATAATGTCCAAGTTTATCAACATTTGTGGAAGGTAGTAACAAACTACAGAGTAATTTATGAGAAATAACAAAAATGCGAAAATTTAATTTAAATGCAATAAAGTGTTTCGTTTTTAATAAGAAAGTGTGCTAACTGTTTTTTTTTTAATATTAACTGAGGTAATATTTTTTAAAATCACAGGGTAGTTTGTCATAAAATTATACATTTAATTAATATTGTAGTAATAAATAAAACTTTGTAAATTGAGTCTAATTGTATCACAAAGGACTTGACTCTCAGTTCATATTCAGTTGAGCCGACAAAAAGCAACAAGTCCATTATTTACGTTCCATAGACAATTTATTAGCCGCTTGATGTGGCGTTACGAATTCATTTACGCACTAGTGTGTAGAGTAGTTATAGCGGCTATAAATAAACTAAACTCATAAAACTTAGTCATAACGACTTACAATTGTAACGAGAGAGTCATGGAAAGTGTGGAATATTTTGCTACCGATTTCCCAAATCAGGAGGAGATACCGATTTTTCGAGACGGCTCTACGGACCGATTTACAGACTCTGTTTTATGTTTAAAAGGCTTGTATACTTATCGAATATACCCATTTACAGAAACCCAGTTAACATACCCAGTTTATGACAGAAAGCAGTAATAAGGTTAAATATATTTTTTAAGTTGTGTGTTACTACTAAAAAAATATTCTATTCTATTTAATTTTTTTCTAAATCGTTCTAGTGATTTGATTTTTAAATGAATAAGTTCTGTCGGCGCCTGTCGTAATGAAAATCGGTTGTCTTTTTTGTTTCTCTTTTAAACTTGTCAGTTGTTTTTTGGGCATGCAAAGTCTGCTGCGTGTATTAAGTCACTTCTTTGATAAATAACGTTAGAAGATTCTGTAAAGAAATAATCAGCTGTTACATACATTTGAACGAAGTTTGTCGATGGTATTTATTTTGGTTGGTAATTTATTCGAAGTGTTTTTTTTAAATAGTTTTGAAACGAAATTTACTGATAAAAAAGTAATAAGCTCTTTCGAAGTATTACACATGCCATTAGGCAAATGTGCTGATTGTCCATAGTGCTGGAATGACCAAAATGCCGAAATAGCCAAGACGCTAAAATGACCACTATGCTAGATTGAGAAATAAATGAAAAGAGAAAAGCATATATTACACAAAAAATATGTACACTGTCAGCAACCTTTTATGTTGAAATTAATTGATCTGTTTTATTTATTCATGAAGTCCTTCCTTACCTGTATTTACTGACTTACTTACTTGTGACATTAGATGTAAGATTTGTCCTGTTATGTGTCTGTGATAAAGAGTTAATTCATTCATACATTTACGCTATTTATACTAGTTATTACTGAATGCTCGAGTAATTCACTTTTATTGTTTACAATTTCCTGTATTACTATACTGGCCACTATTAATTTTCCATCAAGAAAACTTCAAATCTAACTATAACCTCCATTTATAACTTACGAAAGTCTATAATTAGTACTGAGTGCGGTAGGCTCAGATCTTAGATAAATATCCAACTGTTCTGACTCACAGAGGGCGCTGGAGCTCCGTAAAAGCCTACAATTATCCATAAAATACCCGTTTAAAACCAATGAGTAGGACTTTAAACATCACTGGAGTTCGCAGAGACAAATGCTTTGATTGATAGCAAACAATAATTTAAAGAGATATATTATAGACTTTTATGAATGATCTATATAATCATTATCATCGCCAGCCAGAAGACGTCCACTGCTGAACATAGACCTCCCCCTTATAACGCCATTCCGATCGACCAGCTGCCAATTGCATGCACTGGTTACTTGTGACTTTTACTATGTCGTCATTTCACCTAGTGGGAGGTCTACCTACGCTGCGTCTTCCAGTTCGTGGTCGCCACTTAAGAACCTTTCTTCCCATCGGTTATCGGTTCTGATCTATGTTCATATATAAAAGTGTAAGTCCTTACTGGCTGACTGACGGGTCAGAATCAACGCAGAATCTTAACCGCTGAACCTATAGGCATGAAATTTAGAAGGTGTATTCATTAGGTTGGGAGGGACGTATAAGGAAAGGATTTTTGAAACAACCCCTAAGAGGGTCAAATAGGGGTTCATATTTTGAAACTTCTTTAGATTCCATTTCATGTCCCTAAAAATAGCTACTAGTACTAAGATAAAAAAAAAATAGTCATGTATTACACTAACCCACAAAACGCGATCACCAAGTTAAAGTAGTACCATTTATAATAGTAAATTCAGCGAGCTCAGGACCGTGTAACGTCGCGTTTAGTCAAGTAACTGTACAAGTCTACTTACGAGTCACTGTAAGTAAGTCATATTCGCTACCGTATCCTTAACAACCTTGCCGCAATAACTTAAACTCTAAATACTTTTCAACTACAACTAGAGAACTGGCATAATACTCTGAGTGTGATGGCCAATCAATAAAGGAAAAAAAACCTCTTTGCTATATTCGAACAGGCAATGGGGCCAATATTTTTGGAACACTACAAACTGGTTAGGACATTTAATTTAGCCAGATTTATAATATTCTATAGATTTTAGTTACATTTCGAAATTTCGACATGTATACGTTTTTGCAATAAAAATATATTGTAAGCGTAAATTTGCATGATTTACGAAGGTGTGAAATTTAGGCGTCTCGCGAGTACCTAACTAATAATAATCATCAGTTTTGATACTTTAAGTTGATTTACAATTAACATCTATTGAAGTTTATAGACGATTTTCTTTTTCTTGATTGGTTATCGCAGAACCCAACTGTCATAAATCTTTGGGACTAGCGAAATATTTTATGCAGAAAAAATTGCACTTACCCTTAACCCAGGCAAAAACAGCCACTCACTACTTCCAAGAACTAAAGTAATACGGGAGCAACATTTCATACGGGGGTTCATTTATACAGAAAGCAAGGAAAATCACTCTAGCTATAAAACTTACTATGAAAAAGTACTTTAGTACTTGTGTATTGTTAAGTTTTTTTTCCATGTGTGCTTGTACGTAATCGCAAATTAATGACTAGAAGCAGACGGTCTAAATATAGAAACTAATGCTAACTGAAATTGTAATAGAACCACGCCGTCCGTGGAGATCAGCTGGTTGATGGACAATTATAAAACCAATTTAAAAAAAATAGTAATAACGAGCCTAAAGACTTTTTTTAATATTTTTTTTGTAATATTTTGCCGCTTTGATGAACCGAAAATAAAAAGCCATGACACAATAAAAACTCTTAAAAGTGATCAATATTTTATATGTATTAAATCGTAGGCTATTATTATTTTTTAATACGATAAATATCCAACAAATCAAGCCACTTGTAATTTAATTGTGTTACGAATATCTCATTGTAATTTATTTAAGTTTTATAGCAATTTTTGTATGTAATTTAATTTACATTGAATGACTTGTAGCGTATGTCCTATGAATAAATAATTTGAAAAATACAAGAGTCATCCATTTCAATTTGTAAAATAACAACTAAAGTCTATTAAAAACCTGTACCTAAGTCAAGCATACCAGACTGGAGGTAATGATGCTGTTACAAGACTTTATAAAAACTATCACTAACGACGCATCTTGTAGAAACCGGTCCAGCCGTCGCACTACTAACCTAACTAACTAACTAAAAACATATACACATACCTACATACTTAAACGTACTTGATTTTTAGGGTTCTACACTCGGGACTTCGATGTCCGTGCGTCCGATGTCACCAGGCTGTACCTTATGAACCGTGATAACTCGACAGTTAAGTGACTTGTTGTATTTTCGACCAGCACGGTGTTCGTCTGCCTAAAAATACTTTAAGACGTGGTTAATATTATGTATTAATAAAACCTGCATCAGTTGCCAACTTCATTGTGGGCAAAAATATCTAATTTCTTTGAATTATAATGGAATTATGGCATCTCTGGAAGATTTTTATGTCCTAGGTTGATTCCAATGGTCACATTAGTCTATCAATTGTACAAGCCGTCACAAATGTCAAAATTGACACATCAATAACGTGAAAACGGTTTTTTTGCGTGAATAAGGTGGATATATTTTGATTTGAAATTAATTTTGTACACTGCGATAAGTAATGTTCTTTTGAATTTGGTTGATAGATTAATGATTAAAAACCTAACCTAACGTATTTTTGTTATCATGTATACTGTCTTGGAAGGGACTCCATACATTATTGAAACATCTCTTTTCACAGATGATATATTTCTATTGCCGCTATAACAACAAATAGAAAAAACAGAATAATATAAATATTGAAGGGGGGGGGGCTCCCATACCACATAGATATTAAATTAATAACGACATCAGTAGAAACTTGAACTATTCTTGTAAAGATAATGGTACGGAACCTTTAGTACGCAAACCCGACTCGCACTTGGCCGATTTTTATGGTTAGTAGTATTCACATCGATAGTAGTAGTCACATCGTGTAGTCCATCATCATCGTGCAGTCATCAGATAAGAGGATAGGACTAATTTGTCCAGTAGTAGAAGACTAAAATATATGTATTATAATAGTACCGTGGCACTCCTACACATGGGAGACCCGTGCCCAGCAGTGACGTGCTAATGGTACGTACGTAATTACGTATCCACTCATAGCGTCCTAATGCTGGGCACGGGTCTCCCCTATGAAGGGGGTGTAGGCCATGGTCTACCACGCTGGCCTAATTGCGGGTTGGGACCTTACTTATCTTTGAAAGTTATTAACCTTCTCTGACAAACAGATTTTCTCACGATGTTTTCCTTCACCGTTTAATCATGTGGTAATTAATTCTAATATGCAAATGAGTGAAAAACTCAGAGATGCATGCCTGAACCTGGATTTGAACCCGCGCCCTTTCGCTTGTATGACAACGGGTTTACCGCCTAAGCTACCACTAACTTATGGTACCATAATCCTAATGAATCTTATATTATGCGTTCCGCTAGTCCAACGAAATTGTGAGGGTCAGTTATTTATTTTTCCAAAAGGTCAAACATTTCAAAATAGCTTGAAAGATGTTATGAGCACAGTTCTTTTTTTCCGAGCTAGTAGTTTTCCTTTCTTTATTTATGTTACCTCTTTGTGAAGGGTCACAAATCTCATGAAAATTCTACATTTCTCTAGACTTTGATATCGGCTACAGCTTAAGCCGATGTACTTGATTTTGATGTGCGAGGTTTCATTGGATTTGTCTTTGTCTGTAGATGGTAATAGGCTATACTTGTTGCATCCCACGGATTGACTCGCTAAGATACAGTCAGCCAAAGTTTTTTTTTTTAGTTGCTTCTTTGTTATAAGTATTAATTTAACATTATGACAGATTATTTTGAAAACATTTTGAAAACATTATTTTAGTCCATAATGGCAAGATTATGGACTAAAATAATGTTTACAATTTATACAACTTACAATTTATAAGAAACTGTTTGAAAATTTACATCTTGATACAATTTAAGGCTTGAAAAAAGTGAAAAATCTTATTCCATTCGGCACGCATAACTTACGTGACTAATAATGTCCTCTTAGAAAATAATAAGTTAAATTGAATAAAAGAAGCTACTGGATCGATACTGATAAAATTTATTTGAGACCACTTCGGGAGTATTTGCATACCCTTTCGAAGTAAACAAGATTTTTTTAAACCACAATTTTATTTCTATTGCTGAAATTATTGATGAACGTATTTATGATGAACGTACACAAAAAAATACGTACAGTCGAGCATACAACCTCCTCTCTTTTGGAAGTCGGTTAAAAATGAAAGCTGATATGATAAATAATTGATGGCGCTACCGTCTATTACTTTAAATTGAACGTGAAACCAATTTGATAGCAACTTACATATCTTTCATTTTTTTTTTCTACCATTTTAGCGCATTACAAACACAATAAACAATCTCCGGACCTTCTCTTGCATTTTTCTTCTCTTTCTTACTTTTTTTTCACAACAATAATTGACTTCCGAACGTCGATTTGCGATCGCTACCTGTCCTTCACGATTTCGTGATTGACGTAGTTAACATCCAAGCAAAAATCATCTGTAAACCATTTCGTATAAAGTTCAAACTTTTTTACCTCTATATTCATGACTGTTAAAAGACCTAACTTAAAATCACGTCCGTGCATAATTCAACCTTAATTTGATTAGCATTAGGTAGAGTTCTGTATGATTGTAGTCAGCATGAGAGTACCTTAGAGGTAGTAAGGTATGGAGAATGCTTCTGCTAATAGAATTTTAATGAAGAACAGTGATGCCGTGGTTTTGCTTGTCATGCCCATCTCCTTACGTGCTCTGACGCGTGCGTCTAGTGCCGGACTTGTACGGCTGGCAAAACAAACTGGAGCGAAATTAAATTAATTTTTATTTCTATACTTAGTAGGAAAGTTGATTGGGATTTTCAGGTTGGTAGTCAAAAGTAATTTCTATTTTATCTCTACAATATCATTTATAAAATAATTCGTCCTGATTAACTGGCTAATTATTTGCTAGGAATCAACGTAAAGCCTAAACCTTTGAAACTATAGACATGAAATTTGGAGGGCGATTATTCACAAGGCGAGTCGCTCAGTAGCACGTCCCTAAGACCCACCACGGGTTGCGGCACAACACTAGCTCAGAGGCCGCAATGGAGATGAGACACCGAGAGAAGCTCAAAGATGGAGAACAGAACGACGAAAGCGTTTTCAATGCCTTGAATCTGGTTTGAGTGTGAATAAATCAGGAAGTATTGTGATATATAAAGTGTTTTTATATAATAATAATGACAAAGGTCAAAGAAGAAAAGGAAAAGAAAAAGAATCTGTTATCGAAAGGATGTCAGGGTGTATTAAAAAAGGATTTTTATAAATTCAACACCTAAAGGGTTCAAGAAGGGGTTCAAAGAGTGAAACTTCTTTATATTTCAGGTTGTTGCACGCAACGCCGCGGGTGATAGTGACTGGTTTTAAAATCATACTTTACACAAATTAATAGAGCCGTGTTTCAAATGACACCTTTTCTAGACGCCCTTATGTCCTTATCGCTCGTAAAATTTGCAAACGACTTTTACAGGCACAGAGTTTTATGTTCTTTACATAAATGTGCATGTGAGTGTAAAATATAAAATAAATTCCCTTTATTTAATATTTCTGTTAACAAATATGCAAACCAACAAAAGACACGACTATCGAGTCAGATAAACTAAGTGTAAAACAGTGGGTTTACACTTAGATTATCTCAATTTTGAATCAAATTTGAATTCAGTGGAATTCTTTATATTTATCCTACTTTAAAAAGGACTTTCTTAATTTTATTTTATCGGTCTCTTTAGTTCTTTTGTTCAAAATTGCCATATTAATTTGATCAAAATCGGTCCATCGGCACTGGCGCCTGTCGAATTATTGTCAGTTGTCACTCCTTCAAATTATTACTTGATCTTATCACAGTTATTTACTTAGTTTTTATTTCCTATCTCTACTACGGAATGTGAGTGGGCATCTATATTTGCCGAATCTACTCCATCACAGATGATAATAATTACTCTTTACAGTTACTGATGCCGCGATAAGGTCTATCTACTACCTACAGTACGAAGACATGCAGCCTCTGTATACTGCCTACTCTGTAATGTAGAGTACTTTTACGACTCCATTTCAGATGCGTTGCGGTGATAGTTGATAAATATCGCGTAATTGTTGTTAATGTATAATTATATATTAAAAGGTAGGTAATAAAAAAGGTAAACAAGATATTGTTTAAGAAAACGGGTTTTCACGCGTACCTGATTGTGGGAAAAGTCCAACTATAGTTTCGTTCACATTTAGACGTGGCATCGTTGAAGACTTCTTAAACAATATGAATCAAACACGCGTTAGTTCTCTAAGTAAAACAAGGTAAAAAAGTGTTACTTTCAACATTATTTAATTTTGTTGGTATTATTATGTTGAGTTCGGGCCGGATTGTGTCAGAAAGTAGTTACAAAGTGAAAGTTATTTGTTTATTTTATTTTTTTAATTATGTTTTTTTTTTAATATTGTTAAATACATATCATGTACATTTATAGACACGGTCAAGGATTATATACAAAAAAAGTAACGTATAGTTGACTATCAGGCTAAATACGCCTTTGTAAGTCTTCTAAAAACTATTAAGTTCGAAAGATTACAAAATGTTTAAGACCTGATTTTAGTGTCATATTTACTCAAAATATTTAGTTTAAATTTTAGTTTTATTTGTTTAGTATTATACTATTTTTGTTTAAAATAAATTTCATTCTATTCTAATCTATTGTATGATGTGCTTCTGTGCTAAAATGGAAATCTTTTCACTTTTGGCGACTTCGAAGGCTGTTATTGTTCACCTTGCGATCAACACGAACCGGGTAAGAGTTCCGGCTTCCTGTCGATCAATAAACACTCATTAGTAAATATTAGTTCTGAAGGAAGGGGTGTCTGGGGGTCCGGAAACTACGAGTCGTATTCCGGGGATGCAAGTAAGTACTAAACAGTAAAAAAATATAGCATTCTACTAGTCAAGCCTTTTTAGTAGATCCATATAGAGAGATAAAACAATATGTAAGTGATCCGCCATTTTATGTTATCCGACCTTCATCAAACGTAGTATTGAAAACTCCCTACTTATAAACACGTTTTAAACATTTAAAAAAATTGGTTCATCCGTTCAGACAGATATATAAAGGCACGTCAAAACGAAAACAACCTCGCAGCTTTAGCGTCAGGGTATAAAAACTAATTATTTTTACAGAATGCCTCACTTTTACTGTACTTGACTCTCATAACACTATTTCTGGTAACAGTTTTGTGGTTTGTCTACATAAATATCTACGTACTAACCCCGCGATTTTACCCGCGGCACATATTTGATCATTCCATAGGAACACTTCTACTTACCAGGATAAAAAATAGCCTATATGTCAAACTTAGGTATAAGCTTTCTTCGTGACAAAATTCATCCAAAGCAGTTTGAGCGCGAAAGAGGAACAAACACACACACACACATACAAACTTTGGCGATGTTCGCTGAAGTGCGAGTAGATTGTTTCTACACAATCATGCGCAAGAGAGGCACGTCGCTGGTGCGGCGAGTGCGGGGGAGCACCAACAGCATGCTGGCTGTGCTCGCGGACCGGCTCGACTGTGCTTACGTCAATCAATGCTGTAGACTGCATTATATTTGTATAAATTATCCTGTCCATAATTCAGATATAAATTTTTGTGTGCGTTTTCTTTTTGACCTTTTATGTTATTCACATTTTAGGCAAATGTTATTGTTCGTGTAATTATAAATAATTGTAATGAAATGTATATTTATAATGTGACTAATTTGATTTATTATTCCTAATTATATGAGTGTAATTTGCCTGAAATAAATAATTGATTTGATTTGATTTGGCATTTATAATATTAGTGCAATAATAATAAAAAAAACGTATGGCCAAAAGCCCATGCATTTAGTTTTTGCCTCGACAGCGAGAGATTTCTAAGCAAAAAACATAATATGGGACAACATCCACACAAAGGTTCAAGTTCCAAACTAGGCGAAGCCTGTGCTATGGTAACCTGATGACTGATATACATACTTATATATATGTATGTATGTTACGCTCCACAAACCTTTGGGAAAACCTGACGGGTATGAAATGACGTCAATTGTTTTAATTTCTGACAAGGTAAGTTTTTGAGCAGCAGTTCATCTGATAGTAAGCGACACTGCGGTCTGATGTGACGATTATAACGCTTTATTTCATTCACGTACGACTAACTAGGTTAATTTTAGATGTATCGGTATCTTAGATATTTCGCTGATAACGTAAATGAAGGTACTTTCTTTATTTAAGTTGACACCATAGAGATTTAGAGATGGCAATCCCGTACGGGGTGGGGGGGGGCATGTATGTTGTTTGAATTGTTTTTACTCTATTTGTATGAATTACAATTACATTGCGTCAGATCGTATCGAGATCAGAGTCAGTATTAGTATTGACCATAGAATCTGTCTACATAGAATAGGCCACAGTTAGTTTTAAACAAAGCGTAATTTGTAACTAACTTTGATCTATTCTATGTCAAAACGGGCATTTTGGAACAATGCTGTTGCAATTCAAATAACAGACCTGACTACCTAGGGCCCTAGAATCGCCTTAGACGGCACATCCTAAATACGAACAAGTTCAATGCTATAGATAGAAAAACATATTATTATCAGGATTTTTCAATAGTATATAATATTAAGAATATTTTTTTATAGAAAAGATATGCATCTATTATCAAAATCGAAATGACTAACTAAAACAACAAAAAATAGGGTATAATTTAAACAATCACAAAAAATATTTTTTGGCTTTCAAAATGGCTTAACGGTCGCTAAATTATGACACTCCGAATACTTTCAGCAACAAGGTCCGCAGTAGGTTCGGGTCATTTTTTTTGTCTTCCGTTAATACATTTTGGTAACAGTTTCGATTTTTCTTGGTTTAAATACGAGCCAAAAAATATAGCAGAAAGATACCTATTATTATTATTGATTTAATTTGACTTAAACTTGTATGTTTTAATTTTATTTTTACCATTTTAAACATTAAGTTGATGACGTCAAGTGAACTCTAGGATTTATATTTGTGTAAATGTGATTTCCTGATCAGTGTCATTATGCTTTTAATTGTCACGTTTGTATTGTGATTCCACTATGTCTAGATTATCTGGTTTGTGTTGACCACATCTTATTTTTTAAGGCCCCTATTACAGAACACCGCGTAAATACCTAGTTTTCCACGTTTAATTTGTATACTTTGCCATAGTTTTTTTATTTGCAATAACTCAATAAAAATAGTTTATTTTCTCTTCTTTAATAATCATGAAAAGTATTTTATTTTTTTTAATAATTTATTTAAAAACAAAAATTCCCTTTACATGGTTAAGCAACAACTCATGCAGACTAGATTTAGGAGCTCTATTTTGCAGATTCTGTAATTATAACCTCCGACGTAAAAGCGACGGGGTGTTATTAGTTTGACGTGTCCGTGGCATCGTACCTCCCGAACGAATGATCAGATCTTAATTTGTTTTTTTGTTTAAGTAGTAAATTACTCGGGTAATTATATTCTTAGCTATGTTTGCTGAAAATCGGTCCAAGATGGCTCCGCCACAAAAGGCGAGTTACAATTTTTTTCATGACTCCCTCAATATAGGCATTAAATGAAAGGGCTAGACTAAATAAATACAAGGTATACATTCGTAATTGATACACTATTACAAATTTCGAATAAAATCTTGCAACAACAAAATGATATGGTTTTTATTTCCGGGGTTTCATTACCTTTTTACTTTAAAATTCTCATTTTTTGGTCTTCATCTTAATTATAATAGAACTGTATCGCATTTCTAGTATAACAGCAAATCTGCAAATATCGCATTTCTAGTATTCAATCGGAGCATCAATATGTCAAAATACAGTCGGCTTATCGTGATAGATGCGTTAGCAAAGCTTCAAAATTCGCAGACTAATTTGACCCGTGGCATAACCAGTTTGTCTACTGTCTAACACCTTACTTTATCTAGATCTCAGACTTGCGAGTAGCTCTATGACGCGATAATTATATTTATTCATTACTAAGTGAGGATGGCACAAAAACAACTGCTATGAAAGTTTATCATTGTGAAGTCTACCTTGTCTATTTTTTATACCAGCTGTGCCCCGCGGTTTCACCCGCATATTTGCCCATTAGATTAGCGAGATAATAGGGAACTACTTTTTTTGAAGTCGGTTAAAAAGTATCCTATGTCAATTTCCGGAGTCCAAACTACCTGTGTACTAAATTTCATCCAGATTTGTTCAGTGATTTTGGCGTGAAAGCAAGACAGACAGACAGAGTTACTTTCGCATTTATTCTTTACAGCTGTGCTCCGTGGTTTCACTATCGTAGTTCTTCATTTTACTATAGAGATAATGGGGGAACTACTTTTTAGAAGTCGGTTAAAAAGTATCCTATGTCCTTTCCCGTAGTCCAATTTACATGTGTACCAAATTTCATCCAGATCGGTTTAGTGGTTTTAGCGTGAAAGCTGGACAGACAGACAGACAGAGTCACTTTCACATTTATAATATTAGTTAGGAAGTTAGGATAATATGTGTGATTTTTCTACGTGGTTATACGAACTTATGACCTTGTAACATTTAGTTGCTTAGGCTAGCTATTTGTTTTATTTAATGGTACCTAAACTTGAAAAGACATTAATGCTTATATTTGTTTTTACTCTAAAATCCTTTGATAGCAAGCGCTTAAATCTTAACAAACGAACATCTAAGACAGCATAATTAAACGAAGCCTAATCTTCACTAAGAATAATCCTCTAATCTTTTGTCACCCCGACAATTAAAATATTTAATAAGAAAAAACTAATTTAAAGTTTTAATTTAATATTAAGTTATTTATAAATATAATATTAATGATAGACGACTGCCCTTGTGCATATTAAATGGCTCTAAGATCTCCTTTACCACTCAAATAAAATAAATAAACAAAAAAAAACTACTTACTTAAATTTTCTTATTTATAAATATAATTATTATATATGTGGTAATGTTGTTTATAAATTTAAAATTTATAAATAATATATTAATTATAATATATATTAAATAAAATTTATAATATATATTTTGTTATTGATATTATTCATAATCTTTTTTTTTAATTGGTCCTTGCCAAAACTTCGTCACTTAAACCGTCATTTCTTCACCTGAATGATGTCTTCAATAAATTTTAGTGAAAGACGTTACTCACATATGAATTGTACTCGTATATTCAGATATACACTAATGACGTGATGACTAGTGTAACTCCAAGTTTGCCAGACGTCTTAATAAGTCCATGCACCAGAAACCCGTCACAGTAGCAGCTTCTTTCGTACAGGTGGTACGTAATTAGGGTCACTAGACACGCCTATTAACTTAGTACTGTCTGAGTCTAAAAATGTCTAGTCTAGGCTGTGGTAGGATAAGATGAAAGATGTATATATACTTTAGTCACATAAAATAGATACACACATAAAAAATGCACTGTATAAAAATAATATTAATAAACTATTCCTCTATTTTAATGATACACTACTCCAAAATGATCTTAGACTAAAGGTGGTGCAAAACGAATCGAATATACGAGTAAATGATGGATTTCGACTTCCACTTGTTGCTTTAAATTAATGCATGAATCCTTATCCTAACTAATTTTATAAGTGCGAAAGTAACTCTGTCTGTCTGTATCGCTTTCACGCTAAAACCACTGAACCGATCTGGATGAAATTTGGTAATGGTAATAGGTAAGTATTGGATTATCTCGATAGTAAAAAGGGCAACAACGCGGGTGAAACCGCGGAGCACAGCAGGCTAGTAATAGAATATAGTTTTATTGCACATAAAACAAAATTAAAAAGATACAGCAAGACAATCTATACAATGATAGTACATTGGGCTGCATTATCGTCTAAAGCAATTTCTTCCAGGCAACCTTTGGATAGATAGAACTTATATTAAACAAAAAAACAATTGGAGCAACCAAACTTACACTAATAAAAATAAAATAAGTAACTGTACATTATAACAAATTGAACTCGTAAGAAATAAGCTTTAAGTAATAAAATAATATAATAATAATATTTTTTCTTTACCTATTTAATTAATAATATTGTAAATATACCAATACTGATATATACTAGGAGAAATAATGAGTGAACAATAATTGTGTTGAGATACATGTAATGAGCAAAAATTAATAAGATAATTTTTAAACGCCAAAATAATGAGCTTTTTTTTCTTTGTCATCTGTTTAGGTATAGGTAAGTACGATAAACAGTAGAAGTGGTCTATATTATAATAACTTTTGTACTCTTTCTTTTTTGCATCACATAAAACAGTACCCGCTGTTTTTTACCCATACTTACATCTTTCTTCAAATCGCATAACGATTGTTTTACCTTTTAATTAAATTAATAAAATACCTAGTAGATACTTATAGCTTTTAATAACAATTGCGCTGTCATCTTTTAATTATATGGGTTACTAATTAAATTTTATGTTTTATTTACTTTCAAAACCTTTAGACCCATAATCTTTAAAATCGCTTTCGAAACGATAGTGATGTGAACATTTCAATCGAGATGTTTAGAATCGATTAGATATTCAGATAGAGCGTGTATCTTTCGATTCGGTCACGGATCGAACACGATTATGTGAAATGCTCTCAGGTGCCTGTTTACCGGTAGCTTTTGGGTAAGGTTTGTGAGCCAGTCTATGCTACGCTTTATTTATGTAGCAATAGCGTATGGAATAACGCCAGGCAAGATGACGTCACTAGATTTTACCAATACACAAATTATTATTAATGTTGGCGGGAAATGGCGAAGACCGAGATTTGGAGAGATGTATTGTAGAAAATTACTCAATGTTCCTGCTGTGTATAATTTCGATACTGTAATATTGCATACTGTTAAATATGTTTGTTTGTATTAAGTCAAATATTTTTTAAGATATTATTCTGAAACTGTGGCAAATTAAAATGCAGTATTTACTGCTCTAAACCGTGTAGTACTAGGCGGCTGGCTTTCTCAGTGGTCATCATATAAGTATAAGATGCAACTACTATGAATGGGGGTAAATAATACTATAGCTAGCAAAATTAGCGAGTCAATGAGGCTCGCCTTCCCAGAGTACGACGGAATTTTTATATTATTATCCGTCTATTTTTTGCGACTGTCGGTCGCAGGCCACACCATTCTCTGGTTGCCCTTTCAGACTTTGATGCTACCAAGGTTCACTAAGACTAGCTATGAAATCCAATCACTAATCTAATCTCAACGCTAAGCTTTTTTTTCTTCCATCGCTTCCACTACTCCACAATGTTAACCGTCGTCACGCTCTCTCAGACGGAAGCTGAGTTCGTGCAACCGAATGTCAGGTCCCGAACACGAATGTTAAGTGCCTTCCATCAGAGAGAAGATGGTAGCTCAGCAAGAAGGCCTCAGCACTTCGATGGGGAAATCAACAAAGAATAGTGCGTAACCTACTTATTTGACATAACATGCCTGTACTATCGTAGCTCGATAGAGTACTACTTTCTTAATTACAACGAGATCTCCCAAGTTTGAATTCAGTATTTATTTTGCCGATAAACTTTACTTAGGGTTCCATACCCAAAGAAAAACGAGTTCCCATTACTTAGACAACGTTGTCCGTCCGTTATAGCTAAATAGTTTTAAATCTTTAACTGTCCGCTATAACAACTCCCCAGAAATATTTATTTTATTTTAATTCAATATTTTTTCCAATGCTTTGTGAATATTTCAATCGTCTACTTGACGTTATGAATAAAGAGCATTAAACTGCAAATAAATAAAATAAGACAGTAGAAAAGGGAAACGATGATAAAAAAACAATTATTACTTTAATATATACACTTTCACTACACTTTTTAAATTTATATTATAATTTATTTAAGTGTAAAATTTTGCAAAAAGCAACCTCGAATAAATCGTAATAATCGTGTTTGATTCACCAACAAATATTTTCACAATCGCAAACTAAACTAATTGAACCGTCAATCAAGTGTAAAATTAAATAAACGTTACGATTTCAGCCCCAATTAGATGCCTTAATGAGTCACGACTTGTACAAATATTTCTCGGTAGCCAATAATTTAAACTTGCTAGTAGATTATGAGTATGATTAAATAACTGCTTTCTTACCTAGTGTTTAAACATCCGTATTCTGTCTAACTGTAGAGTAACCACTAATGTCATCATTTAGAGTATACATTAGTCTGTTGAATTGTGGCGCTTCTTAGCTCAATAAAATGTGTCTAGCAACTTCTAAAAAAGAGGAAGTCCCTACTCAATTCGATGGGTATATGCTTTATCTAAATGTTTGTTAATTGATTCGCGCGGAGATGGCTCTGTACTTATTTAAGAAATTATTTTATGTTTGAAAGCGTGATTATACTTCTCGAATTTAAATGTAACCCATTTAAATTTTATATAAATCGGTCCAGAGATTTTATTTGGAAATCGAAATACTTAACTGAAAAAGATCTGTCGGCGCCGCCTGGTGAACTCGGTATCTAATCACTTTTTTTAAAAAAAGGACTAGTAAATTGTTATGTGTACTTCCGTACCTAGGTAGTAACCTATGTACGGAAGTACACAAGTATGCCTTAGGTATACCATATCATATAATGTAGTACAATAATTTTTCGCGTTTTTTTTTCGTCTAAGGAAGTCAGCGATACTGTAGCACTTAGATTTAGTCTGGAATACACTGGCTCTCAAGGAAAGCTGCGGAAACACACCGTTAGGGTGATTTTACTCGTACAACTTGATGGTAGTTAGCCAGGCGAGCGATAGGAAATGCCCTACCACCATGCTATGGTTGGCTCACGATGTTTTCCTTTACCAGTAGCTCAGGCTCTTTTTGCATGTTTCGTGGGATTGAACCTCATACCTTTTTCACGGCAATTGACCACACTAACTACTCGACCATAATTGCTACAAATGCGTTTATATTGGAATCGCTGTTGGCATATATTTGTTTGGAGGTGTATTATGCCCAATACCAATGCGTTACTCATCTTCGGAGAGGTTGTATAGTTTCCGCTTGTTGTTCTCTTTTACAAAAAGCATTACTTAAGTAAATATATAAAATCAAAACTGTATTGCAAAGAGTTCAAGATTTCCGTAAACACCTTGTGCTATTAGAAATGCTGGTTACTAACTTAAACCCTCACTTCGTTAAACCTTAATTCCATAGCCGTTTGTACTCAGTCTAATGGTAGACGTAGACTTCTTCAAAAGATAGCTTCTGGAAAGTATAGGATCTAAACTGTTTTTCAGCAGGTTTTACACAAATCCTATTTTTTTATTATCAACCTTGCCCGAGGCACGAGCTGGTTTTTATAAACGGTAGCCCCACTTACCAGCACGCAGACATCTGAATGAATTTAAAGCCTTTTTTACATGGGATAAATTAAATGTTAATTTGTACCGTGTCTTCTATGAGGGGACAGTGATTACGTGGAACTGTTACCTAGTAAAACTATAGGGCTAATCCTCGGCAGCCTAGAAGCAGGGCTGGGGAGCATGTCATACGCTAGATTGATTGACTCCCATATAATTATGAGAAGTTAGACAACAAGATGACATGCAATCAGCTCGAGTATATATAAGATCAAAACTACAATATCATCATTTAATGAGTTTCACTAAATACAACACACTGTGATTGATTTCCACCTCATTCACCTGGGTGTTATCACCTAGGTGCAAGTGCAAAGTGGAATATACCTAATTGACAACATTTCAAATTTTTGACCCCCCATTTTTATTTCAATAATGGAAACACAAGTGAAAAATAACGACGAAATGTTTTATTCAGAATGTAATAATTACGTTTTCAGAGATTGTTCAAAATATAAGCAGCAATTACAAGTTCATTATTATGTTATTCTCGTCAAAAGCTCGTTAAAAAATTATGTCAATAATTATCTGCATCTTTGTTGTTTGTTTTGGTATGGTTCACAGATGACAGATACAATAATATTATTTATTAGTGGCATTTGACGGTCTAAACATAAATACGAGAAATTGTTTTCATCAGTTTTTTGTAAATAACTCGGTACTAAGTGGATGTAATAATCTGGTATTTTTAGTAGGTATGAACTCTTCATTACATTATCTCGAAATGGTTTTCGAATTTCCATCTCTTTGCAAAAATTAAATCTTGTCAATTCAGTCTTCCTGTAGCCCCATCAGTATCCGTTGTTTTCAAAAGGCAAGCAACGACTGCTAATTTTATAAAGGCTTACTTACACCTAATGCTATTTTTACTGCGAAAGCAAAACAAAAGCACTCAACTCACGATTTATCGGAAACTTCAAAAATAATTGGCAAAAAGATAATCACAGAGGCGGCCACAAAGTAAAAGATTCTTTATCTAAGACCAGCTGTTACGGTATTTAACACTTTTAATCGCGAATCACACTTTCCGTACAAAAAGGCGGCTAACGGTCGCCCGATAGTAGGCATTCGACTTCCCAACCATTAACGGTCTACATAAAATCTAAAAACAAGTCAGACTGTCCACCGTGGACAACAAAAGGTAGCTGTAAAAAAAAAGAAATCACAAGAGAGATTGCCTCTGGTCTGAGACGCGCGCCAAAAAACGAGCGCCTACAAAAGAAACAAAAAACGCGAAACTGATGAGAAAAGTTTTGAATCGAATAAAAAATGTGAATCGATATCTAATCGAGTGGCGTGGGTTCGACGTGCGTGACGCGACCAGGCACCGGCGCACGCGCACGAATCGATCCGAGAGGCGCGTGGCCTGACATCTATGCAAAAATCGATTTACCTGAATTAAATCGATTGGAAAACTATTACTGAGAACTTATTCAGGAAGTTGATGTGAGGAACTGTAAAAAATGATTTGGTTATTCTTAGTTCGTAAATGGTTATTTTGCTCCAATTTCGTAGACGGATAAAAAAATTGTATATTTCAGTCTCTGCTGGCCAAATTTCATATTGGGGACTTAAATTACCACTTTACGGCTATCTCCGACAATCATATTGAGTAAATTTGATTACAATTTTATTGAGTAAAGTGGTAATTAATTTTAATTTGCATATAAGTGAAAACTTAGATGTGCATGTACAAGGTAAACAAAACTCTCGTAAACAAATACAGATATTGCATATTCCGTTTTTACTCGTATTATGACAAGCCGATATTTAAAATATGATTATTTTCGTGAAGTGTATGTACTCGTACATATTGTATAGCTATTACACTCATACAGGACACAAAAATAAAATATATTTTATTAGTTATTTCAGCTAGTAACATCTAAAAGCCTAGGATAATAAGTAGGTACTTGTATAAAAGAATTTAAAAGACGACCCGAAGCCCAATGGAAAAAAATATTCGTTTGATGGAGTGTAGTTTATCTTACAACTGGGAAAACACGCTGAAAAAATATCGTGCGCCAAGGAAAATATTCCTAAATGAAAAAACAGCAGACGCCCGACCGTACTGGCTAGGGTTGACACTATAGCTTGAAATTATACACATTTTAACCGTTTTTTTTAGGTGGAATGGACCGAAAATAATCATATTTTAAATATCGGCTTGTCATAATACGAGTAAAAACGGAATATGCAATATCTGTATTTGTTTACGAGAGTTTTGTTTACCTTGTACATGCACATCTAAGTTTTCACTTATATGCAAATTAAAATTAATTAATTAATTGAACCGGGTGTTTACCGGGAATTTGAATAATTCTCTACACCTGGTGTGTAATCATGTTAAGTTTTTTTTAAAGATCTTTTTTTTAACAATTATTAGTTAAATTCATCAATAGTGTCAAAATTAAACTTTAACAAGTTTTGGCTAATTTTATTCGTTTTGTTTTCAGAAACTAAAAAATCTTCCAAATATATTGCATCTTATTTTTATAGATTAATAATATATTATATATTTTGTAGATCGTTTATATATTTTGTATCGTCATTCTATGTACCGAGCCTCATATATATTTTACGTTTTTTTGTTATATAACGCGTTACATCAGCCGTGCTCCGTCAACTCATATTTTTATTACATTTTTCAAAGATCTATATTTCACAATAGTAAAATTACAGATATTCGTACAACGCTAGTGTACGTAAATTCTACTAAAAATTTTTTGGATTTTAAGATTGATTTTGTCAAGATATTAAGGTCTTCGTTTCTGATTTTGATAACAACTTATCGAAGCAACGTTCATCGCGGTTAGATCTCGGCTGGGTGACCGAAATGCCACTTTTGATTAACAACTGAGTGCTTCCGTGGGTCGGATGACACGTTAAATTGTAGGTCCTAGCTGTTAGTTATAGTATAGTATAGCAGTTAAGCCATATCAGAGTACTCGTACGGCCACTTCACTCACTCAGAAAGAAAAGAAAAATGAAGAAGTAATATGCATGTACTAAGCAGTTACATTATTTGGTGATTGTTCGTTAAATTAGGTTGTCGGATGTGGATGAAAATAACTTTTCTCGCGAGGTCTACAGTTATAATTATGTATAGCAAATGTACAGTTTTATACAAACAATGCTCAGCATCAAATAACAGATATGCACGCTTTAGGCATATACATTTCTAGACCTCCGTCTACTGCAAGTAGATATTTGATCACGCAACAGATTTGGATTGACAGGATAATATTGAAATCTTTACATTACTCCGTATGACACTACATAGTTTTTCATTGTTATTTTAATATTAGACCTGTTCTAAAGTAATTAAGTAAGTAATTAAGTAGTGTTGTGTAGTAATGATAAAACAGTATCTTCGAGCGTAGCAGCCCTACTCGACCGCAGTCTCTGTCCTCCGTCGCTACACTACTCTGCAGAGTCGCGGCGCTAAATGAGAGTTAGCACCACCCCACTGCCTGTACCACTCTTTGTACGCGGGAAATTAGCTCAAAACTATTCCTTTACTATAATTGTACTTTTCTTCCGAGGTACTTACTCAGTATTTTTCTTTTGATATATGGCACCATACGATTTGTATATTTGCCAGCGTCAAATTTATAATTTTCTTCAAGTTAAGTGAAATGTCAGTGTAATAATGTGTCAGTCATCGTGATCAAGTTAAAGTCACGTCACCCTTGTAGACCGGTAGAGACCTTACCAGGGTTCCTATGGAGATTTCCCGCGAACACGAAAACCACGTTGTTTCGAATTTATATCGCTTGCCCACACTTGTGCACATAAACAAGACATCCACTAATATTACACATTAAAACTTACCGGATCACTACTTTTACAATAAACACTCAGACAGAGACGCCATTTTTAAGCGAACGCGGGAAAAACACTATGTTTCTCATCTGTTCATTCTGTTCAAATGTCCCCGAGCCTCTGTCCTCGATCGGCGACTGTTGGGAATATTAGTGCCAGCTGTCAATTCGGGGACATATGAGAATAAACAAGAGTCATCTGTCTCCGAATTGTATCTAGTGACACCTTACTCATCAATTCGGTCCACCGGTTTAGACTGGAGAAGGTCGCAAAGAGTTAGACAGACATACACGCATATGCATGTATAACACGATGCATACTTGAATGAATGAATAAAGCCTTTATTTCGAATAATGCAGTAAAATTTCTTAGGTAACTTAAATATTAGTAAAGTAATTACTTTAATTCGTTTGTCTTAATTTGACAAAAGCCTCTTGCAACTTCTTCCACACCTCCCTGTTCTTAGCTGATCTGGACCACAAATTGCCAGACGCAAAACAATCATGAAATAGTACCCGATAAATAGAAAGCGAAATCGAGGACGACAGTACAAGAGATGGGAAGACGATATTAAAATAATTGCTGACGAGGTATACTTACTAATTTACAATTATTATGTAAAGATACACTCAAAATACATAAAAGTCACATTCCTATTTACTACTTACCTTCTAACAGCTACGAGTATATCCGTATCATAATTAGTAACCCGAGTCTTACATTTCTGTCTCCTTAATTAGAAATTGATACTATGATACTATGATGATGATGATGATACTATGTAATAGTGCACTAAGTTTTATTGAAAAGTTGAATATGTAGAGTTATGGTCTTTTACTATGATTTATGACCACCATGGCCACACCTCTGTATCCACCGGTCTTGATTTTGGGCACGAGTGAGAGCAAGTGATATAATGTTGAATAGGGGTTGACTGGCATGCAGCCGTGCAACTTCTTCAAAATACAAGGTACAAAATGATAGAGGCTAATAAACATAAATGGTTCGTCGGATAACGCTGTTTAAGCCGTCGTGTGTCGGGTTGCTCTCTTCCCTCCGATATCGTTGAGGAGAGCGATGGCTGGCACATGCGTCAACTCGTGAACGGGTGCTGCTTGCGGGGGCCGGATTGCTCTCGGTATGTTAGTGACAGTCAATTTGAAATAATAATTGTTTAAAGTTTAATTAGCTAAGTAGTTATTTGTCTTCTTTTATAAGCCTAGAGTTTCAATAAATGTATTTAAATTCACATTTTTTTAAATAATATCATAAAGGGCACGGACCAAAGCGTCTGTGGAGTGTAAATATTAAAAAAAGAAGAAAGTAAAGCTTCTCTGTATCGAGTTTTTTTTTTATCGGAGTCAAGCATTTTACCACTAGCTCGCACGGGCCATGACCACGGAAGTCTACTGTGGCCCTAGATGGAGCATGCCTGATCTGGAATACACTGGCTCTAAAGGAAGGCTGCCGGAATACACCTTATTGGTGATTGGCGACAGTTTTATCAACTCGAGGGTGGTAGCCAGGCGAGCATTATAAAATATTCTTCTATCATGCTATGATTTCCTCACGATGTTTTACTTAACAGGTAGCTCAGGCTATTTTGCGTCTTTCTTATACTGTATATATAATATTTTGTTTTTGTGTATTTTTTCTGTCAATTTGTATGTATGCATGTATATATATTTATCTGGGTATGTACTCGCGTATGTAACGTAACTTAGAACCATTCTTGACTTGGCAGAACTTATATTAACTTACGAATTTATTGTTGTTGTTTTGATCCCTATTTTTGAGATCATTCGTATGAATACAATATTCACGTGCGAAAGAAATCACTGGTGAATTTCATTTCGTATTTTTAGCGAAGGATATGAATTATCGACTTTTTTCACATCGTTCGTAAGTGACGTCATTAGCGAGTAATGAATTAATTCGAACGTTTCCAAAATAATGTTCGTTGTAGGATTTTTGATCGTCCGCGTATTTTGATGGTTTTAGGATTTCCCTCAAATATTTTCCGCCAGGAAGTCGAATTCAAAGATACAAAGCAGAAACATACGCATAAAATTACTAATTTTAAGTATGAAAAAAAGGTAAAACTGCCTTTTATTAAAGTCGCAAAATTGTGGACGTGAGGACTTCAATTGCAAGAACAACTATTCATATTGTAAACCTATCAAATACTTTGTCATAACTCCTACGTAAAATTCCCGCTAGGTCCCGAGATCACAGAGAGGTTGTTATTTTTCAGTTACAGGCCAATGTTTTGGCAAGCCTAAACCAACATTCGACAGGCTGTTTTTTATACATTGGCACAACGAAATGAACGCTTCATTGGCTGAAATTTCTTTATTTTTGCTTACCTAGTAGATATTAAAATTATTAGCGACTTAAAAAACAGTTTTTTGAAAGTTATATAAGTGTATAATCCGATTTCTACGCTTTGCACGATTTGGATAATTATTATTTTTTGTTTCTATGACTAAAATAATACGCAGATGTTCATAAGCCTTACATAGTAGAATATATAATATTGTTACAGCGGCGCCAAAGCTGGATCCGCTCTTGTATGCATACAAGACTGGATCCAGCTTTGGCGCCAGGGGGGGGGGGGGGGGGGGTCACAAGTCGTGGTCAAGACAAGAACTTATAATTTAATTTTGATAACAATAGAAAATTAGTAAAAAGTAGGTATTTTATTAATGTACGTAAGTACTGTACTTAAAAATACTTATTCTTTATTGTACACTTGAGAAACTTAACACATAATAACTTGTACATATACACGTACATATTGCCATCTTCTCTTGAAGAGATCCAGAGAAGCACTACTCGTATCACGCACGGAATGAGCAAGCCTATTTATATTCCATAACCGTGGTGAATGATTTGTCATAACAGCTAGAGCTAGTCCAATAGTAGCTATCCAAGTCCTGGAACCAGCTCAAGTCATGACCCCCCCCCCCCCCCCCCTGGATCCGCCGTTGGTTGCATAAATGAGTGCAGTAGACTGACATTTACGTACGATATTCCAAATAAATCATAAATGCCGTCGTTTGTAAATGTACGTTTGTTTGTAAATTCGTCAATATCGCATTTTTTAATAAATAAAAAATTAAGACTCCAGGCTTGAATCGGACAGACTTGGATCCTATAATTCCTGCTTCGTACTCTAGTGTCCGGCTCGCAATCGCCGCTTTTTTGATAAACGTTTATGAAAACAAATCTTTAAAATATGACGACCTCAGCACATAAGTAATGCTTATGCTTGTTTATGTTCAGGTAAACCATTACTATGTATTTTTATCAAGCCTCAAACTAACCTCCTTCAGCTTTTACCTCACAAAAACCAATCTTACCTGTAAAAAACTTACCCAAATCCGTGTTAATTTAAATCAGATATCAATCTCCGGATTTTCCCACGCATCCCACCCCTTTCTTGATTCCCTAATTTGCATAAAACTTTAACAAAATGAACTCTATATTTGTACGTTAAGAGCGAAGTAGGGATGGGTTTCCGAAGAGAGCCGAAGCTGGCCGATAGTTGCCGAATCGCCTCCGGTAAACAGGTGCTCTATCCATCTTGAGGTGACCGGACGTGACGGGATGGATTGATGTTGATACTTTTTATGAAGATATTATGCGTTTGTAAAAATAGTAAGAAAATAAAGAGGAAAAACGTTTATAAGGCACACAAAGAAGAAAACACAAGTTAAGACAAATAATACTTAAAGTAATTAATGTATAATATAAAAGGAAACAGTGCTTTATTATCGCGGTAGGGACAGGCGCAATAAAAAAACAGTAGCCACAGTCATTAATTAATTTTAATTTGTACGTTTTATCCCTCCATCTCCAACTTTCCTTATTGTTTTTAAATTTATGTCTTAATAGTTTTTTGAATTCGTTGTTGTAGTTTTGTTTAAACGCACAATAATAAGGTACTTGTGTAGGACGCACTCGCTTCAACAGTCATTAGTAGCACTTGTGAGGTAACCCACCCATCTCTATTTGAGTCTGATGAGTATTGCCACTGAGTCTATTACTTTTGTAACATACAAAAGTCTGATATTTTCATTCCTGACCTCGATACTTAGTTTATTCTGATGGCAAGTGACCAAGTTTGGCATCCGTAATATATAGAATAATTCTGTCTATTAAGTGTTTCTACAAATGTAATGGATTTTTCATATAAAACATCTCTATTTGCCTAGAATTTTTCCACTCTGTAGATCTTCTTCTATCTCTTGTGCAGTGGAGTCTTGCATAGTGCTAAGTTGTCCCAGGTATACGTTGGGATAGCTTAAAAAAGTACTCGGTATGATGTACTTATACGTCAGTAACGAACTTGTTACTTGTAAACATAATCACAGTTAAATATAAAAAATCACTCGCTTCAAGTATCAACTCCGCTTAGTCGTGGTACCCATCTCGCGGGATGGAAGGGTTAATAAAGAATGTCGGATCGTGTCCTGCTCCTAAATATTACTTACCACGGTTTACTGCACCGAGATACATCCCACTGACACTTTGACGCCCAGCAGGATACTTGAGGGAGGGTCGACATGTGCCAAGTTTGAAGTTACAGTTAAAAATGTTGATGGGCACGGAATTATTTTGATAGGTACGAGGTTTCGCTCCCACGAAACACGCAAACAGAGCTTGAGCTACCGGTGAACGAAACCATTGTTAGGAAGGCATAGCTTAGTGGCTAGCTACCCTCGATTTGAAAAATCTGTTGCCATGCACCTAACCTTGAGAGCCAGTGTAATCCAAACTAGGCAATTAGGCATGATATATGGTCGTGTGAGCTAATACTAAAATGCCTAAATATGCCTGTCAAGAATTTAAAAGAAATTTTGTTGACCAATTATATAAAATATAAATTTAAAAAAAAATATAAATCGATACCAATAAGTAGGTTTATCTAATATATCTGAAAACTGTCATCATCTTTGCGAACAAAGTATTTTTTGCGACCTTGTGTTTCGCATGCATCTCTGCTTTAAATTTTACAAATAGGGCCGTAGAGAACTTCTTATATTTTGTTGGGTAATTCTTCCCAAATATACTCAAAGACTTAAAAAGTAATTGACCATCATTTTCCACACCTTGTTGCATTTAGATTATAAAAATACGATATATACGTAAGTACCAACATCCATGCCTGCACGATTGATTAAAAATAGAAAGACGTTTTGTAGAAATGCTTAAGTTAATGTTCTATGTTGATAAAATGTATATTATGTTACCAATTGGAAAGTACACGCTAAATAAAATGAGAAATGGGGGATATATTATACAAAATATAAAAAAAAACCGATGAATTGAGAACCTACTCCTTTTTTGGGAAATCGGTAAAAATATTCTTCAAAAACTTGCTAAACCAAGCTTAGGTTACTGAATTGAAGATTTATTTTAATTGAGAAGTTCCTCCTTTCATTGACATCGGTTAAAAAATGTTTAAAAACTGGCTAAACCAAGTTTGACTGGCTGCACTGGAAATTACAACTTTCTTTAATACGCTGTAAAAGCTCTCTTAGTCTCATGATACCATTGAACAAAACTTGATGCTGGCATATTGGATCGCTTTAAGATTTTTTTTCCTGACAACCCATAAAGTAATTTTCAGGCATAAAACACTGCACTATATAAACGTTTTATATAATAACAATTTAGTTTATATTGTCTCGTATATGATAAACAGAAATACATCGGAATGTTTGACCTCTATAACAATGGGTAGGATGCAGCCATAGATATTTACCTGACCTGCTTATACAGGCTGATATAATTATTATACTTAACTTAATATTTGACCGAACGAGACAAGCGTCTCTGCTTCGAGTCTCGCAAAATGTTAACTCGTCTATCAGCGTGTATGTATGTATATTTGTCTGCAATAAATTGACGAAACTTAAGGGATAATAGGATATTTCCGATTGGAGAGAAATTTCTCCCAAAACTGTGGGAAGTTTCGTTGAAAATGCAAAATCAAAGAACAATCAAACTAATTGTAAACTTTATCTTAACATAAAAAAATATCAAAGAAATCGATTTATTAATTACGGATTTTATTTCTTAAATAAAACCTTTTTTTAAATGCTAAAAGAAGAAAAAAAAACAGAAGTCAACGAAATTGATTTATAACTGATGTAGATATCATTTAATAATAATAAATCTCTTATAAGAAAAACAATTAGCCGATTGATAAAAGTTTTTTTCATTGCATAAAACAGAAGCGTCAACGCGACGCGACGTTGCAAACGGTAAGTCTACTTCTCTATAAATAGACTTCATACGAGTACAACTTTCCATCTCTACATTCCTGTTTCGAAGCAAAACTTTTTATTCTCTTTGTCGATTGTTTATTATAGCTTTTTTAATTTTTATTACGCAGTTTTTCCTGCTTCGTAATATGTAGGTAATATGCTACAATGTTTAAAGTACTTTATTAAGGTTACAAAGGTAAGAGACTTCTTCTTTTGACCTTTTTAAAAGAGTTGTTAAAAAAATGTATGGAGCTCCGGCCAGGACAGTGTACATGATACCATTAATACGTTTGGGACTAACCATCTTTAATATATCAACCAAATTCAAAATAACGTAACTTATCGCAGTATACAAAATTAATTTCGAATCAAAATATTTTCATGTTAATTACGCTAAAAGGTGATTAACGCGTTTTTCGTTGTTTTAATTTTGACATATCTGACGAGCGGTACAATTTATAGACCAATGTGACTATTGGAGACAACCTAAGATACATACATCTACCAGAAATGCTATAATTCCACTAAAATTTACAGATTTTAGATATTTTGTACACAATGAAGGCGACTGACGCATTTTTCATAAAGACACACTATTAACCACATCATTGGGCAATTATTTGGTATACGTCTTGGCCGAAAATGAACAAGTCCATTTAATAGTTTTTACAAAATATCACAAAATACTTGGTAATAATATTATAAAGGTGATTGTTTGTGTGTATTTGTGTTTTTTACAAATTCACGTTCAAACGACGGACCGGGTTTGGATGAATTTTTGGAATAAAAATTTGCTTATCCATACAAAAAAAAAATATGTCGTAAATGACATCTGGCATCTGTTTTTTTTTTCTTTTGATATTTCACAAGTGTCAAAAACCACCCTTAAGAGGACGTTGTTGAGTAGTTCCTGGGCATTTTTCATTAGTGCTTGATTTTCTATGTATAACGTTATGTTTAGTTAATATTGTTTTAAACCGTGCAGGTTTTATAAATCAAAAATCTCAATCAGAGTTCAAGTTATCGAATATTACATCACAAAAAATAACCAGTTGGTAACAAAAAATGACAACAACCTGTATGATCGGAACCCTTTCTTCGACCGTGTCTTATTTTTTCTTTTTCTCATCTTTTTTTGATCAATCCTTTTTCTTTTTTTTATGGCCATTAGCTTTTTTTGGTCTTGGCCGTTGTTTTTTGTGGGATCCCAAATTAATATAATGGTTTTTTGTCAGTTCACGAACAGGTTTTGGTTGTGGAGGAAAGGTCTAATGAAAGTGGTTTTTAGTTTAGATTTACTGATACTTTTCTAAGAGATGATACTTTCGATTTCAATGGTTTTAGCTTTTGGAATTTGAAACCTGATTGAAGGCAGAAGTTAAACTATCGTTTGTACGTGATATTTATGAGTGTTTCTGATGAAATAAAAATCTTTTATTATTTATTTTTGACTATTTAGTTACTAAAGAAAAATGGTATGACAAAAAATAGCTTTTACCTGTAGACCACTTAAGAAGAAGACCCACCACCGGAGAGCAGCGTGCCCAGTATACTAGCGGCGTTAGTACGCTGACTGGCAATGCTTATACGTTAGACCAGATGTATTCCAGACTAGACATGCTCCATCTAAGGGTACAGTATCGTTGACTTCCATGGTCGTGTGAACTTGTGGTCAAATGCCTATTGTTGTTGGTCTATTAGTTAGTATTAAGCTAAGTATTGTTTAGCTATTAAGTTAGGCAGGTACTTATAATTTTGGTAGTCCTGAGTACCTACTATGATCGGTAAAAGATCGTATATACCTACAGATATATTTTTTGTTGGTAATGATCACGTTATCTGTGGAAACAACGCTCCGTGTAGTCAACTCAGTCTGATCACGAGATACGTGGATACAAGCCCTAAATATCAGGTAAAACTAATTACTAGAAACTCATTACCTACTACTTATTATGTTTTAATTTATATAAAATATTTCGGTACAAAAAAATTATAGTTACATTATAAGGTTCCTAAAATAATATTTACGAAAGTTACAGAAACAGGCTTTATTTCGGCTAGATCTAATTTTTACCAAAGAGAAAAACCTTGCCTAAATGTACCTAGGCACAGATTTTCTGCTCTGAGGTAATAAACTCGACAAAGATTAAAAAATTACAAAAACCTGTTCTACTTATCATCGAATTAAAATAAATTGTTATTACAGACCGTTTAACCCGCTACGATCCGATTAAAAAAAAATACAAAAAGTCTTAACTATGCAGTTACCTGTTAAGAACTTTGTCACAGTAAAAACTTCAGCTAATTTTAATGTACATCAAATTTAAAGAACTTTTTTAATTTAGACAAAGTGCTACTATTTTCTCGACTGGACATCTGTCCTATAGTGATTGTCATTAATTAAGGATGCAGACGGACAGACAGACAGGTTTTGTGGCATGTAAAATACAACAGTATTTATAGTAAGTAGGTATTAGTATCAGTTGTTGCTTAGTGGCTTAATTTATTACCAACTCTATATTTTTGAATAATGGTGATTCAAAATATTTTATCAAGAAAAAAGAATTTTTGGTGTATATTTTTTACCTCAACGTCATTTTTAGCACATCACTACAAATAATCAATCGAAATTTAAGACTTTCAACTAATTTCTGCACTTAAAGTTTTAAAAGTCATCAATTACAAACGTTGCACATTTTCGCGCCACAAAACAAAGAAAAAAGTTCCAAAACGACCAAAAGGTCCCGAAATCTTTAAGGAGGTGATACTTCAAGAAGCTGTCTCTAAGGTCCCATTGTGGTACCAAAATTTTGCAATCTTTTCGGGAAATCTCGCTTTTTTTAATCCGGAACGATACTTTATCCGTGGATCTCGCCAAAACGCCAGACGCATCGCATAAATCCTTATTTAAATATACCCTCGTTTCAATCATAACTATTAGAGCTTTACTACCAATCACAGACTAATCAAATCTAACCCTTAACCTTTTCACATTAGATATTAAAACGGCTTAGATCAGATTAAGTTGCTTCTAATCGTACAAGAGCTGAAAAACTACCACACCTTAATGAAAATCAAACTTAAGGGTAATTTGCATACGGTTGATTTTTACTAGTGGTAGTCCGTGAAGGGTTTATATAGCAATAAATAAAGGAATATCGAAGTTGGCTGTGTCAACAACGCGTTGCATTCTTGTGCAGCGTGTAGCGTGTATGTAGACGACACACGCACACTAGAGTGAGGGTGCATGTGTTTGTGTGAGGATACAAATACCTACTGGTAAATGTTGACTCGAGAACAGAAGTCTTCGAAGGCTGTAGAGTCGAATTTGTAGTAAAGCTTTTAGACTTTACTTATACAGAACTTATAACTGTGTACCTCTCATTGACAAATAAGATAACTCTACGTTCCGACAAAGAGACTTATCAGAACATAAGCTAAATTGGTTATGCCGGTGAGAAAAATATAATTAAACCCTTACTAATATTATAAACGTGATAGTTTGTATGTATATGTCTGTTGACCTTTTACGCTCAAACGGCTGAACGTGATGAAATTCAGAGTGAATATACCTTATAGCCTTGATTAAATAGGCTAATTTAGATCCTGTAATAGTGCTGCGATTAAAGCCGCAAGGGGCTAGTATTATGAGCCACACTTATAAGAGAACGAACGAAACATTTCTCGACAAGCAGAATTCACCGCCTGCGCCAACGCCACGATGCTTTCACTATTAGACAACTGGCGATATACTGCCTATCGCGAAATTACCGAACGGTCTCAATACTACATATTATAATATTGAGTATGGTTTAACACATGTAAAAAGAAATAATTATAGCGGATGGCGCTTGTGAGCTGCGCCGCCACG
The DNA here is from genome assembly GCA_947049295.1 of Ligdia adustata. Lineage (NCBI taxonomy): Eukaryota > Metazoa > Arthropoda > Insecta > Lepidoptera > Geometridae > Ligdia > Ligdia adustata. Next base: position 11,978,656 of record OX346225.1, read on the forward strand.
CCGCGGCGCCGTGTGACTGAGCCGTGTGACATCACTTCCTGAACCACCATTTTAACGTCACGCCTCTGCCCGCCTGCCATGGACGGGGCAAAATTTAAAAGCCAAGCCGAGGCACCGCGCCATGTCTCTTATACTACTGAAAACATGTTTCTGCGTTTTGTCTTCATACCGTAACAAATATAAAAACTATGAGCTTTTTATAATTTCCGCAGCATCCCGTCGTCTCCACGGCTGCCGCTGTCCATCTCCCCCTGACCTTGAGCGCGGGTGACCGTTCCCGCGAATCGACGCAAGCGCAGCTCTCGCGACCGACACTATTGCTCACTACACTTGCATTTACGCACTTGTTGCATTTATTATGTATAAGCAATACTAAAAGATTTTGCTTTCTTTTCTATAATTATTTTATTAATTTTATTCACTTTGTTTAAGACAGCTAGTTCGCCAACTTCTCATTTGTCTTTTCTACCTTTTATTATTTTCTGATTCCAGTGGTTTTTATTCAAATAGCTAACACATTATTTACTAGGCTTTACCGTTTTATTTATTTCTGTATTTTATACTACTTTAAAGTTACTAACGCTTCCTAAGCAGTCATATTTTTGCGCTGATACGATGTCTATTAAAAGACTTTATTAAGCAAAATCCAATAACTTTTTTCAAAATACTAAAACGTATAGACCTAAAATACATCACAGTAAAGCTTACATTCTGTAGGACAAATATTTTTTTGAATAATATTGTTAATTATCTTGAGGTTAAGCAAAAAAAAGTGCTGGCAGAATAGGTCGCTACGCTAGCCTGAATGATATCATTCGCCGGGCTTTTTCCACCGCCAATGTTGCAGCTCGAACCGAGCGGTTTTGCGCGTGATGATGGAAAAAGACCTGACGGAATGACGCTTGTGCCTTGGAAGTTGGGTAGGCCTCTTGTGTGGGACGCGACTTGCGTTGACATATTAGCGCCATCTCATCTTCCTTTGACACAGAGTAGGGCAGGGGCGGCGGCTTATTCAGCCGAACAGCACAAATGGCGAAAATATGCTAGCCTCGGTAGAGGTTATATATTTGAGCCATTTGGAGTCGAGACTTTAGGGCCGTGGGGACCGGGAGCTCATCTTATTTTCCAAAATTTATCAGAGTGTTTGATCGGTTCGACGCGTGACCAGAATGCCGGTTTTTATCTGGCCTAACCTATAAGCATTGTCATTCAGCGTGGAAATGCGGCTAGCATTCTAGGCACGTTGCCCTCTGGTGGTGGGTTGGAGCATTTGGATTATCTGTAGATCTTAAATGGTCTATAGGTAATCTTTCTGCTATCATTTTTTTGTTGTCGTAGTTAGTCATTTTGTTAATGTTAGCAAAAAAAGAAAGCTTGCTATCTCTGTTAGCTACCACCGAGAGTTATATATAGGATATATTTGGGCGTTTCATCAAAATCAAGCTGCTTACGGAAAATTGGCTTGCGCTAATCAAAGTGCATAAATGTTGTAGGTATCCTGGACTATACAAGCATATTTATACGTAGCGAAGCACGTACCGGGCCGCTAGTTTATAATAATGTAAAGGTACGGGGTTGCTCCTGTTGCGGTCCGCCAGACACAAGACGCAGGCACCACCACCACAGCTCATCAACTGTCCAGTTAACAGTTGTCTCCTTTAACCTGGCGTTATGAGGTGTAATGTAATGCGTCAATACATCACACACAGCGAAAAACTTACCGCCATCGGGAATAATAAGACACCGATAAGTGGATAATGAAAGAAGTAATTGTAAATTCAACTTTCATTGTTTTTATTTCATTTATTTAAAAATAAATGGGATACCAATAAGTGGATAATGCATTAAGTTGGTCAAGAATGCATGTAGTATTAGCCTTAATTCTAGGTACCTACTTGACTGAAGGTGGCATGCGATCCAGAAGCACGTACGAGCAAAGAGTTCGACTTGGAATTACATAACCCCATCCCAATTCTATAATCGGACTAGTACAGATTCTGCTAGAAGTCATCGTTTTAAGGTAGAAACGCTTTGCGTCTACATTTTTTTTTTATTAAACACTGCTAGGCATTTGACCATAAGCTCGCACGACCAACGCACACTGTAGCCCATGAAAGACATCTTGTAAGGAATATACTGGCTCTCAAGATAGGCTGGCGGAACACACACTGGCCGTTAGGTGCATGGCGACAATTTTTTAAACTTGAGTGTGAACCCTCACACTCAAGTTAAAAAAGTTGGTAGCTAGCCCTTGATATGCTTTCCTGATAATATTTTGCTGCACTCTTATTGCTCTTTCAATTGCATATTTCGTGGGATCGAACCTCACACCACCACTAACTAACAACTCGGCCACCATCGCTACCACTCTGCCATCATCGCTACTTCTATTTGTGACATACAGACACACAAATATACGAACTGACAGAGAAAAGTTACACGTAATCATAAGTTTTATTAAGTATCTTGTATAATTTATGTGTGCATACAATAAAGAGTTTTCCTAAAAGAAAGCATAAAATAATAATTTTCTGAAATAATATATACCTACTACTCTAGTTATACGATTCTACCACAAAAAAAGAATTGTGTATTTTTTTTTAATTTCATGAAGTTTTGCTCTACAGGGGCATCGATTAGGTGTGTACTAAGTAAAGAGTGGGGGTAAATGTCATGATTTTATCCAAATCCATCAGTTAGTCTTAGTGTGAAAGATCTCATTAAAACGCATTCACTCCTGAAAACGTTAACAAAATCATCATAAATCCGTCGTTAATCCTCAAATAATCATCCGAAATCGATATACATCATAAATAAAATCTATAAGCTCGCAGCATCGTGGTCCTCGCAAGCCCTTCAAAATTAACCGGTTCCTGTCTTCCCGTCCCTCTCCCTCCCACTTCCTAACCCTATTCCCCTCTCTGTCAACTCTCCGCTCATTTTTGTATCTCACTCTGACCAATGCCCTAACTACCACTTTCCCTTTTCAAAGGACGAAGACACTGAGTTTTCCTTCCCTTTCTTACTTAAAGTTTTTTGTCTATCCGTCTCTGTTGTCCAGGATTTGGCCTTGAGACTGAGATGAAGTCTGGTTATTTTTACTTTTTTACTGAGAACCGATGACTAAATGCGTTGTGCTGGTGGCCAGCTCTGCCTTGTTTTATGGTATGTCATGATTCTATTATAGATATTTATGTATTTACATTGGTATGAGCAACGACGTGGTTTTTGGTTTCACTATGATATGAACATACTAATTCTCGTAGGTATTGACTATTTTGTAGGCTTGTCTATATTTTGTAAAGCAGAAACTTTATTTATTTTGTGTTTATAAGAATACAACCAATCAATAACTTCAAAAATACATCCAGTTTCTTCATTATAAAAAATGCATAGTTTTAAGCATTACAATACGGAAATAGTTTAAGAATTGGGTAAAATAAGCGGTAATACCCGTTTTAAACGATATAAAAAAATATTGGAAGGATTTTAATTGGTTTTTTTTGTTTTTATTACATTGCCCGATTTCCCATAGAGAGCTGAACTGATTTAGAAAATCATTTTTTGTTTTTAAAGTTAGGGTATAAATCAACATTACTAAATATATACACTGCAGAATTAAAATCGCTTGTTACTTTTTTTTTTTAATTCCGTATTTCTATGATAGAATTACTGAAACTAAACTTTCCTATTTGTTCCATAAACTTAGTTACCTACTTAAGATCATACTTAGCGGCTTTAAGATCGTGGAGGGTGAAAAAAATGTCAGTGGCAGAATGTTTTGTCTACTATAGATTTTAAATTGGTCACAAGTTCCAGGCGAGAATAACTCGAATCGCTCTACTTCACAAAATCACAAAAAAGAGGTTTTGGAAATCGATATCTCCGTTTTTGATTTCCTTTCCTTTTTTCGCCGAGAATGTATTTGTCAAATTAGCGCGGCCAAAAACCTGAAAGACATGTCACTGAAAATTATATTTTCAGTAACATACTTAAAAACAAATTTCATTTGTCTCAGACTTCAAAAAAGGGATCAAATGAGAATGAAAAGTTTAATTTGTCATCGAAAATATAATATTAAACGTAAGTACCATAATCAGCTGTAGTATCGCGCAAAACTAGCGGCGAAACAAGAGAAACAAGTGACAGCAATCTTGGCTTCGTTTTTAATAGAGCTGTACGGTGAACTGGGGTGAACTGTCAAAATGAAAGAAAAAGATCAAAACAACGAGAAAAACAATTTTTGCTGTCTCTAATTATCATATATGCTTTCCTGTATTGTTAAACTCGCTTCATACTGACTATAAATACTTACTGTATTTGGGTATTCTCTGAAAATTTGTTTAAAATTGCATTAGGTATATAATTTAACCATTACATGGTGGTTTCGTATTTTTACCCGAATGCGAACAAAGGAGGGTTATGTTTTTCGAGTACCTATAAAGTATTTACGTATATTTCTATGACACGCCTTAGAGCCTAAACGGCTTGTCGTATTTTTACGTGAGTGGTGTCAATAGATGCAGATGCAGATGGTCATAAGCTATAATAGCCGCATCCCGCGATTTTACTTTTAAAGATTCTAGCAGTAGAGTTTAAAAGTCACTTTTGAGTAATTATTTTTAGAAGCCTTTGAGCTACAAGGTGGAAACGCTCTTCATTAAATTAATAATGAGAAATGCTATTAAATTTTATAATAATTTATGTAATAGTCATTCCATTCATTGTAACCAAATAATGATTAAAATTTAATAAATATCTCGCTCTAATAATATATTATGTACATATCCTATAAATATTGATAATTTACTTTCGCCATCACATGCAATGACTCCGTGGCGCAACGGTAGCGCGTCTGACTCCAGATCAGAAGGTTGCGTGTTCAAATCACGTCGGGGTCAATTTAATTTATTTTTGCATTAAATATATACCAGAATTAATTAGAGCTATAGAGCTCAGAATGCTAGAGTTTGATATATTTTTAAGTTAGTTATGATGCCTCGTTTTTAATTTTTTATTTTGTAGGCACACTTTCTTGACAGACTAGGCATGCTCCATCTTGGGCTGACTTCCGTGGTCGTGCGAATTTGTGGTGAAATGCCTAGCTGTGTAGTATAAAAAACCATCTCATTGGTAACACATCTAATTATCATGGAATAAAATAATATTTATTTATTTATTTTTAAATTGATTTATTTTTCACTCAGATGGCTAAAAGGATTGCAGATCTTCGTACTATTCATGTTATGTTATGTTACGCCCCTGAAGGCCCAACATTATAGGTACATTATAAGCAATAACAAATAACTACTGCCAGTTTTTAAACTTTACCAGCTTTTATGTGCATCTCATAATAAAAAAAACAGAACAAAACCCGCGCTGATGATATAAAAACATCCACTGAAACAAAGACATCACAACGTCCACACTACATCAATTTGCAATCATTAAGCCTAAATTAAACAACCCGCGTCCAAAAAAAACGCCATCTCTCGTCCAGTTCAACGACCAACAATTACACCCATCATCTCATCACATCACACAAAACAAGCAATGCCCGCGACCTTGCCCGTGAAAAACCAAAAAATCACTCGCACTGCTCCTGACCTACATAACCACGCTATAAAAACGAATAAAATAACATAATAATAAGACGAAAATAATAAAAAGAAGCCGGGAGAGTCTCGAAAATAAAAATAATAACAAGATTACGGTTACGCGGTCGTCGCGGGCGCGTTTTTCATTCACGCTCCGAGAGAAATAGTTCTCTTTTTAAACGGATCGGAGACGGTACGTGCCGCGAACTTGGCTCCTTTTCTTTTATTTCCATCTTTCTTTTTTAATCATTTCACGAATATGGAGCGTCGTTTTTATCGTTTTCCCGGTTGTTCAGCGCGTATCCTGCGCGCGGACTAGTAAGGTGATGGACGTGACAATAAAACGCTAAGCACGAATGTAGATACAACGTATCTACATTGAAATTGTTGGCTTCATTGGGCTTTTTAACGTACTATTGGAGTACTGGAACTTTTTAATGTTTTATAAAATCTAACAACATTGTCACATAAAGCTAAAATTCTAAATTTATAAAGGGACATTTGCATGTAACCTATAAAAAAAGTATCAAACAAAACATGCTAATTAAAACAATTATTTACCAGTATGACAAGATGTATGAGTATATAAATGCAGGTGCATTTATCGTCGGACATCTTGTTGTCATAAAATTAGGCATCCCGCGCTTTTACAACCTCTAGTTACAAAACTGTCTTATTATTAAGAATTTATATATACATTACAATAAAACTGTAACAGGACAAATTCTGTTCATTAAATATATTTTGAAATGATGGTTTAAACGATATATATGCCATATATGTTCAAAAAGTTAAAACACTATGAAAAAAAAACGGATTTAGGGTTTCTATCGTTTATACTATCATTTCAAAATATATTCAATGTACAGCATTTGTCTGTTCTGTTGTATTTGTCTGCTTCTGAACTTTCCATAACTTCAAAACTGCTGGATGGATTCTAATGAAACTTGTTGTGCTTAAGGTTTATACTATGGTGCAGGATCATCATCTGCAACGTACCAAACGGGAATAACCTTTTGATTTAGAAAACTAACGCGTGTTAGATTCATATTGTTTAAGAAGGCGGGTTTCCTCGCGTACCTGATTGTTGGAAAGGTTCAACTATAGTTTCATTCACATTCAGTGAACTTCATCAGGGATGAAACGCGTGAAAACCCGTTTTCTTAAACAATAGGTAATAACTTTCGTATTAGCTTGTGATATCAGTCACGTCCCACGGTTTACTGGTCCCAGTATATCCCATTGACTGGTCGGAGGCGAGTTAAGTTTTTGTTTTGAGACAATTACAAGACTCACAACCGGTTGAGTTGCTTGTATGACTGTTTGTTGGTTTTCGTTTACGTAATTAGGTCGTCTCAGTTCTTTTGGGGTTTGTAGAGTCCGTCAGCTGTAGCTGACCGGTGCTTGAGGTCGTTGATCTGCTTATTACTGCGGGTGCTGACAGATCTGCTGAGCATTTAGTTGAACAATACAAAGCAATTACAATTTACATACCGTTTACATACCGGGTTATCGGCTAGGGGTGTACTAAGCCGAAAGGAGGTCATTGTACCCATCCTAAGGAACAACTATCACTAAGGGACCAACTCTGAATACTAAGCCGAAAGGGGGTTGCAGCAATATATGGTCATGTAGCAATTTTTATGAGTATGTGGGACCAACTCTGAATTCGAGATCTTACATACAAAAAGTTTATTGGTCGTCGACAAAATGTATGAAACAGCTGATTTATTTTTCTCGAATTAAGAGTTGGTACCGTATTGAAAGTCGTTTCTTAAGATCAGTGTAGTAACCCCTTTTTGGTTAAGGTCACCCTATGGAGGACCTTTATATATAACAATGAATCCCTTCCCTATATCCCTTGGTCACGCCATCACGCGTGAACGGCTGGACCGATTTCACTACTTCCTGTTTTTGTTGTTATTGTCAGGAGAAGGTTCTATTGACAGAAAAAAAATAAATAAATGTATATTATATAAAAATGAATCCGTTTGTTTCACTAAAACCCGAGAACCGCTGGGCCGATATAGCTGATTTTAGTCTTGAAAAGATTGTCGTACTTACTCCAGGGAAGGTTGAAAAGCTGAGAAACATACGTAACTGTTAGGCGGTACGAAGTTCGGCGGGTCAGCTAGTACATTATAATTATGTATATATGTATATTATAATTATGGGTAGATATATGTATGTATTATATATAAGCTTAGAGTTAAGGACCTGTATTATATTGCAATAAACTATATGAATATGAATTTTACGAACGATGCTTCACAGATTCTTAACTGCTTGTGACGTGCGTGACGTCACCTCCAACTCCCTCCAACTTCCGTTCCAACGGAAGACCAACGCTGGTTGTAATAACCAGAGTTGGTCTTCTAAATTCAACTAATTATACGCTACTTAATTATCCGGGAAAACAAATATAACGCTGGCGAATCTCCGGGCAAAGGCTAGTGTTTTATAAATCCGGCAAAATTTAAAATATCCTATCGAAAACATCTAAAGACTTAAAAAAAAAATTAAGTTTGTCAATATTCAATGCAAACTACGATCAGCACGAGATTCTCAAACAAATATCTTATGGATGTGAGAGACAAAAGAAAAATTTGCCAGACTTGAAGCATTGACGCTTCGCTCGTTCAAATAGCGACCGTTTACCAATAACCAGACCGCATCCACCGCAAGGGCCGCAACAGTTAACTTATCTCACCAGCTTACATTATTAGAAAGTGTCAGACGGAGGCGTTGTAGCAAGGAATCTTTGATTTTATCTATTTTGCTCGAGTTTTTTGCCTTGTTTTTTGTTCGAACGCCGCCTTTTTACTCGCGGCTTCTTTCGCCGACAATTTGACCACTTGTCGCGAGCGTGGCGCCCGTGTAGTCTGATTAATGAGGATTGGCGTCTTTGACACATATAATTAGCAACGCAGTTTACATATGTGCATATTTCATTTAGAAAACGTATGCGTTTGATTTATTATGTTTTATATGCAACTACATTGGAAACTACAGTTAAACCGTTCAAACTTTCAGTTCTGTGTGAAAACCCGTGATGATAAATAAAATAGCTTGGCACCTAAAGCTGTGTGACTTTTTGATATATGTATCACTCTTACTATCTTCATATAAAAAATGGTTTACTTCTTGCAGCAATGTCTTTTTGGTAACAGGGCGGAAATCTTCATAAAAATAGAGACATCGATATTTATTTTATGAAACAAAAAAGTACAATCAATTATTATTATAGTAAACTAGCTGCGCCCTGCGATTTTGCTCGGTATTGCGGATAAAAAGTAGCCTATGTGTTAATCCAGGGTCTAAGCTATCCTCTTACCATATTTCAACAAAATCCGTTGAGCCGTTTGTGCGTAAAAGAGTTACAAACATACACACATTCTTATAACCTTTGCGTTTATAATATTAGTAGGATTAACATAATTATAACGTATGTTAGTTTATCCGACAGCAGTGGGGATAGATTCTGTAGGAAAAAATTGTCTGACATATGTGGTTAGTACTCGTTATTTCTATAACTCTCTCGGTTGCCTATCCCTGTGCTCGATAAAGGGAAAACGACTAATTACTACTACGACTAAAAAATCTATTTTTTTATAACGACACCACGATGCTACTTCTCCAAAAATAAATAATTACCGATAAGCAACAACCAATTCTAACCATGCTTAGTACAGTGCGGTCAAATCAAACCATTTTTACAGTGAGAATCTGCGATAAAAAGCTTAGCGGGTAATGACGACTTGTGCACCGTTACAGCTCTCCGCACCTTGTCGCGGGTTCGATTACACTCCGAGACGGAAACGTTTGCAAGGAAATCATATTGTACCTATCGTAGAATGAAGAATGTTATTTACATTACAAAATTATTGCGGTTGCGAGGTCAACAGTTCACAGAACTAATACTAGTATAGATAAGAGGATAAATAAGTAACTACTTATAGTAATTACTTATTCTTATCATGAATGTTAATTAACAGCAGATAAGACTAAGCAGATAAGATATTCATGATTCAGCTCAGTAGGCAGAGATCTTTCTTCACTCGGTTACTGAATACCTGTTGCTTCAACCATTAACATCTTACTTCTAGGCACGTGTCTCCTTTTCTTTGTCTCCTCCTCAAAGTTATCAATCTTTTCCGACAGGCAGATTTCCTCACGATGTTTTCTTTCACAGTTTTAGCATGTGGTAATTTTTATAATAATATGCACAGAAGTGAAAACTCAGAGTTGCGTGCGTGCCTGGGATTGAATCGGTACCCTTTCGCTTGTGAGGCAAGGAGTTCACCGACTACGTTACCACTAACTTAAACTACCGTAGCTCTCCTTAACTCCCTGATGTGACAGAACTAAAGGCGTAAGTAATTTTATGTGGGAGTTTGATAATGCAGCAGCTTCCAAAAAACTTTTCTTAATCTATGCTATAAAATGCGTACATCACTATTTTGAGCGACGTTAAACAAGCTCTTTAAAAAAATATATCTCGTGACATTATCCTTCATTACGACAGCCGCCATAGAACTTTATCAGTAATTTCGGTCTAAAAATAAAACATGTTAAAAAAACGGGACCTCCTCCTTCCCTCCTCCACTGTCAAAAACAATTTGTTTTTTTTTTTTTGTTTTGATATAAGTCGCTGCTAATCGATTGCTGCATTGAGTTTGGTTGTCATTTTTAAACAAGAGAATCATCAAAATCTGACGGCTACTCTATGTAAGATTATACGTGGTCGTACATAAAAAAATTATATACGAGTCGACTCAAGAACCTCCTCTGTTTTTTTTTCGGTTGATAAGTATTTGTTGTAAGTCGGAGTTGGTGTTTCATTTTCTTAAAAATATATTTTATTTTATTATTTTATTCAGTATTTATAAATCTGTAGCATCAAATACACCCAGCTCATAACATATATACCTAGGTATAATATAATATTATGTAGGCAAAGAATGAAAATTTAATGGAACCCACCAATCTGGTTCCGAGAACGTCTGTAGGTCGAATGCTCAACATTATTTCTAGAAGACCATAAAAACCAAAGGTCATTATGACCCTAAAACCTAAGTTATAGCGACAGTCCAGGCAGCCATTTTGTTTCAAGGTTTTATATTATATTTTGTGCGAGATTATTTCGCGTCCAAAATTTAATAGTTTATGAGGAGTTGCTAATGTACGTACTATTAAAGAATATACAATAATATCAATCATGGTGAACCACTTTCATCAAGAGAACAACCACAAATTTAACATAAAGAAAGAAAAGCGTGTTTTATCGAATACATTTCGGAGAGTGTGCCTTGGAAAAACATAATTTAATTCCCCCATCCCCCTACAATCGGACAAGTAGACATACTGCAAGACGCCATGGTAGAGATTTCAAATTGCGAGTAAATCGGTTTCTTCTAGGCAAGCGTGCCACGTCCTAGACCGCATCGCCGCTTTACATCGGCTACGTTGCGGTCAAACGCAATTTATATAAAAAAAAACATAATTAATAATACTACAAGTTGAGGGACTAAACTTTAACAGGTCGAAAAATACAGTTAGCGCCATCTAGCTAAAGTTTTAAGAAACAGTCGAAACTTTATTATAAACGAAGCCTTCCGCTTCTATTCCCGTGTATCCGCGTAAACCCTTTTTATTTGGTACAAATGGATTAAAAAGTTTACTATTTATTCATTATTTATTTATTTAAGTTTACCTTTGTATAATTATAGAGGCGTTTGACTAATCAGAGACTTTTGACAGCGACAATCGCAACCGAAGAGCGCCCATGTGTTAGTTATTCTGCATGTGATAGAACATAGGAAGTCATAACATTTCTACTTATGTACGACGAAAATCATAAATAAAATAGGTACCTATATACCAATTACCTTGTTCTGGACTAGATATTAAAAAAGAAAAAATATGTGCAATAACTTTATCATGATCATAGGTAACCATGCGCCTTTGCTTCTGGATATTTTTATTTTTCTTGACTGCGAGAGCCAATCAGTCAATGGTCAAGTTCAATGCGGGATGCATCTACTACAAAAGAAGGCCATTATACCTGTAATCGCCTTTGAATTTTTATTGACTGAATTTCTCAATTTTGGTACGTATATGTACTGAGTCTAATGCTCAACTAGCAGCCATAAAGCTGGGTATCCTCTGGAAGGTGCGGTGGTACTTCAAGTCAGAACAGTTCCTAACTTTATATAAAGCACAGGAGTATTATTCGCACCTTTGGGATGGATCAGCTAAATATCATCTTGAAGCATTGGAGTCTGTAGAAAAGCGTGCTAAAAATTTTAGGTGCTGATACCTTAGCCAAGGCTAAGCCTTGAGCATCGTCGAAAAGTATACTTAATCGAAAAATAAAAACTATCGTATAGGTATTAAAAAAGTATATCGCACATCTATAATTTATTAGTATTTATTTTCCAATTAATTACTTTAAAAAAACAGTGACTTGATGAACAATTGATATTATTATTATTTTGAAATCAACTCCAAAACTTATTACACTGGAATAGCTGATGTTACGAGTACTTAAGTTTATGTCAAATAAAGACATTTGAAATAAAAAAGGATCGTCGAAAAGTGACAAGTCTACCTATCGATTTTTTTTCGGGTACATTTCGGGGAGTACATAATTTGATTCCCTCATTCCCATTTCCCCATTAGACAGTAAGCACGGTTTTCTTCTAAGCAAGCGTGCCCCATCTTAGGCTAAAGGCCAAAGGACAAAACGCAAGCATATCTATAAAAAAATTAACACCTACGTTTGTATATTCGTGTGCAAGTATGTTTGTTTGCCTAAATCTTTGAGATCATCCTACAGTCTAAATCCGTAGACCGATTTTGCCGTACGAGGTACCTATCATAGTGTTTTTATGTATCAGCAAATGGTCATAGTCCCGCGGTTTCACTTCTTACGAACACTGTGGTCTGAAGTTTTTGTAGTCGGGTCATTATAAAGTCGTTTCTAGCCAATTGTTAACTAGAAGACATTCTTTGGTGTAAGTGCATATAATTTTCTTTACTGATTGACTTAGAGTATAACGTCACGTTTTTAATTTGCTTTCCATTGTGTTTAAATACCGTACCTATATACTCGTATTATACGGTGTATTTTTGGCGCGAACGTGATCCAATCTTAATGCAATGTAGTCGAAGAGGTTTCTAATTCTATTGGTAAGTAGGTATACCAACTTAGAGTTCCTGGTTAGTTAATATGGCTTGAATCGGAAACCACACAGAGTAACAGATACAATAATTGTAATACTTTAATAATAGTTTGACATACGAGTAGCTAGTGAAAACCCGACCTCAATAAGGAGGGCAAATTTTTTTAGTTATATTAATTTACAAACCAAGTTTCCGGACAGATATTTATAAAAATCCTAGGTTTTGTTTTTTTATTTAATACAGCCAGGCATTTGATCTCCAGTCAACAAGACCACGAAAGTCCCTAGATAGAGCATGCCTATTAGTCTGGAATACACTGGCTCTCAAAGAAGGCTGTTGGAACACACCGTTAGGTGTTTGGCGATAGATTTTTCAACTTGAGGGTTGTAAGTAGCCAAGTAAGAGTTAGAAAACGCCCTACCACCATGGTTTTGTGTCTTCACGATGTTTTCTTTCATCGGTAACTCAAGCTTTTATTGTATCTTACGTGGGATTGAACCTCATACGTCTCGCACGGCATCGACCCCACTAACAACTCGGCCACTATCGCTTCAGTAAAAAAAATTAAAACTTATACTAAGAACGAAACAGGAACACTCTATGACATATTTAGATTATAGGTATAAGCTATCGCATTTTTTTCCACCAAATACAGTAAATACTACCAAAAATTAGATAAAAAATATAGTATGCATACGTTATTTTTAGACACATTTTCGGTGCAGCAGAGTGCGGCAGTCCCCATAGTAACCACGTCGTTGTTTTGCCGATCCGCTGTGTCTATTCATTCTGCTTTTGTTTTTCCCTTTTGTTTCTTTTTAACGGGGAAATATAGGCATAGGCATGCGCCACGGGAGGCAGACAATGCCTTTACAGGAAACATACTCTCGTAATAATGTTAGGTAACTTTTTTAGAGCCTGCGCGAAAAATGCGAGCAATATGTAGATGTGTAAGTACTGTGAAATTTGTAGTGGGTTTATTATATGGCCTTATTGTTAGTAAACGTTTGTCATGTTTTAGCTGATAAAGAACTTCACTAGACCACACAAAATATAATATGCTTAAAGTTGAGACTTGTTTATTAAGATAACAGAAAATACGGAGTTACAATGTCATACTCAATATGTTAAATGGTAGGTACATCAGTAATTAAGGCATATCTTTACACGAAGCGATTTGTACAATAATGATCGAACTTCACATATTCAAAGTTCGTTTGATCATAATTATGTTATATATATATATATATATATGTTTAGGATTCTCTGTAATCAAACTGGTGTTCTTGTTAGAAATAAAAATCTGGTTTATATCTTTGCTTACTTAAATTAGGCAGGCGCTAGTATTAGTGCTTACGATTTTTGACTTAACATCTATTATTAATTTTTCATTGACAAAGGAAAGCTAAATCTATATTTTTTCTCCCGGGATTAAAATTATTCATAATCTCAGTATTATTTATAATGCTTTATAGTATAAACTCGCCTATAAAGTGAGTGTATGAGCAACATTAGTTATTAATATATAATATAGTTTGTCGATTTAAATATTTCATGATATCGTTGCCAGAATACGTGCAATGCCATCTCGTACCTGCTATCTGTATGATCAACTGTTACATTTTATTAATCTTGGTAGATGGCGCTGTGTAGCTACCGTCGCCAAGTTAGGCTTTCCCCCTCTTTGGGAAAATATCAGTGAGAACTGAGATATATAATAATTTTCAGGAGACATACATAAAAACTAACAGAAAGAAAGAATCATTTACTGGCCCCGAAGCAGAGACGCTTCGTTTGCTCGTAGTAATTGACAATCAGTGAGGTATGAAGAGGTGATGACAATCATTACATGGCAGCTAATTTAATGAATTTAGTCTAGTATAAACTATACGCTACGAGTTGATCTACAAAACGAAACTACGTAGAGGGTCTCAGAAGAATAACTACAAGAATTGCAATAAGGTACGTCATAGCTTGCGAAAACGAGATGCTATAATTTTACCAGTGAAAAAAGAGAAAGATGTTCCGTCCTTAATACCGTAGCCGGATTTTTGCTTGGCCAAGTGTCAAATCTGACAGAGGTTAGCCAAAAAAATCGAGGCTTGCTTGACCTAATACCTATTTTCCTAAATCTCCATTTCATCAGAGGCTGTGGGATCGACCGATCTGTGAGCCAGATCAAAAGTAAAAAATAAGTTACGAGTGAGTATTATGAAATTCGGGAGTATTCATAAGAGGCATTTCACTGATTTTATCCAACTTTTTTGAGAGAATTTCTCAAAATAATATAAATAACTATCTTATGTGCGGTCACGTCTTGTCTCATTCTGAGATAAATTGGAAACAATACAAGGCCTGAATTAATAAAAAATATTGCAGCATTAAATTACACTTAGCCAGTGGAATTATAGTTTTATGGCAATACTTTTGGAAGAATGAGAAGCACTATAGTGGCATGAAGTGGGTATTCAGAAAATACATTACACTAAGCGCAAATACCCATCTTATCTTCTGAGAAGCAGAGCCAATTTTAGCACGATAAATAAACCCATATTGAATTGGTCTGAAGTTGTGGAAGTACGTTCAAAAACTCTAAATAATCATTACGTACAACGGATCTCAAGTACTACAAGCATTACATACATTTATTACCAATTTCTTCTACGATAACTGCGGAATTATATGAAAGCCCAGATTAACTCGCATGATACTGGTTAAAAACACAAACCTAAATTATTATACTGTTCACATACATTATACAAGATACTAAAGAAGTACGATTAAAATAATATAAAGATGTAATGTAATGATAATAGTTTCGGTATCCTTTTGAGGATCAATGATAACACCGTTATAAAGAAACACTGATCTAAATTTGCCAACTAATTGTAGGTACCTATGTATTTTTTTAGTGATAATTGTAAGTAGAAAAAATAAAGATTTAATTTCAAGGCTATTTCCGAACGAATCTGTCAAAATGATAACAAACTTGCCTGAAGTCAGCAACAATCCAAATTGTTCGCGGACAGTGTTTCGCAATAACTTTTTCAATAAAGTCTTATAAACCTAACAAAACGATGCTATCCAGCCTTCGATCTGGAGTTCAGGGCTTGGTATGTTCAACTACAATACGTCCAAATGTGCATACTGTATAAACAATCGTGTAATTATGTAATAACTGTTTGACGTTTCGGGATCGACCATCGTGATTATTGTGGTTGTTTTTCGTATATTACAGTGGCGAGTGGGTGTTAGAAATCTTCAGACGTCTTCTGCTCTCCAGCATGATAGTCTTTTCGTACACCGCGACACCCCAGAGGATAATCCTAGCATTCCCTTCGAGTTCAATGAAGCTAACCAAAAGGTACGGTTTTAGTATGACAGTCTTCATTTGTTTTGGTAACATTTGAAGTTTACACTTTTTATGAAACTTAATTTTCATCGAATGACTTTTGTTACTACAGGTATAACTTGTAATAATAAGTTTCAAATGATACTAGCTGGTTTCTGGCTGTATTTAGTACAAGTAGTTCTTTGAGATGTTGATCATGCAACTAAAATTATTTAACATGCCAAGTACAAACCCAAAAATTACCTGACGCAACCTGTGTCAATTACCAACTAAACTTCCTCACCAGTAGTCATG
This sequence comes from Ligdia adustata, assembly GCA_947049295.1. Taxonomy (NCBI): domain Eukaryota; kingdom Metazoa; phylum Arthropoda; class Insecta; order Lepidoptera; family Geometridae; genus Ligdia; species Ligdia adustata. Next base: position 11,995,084 of record OX346225.1, read on the forward strand.
GTTATATATCTTTGACTTGTGTTTTTAAATTTTCTCCGCCAATAAATTCTACTTTAACACTTTTATTAATGTATGGAATAAAAGATCAAATTTATCTCAGATGTCAAAATGCTTTATTAATTGCTTGCTCGCTGATTAGGAAATAAACAAACACATTAATTAGCACCATTTTTATTCATAATGTTTCTTCCAGCGTGCAGATGCCCTGCTTGCTATCTACCCCGAGGGCCACAAACGAGGTGCCATGATCCCCCTCCTAGACCTAGCACAGCGCCAGGCCGGGGGCTGGCTTCCAATCTCGGCTATGCACAAAGTAGCCGACATGCTAAACCTCCCTCGTATGAGAGTTTATGAGGTTGCTACATTCTATACTATGTTTATTAGGTATGTATTAACTTTTAATTATGTTATACTAGGTATATCCCGCAGTGTTTTTCCCAGAGATTTGATTACCACATGGTATCATTGAATTTTCTGGGATTAAAAGAAGTATTTGTTCATCCAAGATTTAAGCTATTTTGATGCCAGCTTTTATCCAAATTGTTTCAGTTGTTTGAGCGCAAAAGAGTTACAAACATATAATATGGACGCACATACATAAACCTAAGATTTATGTTTTGAGATATAGTATTTCTCAGTATAAAAGCACTCCATGAGTTAATACGAAATGTCAGGTAGCTTTTAATACCAAAATTTGTTCTAATTTGTTTTTAATTTTCTCATACCTATCATATTGAATAAAATGTTAGGATGAGAAAAATTTGACCCTACTTTAACATAGTACTCCCTTAACCTTTAATTCTCTACATTCCAGGCGTCCAATAGGCAAATACCATGTGCAGGTGTGCACAACCACTCCCTGCTGGCTCAGAGGCTCCGATGCAGTCCTCGACGCTATCAAGAAAGGCACCAACTGTGAGGTCGGAGGCAACAGCCCCTGCGGCAAGTTCTCTATATCAGAGGTAAATAAATAGTCATTCTGTAAACCTTGGGACTACAATCATTTTGTAATTAGACACATAATAATTTAAAAAAAGTAAAAAAAACAGACTTCATATGTTTTTGTTATATTAATTGGAAAACCAAACTACTGGAATAATGTGGATAAAATATCAATGTGACTACTTTGGATGTAGATTTTTTACACATTCAAACAAATAAATACTTTTTCAAAGACATCCAAATAGGTAGCAAACATTAAAAAAAATAAACTCGAAAAGAGTCTCTATTTTTGGGAAGACTTTAAAAACAACAGTTTGATTTTATTTTTCTTGTCTTAATATTGAAGAATGTCATGTCTGATTAGTAACATTATTATAATCGGTCGGTAAAATGACGCCTCAACAAACTTCTCCTATTTTTTTTTTGAGGCAACAAAAAAAACTAAATAATAAATACTCCATAAAATTCCAACAGCAAAAAATATATGCTAAAGTGTTTAATACGATTTTATTTTGATTTAATTTCAGGTGGAATGTCTCGGAGCGTGTGTCAACGCGCCCATGATTCAAGTCAACGATGATTACTATGTAAGTCCTAAAGTCATTGCCATTCAGGCTAGCGATCTCGGCATGCCGCCCTCTGATGGTGGGTTGGAGCATTTGGATTATCTGTAGATTAAATGGTCTATAGGTATAGATAATCAGTTTCTTCTACTCAAGTGCCAAATCCTAGACTGCATCATCGCTTTACAGGCAAGTTGCGGTCAAACGCAAACCTATTGTAGTTAGCCATTTTGTTTATGTTAATAAAGGCACTTGCCTGTTAGTCCTAAAGTACAGTAAAGTCAGTGCCCGAACTAGCCTTTTGCTCCCTGTGTAGGCTGTAGAAATTTATTGATAATTGCCCTAAAACACCTAGTAAAAAAAGCGTTTCATTTCAATCAGCCAACTTTATGTAATCAACTAAACTGTACTGATTTTGATATAATGTACATTGAAATACCAAAAAGTTATTGTATAAATGAGTCCAGGTGTTGCTGGAAAATCAGAGATCATGGTTAATTTAATTTAAATTTATAAATAAAATATGTATTTTTTTATGTTATCTGTCAGTTCCTTCTAGGCCTGTGTGTTACAAGTTAGGCCGTATCGTCGCTTTACATCATGCGAGTTGAGGTTTGCATCTGAAATTTTAATGAAATAATTGACGTTTTTCAGGAAGATCTGACAGTAGAAGACACGAAAGAAATTATTGAAAAGTTAAAGAAGGACGAGAAGCCTCTTCCTGGACCGAGGTAAGCTACCTATTTTTGATTATAAATACGTAGATTTTTAGGGTTCCGTACCCAAAAAATCTTCCCCTTATAGGATCACTTTATTGTCCGTTTGTCTGTAAAGCCCTTTACCTCTGGAGCATGTAGAGGCATCGCGTTGTAATTTACATTTAATATGGTCTATTGATTATTTTAGAAAAGACACAGACTTTAATGTCGCAAATTTTTGCACATTTTGCTACGTCATAAGGGAATAAAAACCCGGTATGAAACAAAACATAAAAAAAATGTATTCACATTTCATATTATCAAAACCGATCTAGTAAAAGTGATATAATCAAAATAACTAAAAAAATAGTTTAGGCGCCTGAAATTAAGATCAGTAATCGCTGGTTAAAAAGATATGTATTGTATTGTTTTCAGAAGTGGCAGATTTGCATCTGAACCTCTCGGCGGTCTCACGTCCCTGACGGAGGAGCCCACAGGCCCGGGCTTCGGGCTGCAAGACGCGCTGAAGTAAAACTTTATATGTTGATAATATTTATAGCTGCTATTTAATACTATTAAATCATGTTAGATTATTGGGAATTTTTTATTGTGAGTTTTTATTTAGTCTATTGTCTTTAAAGTACCTATCTGTTAGCATAGTACAAGAGTTTAGACATGGTTAAGGAGAAAATAATTATGTAGTGATTACGTCATACAGGGTTATCGGTTAGGGGTGTACTAAGCCGAAAGGGGGCCACTATACTCATCCTAAGGTAAAACTTTCACCTTGGGTCCTCCATTCTGAATTCGAGAAAAAGACAGTTGTTTCTTACATTTTGTTGACTGATCATGTTTTTGTATGGAACAGCTGTTTTTTTTTAATTTGATACATATTTGATAATATTTGAATAGATAAGTCTTTTAAAAAACAAATCTATTTAAAAATGATTGCTGGCTCTATGTCGGCACCCACTGTTTCAGTTTTCTTAAACATTTTAAATTACGGACATAACATACCTGAGTTTATCATAGTAATAATAATAAGATATTCTATATTTACATGTAATTTCATTACTCTTATCAGACACCTCGACAAATCAATTTACTAATTTTACGATATAAAATCACTACCTAAAATCTCTTAACCAGTTACTGTCTGAGTACAAACTATCAATTAATCTATGTATAATGACACGAACAATGTAAAGGCTTGAATAGGTATCAGCTGATAAGACATAAAATGTGCTGATATCTGTAGAACTGACAAAGTATTGACCTCGATAGGCTGTCTAAATTTACAGCAATGCAGTAAAAGTAAATTTATAGCTAGAAACAGGTAAAAACTAAGCGCAGTTCGGCCAGTTTGTGTTCAGTGATAAAAATGCTTTTCGTGGTGTAGATGTGTGATTATTGTAATGTGGTATCCATGCAATGTTCCGAAGAAGTATTACTGAAGATAGAAATGAAGGATATACGAGGGTGCAGATGTTCGAGCTTGATGCGTCTGAATACAAGGATGTAAGTATCCTAACCTTTTTTTCATACAAATATAAAAGTTACGTATTACTATAAAATTGTAAGGTCGCCGCAGTAAGGCTAAATGCATTAAAGTTCTAGATACCGAATTAAAAAAAAACAAATGGCAAACTCAATAAAATTATAATGTCACTGTCATTTTCTCTACTTAGCGCAGAAGAAATGTCAAAAAGGAAAAGGAATACAATTTCCTCCAGTCAGTGCATTTTGTTCCACTGGTGTTCGTGTCGTCTCTCTGTGAAATAAAAATGTCTTTCGAGGCCTAAATATACTTAGGCATCTTGTGAACAATGAAAAGTAGCCCCACGCGCAAATATGAGCACTTCTCCAGCGATAACCAGAAAGAAACGGATAAATATTCCTTAGATAGTCAAGACACAGCCAGTGTGGTGAGTACCTGACGAATTATTGATTTTGTTTTGCTCTACAAGCTGTTATTGATTAGTAGCGTTCTAATTGTTTACAGTTAATCATAGGGCCGCAGCATATGTTGCTGTTTTATCAAGAATGAGTCTTTTTTATAGTAAATACAATAAAGGATCATTATTGAAACCGATGGTTCTAGCACCTTTATTTGCGGGATTTAGCTGCTTTTGGTTTAAACTACTTTGCGCGGCCTAGATCTTTTTAAATTAGATCAGTCTGTAAGACATGCAGATTGTATATTTATTTGTTGAAATACTTTCGTTTTGTTAACTGTTAGTTGCAAGAAATCGCCACTTTCTTTGGTATTCGCTGTACACGTTCACTTTCACCAAGTCACATGTTGCGGCGAAACAGTTAAAGGCTTGAATTGATTAGTTTTCGTAAGCTATGTGTTATCCTGAGCTGGTTGGTTCTGTTGCAGACAGTTACTTAGTTATTATATGGCTTACACTAATAGTAACCCCCATAAAATGACTCACTTGTTGGTTGCCTAGTGAAGCTATTCTAAACAATCAGTAGGGATGTCCTTATTAATATAGTTATGCTTAGTTTAAAATGTTTCATTACGTACAATATTTTGGACATGACTGTTTAGAGAGATATGTGTGCTTAGTATTCCATACCTATTTATAGTTTTCTTTTGTTGTATAAATATTTTGTTGACACCATATAAGTTCATCATGCTTATAAAACTGTGCATCTTTTGTCTCATTCATAACTAGACACTGCTGATAATTGGCAACTATTAAATATCATCTCTCTATTATACGGGTGTCTGGTCATATATAAGCTGTCTATGCCACATCATATTTACTGTCTCATACTAGTTTGATCCATGTAGCTTCTGCTAAATCAACTAAGTCACCACTTTGTCTTCTGTTGTTCCTTTCACCCTCTTATTACTAGTTACTAGTAGGTACTTGCCGATTACTTGCTGGTAGAGAGTTACAAATAGATTGGTATATAAGGTAGGTGAGCTCTTTATTGAAAACATCTAAAACATAAAATACAAAAAATAAAATTTACATTAAATGCAACAAGCAGGGCTGCAAACAAAAATTTCTTCATTACCGGCTCGGTCTAATCAATTCCTCAAATTTCCCCTTTTCATTGTGCTTGATTCCCCACATAATCCCTGAAAGTCATTTACAAAATAAAAACAGCACTTTCACCCTAATTTATTTAAAAATTGAAGCAAATGCACTAAATTAGAAAGATCCAAAACCTATTAACAGTAATATAATGATGAATAAAAGGTATTTATGCATTAACTGTGTTAAAAACAACAACACACATTTTTGTAAGTAGGTAGCAGTTCATCAGACATTTGATTGATGGCATTCATAATTCTAGTAGTGTCAACCTCTATCTGCCAACTCTGAACTTTATTATTTATTTAAAGCTCTGAAAAATATATAAGATGGAATCCCTGCAATTCGCGGATATTTGCCATTCTTAGACGAAAGGCATTAATCAGGGCATTGCTCATATCCCTGCACTTATCCACCATTCCTAGCAATTAGCAACACTTGCTGTAAGTCCTTTATCACTAAAAACAATCTCTTCCATCTTTAAATGTTATTTTCTTTAAAAATATTGTAAGCTAAGCTTTCAAATAGCCGATGTCTTTCATGAAAAATTAATTTTTAAAATGCTTCATACATAAAATCCTACATTAAGATTTCTATGTGGGTAAGGATTAAACACACATAATATAACAATTTCTTGGAAACCACAGAAATGAATAAAGCGAGGCCATCATGAGCGTTTCACTGCTTGTTCAGTAGAGTGTAACATAATATGCCATTATTAGATCTTTTTTTGTATGTAAATGTAAGTTTTTGTAATACACCTAAAATTATGTATATAATTTATATGATTATTAAAATTCCAAGCATTAGTGATAAGTTAGTTAAACTTATCAACAGAATTGAGTATTAAAAAAGCAAAACTTCAGAGCATTTTATTTATAATGATAGCCTTGGACTATATTAATGTACCTACGTCCCCTAAAAATGAGTTTATAGGTCAAGTTTCATCTTGGGAATTCTGCCTTATTTATGACATGAAAAGCTATTGGCCATCATCAACCTGTATTTTTACTAGTGGAGTGTGCCAGCTTTCTCCTTCAACGAAACGCGCTTGACGTGACTTACAGGTTGAATAACATTGATGTAGGGCGATACAATAATATCCTGGCAGAACCCAATTCCGATGCCGCAAAGGACTTATTTGACTGTGTGAGTCACCTCAGATAAAGTACCTTGACTTTATCAGTATTTTTTAATCCAGTGTCTGTATATACGATGGGACTGCCATGTTTCTAATAAAAGTCCAAAAAATAAATTGGAATAAAAAAACAAAACATCCTGTATTTATTAACTGCTGTACATAGATCTCACTTAATTAACTTCACTGAAAGAGATCTCAAACTAGTTCCATACATGCCAATATTTTCAAAGTAAGTTACTCGAATGAATCAGCCTGGTATGGATTTCATACCATTATCAGTACAGCATTTGTTCAAGTTTCTATCTATTGTTGTTATACATATTAAAAAATTAAGTTTATTATATTAAACAATTATATTTCAAATAAATATTTATTTAATAAATATTTAAATTAATATGTATTTATTTCTCATACATGTCAATTATATCATCTCGCTACATTGTCCTGTCATACCTCGCCTTATGATATCTAAGAAAACAAAAATATTATATTAATAGGTAAGCGGGATAATTTGTGGTTTTTGTCAAACGGAAATTCTATCAGACAAAACAACTCTTATTCTCTCAAATATCTTTGTGCATTTTGTTTCAAATGTATTTTTACTGGTAGCATTGGCAGAAAGCCATAAAATAACTTTAGAATTAAAAACAAAGTACACATTCATGGAGATAATTTGTTTCAATATTTATTACAAAATTTCAGTGCAACGGTTCTTCATATACATACACACATATATATTAGAGAATTCAAATTCTCTTTCGTTCATTACACGCAACTGGTACCGCTTTACTTTCCAAATTTTCGTGTATTCCCAATTCTTCGCGGTTTTGCTGCTTTCGTGTCTGCCTAATTGCGATTGAATTTATAATCAACCTTAACTTTTTGACGGGTCGAAGACACCGCCGCATTTTGGGAGACTTGTTTAACTTCCCAATTCATGTTTAAAATAAGGCCAGCGTGTTTTTGGATGGATAAATTTAAGTTAATTGACAGATACCATAAAATCTTAATCTTCTCATTAAAAAATTAAATATCATCGTGAATTGTAAATAATATTCTTCACCTCAATAAGTTTAGACTCTGACAACCGATGAGGCACGTAATATCGTCTATTACGTACCTCATATAGGTCTAGAATAGATATTGAGAACCTTCCAAGCTTCCAATGTACGAGTAGGTAGAGTTGGCCTGGGGTAAAGCGAAGCTCATGTTTATCTGGCTTAAGTAGTCTGTATTTTTTTCCAGCATTGGACTGGAAATATGTAGTGACAATAGCGAATATTAGGAATTTTCAAGTAAGTACTCGTGTCAACCCATATTGTATCCCATTGCTTAGCAAGAGTCTGCTATATGGAAGGAGGTGTACCTTACCATGTTTCATCTAGGCAAGCCAAGCAAGCAAGCAAAGAAGATTATCATCGCTAAAGACACGAACGACTCATTTCGTCCTTGATGAAGTTTACCGAATGTGAACAAAACTATAGTTGGTACGCGTGAAAACCCGTCTTCTTAAACAATATGAATCAAACATGCGACAGTTTTCTAAGTAAAGAAAAATGTTTTTTTTTTTTGTATTTAACGAGTAAACTTAAAAACTACTGTAACGATTTGGAAGTTATTTCGGCGTTAGAAAGCTACATTACCACTGACTAATACAGGCTTAAAAAAAATAGAGATCCGCGGTAAAAAATAGAGATCCATAATAGAAGCCCAGATAGTTATATTAAATTTAAAAAAGTAGGCTACTTTTAACATTCGATCAACCAGACACCTTTATCAGGTCACATAACAACGGAAAATAATTCCGCCCCCGCAGAAAACTGGGACGAATCCATCCATCCGAACAACAAACGAACCGACAGGCTTTACCACCTGATACAATTTAGCCCTTTGAATAAAACATTCATAATTTATTTGTAGAATGGATTAGGAAAGACCGAGGTGGGTGTAATTTGATTATTTTACGAGGGTTAATGTTAGACTCCCAGACGGATCAATCAATTTGTCTTTATCTACCATCGTCGCCTTGGTCAAGAGGAAAATGCAGTGACTTCAATTCGGCAGTGCCTATGTGTGTTTTACAATTTTTTTTTCATCAGAGTGAATCAATCGGGTCTAAACCTTTATTGTGCGAACAGCTGGGTTGTGGAATTCGTTGCCGAGTTCTCTATTTCCCGATGGCTATAATCTCGATCTTTTCAAATTGTGAGTAAATCGGTTTCTATTAGGCAAGCGTGCCACATCCTAGACCGCATCGTCGCTTTACATCAGGCGAGTTGCGGTCAAACGCAAGCCTATTATTTATAAAAAATATATATGAGTGAATCAGTTTATTCTAGGCAAGCGTGCCACATCCTAGGTAGCTACGTCGCATAACATCAAGCGAGCAGCGGGGATCAGCAAGACTATTATTTATATAAAAAGAGTATGTAAACAACCCACCCAAACACATAAAAAAAAAAAACAATTAAATCGATCCATGCGTCTCTGAAGAAACCGATGAATCGGATTCAAAGACCGGATCAGATAGGAATGAAAAAGATTCTTTTTTTAAGTCGATACAAGAGGGCTTGGCTTTACTCAGAGTCAAAATGGTAAACTATAATACTCGACAATCCATAACAAATTAAATGAACTGCAAATATCTGCGCACTAATGATGATTCTTTACGGCCTGGTAACGATATTTTCTCGTTACATTTTATTTAAATGGCACCATTAACGATAAAATCAATTTGATTTATGTGTATGATAAACGTGACGCGTTAACCACACGTTATTTGTTTAGTTTGTTTATCGGTAGACTGGTCGTTTTATAATATTATTGATCTATCGAGCGAAGCGACAGTTTGTATGTTGGTAATTTGTACAGGTCGTAGTTTCAGACTAATCTTGACGAAACTTGGTAAGTATATACAATTACTACAAAAAAGATGTTTCAAAAATGTACGGAGCTCCGCCTAGGAATTATCCTAGCCGGAGCTCCGTACAATTTTGTAATAAAAATGAAACATTAAGGATTATTAATCATTAATCTATCAACCAAATTCTAAATAACGTAACTTATCGCAGTGTACAAAATTAATTTTAAATAAAAAAAAAACTGCCTTATTTACGCAAAAAGGCGATTTTCGTGTTTTTCATGTGTCAATTTTGATATTTTCGACGGGCGGTACAATTGTTAGACTAGACCATTATGACCATAGGAGTCAACATATTTTTGTACACAGTGAAGTAGGCAACTGATGCAGGTTTCATTAATTCAAAATGTAATTTTTTGGCCGAACATGAAAGAAGTAATTTTATTTGATATTTTTTTAGGTGTCTCGTATCCAAATATTTTGATGTGATATGACAAGTTACTGGAAGCAACTTTAAATAAATCCGACTGCTGAACTTTAGAACACTATGTCGAATGAAACCGCGGGATACAACTAGTGTAGCTTATGACCGTACTCAGATAAAGACGAATCCAATACCACCTCGCACATCAAAATCTGTCTGTTACCGCTTGATGCTGTAGAGACCTTATAAAAAACATAAAAAGGGTGAGAAAGACGGTGTCTTGGCCGAAAATGGAACATGTCTACCAAAAAATGCCTATACATGTGGTTAATATTATGTATTCATAAAACTTGATGATGGATTAAACATTAATAATCCATAACGTGTTTATGGTTTCATGAACACTTTCTTTTACAAACATACATTACCCTTCTTTTTAGGCAGTCGGGTAAAAAAGACAATCAATATTGTTCGGTCAATTATGTTTATTGGAAAGTGTTAATAATAAAAGAAGCCTAAAAATTTATTGAAGCTCATTGATGAAACTCGTTAACCAAAATCTCCATTGGGTTCTGTAGGTAATTCAAGTAACATTTCATTCCTAAATTTATACACATTTCGTTAATCTATTAAAACTTACATATTATACTTGATTATTTTTACCCGACTGCGAAAGAGGGAGGGTTATGTTTTTCGAGTGTATGTATGTATGAATGTATATTTGTTTGGCACGCTCTAGAGCTTAAAAGGCTTGTCGTATATTTATATGAGTGGTGTCAATATACTAGCTGCACCCAGAGATTTCGCTTGTTAATAAAATCCGTAGGTCTTAAGTTCTTGCAGTCGGGTTTTTGCAAGCACTTTTAACGACTTGTTAGCATTGTAACTTAAAGAGTGTCCGTATTATGTTTTATTTGAAAAATAATGTATAATTAGGTACATAAATTAAAATTCTTAGAATCGTTGCGTTAATAATGTACATAAAATAGAAGTAGGCGTTACTAGCAATATCTCACAAAATTAGGATTATATTTTCTCATGTAATAGCAATAATTTAATATTCACTTCTTTAACAGTATGTGAAAATAAATATGCTCTATTTATACTTTAACAATGGTGTGTTATAAAAATATAATAGTCAATTCTGTGATTTTCATCTTAATTACAGGGGTATTATTTTTATGACGTACGAAGGAATTCATCTTTCTAAAGTGTTCAATGAATAAATAGAACTGGTTATCTATTATTTTTCTGTCTCAAGTAGTTACGAGTAAGATGACCAAGCGCTTCGGTGAGTCTTCGATCCCCAAGCTGAGTTATAAAGTGGTTCGGGGTGCTGTTAAAAAATCAGTACGGTTGTGTGCCTGTTAACAAGCAACAGCAATGCTTACTCGTATCATAGCCTTTTTTGCCAAGGCTAGCGACTTCTCTGCCATATTATTCCGTACTACTTTCATTTCAGTATTCGGCAGACACATTTTTCAGTTACTTTGTTTACAAACCATGCAACTGGCTCGATTTTTATATAATGTTTATGGATCAATAGAAATATTAAAATTTTCTCAAACCGTTCACGTGCCGCTGGGAAATATGGAAATTGACATTAGGAGAAAAAAATCGACTAATTTCGTATTTCGTCCATTTTTGAGGTCTGTGCTATTTATTAATTTATAAATGGAAAATTGAGCTTACTGTTTTTTTTTTACAAAAAACGCAAAAATAACGGAGCCATTTCGTTATCGTGTCGTCTCATCGCGGAACTCTAAATTGGAGACATAGTTAATTTAGAAGTTAATTGTTCGCATCCAGTCGGTCGTCCCCGCGCCGCGCGTGATGTCGCGTCGAGTTTGTTTCGTTATTTTATATTCTCTATGAAACTGTGACTTTCTTTAGTGTTTATATGAATCCTTGGAATAAAAAGGTAGGTTTGAGGAAACTTCAGAATGAATAATTATAAAAAATGTCATAAACCCGATCAAACGAGTGACGCGTCTGTTTCGAAAATAAGAAAATCTTAGTTCCCTTGTCAATATGCATGGAAAAACCCGCTTAGGCGGTAAGGCCGCTTAATGCGCCAATATTTTGTTTTATCTGTATTTATTTGTTTCATATTTTTGGTGTGCATAAAGACGTTTTGTTTTGTATGTTTGTCTGGATGTTGGTACTCGCGTACATATTGTTTTTTCCAACGTATCTTGACGAAAGTTTGTATCAGGTGCTACAAATTTTAGTCGTGGGTCTTTTTAGAAATCATTAGCCGAGGAATGCTGTAGTAGAAAATAAAAATTTTGTATATGAAATTAATCGTTTAAGAGATTGTCAAAGGTTGCAAAAATTTTCGGACTCGCGAGGTCAACTGTTCGCAGGATTACTTGTAATTATATCGTCGCGTTTGTCGTAATTATCATAGCTAGAGCCTAAGCCAAGGTACTGTGGTTTGTTTAGCGCGATTCAGTTTAGTGCCAGTGTATTTCTGAATCGTATCATGACTTAAATTAGATAGATACATAGACAATTCTTTATTGCAGACACACAAAAAAATTCAAGAGAAAAATTCTAACAAAATATAGTGGCGGCGCTATCGCTAAATAGCGATCTCTTTATTCCCTTTATTTATTTGAACCAGAATTATTTATTCCCTATATTTATTTGAAGTCATGTTTTCGTATTCAAATTTAAAAACAAATATTTACTGAACTTAAATTTAAAAGACGGAAAATAATTGCTGTTTCATAGTTTATTTGTTTTTAACCGCTGTTTTTTCGCGTTGACGTGTTTATAGAAAAAACTAAAGCAAAAAAAAAACGATTAACCAAAGCAATGATGTCTAAAAAAATTGCCAGTCACTTATCTGAACATCCTGTACATTTCGGATTTTATATAGTACTTTACTAGCTGCGGCCTGCGGTGTTACCCTCGTTATAACAGGATATAAAGTAGCCTATGTGCTATGTTAATCCAGGGTCTATCTCATTGTCCAAATTTCATCGAAATCGGTTTAGCAGTTTTTGCGTGTAGAGTAACAAACATACATTATTACAAACTTTCGCGTTTAAATTATTAGTAGGAAGTAGGATATAGTCTTTCGTTAGGTTAGATAATAACCTTTTAGGTATTTCTGCTCTTTGACGATAATGTGATTATCGTGGCTTTGACCTTTGAACACCTGTAAGCGTATATGATATGAACACCTGTAAGCGTATATGATATGAACACCTGGCAAAGACGAACGTCAATATCTATCAACACCATAAAAATATAACGTCATTCACACACTTGTATCACACAACGCCAGTTCAAGAGATTATGGGTCAGAAATAGTTTTGTTTTTATATAGTTTGAGACGCCTAAAATTCATTTTGTATAACCATAAGACATTTGCAATTGGAATAGTCCAACTATAGTTTCGTTCACGTTAGGTGAACTTCATCAGGGATGGAATGAGTCGTTCGCGTCTACAACGATGGCACGTCTCGCAAGTCTTGACTGACAGCAAAAAGAATCTTATAGTCAATTTGTGGTTGTCGAACAAGTTGAGATTTCATAAAATACAAACTAGAATGGATAGACTAGATGAGGAAATATAGCTGACTGCCTTTCAAGCAAGAAGTCGTCCGTTCAATTTCAGATAATAATACACATGTATGCCAGCACTTTGATCTCTTTGTAGATTAGTTAATATCTTATACCTACTTCTTTCTATCGCACTAAAATTAATACTGCTATATCGACGGTAAAATATAGTAAAGAGACCTGCTTGCTTATCAGAAGAATGGGATTGAGAATTATTTAACGACACGTGAAATTCCAACCCTAAATTTGGCCATAATGACTACATACTATTACAGCTCGCCCTAAGAAAGACTAGAAATATAAATAAAATAGTAGAAATAAGAAAATCAAAACAGTAGAAATCCTGATGCGGGTCTACAATCAAGCTTAATACTCGTTAAGTACTAGGTGTTCATAAATGACATACATTGTACGTGTAGCCGTATGCGGTGGCTTGTCTATAAATCATATATACTTGTCAGGAACCAGGCGTTCAGAAATAACATAGAGCTCTATTTGTTTCAGCATTCTGGCGGGGGTGAAAAGCCGGCGCGTGCCAACTACGCACCAGGCATGGGTGACCTGTGGATCGCCGCCTGCGAGACCTCCGTCATGACGTGGGAGGAGGTGAGTCGTCAACAGCCATATTGTATACTAAATAGAGATTAAAAATCTAAGCATTATAGATCAATTTAAACACACCTTTATCCCGCGTGGAAATATCTTTCAGCAAAGGTTTTCCTCCAGAACTGGGACTTTCTGAATGGTCAATAGATTTTTAGGACTGGTAAAGAATCCATTTCGCAGTCAAACCTAACATCAATACAAATCTACACAAACACCTCTGGCGTTACAGCTGTTAATAGACTGCTTACCAAGCTGATTATCTACTTCTTTTCATCTCTTATGAAACCTAATCTACAGATTCCAGTGAAGACTCACTAATGATATATCGAGGGAAAGGCTCACGCGATCTCCAACACGCTATCACGTAATCTGTGACGTAAACGCAACCTGTTGTACTGATGGTTATTAACTCATTTCTAGCTCAACCTGATCGGGAAAATTATATAATTTATATGTAAGCGTACGATTGATTAAGGCTTTGCAGGTGTTCCAAAGTTGTAAATAATTCCTTCGTTACTAAAAAAGGATTTTCGAAACTTCTCCATTAATGGAAAAGTAACGCACCTTTTTTTTGTTACTTTTTCGACCGGGGTTTTCCATTATGGCCTCTGTTCAGAGAATAAATTAAGCCTATCTGTTGATGTTCACTAAAATGAACAAAGAAATATTAACTTACTTTTATGAGATATTAATTCATAATACACTAGAAATCAAGTAGAAGATACTGAGTTAATATTCTTGCAATAACTGTCACAATTTATATTCGCCACCTTCAACTCGGCGGTCGTCACACTTTTAAACAGATTGCTCCTTACTTTACTTGGGTATCCTATAAAGTTGTAAATTATAAAGTACCGTGACACATGTGCCTTCTATTCGCAAAGACGTCTAACTCAGTTTATTGACCGAACTCAGCGAGGACTCAGGTTCTTCTGACAATAACTTGAGTACGTAAGACGACGAAGACGTCTCGAGACGAGACTTAAAAGGCACGGCTTATGGGCTTTTGCCGAAAATATCTTTGGTAATATTTTTCGCCCTTGATTTTTTAGTATTTCTGAAAATCTTCATTAAAATATGGTGCTCTGTGTTCTGGGCTAACGCCATTGAAAAAAAACTGTTTCATAGGACAAAACCCGACCCCATGTTGGAAAAAAGCATGATGTGTTTTAGTCGGTTAAGAGCTTCAGTCTAGGTAAATTATTTATCTAAATAAAGGGCAAATTACTAGTTCAGCTGTTCTAAAAAGTATGTATAACATCATCATGCCGAACTACTTTATGCTTTTTACATACTTTTGACTACGGATTCCAAAGTCCGTTATTACCTCTATAAAAGTACGTTGGTCGTCAAGGGCGTCAAACCGTGTTTATAATACCTAGGTATCAATTTGAGAGCTAGCCATTGGATGGAGAGAGGCGCAGGCTCAGTGCACACGGATCAATATTCACAATTTATACCTATCCAGTGTGCGCTAAGGTTTACAATGTTCTGTAAAGTAGGTAGGTTATCCCAAACAGCCTTGGAATGGAAATAATATTTATTGCGGTTACAGGGTACAATGCAGATTGTAATGCTATGCTCAGATCCTATTTGATACTAATATGATGTGCAATTTAATAGTGATTAATAATAATGTTCTATGACATATAAACGGCCTTATAGTCTGAGCGTCTTTTATCTTGTTTTGTTGCATGACGTTCTCTATCAGATAAAATGAGACAAAATATGCTCGAAATCTCTTTTTTTGACCTGATTTTTGAAAAATGTCTAGACATTAAAATATTTTGTTCGCACAGTACCAGTTGGTCCCATACCTATACGATTTTTGTTTCAAATACGGCCCAGTACTTTCGGTTTATAAATCCAAATAACTGAAAAATATGCAGTCGAAATGTGGTCGGTTGTCAGATATTTTAGAGTATTCCTTGTATCGATATCTGTTGAAAGTCCTCTGTTTTTGTTAAATATACAATTATTTTTTTAACAGTTTTGGAATACGAATTAAGATTACTATAAACCTTATTTGGCTAAAGCAAAAGAAAGAATAAGGAAATCCTTGTTTTATGAGTAAAAGCTTCTTTTGCAATGATAAAGTTACACAGTAAAAGCTGTTTCAAATCGCTTCCAAAGAAACGTAAACTTACGAATCTTACGACTTTTTCGGTGGACTGTACTTACATTGAAATCGTTTTACCAAAACTATACGATTTGTGATTAAGATAGTAATAAAAATATTTTTACTTATTTGCTTGGAGTAGCTCGCCCTAATGTCAGACAATCTAAAATAAATAAAGTATAGGATTCCTCTCTCTTAGTGGTCTGACCTGGACCAATCTTGCCACGATATCGCTGCGATGGATCGGATGTCATTGACTCATGTGCCTGGTGGTTTGCCTACCGACCGTTTGCTGTTTACTGGTCATCTTTCCGTAACAGTTCTCCTCTACCAAACATCACCCAACCTAGCTACGTGTCCTGCCTCGCGCCACTTGAGTCTCGTCATACGGTCTCCGAAATCCGCGACTTTCGCCCTTCGTCAAACATTACATTAGGTAACAGAAAAAAAATGTATATGTATAAGATTATATAAGATATCTCGAATAGTTTGTACATAACAATTTCGCATGAGAGTATTTTGTTGTTACATTTTAGAGTGATTTTTCTGTTTGGGTTTTACTTCTTGAATTATTTAATGCGGTAGTCATACATTGGCTGGCATTAGTAAATTATTACGATGCCCTCTTCGCCTTGAGTATTTGGTAAATAAGTGTTCTGTATAAATGTAATTTATGACGTGGCATACACAAAACTAGGTCACAGCTCCAGCGTGGCCTAGATCTCGAAGCTTATTTAAATTTTATTTATTTGTAGTCTAAAATAGTAAAAAGGCTTATGTTAAATTTGTTTATGATTTTTGTGCGATAACAAGAATTATGATGTTGTAAAGTAGCTAAGACGTTTTCTGTGACACTCCTATCATTAATTTTCTATCATATGAGGAACAAATATATTATTTGATTATATAGAATAGAACTGTTATGAATATATAACTGTTACAAGTAATATGTACTTTAAAAAAAGTGAAAATTCCGACTTTATTAGTTCGGCACTAAAATCTTACGTTAAATAACAAAATGTCATCAATGTAGTCAAAGAAAATTAAATACACATATTACAAATTGAGTATAACTCCAACATGACTTTTTTATGTATAAAATATACCTACATATTATATATAACAAAAAATCCGATAATTTGAAACCCACTCCTTTTTAAAGTCGCTTAATAATTGCCAGCTTCTATTTTTTAACAAATAAATTCTGTGACTCAGTTATACGTTCCGGGTTAAAAATGTATACTACTACGACTATCTATTATATACAACGTGTGACAGAAAAGTGTGACAGTAGTTAAGGGTGTGTACACTAACACCCTTAAGTAATGTCACGATCAAAGTGAACCCATTCTAGAACAAAATATTGCCAAATTCGAGAGAAAAATTATCGCGTCCTCGTCCTTGCGTGCAACGCCCCGGGTGATATCTACTTGTAGAAAATAAACCGAGGGGTTTGAACCGAGACGTCTTGCGTAATAAACTTGGGCTTATGAACGACCTACCCTCTTGTCCTTTGAAATATATTATTTACGAAACGCTTGAGCCTAACACTCAGTGAAAACGCTCCAGCCGCACTTGAGACGATCCTGAAATAGACCTCTTTAGACTTGAGTAGTGTTTTCAGGTGTGCCTTCCGCGTGAGATTATGTTTCTTCACATTTTCAGCTGAAAAACTTCTAAAAAAGTTGAGTCTTTTCGTTTTGAGTTTGATAAATAACGCTAATGAATCAGTTTCTTTTAAACAATTGTGCTGCATATTGGACGTTGCTTTAGATAAGATTAGTTGTGATGAAACGCAAGCCTAGCTGAGCCGAGCTTATCATCAAAACCAACTTTTACTATGCAGCCAACCGCAGAAACAAAATCAGCAAAAACACCGTTGTATAGAAGCCCCCTTCTGTTTTTACATTTATAGCGGTTACAGAAATACATCATCTGTGAAAATGTCAACAGTCTAGCTATCACAGTTCATGAGATACAGCCTGCTGACAGACGGAATATACTTCTGTTATTAAAAACAGTTTAATTTTGTTCATACCCGAGTTAGTTCTTTAGTAACCCGCTTTCAGCTGAACATACCCCTAGGCATATCAGATATGTATGGCATGTGGTAGCCCTAGTTATAAACCAGCCAGCAATGACACCGGGTCAACATTTGACCTCAGTGTGAGTGTGCTAGGCTGGTAATTGTTAAGCCCTAATATTTTTTTGTTAAGCCTTGGTCTTGTTCTTCAGTACTATCCTCACAAAACCAAACATATCATAAATGCACAAGTAAAATTGAAACTTTCAAAAATGCCTAAATTTCCAAAAAAAAGTCTCGCCATTTTGCTGTGGCAGCCATCTTGGATTTGAAATCTTCGGTTTTGAGTCGGAGTTAAAAATTGAGTTTGTTGGTTTGTTTGTCGTACTTCTCAGCAATTGAGTGACGTATAGGCTTGATTTTATAGAGATCGTTCAAGAGCCGGAGCGTGCCATATGCTACTTTTTCCCGAAAAAATAAACAACGAAGACGATGTCGCTGGCAAAAGCTAGTAAATAATATTTTCGTATATAGCTGTTATTAATAAAGAGTTTGTATTTATATTTCAGCTAGTGTTATATTAAAGTGACTAATGTTTGTGTAAGGCTTCAGTAGAGTACCTAGTCTCTATAGCAATGCATGACGTCATCATTTTAAGCACTTATATTCGTAGTAGCATATTCAAATTAATTGAGGGTTATAAGCTAGCCGATGTCTTGGCCGCGGATGATAACAGTGACAAAATATAACAAAACGCTTGTCTCGGACTTTGCTAACGACACAAAGTTTAACAAGATCGTCGGAAAATTTGTTATTTTGCTAATTCACGTTTGGTTTTAATTATTAATATGGAGAGGGAGTTGAGATACTTTGGATATTGAGTCTGCAAGTGTAGTTATGCCAGAAACCTAAAGGCTAAAGGACTACTCTATATTGCTAACTGTTGACCTCTCGAACACAATATCTAAAAAATAAAGACTATTTTGTATCTATAATTTCAGTGAAGGCTAGCTGATCCGGCGAACTTCGTATCGCTTACATATTATTTTTGTTTCTCAACGTTTGAACTTCCGCAACATATATAAAAAAATCAAATTTATCTATTCTCGACTTTTAGCTAGACAAACGAACAGCAGTCTATTTTTATGATTGTGTTCCGCTTCATTTTAATGCTTATAACCCAGTAAAACGTGGGGGGGGGGGGGGGGGTATAATTTGTCCTAGCTTGTGATATAGTAAGCAATAGGAATTAATTGAAGAGCAACGGTACGAGTGACTGGGTCAGGGGTAGCTCTACCGTATGTAATACACTAGATGAGTTATGTACCTTGGTATTATATACATTTACTCATATGTATAGAAGTATGATTATCAAAGGCCACATTAGTAAAAAAAAACAGCAAAATATTAAATGATGAGGCCAGTATTACTAAAGACATGAATTGATAGCAAATTTTCCTTTATTAAATAAATTTGTCAATTATTACGAAACTAACCGAAAAGTTTTTTGACTGATATTACTCCTCCCCCCCTCTTGCCCCGTCCCGCGTTTGTGTTTGTTACCTGAGTTTTCGAAGATGGCTTAATCGATAGGAAATTTGTTTCGTATATAATACTTAGTATATGTATAATATAGGTATAGGTACAAAATAAATTTTATTTTAATTAGTACAGTGGTTTGGTTTTTAACTCGAAGTAAATGGAAAAATTTAGACATAAAAAAAATTCTAAATATATGTATCTTACCTTGTATGGAATGAAATAAAGCTTTTATTTAGGCAATTAAAAAACTATTATTCTTAAATATGCGATCACAGTTTCATTTTTTTTAACTAATTTATTTTTTTACTATTTTTAAAGTCGTCTAATAATGAGCTGTCTGTATCATACCGTCCAAATGATGAAAAAATGCATGAAACAGGTAATATTTTCCGCTTGAATTTCAGATTGTCTCAGTCCCTTGGGCTTACATATACATACCTAATCTATATATCTACCCAGTACAAATTTAGCATCGATATAAACTTGTATTTTGAAAACACCATTGGACAGGAAGTATGTGAGCTATAAATACATTTATTACCGGGTTTCTGCCTGCACGTGTATTATTACTTATGCCTGTCTGCTACATTTAAATATGTAGTTTTGTGAACTGTGAGCTAATTTATTTTGCCGTGTAGCTTAAAAACTTGTTGACTGCTCAAAAACTTCTTGATCCGATTGCTCTAAAAGAGAGTTTTCGCTTGAGCGTTTGTGAAGTATGTATCTATGCATGTATGGTCCAACTCTTTGTGACCATATATATCCTAAACTTGTAGACTGCTGTTGTGCGAGTTTTCGTTAGATTTGTCTTCATCTGCAGGTGGTCATAGGCTATTCTAGTTGGATCTCGAGGTTTTACTCGTTAGATGCAGTGGTCAAAGTTTTTGCAGTCGGGTTTTTGAAGGATCTCTACTCTCTCTATTCTAACTACTTGTTACTATGCTAAATACGGCTTGAATTCTTTAAATGCTGCGTGTGACTTAATCAGGGGCAAAACAAATCTTTTTTCTAACAACTTCCAAAACAATAAGCAGATACTCAATTTGACGGTTTTTTAATATTTGGTCCATCGGATATGGGTCAATCGATTTGAAAAACAAAAATGTTTAAACGGGTACTCTTCTCAACTCTAAATTTTATCAAAAACAGTTTAGATGTTTAATTTTTAAATCGAAATAACTGAAATAGTTCTATCACCGCCGGCCGTAATGAGAGTTAGTAATCACTTTTTTCTTAAAAAAACCTTGATATTTTTATCATTTACTAAATACGGCTTCCACGTAATGAGACAGATGTTATTTACTATAACTCGTAGATGTTTTGTACAGTTACTATTGTCTAGTAATACTAGCAAACAAAAGAATTGCAATAATTATATGCAACAAACGTCATTGGCAATGGTAGAGTTTATCACGACCCGGTTCATTTCTCCAATGGTTTACTTTAATCGCATTAATAATGATTTATTTCATAGCTTACGTAGTAAATAAAATGTGTATGTGATATTAATTCGTCTTACATTTAATTTATGGGGTTAGTGATATTGATCAGCTAGGGAAGACTCTTTGCTTTTCTACAATTATAATCATATTATGAAGACGAAAGATTTGTGTTTTTGTATGGATTTGAATATACTTAAAAACTACTGGACTGATTTCAAAAAATATTTTTGCGTTAGTAAGCTACATTATCAATGAATAACAAAGGTTATATTTATTACAAAAAAAAAACCACATGTGCGAAGCCGGGACGTGCCACTAGTTTATTTATAGAAATACACTCCACAGACTTTATGGTACCTACTCGTATAACCCACGAAAATGAGGGAAGTATTACTTACCAACTGACTTCAGTAATATTTGATATTTAATTCGAAATATGAATCAGATACCATTTAAGTAGTTTTCATTTTTAGGAAGTTCTCAATTCGTCGGAATCATTTTTCGCGCCAGTAGCTACGAAAGTAAAGAGATGGAACCGGTCTTAAAAATTATTATCAGTACTTAGTTCCATCATGGAACTGAATAGTACTAGTGTCCACTCAAAATTTACACTAGTTCTATTATTTCAGGATACATTCATAATGGAACTAATGTTGTAATTTATTATCAGTAGTTACATCATAAAACTGTGAATGATACTATTGTGAACGGAAGAAAAATTATATGTTCGCCAAGTCATCAGTTCCCAGAACTGTCAGTAGTACTGTATAGACGATGATAAGACTTGAAAAAACTAAAACTTAATAATATAAGTACATAGATAGTTTCTTAAATATATCGGCAATTTAATTATAGACCTAGATAATACAATATAACGGTAATATGATATCGGACAGTGCACCTTGAAATTTGGCACAGCACTCCACCACTCACGTCGGTATGTCTGATTCATGTCTAGCGGACTCTATCGTGTAGACATAAAACTTAAATAAATAGATGTTAATGCCGCTAGCTTTTGTATACGCTGCCCTCTGGTGGTTGGTAGGAGCATTAAATATTTTTTAAAGAGATTAGTTTACTGCATAATATTTGAGCTAGCTAGTAAGCAAGTTAATTCAAACCTGGTATGAATGCAGCTGACAAGCATAATGGACAACATTGTGTTATTTTTTTATTTTGTAAAATGAAACATCTTTCTATCTATAGGTGATCTGCGTTTTTTTTTCTAGCCAGCCATTTTATTTTTATTCATATACTTAGCACTTGCCCAGACAATATTTCAAAATAAACGCTTCACTCACATAGCTCCCTGCTAAGATTTTTACTGTGTCTGAATGACTCGTGAAACATTCACAAGCACACAGACCCAAAAACAAAAAAAAAACCTAAACCTGGAGCAGAAACGCTTCGCCCGCGAAAATCACAAAACATCCCAAACTGAACGTCAGATATTAAATATTGCCCACGTAGATTAAGAACCGTAATATAAGATCGTATGACCCATAACACCAATTATTCTCCAGCTGGCGGACAACCTCAAGGTGGACGTGCGTCGAGGCCTCTCCTGGCGGGAGGCCAACAACCGGCTGCAGTTCCTCGGGCCCAACGAGTTCCAGGTCAAGGAGCAAGACCCGCTGTGGAAGAAGTACATCGAGCAGTTCCAGAACCCGCTCATACTGCTGCTTTTAGGTGAATTTCCATGAATTACTATTTTCTAACGAATTCTTCTAAAAAAGGACGACTAATTGGTTTAATCCACTTCAGCCCTGCTGGAAACGAGTTTGTTCTCTCTCTTTCTCTCTCTCTAAGTTCTTGGCTTCGGACCTTCTCTGTGCCACTTTTCCTTCTCGATATAGGCACGCCCAGAATCTAAAGTAAGTAAAATAGTCTAGTCTAGACTTTATAACTTAAAACAAACGATAAAGTTTTCGTATTTTTCCGTTCCACATTAGTGCACAATTGTATTTATACTTAAAGTTTTAGGTTAAGTAATTAATGCGAATTTTTGCGTTAACGTATTTGTTATACTAAAATATATCAAGAGACTGACAAATTGTTTGATCTCGTAAATTCTTGAATTTCTTGATCGGTGGATGTCGCGCTTCATACAATAATCGTATGGTCAATCACGCGATACGATCAATTGAGCGTAGCAAAATAAATATACTCGTATCCAAGAAAGTTGTAGTATTTTGATATATAGATATATATATATATATATAGCTTTCTTACGCAAAAAAATAACATATTAAGACAAAAAATAAAGATAATTTTACATGGTGCTCACCGATGATTCAGACCAAAATAATTTCGGATCTGTATATCTATCCGCTAGAGTTAGGCTTAAATGAGGTGAAAACAAGAGCACGCCAATTTTCGTTTAGATTTTAGAGTTTGCCGCTTAGACGCTGTCAAAATGAAACCAAGTTTGTTTGCTCTGGGCCCAGTTGACCCTTTTGAATGTTAAAAATATAAAATAAAACAAAAAATAGAAACGCTAATGAACATATTATTATGTTATTTGGTGTTTTTTTATCAGTATAAACGTAGGTATATACTATGAAGTGTTACTGTTAAGTTTGAAAGAATAAATATATTTTTTCAAACACCGGCGAAAGCCTTAGAGAAGGTATTTCAAATTTGTTGGACAATAAGGTGAGGAGTATTGGAAAGTCGGTACTCTTGACGCGCTAACGATGTTTGTCAAGTGCTTAGCAAATAGAATTTCTAGTTCTTACTCTTTACTGGTAATAGCTGTGAGTGTGTAATAGCTAATCATAGGTCTTTAAAAAGAAATGGCATTCCCGTCTCAGGAGAAATCCTCGTGGCGAGCTATGAGTGGAAAGACGTTATTTATACCATTTTATACTAAGAAGAAAAAGATAGCTTAACTTATCTCTATTATTGTCGATATTCTGCTAATATAGCATCTCTGCTTTAGATCTGGAATAAATTTAGGTAGTAAAAATAATATGGGAAAACATCCACACAAAGGTCTTCAGGTCGTAAACTAGGCAAAGCCTGTGCTATGATAACCTGATGACTGATATACGTACTTATATACATAAATACATACTTATATATATAATAAACACCCAAATAAATGTTTCACATGTCCGGGGATCAAACCCGGGACCAGCGGCCCAGAAGGCAGGCTTGCAGTCTTTAAAATAACATTTTGATCTCGTGTTCATCAGTTGGTAGAATTCTTGTATTAGTACATGTAAATACTATAGTTGTAAAGTTTGCTAATATTCTCTGCCGTTATCGCATCGGACAGGTTTTTTGTTTGCGACGACTTAATGACTAATAAGTTTATTTTGACTCTGATGTAGAGACATTGATCCGATGTACAGTTAGTTTTAAGGAGGTGGATTCTTGGCGCTTGTTTAACCGACTTCATAATAAACGCGAATAATATTAGAATTTAGTTCGGGTAAACTCCGTTTGGCGCCACCTGTCGCTCACTGAGCCAAACGGAGTTTACCCGAACTAAATGCTCCAAGTACTAGGTAGGAGAGTCAATACAGCGCCCAAATATCAAAGCGGAAGCGCCGCCTATCTCAATTTGTAGGTTTCAGGCTACATAATATACCCTAATACTCATCTGTTTTTGTATCTTTCATAGAAAACTTAAAAGAATAAGAATAAGAAATATTTATTGGCCTTTATTTAACGTTCGTTATAGGCGACGTCTTGTTACATTTGAATTATTAAATACCTACTTAGTAAAATTAAACTTAAATACTCATTTACTATATAGCTCTGTTTGATAAACGACCCCAAGAAACTCGCTTAAATTAGAATTTTATGTTTATTTTGCCGACTTCCTAACGTAGGAAGAGGTTCAAATAAATATTTTTCTTTCAGTTTGACCCGTTTCTTTATGTTTGACGGCTGAGCAGATTTGAAATTTTTTTCCTTTGTAAAGAGCCATTTAGATTTTATTCTGTCCAGTCGTTTGGTTTTTATATAGAAAGAACTAATATATATATATATATATCTACGCCTGCCGAGTTGTAGTCGAGAATTACATTTTTTTTTAAAGAATTGGCGGTTTAGATTGTTTTTTTTTTCATAAGTTACTTCCATACAAAAAAAAATATTGCCGTAGGCATACATTTAGAGATTTTGCCTCGTATTTTACTTATATATATATATTCGTTAAATGTGAACTTGGAGACGCATTAAATTTAAATTAAATTTTCCCTAAAGATAACACTAGTACTCGTAATACCCAAAACTACATCATATAGTTACTTATTTACTTAGTACATATCTATATATATATAAAAGAATGTCGTGTTAGTTACACTATTTATAACTCAAGAAAGACTGAACCGATTTGGCTGAAAATTGATGGGGAAGTAGCTTCGAACCAGGAGAAGGAATATTAGATACTTTTTAACCGACTTCAAAAAAAGTAGTTCGAAGTTAGTTTTAGTAGAACTACGCGGGTAAAACCGCGGGGCACATCTAGTATAATATACATCCTTAGGAACAACTTTTACAATGTTACTCTGTCTCTCTGAATGAACTCTGAATTCCAGAGAAAACAAGTTCATCGCTAAATGTTAGAAACAGCAGATTTTCTGGAATTCAGAATTGGCTCCTTTATAAAATGTTTCCATTGGATGAGTATAGTGACCCCTTTTCGGCTTAGTACAGCCTTAACCGATAACCCTGTATAATATACATAGTGACCCGCGGCGTTGCCCGCGACATATAATGGAATATAAAGAAGGTTCAAACTTTGAACCCCTATCTTACACCCTTAGGGATTTTCAAAAATTATTTCTTATTACTTTTATATCTAATACGAGTAGGCTTGTGCTTGACCGCAACTCGCAGAATGTAAAGCGACGATGCGGCCTAGGATGTAACGCGCTTGCCTAGAAGAAACCGATTCATGTCTCTAGGTTCAGTGGTTTAGGCTATGCGTTGATTCTAAACGAATATCAGTCAGTCAGTCAGTCGGGACTTAAGCACTCTTTTATATATATAACTATAGATAGCCTAGTAGCTGTCGACAAATTTGAATGTAAAAAACTTTCAACCCCTGAGGGGATGAATTTCAATAAATCCTTTCTTATTACAACCCTCAGGCTATAATGAATACATCATCCAATTTCTTGTCGCTAGGTTTAGTGCTTTAAGCTCTACGTTGATTCCTAACAAATATCCGTCAGCCAGGACTTACTCTTTTATATATATATAGATTAGCAGTCACTTACGTGCGCTATTTCAGATAACAAAAACTACTTAGTATATCGAAATGTAAAAAATACTCGTTTTATCTACTTTGGTAAATAGACTAGAATAATTGAACTTACATTGTTGAGCTAATGGATTTTTTATTAAAATTATTTGCTCGTCATTTTCTTATCAGTGAAAACCTTATGCGTGAAGTAATTTTGAACTGTGAGTAAGAAATACTCATTTTCATAGTACTGACTTATAGGGGGAAGATTACTGCGGCGCCTATTACCGCCCGATGTTTATACTCGTACAATTTGGCGAAGGCATGCAGAAACAAATTAGAGAATATCCTTACTAATATTATAAATGCGAAAGTAACTCTGGCTGTCTGTCTGTCTGTTACGCTTTCACGCCAAAACCACAGAACCGATCTGGATGAAATTTGGTGCACATGTAGATTGGACCCCGGGAAATGATATAGGATACTTTTTAACCGACTTCAAAAAAGTAGTTCCCCCATTATCTCGACAATCCAATGGGGAACTACGTGGGTGAAACCGCAAGGCACAGCTAGTATGGAATATAAAAAGGAAGATGTACTCAATTCGGCTGTATTTTTTAATGTATGTTATCTAATATCTCAGAGACATCTGACCGATTTTGAAAATAAAAATAACATCTTTTATCTTATAAGGTCCCATGTATATATGTTTTTATTATAGCCTTTTACGCTTGGCTTGCTTGACTCGCATGATGTGAAGCGATGTGGCCTAGGATGTGGCACGCTTGTCTAAAATTAACCGATTCACTGGCAATTTGTAAAGACTGATATTATACTCGTAGCTATCAGAGAATAGAGAACTAGGCAGCGATTTCCACAACCATCCTGTTCGCACAATAAAAGTCGACACAAAGCGTTTCAGTCCAAGGCAGTGGAATGGCGTCTTGCAGTATCTCAACTTGCCCGATTGTTGAAAGGATTTTTTCAGTAATTAGGATATTTATTCTAAATATATAAAAAAATCTTTCGACGCCTGCCGAATGAAGTCTGTATAGGTACATTTAGCTGGTGATAAAAAAACTTCCTTCTCTATTTATATCACTGTAATATTTCTTATTGTATCGTTGTATTTTTGTTATATCAATTATTTCAAGGTCAACAGTTCACAGAACTACTAGTTTCATAAACACATTGCATGTCATAAACGACCGCTGTCCAAAATGTGGACGTTAATAAGCGAGCTCGCATACCGTGACAATAACTTTGCTCGACCATTAAAAAAATGGCAAACTGGTTGTTTATGATCGCTAGCGGCCGACACAATGACCTGACTTGAGTACTGAGTTGATTGCAAAATTATTAATTAAATTACAGATTTCTACGACGACCTAATGAAAAAATAGCTAGTAGCCGTTTTTATCCCGTGACAATGTGTGTGTGTAACTGTCGAACCTCCGGATCGTATATCCCGACTTTTTTTGTTTCGTAAGTGAATTAGTTGGCAGTGTTATAAGCTATGTTTGATGAAAATTGGCCCAATATGGCACAAAGGGTGGATAACATGTTTTTCACAACTCCCTCTATATGTAATTAAATGAAAAGGCTTGTAGAACACTATGATACATTTCAAATCTAAAATGGCCGCAACAAGAAAATGGCGCTGTCGGGATTTTTTTAAATATATAATTATCATTTTTGATTTGGAGAAATGCTCAAAGCATATTACGGTTAGGTAGAGCGGTTATGCTCTTGCCCAATAAAACTCCAGTTTGTCCAGGCTGTCAGTTGCTACCGCATAAACCTAAAAATCTTTCATAAATAAGCGAAGACTATGGACAACACCCTTTCAGGGAGACCCGTGGTGCATAGGAGTAGTGCGTATAGGGGTTGATACATACATCAAAACGAAATGAGGTCACTGTACTCATGATCACTGAAGATTTTTACAGAAAGCTGTTTGAGGTTAAATCTTTGAGGTTTTTAATTTCCAAAAATCCTTTCTTAGCTCACCCTTACATCCTAAAATGAATACACCCTCAAACTTTCATGTGTCTTTGTTCAGTGGAGTAGGCTCTGCGTTGATTCCTATTGAATACCTTTACTCTTTTATGTGTATAGATGTATAGAGTAATAAAAACGCGTGCCAACCATTGCTAAGAACTCAACATTACTATTTGATGCCAGCTCAAATCACAGCTCATACAATTTATAATGTTAAGGCGTATCTAATACGAGTAGTAAGTACATCCAGAGGTTGACCTGCCCTTGTCCTGCAAGTTACAACCTTTTAACGTTTACGTATCGAAGTATTGACGTTTTAATGCATTGAAATGTTGTTAATAATGTATAGTGTAGGTATTTTATGTATTATTAAAGCAAATGTTGAATTAGCGAGTGACACGTCTCTGCTATAAGTATTCTTTGATCTGTCAGTACGTCAGTTATTTGTGTCTTGTCTGGGTTTTGGTACTCGATCAATTTGGTTCATCTAATTTTTCGAATTTTTTAAATGTCAGGGATTTTATCGGGAGATTATGTATCCTTCGAAATAGGGAAAGTTTGCTTTACTGCTTGATTTCAATAGTATTTTATAGCTTGCGAAGCAAACTTAAAAAAAAACGTTCTTATCATGAAAAAAAGGCTAAAAGTTTTTCTTTTTTACCGGATTCCAATAAGGAGATGGTATTCAATACGACGGTGTTTTTTGTTTTTAAATTTTTGTTACCTGCCTTATTTCACCGCCTGTTGTAATGAAAGTCACTACTAATTAGTAATCACATTTTTAAGAACTCTAAAATATTGAAATGTTTCAAAGTAATTTTGTTTCATTGAGTTACTTATAATACGAGTAGGTATAGTACGAGTATGTCTACGAACAGACGGATATGTTTAAATAAAACAATCTTTCGTCTTAATGGCACGCCCGCGCCGTGTCGAGGCCAAAATTAGTGTTTCCAAAACATTCCATGTTTATATTGCAACGCTCCGGAGCTGGCCCAGATATATTCCTACGTAAAACGGCATGTTTGTACTGTAATACTTGACTCGCAAATTCTAAGTCTGAAAACGTACATGCAGGTAGCTTGGTACACGTTACGCCTAGAGCCTAGTGACTTACATTCCTAGAAAACATGAAGGCTGGCCGCTACGCTCGCAGTGCGGCCGACCGGCCGCATACATATTGAATGAATAGTTTACTTGCGATGATTACAACACTACACATATTATTTACAACCAAACTATACAAAATAATAAATTAAATGTAATTAAATATTTATCACAACCCGACCCCAACTCAGCAAAACGCTGGTTGTAACAACCAGAGAAAAGTATTGCGTGTAAGTACTTCCCGTATGATCCCTTTTAAATATTAACTATATTTTATTAACCTCTTGACAAGCTCTGTCAAGAGGTTTAAAATTTAAATCAAAATACCAGGAACAATAAATATATCAGCGCCGGCCGTAATGGAGTCGGTACGTAGTCAGTTATTTCAAAAGAATTATTTTTAAGTGAGTACTGGACGAGCGTATAGTTTTGGGTATGTCGATGTGGTTCGGTTATAAAAATATTTTTTATCAAGTAGGTATTCCTTTTTTATACTAAAAAACCCATTGTTGTAGTAAATAGTCGTATGATTGTTGTAATCAAATGTAATAACGCGTGTCATGCTCGTGATAGTGAGTGTCATTGTGTACACGTATATCCTACACGATATGTCTGCCAACCGGGCGGTAATTTACATCTACACTAATGTTATAAAGAGGGTATTTTTGTATGTAACGAATAATCTAAAAAAAAATATTTTGCTGTTAGAAAGTTACTTTATCACTAACTGCCGCACTCATTAGTAAAGTTTTCAAAAAGTTACTCTCAGAGTCACTTGATGTTTTGTCAGTGGGCCTAATGAAAACTAATTTGAATTCCTTAGTAGTACCTTATAGTTTAAGTAACCATTAACGTCTCTGAGTGCGGCAGTGAGTGACATAGGCTAAATTTTTTACTAGAAAACATTAGCGATTCTTAGAAATCCCTACTAAAACCAACCCAAAGTGTATAGAAATTAGACATAGATATTTATCGCATGCGCTGCGCAAAGTATTGACGATAGAATAAAAATATGCCCACCCGTACGAAGCCGGGACGAGCCTCCGGTAGTCTATGTAATGGCATGCATTATGCGGGCTCTGTTTTTAGCTAAGTACGTGTTTTATTTAGAACTTATTACAGTAAAATAACAAGTAGGAATTATGGCACGAGTGTAGGCAACAGTGTCATAGGGGAAGTTGTGTAATGAATGGTTCGATCGATGGTCTGCATTGTAAGTTTTTCTAGTGCATTGCTTATGACTGGCCGGTTGGCGCAGTTGGTAGCAACCCTGCCTTTTGCGCAGCTGCTCCCGGGTTCGATCCCCGGACAGGTCAAACATTTGTGTGCATAAACATGTCTGTTTGACCTGTGTCTGGGTGTTTATTATAGGTATATATGTATTTATAAGTATGTATATCAGTGATCAGGTTACCATAGTACAGGCTTTGCCTAGTTTGGGACCTGAACACCTTTGTGTGGATGTTGTCCCATATTGTCCCATTAAATTATGATAATACATCTTGGCGACATAAACTTTTTTTTTTCAATCTTGCAATAATGATCGTGCTTGAAATATATTTTGCAGTTTGAAAATAGGATGATAATGACACTTTAACTAAAATTTTCTAGTTCTACATGGTTGACCTAGTTGAACTGTGTCAAATTCTATACTGAATTGCAAGACAGCCTTACTCGAGAGCCAGTGTTTTCAAGACTAGGCATGCTTCATCTCGGGCTACAGTGTCGAAGACTTCCGTGGTCGTGCGAGCTTGTGGTCGGATGCCTAGCTGTGTAGGATAAAAAAAAAGACGAAAGTATTCGTCCATTTTTCTTAGATCATTTTTGGACCAGGGTAAACTGCCTTTAACGAGTATTGACCTGCCCTGTTTTAGCGGCTTTCATATTTCCAATATGTGTTTAGACCTTTAGGAAAAGTAGCAATCGATACATAGTGCTAGTGCATCGAAATGTAAAACATGCACATAAGTGCATTGATGTGGTTAATATACACTATTTTCATGGTCGATAGTGTGGAAAGTAAACCTGATGCTTTCACTATCCATCATATAATCAACTATCATCACTTCTTACTCTAAATATCTTCTATTAATGCTTGGAGCATAGAAGAAACCGTTCAGATTACATATTTATTGGTTATTTATTGTTTGATCTTTATATATCATATATAAATAGGTAATTTCTCTCAAATAATTGGTCTGCAAACCGAAACCATAATGCTAGACAATAACAAGCAATAGTGAGATACCTACTTCCTCAAGTAGCCAAAAAAAAAACATTTTGAGATACAACTTCAAGAATTTTAATACGAGTAGCATTTAGGTGAGCATGGTTCGGGTTGTTACAGACACATTTAGGTGAGCATGGTTCGGGTTGTTACAGACACATTTAGGTGAGCATGGTTCGGGTTGTTACAGACACATTTAGGTGAGCATGGTTCGGGTTGTTACAGACACATTTAGGTGAGCATGGTTCGGGTTGTTACAGACACATTTAGGTGAGCATGGTTCGGGTTGTTACAGACACATTTAGGTGAGCATGGTTCGGGTTGTTACAGACACATTTAGGTGAGCATGGTTCGGGTTGTTACAGACACATTTAGGTGAGCATGGTTCGGGTTATTACAGACACATTTAGGTGAGCATGGTTCGGGTTGTTACAGACACATTTAGGTGAGCATGGTTCGGGTTGTTACAGACACATTTAGGTGAGCATGGTTCGGGTTGTTACAGACACATTTAGGTGAGCATGGTTCGGGTTATTACAGACACATTTAGGTGAGCATGGTTCGGGTTGTTACAGACACATTTAGGTGAGCATGGTTCGGGTTGTTACAGACACATTTAGGTGAGCATGGTTCGGGTTGTTACAGACACATTTAGGTGAGCATGGTTCGGGTTGTTACAGACACATTTAGGTGAGCATGGTTCGGTTGTTACAGACACATTTAGGTGAGCATGGTTCGGGTTGTTACAGACACATTTAGGTGAGCATGGTTCGGGTTATTACAGACACATTTAGGTGAGCATGGTTCGGGTTGTTACAGACACATTTAGGTGAGCATGGTTCGGGTTGTTACAGACACATTTAGAAGAGCATGGTTCGGGTTATTACAGACACATTTAGGTGAGCATGGTTCGGGTTGTTACAGACACATTTAGGTGAGCATGGTTCGGGTTGTTACAGACACATTTAGGTGAGCATGGTTCGGGTTGTTACAGACACATTTAGGTGAGCATGGTTCGGGTTGTTACAGACACATTTAGGTGAGCATGGTTCGGGTTATTACAGACACATTTTTTACTATGTATATCTCTTAAATATTTTTTTAGTTGTCGTTATAAAATTATTATTTATTTAATTGACATTATGTCAAAGTAATTATTTAATTGATAGATTCACTCATGTAGTCTAACTCTATATTGGTTTTGTCATCAGGGTCAGCGGTAGTGAGCATATGTATGAAACAGTTCGACGACGCCATATCGATCACCGTGGCCATCATGATCGTGGTGACGGTGGCTTTCGTACAGGAGTACCGCTCGGAGAAGTCGCTGGAGGAACTCAACAAGCTGGTGCCGCCGTCATGTAACTGGTGAGTCAAATGCACGACAATGGGCAATGAAGAGAGAGAGAGTAGAGGTACTCTCTCTTCATCTGCACAAA
The DNA here is from genome assembly GCA_947049295.1 of Ligdia adustata. Classification (NCBI taxonomy): domain Eukaryota; kingdom Metazoa; phylum Arthropoda; class Insecta; order Lepidoptera; family Geometridae; genus Ligdia; species Ligdia adustata. The sequence goes on from OX346225.1 coordinate 12,028,044, forward strand.
TCTACGGATTGCACGAAACTCTAGTCTTTTGTCCGACCCTGGTCACACGGGCAATAATATCATTAAGGACTACAAATCAAATACTCTCACGGCGTCTTTATATCGAACTAGCAGTACCCCGCGGTATCACTCGCGTAGTTCGTATTATTGAGGTAACCCAATGAGGAACTACTTTTTTTGAAGTCGGTTAATAAGTATCCTATGTCTTTTCTCGGGGTTCAGGGTTTTGTCGTGAAAGCAAGACAGACAGACAGAATTACTTTCGCATTTATAATATTAGGTAAGATTAGGATTAGCTGAATGTCCCGGTGGTGTTTTAAGTCCTTGAAGTTAAATGTCCCGCTCGTTCACATACCACTATAAACCTAGTCTTGCTTGATATCCAATATACTCGTTCGACAGCACAGTATACATCTGTATTTTTTTCCAGTTTACGCGAAGGCAGTATCGAGCACTTCCTGGCCAGAAACCTCGTACCGGGCGATATAGTCCATCTGAACGTTGGCGATCGGGTGCCAGCTGACCTAAGACTGTTCGAAGCCACCGACCTGGCTATAGACGAGTCTTCCTTCACTGGGGAAACGGAACCGGCTGTAAAGCAAGTGCTAGCGAACCAACCTTCGGGGAGAATCAATAAGGACAACATAGCGTTTATGGGCACGCTTGTGCGGTGCGGTAATGCTAAGGTTTGTTAATGCATCTAAAACTCAAAGCGAGGGCTTCTAGTATTTAATCTATGATGACGTAGTACTCAAATTTTTTCTTAAGCATAGTGTTCGTAGTATGATGAAACAAGTTCTTCCTAAAAAATGTGAACGGAAGACGTTATCGTCTTCCGTTCACATTTTTCATGCTTCCGTTGTTCCGCCTATAGAACTTCTTTAGTTATTTCGATTTAATTACTCTCTTGACCGATTTTGATAAATTAAACCGATAATATTCAAAGGGGACCTCTCCAGACGTAGGTATATACCCTTTAAACAAAGTAAGAATTTTGCAACCGTCTTCGAGAAACCAAGTAAGACATATTAAAAAAACATATCCGTCAAATCTTTAGAGTACCTACTATTTTTCAAAAGTCGGCAGAAAACAATCCCCTGCCAATAGGCACTCACGTCAGATATCATCACCATGTATTGTTGTTGCGGTCGGGTTCCGACAAACACATAACGTTGTAGTTTTTCTGTTAAACTGTAGTGTATGCTTTTTTACTGTTTTTGTGTGTTTGACGAAATAAACTTTCATTCATTTTCAATAATTCATTTTCATTCGTTCAATTTTTTTTCATTCATTCATTTTCATTCATTCATTCATATATCAGCCTCTAGGTCGACACAATTGAATTTGCTTCTTAAGAAGGATTCTGATAATGTTGAATTCATAAATACCTCGTATCAATTCCTCCTCGCTATGACCTAACTTTCGAAGACCTTACTGTGCCAACGCAATAAAAAATGCTGTATTTTTTCCATTTTTAGGGTATCGTGGTAAGCACGGGCGAACGTTCCGAATTCGGCGAGATTTTCCGCATGATGCAAGCAGTAGAGGCTCCCAAGACTCCGCTGCAGCGATCCATGGACGCATTAGGAGCCCAACTGTCCATGTATTCCTTCTGCATCATCGGATTCATAATGGTGGCTGGCTGGCTGCAGGGGAAGGCACCACAGGACATGTTCACCATCGGAGTCAGTCTGGCAGTCGCCGCTATACCTGAAGGCTAGTGTGTTTTTCGAGTCTAATAAACTCCGAACAGAAAATACTGAATTGATCTTGGCGGACGATTACAATGTTATAAGAAGAACTCTATAACAAGTGACTAAAAGCAACTTACGATAAAAAAACCCACTGCTAAATCGTTATACCTGTGTATAATCTTAATTTTTGTTGTTGTACCTAGTGTCACTCTCACGACTAAGACAAATCTATTGACAACACTTACATAAAAATACGACAAGCCGTTTAGGCTCTAGGGCGTGAAAGAAAGATACACTCGAAAAACACAACCCTCCTTCTTTCGCAGTCGAGTAAAAACAAGAACGGGTTAGATTTTTTCTTGTAAATAGTATGCTTTTTAGTTAGTCCCAATAAATTGTATCCAAATCAGCTCAGTAGTTTGGTTTTAGATACAAAAATAAGTGAGTAATTTGCATGCGTTACTTGTTTGTTATGAGTGTGTTGTTTGGTTCAGGTCTGCCGATCGTGGTGACAGTGACTCTAGCGCTCGGTGTGATGCGTATGGCCAAACGTAACGCGATCGTCAAGAAACTGCCCACCGTGGAGACCCTGGGCTGCGTCAACGTCATCTGCAGCGATAAGACAGGTAAGGACATCGCCATTTCACCATCTGACAAGTAGAGATACGGCCAGACGCCACCAGTACATGGTAGAGGTTTGATTCTACTTTTACCGTGCGAACTGCTAGATTGTGGAACACGCTGCCGGCTTCTCTATTTCCTGATAACTCTAATCTGGGTCTTTTCAAGTCACGAGTGGATCGGTTTCTTCTAGGCAAGCGTGCCCCATCTTAGGCCGTATCGTCGCTTCACATCTATAAAAAGAAAAGATTATGTCGATTATAGCTGTCCCATAATAAAACGATTCTATGCGACTAGTAAGTACTATAAACACATCTATATGTGTTTATACCTTACGTCTCAACTCATAGCGTCCCACTGCTGGGCACGAGTCTCCCCATGAAGGGGATGTAGGCCTTAGTCCACCACGCCGGCCAAATTGGAGGGAATTCACTTATCTTTGAAAGTTATTAACCTTCTCCGACAAGAGGTTTCCTCACGATGTTTTCCTTCACCGTTTAAGCACGTGGTAGTTAATTATAATATGCACATTAGTGAAAAACACAACAACAGAGGTGCATGCCTGAACCTGGATTCAACCCGCACCCTTTCGCTTGTGAGGCAACTGGTGACAACTTGCCGATAACTTGTTTATACCTATTCATTTTAAACTGTCTTCATGTATATTTATAATTGCCTCTTAGAAATTTTTGACGAGAAAGAAAATCTAATGATAAAACCGAATCACATACCATACAATTTTAGAGATCGCAATAGACCGGACGTACTTCTAACAAAACCAAAAGTTCGATTAGCCAAAGTAAAGAAACAAGGCATCTGGATTAAGATATGTATGTTCAATAAATTACCTCGTCCTGTAGCTAACTTACATGGCAATGATTTTAGGTGTAAATTAAAAAAATTCTTCGAATCCACTGCTTTTTACTCAATAAAAGAATTCTTACAAACTGATCTGACTGAATATTCATTCTCGAATTATTAATTAAAATTGATATTGACATTAAACAATACTTGACTTGTAATGTTACCAGACTGATATATAACTAAGTATTATGTATATAGTAATCAGACATCAATATTAAATTTAACATTATTATCTAGACACAAATTTATTCTTTTGATTTTTCTTTAAATTTTAACTCTTGTTTCGTCATAATATTATAATTCATTATTGTAAGTATTGACTTGCCTAGTGTAACAAACGCAGTTATAAGGCCAATAAATGATTTGACTTTGACTTTGACTTTTCAAACAAACAAGATGTTAGAAGCGAGTTCGAAAAACCCGACTGCTAAATCGTTAAGCCTGTGTGTCATCCTTAATTACTTTTTTATTTAATTTTGAAGTAGCCAGTTTCACACTCACGACTAAGATGAATCTATTGACACCACTAACATAAAAATACGACAAACTGTTTAGGCTCTTTTGTTATCCTGATTATTCGTACTTATTATCCGGAAGGATGCAGGTTCAAATCCTACAGCTCGTAACATTTTCGTTTGTTTCATTAAATCACTTAAGTAAATAAAATGTGGTCAGATCTTACAAAACTCTGTGTCACTACAAAAATGCAACATTAGCTTATTACAACAAAAACCAGTATGAATTCATGAATTGAATGAATTAGCTCTTTATTGCACACACACGAACATCAAATGTACAGGAAAAATCTTACATCTAGTGTCACAAGTGGCGGACTTATAGCTAAAAGCGATCTCTCCCAAGCAACCTTAGGATGGAGACAATTTACAAAATAAATACAGTATAGCAGGGGGATATATAATAAAGCAGAAAATAAATAAATACAGATGGCAGAAAACAGACAGTACTAGTACGCGGCAAGCAACTTGACCTTGTGCGAAACGTGTTGTACTGCTCGCACTTACCAAACTACCTGCGAGAGTGAAAGGAACAATGCCGCCATCTTGGTTCTAGTTATTTGCCGCGTAAGTTGCGCGAGACGTGCTGTACTGCTCGCACTTATCAAACTACCCGTGAGAGTGAAAGGGACGATGCCGCTATCTTGGTTCTAGTTATTTACCGCGTAATATACAAATCTAGTACAAATGTACAGTATTATAGTAATTCTACATACTCAGCCATCCTACTCTCTTGCGTTCCTATACTTGCACGTTAAATATTTAATTTTGTCTCCAGGCACGTTAACGAAGAACGAGATGACTGTAACTACCATATCGACGAGCGGCGGTCACATCGCGGAAGTGACCGGCACCGGGTACAACTCGAGGGGAGATTTGCAACTGCGCGCGTACAAGGGGAGGGACCTCGACATCGCTGCTATGGGAGTCAATATCATGCTCGAGGTAATTGACAACATTTCAAAACTTATTGAGCCCTCATTTTTATTACCATAATAGAAAGATCAAGTGAAAATAACGTGTTCATTTTTTGTATTTTACTCAGAATGTAATAATATTGTTTTTAGAGATATATGAAAATCTAAGTAGAGTTCCGAAAAATGTTGTTGTCGTACAAAGCTCGAATAAAATAAAAAAAACAAACAAGAAAAATACGTATAATTGATGACAACATTACGAGCTTCGTACGAGAATAACATTATTCTTATAAAATAGTAGATAAAATAGTAGTTCGAAGCTAGTTTTAGTTTTAGTAGAACTATGCGGGTGAAGCTGCGGGGCACAGCTAGTGTCCATATAGAAATAAATCCCTATATCCCTTGGTCACGACATCACGCGTGAACGGCTGGAGCGATTACACTATTTATAATTGGTTATTGTCAGGAGAAGGTTCTTATGTCAGTTTTTTTTAAATATAGGTATAGATATAAATGAATCCGTTTGTTTCACTATAACGCAAGATCGGCTTTCCGATATAGCTGATATTAGTCTTGAAATGATTGTCTTACTCCAGGGTAGTTTTAAAAGGTGAGAATCATACATTTTCTTCTTTCTTTCTTTTCTTTTTTACATAACTGTTAGGCGGTACGAAGTTCGGCGGGTCAGCTAGTTAGTAATAGAATATAATCTTATACTACCCACTCACATGGAGGGTAAAAATACCGTGTGACTTGCTTAGAGGTCTAACAAACCGCCTCGCTGTCTGCAAAATGTGATTAGAGTTGGCATTGTTAACGACTATGCCTAATGAAAAATAACGGCGATAAATATGAAATAAGAAAAATCACCAACGAGCAATGAAAACTCACGCGCTCCAATATTTTAACAATACGCGATGCATTTTAACAATACGCGATGCATTTTAACAAAAAGCGATGCATTTTAACAAAAAGCGATGCATTTGGCTGCTCGCACAAGATGTGACAATAATTAATATCCTCTGAACGATGGTCTCAGAACAACCATTACAAAATGTTACTAATAAGTAAAGAAATAAATCGCAGTTTAAAATATGTAATATAATAAATATACATTATAAGAGCTATAAGAGTATTTAAATAAGTTTTTTAAATTAATCAATAATTAAAATGTAACAAGACTTGCCTGTAACGAACGTTATTTTTAAGACCAATTTATATTTGTTATTCTGAGTGATAACATAGTTTATTTTCAGGTGGGCGTATTGTGTAACAACGCGACAATACGCGACGAGACACTGTACGGGCAGCCGACTGAGGGGGCTATTCTGGCGTGCGCTATGAAAAACAACATGCACGATATTAGAGAGCAATACACACGGTTGCACGAGATACCTTTCAGGTTAGTGTATTTGTAGAAGTATGCCTTCTGAAAATACCGTCGTATCCACCCATTGCGTCCTGCTGGGCACGGGTCTCCCAATGAAGGGGGTGTAGGCCATAGTCCACCACGCCGGCCAAATTACGGGTTAGGGATTTTACTTATCTTTGAAAGTTATTAACCTTCTCGGACAAGCAGGTTTCCTCACGATGTTTTCCTTCACCGTTTAAACATATGGTAATTAATTCTAATATGCACATGAATGAAAAACACAGAGGTGCAAGCTCGAGCCTGGATTCGAACCCGCGCCCTTTCGCTTGTGAGGCAACTGGTTTACCGACTAGGCTACCACCGACTTTTAAAATTTAGTATAAAAATATTTAGGAGTTATGATAAGTAAATCTGGGAACGTTGCCAATCACTTCGTAAATGGGAGATGATGAAGGGGGTTTATTACAGCTGAGGTTATAAAACTATGAATGAATGAATAAATTAACACTTTATTACACATACATACACAAACATCAAATATACAGGAAAAAATACGTGCGGCACTCGGGGACTGCCGCGGTAAAGCTATTGCATACGCATACATCTAGTCGTACGCACACAAACACCGCGCTGAAGTCTGCCGAACTGAAACGACGTTAGACGAGTTTTGGGTTTATTTCGTTACGGAATTTCTCGATTCGGTCGCAGCGCTCAAAGCCCGCCATAAAAGCTATGCGATAGCCTAAAATAATCATACGTCTCTAGTATCACAAGTAATTAAAAATAAAACTATTTTCTAAGATATATTTATGTCACGGTATGAACAATAGAGTAATATGGAGTAGAGTACTAGCTGCGTCGTAGTGTCTGCGGACACAAAGTTGTTCCAAATTTCATCCAAATCAGTGCAGCCGTTTCTGTGCGAAAGAGAAATAAGCGCGGACTCACGAACACAAACTTTCGCATTTATTAGGTTAAACAAACAAGTGTGCGAGCGAGATGGTAATTCTACATATTCGGCCATCTTGCTCTCTTGCGTCTCTCTCATATGGAAAAACGATATCCTACCAATAAAATATATTATTGTTAATGTCCTACCGAAACAAACAACAAAAATACATATAATAAATGATATTATTTTTTTACGAGCTTTTGACGAGAATAACATTAAGCTGAACTTTTCTTATATTTTCGTAATTATACGTAATTATTAAATTAAAAATTATTAATATATAAATGGATCCCTGTATCCCTCGGTCACGCCATCACGCGTGAACGGCTGGACCGATTTCACTATTTATTTGTTATTGTCAGGAGAAAGTTCTTATGACAGAAAAAAATTATAATTTATAATATTTTTAATGATAACTTTCTCCTGACAATAACAAACACAACAAATTCATTTATTACAGATTCATTTGTATAAATGAATCCGTTTGTTTCACTAAAACTTGAGAACGGCTGGGCCGATATAGCTGACATTTTAGTCTTGAAATGGTTGTCAAACTCCAGGGAAGGTGTAAAAGCTGAGAAACATACGTAACTATTAGGTGGTACGAAGTTCGGCGGGACAGCTAGTTATCAATAAAATAAAAAAAAAAGTAGTACATTATTTTTCATTTGCCTTTTCATTATCGCAATAGAAATGGGGGCTCAAAAATTGGAAACTTTGTCCACAGTTCCGAAACCAAAATGATGGTTGTGAAATGCGCACCGAAGTTCGGCGATACGAAAAAGGAGGAGCTCTTCGTGAAAGGTGCTATCGAAAAGGTGCTGCCTTTGTGCACCAACTACATAGACAGTGCGGGAAATTACGCACCCATGAACAAGCAGAAACAAGACGAGTTTATTGCCGAAGCGCAGAACATTGGAAGAATGGGTAAGAAATACGTTCGCTCGCGTCAAAATCATAACATGAATATTTTTCGATTTCTTGCGCTGACATCATATATTATTTATATACTATCTTATTATAAATTGATTTCCGCAAAGTAACGTTTGACTCCATTCATCATTAACATCCACAACCTTCCTTATCCCACTGATGGGTATAGGCCTCTCTCATACGGTGCCATCTTCCTCGGTCCTGTGCCAATCGTGTCCAGACTGTTGACCCATCTTGCCGCTGGTCGACCAACGGTCCGCTTCCCTAACCTGGGCCACCACTCAGCCTTACTCCACCTGTCATCACTTCGCCTCATTACGTGTCCAGCCCAGCTCCACTTAAGATTCATTACTGCCAATCCAACGTCTCGAACTTTACTTCTTCGTCAGATTTCAGTATTTCGAGTTGTATGCCGAGCGTAGACCTCTCCATGGCCCTTATTGGCGCCGTTAATTAGTATTAATTAGTTGTATCATAGTAGTAATTAGTTGTAAAAATGTTCACTTCTATTGCTTAGTGATAGAAAAAGTTATTGTAAAAACAAAAACACATGAAGTGAACATGGAAAATATCTTATGGAAATGTGATTGCAGAACTCGAATATTTTTGTAAGGTTTATTATGAGTAGTAAACGTTTTCAGCGTATAAGAAGTATTCTAGGTCAACCATTTGTACGCGTGAAAACCCGTTTTCTTAAACAATTTTTTTTTTATTAGTTAAGCAAGCGATCTGCTAACAAAATATGGATCTGTTGTCCGCAAATAAAGACATTTTATTTTTTATTTTAAATTATTGTCAACAGGTCTTCGTATTATAGCGATGGGTCGCGGGCCCACGTTAGAAAATCTCACTTATACTGGAGTATGTGGTATTTGTGACCCGCCGCGTGCCGGCGTGAGGGACGCAGTCTCCACTCTGCGACGGGCAAATGTCAACGTGAAAATGGTTACCGGTGACGCGGCACCCACCGCAAGAGCTGTCGGTGAGTATTATGTAGTCGTTATTGACATTGTAGCTGACCCGGCGAACTTTTTACCGCCTAACAGTAGTTTTTTTTTATATTTATTCTGCTAATAAAGTTCAAATACGAATCGATTGTGTGGAAGTATAGAAAAGTGTTGTTTTAAGACCTTTGCAGCCAATTTTTTAATTTTTTCTCTCCGTAAGAACCATCCTCGTACTTAAAGGAATATTCTAAAAAAAGAACTCGTAAAATCAGTTCAGCTGCTCACGAGATTTGCGCTTAGCAACACTATGTGGCATCTGTGATCCGCGCGCGCCGGCGTCCATGATGCAATCTCGACTTACGAGACAAGATTGCATCATGGACAGGTAAATGTCACTGCTAGAGCTGTTGGTAATTGTCTAATGGGACAACATTGGAATCATTCCAATTTAAAGTGTCATTAATTACGTGTCAAAACTAACATCGTTGTGTCATTATATTTATGACACTGGCAAATATACAAATCGTATGATGCCATATATCAAAAGATAACGATGGTTACTTACTGGTGACGCGGCACCTACTGCTGTCTGTGAGAAATGTAATAGAAAATATAAAACATATTATTAGGTCCTTACATATGAAATTGGCGTTTTGTCGTACTGGCCACTTTGATCTCAAATATCTCTTCTTTGGTTAGGGATTCCAATTTCAAATTTATACAGCTATTTATTCATACATTTGTATTTCGAAAACCGTAATTCATTTGTTTTGTCCTCGTTTGGTTTTTTCTTTGCGTCACGCAGTTCACAAAATGGAAAACTTGAAATATCCGAAAGATCCGATTTAAAATCCCTTCATTATTGTGCCGGTTGAGTAATGTAACGCAGCAGTTGACGCGCGTTAGTCGATTTGCTGCACTCAATTCATGAGGTACCCACCTTTCAAGCTTTTTCACCTTTCCAATTTGCTTCAAGTGGATTAAAACAGTTTTATCACTAACACCGCAGCCTGCAGCTAACTCGGACGTGGTTTGCGATGGATCTGCTTCCATAATAGCTTTCAATTCTTCATTAGCAACTTTAGTCTCCGGCCGTCCACGGGGCTTGTTCTGCAGGTCGAAATTTCCAGAACGAAAACGTTGGAACCAAAAACGCACTGTGTTTTCTTTTGAGACACCGCCGCCATACACATCATTTATCCTTCGAGCCGTTTCTGCAGCACTAGTACCACGGTGGAACTCGTACTCGTAAATAACGCGATATTTCAAGTTTTCCATTTTGTAAACTGCGTGACGCAAAGAAAAAACCAAACGAGGACAAAACAAATGAATTACGGTTTTAGAAATACAAATGTATGAATAAATAGCTGTATAAATTTGAAATTGGAATCCCTAACCACAGAAGAGATATTTGAGATCAAAGTGGCCAGTACAACAAAACGCCAATTTCATATGTAAGGACCTAATATTTTCAATAGAAAACAACAATATAACACACAACTTTACATATAAAAAATAAACAACCAGCGCCGATCTACCGTTGGAACCGGGAGGTGACGTCACGCACGTCACAAGCAGATACGATTAAGAAAGGGCGAAGAAACAATTCGTCATATCAAAAAATTTGAATAAATTGTCAAATTCAGGAGGTAATTTTCAACAGCAGTCAAATCCACTTTATACCAAATTGAGAAAAGTGTACATTTGTATGCCGTCATGAGGTATGTTGTATTTTTTAGGGCTTTAGGCTGGATTTGTCTAGTTGTGAATGACAATGAAGAATTCTGTAAAGAAAAATGTTCTGTATCTACTTTAAAATCTATGGATTTGGATTTGAACACTTATTAAAAACGACCTCCTGAATTGTGCTCTGTGTAAAATTATGTACGACGCTGGCAAACATAGACTGTGTGGTGACATACATCATAAATATGATGTGATGTTCAAAACCAGGGACTAAGAACTGCTGAGGAACAATGTGTGATGGAATCAACAATATAGTTGAACATTTATTTATTTTATTTATTTGGATAAACACAGTAATAACATCATGACATTAACACCAAGGCGATGCTATACGTACACTAAACTATATTATGGAACATGAACTATTAAACACAAAATGCATGCAACATGTAGCAATGTGTCGCACTAATAGCATATCTGTCTGCAACGTTGCCTGTTGTGCACGTGTTTGTGAACGTTGCACGACTCAGGTACACTCCAAGTATAGAATTATTATCTGTAATACATTGCGGATAACTAATAAAAGGAAAGCTAATCTATGTATGTATAAAAGAAAGTTATGTTAGTTTTAACTAAAGCTATTTATAACTAAAGAACGACTGAACCGATTATTCTGAAAATTAGTGGGGAGGTAGCTTAGAGCCAGAAGACGGACATAGGTTACTTTTAATGATCCCGTGGGATAATTTAGTTACAGCATGTGATACCGCAGGGCACAGCTAGTATAACATAATAATAGCCTTATGGGGACGTTGGGACGAACATAATTTTAAGTTTTGTATTCATTTAATTTCTTAATTATTAGTTTTACAAATTCAAACCAATTAATATTATAAAAAGCTTAAACCTATAACACTAACAGCCAACCAACCAACAGCCAACCAACCAACCAACCAACCAACCAACCAACAGCCAACCAACCAACCAACAGCCAACCAACCAACCAACCAACAGCCAACCAACCAACCAACCAACCAACAGCCAACCAACCAACCAACCAACAGCCAACCAACCAACCAACCAACCAACAGCCAACCAACCATCAGCCAACCAACCAACAGCCAACCAACCAACCAACAGCCAACCAACCAACAGCGGGGTAGGAGCCAAGCTATTGGTGGTAGGGACTACAGAGAAAGGAACCTCCTTACAATACTGCTGTATTGAGGATCACCGCCTTCTGTACCTGACCCTTGATCCAACCATCTAGCGAGAGCCTCTTAAGGTGTTGGTTGAGGCTTTACGCTATCAGACCGTTTGCCGAAACGACTATCGGAACAATGATCGTCGAATCAACATCCCACATGGCGGTAACCTCATGAGCCTCATGTACTCGCTGACCTTCTCCTTTTCAGCCTTCGCGAGGTTCTCATCATGCGGGATGGTGATTTACATAATAATTTCGTATTATATTTATTATTTGAATGTTTCAGCTCAAATGGTCGGACTGGACGTGCTACATTCGCAGTCGCTCTCCGGAGATCAAATGGACGCCATGCCGAGTGATGAGCTGGATAAAATTATTGAAACTGTAAGTTTATACATATCAAACCATAGCGTCTCACTACCGGGCGCGGGTCTCCCGTATGAAGGGGGCGTAGGCCGAAACAATATACACCTATAGACCATTTACCAGTAATCATATAAAACAATTTCGCAGGTAAGCGTATTCTACAGGGTGACACCGAAACACAAGCTTCGCATCGTCAAGTCGCTACAACGGCTGGGCTGTATAGTCGGTATGACAGGCGACGGGGTCAACGATGGCGTCGCGTTGAAACGGGCTGATATCGGCATTGCCATGGGAAAGAACGGGACAGATGTGTGCAAGGAGGCCGCTGATATGATACTCGTTGATGACGACTTCTCTACGATCATGTGAGTGAATAAGCTATAATTATACTGTATCTGTTTTTATTGTTTTTGTGTGTTGGACGAAATAAATATTACAATCATTCATTCATTCGTTCATTCACATACATTCACACATTCACAACCATATAGCACTTTTATCACTATTTTTTGTAGATAGGGATTACACATCAAATAAATGAGTTAACCTCAAAGTTTGTTTGGCACATGATGTGCTAAACAATGTAAAAACCGGCCATACGCTACTAAACAAAAAAAAATAGGTCTCTCTGTCTCTGTCATTTCCATGGACATTGTATATCTCCATCCTTGTTGTTGTGTGACTGAGATGGTATGTCCCCGTTGTCTATATCTTTCTCTGTTTACGGCTAAACTATAGTTTTTTGACAGCAGCTGTCAAAACGTGACTGTTGAATTTCAAATGTCAGATAGCTGACGCTTTAAACGACAAAATCAGACATTGATCTAGATACCTGATTTAGTAAATAAACATAATTGATAGTTGTAAAATCCTCGCCCATACTTTCTAGGAGTTAAATGGTTTACTATATATTAAAAAATATGTACAAAATTAATTGAATTACATAAAATGTTGTCAGTTAAATTTCCTATTAATTAAATTCCTTTTTTTTCTGTCACAGAGCGGCTATAGAAGAGGGTAAATGTATATTCTACAACATCCGCAATTTCGTTCGGTTTCAACTGTCCACTTCGATCGCGGCGCTCTCTCTGATCGCTCTCGCTACGCTCATGGGTATACCGAACCCGCTGAATGCTATGCAGATTCTATGGATCAATATTATTATGGACGGTAAGTCAAGCTTTAGGGCAAGCATTTTATTAGACTTCGGATTAGTAGGAAGTTTTCAATTCGTTATTTTTCTTTCTCCATGTTCTGCAATTTCTCACAGATGTCTGCGGACATATTTTGGTTTAAAGTATGTTAAACACACTTATCAGGTGATCTTATATATTATTATCAGTTCTTAGCAGTGCGCAGATTATATCCAATACGGTTTAAAATGTTCGCATAAGAACTACTCTCCGAACGCTACGGGCATTCATAGCACGCGCGTTTGTTTCCGCCGTGCGTCGGTTTTTTAACGAACGCTTTTCGCGTACTTGTTGTCTGCTGTATTCTGCACTGCAATAAGTTATGTTCTCTATCAGCGATGAGGCTTGTGGGTTCAATGGTGGGCACGCCGAACACTGCCAGGAATCGTCGGTCTCAGTCAAGGCGCGTAGCGTGCGCGTGATCCATATACATACGCACATGTGCAAATTGATTAGTATGGTAATACATAACAGATTGATGACAATGAAGAGGTAATTAATCAAATAATGTGTGTGTGTGTGTGTGTCAGGTCCGCCCGCGCAGTCACTTGGCGTGGAGCCCGTGGACCCGAGCGTGGTGTCGCGGCGGCCGCGCGACGTGACGCGGCGCATCATCTCGCGCGGCTTGCTGCTCAACGTGCTCATATCGGCCGGCGTCATCATCGCGGGCACGCTCTGGCTCTTCAATAGAGAGGTGACTCAATTTATTTTTTAAGTATGGGAATATTGAAGAACTTTGTGTGGATGTTGACCCATATATATTATTATTATTATTATATTATTGACTAAGGGGGTTTGTGGAATTTTTGTGCAGAAATCCCCTGCGGTAATTGCGGAAGGGGATTTGTGGACAATGTCCAAAAATCAATGGCTAACAAGCGTTGGCGTGCCCTGTGCGTCAACTTCATCTATTGTTGACAAAAAAGTATTGAACTTGTGTTCCTTGGCCCCGCATGCCAAGGAACACAACTTCAATACTTTTTTGTACGGCAAATACAATTTATCTAGGCGTGGAAAGCGTTCAATTTTGACACAATTTTTCATTTTCAAGTTCAATTCAGGTTATCGCTTATGGGTGTAATAAACCGAAAGAGGGTCACTTTACTCGCATTAAGCAACAACTTCACTATGGAACCATCTCTGAATTCGAGAAACAATCAGCTGTTCCATACAAAAAAATTATTAACCGATCAACAAAAGAAAAGTTTACTATATATAGTATATTGGCAGCGGCAACTGAATTTAAAATCTATTTTTTTTATGACAGATGTCAGACAACAAGATAACACCACGGGACACGACAATGACGTTTACCTGCTTCGTGCTATTCGACATGTGGAACGCTCTCTCGTGCCGCTCGCAGACCAAGTCCATGTTCAAAGTGGGTTTGTTCTCCAACAAGATGTTCCTGACGGCGGTCTCGTTGAGCCTGCTGGGACAGCTGCTGGTCATATACTTCCCGCCGCTGCAGCGCGTCTTTCAAACTGAAGCACTAACCATACAAGGTCAGTAACATGAGATTACCTTTTTGACAAGCCCAAAAATAAACTCTATGTATCATGTTAGGTTTGTTTTCTTTGTTTCTTGCTGGTTATAAAATGTCGCATTTTTTAAAATGGTATCGGTGTTAAATCGAAATAGGAGGGCTCCATAAATGACTTCGATTACGGCAGGCGCCGCGCCGCCCGACAGAACTTTGTCAAATTATTTGCATTTCAAAATCGAACTCTGACCGATTTTAATAAAATTTAAATAAGTCAACCCGAATTATACATTTCTAAACAAAATAATATTTAAAAAATTTAGTTACTGCCGTCTCCCAGAAATCGTAGCAAACAAAAAAAAATACAGTCGAATTGAGTACCTCCTCCTTGTTTTATTAAGTCCATAGAAAACAAATATATATTAATTTTACCTTCTCAATTCCAGATCTGATATTTCTGGTGTGCTTGACGTCATCGGTTTTCATCGTGAGCGAAGTGAAGAAACTGATCGAGCGCACGCTCAAGAAGCGCGCATTTGGCAACAAGTTCGCAACGAAGGCGCACGACGCCATGGACTTCGTATGACACAAACCCGACTTGAAGGCGCAGTAAGCGGCTGTCAAGCTCACGCGCTGCACGACGACAGCTGTCAAACTGACACGTGTCATTGTAACAGCTGTCAAACTGACAGTGGCGAAATGAACAGTGATAATTGCCAGTGCAGTGATCGGGACGCTAATCGGTTGCCGTACACTATTTGCGACGGAATAATCGATATTACTATTCGTTATTAGTTAAATTATTATTATTTTTACGAATCGAATCGAATGGTGACGCTTGTAATTTATTTTGTATGTTTTTTTTTTATTTCGCCATTAAGTTGTAGTACCATTTTTTTTTGTATTGTCAGCATGGATGTCGTTGTATGGATCATGTATGTAAGTTTTTATTTTTAATTTGTGTTCTTGTGATATAAATGTGTGTAGTCATAAAATAAACGTATTATTAATGTGACAAAGTGAACAATGCATTTGTTTTTTTTTTATATTTTTATTTATTATTAATAATAAGTGGGTTTAAATGTTATTTGCTGTAGTTGATATTTAATTGCACTAATTTCCTGTCCGTTTCCTTGAAACGCTAAACTTTGTTTTTTTTTTTAAATTTTCCTTTTTTTAATACTTCGCATATTATTATGAATATTTTATTGTGTATTTTTTATATATTATAACAGCGTGTTAGTAGCTTTATTGTTGTCAGCATGGCTTAGTGTTGTTATTGGAAAAAATAATTTAATAGTTTAATATAATTGTTAGTTAACATAAGGCCTAGAATCTCAAACCTCATTTGCACTACAAATAGACAAATTGTAACTTATAAATCTAGAATATTAGGTGATGACGTCATATATATTTATTAAAATATCTAGATTTTTAGTAATTTTCAATATTAACGCTTGTTACATTTCAATCGAGCATAATCAATATCTTGTAATCAAATATATATATAACAAAACTAACTTATAACTTAGAAGGAATCTTTTACAAATACTAAACATGATTATCGGCTAGGGGTGTACTAAGCCGAAAGGAGGTCGCTGTACTCATCCTAAGGAACATCTTTCATTATGGGACCAACTTTGAATTCGAGACAAGAAATCTGCTGTTTCATACATTTTGTCGATGATCGATCGAAATTTTGCATGAAACACCTGTTTTTTTTCTAACACATATTCGGTCTATAGTGAAAGTTGTTCATTAGGATGAGTATAGTGACTCCCTTTTGGCTTAGTACACCACTAACCGATAACCCTGTATTTAAGAGTAATTATAATAAATTTATATAAAATATTAGTAGGCACTAGTCAGTAATGTCCTATGCAGATAAAAATAGTATTATATTTCTAAGTAGGTAATAAATATAAACTATTTATTTACCCTCTGCTGAGCATAGGTCTCCTCTTACATGCGTCCCAGTCTTATACCACTATCGCCCACAGACCACTAGCTAGGCTAATAACATTGCAAAGGCTTATTTAAAACCAAATTTATTATTATTATTATTTTTCCCACTGCTGGGCACCGTTTCCTAGTATGAATGCTTATATCTTCGACACGAAAATGGCGCAATTAACAAAAGGAAAGGAAACTGCGACCTCTGCCCGCAGCCTGCGTAATTTTTAACCGACTTCTAAAAGAATCGAAGTCTCAAATCATCGGAATCTTTTTGTATATATTCCCCAATTTCTCAAATTACTTTTTTTTTATTTAAGTGCATACGTTCTTAAATAAAAAAGTTTCCCATTGTTCCCGTATAAATATTATCAGAATAGGTCATCGATTTTTTTTTAAACAATATATGTGATTTTTAGTTTTGTTCTGAGTAGGTATAGATATATATATATAACACATGGATGACGTCTTTGTAAGGTTAGTTTCGTTTGCCGAATTGAAGTCAATTTTTAGCTTTTACCCGACTGCGAAAGAAGGAGGGTTATGTTTTTCAAATATGTATGTATGTATGTATATTTCTTTGGCACGCCCTAGAGCCTAAACGGCTTGTCGTATTTTTATGTGAGTGATGTCAATAGATTCGTCTTAGTCGTGAGAGTGACACTACTGGGTACATCCAAATAATATAATAATTAAGTATGATACACAGGTTTAATGATTTAGCAGTCGGGTTTTTTCGAACTTCCTTCTAACCACTTGTTTTTTTTTCAAGATTGGTCTAAGATTGGTGATTATTTTTTTGTAAAATGTTAATGGACGTTTTTTTTGTGTTGTCTAGTAATTTTTTATTGTCTTTACTAGACAATAAAGAATTACTAGTTCTTATAAAAATTAGATTAAAATTATCGTAATGCCATTGACGTTAGTCATTCATATGCCATATAAAAAACTAGTAATTGGATTTATAAAAAATCATATCTATGTAATATAATTATATCTTCGATATATATATAAAAGGGTAAGTCTTGACTGACTGAGTGATGTTTGCTAGGAATCAAAGTACGGCATAAACCGACATAGAATAGAGACATGAAATTTGGAGGGTGTAAAGGAAGAAAGGATTTTTGGAAATACAACCTCTAAGGGCGTCAAATGCGGGTTCAAAGTTCTAAACTTATAAATACAATTAAGTCGTAATCATCGCCGCGGGTGACAGCTACTAGTAAAACATAATCAAAAAATGTAATTTTTATATAATAACGATCTTATATACCTTTCATTTCAGTATTTCAACATTTAAAATAAAAATTTTGGCCCCCATTTTTATTACGATAATGATTTTAAATAAAAAAAATTCAGATAATTAATGTCATCATTTTTTTAGGAGCTTATGACGAAAATAACATTATTAGGAACTTTTCTTAGATTTTCAAAAAAAAAATTATAAGCTTTATTATTACATTCTAAATAAAATAAAAAAATAGGGATACGTTATTTTTTTATTTTATCTTTCTATTATGGTAATAAAAATGGGGAATCAAAAAAAAATTGAAATATTTTAATTTGAATTGGAAATTGAGAACAAAATAAAGCTATCCTTTTCTCTATTGAGGTAACTGTAAAGAAACGAATCAATATTGCCTTACTTCGTATGCCTGAATCGTGATCAAGAATTATAGGTCTAAAATTCTTACTATTTAAGAAGTAAGATCTATTTCTTACCAAATATTTACCGTCTTCACATCGATCGTTCGATATTGGACAGATTTTGGATTCGACAGATTCGCTAATGGACAAAAATACATTCGGAGAGTAAAATATTATTTTCGACGTATTTTTTTTTTTCATACATAGTTCGTTATGACTATGGCATAAAGCGTTGGACAGACCTAATAAATCATCAATCTGGATCTAACAAACATTAAATGAATGTATATACCTAGCTTTATTGCGCACCAAACAAAAGATAAAAGATACAGCAAGACATATCTATACAATGATGGCGGTGGTGGATGGATCGAACAAATATTATACAAAAAAACGATTGAACAGCATTGGGATTTCAAAAAATGAGCATCGCTATAACAAGCAAGTGAACATATAAGAAATACATGAACATCACAGAAACAAGTGATACCCATGTTACTGTTCCTCTTTATAACCAATAAATGACGCTATGACCTTTAATCGACGGACATTGAGAATATTTTTTAATTACATATAAGTAAGAAAATATGTTTCTAATCGTCATTGTCAAGTACTTATGCCTTTGCACAGTTACTGCATATACATACCAAATTTCCCAAAAATATTGACGCAAGATTCGAAGGCTACATTTCGTATTTTGTCTCGTTTTGACTAATGCAAATTTTCACTCGTCAAAATGAGGCAAAACATTGAAAAATCTAACCCATTTTAGATGTGACAACATTATTACGTATATGTAGTCATTGTTTAGTGTTATTGCGTGACCCTTATCTCTAAGCTTAAATGTAAGATATTTATGGTCTAGGAGACCTATTGCTTAATTGTACAGGCGTCTATTGGGACATTTAGGTCCTAATAACTTAAGTTAATTTAAATTTAAATTGTTTATTCATTAGTTAAATTTTAATGAAATAGTTAAATTTAAATTAACTAATTAAATAAATTTTAATTAATTAATTTACTAATATTAAGGTCAAAAAGAACCCAGAAGAGACTACGGGCCCGAAAAAGTAGTGTTAGCATATATAAAAATTCGTAGTTTTAACCCTTCTAAAAAGTATCTAAGTATTAATCTTACTAAGGGTAATACGCTAAAATGATTTTCTTTCTTACTTAACATGTATATAAATTGACTTTCTCCTTTTTTGTATAGTGTATTTTCTGGACGTGTTAGTCATAAATATTGAAAAAAAAAGAAGAGTAAATACGATAAGTTAATCTAGATTTCATCATAAAATTAAATGTTTAAAAACATTATCTTTTTGTTTTGGATAGTCGGGTAGAACTGAAGAAGTAACAAATCTCTTGACATTGGTAAAAAATCACATAAGTACCTTAAGTTTAGTATAATTTATTATAATATAGGTACATACTACAAACTTGTGATAAGTTTTTATTTTTATTTTTTTTAGCCGATGTAAGCTATTCAATTGTTATTAGCATTATTAGCTTTGAATGTTGTAGAAGTAATTAATATGCGTTATATAAATGAGAACGCGTTATATTTTTGTATTGTAAATTATTTCATTCACGGCATGAAAGTGTTATTTTTTAGCATTTAGTAGCACGGGGCTTACACGTACAACGCGATCCCTTACTAGATGGTGTTGTTTGGTCTAAAAGGATCACCTACCCCTTCACTGTTTTCGCGTTTCTGATACAATTTTCTTTCCGTAACCTACCTCTTTCCACCCCCTAAATTGTAATGTATTTTTTTGTTTTTAGTGTCAATTGCTTCACTATGATTTATTTAAGGCCTATACGTTTTATTATTTTGAAAAAAGTTATTGAATTCAGCATAATAAAGTTTTTTAATAGGCATCGTAGCAGCGCAAAAATATGACTGCTTAGGAAGCTTGTAACTTTAAAGTGATATAAAAGACAGAAAAAAATAAAACTGGAAAGCCTAGTAAATAATGTGTTAGCTATCTGAAAAAATAACAGTGGAATTAGACTATATAGAGTTGGCGGTCTATAATTGTCTTAAATCGCCAAACGAACTCTCTACTTCTGTTCGTTTGTCTTGCTAAAAGACAAGAACGGCTGGGCTGATTTAGCTGATTTAGGTTTTGAGATGTTTGCGAAGGTTCGGGTATGTTTGTTACCCTTTTTTTAACGAGGGGGAAATTTTCGTAAGATACCCTGTTGTATTGGGGTACAACCGGGTTATGTAGGATTGTACCTACTGAAACACCCCCGGTAGTCTGCCTCAGTGCTTGACGAAGGATACCGGGATCTCCGAAGAACGCACCGGTGGTCTCCTAGCCCGTGCATTTGCACCTCCTTCTACGTAGCAATGCCTCAAAAATGCACTGCGCTGCAGCAAATACATACAAATACCTACCTATAAAAATATGCTTACTAACAAATATACAAACAATCGAAGATATATATTCTTTGGCACGCTCTAGAGCCTCTACGGCTTGTCGTAATAATTTGAAGGACTTTTACTTTCATATACTAAGAAGTATAGATAGGATAAAGGTTGAGGAAAAATCAGTAGTGTAACAAACGAGAAAAAAAACCTGTTTGTCATACTAGTGTGATAATCTGGTGTGACTACGAGTCGGTACTGGTATTTGTTATGTGAGTGGTGTCAATAGATTCGCCTTCACCTGCAGATGATCATAGGCTATACTAGCTGTATCCCGAGATATCACTTGATAAGATACGTGGGTCTAAAGTTCTTGCAGTCGGGTTTTTTGATGTCACCTTTAAACACTTGTTTTTAAATTGAATGTGTGTTGAAAACGTATTACACTTGTGTATTAATCATGACAGCCTCAGCTTCCTGATCGCACTCGCCTTCGGCTCGGAATACCGCCTCGGTTGTAATAACCAATTATGCAAACTCGTATCTGTATATTCCACTAATTCACTAAATAAACGACCTTGTTTTTTCATTAGGTATATTCAAAACTCGTAATAAGTTAGTAAATAGTTTAAAAGTTTACATAATTACAAAAATAGGAAAGTAGGGATTGATATCTGTATTCTGTAGAGTATGTATAGGCATTGTTAGCCATTAAATTTAATGGTACATATTAGAAGAAATTGTGGCCTCTGTTTCATCTTTTCTAAGAAAATACGGATTCAAAGACGTTGGAAAGTTACTGCGCATCGTTTGTGAAACGTAAGCAAAAAGTGTCATTATGGATGCGTATGACTTAAAGAGCTCGCACTATCGAAGTTTTATTAAAATACACAATTATTGAATTATTTTTTGAAAAATTTGCTTTGCAAATCATGTTATATAATAAAGATTGCCAATGTTTTCAAAATTACTTACTAAAATATTAATTAATATGCCTAGTAACATTTTTATGTGTGTACATTAACTTGTAATGAGTTATTGTTATATTTACTAAATTAATTGTGTTATATTCTCATAAAATACTACCCGAAGACGATTTTTCAAAAAAAATATGCTATATATTTATCTATATATAATGTAAATATTATATCTTATTAAAACTTACATAGTGCGTCAGATATGACATGTAAACAATTAAAAGTGAACTGTTAATTTTATTTTTATACACCGGAGATAGACGCACGATAGTTTTGTATTTGCATTATTCTGAGTAAATGAAGTAGGTATGCGTCTCCAATAATGTTTTTTTTCCTCAAATCTTTATCAATTTCTCGAATTATTTATATGTAAGTAACCTAACGGAGCCTTTTTCAAACATTTGAGATTGTATTGTTTTATTGGTGTATTTTTATTTCGAGTTATCGATATTTCGGCGAGTTAATGTTATGATACTTTTAACATATGTATTTACAGGTACTTATTTGTTATGTCAAAAGAAGCATTGCATTTCTAGCTCAATTTCTAAAGTATAATCATCTATGTGGATACTAATTGTGTGGGTGATTCTAAATTGAGTGCACATATTTAGTACATATAGGTACTGAGAGGATATTAATAAACAAAATTTTTTTTTTGTTTGATCCAATTTAGTACAATAATATTATGAAAACTTCAATTGAAGTCATGCAAAGTGAACGAGAAACGCTTGGCCAACCTAAGCCGCGGCGCTGCCCTGGTGCGTAACTAGGTTACAGCGACGGCATTTGCGTTCCGCATGGCCCAAATTTGTATAATCGCGCTTAGAGGAACATATTTCCCAACAAAATATGAACGACGCGTGGTAAAAATATACACAGACAATTTAGAATCACCCCGTATTTACTCTGTAAAAAAAGTGCGTAGACACATAGACACGGTGAAACAAAGGCTTTTAATTTAAATAGCGATATTGTATCTCCTAATTATAAAATTTGATCAAAATCGTAGTGTTTTATAAATTTGTCTGGAGATGCAAACTGTTCTTATAAATAAATACTTTAATACTCAGGTATACCAATCGCAAGCCAAGCTTCTAATAAATGGATAGGAACGCTTGCATCCCCATTCAACGTTTTGTATTCTAAATACAAACTCTATACTATTTTCACCTCTTTGTATTACATTATAGTAATGTGTTTAAAACCAGTAAATAAACATCTTCACGAAATACATGTTTTTGATTTTGATCATATAATTTTTTCACTCTTTCAGAGAATTTGATTAAGAAGGACATAAGAATTATTATACATAAGACATAATTCTTAGGTAGAATAAAAAACGTCACAAACATAATTTATGTGTGTACCATACAAAAATTACGTTGACGAAGAAACAAATTCCATTTCCATTTATTTTAATCGAATACTACCAGTTTTCCAAGAAAATATCCTCGTATAACATTTAATGTAGGCGTTTAACTTCGCGGTGTTTATTGCTATTTATTACCTTATTACCTTTGCTCCAGGTACGATTCAGTTTGGGTTATTTGACTGAATTAGTAACATGTAGGAAATATTTATTTCTTATAGTTTTGAGTCAGTCAATAAACTATTTAATCAAGTATATTTAGATGTAGGTATTTCTTATAAGCTAATAAAGAAATGCGAGGCTAACAGATCAGATAAGTCTTTATAATTATCTAGCTCAAATGACCTCAATTTTTAATATACCTACACATTATCAAACTAACGCGTGTTTGATTCATATTGTTTAAGAAGACGGGTTTTCACGCGTACCTGATTGTTGGAAAGGTCCAACTATAGTTTCGTTCAAATTTGGTAAACTTCATTAGGGATAGTCGTTCGTGTTTTCAACAATGACACTCATTCCTGATGAAGTTCTCCAAATGTGAACGAAACTATAGTTGGACCTTTCCAACAATCAGGTACTCGTGAATACCCGTGTTCTTAAACAATATACACATTATCACTAAGACTAGATCACAGTGCGACAACTTTCACGTAGTCTATCCGTAGCTCTGGCTGCACCCAGGTCTGTATCCAGGAGTTCATGTCCTCCCAGAACTTGAGCTGTGCTTTAGGGTTTGTGTTGATCCAGGGTTTAGGGTGTCCGTCAGTTGTGGACGCGCTTTGAGGGAACTCTGTGATGCTGCCGGCCGCCACACCGAATGATAGCTGGAACTGGAACCAAAGTAAAGAATAGGATTTGATATAGACTGTCACCAAATACTACTCGTATTTTTGGTTTCTAAAATGGCTAACGGTCACCAAATTATGACACTCCGAATTTGCGGCAACAAGGTCCGCAGTAGGTTCAGGTCATTTTTTATATGACAATCCGAATACTTTCGTCAACAAGGTCCGTTTTAGAAAACGTAATTCGGTGACCATTTGCGGTGTATAGACACGAGCCTAAAGGATATGCCTTTTGTAGAATTTCGCATTGCCAGTTACTTATATTTGCGAGTCGATTATATAGGTGGTTATGAGGTATGACGACAATATTTCCCTTGAAATGAACATGGAGGCATTTCAGGCAGAGATACATCTATGAAAACGCACGAAACGTTTTGCGTCTACTTTATTGTGCGAACTACCAGATTATGGAGCTCCTTGGCAGGGTCTCTATTTCCTGATAGCTATAATCTGGGCCTTCTCAAGTAAAGAGTGAATGTGTTTTAGCTAGCGTGCCCCATCTTAGGCCGTATCATCGTATCACTTCAGGCGAGTGTCAGGCTAATACACGCTTATAAAAACGCAGAGAAGAATACGTTGCTTACATGGTCATCAAACGGCGCCATTTTCGATCCATAAGAGAGCAGGGTCCGCTGCAGATTCCTGCAGGTGTCAGGGAACTTGCCCACCAGTCCGCTAGCAGCTGGTTCGATTCTGGCCCACTCCTCACCGTCCACTGACAGTGTTATCCGGTCTGTGAGATAAGCATCGTGTTAAAAAAGGCTCTAGCAGATGGTAAACCTGAGCTATACTTGGTTTCTGATGTTTGCGTAACGATTCATCAATTTTTCAACAGTTAACATTTCATCCAAAGAATTTTTCACCAACGCACGTTACGCCAACATAACTTTCGTCAGTGAATGCTAAAGCAACATTATGTTTCGATCAATCACTTTTCACTATGTACGTTTATAACGAAAAAATCTCCGGATTGTTTTAAAAATGATCTAAACTTACTGTTGACTGTGTCGATTTGTAACAAAAGTATCTCCGGATTGTTTTAAATATGACATAAACTTACTGTTGACTGTGTCGATTTGTAACAAAAGTATCTCCGGATTGTTTTAAATATGACATAAACTTACTGTTGACTGTGTCGATTTGTAACAAAAGTATCTCCGGATTGTTTTAAAAATGATCTAAACTTACTGTCGACTGTGTCGATTTGTAACAAAAGTCTCTCCGGATTGTTTTAAATATGACATAAACTTACTGTTGACTGTGTCGATTTGTAACAAAAGTATCTCCGGATTGTTTTAAATATGACATAAACTTACTGTTGACTGTGTCGATTTGTAACAAAAGTATCACCGGATTGTTTTAAAAATGACTTAATCTTACTATTGCCTGTGTCGATTTGTAACAAAAGTATCTAAGGATTGTTTTAAAAATAACATAAACTTACTGTTGACTGTGTCGATTTGTAACAAAAGTATCTCCGGATTGTTTTAAAAATGACATAAACTTACTGTTGACTGTGTCGATTTGTAACAAAAGTATCTCCGGATTGTTTTAAAAATGACATAAACTTACTGTTGACTGTGTCGATTTGTAACAAAAGTATCTCCGGATTGTTTTAAAAATGACATAAACTTACTGTTGACTGTGTCGATTTGTAACCAAAGGATCTCTGAATAATTATTGAACATTTATCCATCTTAATAAAAGTAAAAGTAAAAGAAAAAGTCAAATTCACATGCCCGCACGGATGACCCTTGAAGATAAGTGTGCCTCAACTGGTAAGGATATATGTAATCTCTTCGCTCACAACTTTTCTTCTGTTTACAACAATAGTCCTCCTTCTGGCAGGCTTCCTTCTAATAAATCATCACTTAGTAATTATTTATCTCTAATTCAATTCACCGACGGTCAAGTGTTAAAAGGTTTAAAGAATCTTGATGCAAACAAAGGGGCTGGTTCCGATGGTATTCCCGCTGTATTTATTTTTATGTGCGCGCAGGCTCTGGCACATCCTCTGTGTCTTATCTACAATCGATCTTTAAAATCTGGGGTCTTTCCTCTTGACTGGAAGACGGCGTTAGTTGTCCCGTTACACAAAGACGGTCCAAAAGAACTAATAAAAAACTATAGGCCTATTTCTATTCTTCCAGTTTTCGGAAAGGCCTTTGAGCAATTACTTCATCCTTTCTTAGCTTGGCATTTCAAAAATATTATTAGTCCTCACCAGCATGGCTTCATGAAGTCCAAATCTACGGCTACAAACTTGCTTTCTTTTATAAATGCTGTATCTGTTGCAGTGGATAAGCGCTCAGCTGTGGATGCTATCTACACAGACTTCAGCAAAGCGTTTGATCGTGTAAATCATCAAATACTTCTACAAAAACTTGCTGAAAATGGTATTGGAGATCCACTGTTGAGTTGGTGCTCATCTTACCTCTCAGCCCGACAATCTAAAGTGGTGGCCTCAGGATTTTCCTCCGACCAGTTTCTAGTTTTATCTGGTGTGCCTCAAGGCTCTCATCTTGGTCCCCTCTTTTTCAACATTTTTATTAATGACATAAGAGATTGTTTTCGTCACTGCGACCACTGCTTGTATGCAGACGACTTAAAAATGTACAAAATTGTTAATAACATATCGGATGCTACGTTGTTACAAGAAGATATTAATCGTCTTGTCTCATGGTGTTCTCGTAATGGTATGGATCTTAACGCATCTAAATGTTATTCAATTCACTTTTCCAGAAAAAAAAGTAGAATTCCTTATGAGTACAGAATAAATAAAACTATACTGAGTGAAGTTGTCAGTATTAGGGACCTCGGTGTGGAAATGGATAGCGAATTGAGATTTAATATACATATTGACAATATTTGTTCGAAGGCTTCTAAATCCCTAGGATTTATATTGCGCAACTGCAAACACTTTAAGAATCCTAAAACTAAAATATTACTTTATAACTGTTACGTTCGAAGTAGTTTGGAGTACTGTAGCGAAACTTGGAATCCTTTCTACGATGTGTACAATAAGAAAATAGAAAGCATACAGAAACGCTTTGTGTGGCACCTCACTTACTCTTGCAATCTTGCTAAGACTATTAAGAGTTACAAAGCAAGACTCAGACATTTCAATATGGAGTCCTTAGCTGACCGCAGACTGATGATCGATTTAACGTTTTTGTATAAACTTATTAAGGGATTACTTGACGCCTCTGAACTGCTATCTCTTCTAAACTTCGCTGTACCACAAATTTGCACCAGGGCTTCAAGGCGAAACGCTTTGAAACCTTTTAAATACTATACTAACCTTGGAATGAATGCACCTCTCAATAGACTTGTTAACGAATTCAATAACTTTAACAATAAGAATACTTTAGATCTCTTTGCTGCTAATATCGATTGTTTTAAGCGAGCTATCCGCAATATCGACTGTGATTAGGCTCGTTATTATTTAATTATTCATTTTAGTATATTGACTTAATAATTTGATGTTTTTTTTTTGATGTTTTTTAATGTATTTTTTTTTGACGTAAATTAATGAAATTGATTTATTTTGGTATAATTATTATTTCTTGTAATGCAATACAACGTAATTTTAAGTATACATGTAAAAATATATATTTTTAATAATAAATTTAAAATTTTAGTTAGGTAGTTTAAAAACAAAAAGTACCGCTAGTGCCACACCAGCTCGCTGTCGGTGCCTATAATTGTATTAGCATTCAGCTCTTGTCCGTTCCATGTATTGTTGTGTATGTTTTAATGTATAATATGTTGGCACCCAAATAAATAAATAAATAAATAAATAAACAGAATATAAGTTAAACACGTACCATTATTCTGACAAGCCTGTTTTATTTGCACCTTGGTAAGGAGGCTCGCTTGCGTCGTTATATTTTGTTTCATGTTTTGTGTATCCAGTACATAATTCATCTGTTTAAGAAGTACGTTTTTTATATGTAAGTATATTGTACCCATCATTATGCGGAAACATTTTATTTTATTTTTTATTAACCGAACTATAAAATCACTCAGCAATTTTCTCTCCTATAGATGTGATAGCTGGGTTGGAAAAGTTGTAATAGTCGTTATAATAATTAGTTCCCTACCTGGCGCCCAACGTAAGGAGTACACGT
Organism: Ligdia adustata; assembly: GCA_947049295.1. NCBI lineage: Eukaryota > Metazoa > Arthropoda > Insecta > Lepidoptera > Geometridae > Ligdia > Ligdia adustata. The sequence continues at coordinate 12,056,092 of OX346225.1, forward strand.
GGAAGTCGTCTCCCCACTGGTTTCCACCGGTCAGGACTTTGGTCTTCAGGAACACTTCTCGGCAATCGTTGTCCATTATTGGTCCTCCATACAGAACCTTTGAATCAAAAATACATTAATTTTGTTTTATACCTAATAGGTAACACCTGGAAGTGATTGGTTATCAATTCTATAGTTTTTTTACCCAACTGCGAAAGAAGGAGGGTTATGTTTTTCGAGTGTATGCAGATTGAATTTCTCTTTATTTATGTTATTTGGAGTCTGTTGAAAATAAATCAAGCTTTAGCTAGACTAGAAAGATTTGATACATGTCATATCACGATAAAATTATACTCCTACTTTTGCGTCAGAAGTAAATATGTGAAATATTATCAATTATTTTAGAGTAGTTCATCTACTTACCCTGTTTGAAAAATCTCTAAACCCAGAGGAAAGTTCCTTGTTACCTCGAGCTGTTGCTATCTTCATCACTCCAGAAGCGTAGTCTTGACTTCCATACTTCTTCATAAACGGCTCCAACAATAGTTCTATGATTATATACATTTCGATACATTACATTTTGGTCGAATATTACATTTCGGGAGTGTGCCATGGAATTACACATTTTGATTCCCCCATCCCCATTTCACCATCAGACAAGTAGAGATAAAGCTAGACGCCACCGGTATATGTTAGAGGTTCTTAAGGCTCGCACGAAATGCTTTGTGGAATTCGCTGCTGACTTATCTATTTCCCGATAGCTATAATTTGGGTCGTTTCAAGTCACGAGTAAATAGTTTTCTTCTAAGCAAGCGTGCCTCATCTTAGGCCGTATCATCGCTTTACATCAGGAGAGTTGCGGCCAAACGCAAGCCATAAAAAACATTAGGACTTTTTGTTACTTTGAAGCCTATTAGCCATTACATACTCGTAGATATAATAAGGTATATAATATCCTATATTATATGCCACTAGTGTCCGGCCGGAATACGGTTTTGATAAATATATCCCCATATTATTATACACATTATAAATTCGAAAGTGTGTGTGACGGATCGCCTCGATTTTTGTACAGAAATAATCCGAGCTACGGAGATTGTCATAGGTAAGTAACTTTTTCCCCCGGCAAAAAAACATAACGCAGCGGGTGAAATCGCGAGCGAAAGCTGTATGTTATACTGCGAAAGTCTGGTGTTGGTTTATTAGCTTGTCCTTTTTCTTTCATAAACTGACTTACGAATCAACTTTTTTTTATCCGACTGCGAAAGAATGAGAGTTATGTTTTTCGAGTGTATGATGTATTTTTGGCACGCCCTAGAGCCAAGCGGCTTGTCGTATTTTATGTGAGTGGTGTCAATAGATTCGTCTTAGTGGTGAGACTGACACCTAATCACATCAAAATTAAAAATAAATAATTAACCATTATACATTGGTTTAATGATTTAGTAATCATTAAACCAATGTATAATTTTTTTGAACTCGCATCTAATCACTTGTTTGCTTAGTAATAGTTCACACCTATGGAGTAACAAAAATAGCCTATGATACTCCGTAGGCTACTTTTATAACACTAACACAATGTGGGCTAAAGCTCGTATTCCGACTGATCCCGCTCTGAGACTATCTATGAATTATAATAATATGAATATACTCGTATATGAATTTTCACAAATTCTTTCTGGGTAGGTACACCCCTACACTTTGTAATAAATACACCCTCCAAATTTCATGTCTCTATCTTCAGCGGTCTAACTCAAGAGTTTAACAAAAGGGGATGACTACGACTATATCAAAGAACAACTTTTACTATGGGACCAACTCTGAATTCGAGATAAAAATCAGCAGTTTCATACAGTATATCGAAATTATAATAGATTCCACAGTAACAGTTCCGTTGTCCTTAGGATGATAATGGTGATAAGTTACTGACCTGGATATAGCCAGTCTCCTTGAGGCAGTTTGGCCTTCACGTGTACAGTTCCATAAGTAAACGCGAAGTTCTTGCTGGTGATCCTACCACTGACGACCGGGGGGAGGATGTTGTACGTAGATGCTGACACAACGCAGGCTTCCCCGGGAGCTGTACACCTGAAAATATAAAGATAAGTACTCGTGTCAACTTTATTTAAAAAACGGTTGTGTCTTCAGCGATGACACGTCTCGCACTCGTTAAAGACACGAATGACTCATTTCATCCCTGATGAAGTTCACTAAATGAGAACGAAACAATAGTTGGACCTTTCCAACAATCAGGTTCAGGTGAATCCCCGTTTTCTTAAACAACACTCGTATCAACTATAAAATAACAATCGATTGCCCTGGGCTTCAGCGCACAGCATTTCTTAAAAGCATCTCAAGGCAGTATTGTTTTAGGCAAACCAGCGACCACTGATAATTATGCAATATTAATTAGGTACTTCCTGTGGTGATAGTCTTGGATAGTTGCATATTTTTTTTTTTTTCCGCCATCTTGGCAAACACGATTAGATCGGCTCTGTGCTTTAAAACAATTTAAAAATATTGTTTCACAATAATTAACTACTTTAACCTGTGGTTTCCATAAATCTAAGTTGAAAAAAGTTGTGTTAGTGTTATCTCGCGTAAACAAACAGTTAAATAGTGTGAATATCAAAAAATAAATTTGTGAGTTCGCAATTTCGGGGCATTACTTTTAATGCGCCAAAATTGCGTATCCAACTAAAACCAAGTGAAAGAACTGTTAAATGATAAAACTATTAATATATTAGATGAGGGAATAGTGTTTAAAACTTAAAATTACAATTAAATAACTAAAAAAAAAATCAGCTTAAAATTTGACCACCCTCATTTTAAGAAAAAAAAAAGTGAACCAAATCGCAAACGTTTTGTGCAGTGTGTGTTGTTATCCTGTTATAGAAGACTCACTGTTTTCTATTCAAAGACATCATCAGCACCGCTGCGGCTAGAAACATTACGGCCTACGATATATCTTGCTAATTCGCGCCTTACTGTACAAGCCAGTTGGCGCGGCAGGAAAGCGCCCAGATTACGTGCCGTCGGAAGCTGGTTTCGGTTCTCATACAGATAAGTCTCTTTTTGCATATTTTTTTTTGTCTTATTTTTGACAACAATATGGGAAAGACATCGACTGCCAAGACTTGTATTAAATGCCAGAAAATTATTAAACAAAGAGAAATTTTATGTTGTTCATCATGCAAGCATTTTTATGATATTATTTGTGCGGAAGTGTCTAGCACCAGGTATAATATAATGGAAAAGGCGAAAAAAGAAAGCTGGAAATGCAAGGCCTGTTACAATATTAAATCAAATGTGCCGGTCTCGAGTGAATACACCGTCACTCCCTCCACTTCGAACATCACAAAACGCAACCCCAGACTTAAAGCAATTCCGTTAACACCATTGCACAAGTCTGATGAGTTAGTAGAGGAGGAGATGACCAGCTCCGATGATGAACCGCATAGTCTACCTGACACTAGTAGCTATCTAATTAATGAAAGAGAAGCAGAACTGTTAAATGAAATTACCCGTTTAAAATTAGAGTTAGAAATAGCCCATAATCAAGTGGATGAATTGTCACTAGAAAATATTGATTTAAAGAGACAGATTACCGAAAAAGAGACGCTTACTGTGAAGTGGAAGAAACTTTTTACAGAAGCGATGAGTACGCCTAAAAGACGAGGTTCTTTTTCAAAGAAAATTATTTCGGAAAAGAAAAACGAAAAGAAACTTGTTAATAATACACGTTCATTAGAGTCTGACGAAGAAAATTGTAGCGTCGTAAAAACTCCTAGTAGCAGAAAAAATAATAAACAATTAGAGCAAAAATCCCAGTCTAAAAACATAAACAAACCCACAGCGCCCAAAACTTCAAGAACCAAAATAACCTCAAATACTGTAATATTTTCAGACAGCATCGGTAAAGGATTAGCTTCAAAAATTATTGAAAAAACGAATTGCCAAGCCACCAACAACTGCAAACCAGCGGCTGGTTATCAAGAAATATTGGAAAATTATTCTAAAAAAATTCAAAATCTAACTGGAAAAGATACCGTAGCAGTATTAATTACGAAATATGAAAACTCTCTGTACTATAATCCTAAAAAGTACATAAAAACTTTGAATAACATTGTAATTAGTCCCGAGCGGAAATTTAAAGTTATTATCACTGGCCTGCGTTACAATTACACACATGACAAAGAGATATACAATATTAACAGTGAAATAGCTAATATAGCAAAAAATAACGAAAATGTCAAATATCTCGACCCGAATGTGCGACACGAAAATATTAAAAATTACAATACTCTGAAAAACTTTGTAATGGAAAATGTTGTAGCATGCGTAGACAGCAAATTTAATAATTCTTCAACACTGCGTTTCATTCGGTGCCAATACAACACAACAAATCCGGACAATTCAAATTTTCAAATTACACAAACACCGACTCTAGAACGATAATTCTTCATGCAAATGTTCGTAGTATACACAAAAAGTACTTAGAGATTGAAAGCTTAGCAAATGAGCAAGATTGTGATGTGTTATGCTTGACAGAGACCTGGGGAAAAGATCATCAGATGCAGGCGATGAATGTCGAGAACTACACACTGGCGACTTACTTTAACAGAATATTTTTTGAACATGGCGGGACCGCGATATATGTTAAAAATGGTTTAGATTTTAAAATTAGAAACGATTTGAATAAAATGTCATTTGAAACAAATTTTGAATTAGCAGCTATAGAGTTAAGGTTGTCAAAAATAGTAATTATGGCTCTTTACCGTCCAGAATATGATATAGATTTATTTTTTGAATTATTGACAAAACTGTTAAATAAACTTTGCAAAGAAAAGAAACAAATTATTATAGCAGGTGATTTCAATTTAAATGTATTAAAAGTAGATAAAAATATTAAGAAACTTGACGGCATACTAAAGAAATTTGATTGTAAATGGTTGTTAAATGAACCTACTAGAACCGAGACAAATAAAAGGAACCAAACCAGTTCCACATGCATTGATAACTTTATTGTAAATTTTAGTGGTTGTAGAGGATCAGTTTTAGGATGTAAACTATCAGACCATAATGTAATTAAATTGGAATTGTTCAATACCAAAAATGTTAATAGTAAAAATACAGCCTATATAGCTCGAAATTTTTCAAAAAATAACCTTAATTATTTTAACTATTTGTTTAACAAAAATTATATGTCAATAAAAACAGAAATACTAATGACTAGTGACGCGAACGCAAGAACGAGGATTTTACACGATGATTTGATATACTACTATAACATAGCTTTTCCAAAAATGAAAAAACAAGTAATAAATGTTCAGAAAAAATGGTCGACTTTAGGTATAGAAACTAGTAAGAAAAATTTAGCCAAAATGGAAATCCTTCAAGAGGTTGACCCTAGCGGAACAAGAAAATTAAACATTAAAAAGTATAGAAAAATATTACGTAAAACAATGGTCGTAGCAAAAAAAATACAGTATAGAGATAGAATAAAAAAATCAAAAAATAAAATTAAAGAATCTTGGAAAATCATAAACGAACAGTCAGGTCAAAATACGCGACGCAATACAAGTAATAGAATAAAATCAGTAAAAACCGAAAGCGGAGCAAGTATTACAGAATCTAAAATAATTGCTACTCTATTTAATAATTTTTTTCGCAACATAGCTCATACGTTAACTTGTAATCTAGAAATTGACGCGGATGATTGCAAAAAGTATTTAAATTACTGTAGTAAACCGTTGACATCTATTTCATTCGGACCAGTAGATTATACTGAGCTCAAAAAGGTAGTAGTTAACATGAAGCAAAAACCTACGTTAGATATTTATGATATGAGTACTAAGACTTTACGGAACCTAATAATAAATAACGATAATTTATTTGAATTAATATTAATTGTCTTAAACTCATGTTTAACTGACGGAATATTTCCCGACGTATTGAAACCGGGTAGGGTAATCCCACTTTTTAAAAAAGGGGATATAGAGGATATTAGTAATTATAGACCCGTTTGCATTTTGCCAACTTTATCAAAAATTTTAGAAGCTATTATTAAATCGAGAATTGTTAAATACTTTGAAGAAAATAATTTATTTACAATGTCACAGTTTGGATTCAGAAAAGGCCGCTCAACAGAAATGGCTATAAGAAAAGTAGTATATTACATTCTAGAATCCTTAGATACGTCAAATAAATGTGCAAGTATCTTTTGTGATCTTTCAAAAGCTTTTGATTGTTTGAGGCACGATATATTGATTTTAAAAATGCAATATTACGGATTTCAAGGTCATGAATTAAATATGATGATAACTTACTTACAGAACCGTAGTCAAATTGTCTCGATTAATGAACAAATTTCTACAGAAGGTAGGATGTCAATTGGAGTACCACAGGGCTCTATTTTAGGCCCAGTCTTATTTTTGATATATATTAATGATATTACCAATGCATTGCCAAGTTGGGCTCACATAAATTTATTTGCAGATGACACACATGTAGGTATCAGAGACAAATGTATACATAATTTAGAAAATAAAATTAGTATCGTTATGGAATTGTTAAAGGAATGGTTTGACGCAAATGGAATTGTTCTTAACTCTGATAAAACCATCTCTATGCAGTATCAGTCAAAGTTAGGTATTTTCGGGAATTCCATTAGTAAAACAAATGTATTTCTAGGTTATACAATAGATAATACAATTAGCCATAATGCGCACATCGATAAAATTTGCAAGAAAATGGCAAGTGGTAATTATGCTTTATTTAAACTTAAGCCATTACTAGATAAAAAGTCGCTCATCTCTGTCTATTATGCCTACGTGCATTCTATTATAAGATACGCTATTACTGTTTGGGGAAATGCTAAAGATATCATAAAAGTCTTAAAATGTCAAAAACAGTCTATAAGAACAATTAACGGTTTGAAAAAACGTAGTCCTGCGAGAAAACACTTTAAAAAAGATAAAATAATGACAGTTATATCACTTTATATTTATAGTTGTTTATTAGAAGTACACGAGGATAGGGAAATACCGGAAAAAAGAATTTCACGCAATAATAAAAAAGGGCGAATCCTACCAATAAATAGATTAGCTAAATGTAAGAAGCAGGGGCTTTATACTAAAATACTGATGTATAATAAATTACCTAATAGTGTAATGGATCTCAATTTTATTACATTCAAACAAAAATTGAAGTATTTTTTTGAAAGCAATCCTTTTTATAAACTCAGCGAATATATGTCAATGCAGCTTGTAGAATCATCGTTCTTGTGTAACAAACAACCATTATAAAATATTAATAATAACTAAACAAAGCAATTTTAATGTAAATATTTGTCATGAGAACTATTAAACTAAGAACTAATATTAAGTAATCTTTAAGAGATTTGTAAGTTAAATTTTTTAAGTAATTATTCATTCAAATGTAATAAGACTTGCCTGTAACGAACGTTATTTAAAGGTCAATAAATATTACTTTACTTTACTTTACTTTACTTTACTATTATAATGTCCTATTCTAGGGTATCGATATATCAAATTTAGATTTAAAAAAACTTTCCAATTGTTTTACATGAAAAAGTAACGACAGTGTATGTACAGTCGCTTAGGCATTTATAATACTTGTGTATGAAATAAATCATTCATTTATTCGTTCAAATTGAAGTGTAAAACAACTTCAATTATTTTACATGAAGAAGTAACCACAGTGTATGCACAGTCGCTTAGGCATTTATAATACTTGTACAGCAAAGTTATCCACCAAGTCTTAGTGCGGGCAAAATTAATCACTTAAAAAAATATTTTTCATGTAGGGCATCTAATGAGAAACTCGTGGGCCGTATAATTCAGCTGTTCCTTTGTCAAAATGTGTCAGACTGACAGAGACAGTGAATTTCCAGTTTTGATGATAACAATTTATTTACCCACTGAATAAGTTGAGAGTTCCAGTGTAGATAGATTCGGGGGTGAATCCCCTCAGGTTCTGCTGCAGCGTGGGTCTGATGATGAGATATCCGTCACTAGTAGCAACGGTTGGTTGCTCTGGCACTCGCTGGTAAGTTATGAATGGATGCTCCTGAAAATTAATATGCAATGTTATTGATTCAATTAGCATTCTGAATGAAAATGTTTCAGACATTTGGTCGCAAGTCAATGATGTTTTATATGGAACAGCTAATATTAATTAAATTATGTAATTAAAGAATAGTTCATTGAAATTTAACATTATTTCTGAGTATTTCAGTTACGATACAGCTTTGTACAAACCCATAGCGTCCCATTGCACGGATGTCCCCTATACAGGGGAGTAAACCGATTTTCTATTAACCATAATTCTTATAGGCAGAGTGAAAAGCACTGATGTGCAAGCCTAAGCCCAGCTCATGCCCTTTTGCTTGTGAGATAACATTTTTACCGACTTGGCTATCACTAACTTATGATATGTCTTACTGGATGTGAAACAGGGTGGTACTGCTCCACCCGCCACACATCCTCTCTCAGGTTATCAAAGTTATCCTCGAACAGAGTTTGTCCACCGCAGGCTCTACCTCCAAAGACCGTGGTGACAGTCGGTCTGCAATCGTCTTGTACTACATTCGTACTCAGCGGCAGCTCAACTGGTCTGGCAGAATCTTCCAGCTCTGTAAATCATGAATGCACGTGTCACTGAAATAAATAAATGTTGTGTTTGAGAATTATGAATTGGAGTCGAATAAGTTCAAATTATAGACTTTTGATGAGGTATGAAATTATTAATTCATCATGGTGCCATAAAAATATGGAGTGAGTGAAAGTTAGGATCGTGGGCTGTAGGTGGGTAACTCGGAGGAGGTGGGCTGACGATATGAAAAAGACCGCGAAAGAAAAATGGATTCTGATAAAACTTGCACGTAGATGATTGCTGCGTAGTAAATAAAAGGGCGTTTAAATGCCACTGTTTATTTTAACGTATTTATTTACCTTTTACGAAGTATTAGAATGTTTTTAATGAAATTGTTATAGCCGTAACCTGGTGAAATAGGAGTTAATTTATATATACAACGTGTAACAGAAAGGTGTAATACTTAAAGATGTTAGTCTACCCATCAAGGTGAACTCATTGTAGAAGAAAATTTTGCAAAATCTCTCGTGGTTCTCCATACAAATATTGGTCACGTGATCGGTCAAGTTGTATGCAGGATGCAATATTTTTTTCTCGAATTTTGCAAAATTTTGTTTCATAATATGTTTACTTTGATGAGTAGACTAACACCGTTAAGTATTGTTATACCTTTCTGTTACACGTATATAGATGTAGGAATGGTACACACACTTACCAGTGACAATGTACGTTAAATTATCAGCCAAGTATCCCTGGCTGTCAACAGAAACGAAGACATGATACTTGATGACGTCTCCAACCTTCAAAGCCAGGGTCATGTCTTCTACAACCCACCGGCCATTGGTCGCTGAGGTCACCTCACCGTGGATACTACCAACGTCTGATCCACCGATTTCCTGGTTGATGTTACCGTCGAACGCAAAAAGAGTAATCCTAGGAGAATCTGTAACACGTAATAAAAATGTGTTTAATAGTAATAAGCGAAATGTTTTAGGGTTCAAAATTTTGAAAGTGATATCATCCATTGCCTTTGCTTAGTTACGACATGCCAGTTAGAATAGATTCCAAACACTTTTAACTAATGAACTTATGTTTATTTCTGATTGGGAAATCTACGTGTCTCTTAAACCAAATCAGTTGAACAGACTGAGCAGGTATTGACATACATGTTTATCAAAACGCCAATGATATGATAGTTATAAGTAGGTAATCAACAAAGAGCCTGAACCATATAATTTAGAATCGTGAAACTTCGTGAATATTGTAGAGATTGATTGATTGCGGTTTTTGACAACTTGGATAGTTATTTATATGCAAAGTCTTTAGAATAACTAGGTACTAGTGTAGTTCTAAATGGACTAATTTTCCAGGCCGCACTTTTTCTTGTTTTGTTTTTTATCATTTTTCTAAGATAGCACGTAACACTGTTTATTATTGTCACTCATCATAATTCATTGCGCTCGTTTTGAGGTCAGAAAGCTATCAGCCAAATGATAAAATTGCTTATGTTTGCGCTATTTTGATTCACTTCTCCGAATTATCGTAACAAAGAACAGGGAAAGACCCGCATTTTCCTGATGTCACAGTTTAAATCATAGTAGCGAATACTAATATGCAAAGGTCATTAACACATTGGTCTGAGTTACTGTGATTTACTTATGCAATGTGCATTAAAGAGTATATATGATTCGTAACATTCTACAAGGGTCGTAGCCCGCAATAGCCCTGGATACTCAGAGTTTTAAGTAGTTATCACAGCTTGTACTTAATCAAATATTTGTGAGGGCTTTGACTAACCGGACTAAGGGATAGATATAAGATTTTTAAGTCTTATATAGTAAGTAAGCTTTGAATGCTTCAAATAAACTTTAATAGTCCATAAAAGTTTAACTTAACGGGTTATATTGTTATATACGGAGATAGGCAGGTAATTATTGGACCGACTTATGACTTGAATGTAATATTTTGACTGACTGAAATATAAAAATAGAAAAGAAATCGCTATTTAGGCATAATTGCGAATAGTAAATACTCAAGTTTCATATATGATTTTTAGTAATTAACTGGACTTCAGTTTCTTAGTCGGTACCATATCTATAGATTTTCCTGGCACGCACCGATATTTTTTTTGCAAGCAAACTAATTGACGATTCTTGAACAATCAAACTTTAGCTTATCATACAACGTTTTGGTCTTAAAATACCAATAAAGAATTGCGAGTCACTCACCCTCTATAGAAGCTCTGAATCCTTTAGGTTTTAACGCTTGAATTCTCACATGGGGAACTTTGTATAGTGTTTGTTGACCACATACGAAGTGTGCGAGTAACAGTAATATGTGGAGAGACAAGACACGTCCGACCGGCTTGAAGGCCATTTTGATACTGACTGGTTTTGAGAAAACAAAGATGATGACAGGAATGTACTGTTAGTCGCACTAATGTCTGGGTAAGTAGTTTATACTCAGTTTACGTTATTGGAATGACTATTCATAATTTAGGAGAGTTTGTGAATAATATATTTATATTTATCAACATTGTAAATCTTACTGTCAGAGCGAGATAAGCTTTAGAAGTCTGCAAGGGCCTTATAGCAAGCTAGTTTCGGCACTGCAGCCTTTATTGATAAAATAACAAGAGGTGGAAATGACTTCATAACTCCATAGACCACTGTATCTATAGTATGCCTAATTCTGCAATAGACAGTAAGTCGCAGGCCCAGTTCGCAGCGTTGGTTGAACCTGAACTTTGAAGCATTTCTTCTGTGACTTTGATAAGCTATAATGTAGATAATATGATATATTAATAGACAGGTCAGGAAATTTACAATAATAGTCAATTGTGATCGAGAAATGATGACGAGCGAAGCTTCTATGCTTCCATAATCAACATTTAGAAAAAAAACTGTATGACGTCACTCGTCTCTCTTTATAGATCTGAGATTGTCTGTCTGTATTTTAGTCTGGATGAGGGTACGAGCTTACAGCTCATGGTTTCCAACGCAATCTTGATGAATCTTGGTACCTGCCTACTCTACAACAAGTTTTTAGAATGAAACGGTTCGGAAAACAAGAGGAGTGGAATGTTAGATATCACCTGTATTTTTATAACGTGGAATTTCTGTTAATGTAAATTTATTCGTCTATCATTAGGTACAGTTATATTATGTTTAACACGTCAGCCAAAAATAGATTAAGTAATAAGGTTATATTTATACGGTCTTATTAATAAACGCGTTTTAACTTTTAACATCTTTTGTCTTGTTTTGACGCGTGACTTTCTCCATGGGAGAAAAACAAGAGAAAAGACGTTTAAAGTTAAGACGCGTTTATTAAAAAGACCGATAATCTAGACATTTTAAAGTTACCAACTCCATCCAATTCTAATGATATCAATATCATTGCTAACCGCTAATCGTAGAAGTCAAGGGTTATCTAATTATAATTTTATTGTTTGTTTCTATCCAATGATGCGTATTGAAAAAGTACTTATACATCGGGATTGTGTTATTACCCGTATCAGACGATGATTCACAAGCAATAAACATATTTATAGGAATATCCGAAGTAAGGCTATGATTAATATTAATTATAGGTACAATTAGCTAGCATTTAAGCTGATTTTAAAGTTATTTTTTTATTACCTTGTTATTTGTATTCGTATAAAATTCCGATTGGATTTTAGAAATAAAATCTCAAGGCAATGGGAATCCTGTAAACGAAACTCCTTTAAATAAATAAGGTTATATTTTATTTTGATATAAAATGTAATGACGACGATAGAGTAAAAAACAAAATGATTTCGCATAACGTTTATTACAAAAGTATTAAAATACCACGAATTGAGATCTTCAATACAGTCGAGGAGATAATGTACCTGAAAATGAAATAATAAAGATTAGTGCATGTTGGTACTCGCAAACATCAGTCGTATCTTGTAAAGGTATAGCAATGAAAGAAGTGAATCATATAAAGCAAACTTGGTTTTGACATTCCGCCGCTTCAACTCTAACAAAACGAAGCCAAATTGCTTAGACTTTCTTTATCTAATTCATCGCTCATTGAAAGACATATATTGTTGAAGTTTCTAATTCATCTCTTCATTGGCTTATTTATTGCCCGATAGCAACGAGAATGTCTATAATCTAGGTCTTATCAGGTCTCGAGTGAATTGATTTAACCTAGGCTAACGTTATACGTCTCGGGCCGCATCATCGCTTTACAAGGAAGGTATCAAGCGTTTTTATGATGTATTAAAATTTCTCACAGATGCCTACACCGATATCAAAAAAATTTTTTTTTGATGGCAAGTGTTCTTCAGTACTTTCCAACTTGGCGTCATATAGATGATATCAGAATCAATCTTTTAGTTCTTGAGTTATCAAATATGTGTTTTTAATTATTGCGAACTACATTTATGACGTTTAGTTTTGTAACGTAAGTCTTACTTGCTAATTTAAAAAAAATGATACTTTATGTGTGTCGGCAATAAAGTGTTCATTTGGTTCATGGTTGCTTGGTAAGTAAGCCGCCAGATCTTTAGTTTATATGGTATCTTTTCTTTTATGTAAAAAACTGATTAATTTTATTAGCTTTAGTAACTCGCAATGTATTATTACAGAAATATATCTACATTTTTTAATTTTTCTATCTACCTTCTCAAAGTGCGTAGACTCTGACGTAGTCGACCTGTAGAGCGCTGGTATCATCATACCAGGTGGAGTACCACTGCTCCCGAGCGCTCCAGAAGTTCAGCATAGCCTTGGTGGCCTTATTACTCCACGGCTTGTTGGGCGTGTCGGGGAACTCATGGACACCTCCCACTGACAGGCCCAGGGAGATGTAGAACTGAGGGAGGAAGAAGATAGGCAAACTTTTTTAAAGCATATTTCAAATACATAAACAATATATGAGCAGATGTGGTCAAATCAAATCAAATCAAAATGAAAATATTTTTTATTACATGGATACACATCAATGATACATATGTATATAAGAGATTTCATAAATTTTACACAAGATAAAATGTGATAACAATACGTGATCCACAGGACCTACACTAAGCACTGAGCTTGTATCGTAGGCCTGTTTCCCTTCGAAGGATTAAAAAAACATTGCAGAATATTACACTAACAAATAATGAATTAATACATTATAATAATATATAATAATTAAAAATTCAAATAAACCAAACAATGTTAAATTAGTTAAGTTACTTATGTGAAAATGATTAAGTATGCTTTTGTTTGCGTATGGATCTGTGTGAGGGTGTATGTGGGTGCGTACGTGCGTGCGTGCGTGCGTGCGTGCGTGCGTGCGTGTGTATGTGTGTGTGTGTAAGTGTGTGTGGATGAGGTTGTGTGCAACTGTGTGTCTATACGTCATGGTAATATTTATGAGATAAATTATATTGTGTACTCATTTCTTGATCTTAATTTTAATTTCAAATTTTTTTTCTGTATCACCGTAATCCAACTTGGCTAACCAATTGATCACAGATCGTTTGACCTCAGAGCCATTCAGTGCGAGTGTATATTTTTATTTGTCTTGTGGTATAAATATGGACCAAGGAACATTTTGTTTCGTTGAGTAGATCTGGTTCTACAATGAGGTTCAGAGTGTACTTTTTTTTCTTCTACCTTCGCGTGCTACATATTTTCTTCGGTCAGGTACCCGAAGTCAGATCGGTTAGTTAGGTTGATCAGGTCAGATCAATTTAACTAACTAATATCTTCTGCTCATTTATTGTTATTGTTGATCGATTAAGTTTTGGTGTCCGTGGTTAGATCGTGAGAAATCCGTAGTTAGATTGATCCGAATTGTTCCCTATTCAGAATATTTCAGTTATCGCCTGATAACAAATGAACGTCGTGGAAACAAATGAACATCGCGAAAATAAATGAACATCGTAGAAACAATTTAAAATCGAAGAATAGAAAATCGCACAAACAAATGAAAGACCACGGCCACAAAAGAATGTCCGTAGTCAAATCAATCTAACTAACCAATCTAATCACGGATCTCAGCTGTTACCAGCGGCTTCATCTGCGTGGAATAAATGTATTTAATGAAATATGCATTTATGATACATATTATCAACATTTTTAAACCTTTGTTTTGAAGCAAAGGTTTGATTTGTTTTGAGTGTTTGATATAAAAACGAACCATTTCATCGAATGGAGCCATAACAGTTCCTTTCAGCCACCGGGAAGCAGCCATCACGTTATTTTCGGCAGCACTTTTATAAAACCCTTCCCCAGCTTCAATATTTCCATAGTTTTCGCCGTCCATGAATAGCGAAATTCCGTCTGTAAGCAATGAAAACTAAAATCAACAACTGCAAAACAATAACTATAATTTGTGTTGTATCTTGTATTTTTATGTGCCTACTTAATATTTTTTTGGTGTTGAGATTAAAATGTATAATGTAGTATTACCAGGTCTCCATTCAAGACTGTAGTTATGGAATTCCTTACTCCAAAGATCTTGACCAATCTTCTCTTTAAGATGAGCAGTTCTGAAAACATTTACATTTTTTAAGTAGGTACGAGCTAGGTACGAGCATAGTTGCAACCCAGACTGGCTGATGTATATATATATATATATATATATATATATATATATATATGAGTATATGTATATATTACATACAGACATCTTAAAAACATCGATCAAACAACTGCCCGGGCCGGTAATTGAACCCACAATCGCCTACTATCGAAGCAAACATGCTAACCATTCGGCTACGGTGGTCGTCTTCATGAGATGGGAGGATTACCTGTATGGCTCCTGTTCGTACATGATGGGACCAGCATAGAGTTTTTTAGCATACTCCACATTTCCTTTGACGCAGGCGACGCGGAGCAGACCTGATGCGTAGTTGTTGACCCCGTACACATGATTGCGAGGCTCCAGCTGGATTTCTTTAATAAAGAAAAACACAAATGCTTTTGATTAGACAGGCAATGTTTTCATTTTTTGTAAAATTAAAATTAGTTGAATTTGAAAGAATTTTAAATTTAAACGAAAAAAATAATCTGGGCATCCGTGTCGCTGAGAAATCAGATCATGACTGTGGTTTCTGGCAGAAAAGCAAGAAACAAATGTAAAACGGACTTAAACAGGTAAATTGATTTTTTGCTTTTGAATTATGAACCAAACTATTGAAACAATTTTGATGAAAATTATATAGAACCAATTTGGAAAGTACCATATTATTTCAAACAAAATAAGATATAAGTCATTCCAAGTTTTCTTAGAAATGGGAAGTTTAAATAAAATAAATTATTCCGGCAAATTAGGAACCCTGTACTTTTTGAAGTTGGTTAACAAGAAAGTGATAATGATGAAAGTGATTGTGATAATAAATGAGACGAGTGCATCTTTGGGAATTTCATGCGTCAAGCCAAAAGATGAATGATTAAGTACAAGATTTCCTATATTTTTGTTACCAGGTATGAGCCAGTCGCCTTGCGGCATCTTCGCCCTGACTTCAATTCTGCCGTATTTGAAAGAGAACTTGTTCTTGGTGGTGACCTTGGAGGTGATGATAGGAGGTAGAATCTGAGGGCCGGAAGCTTCCCGGGAGCAATCCATAGTGCCGACGACGCCTGTACATCTGGTGATGAAGAAATGGAACGTTTTACTGAATCAGGAAATTGGAAAGAAATCTTAACAAATAAGAATTTAATAATATTTTGATTGCTGGACATTTTATTTTAATAAATAACTTAAGTAAATATCTTACATTTAGTTTTAATATGTTAGTAATTTAATCTATATAAGATATACTATTCAATTGTAACTAAAACTATACAAAGTTATAAACTATATGTACAAAAGCAATATCCAAAAATGAAATATTTTGATTAATTATTAACGGAGTGTTTCTATACAATTTTACTAAGTTTGTTTTATTGATTTTGATTTAAAAACCAATTAGTTTTTAATACCAATGTTAGTAAAATCGATATGGGACCACCTTGAAAACTTTTCCAATACAAACAAAATTTTCTAAATCAGCCCAGACATCCCTGCAAAATCGGTTAAAATACATAGAAAAATCCAATAAATTAGCTTTGGTTTTAGCTCGATAAAAAAATTACTAGTACTTTCCTCATGTACCTGCCGAACCATTTTGGCGAATGTTTTTTTGTAAGCTTAGATTTTCTTAGTAACTTCACCTGGCTGTTAAGTCCAATGACTGCCTCACGAAGTTATCACCATACTTGGATTCGAGAGTAATTGCTTCGATCTTAAGTATACCATCCCTGACGCGAAGGTTCCGGTCATTCAAGAATATATTGAATGGATAGTCCTAAAAAACAAAGAAAAGTATAAAGAGGAAGACTACTAGAAAAAATAATTCGATACGATGTTCATTTTCTTATTATTTCAGCCTCTATTGTACTATGAGTGGGAAAATGGCTCTTTCCTCTCCTACAATTCCCTCGGTCTATTGCATGACACATTTTACGCCAGTCCTTGGCAAATTCGTTAGTCTTTTCTCCAACGATTCGGAAGGCTGACTAACTGGTTATACAATTTTAGTTCCGAGAAATTTGATATTAAAATTTAATTTATCATATAACAAAACATCCATGGTGATAGAACGTAATAAAAAAACTTATAAATTATTATTACTAGGTACACAACGCAAAATTAAATTAAATAGCAATAAATAAAGGCTCCGGAAGCAAAGGCACTCCGCCGTGCGAACTCACAAATGAGACAAGGTTCTTATTTGATCATCAGATCAATATGCAGTGCCTCAATACCGGTGTGCGCCGGTCTTATAAGATAAGGAAACGTATTACAAGAGCAAGGACAAACGGTTTTGTATATTTTGATCAAAACTTACGGGTTCTCCAGGAAACTTAATTTCAGGCGCCCAGATCTTGCCTTTTTGTATTCCAGAGTTGAAGTTATCTTCAAACAGTAGCTGTCCTTTGCAGACAAAACCCGGCACTGAGACCTTGGACTGGGATAGTTCGCAAGGGAACCCTTCAGTTGGTTGGATGTACTGAGGAGGACGGCTGGTGGTTGAGGTTCCTTCATTAGAGGAGATGCCTCCGGAAGAGATGCCGGTGGAAGCATCCACTGGGCTGCCGGATTCATCAACGTAGCCTGAAGAAAATGCTCGTGTCAGAATAGAACGTACCTAGATATTATGGTTGAAAGTACAGAACCTTCTAACAGAGTATACGAGTATGTTTGTGTTACATAAGCTTAGACTTAAGCATTATTGTACATCCATATATTGCAATAAACCATATGAATATTTAAAGACTAATAATTGACTGTCTATAGAGGGTCGATTGGATGTGACGAATGTTTTATCCATACAAGTTACTACGCAGTAAAAATAAGCAAAACAAAAAAAAAAGAAAGACAAACAGAAACAGAAGACACAATGTCAATTTAACCTAGTTGTAGGATTGGGGTTACCCCCTTTTAGAAACACATCATAATTTAACTAATAACAGATAGAAAAAATAGATCAATTATATACCTTCCACAGTCCATTCTCCATTATCCTGCCTGTACCCCAGCCCATTCTTGATCACATACGTCCAGAAGTAGATTTTATCTCCTACATTCAGTTGGGCTGCTCTATCCCTGAAGGTCCACCGTCCACCGACCTGCTTGGTAATGTCTCTAGACCAATGACCAGCTTCCAGACCTTCCATCTCCTCGTTAAGCTTCCCGTGGAACGCAAATAGTGAGAACCCATCGTCTGTAATTTTGGATGGATATGAAAAAAGTTAAGGAGAGTTTTTGGATTGAGGTTAGGTAGTGATGCCGATGATATGAGTATTTATTAGAGTCACTAACTTATTGAACACATTATTTTAACACTGATGGAAAATCTTTATCATTAGACGTTTTTTTTTGTTGGAGAAGAAAGATATTTATTTAGTGTAGTGTTTATAATGCAGTCGTAATAGTTCGGCTTATACGGGACTATAGTTAAGCTACGTCGGCTATGTAATTACTTATAGCTAAACTACGGCGGTTATTTAAGCTGATTCTTCATGGGCAGAACTATTAAGTACTTCTTATATATTTTGGCGTATGTTAATGTTTGCTATGTATTTTATGAAGTAACCAGCAAAAAGTCAAAAAGATCTCATTTGGAGCCAAAATTGTTTGCAAAATACTTGGTATTACTTATAGTACCTACCAGTAATACGGTTGGAGCATTTGGATTAGTATTGGTCAGGTAATCCATCTGAAGTCTTTAGTTAAACTTTGAACTTTTTTTAACAAAGCCTTAATAAAGCTTAATAAAATTACCCGTTAAAATATAGCTAGATCTTCATTCTATTTCAAACTTAGCAATATTTTTCTCTTCATAGAAAAAAAAAATGATATCAGGTTTTTTTTTATTAACAATTAATTGGACGAAATTGCTAACGACGTTGTTGCTACATGGAAATCGAACAACATGATAGATGAAGAAGAACAGGTTTTTGTCATATTGTCTGACGTCATTTATAAATTAACAGTATTTGATAAAATCTAAGAATCAATTGAAGAATAAATAATTGTTACGCTCATTTAATAGTGAGTATATCTAAAGCATTCATCGATGTTTTAATTATTTTTTTACATTTTGTAACCTTTACAGCAGAATTCAAAACAGCGGTAACAACAAGATTATTTACGTTCTCACAAATTTCCATAAAATCGTCCCAAAACTCAGACTGAGTTTACAATACTCTACAGTTACTAACTGTACACAAAATAAAGGTTCAATGAACTCTTAACATAATCTCACCTGGTATTGAAACCCTCAGTCCTTTTGGATAAATAGCTTCTAATCTAGCCGCTGGCACTTCGTAACTACACACGAAATTAATAAAACATCCTAGAATACATAATAAAGAACGTAACCTAGGCATCTTCACTATTAGAAATATGCATATCACTGTCTAACACTTTAATAAAGAAAGAGATATAAAATTATTTTTATTTGTAAAGTTGTTATAAGTCCGGTTTGTATGATTTGCGGTAAAATACTGGCTAGGAGGTTCTTTACTTTGCCCGATCTTGGACTATAGCTAAATAACGATTGCCTTGTGTGTTTAGAGATCTGCGTATTGAGAAGGAAAACAGAAGTGGTAAGTCACGATTGTTTATTCCAGTTTATAAGCATTAACTTATGAGAATTCTTCGTAAATTAAAATCATGTAGTAAGGAAAAACTATGTTCTATATATTAATACATGCAGCGAATAAACTTATATTATTTCCTGTAATATTTATCTTTGTAGTTTAGCTAGTGGCGACATCATGAGGTTATTAAACGTTTTTATAAAAAAATATTTAAAAGCAGCCTAAGATGTTACACGAAGAACCTAGAAGTCATATATTTTACAACTTATATAGATTGAATCATTTTACGGATGGAAAATTCTCAGATTATAACTATCGAGAAATAAAAAGGCGGTAGAAAGTTCCATTATTTGCCAAATAGCAGAATAAAAGTTGATGCAAAGCGTTTTATATTAGTCTGCGGAATCTCTAGAATGTCATGTAGTGTAAACTGATCCAATAAACGTACAAGCCAGAGAAGGATTCATACGGTCCATGATAGGTAAGTATAATTAAGTACTTTTGTACACATATGGCCAACATTTTATAAATAAAGTTTTTGTTAAATCTGGTTATATCATAAAGTTTAATCAATCAAGCTGTATTTTATTTATTATCTTCCATCGATCTCTTGTATTCGCTTATTCTCTTTACATTTATTTTCTTCTCGTAGCGGTCTTGACAGGCCTTGTGTGATCAGCAGTGCAGAGAAGTGGGCGTAAATGCACCTATTTGTATATCCAACTCAGATAGGCATTTGAAAACAAGTTAGCACGACCACGGATGTCCCACTGCGACTATGTAGCCCTAGATGTAGTATGCTTAGTCTGGAATACACTAGCTCTCAAGGAAGGCTGTCAGAACACACGGTCAGGTGCTTGGAACCTCTCGTGTGATTTCTTTTGTAATCTCGATGATCATAATGTTGCAACCTGTTTCTTACACAAGCTTGACTAGTTGCTTTTTAGTTTCTTAAAAGTATTTGATTACCTAGGTATTTCTTTGAATTATTACTTCAAGGTTTTGTTGAAAATTAGGTACTTAACTTTAGATTGACTTTGCGTTAGCCGACCGACCGCTTAGTCTTCCAATCCAATAATCTTCATAATTATGTTAATCCGATTAGGAAATCTGAGGGATTTTCGAGCACCACGCTTTAATCCTATTGTTAAATACTACTTTTGAATAATAAATACCTCCTCAACTGTTTTATGACGTTACCTTCCGTTAAATTACTAATCTACGGAACCCTTATCTTTCTAATCGGTATCATCATTGGCTTCACTTTTTTGCTAGTATTTGCCGATCTGCGTCGGCGTTTCAACGAATTTCCTTATATTATTTTTGTGGTTAAACAAAAGTATGGTCATAGTTTGACCTCGCCATCATAAGGATTATGTATATATTTACGTGGACTTTAATTTGAATAGTATGCTACTTTGAAGTCTGTTTGTTATTTTTCTGTAGGAAAAAACTCTAGGATTTCGAATTTGACGGGAAAGAACCATCGTTTATGTATGTTTAGGAACTTCGTATCGTTTGCTCCCTAATATTACTGCTTCAGATTGGTATAGCATGATTCGATAATATGGTGCATCTGTGACTTCTAATGCCATAGTCAAACACAAACTGACTTCAAAAAAGGAGGAATTTTCAATTCGTCAGAATCTTTATTTTTTAAGTAGGTACTTATATATTTTATTTTAGTACGTTTAGGGAAACTTACAGCTAACAGGTTAACAGTTAAATTAATTTTGTATGTTCAGAAAGCCAATTACAAATTTCCGCTGATAGATAAATATTATAAATAACTAAACTAAAATATCCATAGGCTCCGAACAACACTTAAATTTCAAAGAAAGCGTTACTTACCTACTTAAGATACGCTTGTTTCCTAATTCCCTCGAGACGTCGGGACTAATTTGAAAGTGTATTTTATTATACCAAAATTGATCTAGTAGTATGATTATAATTCAAAATAACTAAAAAATACTAGTCGATTGGAGTCTGTTTTGGACTTTTTTATAAGTTTTACTTATACAAATGCGTTTATATCATACAAAACTGAGGTAAGCCTTTTTTATTGGCTTTCTGTGTTTGACAGCAACTCGTCTGTTATCAAGCTAATGGACTAAAATGTAGTATGCTAGAGTGCGAGTCCGTGGTACCTCTACCATATACCAGTGGCATCTTGAAGTATCTCAACTAGTCCAAATGTACTTGTAGAATAGTTACGGTGGAATTAAAAACAATATAAATGTTGTTGCAAGGCTCTCAGAAAATATATGCGATCAAAAACAGACTAGCCACTTTTCTATGATGCTAGAGGCATGGACAAGATAAAAAAATAAGAAAGACATTAATATAAGACGTTTAATTGCAATTAAAAGCGTATTAAAACTAACATGTGTGACATCTATCTAATAAATAATCTCAAAATTCAGTCACAGTTTTGTCTCGATCACATTCAGTATAATTTTATTAGTGTTTCGTCAATAGTTGTCAAATATTCATTTATTGTTATACATACATATTCTTATACTAAAAATACAATATTAGTAATGAGAGTAAATCAAAATACTGCAATCATATTCACAAATACAGTGGCAGGATATTACAGAAAGATTTCAGTGCAGTCTTTTTTACTTCATCTACCGAACTATTAAAAACATGAACTTTTTGTACACATTTACAATGCAAAGACCCTGACGTAATCAACTTTCAAGTTAGCGTTGTACCAGCTAGGGTACCACTTGTCCCGTGAGTTCCAGAAATTGAGGACACCTTTAGGGCTGCGGTTTTTCCAAGGTTTGTCCGCGCTGTCGGCGAAGTCATGTATACCACCGACACGAAGACCGAGGGAGACGTAAAACTAAAAAACAATAAATTCAATTATCATTAAACACAATATCTATAGACGCAGTATGTGCGTTCTGTTCTGGTGCGGCGCTACTTCACGCAGCAACAGAACAGAACAGTTGTTCGCCTTGTATAAAGCACAAGTTCGATCGTGTATAGTAAAGTAGGTACTGCTGCCTCTTTGGGATGGTTTAGCTAAATACCAACTCGAAGCGACGGAGTTTGTCGAAACATTTGCTAATCATGGGCATCGATGCAATTACTAAGTCAAATTCCAAAACCTTTAACATAGCCTCAAAGTGGCAAACTTAGATTTTTTTCGCATATATTTCGGGGAGTGTGCCTTGTGACACAAAACAATTTCCCCCTATCCCCATTCTCAATTCGCGTGCAATAGCAAGTATTTTTTCTTAAATTCTGAGTTAGTCCGTTAGTGACAGTTTGTTTTTTATAATGAGCATGGTGACGTCTTTTTGGTTTAATCGCTTTTGAGAAATAGATAGCAGTTTTAAAAATTGTATACCATTTGATCAAGCGGTGCCATCACGTCCCCCTTGAGCCAGGCCGTGGCGTGCGGGACGGCATGCTCCCTCGCACTCGAGTAGAACCCTTCCCCAGGATTCACAGTGCCGTAGTGATCGCCATCCACGAACATTTGAAGACCATCTAAAATAAAGTGGCGGGTAGGATTCAAACCTAGATCAAGGTAAAAAGCTTAACTATTCGCCACCAACGCAATTTTGTCAGCGCCACTAACGCAATCCTGTCAGCCGTGAAATCTGACGAGTGTCCTCCTTGATACCTCTACAGCAAGATTTTAAACTTGCAATAAAATAAATATTAAAACAATAGATCTACTGTGGTATTTTAATTATGTAGGAGTACTTTATTTTGACCCATTGCGAAGTTCTTGATCAGAGCACAAAAAAATATTAAAATAATAGTATATAACTGACCTGGTTTCCAAATCAAGGTGTAATTGTGATAATTGCGGTTCCAGTTCTCAATTCCAATCTTTTCCTTTAAGTGTAACGATCTGTAAGGTTCCGCATCAGAGAGTACGGTCCCTCCGTACAGTTTCTTAGCAAACATGTCATTTCCTTTGGCGAAAGCTACTCTTATGAGGCCCGATTCATACCGTTGAGATCCGTACACGCTGGCCAGAGGTTCCAAGTTTAATTCTGGAATTTAAAAAAATTTTAAACATTAAAGTCCCTCTGGTTAGTGTCTTAAAGCAACAAATTACTCTATCCCACTTACAAGAATTAACGGTTAGTTCCACGGACTTTTACAAAACGCTTTCTAAAAGTACGAAAAATTGTGGAACTCATAACTGGCTTCTCTTTTTCACGATAACTATAGTCTGTTTTTTTAAAGTCGCGAGTAAATCGGTTATTATTTGGGAAACCACATCTTAGACCGCATCGTCACTTTTCATAAACACAACCCAATATTCTATTTAAAAAAGGAGCAATTATTATATAGACAACTGTAACGGCATTTTTTTTTAGTTAATAATGATTACTTAAGTACCTGGTAGTAGCCACGACCCAGCCGGCAATTTAGCTCTGATCTCAATCTTGCCGTATTTGAACGCAAACTTGTGTTTTGTAGAAATTTTTCCCGTCATAACAGGGGGAAGGATAGCAGCACCGTTTGCTTTACGGACACATTCTGTTGTATCTATTTTGCCCGTACATCTGAAATTATGTGGAATCATTTATATAAATGAAATATTATCCCTAGCTAATAATATGGATTGTCAAATATCTGTAAACTACTCGAAGGTCTTAAAAGCGATGTTACGTCAAGACTAAACAATCAATTAGATATAATATTAACAGAATATCAAACGTTGCTAAAACTTTCTAATTCTATATATTTAACGTTAGTGGCTTATTCCTGGTATGCTGCACAACCTCTTAAATCAAATGATAATGGCTTAAAACTATTGATAGGCTTATTGCTTGATTTACTAAGAAAACAAAGGTTTACTTTAAGTCGCTTCAAGAGATTAGGTACAATAAATTAAGTCTTACGATTGAATTACTAACCTGTTGCTAAGATCTAAATCACCCATTAGCACAAATCCTTCACTGTTCATTGTATCGGTGAGAACAGGTGAGACGACTAGAGAACCGTCTTCGAGCTTCAAAGTGTTGTCTGACACATACACGTTGAATGGATAATCCTAAAATGTGCCAATATTATGATTAATAAAAAAATCCAAACACAGTACAAATAGAGAGAAACATTCAAAAATATTTCAGTACTAAATGCTTTGTAGAATTACACACATTTTACCAGCATTTTGTCCGTAAGCATGTAAACATTTTACAGCAAACATTTTTAATTTGATTAGGAGATAATAAGGTCAGTTAGTCACGCCAATTCGGCCAGCCACAATGACTAAACTAAAAGGTCCTAAAATTATATCCATCATTTTCTCACTTTCGGAAACAAAAAGAGAGGAGACAATTTAAGAACTGTCAAATTAGATTAGTTTTTTAAGTTTTGCCTGACCAAATCGGGGTCATTGTCATCAAAGTTAGTTAAAGCTGGTACTATTACGGCTAACAAACATGATTTCTACACTTGTTTCTAATTTAGATTTTATAATAGAATCCGTAACTATTTCAAAAACTTTTAAAGTACTTATCATATTAGTAGCTATGCTATCAAAACGCCCTGATAGAATCTTCCAGAAAAGTTTTGGTGATTTTTAATGATTAGTAGTATTAAGTCGATATTGTCGACGTAGTGTCTGACTCCGGCGACCTGGCTTATAATCAGCTGGCATGTGCCCGTAAATTCCACAAAAATAAGTTTTTTTTGAATACCTGGTTTCTCGTAGCACAGTATGCCTTTGCTGAATTATAATTTAAGTTAAGAAATTATCAAAACTTACTGGTTCTTCAGGAAATTTGTTAGCCGCTTCCCAGTTCGTCAAATCTTTGAGATCTGCGTTTTCAAACTCTTCGCTGAATATTAGACTGCCTCTACACACTGGTCCTAACCCTTGGACTGCAGTTTGCGAAGCTTGGCATGAAGGTGCTTGAGTAGGCCGCTGAGTAGGAATGGTAGGGCGATTAGTGGGCTTAGTAGGTGATGAAGTTGGAGGTGCTGGGGTTCCAACGTCGACGGTTTGGCCTTCCTCGTTGACGAATTCTGGAAACAAGAGTAACATATGGAACGAAACTTCAAAGCTTTAAAAGCTAAGTGCGTTATCCATACACTAACTTTTAAGTCAAAATAACATAAATACAAAAAGAAAGATTTATCTAAAATAAATTGGTGGTCATTTTCGTTTTGTTAATTTGACTATATGTTTTCTCTTATTTGTGAAATGGAGTAACTGCATTAATCCAAATCACCAGCGTAATTTACATATAATCTAAAACTCTACACTTGTAATTGATTTATCGTAATTTTATAATTTTTGATTTTATAATATCTCTATGTATGTGAAGAATATGTAGAGAATATTATTTCCCAATTACCTTACCAGTAACAGTCCATTCCCCGTTGTCCTGTCTATATCCCAATCCGTCCTTGATGACATACGTCCAGAAATAAATTTTGTCTCCAAGTTTTAACTGTGCATTTCTATCTCTGAAGATCCACTTGCCCTCTTTAGCCTTGGTAATATCTCTAGCCCAGTGACCAGCTTCCAGACCTTCCATTTCTTCATTTAGTTTGCCGTGGAACGCAAACAGAGAAAAACCGTCATCTGTAATGAGGAAGATTTGAATTTTAGAACTTTTTAGACTTAGAATGATTTTATTATATTGGACACAACGGAAAATGTGGGATAAATAGTTTCAGTTGTTCCATTACGAGAAATTTTGACAGGACAGACCTTATAATGTTCAGTTCTATGGTTATTACCTATAAAAATTAAGCATATTATATGATTTAGTCAGTTAATAGCAAATTAATACAATTAATTAATCTTTTGGAATACCTAATGCTTTTATTGTATAAACATAACTGACTAGAAGTCTAACTTTAGATCTTAGCTAATTTTAATAAAATAATGATGTTTAAGTACGTAAGTATGGACATGCCAATAAACATCTCTACCTCTTTAGAATGAAAATAACTTTGCAAATACGCAAACGCATACCGTGACCAACAGCGACCGTGTCTTCAACTCTTCGGACATTAATTTCAAACCAGTTTTTATTCAGAAACAAGTTTGTATTTTGTTACAAGATATATATTGCGACTCCTGTTTGCCAATGAAGCATGACTGACGCTAAGATACTCTTGGTTCGTTGGCTTCAAGAGATTCTGTGTCATGGACCTTTCATCGTTGGATCTATGATATCAACTGAGGCTACCGATGACCGATTGATGATTTATTACTTGTAATAAATAGTATGTACTCATAATTATGAGATTTTATCTCTACAAAGTTATAATACACTTGTTTCTAATTTAAAATTAAAGAGAAGTTGTTCACGAGGCTCATTACGATACTATCCTAGGTGTTCTTATAAAAATTGATAGCCGAAAGCGTAACGTATCAACCAATAGCGTCACACTGCTAGGCTCGGGTCTCCCTTATGAAGGGGATGTAGCTCATATAGTCCACCACGCTAGCCAAATTGCCGGTTGGGAATTTCTCAGATACGCAGGTTTCTTCAAGATATTTTCCTTCACCGTACAAGCGTGTGGTATTAATTAAAAATGCATACATGCTATTGTAATTTTTCATACATCTAATTGGTCTTTGAATACTTTTGAAATTTATGATTAGCTATGCGTTATGCTGTAAGCCTCATCACTTCTTTAAATGCCAGTTGTGGTTCAAATTTCATATCACTTTGAACCACCTGATAAAGACTAGATATATATAAATAGGTAACTATAACAAGTTATTATGTTCTGCTCTCGGCTAACAAATAATAAAGTTAATGCAATACAGTTAGAATTTGAAGAAATAGACGTAATAAAAGTAACGGAATGGGTGTATCAATGAGCAAATCAAGTTTTTTGATAGCTACAACTTTGAAAATCCCTAATACACAGTATTCCTAATAAACTTTGAAAATTCCTAATAAACTACCTCATCAATTTTTTTTTACAACTTATAAAACTACCTGAGCCTTATATTTGATTACAATATAACTAAACGACATCATTTACACTATTAAGAAACAGAACAATTTTAATGTGTAAGAGTTGTGGTTTTATCACGTTAACAAGCTAGACCATCCGCATTTATAGTATTTACTTGTTTTTTCCTTGTTATATTATTATTAGTATCATGGTCTTTGTATTTGTAATTACCTCTTTAGCAACTAGGGTTTCCCAAGTTGTTATAATAATGAGTCATATATTAAAGATCATAATAAAATAGTAGGAGTATGAATGATTAGCTACTATATATATTTACGAATTCAACTAATTTTCGTGATTACCCATGTTTTATAAATAATATTATTAATTATTACATTAGTTATGATATTATCTTGGGTGGTGATCATTTATACTAAAATCATACTTTGAATTTTTAATTACAAAATTATCGAAATATTTAATTTTTTATGAGATGATAAAGAATAGTAGATTAAGTAAGTATAGAAATAGCAAAACAAGAAATATAATCTTTGTCTGATAAGTGAGATATTTTTCTAGCAATATTTTAAAACCGTTATGAGTTACTGCATTATTTGATGATGGGAAATTCCTCGATGATACGACAAGGAAAAGTCACAAGTTTTGAATTCACTACCAGTTATTTTGTTAAAATATTTTACGAAATTTGCATACGAGTATTATGACGTCACCATCTTACATAAATTGCAGAAATAATGCTGCAACTATAGAAAATATAAATCATTTAGAATTTGAAATAGAAAAACAATACATAAGGGATACAAATTTGCTCTAGATTGTACCTATAAAGATATATAACGTGTAACAGAAAGGTGTGACAATAATTAACGATATTGATCTACCCATCAAAGTAAACCCAGCGTGAATCAAATATTTCAAAATTAAAAAACACAATATAAGGTTCTATGTACAAAAATTGGTCACGTGATTAACCAAGTTGTATGGAATACGGTTTTATTTTTAAATTTTGTTCAATAGGTTCAGTTTAATGTGTAGACTAACACCTGTCTGTTACACGTTGTATAACATTATCTCGATTCTATTTTAAGTGCATTTTAATAAAAAGATTGTAATCGTCAATGACAAAGTCGGCGTATTTTTAGCTAGTTTTGTTGCTTTATTTTTAGTTAAGTGACACTTCTAAGTACTACATACGTACCTGTATATTTTACTTTATATTTTCTATATCTCTGTATAATTAGTAATGCTCAGTGTTCTTCAAGATGAAGCTGTTGTTGTTTAGTAAATAAATAACTAATAGACAGGTTCTTACCTTGGACAGTCACTCTCAGCCCTTTAGGATATATCGCTTCCAATTTAGCCTCCGGAACCTTGTAAGGAGCAGCTCTAGGTTGAGCGTAGCACGCGGCAATCAACAATAATAATCCAAGTCTCGTCATGACGTCCGCTCGGTGTCACGGTCTGGTGATGACTGGAGGTAAGTTTGGTTTGGCCGGTCAGCTGCGGTAGAGGTTGTAGAGGTGAAAAGCCTCTGGTAGTATGCCTGTGATGATTTTTATCGTATTAAAAATGAGGAGATTTTCTATTTGTTGTAGCGATGGTCGAGTATTTAGTGGAGTAAATTACAGTGCAAAATGTACGTGGTTCGATCCCACGAAACATGCAAAAAGAGCCTGAAAAATATCATGAGGAAATCATAGCATGGTGGTTTCCTATTGCTCGCCTGGCTAGCTACCACCCTCAAGTTGTAAAATCTATCGCCAAGCACCTAACGGTGTACTCCGGTAAAATTCCTTGAGAGCCAGTGTATTCCAGACTAGGCACGCTCCATCTAGAGCTACAGTAAAGCTGACTTCGATAGTCGTGCGAGTTTGTGGCCAAATACCTAGCTGTGTAGGATAAAAAAAAACTACTTTTTATGTACTCGTAGGTTCCTGGATTTCTCAGCGACTCTTAGACAGCTTTAGATATTTTTCTATAGCTAAAATATACTCTATATCGGTCCCATATAAAATTTAATAAAATCGATTTAGTACTTAGTTTGGTTTAAAAATAATAAAAACTCATATTGCCAATTATCCGAACTCGTTAAAATACTTTGCTCATATTGGAATTTTAGAGACAGTTATTATCTTACAAGATTATGGTGCTGGTGTTAGTTTTCACGAACTCATAAATCTCCTCAATATAGTTCCTATTATTTCGTACGTTAATCCTCCAGCTGGGAGGATTTCCAAGAAAATCAGGTATTTTTACTATTAGTGGATTCCATATAAAACGGCGGCTTATATTTTTACCTTTATTCATTTAATTGTAATGACAATTTAATATTACTACAACGATTAAAATAAAACTACAAAAGCTAGTAACGAGAATTTAGAATAAATAAATCGTTTCAACAAGCCTTAACATTACTTAAGTTTTTTTTTAAACCTTCGGCCATAGAAAATTGGTATTGGTATATTGGGGTGGTATATAAACAGGCATAATACTGAAGTTTATGGGAATACTGTAACGTTTATCCAATGGCATGCAAATGAATATATAAATATTTTTTTATTTTGTAACGCATAATTTAAATCTAGCAGGTAACTTCGTCATAAGAAGACTTTACAATCTGATTTATTTTTTCAGAAATCGCATTAGTTAGTATAGATAAAAACAAAAGCATAATATTTAGTTCCCTATCATAACAATGAAGTTATCTATAAACAGATTATCTGTTTCTTCTAAGCAATTAAGCTTACCACATCTAAGGACGCATTGTCGCTTTACAGCAGGCAAGTTGGGTCATATTTAGTCTCAATAAAAAGAGTTAAGTCAAAATTTAACACCACTGAATTATTTAAAATCCTTTGGTAGTTCTTATCTAATTTAAGGAGGATTTTGTTTTTCAAGTAAATATATGTATGTATATTTATTTGGCACGCCTTGGAGCCTAAACGGCTTGTCGTATTTTTATGTGAGTGGTGTCAATCGATTTGTCTTCATCAATAGATGGTCGTACGCTATGCTAGATATGTCCCGCGTATAGTTCTAGCAGACGTGTTTTTCGAAGTCACTTTAAACCACTTGTATTCAAAGCCGTAACTGTTAACACTTTTAAATATGTGAGCAACTTATGTACACAGTTATGGCAAATAAATATTTTTTTTTTCTTATTCTAGGTAGAGGAATAACGGTCGAACTAATAGGAAATGCGTTCAACGTTGAGGTGCAACCTAAACAAAATAATATACCATATTCTATCTTTGCGTTTGCTTCTGCAGAGAGACTTCAATTTTGCCGACGTGGATTACAAAGAAGACAAACTAAATCTTTAAGTTTGGAGCTCAGAACAATAACCAGGAAGCTTTTCCCGGGTTCACCGAAAAAGTGGCGTTAACTTTTGCATATTTATTGCAAAACTAGTGATTCTTTAAGTAGTAAAATTAATGGGTTAAGTAATGACATTGATGTCTTGTTTATGTGCACAATTAAGACGGAATTAAGAGGTTTTCGTGTTCGCGAAAAATCCCCATAGAAACTCTAGTAAAATCTACACCGCTTTACTAGGGCACTTGACCAGGACGACTTATGACTTAATATTTGACTTTTCAATTAATAATTATATTACTTAAAAAATGAAAAAAAAAAACAACATAAGATACAAACAAAGTAATAATAAAAAAAAGGTCCACGTTCGCCTACTCAAAATATGCAAGCAATTATAGACCATACGTGTACGAAGTTTTAGGGTGTGCCGTTACTATAAATAGAAGCCGTTTTTTTTACCTTATTATTCCGCTTTGAGTTTCCGCTGTGAGTAGACGTCTGTTAGGCTTTCTGAGACTAACCATCCCTTTGTGTTGTGCCGAACCATCCCTATTGTGTTGTACCGAACGATCTCTATTGCTTGAGGACCGTCTACCTGCCTGCCAGTCGCCTTCTCAAGGACGACAAAGCAACGTTAGCAAGCAAGCCCTCCAAGATGGCCGACCTAGAGTTGTTGTTGTTTGCGTGGCTTAGACGTAATGGGCGATTAGATGCCTACCTTAGCTTGCCAGAGGATGTCAAGATTTCTCCTGCTGATTGTAATGCCGCCTTAGGCATCTCGCTCACTCAACCGTCCGAGGCGCCACGAAGCAAAATTAGTAGTCTCCATCTACCCGCTGCCCCGGCCCACCCGCCTGCTGACCAAGCCGTGCAACCGGGTAGTCACGACTCGCGCTCGTCCCCCGATGAAGTCACTAGCCATCTTCGCACCACCATGGACGAACCGTCGCGGCAAGCTCCAGCTGTTAATACCTATCGCCTTATGCTACCCGAAGACATAAAACAGCTCAAGAGGGAGAAAAACAGAGCTAGTAGGGCTTACTATCAATGTCCCACCGATGAGAATAGAGTGAAGCTAAGGTATTACGAGCGAGCTGTCAAATCTCGTGTTCACGAGTTTCGTAATCAGATAATGCAGGAGCATGCGCTCCTTAGCGAGCATTAGCTTGACCGAAGTGAGTTTTCTTAACCGGTGTCAACCGGCGAAGCACAGCCGCAAATGAGTGATCCGCCCAGTTATGACTTACGCCTCCCATTGAAACTGCTTCTTCCGAAGAACGGCAGGCGCGTAATGGTATATGCATGAAATTGACCTGTACTTTACTCGAACTCTCCCCTATCTATCAGCTCATAAAAGTAGCTAATTCTCAAAATTTCTACGACTCAGCTGTCCACCATCGGTTTGTGACAAGAAGCATTTCGTAGTAAATATTATAATTTTATTTTTTGTCTAAGATATTTTTCTGTTGTAAATAAATATATTCTTTATATAATATTGATATTTCTATTTATATTTCATCCTAAACCTCTCGTTGTCAACGACAAACCTTTCGTAAGCGTCCTAAACACTCTAAAAAGATCCGGATATTCTCATTCGCAGAGAAATCTGGACAAGCTAACTCTAAACGTACTCGTTAGGATGCAACTGGCTTGAATCGTGGCTTAATCTCTAGGTTAGGTTAAGCCCTGGGCCTTTTTGAGATTCCAGATAGGTAGTTTCTCTAACAAGCATCCTTCAGATGCAATGCAGATAATTCCGGGACAGGTCGGATAGAGCTCATTATCTAGCTGCTGTGATGCTACAAAAATCTAAATCCTGATCACTCACTTTCCTTCAAGGATGTCAGAGCAGTTAGATCAAATAATTGTAGCATAAATTACTAATAGTTTAGGGTTCAGGCCTCTTCAGGAGATGCTTTGGGCGAGTTAATTTAAAATACTCATTTAGATAAAGTATAGGTAAGGTCCAAAGGGTGCATTGTCTATTCGCTGGGCTTGGTCCACCAAGCCGACGATGGACGGGCGTGTCCCATTTATTCGCATGAAGTTTACTAATTAAATATAGATAAATAGATCAATTCTTTATTGCAGAAACACAAAAAATTAAATACAAGAAAACAATTCTTACAAATTAATATTTTTATTTATTTTTTAATATTTAATCGTCCAGGGGCTTTGGACACTTGTGCCAGTTTCACGTCAAAAATATAACCGAAACGCAAATATTAAATTTAATAAAAAATTAACCAAAACAACTTAAACATTACAAGCGAATCAACAAACAAACATAAAATCTACTTACAATAAGCAATCCCGTCGTAAAACGTAAACAAACGCATTCATAGACAAAATTAGTGATGGGGTAAGTTTAAGCTGTTATGAAAGAGTAGTAGATATAAAGGGTTAACGAATGCACTAGTAACACTTTTTAGTATTTGTATTAATAATATTTCGAAATTTAACTAAATTAATGTACGTATATGCCAAGCAGAATATGTCAGCAACAACAGAGATGGATCTACTAGTGATGTTCGCCATAATTTTGGCGTATTTTTCTTTTTACAATCCAGTATTTCTCAGACTTGGGGCGCTAGCTACAAGTCCGGTAGGGTCGCTCCAAATAATGAAACATATGAATAATTGAATATAATATAAGAAAGCCCCCTTACAACGACGGCGCCAGGTGCGTTTACTACACAGCGCACCAACATAGGCCGACAGCTTTGTCAAACAAAAACATATTTAGATATTCGCTTTTAAATATAAAAAATAACAGATGTTATTTTTAGAAAAAAGTTATTACCGATTTCCTTTATGGCAAATGCCCATAAAACTTGTTTAGTTCGATTTACAAATGAAACTGCTGGACTAATATTCGTAATATTTAAATATGTAGTAAAACTCGAGAAGTATAGGAAAATTTACTCTACCAAAAAAAAAATATTTTTTCAAATCGGTACAGCTGTCTCCACGAAATCAGGTGATAAACATAAAAAAAAAACCGTCGAATTGAGTACTTTTCAAACTAAATGAATCAAACACGCGTTAGTTTTATAAATATATTTTTTTCCTTAGATATATGGCACCATACGATCTGAATATTTGCCCGCGTCAAGTTTATCAATTTTCAAGTTAATAATCAATCAAGTTAAGTCAAATATCAACTAATAAGTCATCGTGGTCTAGTTAAAGTCACATCATGTGCCCTTGTAAAGCAGTAGAGACTTTACCAGGGTTTCTACTGAGATTTCCCGCGAACACGAAAACCACGTTATTCCGTCTTTATATCGCTTGCACACACTCGTGCACATAAACAAGACAATAATGGTTAATAATCCACCAATATTACACATTGAAACTTCATCAGAATCACAGAATCAATCGCAGAATCACTAGCTTTGCAATAAATACATAGACAGAGACGCCATTTTTTCAGAGAACACGGAAAAACTCCCTTAAAAAATTGAGTGCTTTTAGTTTTTTGGGAATTTTCACTACAAATAGTTCAAAATTGATATATATTACTACTGTCAAAAAAAGCCGAGTAGTAAGTTAGTTTTAGCGCGAAACAAGAGTGAATTGAAGGGCCTAGTTTAGTTTGATTTTTAGTTATGATTTTCAGTGCTCTGTGTCAATAAACCGTCATTGTGTAAATTAGCATTGTTCTATGTTTATCCCGGACCTGTACCTCAGTACACCCGATAAATGTAAAAAGAGGGTAAACTTCTGTAGTGGTTCCATTCAAGTTTTGTCAAAATCAATCCAGAGGTTGTTTTTTTTAAATCGAAATAACTGAAAAGTTCTAGTGACGCCTGCCGTAATGGAAGGAATCACGTTGTTTTTTAAATTTGTGATTATTCTAAGTTGTGATTACTCTTTTCAATTTGGCGGGCGGCGAACATTTTCTATTCTGTTTGTTATTTTCATTTAAAAAACACAAGGCGTGTGTTTTTAAAATGGAATTAACTTAAAATTAAATAAAAAGAAGTTTCGGACCTCCTTGGGGATGTAATTTTTAAAAAAAAGTTTCTTTAAACCCTACTACACCCCATTATGAATATGTCAAATGTCATGTCACAACGGTTTATCGGCTTCTTTTTTGATTCCTAGCAAAAATCAGTCAATCAGTCAGGATTTTCTCTGTAATACCTCTATACATTTATCTATAGATAAGATTTCTTCTAGCCTCAAGATAAATTTACTTTGATGTGTAATGCCAGCCACCACTTTTATCTTTAGAAATTTTGATAAACAGCGTCTGTGAATATGTTTTTGGTTAGCGGCGCGGCGGTCGACGAGTAATTTATAAGTTTATAACGAGCTAACTTTTTGGTTGATTCATAATTTAGGCGTTATAATGAGCCATTGGAGCTTAATGGCTGGAATATAATTCATTTCAGAGATTATATTGTACCTACATTTCATTACATTTAGTGACACATTTTTATTAAGGGGCAGAATTGGAGGCTTGCGACCTATGGCTCGCATATGCGATGAGATGAAAAACATAATTTTTGAAAAATTGGGCCTGTAATTTTGCTGAGGAGTAATATATTTTTTTATATAAAAAAGAACAAAATATTAAAATATTTTTTTTTTGTATTTGATATTGTAGCGATAGCAGAATTCCATCATCTGTGAACATATCTATCGTCTAGCTTTCATGATATACGACCTGGTGACAGACAGATGATCGGACGCACAGACAGCGAAGTCTTAGAAATAGGGTTCCGTTTTAACCCTTTGGATACGAAACTCTAAAAACGTTATAATATGGTAGCGCAAAGTTCAAACCGTATTTTAACTCTACGGAAACCTTTGTATTGATTTTTCGCTATCTGGTATCGGAGCTTAGTTTTATGATAACCCCATTTCATATAATCAAATATGAGTCGTATAATTTGCTTGATAAGTCTGGTCTTGTTATATAAACATTGGCTAAAAAAGGAAGCCATCGTAGTCTGCTTGGATAATCGCTAGCCTTTCAAGCGAGAAGGTATCAGTTCGAAACTGATTTAAATTTTATAGACTTTATTTACCCGACTGCGATAAAAGGGACTGCTGGAGGGTTATGTTTTTCGACTGTATGTATGTAATATGTATGTATATTTCTTGGGCATGCCCTAGAGCCCAAACAGGTTAATAGAATCTATTAACATCACTTACATAATAATACGCCACCGGTACATGGTAGAGAGTCCACGGATTTGCACAAAACGCTTTGCGTCTGCTTTTATTGTGCGTACAGCTAGGTTGTGGAATTCTCTTCCGAGTTCTCCATTTCCCGATAACTACGAGTATAATCTCGATCTTTTCAAATTGCGAGTAAATCGGTTTCTTCTAGGCAAGCGTGCACATCCTAGACCACATCAAAAAAAAAAAATTACAAGCCGTTTGGGATAGAATGGATTGACACCACTGTCTTCTGTCTTCGCCTGCAGATGGTATAGGCTAGCCGCATCCCGCGATTTCAATTGTTAAGATACGAGGGTGTAAAGTTCTTGTAGTCGGGTTTTTGAGGTCATTTTTAACTACTTTATTTTATTAGTTATTATTTACTTATTTTGTGCCACGGTTACTCTTCCCATGATATTTTGAATGCTTACGTGACCACATCCAAAATATCATTGTTGCATGTGATGTTTGGATTCAGTCTTGTAACTGACATATCACTGAATTACCACTACGAGTATCTCTAACGGAGAAAAATGTCGTGATGAAACCTTCTTGTCGGAAAAGGTTACAACCTTGCAGGTGAAATCTTCAAACTGTATTTCGCCAGTGTTTAGATTTCTGTTGTGTATGACTATAGCTTCTCCCGGTTAGGGAGACCCGTGCTCACCAGTGGGACTTGATACGATACATGTTGTTTATTGCAAAAGAATAATTACTGACAAAATGGAATGTAAACGTTTCACCCTGTTGTATAGTTTATGTCATGTTTACTTTGGTCACACCGTAGTGTAACATCTACGTTTTTACAAAATTTCGCAATTAAGAGGTTAACTTTTTTTAACAATTTTTCAACCAGTTAATATAGGAAGGTTGTGATTTGGTTATGTTTTTTTTTTCATATATATTTTACAAAATTAGGGTGCAACTGGGACAGACGCCATACTTTTTGAAAAAAAGATTAGAAATAAATTCAGGTAACAATATTTTACTATATTTTTTACTTATTTTATAAAACAACGTTAATATTGTATATTATTACAAAAAATATATACAGTTAAAAGTTAATATCAGCCAAGGGCAAGCTAATCACAGTTTGGGGCAGATGCCAAGCTGTGTCAGTGAGATAGCCACATGCTGACATTGCTTATTTGCTGTTTTTGTGCTGACATTGCTGTTTTTATCAAACAATATTTTTTCCACAATTGATCAGAGCCAGAATTATTAGTATAAGCCTAAATAAAGTGGGGTACCATTCACCTTTTTTTACTTTTTCCGAGAAAAAAGATATGTTTTTGTCCATTAGCCTCTGAATACTGTATTGATCCCTACATATTTACTTGGCATCCAAAGAACAGTAAAAATCTTCAGAAAAATACACAACAAAAACAGGTTATTGCAAGGGGCCAACGTGACCAGCCGAGCGATCACTGATCTGTTTTTTGACAATTCTACTTAACAAGTAATGAAAAAAGTTTTGTTGCGGGACAAATTTTCCAGTTCATAGCCAATTACTGAAGAAAAGAAAAAATATTTAGTAAACATTGTCTACCGACTTTAGGTATTACGACGAGTGAGGGTAGAACATTTTCAATAATTTTGATTTAAAAATTAAATTCCTAGACTGATTTTGATCAAATTAAAATGGAACGTGTACCCAAGTGACAAGTGAACCCTTTCAAACAAAAAAAATAATATTTCAAATCACTTAACACTCAACAAATATATTAAAAATACAGCCATCTCTTTTTGGAAAGAAAATAAATTTGCCACAAGGTACTCGTAACTAGACAGCTGTAGAATTAAAAAAAATATACGTAGATATAAAGTATTACGTAGATCACGTTTGAAAAACCAACTCAGTAGTTCGTAATCGACGGTCGAAGATAGAGCACGTAGATGTATTAGAAGTTTTTAGTATGACGCGCAGAAGACTTAAGAAGGAATCGTACGTACGGATAAACGACGATCATACGTATACTCGTATGATCGTCGTTTATCCGAGCATTACCATACGGTGTGAGTGGAGGCCTGTGGATACAACGATTAAACTTCAGGTTCAGTGTAATTTGATACGCTGCCAAACATTTGGTCTGACGTTAAAATCAACATGATATTTTGTTGTTTGTAAAGCGGAGAACGTTATAAGTACCAGTAAAAAAATGTAACATCTGACTTCAATTTGACAGGCGAATATACAATTTTTTCTGTGATTTGGAAACCAAACACCTGCCATATTTTAATCAAATTTACGAGTGCAATGTGACATTTGAAAAGTGGGTTTACTACTATTGGAAAAAATAGTAGTAAACCATTAATTAAACCAAACATTAATTAAATTTACATTTTTACCGTCTATGTTCTTTTTAGTATATTTTGTGTATAGTTTAGTTAGTGTTTTAGATTAGTGTTAGAGATTCCTGTTTCTTTTAGCTTTTGTAAACTTACATTATAGGCTGCCAAAGAACGAAAAATAAATAATAATAGTAGTTAAAAAGAAAACGAAGTCTCTGATAAATCGGGTTACAAATAAAAAATACAGTTG
The DNA here is from genome assembly GCA_947049295.1 of Ligdia adustata. NCBI lineage: Eukaryota > Metazoa > Arthropoda > Insecta > Lepidoptera > Geometridae > Ligdia > Ligdia adustata. Next base: position 12,094,756 of record OX346225.1, read on the forward strand.
AATTCAGTATATCTGCGTTTATTGAAGTAGTTAAAATTTAAGAACATACACGTATTAATATGAATTTTCGTAAAATAAGGCCTTGATCCTTATAATATAATTATTTTCCTGCTCTACTTTACATTTCCATGTGACATTTTTCACGCCAAATATACCGCTTGGTTGACAACCACGACACTAATAAATTCACTTCTCGCTAAACAAATTGCTTCCTTCAGACCTTTTGCAGTTATGGAAAACTGCCAAAAAACACGTTTATCGGAACTTTTCATATAAGATTTTGATTAAGTGTTACATTTCATAATTATATCACAAATACCGAATACTTTACAAAAAATATAAAAAAATGACATTTAATTATCAGAAAATCTTTTAAAGATATCCGGGTGCATTAGGGTATAGCCGCGCTATGTATAATAATATTCGCCATTTTCTTTCTTCTTCTTCCAAAAAAAAGTATGTAGTTTAATATGTTTTTTTTGAATGTTTGTTAAGTACCTAATTTCTCAGAGATGGCTGGACCGATTTGAAATATTGTTTTTTGTTTTAAAACGGGACAGTTATAATTATATCAAAGTCCGTCGAGAGGTTTAATGTATAAATTGATATAATCGAAATGTTATGTCAGTGTTTGACGTAATGGAAGACTGTTATAACTTTTTTTTTAAATAGATTACGAATTTATATTCACTATTGAAAATACTTTATGTATGATACTCGACCTTAGTAAAAATATTTATATTATAGAAATCTTCCCTTTTCGAGTTAAAGAGCTTTGAACATAGTTTAATCCTAATCTTACTATATATAATATTATAAATACGAAAGTTAGTAAGAATGTGTGCATGTATGGATGCATGTTTGTTACTCTTTCACGAAAAAACGACTGAATTAATTTAGATGAAATTTAAAATGGAGATAAAATATAGACTACTTTTTATCCTGTATTAACGCGGGTGACGCCGCAGGGAGCAGCTAGTTAAACATAAGTTACGTACTTGACTATTCGGACTATAAAACTACAAACCGAAGTAAAAAGTAAATCTCTCGTTCCTTTTCTTCCAAGTAGGTAAACGCTCTAGTAACTTTTAATCATTTCGTTGAGCGTCATTGTTTGACTTTAAATACGGCCGTATTTTTTTATCTTACATATTTTATGGAAATATTTGTCTTCTTTCTTTAGGATTTGACGAAGTTTTACGGAGGGTATTTATGTATTTTTAATTAAAAACCTGTGTTAAAATTTTAATTACTTGTTCAAGCGAGAGAAGTATTTCTGCTTCTAGTCTGGCTAATTTCTGCTGGACTTCGAATAAAGAGGAGGATGTTTTTTTTATTTTTGTTACCTGATATCTCGGAGGCGGCTGGTATGATTAAAAAAAAATGTTTTTTGTTTGATTGTTTGTACTTTTTGTATAAATTATATGAAAATCAGTCCAGAGGTTTTTTTGTAATCAAATAAAAAAACTTCTATCAGCGCCTTCTGCAATGAAAGTTGGTTATACCTTTTTTAAAAGAACTTGTTAATTTGTGTCTGTTTGTATATATGTTTGTATGTTAGTACCCACTAACTTTGACGGAACTTAGTAAACAGGTTCTAGCAAGTTCTATATTATTTTAGACTTGGGGATATTTATTTTCTCAAAGCCGTATTTCTTCCAAAAAGAGAGCTACACCGCCATTTGCCAGGCACTTTCGCCAATAATAATTGGCAGAAACATGCAGAACACTACATTCAGTAATAGTCTTGTATGGGAATAAAATAAGTCTTATTTTTAGAGTTCCATATTATTCTTAATTATAATACAACAGTTCACAGATCTACTATCATCAGAATAAGTACGTAAGATTTTTTTATTTAGCTTATGATTTAGTTGGTTACGTCAATTTTGTGTATTTTACGTCTACCAAAATACTCTTAATATGTGATTAAGAATAAGAAATATTTATTGGCCTTTAAATAACGTTCGTTACAGGCAAGTCTTACTTACTTAATCTTACATTTGAATTAATAAATACTTTAAAAAAAAAACTTATAAAACTTATTGAAATACTTTTATAGTTCTAAGAATTTCTCGCCCAGTGCATTTCCTTAGCGATTCAGCGTGGTAACGCCGCGGCGCCGCACCGCTAGTCTTATGGGGGATGTTCGGACGAGGGACTGATATAGGTTTAGATTTTTGACTATATTATGCCATAGTAACATAATTGTAAGTGTTATTATTATATAATTTTAATTTTGTCATGTTTGACTAATCATATATCTGAATAATAAACTTTTATATTATATATTTACATTGTGATTTATTACTTTATGTATTAGTAACGTTTTGTAATAGTTTTTCATTACACAAGAACAATGATTCCACAAGCTGCACATATATTCACTGAGTTTATAAATATTGCATCAGTTGTCTACTTACTTCATTGCGTACAAAAATATTTAAATTCTGTGGATTTCGGTGAAATTATGGCCGCACTGAAAGTTTTTTTATTCTAGAATGACTCTAATGGTTACATTGGTCTATGAATTGTAGCGTCTGCACAAATATCAAAATTGACACAATAAAAACGAGCAAATATCCTTTTTGCGTAGGTAAATAACGCGGGAATATTTGAATAAATGAATGAATGTAATATTTATTTCGTCAAAAACACAAAAACATTAAAAACATATACACTATAATATAACAGATAAAGTACTATATTATTCGGAATTAATTTAGCACACTGCGATAAGTTTCGTTATTTTGATAGATGAAAGATTAGTAATCCCTAACGCATTTATGGCATCACGTACGTTGTCCCGGCCGGAGCTCCATACATTTTTTGAAAAGTCTCTTTTGTCTAACTGTCTAAATGCAACTCTTTGTGGCCCTCTACAGCCTCAACTGGTAAACCGATTTTGGTGTGCGAGGAGTCATTAGATTGTCTTTATCTATTGAACTATTGAATAGACTATTGAACCCGCGGCTTTACTCGTTTAGATACTGAAAAGTAGGTATTTATCCGTCGGTTCGTACATATATTAAAATTGCAAAATACTAAAATACTTTTAATATATCAATAAAATATTTAAATTAAGAATTTACTAAAAAGGCAAGTCTATCAACAAAATTAACAGCTCCGACTCTGTCCCGGTGCAAAGGTGCCCATAACACCTGGCGGCATTACCGTACTGTATGGCTGTGCCAACATTTGAACCAAGAAAGAGCCAGAGCGGTAGTCACCACCTCTTTCTCTGGTTCTACGGCCTATCATTTACATTATATTAATTTCACAATTTCCATTTGTGTCTGCTGGCTATTTTTATTTAACAAAGCCGTCACAAATGTAAGCAAATGAAGACAAAAACCAATGAACGTATTTATATTTTATGATCAAGAAAAAATCCACCCAAATTAAACAGGATTTATACGATTCATTTGACAGATTGAGTAGCAATTACAGAGAATAATAAAATTGTTAGACAATAGCTTTGTTCTAGCACAAACCAGACGCATATCTTTCTACTAATTAAAAAAAAAAAACTATTTTACCGACTCAAAATAAGGATGAAGTTCTCAATTGGTCGGAAGAAAAATAAATTATATATGGTTTTAATCAATGGAGTCAGGTGTTACTTTACGGAAATCCATTTTTAATGAGATTTTGTTTACAGAATATGTGTCGAGGTTGTGAAGTATTGAGAAAAAGAGAAAAAATAAGGTGGGGTGTATTGGAGACAGTGCGGAGGAACCACACAAAAAAATATTGTTTTAGATATCTCACGCTGACATCAAAACAAAGCTGGAAAACACTAGGTATTATTCTTTCAACGGAAGACCAGCATTATGCTGAGTTGCAGCCGGTTTGTGACAAGAAACTTATATATTATTTGTGAACTCTCTGTTAGTGCTAGTAGTTTTTTGGTACAAATAAATTCTTTCTTTATTTCTTTCTATTCTTTAAACAACATCTTATTACCTTTTTTATGTATTTTACCCGATTTCCCGGAGTTGCTTGGTCCGATTTGGTAAATTATTTTGACACCGTTGACGATTATCCGACCGCCAAGCAGCAGTGTGTAAACTTTATGAGTTTCGATGTAAAAAACAATATTATCTTATATAGGTATATAAAAGAAAGTCGTGTTAGTTAAACTATTTATAACTCAAGAACGGCTGAACCGATTTGGCTGAAAATTGGCGGGGAGGTAGCTTAAAACCAGGAGATATGGAATGCTTTTTAAGCAACTTCAAAAAAAAGTAGTTCGAAGTTAGTTTCAGTTTGTTTTAGTTTTAGTAGAACTACGCGGGTGAAATCGCGGGGCACAGCTTGTATTTTAATAAAATTTCAGATAAGAGAAAAAATGTGCTTAACGAAGTAAGAACCTGGCCTTCTGTTATATCAGACAGACTAAGATTTAGCTTTATTGATACAAACCAAATAGTTTCTTATACAATGGATCCAGCGCTTTTTGATACATAATCCATAAGTGCATAGAAATTAGTTTATAGGAGCACTTGGGAATAGATATAGGGTTGTAGATTACTGCTGCGGTATGTAATGACTGCAGTGGCAGTGATGATGATGGACAATAGCTCTGTTTGGCGCAGGTCAGCGTGCTCAGCATTGCAGCTCATGAAGCAAGCTGATATAAGAGCCAAATCCGAAGGTTTTTAGGCCTCTACAACGTGAACTGCAAGAGCTGCAATGCTGAACAAGCATGAAGGCCGAGCGTCGCTAAGTTGAGCTCGATGCCATCATATTGTGGCCAGTCAGCAGTTCAGTTAATACAGACCAAGGTTTGTATAGTGCGTACATGTGACGTGACGTGACGAGACTGGACGAGAGTTGACGAGACATGGCGTGGCCTGACATGGCGTATCAAGTTGTGACACGAAGTGACACTATTAGAATTGACCTGTGACAACACGAAAAGGCAATTAATCTTGATATAATTTTTTCTTTTTAAAAATAAAATTGGGCATTAAAAGATTTTCAAAGAACGGCTAAAACACTCCAGTAAAACCAATTCCTTACAACTTTGCTGGCGGCTCTTGGAGTAGAAGAGGAACAATATTTTTTTAAGTTTTTAATTCTTATTTCCTTTCCCGCTTCTCATTAGCTAAGTTTTCCAATTATATTTTATCACGACATTTGACACTAATCGTATTTTACTAGGAATATGACAAGGTGCGGTGTTTCTTGTTTCATCAAAAAAATAATTGGTTTATTTCTTAGGCTGAGGTCGTCCTTAGATCGAAGCATTTGACTAATTTATACAAAATTTCACGAACAGCGCACGTGAATAAATAATAACCTTGTACACGTCGATGTAAATTGTTCAGAAAAAACAGACGCCTGGTTAATATCACATGAGATTTACTACAATTCTAATATTGGCACAAAGTGTGATGAAACACATCGCGTTACACTAACAAAGAACGTTTGAAATTACTCGGGCGCTACGTAATACAGCAACGTATTCGTAAGAAATTAAAATATAGATTCTCGTTATTGTTTGATTTCGCATAACAATAGAAGCCTTCTGCCAGAGTGACACCAGGACGAGCTACTACATCAGAAATTACAGGAAAATATATAAGCATACAAAATCACGAGTCACGAACAGAGCAATTTCTTACTCAGTAGCTTTTTTAATGTTCCGCTCGCTGAAAAGCCAATATTCCGCCCGCCCAGATCTATTCAAAGTTTCACGACCCATTCATGAAGACACACGCGAATTAGTGACATTAAAAAATTGAAGCGATCGGACGCAACAAGTCCGCCCGCGAGGGCGGGCGCGGCAGGGCGGGGAGGGAGCGTAGTTTAGGAGTTCAGTATCGTCGCGACTATGGCCACGGACGGACGCACGAAGCGATCCCAGTCAATATGCGCGCCCGCCTCCGCGAGCATGGAGGCGCTGGCGGCGCCGGTGGAAACCACTCCAGCCCCGCGGCGGAGGCCGGCGGCCCGCTCGCAGTCCGCGCGCATCACCGGCGGGCGCTCGGTACGCCATCGCCGGCAACAGCAACACCAGCAGCTCGACCGGGAGACCCGCGCCCGGTACAGCTCCGAGCCGCGGCTGGCGGAAGCCGAGACCCCGCCGGCGGTCCGGCGCCAGGCATCCGCGCGACGCCGCCCGCCCGCCGCACAACACGCTCAGCCCCGCCGCTCCAACGCCTTCCTCGACGTCCCCCGCAACTCTCATCAACAGGAGGAAGAACCCGACGAAGACTCCTACCGACTCCGCACCTTCAACATCACGCAGAAAGGAGGTCAGTGCTACCGCGTTCGTTAACCTCTCTATATTTACTGGAACTTGTGTCTTTTTTTGTTGAAAAGTTGGCAGTCGGCCGCGGAGCGCGTATGTCTGTAGAAATCGCTAACCGATGATTTTTTAAGTGATTCGAAAGCGTTCGGTATACGCGGAAGAGTCCATCTGGTTTTTTTCTGAAACCGGGTTAAAAAACGCTCGTTAAATATATTTTTGTGTGCCGTCTCGTGAATCACGCGGAACTTTTACGAGATATAAATCAAGTAGATGTTGGAAAAAATCGTGTCGTTCTAAGGTGGCAATAAATTTAGGCGTCGCAAACTACATTTATACACACGACCACATGTACGTACGTACGTTTGATTCGTATAAAAACTCTAAAACTCTAAGCTGGAATTGTTCCATATCTTAATCCTTGCAGCTTTCACCCGCAGCGTTGCACGCAGCAAGAAATTAAATACAAAGAAATGTCAAACCTTGAACACCCATTTGAAAAAATCTTTTACTAGTACACCCCCACACTCCATAATGAATGCACCCTCGAAATGTCATGTCTAGGTTCAGCGGTTTAGGAATTAAGAATTTATTTATACCACAAAACTACTAGTACTAACAGAGACTTCACAAATAAAAGGCTCTACGCACACCTGTCACTCAGTTTTGACTTACAAACAGAGTCATTAAGCACCTGAGAGATATCTATTTCTCTATAACTAGAATAATGTAACAACACGCACAAGGTACAGTATTCACAATTGCAATATCTACTAAAGCAATCATTTATAATTTTCGGCTAGAACGTACATTACAATACCTGCTACATATTGTCGTATATAAGCAATCTCAGAGAAAGAAAATATTAGGTTACATATGAAATTGGCGTTTTGTAAGGGAGGAACATAAAGTCTTTTTTTAATAATAATATATTTATTTAATCAAAGTATGTACCATTGCTATCTATGCACTTTTGCCATCTTATAGGTAGTTCATTGATCCCTTTACTAAAAAAAACCATTAGAACGAGAATCAATGAAATCTTTGAAGGAGCTTTGGTCTGCCCCATCGGAGTTGAATTTTTTCCCTTGCAAGAAGTTATCCAAATTTCGAAAAAAATGGTAATCTGTTGGAGCCAGGTCCGGGGAGAACGGTGGATGTCTTAGACATTCCAATTGAAGCTCCTCTAATTTGGTAGCCGTCTGTTGTGCAGAGTGTGGTCTAGCGTTGTCCTGAAGCAGCAGTGGCCTAGAGCGATTGACCAACCTCGGTTGTTTAGCAGCTAGCTTTTCCATCATAGTTTGCAGTTGCTAACAATATATATGTGCTGTAATCGTCTGGCCAGATTTAAGAAAGCTGTAGTGACCGACACCGGCACTAGTCCACCAAACGCTCACAAGTAACTTTTTTTGAGTCAATTTTGGGGCAGAGTTTGGCTGGTTTGCCAGGATTCAGCCATTGCGATGAGCATTTCCGATTATCGTACAGGATCCACTTTTAATCACAGGTAATGATCCGATTTAAAATCCTTTCATTATTGTGCCGGTTGAGTAATGTAACGCACAGTTGACGCGCGATTGTCGGTTTGCTGCACTCAATTCATGAGGTACCTACCTTTCAAGCGTTATCACCTTTCCAATTTGCTTCAAGTGGATTAAAACAGTTTTATCACTAACACCGCAGCCTGCAACTAACTCGGACGTGGTTTGCGATGGATCTGCTTCCACAATAGCTTTCAATTCTTCATTAGCAACTTTAGTCTCCGGCCGTCCACAAATTTCCAGAACGAAAACGTTGGAACCAAAAACGCACTGTGTTTTCTTTTGCGACACCGCCGCTATACACATCATTAATCCTTCGAGCCGTTTCTGCAGCACTGGTACCACGGTGGAACTCGTACTCGTAAATAACGCGATATTTCAAGTTTTCCATTTTGTTAACTGCGTGACGCAAAGAAAAAACCATACGAGGACAAAACACATAAATTACGGTTTTCGGAATACAAATGTATGAATAAATAGCTGTATAAATTTGAAATTGGAGTCCCTAACCAAAGAAGAGATATTTGAGATCAAAGTGGTCAGTATGACAAAACGCCAATTTCATATGTAAGGACCTAATACAAGTTAGTCTCATATTGGAGTAAGAAAACACGTTAAGGCGGCATTCTAGTATTGAGTAGTAATCATAATATTATATTTTAACTGAATAATAACATGATTCAAGCAGACGGCAAATGAACTTCACAAACGAAACACAAACATACACATAAGCTATATCATCATGGAAAATTGGTTTAGTTAAGTAATATATATCATGCATGGGTTCCAAAATGCATATTTTCAAATAAAATCATAGTTATACGAAGGAGTAAAGACTTTCACTAGAAATCAACGCAGGGCCTTAACGTTGAATTTAGAGACAAGAAATTTGCTGGACGTATTCGTATTCATAATAAAACGTAGGAGTATAGTAAAAAAATATTATTGGCAATTTTATTCCTAAGGGGGTCAAATGGGAGTTCAAAGTGTGTATCTTCCTTATATTCCAGTTTATGTCGCGGTATTCCATATATTTTATTCCATAAATTATAATTACACACTATATCTATTTCAAGACCATTAAAATATGTACAACAAATCGAATTATTTTTCTTACTCTATTCACATTATAATTTTCACTGCTAAATAAAATTAAAATTCTAGTGAAATTAACTACATATTAGCCTTATTAAACGAGTCTTGGTTACTTTAAATAAGCAAATTTTATTTATCATCTATTAATATCACTATGTTAAAAATATACCTCGTAATAATTTCAACGAAAGCCATAAGAACATGATCATACAAAACTTAAGAATTGTCAAATCTTTTCTTGACGTTTATTTTATTAAAACAAGCCCCGTTAATTTTGTAGCTACGGTAAAAAGATACCGTAGCCTTGTGGGGATTGAAAAATACACCAATTTCTTGGTAGAATAATAAAGTCTTTTGAAGATACCTATGTAAAGGGCGTATTGTACAGGGGCTTTTAACAAAAGAAAAAGTAATGAAAAACTCGTAACGAGTGAACAGACAAATTGAAAACTAACTAGAAATTTTGTTTTATAAATGGTATTGTATTTTTTTAAAAGCATCTTTTTGTCAATAAATCAATTCCTATAATATATTTATTTTCCTTAAATTGTTGTACCAGAGTTAAAGAAGATTAGAGAAAAATTGCCGTACTTTTCTTTATTGGTACAAAGGACTGATATGCCTTTTGTTAAATAATTGCATATAAAATATTGCATGCTCTTCCCGCTCTATATATGCATAGTATATGTTTCCTTGTTTTATATCACACTATAATATCGTATAACTATCCATCCTAAGGTTGGCTGGAAGAGATCGCTTTTTAGCGATGAGGCTGCCACTTGTAGCACTATATTTTGTAAGAATTTTCTCTTTATATGTTTCCTTGTTTTATTTTACACTATAATATTGTATAACTATATATATTGTCTCCATCCTAAGGTTGCCTGGAAGAGATCGCTTTTTAGCGATGAGGCTGCCACTTGTAGCACTATATTTTGTAAGAATTTTCTCTTTATATGTTTCCTTGTTTTATTTTACACTATAATATTGTATAACTATATATATTGTCTCCATCCTAAGGTTGCCTGGAAGAGATCGCTTTTTAGCGATGAGGCCGCCACTTGTAGCACTATATTTTGTAAGAATTTTCTCTTGTATTTAATTAATTTTTTTTTGTCGTGTGTGCAATAAAGAATTTATATATCTATAATCATAACAGTATAAACCTGCAAGTCTGTCTGTTTGTAACAACTACACGTTAGAAAAAAAATATTGCAATCAGGTATAGGACAGCCTATATATACTCTAGTATAGGACATAGTTTATATTTTTCCGCGAATAACAACTACCTACGGAGTAAAGTAGGTACATATTATTGTAAGTAAATGCAAAAAATTAAATCCGCATGTGTTTCTAAGTTATTTTGCTAATTCTTTATACTGAAACGGGTGAAAGTAAATTTATGAAATCTGTAAAGTTTACATTGGCCTCTTTAATTGACAAGTAACACCGTGGTGGGGTATCGCTAGCTTTCAGTAACAGTTAGTTACTCGTTTAATCCAAGTTATGTGTAGCTAATTTAGTACTGCGTTATTTTAAATACGTACATAGAAATAAAATGGTAAGAAAAGAACTCTCTCATTATTCCTCCGGCTACAGCTTCCTGTAAAAAGACTAGTCGTACTTGCATTGTTCGATACGGCGAATAAAGACTGAATCGTTTTTGTAGTGATTTTACAAGAATGATTTAATTGCATATCTGCTAGAGTGGCTTCTATAGAGTGTACTGAAGCCCAATTCTGGTTCTTGAATTAATTATAATTGCATTGCGTCAACAATTCAAATAACTGACGTGGGTCCATTAATTTACGTTAATTTTCCAACTCCAAAATTTTTCATATTACTTTTTTCCAAAACGGGCAGGGATACTTTTGGTATCTCTACTAAAGTGAAGAAACAAAGAAAACTTTAGTTGCGATCTTTTTGGTCGTAAATACTACCATAATCGAAAATTTCCGACGATTAAATTTCCAAAGATACATAGAACTGGTATTTAAAGTTTTATAAGAGTTGGTTGAAAAATGTGACCTGTTTACGAGTAATTACAACCAGACAATAGGCAATAAAGACATACATACTGGCAGATAAAATATTTTTTGCCGGATTTGCATTGTGATGTACGGAACTAGGATTACCTATATCTCAATAAGTACACTATAATACAGTACACCATAAGACGAGTTAGAAATTAGCAGACATTTTATACAGTAATTTTGGCCGAACTCCAAAGAGCTTATATTTAGCTTATATTAGTTTATTTGCCGATGATACCCATGTAGGAATAAAGGATAAGCACAACGAAAACTAGAAATAAAAATTTTAGAGGCAAAAAATATTCTCAAACAGTGGTTCAATGCTAATGGAATTATATTAAATGCGGATAAAAGCATCGTTATGCAATATCAATCTCGCAAAGGTGTGATCAAGAATCCTGCAGTAAAAAAAAATGTCTTCTTAGGATATACTGTTGATCACACTATTAGTCATACAAACCACATAGGTAAACTGTGTAAGAAGTTAGCAAGTGCTAACTATGCGCTCATTAAACTAAGATCTGTATTAGATGTGAAAGATATGTTGTCAGTGTATTATGCATACGTACATTCCATGATAATATATGCGATAACTGTATGGGGCAACGGGGCCGATATGATTAAAGTCCAAAGAGCCCAGAAGAAGGCCATAAGAATAGTATTTGGATTAAAAAAACGCACGTCAGCACGAAAATACTTTAAAAAACACAAAATAATGACAGCGGTATCCATGTATATTTATAATTGTCTCTTAGAATTTTTTGACGAGAAAGAAAATCTAATGATAAAACCGAATCACATACCATACAATCTTAGAGATCGCAATAGACCGGACGTACTTCTAACAAAACTAAAAGTTCGATTAGCCAAAGTAAAGAAACGAGGCATCTGGATTAAGATATGTATGTTCAATAAATTACCTCGTCCTGTAGCTAACTTACATGGCAATGATTTTAGGTGTAAATTAAAAAAATTCTTCGAATCTACTGCTTTTTACTCAGTAAAAGAATTCTTACAAACTGATCTGACTGAATATTCATTCTCGAATTATTAATTAAAATGGATATTGACATTAAACAATACTTGACTTGTAATGTTACTGGACTGATATATAACTAAGTATTATGTATATAGTAATCAGACATCAATATTAAATTTAACATTATTATCTAGACACAAATTTATTTTTTCTAATTTTTCTTTAAATTTTAACTCTTGTTTCGTCATAATATTATAATTCATTATTGTACGTATTGACTTGCCCACTCGTAGTGTAACAAACGCAGTTATAAGGCCAATAAATGATTTGACTTTGATTTGACTTTGAGCAACTTAAGTTGAAGAATTGGATGTGCGCTCTCCCGCTCGCACTATCTCAGTTTTATAAAAGTACAAAAATACTTAATAATTTTTTTGAGAAATCGACTTCGGTAATTTTGTTTGTTTCTGTCAAATTTTGTTATTCTAGATAACATTCAGATATTAATTTCGACCAGGGGCTCCATTTTTAAAATGTTTTAATGAATTCATCGCTAATGACGTCACTTACGAACGATATGCAATAGAGTCACATTCTTGAAAATTCATACCCTTCGTTAACAAAATACAAAATGAAGTTCACCAGTGATATTTTATGCACGAGGAATATTAAATTCATACGAGGGATTTAAAAAAATAGAGCTCCTGGGACCTTATTTTTGAAATCGTTCGTATGAATTCAATATTAGCATACGAAAGAAATTACCGGTGAATTTAATTTTCAATGATATTGGAAATTGAATAGATTTATTTAATCTGTGCTCGTTGTCTACTGCTTTATAAGAAAAAAAAGGATCCACTTCCTTCCGTCAATGGCGACTAATGGCGAGCGAGCGTAGGTGTAGGTCTCATAAAAGTGTATTCATTTCTTTTACTAATAAAACTATAGAACATGAACCACCGAAAGCTGGGTTGCCACTTTTTACACAAATATTTAAAATACTTGATATCACGCAGATACCGGATGATGACATTCATAATTAATCCATTAATTAATTAATGATTAGCATTTGGATTATCTGTAGATCTTAAATAGTCTTTAGGTAATCTTTCTGCTGTATTTTTTTTTGTTATTGCAGTTAGTCATTTTGTTTATGTTTAAAGGTATGGTTAGGTAATGTAATGTATCCATTAAAACTTTTTGATAATTGACATCTCAAGTAACTAAATTAAAAAAAAATTGGGAATAATTTTCCGATTTCAAACTTTCTATCAGTGAATTCGAATATTAGTATTCAATTCATTCGTGGTGCTAGTTAAGAGAATGCAAATTTTCAAAAATGCGACTTTTTGCATTTCGTTCGTAAGACATTTTAGACAGTGATGAATTCATTCGAATGTTTCAAAAATAAGACCCCTGAGGGTTGGCTTCTGGAGTGCATAGAGGTTGACCTCACAAAGATTAAATGGTTTTTCAGTCTTCCTCTTATTTGATATTTAATATTTAAAGAAGGAATTCTTAAAACTATTTGAAAAGACTCACCCTCGTACATTTCAATATCTTCTTACAACTGCAGATTTATATTTGAACTTCCAAAGAAAAAAATAATTAACCACACCGATATCAAAAAACTTGATTAATTTCAAACTTTTTTTATTAAGAACACAGTCTAGACATTTTAATAAGAAATCTCACAATGTCTATTTCTTATTCGTAATAAAGAGTGGTTGGAATCAGACTTCAACAAAAGTCAGTTAGTTAGCTAAAAGTATTCCAAATCTACTTCGTTAGTGAATTCTAAAATAACTGCTGCGTAACATCTGAAGGTATGTTAAATATTTCGTAATGGTAAATAACAAGAGATCACAACATTTGCTTGTATGCATGTATATTTTTATGCATGTATACTTTTAAGACTTATTATTAGGCAATTCCATGAGCATATTAATTACTTAGCGCTTAACAGACCCAGGTGACTTACTCCAGATAAATTAAATCTATCCGACTCATAAAACCTACTTACGAGGCGAAAATGTTACTTTCCAAAAATTACGCGTTCATATTTTTCAATGTTTATTTTATAGTCATATGGCTTGCGCTTGACCGCAACTCACCTGATGTAAAGTGACGATGCGGCCTAGGATGTAGTGCGCTTGCATAGAAGAAACCGATTCACTCGCGATTTGAGGAGACCGAGATTATAATAATAATAGTATATACATAATGTTCGTTGTTATTTAGGCTCATCATCAGTCTATTTTGTATTAGTCCATTACTGGACGCAGGCTCCTAATTAACGATGCGCTCTAAACATCCAGTTCTTGCGCTTAGTTGGGAATCCTTTCCAACAAAATATTTTTTTCCAGAATTACTATTCTATCTTGTCGTTTCTGAAAAACCAGACTAAAAGAACATACTAAATCGATGAGTTCAAAAAAATTATAACTTTATCATTTTTCGAAATCGTTTTGTTTGTTGTTGTGAAAAGGCTAAAAAATAATCTACCCAAACAAGGTACGGTAGGTAGTGCTTAATTTTTCATGGTGTCCTGTGTGTACAAAATAAATTGTTCTTTCTTTCTTTCTTTTCTTTATACAAGTCTAAATACTTGGCTAAACACTAAGATTACTCCTGCAGATGAGAAAACGTACTCGAGCTTTGGACGAAACTTCGAAATTATTCTAATTTGATTTCACTGTTGCGAATTGTCGAAGTTTGAACAGTCAATTAAGTGTTTTGTTGATTGAGAATCGTATTGGAAATAAGTTTTGTGGCCTGTATAATTAGTTCAGGCGATCGACTTATTCGAAAACTAATATTCAACATTTCTAACTAAGAATTCGTATCTGCGATCTTCACAATTAAGTTTCCTTTGCTTGCTGATTTTAGTTAGGGTTTTGCCTAGGTGTGTTAGTCGAAAGGAGGTCAATGTACTAGTCATGACAAACAACTTTAATTAATTACCGTAACAACCCGGAATTCCAGGAAAAATTTATACATTTTGTTGTCAGCTAATAAACTTTTATATAAACCAGTTTTTTCATGAATTTGGTCTTGAATCCAAAGTTCCCTCCAACTATAACTTTTAAATTATGTTCGAAATATTATACTATACCAAAATAAATCGAAATCATTCATTTCAAAGCTTACCAAGAATAATAATATTGCGACAAAATAAATTGAAATAGAAATATGGTAAGTAACATTCAATAGACAGTGTATCGAAGGCGAAAGTGCCGTGTTATTTATTTTTGCAACCGAATAAGTTTCTGTAGCTCTCTTAGCACGTTTCTATTTAGACATGGTATTGGTCAACGTGCGATTGTGAACCTTATCTCGGTGCGAGGTCGCGCTTTATGCTGCTTTAAACCTATATGCCTTCTATGTGATACTTTTCTCAAACATGTCTCACTATCTAAACTTCAATAATTTACGTTCCCAAAACTAAATGTCGTTGCAAAAGACTATGCTTCCGTAGCTCTAAGACCTAACATATCTGACTTTTATAGAATGGCCATTCCAGTCATAACAGACAAGACCATTAAGTGGAATCATCCATGTAGTGGAAAATACTTGCCTGTAATATACAATACATAGAAGACAAAATACTTCATTCAGTTTTTCTAATAAGTCTCTACTAGTCTTAAGTTATTGTTATGATCGGCCCTTTGAAACTAGTTTCTAAATATTTACGTTTTTACTAGGAAGCTTTTCAGCTATATGAAATAAAACATGAATCCTGAAGCAAAAGTTTTAAGATGGTTAGTTTTCTGATAAATTCTTTACATCATAGGATTTCATCAGAAAGTGACTCGAAATAAGGCCGAAAAAAAGTATAGAAAAGTGCAAAATATCAATTTACTTAATCAATACGAAAGGGAATAAGAAACAGAATTAAGTCAATTTATTTTCCAGTCTTAGGCCATAAGCCACGGCTTGCTCGTTTTCTTTGCCTCTCTTATTTTTTAAATATTTCCACACCTTATTTCGGCATGTTCATTTCGTAATTTAACCAAAATAGTCTGGTCTTTGAGCTGCCATTTTATATCTTTATTCTATAGATCTCTGCTTGATATAATTGATAGTTTCGACATTTGATGTGTCAAATGATTACTAGTCCTACAAACATGATCTGCACTGGTGCTCAACATTAGGTAATCACTACAGCAGTGATTCCGATCTACCATATTTTCCAAATCTACGCAGACCTTGTTAAATAGTTGTTTGAAGTGCCGCTGAAAGTTCCCTAATTGGGTTAGAGTATTCGTATAACATGCTATCCAATTTGTCACACGAATCGAAAGTTTAGAATATGTTAGAAAAGCTGTAAATAAAATTTGTTTTATAGTTTCCAACTGGGATTTCACCTGTGTTGGGATTGTTTGTATTGGTCAGATACACAAACACCAACTAGTGTGAAATCGCAAATAAACTAACACTAATTTACGCGCAGTACATTTCTACAAATGTTATATGGAACAGATCGCTATGTAGTGATAAAACTCCCTTTCGTGCCTGTAGTTATGACCCGGCTGCCCAAGATATGGGTAATGTTTGCGAATGTTTGTCTGTATATTTGTATGTATGTATGTCTGACTCTTTGTGATCCTGTAGAGTCTAAACTGTTATGCGAGGTGACATTGAATTCGTCTTATCTAGAGATTAAATTTCATTCGTTTAGATACAGTAGTCTAAAGTTTATGGTAATTTCTGTGATTATCTGTTTGTGGACGCATGAAAGACATTTTCTGAAGCATAATTATTATTATTTTGCTTTTGTCATGCATACTTATGATTGTGTTTTTACTTTGTAAGTTTTTAAGCTCTCGTCGAAAAACTTTTGAGTAGATCTTCTTTGATATTTACGTTATTAAAAGACGTAATTTTAAAACTTATTTACTTATTTAAAATCAAGGTTGTGTTCAAAACTGTATAAATAAACAACAGTCGTTTTCGTGAATCACGTCTTCGCTTCGTTTCCTCAATTTTACGTAATTTACGGGCAACGTAGACAGATCTATCAACAGTTTAGAAAAGATCAAACATATTTCAATGTACCTACATAAGAAAATGACAAGCGATTCCGTGTTTTTCCGTGATAAAATTAAATTACCTGGAAACCGTCTGAAATTATCCGTGAGCTACGCATGATTTGGTTTTTTGTAAGAGAAACTGACGCAGTGTGAACATAATATTTGAAGTTAAATTAAGATGCGGAATTTAATGCCGGTGCGTTCGGTATCATTTACAATAGATATCTTCATTAAATATAAGAAATTCGGTCGTCACATTTACAAAAACATAGCAATGGTATGAAAAATAAATATAAAAAAGTTTATATTTATTTGTGTGTAGTCATAGCCATTTTTATTGATAACAATATACATGTTACATGTCAAAATAAATAATCTCATATTAAGTAGATATCATCTCAGTCTTTTCAAATCGCGAGTGAATCGGTTTCTTTTAGGCAAACATTATCCTAGACCAAGCGCAAGCTATATAAAAAAATTCTGTATCTTTTTAAAATAATAAATTAAAATTTTAAAATCATTTAAAAAGTCTCATAAACATGATTAATTATAATTAAGTTCAATTTAAACATAAATATGTAATAGATTGAAGTACCTACCTGACAATAATGATAATTGTGATATCGAATCATGATGGCAGAAGCAATTTTTTTTAGATATCAATTCAATGATTTTACTTTACTTTTAAACGGTGAAAATGGGAGCTGGACCCAGATTTCGAAGAACCCTATTTCGAGATGCCCAATATTTCACGTTCCGTAGTCGGGGCAGATTACGGGACACGTAAAATATGTTAATGGGCACCTTAAGATCTACTGCTCACGACTTACAGCCGCATTAGGTTAAGGATTGGTGAGATTAAGTTACAAGAAGAAGTAGGTAAGGGCGGTGAATTATTTAGTGTTTACTGTAGAGATTTATAACTAAGATATTTGTTTTCTTGTAAATATGAAAAATATAATAAGTAATGCAATTCTTCATAACCTTCTTGTTAAAGTACGTGGGAACATGCATAAAAAATATTGAAAATGATTTTTAAGAAAAGCTGGGCCCAACATTTTTTTAAATGATATACTTAGGTATACTTGCCTTACCGTACTGATTTTATAAAACCAGTTCAGTACTTTGTTCAACGATTATTTGCATTTTTTTTACACTTGTTATATTATCGATTTAATTAATGAAAAATAATCATAATCATAATAATTTTATTTGTAAAGCCAATTTACACGTCAATAAAAAAAAATTACAAAATTAGTAATTAAATTACAAAAATATATAGTGAATATAAACAATAAGAGGTTAAACTAATTAATCTAAATAATAACTTTATGAGTTTCAGTTTAGTTGTACAAATTCTTTGATGCTATAGAAAGAGTGCTCGGTGAGCCAGCGTTGGAGACGGTTCTTAAAAATATGCAAATTGGGAGCCAATATTACAAACTCAGGGAGCTTATTACAAACGGTCGTGCCGAACACATGCGTGAGGTGATTCGACTTGGCCAGTGAACGCTTTACGGCCCTCAATTTCCAAGTATTACGCATTACACTTCCGTAGGTATCATACAAATTTATGTTCAATAGATTCACCTACGCATACACGTAAAATTTCTTAGATGTGAATAAGCTTTTTCCGACGTTTGGCCACTTATTTAACCTTTTCCACCAGCCTTTTCAAGTTTTCTCAAGTTATAATGACTTGAGGAAAACTTTTCATAGACCTTTCCTTAATGTGACTAGTTCTTTGAAACTAGAGAAAACTTTTATTGGTTACAGGATACTTTAGATTTAGTTACTATTTATTTTAGGTGTGTGAGAATGATACAGTCAACATTTGCGGAACGAAATCAGGTTTGTTTATTTATCAAATAATAAACATAAAAATATATTATTTTGAGCTAAATAAAATACTGGTCTTATGTTGATAAAATTTATATGTGGAAGACGTCGGGAGTATTAAAGGTATATAACGAGTATATACCTTATCAAACATTTTTTTTTAAATCGTTGCTGATTTGACGAATACATTGATGCACATAGGCACAGAAAAATATATACAGAAGAACATTTTTTGAAAGTATGTTAAAAAATCTAAACATTCACGGAATCTGTTATCAAAATGAAAATCAAAGAATGTTTCATGTGTCACTTGTGTCATTAATGTCACAACGTGTCAACATGGCGGCGTTCGTGTGTTGACAGCCAAATCGTTATTCCAGCAATGCATACAACCTGACAAACAAACTGACACTGTCCGCTTCTACAAATATTAGCTTCATAGTTGACGATGCACGTTTTCCACGAATGTAAACAGTGTGGTAGCGCATTTCACTACTTTTTTGACGCTTAAAATTAAATGATTATAACGTAATATTGACGACATTTAACATTTTTGACCCTCCATTTTATCGTCAGCGTGAGATATCGAAAAATATTTTTCGTTTTCTCACGATTTCTTTCTCATCTTATTAACGTATCTCATTTTTTATGCAGGATGTAATAATTATATTTTTAGGGATGTTTGATCTAAAAAAAGTTCCAAATAATATTCTCGTCAAAAGCTCGTAGAAACATTATGTCATTTATTCAAAAATTTGAATTGTTTTAAATTTTGCAATCATTTACTACTTATAATACTAACTTACTATACTAATACTTATTAACTGACTTATTATTGAAATTTACTAAGAAAAATAATGAATATTGCAGTTTTAAAAAATTAAATAAGCATAAGTGTCACTATGAGCGGGATTAGAATCTGCACCCTTCCAGTTGCCTACCAATAGAACCAACGTTCCAAAAAATCACGATCGCTTTCATCTATAATTCTAAAGGACCAGAAATAATACAAGTGCGATATTCAAATAATATAATGCTAATTGCGCTGTGTGTTTATCACCAGGAACGTATTTATCATATGGCCAAAAGAGCTATGATGACCCGAGGTGCAGGCTTCTTAGTTATTTTGACTTTGTATGTCGGAAGAAATTAAAAATGCCTACTCAATTAACAAAAACCGAAACTTTTTAAGTTGAAAATTGTATAGACATCAAGATCAAGAGAAGCGGGGCAATAGTATGTAGGTATTACTGATAGACGCGCTGGCGAACTTGAAATTTTACCCACCTTATGGGAGAGTCGGGTTAAAATAGATTACATATCCTGAAAGTATCGTACATCTTATTAATTTTATGAATACTATAATTAATTTTATAATATATACAAAAGTTAAAAAAATAGTCACTTAAACAATTTTGACTTTCGGACAAAGTGCCCATAATGCTGGCTGCGTTGCCCCGCTGAATTGCTAGACTTACTTTTTGGGCATAATATAAGCCAGCATTTCTGTCTAACGCAGAGTCCTTCAGACATTCAGACAAATACTTAAAAAAGCTGAGAGCTCCCGGTTCCCACGGCCACAAAGTTTCTACCCCAAACTGCACAAACAAATACACTCTAACAATAGTTGAATGTTCCTGTCTCAGATATTCGAACATTGACTCAATTCAGAAACATTAGAAAATATATTTAAAATAAGTAACAAATATATATTCTAAAATAAAGCTGTCAAATCTCTGTTTACTCTTTGTAAGCCATAATGAGCTTTTGGCTTCATTAAACTGAAGTAAAATAAAATATCTTTCTCTCTCAATGACGTCCCTAAAAATATAATTAAAGACTGTCTGCCCTTAATTGAAATTCAGACGCTTTTTGTTACGGCCCTGTTATGTTATCCCTTCGAGTTTACTTTCATTTTACGCTTTTGTTATTTTTGTTTCTTATCTACCGACTTTCAAAAAAGAAGAGGTACTCGATTCGACTGTACGTTGTCCTTATGATTGTTTCCTGAAATCTGAGATACGCCTGAACTCTTTAAGGACATAGCTTTTGAAAAATTGCTTTAACGTAGCTTTTACTGTTAAATAAATGGCTGCATTACTTAGATAATTGAACAATTAATTGATTTTGGTCACATAAAGTACAAAAATCACAATCAAAGTTAAATTATAAAATAAACATACTTATACAGGGTAATCGGCTAGGGGTGTAATAAACCAAAAGCGGGTCACTACACTCATCATGATGAAAAACTTTTACTAAGAGACCAACCCGACATTTGAAAAAAAAAGTCAGTTGTTTGAGGTTTCATGGAAAAAGTTAATCGGTCCTCGACAAAATGTATGGAACAGCTTAGTTTTTTCTCGAATTTCGAGTTAGTCCCAGAGTGAAAATTGTTGCTCAGGATGGTTACAAATACTTCCTCTCTGTTTAGTGCACCCCTAACCAATTACTATGCAACCCGACCCTAACCGATCCCACTGCAATGGTGCCCATATCACACTCGCTTGATAGCAACGACACTGTAGTTGGACCTTTCCAACAATCAGGTACGCGTAAAACCCCGTCTTCTAAAATAAAATGAATTAATCAAAAATACATACTTACACTGAAACTAAGAGATTAAAAAAAAATATACCTACACTCGGGAAGAAACAAAAACAATAAAAAATATAGTAATTAACACAAATACATGAAAAGCTCCAGTTTATTCGTGACACTATCTCAGGTCTGTCGTAGCATTGATGTAGCCGTAGCACTCTCGTAGACCGTAGAACAAAGACGAGAAAAAAAAAACCCGTAGATCTATCGTAGCTTTTATAAAGCTGGAGCAGGCCGTATGGGCGCGGTGCAGCGCAACCCAGCACAGCACGGCTTATGATGTTGTAATGTACGGAATATTTTGGGAAATGACACATCAAACGCACGATGTGTGGCAGCGCTGCGCAATTACAACACGACAATAAACTTCTTTTTGGTTTTACCTAGCGCACTGCGCACTGTAGATTAATATTAATAGTCCTAGCCTGGGAAAATAAACAGAAAGTTAAGACTTCGTAGTTAACTATCAAAGCTGAGGAGAAGGGCTAGTCTTGAACATGTGGTGACGGAGCGAGATCGTTTGTATAGCTAATAAAGAAGGTCCTGAATGGAAATTCAATGTTTATCCAATTTTATGGAAGATAAAAACTGTATCGAACCATTTTCTGTTTTGTAGCCATTTATTTTGTGTCGTCCTTCATTACTTTCCACTGACTTTAACAATCGGTTAAAAATGATTTCGAAAAACCCATTTGCAAGAAATTTTGACTCACATATCTTAACAAGTGAAATCGAAGGATGTAGCTAGTATAGCCTATGGCCATGTGCAGGTGAAGACGAATCTATTGACACCACTCACACAAAAATGCGACAAGCCGTTCTTTGTTTGGCACGACTTAGAGCCTAAACGTCAGTGGTGTCAATAGATTTGTTTTAGTCGTGAAAGAGACAATGTGTACATCAAAATTAAAAAAATAATTAAGGATGATAATAAAGTTTTAACGATTAACCAGTCGGGTTTTTCTAACTCGCTTATAACCACTTGTAGTATTTTTGTATGTTACGAGTAAACCCAAAAACTATGGGACCGAATTAAAATATTCTTTGGCTGTTACAAAGTTACAATATCACTGAGTAACATAGGCTCTAAAAAAAGGGGTCTTCTACCGGAAAAAAGAATTTCACGCAATAATAAAAAATGGCGAATCCTACCAATAAATAGATTAGCTAAATGTAAGAAGCAGGGGCTTTATACTAAAATACTGATGTATAATAAATTACCTAATAGTGTAATGGATCTCAATTTTATTACATTCAAACAAAAATTGAAGTATTTTTTTGAAAGCAATCCTTTTTATAAACTCAGCGAATATATGTCAATGCAGCTTGTAGAATCATCGTTCTTGTGTAACAAACAACCATTATAAAATATTAATAATAACTAAACAAAGCAATTTTAATGTAAATATTTGTCATGAGAACTATTAAACTAAGAACTAATATTAAGTAATCGTATATAAATGAGATTTGTAAGTTAAATTTTTTAAGTAATTATTCATTCAAATGTAATAAGACTTGCCTGTAACGAACGTTATTTAAAGGTCAATAAATATTACTTTACTTTACTTTACTCTTTGGGTAACACCGTAGTGTTCCTAGTACCTAAACCATAAAATCAAACTGAAAGCGAATATTTTGCAATTAAATACTCAAATATTATTACCATTTTCAAAATGAAATATGTTGTTTTAACACGAGGCTTAACCGCGTATTTGCTAATAACGGATACGCTGGGTCGCGATCCCGGGGGGAGTGTTACCGGATATCCGGATGTATGATGCCGTATTCCAATGATTTCCGGTTCCGCACGCACCGGCTTTTACTGACTTTGCAATATTTGCTTTTTGCTGAGCTAATGGAAAAGAAACTGTTTTATCTATATCTACTTATCCTACTTTAGATATAATAAGACAACTCTTTATTACAATACATAAAATATGACTAAAGAAAAGCTACCAGCTAAATAGCGGCCTTATCGCTTAAACCGATTTCTTCCAGGCAATCTTACACATAAATGATGATGACTTATATCAAATTACTTCCTACTATCCTACTTTCTACTCCTACTACAATAATATTATTAACGCGAAAGTTTGTATAAATGTATGTATGTATGTTTGTAACTCTTTTATGCATAAACTGCTGAACCGATTTGGATGAAATTTGGTACGAAGATAGCTTAGACCCGGGCTTTACACATGGGCTACTTTTTATCCTGTATAAACGCAGGCAGCTAGTAATATTATAAATTAGAGAAGTTTGTTTCTTGGTCTGTTAGTTCTTCTTCTCTTTAGTAACTGATTAACGGATTGACTAGATATTTTGCACATACGTAGCTCAAGGTCCGGCGTGCAGGCACAGCCAAGGCAAAAGTCTTCTATAATCCTAATACGTTTGGGCATGGGGACTCTTGTCGTTAACGTGAACTTATAGGGGTCAATATTTATTTGAATTATTATTGCGTTATGTAATAAAACGTGTTTGACTGTATAAAATAAATATCTGTATAAAATTGCAAGTTATAAATCCTAATACTGGATTATACCTTACTTGTAAACTAAGCTAAGGCTGGGAAAAACAAAGGAAGGGGGAAGGGAAAGGTGAAGGGTTATACTTATAACAATGAATTATTTCCACCATTTCAAAATTTATCAAATGTTGATAAAAAAGGCAGTACGCACCTCGAGTTCCGCACCATTATCTTAGCAATATTAGGTCAATATTCTACCTTATCGAACGAAAAAAACCCTCAAAAATACGATTGCTGTATGACAGCCTTCTTATTTACTTTATTTTGATTTAATTATTAATTTTTAAAGTTAATAAATAATGTTTAATATAAAAAATATTTTGTGAATACTTCAAGCGTCTATTGTCGTTATTAATATTGAGCAAAAAACGGCAAACAAGTCAATGTCTGTTGTAAGGGAGACCCCCTAAGTAATGTTATGTTCTATTTTTAGTATTTGTTGTTATAGCGGCAACAGAAATACATAATCTGTGAAAATGTCAACTGTCTAGCTATCCTGATTCATAAAATACAGCCTGGGGACAGACAGACAGTCTTAGTAATAGGGTTTTTTGTTTTCACCCTTTGGATATGGAATCCTAAAAATTGCAAGCCTATTTTATGTAAAATATTAGAAGATTAATAAATCTTGATATTAAATAATCATCTCTCACTTTCATCTTTCCTCACTTCAATATTCATAATTCATTTTCAAAGATCTATTCACACTGAACCAATTTTGAAAAAGTCAATTTTTTTTACTTAAATAACCTAGCGAGTCAAGAATCTCTGTTTCGTGTGGCATAATTAGGGTTTCATACTCGAAGAGCGGAAATAACCGGAATCCTATTACTAAGGTTTCACTGTCCGTCCGTCCGTCTGTCTGTCACCAAGCTGCATCTAACCCATGAGTACACTACATTTTTCGGAAACCATAAGGAAGTAGTCTATAAAAGAACGCAAAGAAAAAACCAAACGAGGACAAAACAAATGAATTACAGTTTTCGAAATACAAATGTATGAATAAATAGCTGTATAAATTTGAAATTGGAATGCCTAACCAAAGAAGAGATATTTGAGATCAAAGTGGCCAGTACGACAAAACGCCAATTTTATATGTAAGGACCTAATATTAGTGTGAAATTATCTTTTGAAAACTTTGACACCAACAAAACTTGACGAAAGTTTATCAAAACGGTGATCAAAACGGAAGACAATCACTAAAGTAAACGCTCTAAAATGAAATGCCAACTCGTCAAATCTTCCCAAAATTAGATTCCGGTTTGTTAAATCAAATCAAGCCGAGTCAATATGGCGTCAAGATGATTTTAATTGGGTTCCATTATGACGAGGAATTGGATCTCCATTTCGATATTAAGTTTGAAGTGCTGGTACGAATTGCTTTTAGTCAAAAATTATCTGGTTATCTGTACCTAGTGACGGAAGTTTTTGTTCACCTTTTGTTAGGAAGTGCGATAGGGGTATCTCTATAAAAATTATCTCAGCGTCGAATGAAATGAAAAACTTGAAATTTTATTCTAGTTTTTAAATATTTCAACTAATAATGCTTCGGAAAGTTTTTTTTAGAGGTATAAATTTATTTGGTCTCTTATATCAGCAGGACTGGATCTCCTGTAGAATTCTAATGTTGTCAAGACATTTATTTATTAAGGGAGTACTAAGCCTATATATATAAAATATTTTAATGTTATCATGTATAAATCACGTGAATAAAGTGTACGAAACAATAAGAAAAATGTAAATGGAATTAATTTATAAAAGTCGGTCACTGTAAGTAAAGTTTAATCCGGTCGTCGCCAAATGTAAAAAACAGATGTTTTCTTTTTCGAATTGTGGATTCATCTCTTCTTTAAAGTTGTTTGTCATGATAAGTACAGACTCCCTTTCGACTTAGTACACCCACTAATAACATAACTAACTAAAAGTGTAAAAAAATTGAGCTTGCGAGTTCAACTATTAGTACCTAACATTTAGCATACCAGTTCTAGCTTCATTGCCAAATTACCCATGTGATTCAGCCCACGTCTATCACCTATATTAATCTAAGAAAAACACGTTCATTGTTTACAAACTTTCTTGTTGAGTCACCACGTTTGGCGTGATGATAGACAGTTAGTCGTTTTATAGAATGAAAATATTGTATTCTAGTCGAATGGCACTTCGTGTTTATTTGATTATACAGTTACGTTCTACAAAACAATGACTCCTGATTACTACTACCTACTTGCTTGTTTTTTTTAATCCATGACAGCTAGACTTGAATTATTACCGTCTGCCACCGCGAACCTCCCCCACGTGGTGGCAGACGGTAAGTCCTATGGCTATCGGCCCCCACATACGAGAGATGGGGGCAGACGTTTGGCCACAAGAACGCACGACCACGGAAGTCAGTGACATTGTGGTCCCAGATGAAGCATGCCTAGTCTGGAATACACTGGTCTCAATTAAGGCTGTTGGAACACACCGTTAGGTACTTGCTGATAGATCAACTTGAGGGTGGTAGCTAGTCAGAAGAGCGTTAGAAAATACCTTACCAGTAGCTCAGGCTCTTTTTGCCGCACGGCAATTGACCCCACTACCACTTAGCCATTTTCACTACTAAATTATTACTATTAACAAAATATTGCTTATCTTATTATAACTTACCTATGTTGTACGTAAAATGATGTTTACTCATTGCAGAATCAAGCTTGATCCGATATTTAGCTCCACGTTCCAATAGCAAAACAAGGTCTTACTCTTAGACAGCTTTTTCCTCTAAATCCTTAACTTCAGACTAGCCTCAAAGATGTACTTAAGTTTCCTCCAAAAGAAAGAAAACTTTAATACTCTTTATTTCTCCGACCCTGGGAGTTAATCTAGTCTTGAATTTTGTTAAGCTTCGTTTTACCAGCAGAATGTATTAACGTAAATTACCGTAGATTTATAGATCGTATTAGATAGAACTGAATTAAAGTTTTATTTGTCTATTTTATATCATTACTAGCTGTTACCCGCGGCGTTGACCGCGACAAACTTTAATTTTAAAAAAGTATAAAACTTTGTTCTCTTTTTAGGCGTTATATGTCCAAACCTTTTAGGCGTTATATGTCCAAAAATCCTTCTTTAGTACTATATTAATCTAAGAAAAACACCTTATAACGAATACCTCGAAATTTTGTGTCTCTTATCAGCTGTTTAGGCTCTACGTTGATTCTAGAAAATATCAGTCAGTCAGTCAGGACTTATTCTTTTATATATATATAATAATAATAATAATATGGGACAACATCCACGCAAAGGTCTTCAAGTCCCATACTAATTTCTATCTATATAGGTATAGATAGAAATTTTATGTGATAGTAATTTTTATTCATTTATCAACCAACTTAAAATTAAGTAGGTTCTAAGATTCTTTAAAATGATATAAACTATACCGGGAATCAGCGGTAGGAACCTAATCAGGGGTTGCATCTCAAGAATAACTCAGTTAGCCTGTTTCTGAGTTCCGGCATTAATGGTGATTAACTCAGATTTTTTACCGAATTAAAAAGATTAGAAAGATGTTCTCAGATTTTTCAGCAACGCCTAGACATACCCAGGTTTAAATATTTAGCAGTCGGGTTTTTTGAAGTCACTTCTAACTACTGGTTAAAAAAAGTGTAAAAAAGTTAGTGTTCTGAGAATATACTCGATCGAAGTGCGGCTCTTTTCCCTTAGGACAGACTCAACCGCAGCAAATGTTACCCAGATTAGGACAGTCCCTAGGGAGTCCTTTCTCTCTCCGACCATAAACAGTTCAAGATCTGTGTCATCGTCTGGGTTTTATTAAAAATTCGCCCCACGTAGAGATGCCACGTGATCGTTTTCCTTTACATTGTCTCGAAGGATACCAAGTTGCTTGGATTTGGGAAATTTCTACTGAATCCACTGAATGAATTATTGGTGGTTGTAACAAACCTTATGTGTTCAATGTTATTTCCACACAATGTTTGTTCCATAAACTGACTATACCGCATCGCATGTAGTACATAGTCATATGTTAATTGAAACTATTAGTAATATTTATTATTTCATTTACACTTGCGCGACTTTATATATGCTGTCCTTGTTTAATTCTTAAAGGCAACGTCGTGAGAAAGTTATTTAGGGATTTACCAAATATCTGCAGTTCACTTGTTCCTTATAAGATCTTATTTTCTAGAGGATTGAGTTTATAATGCTTGTTACTAAAACAAATAAACCGTAAAATATTCTGGTCATTTAATTTCTGAAGGACTTTAAGCGTTGAAAAGTAAAGTAGGTCGAAAAAATTATTTCAGGGTAATAACTTTACTAGCGTATCTAAAAATTTTACAACATTGTTGAAGTGTTACGATAAACTAACATTTGCTTAAAAACAAGTGTTATACGTAGAGTTCGCAGCACAAGAAATTGTAAATAATTAAATAATATTGCGTATGTTCTGTCCGAGGTCAATTAGATCTGTAATGGTTTATTTGAGGTGAATTTAACTGTTGTAAGTAGAATCAATACTAATCATTTACACGTTGTTTTAACCAGCTTAAAATACATTTAAATTAAAGTTATTTTTCACTAAATATTATCAATATCGAAACTGTTTTTCTAAATTTCAACTTATATTTAGAATTTATTTTAGCTTGCTGAAGTTATAATTAAGATAGAGTACGTTAGTTCTCAGGAATAACTTTAGTAAAAAAAATTACAAGCAGGACTAATTTTTCCAACCCTACAATGGTCAATACCTTATACCCTAGCGTTGAAAACACATGAGTGTTTAAGCAAGAGGGGTTTGTATATGCAGTAACTCAATTTTGGACAAATTAAAGACGGTGACGAATTCCGTTCTAAGTAAGTTAATAATGAATAATACAGTTAAAATGATAAACTGAAAAATTGTAATATGTTTTAATAAATATTTAAGTTCATAATTATGGTAATCAGACGTAAAACAATACAGTAATTTTGAAATTACGTTTTCCAAATATACTTAATAATTATTAAGTATAACATTACTAAGCATAGATTGATTAAGTACATCTAGTAATAACATTTAATAATCATTTTGATCTAAGACTGACGAGTTTAAACATCGAATAGACATTGTAGAAGTTTACTTACTGCATTCAAAGTATACGATGTCGACCAGAATTTTTAGCAAAAAATTAATGTTTTCAAGTGCGTTTCGTTTTTTGTTCAGTTTTACGAAACATCATAAATAAAATTTTATTGCCTGACTTATTTATTTGACAGAATAGAATTCCAAAAAATTATAAGTGTTCTAAGTGCAAGAGAGGTTGCTGGGAATTACTAAAAAAGTAGGATTAGAGGGACAGTCTAAAATTAACCACGGAGAGAGATGGTCGAAGTTCCGGGCGCGAATTAAAAACAGAGTTACATTAAAAACTCTGAAATTCGGGAGTGTTCCTAAGTCTATTTTATTCAACTGAAATAAATATTATAAGTGAAATTTAAATAATTATTTGTTCCGCAAATATAATTTCGTTGACGACGGATCTTACTGTGAATAGTGAAATATTGTAAAATTTATATAAGTGATCTAATTATCCATTGTGAATGTGTGACGAAACCTTGGATGTGCAGTGATTTATTTGGGAGTATACCTTATATATTATATTTTATACCTAATGTTCGCTATTTTCTTAAGTTTTCAGCTGGTCAGAAGGTGTCGTCGGTAGACTACGTTGTCTTTACTTTATGTCACAGTAGGGACAAATTAGGAGGTGCGTTACTTCCTTTTATTTTCAGCAAGCTGTTTGCGGTGGCAGTGTCTACGTTTTTATCACGGGTTATTGTATGGGCAGGATTCACAAGTCGCTGTATATAGTTATAGGGACCATACTAGGAGGAGTGGAATTTGTGCTGATGTATGAAAGTATTATACCATTTCTTATATAATATATGAAACTTAAACCGTTACAAACTACCATTAGCTAGGACGCTTGATTTTGAGAACATGTAGTTTAAGGTTTAAAATAACTACCACAGCAGAAGGATGTTGTTGCATTGTGCGAGGCTAAAAGGAATTTTAACCACCGACTTATTATACCTAACGGAAAATACGAATGCTGTAAAATATTATCTTCTCTATTAATTTAAATTGCAGGATCTATCACAATGATTATGCACTCATCCGTGATTTATCTGCGTAGTTATTATTGAACCCAAAATCTTATTGGAATTGAATAAAATTCCAATTAGGAAAATTTTATTGATAGTTAGTTATAATATAAAATTATTATATCTTTACACACTTGCACGCTAGAACACACATAGAGCGACCGGATTTAGGACATTGCCGGCTGTATCCGAGAGACGGGCGCTAAATTCCGTGGCTCATCACTACAGGGATCCAAGTCTGATCAGCCAGGATGGGGCGGGAACTCAGAATGTAATTTTGATGCTGGCTTCTGACTAGCAGGAGTTAAGCACAATCTTACATTCGCTCATGCACTAGGTACACACACCACACCGTCAGATCATTTGATTCCTGTAGGGATAGTTAAAGTCGCGAGGAATCTCTTGGTCATAAAACCAATTAGAAAAGGATAATAAAAACAAACCGCGTTAAAAGATGGTATGACTGAGATGAATGATTGAGAACTGGTGATGAATGAAAAGGATCGGAATGTGATATGAAGGTTTGCAAGATTAGAAGTCATTAGAGGCGAGTAGGTCAAACCCCGACGGATTTGCTCTGGTCTGGAATGAGGTGCTAGGCTGGAAGGGAGCCTCATTATAATCTTATCGCTTAGGCTCCTATTCAAAGACTTAACAGTCTTGTTTCCTTTTCTCCTTCTTAGTTATTATTTCAGGATTCTTCCAAGCTGTTGCTGTCGATCGGTTATTTAGATAAGATTCTGTTTGTAAATCAAGTATCAATTAAAGTTATCCCTATTAGAATAGAAGTTTTACCTGAGCTAAACTCTGTAATTATACCGTATATGTATAAGTGACATGTTTATCATATCATATTATATTTCTATATATATTTATGGGGAAAGTAGAGTGGGAATCACGGTAATGGCCATGAAGAAAGAAGAGGATCGTAGGCGGTTCCAGGTTCCTGAAATTTCAGCTAAGTTGCATGCTTTCAGTTGCTCTATGCAAATGTTGTTTTTATTTAATTCTGTTCTTGCTGGTATTTTACGTGTGTCTTACTTGATTTGATCTTACTTTATTTTATTTGCACAGTATTTTAAATTAATTTTGTTATGTGTTTAATTTAAGATTACGGCTAATTTTATTTACATAATCAATGTAAATTAATGTTTCCAATACTTTGATTGCAAACACGACCTTTAATTCGACGCGGCAAGGACTTTATGCCTTACGGTTACGGTTACGGTTAATATTGCGTTCGATTCAAAGAGGCCTTTAAGTCTCTCGGTTACCGTTAAAATACATTTATTTATTTACTTTAAATTACATATTTTTACCTTAAATACTCTGATTTTCTAAAAGCTTTTTCTTGTACATTAAACTTAACGAAACAATAGTTAATCACAACGTAGAAATAACACAACGTAATGGGTCCTTACAAAATAAAACATCATAGACGATCACATTCGGCCAATTATTAGAAAAATGTTCAGGTCGCTAAATAGGATCATTATGGATAGGTAGATCTAGTTTAACTCGTTTACTTAAAATTTAGAAATTTATATTTTTAAATAAGTAGCGTGTTACATGGTCGTCCCTGATAGCACAGCTGGAATGACGCTGACATAGGGAAGATATTTTTAGATGCAATTTTGAGGTAAAGTAAATGCAATCTTTTTACTTGACTGGAAAGAAGAACGGTTAGATTAGTCGAGTCTATGTACGAGTATGCATGCACGCTCTATAGCCTCAAAGACTTGTCGTATTTTTATGCGAGTGGTGTCAATAGATTCGTCTTCACCTGCAGGTGGTGTTAGGTATAGCCAGCTAGCTGCATCCCGCAATTTCACTAGTTAAGATACGTGGGACTAAATATCTTGGAGGCGGACTTTTTGAAATCAATTTTAACCACTTGTTTTTCATAAAATTATTGACCGAGTGGACGAGGTGTCTAATTCGAGTCTGGCAAATATTTCTTTATCTGTCATTTTGTATGTCTGCTGGAAATTTCATGCTCGGACCTGGTCGTAGTTTCCAACGAATCTTGATGAAACTTGGTTTATTGATTCTACGACTTTTGCGATTATTTACTGCAGAGGATGTTTACTAAAAATAGTTTCTTAAGGTGTCATTTAATAGCCGATTTCAATAGTATATATGAGTTAATATTATCATCCGATACATCTAGGCTTTTGACCACCAGCTCGCAAAACCACGGAAGTCAGCAACACTGAGGCTCTAGATGGAGCATGCCTAGTCTGGAATGAACAAGCTCTGAAAGGAAGGTTGCCGGAACACACTGTTAGATGCTTGGCGTCATATTTTATCAACTTCATTTTATACAGACATGCGGAACACAACGTATGAATCGTTCATGTGATTTATCTGGAGAAAATGTCTTAGTGACAGCATGTAGAACTAGGCTATTAGTAATATCAATAAATAAATTGTTTCTGATTCATCAACGAATGCTTTTTATGTTTTACGTTGCAAAAATGTAACAGGGAAGATAGTATGCCTAACAAAATGGCGAAATTCCTTCCCAATTACCCACATGTTGTGAGGGCGATCAATCCAGCAGTTAGAGGCGCGTACTTTGTTCTCTACGTGTTTTCCTGTTTCTTTATAGGTGTATATTTATTTTTAACCTTTTTAAGGAGGTTCTATACATATCGGATATTTTTATGTTATGTTATGTTATAAACTTTCCTGTTGGTTAAACATAAATAATATACACAGTATACATAAAGCAATCAGTTGATATTTTACATAATATCAAACTTAAACTACATAAACATAAATTATAGTAAATGCGTATGGTGTAAGTATTATAAATAAAAATAACTGAAAAGTTTTAGGGTTTCGTACCTTAAAATAAAAAAACTCATAGGAGCACTTTGTTGTCCGTCTGTCTGTATCAAATACTTAGTTAGATCAACTGTCCCTTAGTGCTGTGAACAAATCAAACTACTAAAACAACGCAATCAAAAGGTACAGCCGTTTATGCTGCAAATTTTCGAAACTCGCAAGGGAATCAAAAACCTAACGGGATTTTCGCGTGAACTCAGAATCTTGAAATTTGATATAAAGCAACGTCTTATACCACAATTAACGAAAAATTGCGAAAAGCGTAAATTTTTAGTTATATCTTATAGTAAAAATATTATAAGTAATTTTAAACTTACTGCACCTTTCCTCATGAAAGCGTGGAAGTATATTTTTAAGTATTAATTGTTCTCAGTATAATCCCGTGGTCTCCCCATCCCTTCAAAGTACCGGTGTGTTCTACGTTGCTGAAACTAGAATTCTCTGTGTACGATTAAAACCCGTGCGCATTTAATTTTCAGTATTTTTCACTGACTTTGTTAATGGTTGTATGTGCGACGAGCTGTTGCTCTAATATTTTACTGCAAGCTTTATTCATTATTTTCGTTTGTTCAAATTCTAACAAACGGTAAATTTAAACGTAAAGACTTTGTACTTTGTTACTGCTTTAACAAAATAAACTATGTTTATTCAGAGAAAATTATAATTGGTACTTTTTAAGGATAAAGTTATCATTGTTTAATGTTAAAATTTTCTTAGTGCAATGGCGGGGCAGGAGTGTTTCCAGATTTTATTATATCGATAGGTATTTTATAAAGTAATGTAAATTATTTTTAAATTAAACGTCGTTTTTAGACTGTCTAGTCCATAGAAATTAGAATTTTGACTAGTCTATGCCATAAAACATACCAAATGTAAGCAAAGAGCAGAAGCACAAATTCGTTTAGTGTTTAACTATTTTACATTTATATTTTAAGAAAGATAAATTTAAATAATAATGTATGACCTGTCCGGGGATCGAACCCGGCACCAGCGGCGCAGAAGGCAGGGTTGCTACCAACTGCGCCAACCTGCCAGTTGGAAATTTATTTTATATGAAAAACGATACAACTTTAAGATTTTTTTTTCATAGTAATTTTCCACATATAGAATAATAAGAATTATAATATATTATTACTATATATTATCAATCTAAATTACCTCCTGATACACGTCATGTCTCCACTAAAAAGGCGTTCGTGAATTCTACTTTCTTTGAAAGTTTCTTTGACAAGCAGGTTTCTCTATTTTTTTTCCACTTTTTTTTCAAGTGTTAAATAGTCTAATCTGCTAGTGTAATTATTTGTAACCTGCATATGAGTACAAAACTCATTCACGGATGCCAAAATTTGGACACAACCTAGAATAGCCCCTCGCTTAAACCTACCCACTAGCTTTAATAACACACCAGTCTCACCTCTGACATTTGACATGACAAATCACACGCAGATAAGTGACGTGTCGAAATTGGACAGGTAATCCGATGGGGTAATGTCCTCAATCTTCGACAACCGCCATCCATTCTGTCGAGCAGCACCGGTTTACATCGAGTCAATTGCGGTCGAAAGCCCACTCTGAATGTAAATATCCGGAACATGAGTGATGCGGGTGCTGGGATGATTTCATAGAACGTAGCACTCGGTATGACTGAGTGAGAGGTTTTATAAATTGAACCTTTGGATAACTATTAGATCTGAAGTGGTTGTTTTAAAACAACGGGTTGATTTATATAAGTTTGATGAGTCTGAGTATGTGTGTGATTGTCGGTGGCAACGTTGCTCCTGAATAGATGAACGCAGTTTCATTTTTTTTACCGTCTTCCGAAAAAATAATAAACTGGTGTGTTTTTTTAATGTTTGCTACTTGATTTTTCAGAGACGGTAGACCATTTTTTTATTTTTAAATAACGAAATAACTGACTTATTCACTTATTTATAAAAAAAATTTTTAGAGATTTAGTAAGTATATCTGCATATATTAATGAATGTAGATTAGTGTTGAAGGTTAATAAAAGGGATAAATGATAAATGTGATTTCGCAACCTCTCTACTAGTTAGTGTGAACCCTTTATGCCCAGAAAGTTGAATTTACCGAAATGTTGAATTTTTATAAGGTTGATAACACCAAAATAATGATTCCCAAAATGTTGAACTGGCAAAAAAGTTGAGTTTTAAAATATTGAATTCTCACAATGTTGAAATTATAATTCTTTGAATGTTGAATTTCCTAAAAAATAAATCCCAAAATTATTGAGCTCCGTGCACTCAGTGAGCTGGCACTCAAAGAGCTGGCAAGGGTTATATGTTGCCCAAACAAGAAATTGAAAATTAATTATAAAATTAAATTAATATTAATGAGTTATTATTTAATTGAATTTTTAATTTAAATTTAATGAATTTGTTGTTGTTGAAAAATAAAATTCAAATCGGTTTAGCCGTTTCCGTGAAATCATAACAAATATAAAAAAAAAAAATATAACCATCAAGTATAATACTCTTCCACTTTTGGAGAAGTCGTCAGAAAAGAGCATTTCATGAACAAACACGTAGATTCTCTCTAACACCATTAATTGCGAAATGTTATAAAATTATTTTACAGAAGGGATGAAATAAGAGGGTCTAAAAGGGTGGAAAATATTGTATTATTAAAACCTTTTACATATTTATTTTTGCCTCTAGCCTGATTAAATTACGCAGATTATTTGTAAATAATTTACTGGTTATAAATGTCTAAAAAAGTAGGCGCGTTTTGTAAATATCTGTTGTATTTCCGTTTATTTATTTTAGAGTCGTATGTATATATTAAGAATTTAATATTATTTAGATGTATGTATAAGAATCTAAATCTTCTCTATCATCAAACCAAATCACTGTATGTATTCATTGATTCTATAAGTCTTTTTATACGACTTTTCTTGCTTTTAGTTTTTGTCGTTTGAATTATCAGGTATATTTAGGGTATATTTAGATAGAAAACTGTATTGTCTTCAGTGCAGTCGCATATATTGTAAAGGGGCCTTATTTTTGAAACGTAGTGATTAATTCATCACTAGCGATAATGACGTCACTTACGAACGATATGCAAAAAATCGCTGGCTCCAAGAAAAAGGAAGCAAAGTAAGTATAAATTTACAATTATAACTTTCCAGATTTTCCTACCGAACCAGAAAAATGTTGCCTCTGTCATACCAACTTCTTCAAATCTTTGCACTATCTGCACCAAAGACACGATAGTTTTAAATCCATTCAGGGTTCACAGGTAACAAAAATACCGGTGAACCTGAATAGACCTGTTGTACCTGTTTCACAGGTATTAAAAATATTAATTAAATTAAAAATAGATGTGAAATCACCTGTGTAACTCAATAGATTAAAAAAATTAAAAGCATGTAAACCCAAAAAAATCTGGTTATATTTTATATTTTAGAAAAAATACATGTTGAAGTAAATGAGTAATAGACAGCTAATAGAGATTACTTATGTTAAAGAATTTCTGGCCAATGTCTGAGTAGTTCGTACAGACAGTCATGTAGTTTTCGTATATATTAACATTATACAGAAATAGCCCATATGATAAACATTGGAAAACAATGGAAGCTTGTTGCTAATCGTACATCGCTTGATTTAGATATGTGGTGTGAACGCTACGATTTTACATTAATTTTCAGTTAAAGAAACGCGTCATAAAACTATAAAAAATATAAGACTTAGTACATTTATCAAGGGCAATAACAGACCTAATACCTGAATCATTAGTAATGCCTTAAAAAAGCTTTTAGTTAAGAAATGCTATTATAAAGTTGATGATTTTTTAGCCTGACAAATAAAATTTTGTCTGAGATTAAGTTCTACTGTAAAATTGTGATAGTTGCAATTATTATGTGCTGTTTTTAATCTTATTAATATTTCTAATATCTTATAATTGTAATTATTAAGCTGCATTGATTTTACTAATTAGGTATCTAATTTAATGGTTTGCCTTTACTTAACATATTTGTACGCCATAGAACATGATTTTAAGCCACTTTACTAACATATTTCGACCTTGCATACTTGTATCTAAAACTCATGTTTAAGCAAATAAATCTTCTTTATGTTTATGGAATGACGTTATAAAAGGTTAGGTTAGATAACCCATTGAAAGGCAATAAGATAACTTTAAAATGATTTTTAATTTTTTAATAATAATAATGATGTTGCCGTTTTTGTCCAGTTTCATAAATTGAACAATTTCTGTCAAAACGGTTCTTTAAATTTAGAAATCTATAAATAAATCTAGCGATTGTAAACTTAAAAGCTTATGGTCGCTTGATTGTAACTCTTTTGTAGTGTCGATGAGCATAGTATAAATCCTTAAATTTTTCGATCGATAGCCGTAAGTGCTAATTTAGATTATAAAACTTTCACGCACATGCGCCCCTTCACAAAAATTTACCTGCTACAGATGAAATATAATTGCACTTACTAGGTTGCCGTTTGTAACTGACTTTAAAAATTCTCAATTCATCTAAATTCTATTTTTTGCATACTGCGATTACTCAAACGTGCCTGAACTGATTTGCAAAAAAACTTTCGCTTGAAAGGGTATTATTTCAAATAGTCGATTTCAGTATGTATCATAATAAGTTATGTTGTCTATTTCCTACAAGAAGCCCCAAGAACTGAGAACCTCTCTTTGTTGTCGGTTACTAACTAGAACAATTTGCTTGATAAATTTAATTCGGTTGTCACTTTTCTTAACGTATATTATTAACCTAGTATTTTTGCCAATAACTTTATACGAACTTATTTGACTAGCCTAGATGAAGACAAAACTTATTACCTCGCGTAAAATTCTGCAGCGTTGTGTCAAGTGTCATAGTGCTCTTAACAGCCCTGTCCTACTTCACCCTTCAGAGGGGAGAGAGTAGAGGTTCGACTAGTCAAGAGCCACTCGATATATCGGCTTTAGATGGATCACAATAGGTTTTATACCTACTGCAAAGTTTATATCACCGCGCAATTCTCTGATATTTGGCATTTATTTTATACGTTACCTCAAAAAAGTGTATGACGTGTGAATTTTATGGCGAGAAGTAATAATTTTTGTATTGTATTATAACTTCTGCGAGCAAGTGATTAGAAGCGTCTTAAAAAGAAAACAGCACGGCAGAAACTTCAAAATACTATATCTTAATGAGTGAAACCGGGGGATACAAACAGTATATAGCCTGTGGTAAATGTTAGCCTATTTAGTTACTATAAATCGTGATTTTTCTTACATTTTCGCCTTATTATTTATTTATTAGAGTCTAGAATTGATTCCAATGTTTTTTTCCCAAGTGATGATTTGAATATATTAATTAGTAGATATGTTAAAATTTATATACGTCCTGCTAGCTTTATTTACTGCTAGGCACGGGTCTCCCAAAGGCGTGTAGCATTTACGTATTGACAGTCGATTAACTAAAAAGCATACGAAATAAAAATACAGGTTCACTTGTAATCAAGCCGCATTATTTTAAGAGTGACTCCTGATGACCATAGCAACAACATTTGTTCTACAACTTTTGAGATATTATTGTAAAAATTGGTTTTCTATTGACGCAAGCCACAATATATGTACAAAAAGTATGGAACATCTGTTTTTGTCTTCAAATTTTCAGCTTTTTTTAAACAAAAGTTGTTGTTTATGATCATCAAAAGCCACCCTTAAGAGGATACTAGTTAATTACCTGTGACCCTCTATAAATTTATAAGATAATATTTTGTGTAAAGAAAGCTCTAATAATATTACGTAAATATAAAACCTACTTCATTAAGCAGTTTAAGATCTAATCTAAAGCCAAGGTTCCGCTACACTTAAAATCGTCTAATTTTAGTTGCGAGAGCTGAACCTACCCGCACTTGCTCGTATAGTGTAAACCTCAAACCCAACCTTTTATCAGGTTTCACATGGCATATCTAATGAGGGCTTTTATGCTTCAATATAATGTTCTCATTCCATATTTGCACAAAGGAACGGATTAAATGCGAAGGGTAGCAGATCTTCATTATGTTGGAGTGAGGTGGCTTTATTTTAGGATAAGGTTAGGAAAGTCTTTGGACATTTAGGCGGAAATTAAGTAAGAATATTTTCGTAGTTTAGAACGGGGAAGACTGATTTCTGTATATTGGTTAGTTGGCGGCGTTACAACTTAGGAAAATAGTAAAATGTTAGTCTTTGTATAAGTATGACGACACAGACAGTTTTGGCGTAGTAGCCCCCAAACAGATTAACCGAATATTGATTTTGTTTTATTTTTTATTGTGAAAGATGAATTAATCGATAGTGTTCTTAGTAGTGTTTGATGGGAGTGATCCAAGAGCGTGGGCTGCCATAAAATGGCGGATAAATTAAATGAAAGGGCTTGACTAGTACATACACTATGAAAAAATTCTGAGAGAAGAATTACCACAAAATGGCTATTGACGTTAATTTTTATTATTTTTTGTTTTATTTGTGTTAAGGTTTTATATTACTTAATGTCACTTTTTTGAAGTTCTTCTTTCAAAAAATAATATTAAAATAAGTAGGTATTTTTAACTGCCAATATCCGAGCGAATATTATCAAATCCATAGCCACTTTATCAATAAGGTTCGCTAGCGGGGAAAAACAAGTTGAATTTTAGAGTACTCACAAACCTTAAGTAACTTGGTATATTTGGCGAGGAAATTCACTTTTCAATTGCTTTTCCGGTTAGAAATACGCGAATATATAAACTCTGCATATTTCGGAATGTACGTTTCATCGCTATAAAAAAAAATAACTTTCACACTCATAGCTCCTCATTAGGGTTTCCCGTGTCGAGGATATCACACAATATTCAAAAAAATATACACAACCACCTAGACCCGAAAACAGATATCCAAACTCTCCATTGAGCATCTGCTTCGGCCGGGAATCGACCACGGGACCGCCATCTCTCAAAACTACCACTGTAACCACTTGGCTACAGCGGTCATTCAAATGGCAATATTTCATAAGTATAATATTTAAATCAAAATACAACATACTATAAATAACACTAATTAACGATTACGGATCAATAATAACAAATACTCTAAAAAAAAAATTCTAAATAAGAATGTAAAATATTATAAATAAATAGTGCGTAAACAATAAAAAAAAAAAATATTCTAAATA
The DNA here is from genome assembly GCA_947049295.1 of Ligdia adustata. Taxonomy (NCBI): domain Eukaryota; kingdom Metazoa; phylum Arthropoda; class Insecta; order Lepidoptera; family Geometridae; genus Ligdia; species Ligdia adustata. Next base: position 12,134,816 of record OX346225.1, read on the forward strand.
AGAATGTCAGCCTATAAAATCGAGTGCCATTTTATTAAACATATTTTGACCATCCCACGGGAACGCTGTATTTATTCTGGATTAAAATAATATGAGATATAAGCTGTCTTGGAGCTACATTTCATCACAATCCGTGCCGTTTTTCAAGTGTAAAGGACTACCAAACATACACACACACACAGACTTTCGTCTTTATAAGTACTAAAGTTGAGATTTTTTTTATGACTTGTTTAAACGAATGTACCTTTGGATCGTATTTTTTTGAAGAGTTCGGAATCATCTTAATATGATCATCTATTAGGTATTAACGGATTTTTGAACTGGAAATAACTACCTACTCGTTATCATCAGTGCAATCATCTCAAATAAGTAAACAACAAAAAGAATCTATAAAGAATAAATACAAGAGGCACGAGTTAAACAGTTAATTCGAATCTGGTTCTGTGAAATTGTTACATCTCTGCCATTTTACGCGAAACAGTAATCAATCGCGCGTCTTATCAATATTTCACGCGAGAGAGTCGTTAACGATGTCATATCACGTCGCTCGCAGTTGGACCCCACCCAAACCAGTAAAGCAGTGTACTCACTAGAACTGTAACTTGCATGGGACATGGGCTCTATTGACGCGTAAAATTGTTTTCACGCGAGACGTCGCTGAAACATTCTTGACATCTATCTATCGTCGTTAGTACTCTTATGGAAAAAAATAATAAGTGAGTTGAGTTACAATCTAAAAAATAAATAAACTACTACTTAGATTGTTTGTTTCATCAATATATGAACAGAAAACAATAAAAAACTTGCAAGAACTGAATGGGTATAAGTCACGAAAAAAACAAATCTAAAAAAACTTTAGCTTTGTGGGATATGGGGATGTATTTACACAGTCATATAGAACTAAATGTAAACCAGTAACGCTTCTGAAAAAGTGACAGCCGAATTCAATTCATCAAGCGCTAACATAAATACATATCTGACAAATAAATTTTAAGTCACTGTCTCAATTCGCCGCTAACCATGTACACGCTATCATTTTGTTAACAATGACTTTCAACTGTTATATTAGTACATATCGGTACGGTGGACACGGGTCTCCCCTATCAACGGAGTGTAGGCCATTTGTCACAGTCCACCACTCTAGCCAAATTACGGGTAAGAGGGTTCTCTTATCTATCAGGTTATTTGTTAGCCTTCTCCGACAAGCATGTTTCATCATGATGTTTTGCTTCACCGTTAAAGCAAGTGGTAATTAATTCTAATATGCACATAAGTGAAAAACTCAGAGGTGTATTCTTGACTCTAGGATTGAACCTGCGTCCTTTCGATTTGGGAGGATTTCCGACCAGGCTACCACTGTCTTTCTAGGCTACCACTAACTTACCACGCTTGCTAGTGAGTACCTAGGTTTACATATGCCACGCTTGAGTAGGACCACGCCCTGTCGATGTCGACATGTAGGTGAGGTATTTATTTACGTATCTTATAATAATTAAATGAGTAATCATGTTAGTGCGTAGTATTCGTGCTACGAGTACTTAAAAGTATTCGCATGCAATGTTATCGGCTAGGGGTGTACTAAGCCGAAAGAAGTCACTATATACCATGAACAACTTTCACTATGACTAACTGTGAATTAGAGAAATAAGTCAGCTGCTTTTCATACATTTTGTCGACAACCGATAAACTGTTTTATTTAACAGCTGGTTTTTTTTAATTCTTGAAGGCTTCGTCCAATAATTAAACTCGTTCGTAATGATGAGTAGAGAGTATATAATATACCTTATATACATTGATAAAGTTTCACAATTATAGTATATATTTATTTATCTGTATATATTTTTTAATTAACCATAATGAGGGAGATGAACAGAATAAGTTATATCTCATATTTTTTGGGCGGCCTAATATAACTCTGACGTTTGGGTGAGTCACTCTGTAAAACTATAGTATATGAAAATATAATAACAAATAGTCACAGTAATATAGGTACATAGAGTAGGATATAATTTTCAATATTCTATATCGCTACGTTACGATTCAATAAAATAATGTGAAATATAAATAAAATATTTAGATTGTTTGTAAGTTTCTAAGTATGGATACTTAGGAACAACAGTATTATCAATACTTGTTTGAAACAAAATAAATGTCTATATGCGTCGTCAACAATGTCTTTGGTTAGCAAATAATTACAAACCGAAATGAAAACAGTTTCGAGAAAATGTTGCTTCCCTACTACGAGATATGATATCTCGAAGTATATATTATAAAGGTGATTGTTTGTATCTGTGTGTGTTTGTTTTTTAGTCTTTTACGCTCAAACGGATTTGGATGAAATTTGGCGCTAAAATAGCGTATACCCTATATTAACACATTGTCTACTTTTTGCTAAAATATTGCGTCCTCCATACAACTTGGCCGATCACGTGACCCATTTTTGTATGCAGAACCTAGTATTTTTTCTCGTATTTCGCAAAATTATCTTCTACAATGGGTTCATCTAGATTGGTAGACTAACACCCTATAAGCTAAAAAGAATACTCACAGCTCCTAACTTTTGTTTCTCCTGTAATTTGCGGGGTTGCCGTGCAGTACGAGTATCCACAAACACGCACAAATAAAAACGTGCATAATATCAGATACCCAAACTTTATTTTTAAATCTTTTCATGGTTTTACAGGAACTTATTTATAGTTTCACTTTGTCCGTTCGTTCGTCTGTCCGTCTGTCTGTCCCTTCTATTTTTTACAGTAACAGACCAAAATGCATAAAATTCTTCATTATTTCACTTAAACTCATTTTGTTGTCAGACCTAATAAGTGTTTTGTAATAACTGTAAGATTTCCTATTTCTATTCTGTACTAACTAAAGTTGACCAATCACCTCATTAAATTAGCTTTCCAAGTTGCCTTTCCTTTCTTTTTTTTATTTACTCAGCAACAAAACTATGGTACTGCTTGAAATTATAAAAAAAATAAAAAGCTTTTATTACTATCAAATTAATGTTACGTACATGAATCTTAGGTTAACTAGATTAATTGTAATATTATTGTAATATAATGCCATATCAAATTCGAGTATTACTACAATACATGGTAGGGGTAATGAAAACGTTTTGCAGCGATATTAATATCATGCGAAAGGGAAGTTTGTTTTGTTCTGTAGAAGGAAACAGCTGGTTCCTTGTACAACTTGCAATATGACACTTTATAGCTTTTCATTAATGCGGAGTAGGTACGTGGAAGCAGAGTAAAAAGACAATTAAAAAAATTATTCGTAACTTTTTTTAGCAAAAGTTACTTACTGCAAAAGCACTGCTCAACTAATTTTATACGCTATAGTTAAAAGTTAAACTATTTTTATATGCTGTAGCTCTACTATTTGTATACGTTATAGTTAAACTATTTTTATAAGCTATAGCTCAACTATTTTTATACGTTATAGTAAAAAGTAAAAAAAGTTTTATTGCATAATATTGTTTGGTATGTACATTTACAGTCAAACAAATTAGTAATGAAGATAGAAAAATACCTTTTTGATGCTCTGTACTCCACACTAGGTCTCCTGTGCGCCTGTATTGTACAGCAACAGATATGTAATGTAATAGTAATAACTATTACGAGCACTTACAACCAATATCTATGCTAAAAATAGACACCATTAAGGTGAAATTGAGACAAACAAAATAAATTTAATTATGTACAGCAAAACAAACAACAGCTTTTTCTTTTTGGTTACCGAGTGACATTAGCTTGACAGAAGAAGATAAGTTATGTGGAGGACGGCGGGCCGAGACTGCTACGGCAAGTGGACTGTATGTGGCTTAGTGGGTGGAAGAACAGTCTGACCCGAGTCGCTCCACGGATGCTGGGGTTGAAGGAAGTTTCAAGAAAAGATGGTGTAGGCTTCGGTAGTACTGACACGGTCAGAGTCTTGACAGAAGAGGGCGGAGAGCGAGAATGTTTTCTTGATAGCACTGTATCACTGCAGAGGCAAAGCTGAAGTGATTTTACAACCCTAAACCACGCGCTTTTATATGTTCGACGCGCTGTCTCATTTAACAGACGTCCCACTCAGTGAGATAGCGCGCGGTTCAATAATGGCAGCGTTCAAGTGTGTGAGTGAGACGGGTGACTATCCTACCCTGTCTGGGTGAAATTCCAGGAAAAAGGCGGTGTGCTAGGACACTACCTGGAATTTCATGCACCTGCCCGTCTCACCGTTCTCTGCATTCCTATCTTCTTAATCCCTAATTCTCGCTATCCGCCTCTCTATTGTCTCAGACCGTGTCAATAGTGTTTATTGGTAACTAACTTACAATATTAACTTATGCTACTAAGAAATACAATGAGTCTTATAAAATAAAAATACGCTAACACCTACTCTATTTACAATTATACTGCTATGTTACTATGCCCGTCGTGAACATTCTCCCGCCGTGCAGCGCTATCCATTGCGCTGCAATCTCCGTGGTGAACGGCGGGCGTAGTCGGCAGGATAACTAACTTCTTGACGGGCCGTCGCAGGATCCCTCCGGTTGTGCGCACGTCGACTACTCGGATAATGTTGTCTGGTCCCGGGTAAACAGCTTCGATGACGCCTCTCGGCCACGTGTTACGTGGTAGTGTGTTATCTGCTATGATCATGACGTCGCCGATCTTTACAGCGGGTCTGTGGCAATGGGGCTCCCGCCGGTGTTGCAACTCAGGCAGGTAATCTCTGAGCCACCTGCGCCAGAAGAGATCGGCGAGTCGTTGAGAGGCGCGCCAGTGTGTGCGCCCGATGAGATCCTTGGCGTCAAATGATCCTGGGGATGGTACTCGTGCTGGGCCACCTAGCAGGAAATGGTTTGGTGTCAACGGTTCTGGGTCTTCAGGGTTTATGGAGACGTGCGTCAAAGGGTGGCAGTTCACAGTGAATTCTGCCTCCGCGAGTAGGGTGTTGAAGACTTCATCAGTAGGTTGTCGCGGTTGTTCGGTGGCCGCGAGGGCAGTTTTCACGGAGCGCACCATTCGTTCCCAGGCTCCGCCCATGAATGGAGCACCGGGAGGTATGAAACGCCAATTGATGGTGCGTTTGGAGGCTTCTTCTTGTGTGGTGATGCGCAGGAACATCTCCGCTATGTCAGCGGTTACGGCGATGGCATGTTGGCGGAACCTCATAAGAACTCCTGGCAATGATTGTAGTTGATCTGGCCCGGTGAGTAAGTAGTCGTTGAGAATCTTCCCTTTTGTCTTGGCGGCGGCGTCATGTACGATGCGTAATTTGTCTGGCTTCATTGGAGTAGTCACACCGAAATGAGGCAGGTACCACGTCTTGTGAGGCGTAGTCGTCGGCGGTGCTCGTTCGGCGTACCCCTTGTCGAGAAGCTCTTGCATCTGGCGGCAGTATTTCTCAGCTATGTCCGGGTTCTTTTTCAATTTTCTCTCTACAGAAACAAGGCGATTCAGTGCGGCCTCACGGTTGTCTGGCATTTTCCCACTGTCCTTCTTCCAGAGGAGGGCAGTCTCGTAGCGTCCGTCCGGAAGCTGGTGCGTCGCTCTCTCTAGGATCTCTAGAGCTTGTTGGTCAGGATCACTTCGTGGGCTCTTCGGTGTAACAGCAAGTGACTCGATAGCAAAGTAGTGGCGGAGGGCGTCGTCCATGCGCTCCTCTGGGGTCGAGTCAGCTAGGTGGGCCACGAAGTTCACTTGATGACCAATTGAGCGAGTGTGGGTGCCATGCAATACCCATCCGAGCGGCGTCAGCGATGCGACCGGTTGGTCGCGACGTCCCGTGCGCATCTCCGTAGAGGTGAGAAGATGCCAATTGTCTTGGCCGATGAGCAGCTTAGGCTTCGCTAAGTTGACTGCAAACTGAAGCCCTTGTAGATGTTGGCAGTCTCGCAGATCTTCCTCCTTGATCTGTTGTGGGGTGAGACGTAGTCCGTCGATTGTGCGCGCCCGAATTTGTTGTGCTTCGGTGTCACGTCCCTGCAGCGTTATGGTGACTTGACGAGACCGTGCTGCGTCAATTTTCTTGTTTCCGATTGCAGTTATGTAGAGCGGGTCAATGGACCCTGGAGCGCCGATTTGGTTCGCGATCTCGTTGTCCAGCAGAGAGACTGTAGACCCGTCGTCAAGCAGGGCCCAAGTGTCGATGACTCCCGCCGGTCCTGAGATAGTAACTGGCGCTATTTTCAAATACGCCGCTGGAACGTGTGTGGCCCACGTAGACGTGACTTGCGCTTCAGTCGATGTTGCTCTTCTGTTGTGCAGCATCACGTGATGTGGGTAGGTGCAGCCGTCGATCCCACATTTATTGTACCGGCATGTGTGGTTTTGGTGACGCACACGTAGGCAGCGGAAACAAAGACGGGACTTCTTGGCTACGTCCCATCGCTCGTCGGTATTCGCAGTCTTGAACGTAGGGCAACTGAATACGTTGTGACTTGATGACTTGCATACGGCGCAGGTACCCTTGCTCTTCTTGCTGCGTGTCTGCGTTGTGTTCGTGCGCTGCACGTCAGGCCGTGGCTGTCGGCGGGGAAGCTCGTCCTTGTTGGATGGTGCATCTATGGGTGCCGCAAACTGGTTCATAATTGACCTCTGCTCGTTCAGAAATAGTTCTATTTTCACTAGTGCCGGTTCGTCTTGCAGTCTTGTCCTTGCGAACGCGAACCAGTTGTGGCGCATGGCTGAGGGCATCTTGTCGACGAGGGCGTTCACGACTTCTAGGCTGTGGAGATGGTATTCTTTCTTCAAAGCGCGAATTCCGACGATTGCATTGACTACCTTATTCGCGAACGATATGATATCCCTTGGGTTGTCGGCGACTTTAGGCAAGCGGCGCATCTTGTCGAGTTCAGCGAGGGCGATTGTGTCTGGTCGCCCAAAGGTTTCTTCTAGCGTGCGCATGACTGCATCGGGCTCGCAGTAGTTCTGAAGCAACCCTTCGACGGCTTCTAGGGCGCTTCCGCGCAGGCTTTTTCGGAGTCGCGCAGTGTTGGCCTCCACGTTAAAATGTTTCGCGTTTTCATAGTACGCAGTCTTGAAGGTCACCCAGTCCTTGTGCGAGCCGTAAAACGGCGGTAGGTCCGCGTAGCTGCGAAGACCAGCGCCACCTTTGTGTGCGTCGAGCAGGATTCTGGCAAACTCGGCTATGTCTGACTGCACTGGAACTGGGGCTGAAGCGGTCGCAGCAGCAACCAGAGGTACGTTAGTTGGCTGGTGATGAAGATGCGCTGGCGTGATTGCGGTGATTGCTGCAGGTGGTGGTGGAGCGCAGACGAGTTGCGGCTGGTGCATGTGGGGCACTGTCGACTGTGGTGGTCGTTCTGAAGAACCCGGCTGATTTCCTGGTTCTGTGGCGACGACTTCCTGGGACTGGAACCATGTCTCAACACGATGCGATGAAGCGTGGTCCTCTTCGGAAAATTCACTTCGTGAGTCCTCTTCGACGTCCATCAGTGCAAGGCGTGCGCGCGATGCTTCAATGGTGGCAAGGGCGATTGTTTCTTCCAGTCGGAGTTTTTTGCGTTCTCGATCGGAGAGACGGCTTCGACGTGTAGTTGCTGATTTCGGGCCCCTGGAGCGTGGTTTTGACTCTGATGCTCTGTGAACTGGGGCGGCAACTTGTTGGCTTGCTGAGTTGGTGACATCAGTTGAAGAGGTATGCGGCACTGTGAATGCCACCGGCGGTGGCACGTGCGGACGCTGCTGTAGCTGCGTGGCGGTGAAAGAGGCAGGCTGCATACCCAGTACTTTCTTATGGCATGATGTGGCGTCAGCAATGCAGGACGGGCCGACGAAAGCGCGATCCGACGCTCCTGGATAGCTTGCAGCAGGAAACTGGGAGGAGGGCTCGGCGGCACTGGAGCCCTGCGGCGCCCCCAGATGACTTGCAGCAGTGTAGCGGGAGGAGGGCTCGGCGGCACTGGAGTCCTGCGGCGCCTCCAGACGATCGGCGGCGGTGAAGTGGGAGGAGGGTTTAACGGCACTGGAACCCTGCGGCGCTCCCAGACGACTTGCAGCAGTGAAGTGGGAAGAGAGCTCGACGGCACTGGAGCTCTGCGACGCTCCCACCTCAGGCGTGGCGGTGATGACAGTGGTGTCCCTTGACACCTCACTCGGGGAATCTCCTGTGGACTGGCTGACTCTGTGGCGCGGCGCAGATTGCGCCTTCTTCAAGGACCGTGTCAGCACCATCTTCTTTCTTGAATCTTCTTAAAATCCGGCTCGAAGGACCAATGTGGAGGACGGCGGGCCGAGACTGCTACGGCAAGTGGACTGTATGTGGCGTAGTGGATGGAAGAACAGTCTGACCCGAGTCGCTCCACGGATGCTGGGGTTGAAGGAAGTTTCAAGAAAAGATGGTGTAGGCTTCGGTAGTACTGACACGGTCAGAGTCTTGACAGAAGAGGGCGGAGAGCGAGAATGTTTTCTTGATAGCACTGTATCACTGCAGAGGCAAAGCTGAAGTGATTTTACAACCCTAAACCACGCGCTTTTATATGTTCGACGCGCTGTCTCATTTAACAGACGTCCCACTCAGTGAGATAGCGCGCGGTTCAATAATGGCAGCGTTCAAGTGTGTGAGTGAGACGGGTGACTATCCTACCCTGTCTGGGTGAAATTCCAGGAAAAAGGCGGTGTGCTAGGACACTACCTGGAATTTCATGCACCTGCCCGTCTCACCGTTCTCTGCATTCCTATCTTCTTAATCCCTAATTCTCGCTATCCGCCTCTCTATTGTCTCAGACCGTGTCAATAGTGTTTATTGGTAACTAACTTACAATATTAACTTATGCTACTAAGAAATACAATGAGTCTTATAAAATAAAAATACGCTAACACCTACTCTATTTACAATTATACTGCTATGTTACTATGCCCGTCGTGAACAAGTTATGTTGCCAGTAATGTCAGTCAGTACAATACAAAGCTAAGTTAAAAGTAGAGTAATTCTCAGATTAATTTTATTAAGCTAATATAGGACGGAAAGAGAATTCAATTTTTTTTATGTATTTTTTCCCTATTTTTGGAAGAGAGAGAAAGAGAGGATATTGTGAGTATGAGTGAGTAGAGTCTTAATGTGTGTGCTAAGTGGGTGTGTGTTGTGTTATATAAGTGTAAATATAAATGTGTGAGTTGTGTCTTAATGTGTGTATATGTTGTGTAATATATATAGTAAAAGTGCTTTGTGTTAAGTGAGAGTGTTCATGTGTGCCTATTTAGTCTCAAATTGGCGGGTAACGTGTATGTTATTTGATCATTTCTAAATAATAATCCATTTATTTTGTTTTATATACAAATAATTTAGCTATTTACATAATATTGTTATACATTATGTAAATTATTAACGTGACGTGTTGCATCGGCTGCCGTATCATAACTATCGTCCAGTACAATGCAAACGCGTACTCTCTAGCCGGCCATTGTTTGTATTGCATTACGATGCGCCAGCGCCGCGCCCGAAGCTCCAGTCAACCTTCATCATGCCACGCTGCGCCGGACAATTTCTCACTCACGTAAATTACTTAATTCTCCTTCCTTCGGAACTTTATATTTTGGTGTGCAGATATTAAAGTCAGAGATTTATTAACCAAGGACTTTTATTGCCATCCAATCTGCAATATTTATATTCAGCGCCTCACAAACACAGCAGTGGTGCTATACACTGGTTACATAAAATATTGTCTTTGATATAACAACCCTCGTCATCTTCATTCGTGTACAGTCAACTTTAATTTCATTTTAGTTTGCAACTTGTAAGTTTTCTACAAAGTCTCAAGAGCTAAGAAGTGCCCCATAGTCTCAAGAAAGCAGGACAAACAAAGGAAACAAGCTAAAGGGTAGTTCTCAACAAGTTTGGACTGGTACAGTCAGAAAAGTTCTTACGACTAACTGACGATTTCTACGAGACAGGAGAATTGACCAAGTTTGAGTTCTTGCATGTTAACACGAGTAGGTAACAGCTCAAAGTTAACACTTTATCTTTTTTATCTTACCATATGAATGAATGGTGTTTTTGTGAAAAACACGTACATATAATGAAGTAGCAGTACGGGGCAGGGATTTCATTGCGAAGCTACCGCTGATTCGTCAATCAAAAGTGCGCTGCAATTAAATTAAAATATTGAGTTAATAAATGTTTGCGTCGTTTTTAATTCAAGAATACATTTTCTTTTTCTAGGAGCAGAAAACCAGTTGAGTTTTAAGACCGAGACGGAATCATAGAGTAAAAATATAGCCAATAAATTTTATAAAACACTTTTAGACTCGATGGTACGTAGAAACTAATTGTTCTCCGCCACAAAACATCTAGTTACTATCAAGTTACTTGTAACAGAAACTTGTCGGACCTTTGTCATAATGATGGCTCCAAACGATGCTGCTTAATTGTTTCTCATTTTGTATGTACTTTAGTAAACATGACCGTCGACTTCAAACGTCTGAATTCTTCTATTGCTCAAATTGACGAGAAAAAATTATATGGTACTCTTCAAACCTGACCTAAATTATTAATAAAATCGTTTTACAATAAAATTGATTAGCTGAGATAATGCGTGACATGTAAATTTTTATAATGTACTGTAATGGTAATCTGGTTAACTTCTTCTTCTAGTTGCCTTACCCTTAATTGTCCTTATTGTCCCACTAGATTCTTGATTTGATTAAAAATAGTTTGGTAAAAAAGTTTTTCTTTGAATACCGCTGCTTATCTGATCATCCGGTCAAGCTGTCCGAGGTTGCCTTCGACCAACAGCTAGATCTTTTCTAAAAAAAGTCGATTATTTTACGGTAATCATATCTTACGGCAAATCATATAAAATATCCGGAGAACATAGAAAACATATTGGGCTTACAAATACTTATATTGTAAGAAAATATACAAAGATAATATAAAGTGAAACCTAAATAAAATCCCTTTTTTGTTATTTTTTAAAGTACCCGTTATTGTGTTTGTATACGCAAAAATATTTATTAACACATTTAACAGCTTTCACTTCTCTCGTGCATTAAACATTCTGAGAGCGTATTGTATCAAACCTTCACATATTTTAATTGGGTATCGGCAATAAAGTTTTTAACCTGGAATTACAAAATTTGTTCCAGGCCAGTATTGTACATTAATTAATTTCTATATTTACTGACACATAAAAGTCCCGCTGGTGAAGATGTCTCGTTACCAATAACATTTGCCAGCGGGCAGCATTCGATGAATATTGTTCGACAGTTCATCTACTTTTATTGCTGTTTTTATGGAGGAAGATGGGTATATTTGTTGCGAAATGACGATGAGGTTTCATGGTAATTTAAAAATAATTATACGATTCATAGTGCTATTAACTGTCGTGAATAGATACTTCTGATTATATTAATGTTATTTATAAATGTTTACGGGCTTCGATACAATTTACGTTGGTGTTTACGATTAACGTAGATACCAACAGTCGTTTATATTTTTTAAGATTAGGACTGAAATATATACAATGTCTTAGTTATTATCTACTAGTATGTTTTTACCAAATCTAAATACATTTTGGAAAGCCCGTGCTTACAAAATCTGACATAAAAGTATTCCATTCCTTCAATATACCTCATAGACTTACAATCGTACGACCGTTCACCGCATTTATGACGCCATAAACATAAATATAAATATACACCAGAAAGATAAACAAAATCAAAAGATTGAAAACATAAAATATCAAAAGAAAGAAAATGGCGGGCCTTCTTAACGGCGGCAATAAAATCTCAAATGTTGCAAAGACAGCTTGTAAAATCGTTGAATGGTTGTTGAAGCCCGATGGGAAATTTGTTTTGCAAGTCATAGCAATTTTATACACAGAGATGCTCAAAGTTTTGTTTCTATCCTTAGAAGTAGTTATAAAATAATGGAAGTGGAATTGGGAATGATATTGGGAGGCGTGTGTATTACAAGTGCTTTCAGGTTAGTGTTCAGTTTCAGCGCGCGGAAAAAACTTTAGTTTGTAATTAATTGATAGTTGAAACAAGTCTTTGCTGATCTGACGCTACTTCTTACAACTAACTTACATACAGGCATATTATTAGTATAAATATAATAATAATGGTATAATATAATAATTAATTAATTACTCGTAACATAATAATTAATCATATTACTAGTAGCTTTAACCGAGCTGTAATTTGGTCCTCAAGTTTGCGCGTAGACCCTTGTAGCCACAGGCATAGAAGAGACCACAAAAAAGTCTAGTCGATGCTTGTCGCATATTCAAAAGTAATAAATGTTTATTTTCTTTATAATTTTATTTTAAACACGTAAAATGTACACGTACCCGACGCCCAAGTTTTTTTTCTTCAGAATTACAATTGTGTTGCATCATAATAGGTCAAGCATACTCGTAATTTAACCTTATTTTTTCATAAGGCTATATAATATTATGACAAATTTAACGCGGAGTTTAAAGTTTAAGAACCTTTTTATTATTTATATTAAGTCACAAAACGGAGCGCAATAAATGCCCTTAGATTGACGAAACTTATTTTATGTGTTGTTAGTCCTCGTTAAGTTTTTATTTCAATTCATACTAAAAGTAATTTGTAATTATGCGAAGCGCTTATTTACTATTATGCAGTATATAGGAAGGATTTATATTTTTGTATCTAACAAATAAACTTAAAAACGATTGAATCGATTTCAATAATTCTTTTGCAATTAGTAAACTACCTTATCACTGAGTAACATAGGCTATATTTATTACTAAAAAATTTGAGATCCGCGGCTAACACCGTGTAGCGATGATACTGTTAAATGAATAAAATTATATGATAAATCAGCTCCTTTTTTTAATATAATTTTATTTTGATTACAGGTAAGAAAGACTAACTATAAGCAGATGCAGCATAATGTGGTAAGACAAGAAGTATCAGGCAAGTACGCGGCAAGTATCAGGACACGTTGCCCTCTGGTTGTGGGCATTTGGATTATCTGTGATCTTAAATTATAGATAATCTTTCTGCTATATTTTTTTGTTCTTGTCAACATGAATACCTACTATTAACCATATAGAACTTTTCAAAACAAGATGCCCTCTAGTGGTGGGTTGGGGCATTTGTATATTATGTAGATCTTAATTGCTCTATATTTAATCTATCTGCTATTTTTTTTTTTGGTGTTGTTATAGTCATAACATTTTTAACCCCCGGCGCAAAAACAACGGGTTCTTGTAATTTTAACGTGTCAGTGTGTGTGTGTGTGTCTGTCTGTGAAATCGTAGCTCCTTAACAGATAAACCGTATTGATTTTCTTATTTGAAAAGTGAATGAGTCAGGAGTGTTCTTAGCTGTTTGATGAAAATCAGCGCAAGATGGCCGCCGTCACAAAATGGCGAATGTATATAAATAAATAAATGTACCTGACCGGTTGATAAATTATTTGATATTTTAAAATAATTCAAGATATTTAATCGATTGCTTTGACATGGATTTGCTTCTGGCTAGATAGGAAAAATTTAATTGTATTTACGTTTAGTTAGTAACAGATGATAGCACTTACCTATATGTATACCTTCGTTATTATTTTTAAATATTTAATAGAGAAACAGATTTACTTTAACTTACTAAATATTTCTGTACATGGCTTTATTTTTGTATTTACAATAGTAAATTAAAATCGTGTCCGTGGAGCATTAAATATTGTAATGAAATAAAACTATTGAATTCGCTGCAAAAGCTTTCGCAAAAGCTCGTTAAAATTTCAACGCAAATACTGAAATTTAAAATTGAGCGACCATTTATATTTTTTGAGTGCACAAACCACGGCTATTTTTTAAGAGTATGTAGAAAACTTTGGCAATGAAGATAGGTACCACGGCTATTTTTTAAGAGTATGTAGAAAACTTTAGCAATGAAGATAGGTACCACAGCTATATTTTTATGAGTATGTAGAAAACTTTGGCAATGAAGATAGGTACCACGGCTATTTTTTAGAAGTATGTAGAAAACTTTCGCAATGAAGATAGGTACCACGGCTATTTTTAAGAGTATGTAGAAAACTTTGGCAATGAAGATAGGTACCACGGCTATTTTTTAGGAGTATGTAGAAAACTTTGGCAATGAAGATAGGTACCACGGCTATTTTTTAGGAGTATGTAGAAAACTTTGGCAATGAAGATAGGTACCACGGCTATTTTTTTAAGATTTGTAGAAAACTTTTTCATTCTTTATCAATAGGCAACCTACATTGCATTGGAAGTAGGTACCTGTTATACTCAAAAAACTAAAAAGTGACTAATTCCACAGGCAACAGACGAATTGAGACCTCCTGCGTTTTGAAGCTGGTTAAAAAACTACAACTAGTACGCGAGTACTATATTTTCAGATAAACACAGATATTGACTTTCGAAAGAAAAATTTGCCAGACTTGAAGCAAAGATAATGTTCATGGTGGTCGAGTATTTTTAAGCTCACCTGGCTATCTACCACCTGCATGTTGATATTTGTTTTTGTCCCCAAGTACCTAACGGAGTGTTCCGGCAGCTTTCCTTAAGGGCCGGTGTATTCCAGACACTGATTTTCTCGTGGTCGTGCGAGCTGGTGATCTCATGCCTAGCTGTCATGGATAAAAAATATTATAATTCACTTGCTCGGTCAAAAATATTGAGAATTTACTGTTCGCATTTATCGAGAATAGATTTTTACTGTGCACCAAAAACCCTTCAGTTCTAATATCCGCTAGAGCCGTTTGAAGTGACGTGCAAATAAATCACAACCCCTTTCGAAGATTACTCACCCTTAATACCTATCGTAGGGGATGTATAGTCTTGTATGGTTCAGTGATCAATGGGATTGTGAGGCGCTCGCTTTCCAGTTTCTAATCTATAAATTAAAGCCCGCATTTAACTCAAGCTTAACGTTAAACGTATTCATTTATATCGTTATCATTCATTTATTTACTTGTATTGTCAAGTTTTTAACCGACTTCAAAAAGAAGGAAGATCTCAATACGATGGAATATTTTTTTATGTAATGTATGTTATGTATAATGTATGTATATACAATTTATTATGGACCAATTTGGAAAATGTTTGGTTAAAAGGGAATATAATAATACTATCCTACTGGTACATCATAAGTTTTATCAAAATCAGCCCTGTAGTTTCGTCTTTAATCGAAGTAACTGAAAGAAAATTCAGCGCCTGCCGAATTAAGTCGTTAATCCCATTTGTTTGAAAGAGTAGGTATACCTGCGATTTAAGGTAAGTATACTCTGTCAAACAAAAATAATAAATAAATCTAGATCTGTAAACTCCGAGGAATCAGGTGCCTAACAAGCATTTTAAAGCAAAGGAGTTGAAATGAGTAGCTCCTGCTTTTATGGGTAAAGTAATAAACGTCAAAATATTTATAATCAATTTTCAAAATTTCAGCTCTTTAGAACGCGGTTACTTCTTTAATACCTACATTAAAATTTTAAAATACATTAGCGTGCCACTCAGCCATTAATTTGGCAAAGTCTACCTTTGGGATTCATGTGAGTGAAACATTATAACGATAGGCAATTTGGAAACGCCACAAAATACATTACAATTTGAATCTAAGTGACCTTGTGTGTTAGAAACTTTGAAACTAACTTAATGGTCGTCCTTCGAATTAACAAAGTTTGCAACTTAGTGGTTAAGTCCTTGATAACATGAGGCGTTAAGTTAATTTTAAAATACCATGAAAGTTACTTTTTGAATTAATTTATGTCAGTATTCATGTGTTGTGGTTATTTATTTTGCATTATAAAATTATTTTTTATTACGTTTATTGTAATACGAGCTTGTAATATGGATTATAACAGTCGAGGCTCTAAAAATTGGTTTAGCAGTTTAGTTTATAAATTTATAAAAAAAAAAACTAAAATTCGCCTACTCGTCCGGTTTAATTTTCACCGTTTTTTAATAGTAAGCTGTAAGTCAAAATACTTTACAGTACGCATTGATACAGATGCTTTGAAACTAACTAACCATAAACAATTGGTTAGAACCGACTTCCAAAACCAACCCAGAAAGTTTAAACCATAATAACTTAACGAGTGAACCCGCGGGATATAACCAGCATAGCCTATGGCCATATGCGGATAAACACAAATTCAATACCTCGCACACCGAAATCGGTCTAACAGTATAACCTACCTACCTAACTTATCTACTCGTATATAACTCTCCTATCGGGTAAAAAAATCTTATTTTTGAGTAATGATAAAAATATTTTTCCATAGCTTCCCCCTTGCCTTAATCCATAATCCAAAAAAACTTTTCAATAAGCTTAAACCAACCCAAATGAGGGCCGAGTCGCAGTCTTGGCACGTCCCTCAACCCGGCAAATACTTGCGAAGGTAAACAAATTGGGAAATTGGTTGGAATTTATGAGACCGTATTTCGATCTAACCCTCAAAAAGGGACAGGCTGAAAAAATATTGCAAAATCCTGATTCTGGAGCGCCTTTTCTGTACAGAGAAGGTAAATGTAGAGTTCATAATATGTCTAAATGATCTATTAAATTTTCGAATAAGATGGTATTTTAATTATACCTACTTTAGGTTTTAAAGAAGAGATTCGATGGTTTTTTTTTCAGGGTTCCGTATAGGGTTCCGTTATAGGATCGCTTTGTTGTACGTCTGTCTGTCAACGTCAACGCGTAGAGGTATGAAGTTCAGGTCTTCTGCCCTTTAGAGCTGTGAAAAAAACTTCTACGCCAACGCAATCAAAAGATACACAGCCGTTTATGTTGCAAATTTTCGGAACACGTAAAAGAATGAAACTTATAAGTTACTTCCCATGAATTCTGATTCCTGAAATTTGGTACAAAACAACGCCTTATATAGGCGTTTTCACAAGTTTTTCCTGATACAAGAAAAATTGAGAAAATCAAAAATGATTAGTTATATCAAATGAAAAAAAATATTTTTAGCAATTTTAAACTTACTATCTCTTTCCTTATGAACGCGTAGAGGTTTTTATAAATTGAAATTCATATCAAATACTCAGGTCTATAACATCCTATATCTACAGGTTATTACGAAACCCTCGGTGCGCGAGCTTGACTTTCACAGGGATGGCTTTTTTTAATGTTTGCTACCTCTCTAATTGCTAGCTGATTGCAGTACAACCTGAAATCTAGAAAAATACCTTCTAAGAGGGAATTATAATCAGATTAGTTATTTTCGCTCAATGTGAAAATAATATAACAAATACATTTATTAAGACAAATTAAATATCTATCTAAAACAAAAAATAGCACATGCATTACCTATAGACCATTTAAAATTTACAAATAATACAAATGCCCACCCAAAATAACCCACCACCAAGACGCAACAACGAACGACACAAAAATATACCACTGCAGGGCAGAGATCTCCCTTATTAAATATATACTGATTTAAATTAATTCTAACATGCGAATGAACCAGCGCTGGTCGATTTAGCAGTCACATTGTTCACTGGGCTGACAATAACCGCATTCACAGTCCGACGCGACTCACGAAAAACGCATTTTTCATGTGAACACTTAGCGATGGAAATCTCCGCAGTATGATAACTTGAGCTTCCGTTTTAAGTAATCGTTCATGTGCCAACTGTCAGAATGTAACCTATGATTTTTATTTTATTTTTAAATATTTGTATTCATCTTATAACTTAGATAAAAAATTCAGCAATAATGTATCGTGCATGGCAGTTAGAATTTATAATAAATTACCAGAACTTTTTGAAGATTTGATTTTTTATAGTTTAATAAAATATTTGAAAGATAAATGCAACTGTCAATGTACCTAATCCTAATTATTATTACCTACTATACACATACATATTATACTTAAAAAAAAAAAATTAAAAAATAAAGAATAACTAGTCTAACTAGATTTACGATTGGTCCTTTTTGAATATTATTATTTATAGTAGTAATTAAGAAAGTATCGATAATTAAATTCTTGTTTTTTAGGTAACGCACGTGCTACGTCACTGATGGGCTGGCTTTCGTCAATTTCTTCATACTTGATTACTGATGTTTGTCTTCAAATGGCTTATATAAAACCTATAAGTCTCTACATAATCATTAAAAAAAAGAGATCACCAATTCCCATTACGGCAGCCACAGATATATTTTTTTCTGTTATTTTGATTGAAAAATCAAGACTGGACCGATTTTGATACAATTTAATAATATAAACTAGAATATGTTTTTCAAATAAGTCTTAGAAAAATTAACAATAGTAAAAAAACATAGCCGTCGAATTAAAGAAACAATCAAAATTTTTTTTTTAAATATTTTTTTTCTATTGATATGGTTAATTGATAAGTCCTTAATATACACTACGTAGTATATTAGGAAGTTTTGTGTATTTGTTTATTAATTACCTCTTCTTATTTGGATGTCAAAAATAGTAAGAAAAATAGGCCGACAACTCAACTAAAATTTAATTAAGTACTGCGGTTATTTAAATCGTCAGTAATTTTCAAACAGTTTACTCCAAAAACAATAACTAGGAGCTTAGGACCGCAATTAGAGGGTTCCGTAGCGACTGCGGTTAGACTCGCTAATTAATTATCATTGTAATTTGCGGAAACAGAGCTCAATAAATATACCATTTTATAATTTAGTAAAAACATGCCTTCATTAGCGTATTCTTTTGATAACGTTAGTGTTTTTTTAAGATTGAGGAAAGAAGTCTACCTAAAAGATAAATAGACAATGTTTTTTTTAACAAAATATACGTAATATGATCGAAACACCAAAAATAAAAACGAAAAAATTGAATATACTTATGTCAACAGTCAAATTAACTGAGCATTTTAATAATTTTTGCTTAACACATCTGCTTTAAAATACTCGATTTTATTTTATACACAATTTCTTTGCTACAAAACCAATAACCCAAAAACATTACCCTACTTTTTGTGGAGAGTCTCTTTCAAACAAGGCAATAAATTTCACTCACATTAACACACTATCACTCAATGCCCAGTTAAATTTTTAGAGTCACGTTTGCTAGCTATTAACGTCACCGATATAAAAGGCCTTCTGACGTCATAAATGTGTCGTAGAGTGACGTAGAGCTATAGCCGCGTAGCCGGTCTACGGTGCTACGTCATCGACACTGCCATTTCATAATGTCACTCCGGCCGACCTACAAGAGTTACGTGAGGACGCATCGATTTTATTTTTAACTCTGGCCGTTAGTAGGTTGGCGTTATGTTACTTCAGAGCAGTTTTCTTTCTCAAACGACTACGGCGGAGTCAAAAGAAAAGGTGATGATTTTGGCAGGCTACGTTAATATGTTTCACCGTAGCGCCTAAGCTTTAAGACTTTTTTATTTTTGATTCGAATTAATTACCGGTATAACATATGCTATATCAAAACATATACAAATATTCATTGCGTCACGCAGTTTACAAAATGGAAAACTTGAAATATCCGATTTAAAATCCCTTCATTATTGTGCTGGTTGAGTAATTTAACGCAGCAGTTGACGCGCGTTTGTCGGTTTGCTGCACTCAATTCATGAGGTACCCACCTTTCAAGCTTTTTCACCTTTCCAATTTGCTTCAAGTGGATTAAAACAGTTTTATCACTCGGACGTGGTTTGCGATGGATCTGCTTCCACAATAGCTTTCAATTCTTCATTAGCAACTTTAGTCTCCGGCCGTCCACGGGGCCTAGTTCTGCAGGTCGAAATTTCCAGAACGAAAACGTTGAAACCAAAAACGCACTGTGTTTTCTTTTGCGACACCGCCGCCATACACATCATTAATCCTTCGAGCCGTTTCTGCAGCACTGGTACCACGTTGGAACTCGTACTCGTAAATAACGAGATATTTCAAGTTTTCCATTTTGTAAACTGCGTGACGCAAAGTAAAAACCAAACGAGGACAAAACAAATGAATTACGGTTTTCAAAATACAAATGTATGAATAAATAGTTGTATAAATTTGAAATTGGAATCCCTAACCAAAGAAGAGATATTTGAGATCAAAGTGGCCAGTACGACAAAACGCCAATATCATATGTAAGGACTTAATATTATTAATATATATATATATTAACAACAACAACAGGTAGCAACTTGAACTAATATAATAGTAAGGAACCTTTAGTTTACGAGTCAAACTCGCACTCGGTCGTTATCTTTTATAATGCTTCTCAGTGAATAATATGACTTTTACGCTATCTATTTATTAACAACTGGGCAAGTAAGTGCCTTTAATAAGAAAATATAAACGAATAATTGCAACAATAATGGGCAGCTTGATCACCACCGAATATCATAAGATAAACCATGAATTATTATAATGTTTTTCACTAGTCAAGCTCTTTTGATACCCATACTAAGGGAGTTGTGAAAAAATTGTACTTCGCACTATTGTGGCGGCAGGTATCTTGGACAGATTTTCATCAAATATCGCTAAGAACGAACCCGACTACATCTTGAAACAAAAAAATCACACGATGTCACAGAGACATATTCACACATACACACACTCGAACACAAAGACAAGTAAAACATATATTATATTTAGTACGTTTTAATATATGTGTAACTAAATGTATATTTAAATAACCTATTGCTTATGTCCGTCCCGTATTGCTTAATGTTTAACTTTGTATCTATATTTTTCATTTTCTCTGTAAAAGAAATTATGTTTATGTATTATTATTATTATTTTACGATTTAAAAAAAACAACATAAACCATAAAACAACATAAACCTAAAAATAACCTGAACCTACTGCGGACCTTGTTGCCTAAAGTATTCGGGTTGTCATAAAAAAAAGACCTTAACCTTGTTGCCGAAAGTATTCGGAGTGTCATAATTTAGTGACCGTTAAGCCATTTTGGGAACCAAAAAATATTTGTCGTGACCGTCTAAATTATACCCTTTCTCACTACGATAAATGTTGTGTTGCAAGATGTCTGCACACTTCTTTACGACAGTCAACAACGTTGCACCTGCTTCTAATTTTAACTGTTTCATACTCGTACACCACACGCGTGTGAAATTCACGTGCGACGACATTTTAATTTCAACATTAAAATTCTAAATATAATTTTAACAACTCGACGCGAAATAAATTGCGCGTATAACCGAGGCCGTGCGTGGAATATGCGTAAACGTAGATTTATTCGCCGGGATAGGAATAGCACACTAGGCGATATAAAACGCTGTGCTGCCGTATGGTTAGTAACGGGAAAAAATTGTATACGTGCTTGTCGAATAATTGATTAAAGTTAAAAATAAAAATATAAACCCTTGAAATCAATGACGTATACTGTCATTGATTTTTAGGGTTTAGGGTGGGGTTTACCCAAAAGGTAATAGCGGAATACTATTATTAAGACTTCACTGTCCGTCAGTCCGTCTTTCTGTGACCAGTCTGTGTCTGAAAAACTATTACAGCAAGATAGTGTTTTTCTTACAGTTGATGTATTTGCTAGGAATCAATGTAGAGCTTTTTCATAAAAAGGAATGTACTCTACCCGAGTTTCCATAAACCATTTCCTAGACTTACATTTCATTTTAAGAGAGTCAATTTCTATTTCTGAGTTAAAACTACTTTAGATTATTTTTTATTCGGAACACCGCAGGTTACAGTTACTGGTGTCGAATACAACAGTAAAGTCATGACAGTCTGATAGGTCAAAATAATCGTAGTTTATCAGTACTGCTATTGCGATACCGATGCTCTAATGTGCATACACCAGAGCCCTAGATTTATTAAACGTAGATCACGTAAACAAACCGTTAGTATGACACATACGTGGTCATGTCACGTTACAGGCAGACTACCCCTTAATATGTGGATTAATTATTTGACGTGACATTTTGATAGAGGTAAAAATTGTTGTGTTGGCGGCCATATTGAGTTTGAAATGTATCTTAGCGTATAGTGTCTACTAATCAAGCCCTTTCATTTGATACACATGTTGATGGAGTTGTAAAAAAATGTATAATTCGCCATTGAGAATATGGCTGCCATCTTGGACGGATTTTCTTCAAATAAACCAATGACTCCTCGTTTTGTCTTTACGCCAGGGGTTGAATACTATACAAATAAACATAACAAAGGGCCTAGACAATTGATCTGTCTGGCTTCATTTGGGATGAGAAAGTAAAGAAGGCTTTAAAAAACTTTCAAAGCTAGGATACGAATATTTGTTGAATCAGAAAACTGTTATTTTAGGTAATTTGACGAGTCTGGGTAAATTAAATGACTTACTGTACCTACAAGTTTTTGTTTTAAGAGGACTTGTTTTCAATTTATGTGTGTTTTATTATATCTATCTATGATTATGACCTCTGCGGTATGGTCGCAACTTTGCCAATGTCGATGTGGCTTATTATTTTTTTGCTGTGGTGTCTTAAAAAAATTAAAAGTTCTTTTTTTTTTTTTTTTTTAAGCAGTACATGTTAATTAAATTACTACATTAAGGATAAGATTTTTTTTTTTTTTTTTTTTTTCTATTGCACAAGGAGAACCCGTAAAGACTTTCCTTGATAATATTACAATCTAGCCTAAGTCTAAGGCTAATAAGTAATTTTAGTTTAACTTAATCTTCTACAAAATAATGTCTCTAAGAATTTGTCCATCGGCACTTTTCTTATTACAGTTGTTAAGGCGAAAACACTTTGTTCACGTGTTCTTAAGTCTTAGCACTTTCACTATTATATTTCACTATTTTACTTTTAACACTACACTAACTCAAACGGTTTAGTTCTTTTTAGTCTTCTAGTTATGTCAGTGTGGTCGAGGAGCTGGATAGCCTCGACATTGACATGATGGTGAAGCCGGTTTTGGTGAGCTTCGGCGTATTTTTTTATCACTTGTTCAACGAATTCTACTTTTAAGTCCTGGTGAAGATCGTTGTTTCTTATGTACCAAGGTGCATCGGTAATATCCCTCAGTACTTTATTCTGGAATCTTTGAATCATGAGCCTATTACTTTGAGCGGTACAGCCCCACAGCTGTATACCATAAGTCCATATTGGCATCAGGACTTGTTTATACACTAGCAGTTTGTTATGTATTGACAGCGGAGAATTTCTTCCAAGCAACCAATACATTTCTCTATAGCGTAAATCCAGCTGCTCTTTTTTCTTCTTGACGTGTTCTTTCCAGCGAAGCTTCACGTCAAGGGTCATGCCTAGATATTTTGCTGTATTCTCATATGGTATTACTTGACTGTTGATGTAAACCGGAGAATACTTGTGTCGTTTATTACTAAAGTCTATGTGAATTGATTTGGATTCATTTAATTTTATCCTCCATTTCTTCGTCCAGTCATAGACTTTATTCACAGCCATTTGAACTTTTTCTGCAGCTTCTTCATGAGTATTCCCTACGGCCATGATTGCAGTATCGTCAGCAAAAGTTGCAATGGTGTTATTTTCTGGCTGTGGTATATCACATGTGTATAACAGGTACAGGACCGGACCTAATACACTTCCTTGTGGTACACCGGCTTTTATATTTTTTAGATCTGAATATGCATCTTCATGTCTTATTCTAAATACTCTATTTGTTATATATGATTCCAGAATATCCACGTACGATTTTGGTAGCATGTTTCGCAGTTTCACTATCAAACCTTCGTGCCAAACTTTATCAAATGCTTGCGCCACATCTAAAAACACTGACGAGCAGACTTTATCTTCCTCAAGGCTTTTCTCAATCATGGTTGTTATTCTGTGCACCTGGTCTATTGTTGAGTGCTTTTCTCGAAATCCAAACTGATGGTCAGGTACAAGTTTTAAATCTTCTATCACTGGCTTGAGCCTTTTCAGTAACAGTTTTTCAAATAATTTTGATATTATTGGTAAGAGAGATATGGGTCTATATGATGTTGTTTCATGTGGTGGTTTACCAGGTTTGGCAATCATTATTACCTCGGCAACTTTCCATAAATCTGGCACATATTTCAGCCTTATAACAGCGTTTATAAGTGTAGTAAGTTTGACTATAGCTTTCCGCGGTAAATTTTTTAGCACTTCTCCGGATATTAAATCATAGCC
The DNA here is from genome assembly GCA_947049295.1 of Ligdia adustata. Lineage (NCBI taxonomy): Eukaryota > Metazoa > Arthropoda > Insecta > Lepidoptera > Geometridae > Ligdia > Ligdia adustata. Next base: position 12,158,841 of record OX346225.1, read on the forward strand.
GGGAGATTTACGAGGGTTTATACTCCTTTTGATTTCACCTAGTACTTCCTTTGGAGTTACTAGTTTTATATTATTACGGTCGCAAGAGTCAAATACTTTGAGAACGGGAATTTCGTAAAACTCGCTTTCATTTGGTTGAAATATTGCTTCTAGATGATCTGCAAATCTCTTAGCTTTTTGCACGTTATTTTTTGCCCAAACTCCAGGGCTGATTTTAATCGGTGGAGAGTGGTCAATTGGCTTCTTTAGCTTTTTTGTTACTTTCCAAAGTGAATATCCGGAACTGCTGTCACCAGTTATTCCTTGAAGGTATTTGTTTGTAGTCTCATCATTATAACTTTGAATCATTCTACTAAGCTGTTTTGTCATATTATTGAGTGTTCTTTTATCTGCAGGGCTTCTAGAGTGCTGCCATGTTCGTCTTTGCTTCCTTTTTTCGGCAACCAATTCTTTTATTTTATGCGGATAAATCTTGCCTTTTGTTGTTAGATTAATTGCAGGTGTGTTGTTCCAAGCAGCATGTTGGATTTGTTCCGTAAATATGTTGACCTCACTGTCTAGATGTTCTTTTGATTTCAAGGGAACTTTCAGATCTATAAAGCTATCGAGCTCTATTTTGAAGTTCTCCCAGTCTGTAAATTTGTTGACGAGAGTTGGAGTTTTCTCTATAAATAAGACTCTCTCACTTATTTCTAAGCATACGGGAGAGTGGTCCGAATTTAAATCATATATTTCATTTATTTTCAGGTGACTAGACGACAAGTTTTTGTAAACGAAAAAGTCCAATAGGTCAGGAATTTTTTTTGGATCTGTAGGCCAGTTTGTTGGTTTTCCAGTTGAGATTGCATCAGCATTTGATTCTCGTATGGCATGTAGTAATTCTCTTCCTTTCGTATTCGTAAGTCTGGAGCCCCAGTATGTGTTCTTTGCATTGTAGTCACCTCCGATTACATATCTGTTTCCAAGAGTATCCAAGAGACTTTTATATGATTCTCGTTTCAAGTTGTGTCGTGGAGGGCAGTACACTGAAGAAACAGTTAGGTACGATCCTTTAGTCTCGATCCGTATTGCTACGGCTTGGATTTCTGCCGTTTCATATTTAGAATCCACGTAGTGTTTAATATTTTGTTTTATAATAGCTGCGCTTCCGGCTTTAGCTGTATTATCAGGATGAAGCGCATGGTAAATTTTGTATCCTTTAAAACTGACGAACGATTGTTTAGTGAAGTGTGTTTCTGAAATTAAACACACATCAATATTTTTCGTATCTAAGACTAACTGCAATTCCTTTTCATGATTCAGTAGTCCATTTGCATTCCACGTCATTATTTTTAAAGTTCTATTCATTATTGATGAGAAATGGTAGATGTAGCGATTTTGTTGCTAGTTTCAATTTTTTTTAATCGTTCATCGAACGATTTCATTAGTTTTAGGATGACATCGAGTTTTTTGTCATTGTCCTCTGTAATTTGAGAAGCTTGGTGAGCATTTTTTATAGCTTTAGACGTTGCTTGAGCATATGTAACATTTTTTGTAACGGTTTTGGCTGCAGCTGCGTTAACTTGCTTTTGTTGAACAGAACTAACGTTTAATTCAGAAATTTCATTATGACGACGGACTGTGATATGTTTTTTTAAGTTTTTATTTCTAAGTAATTGTATTTCTTTTGCAATCACACATCCCCTGTAGTTAGCTGGATGCGGTGCACCACAGTGTACGCATTTGGGCTTGTCTTGTTCTGGTTTTTTACAGTCTTTGGTAAGATGTTTTCCTATGCATTTTACGCATCTTGGTTCTTTGGCGCAGTATTTTTGAGTGTGGCCGTAAGCTTGACATTTTTTGCATTGGGGAACCAATTTGGTTGATTTAAGAGCCTGTATTTCAACTTTGTATCCAAGTATAGTTTGGATTTTGAAAATTGTATCTATGTTTTCTTTATTTTCAAATGTAAGCATAAACATATTAAGCGGATCTTTTGTTTTCCAGCTCAATTTGTTTACAGCTTCTATAATTTTAAATCCTTTTTGCTTTAAATCTTCCACAATCCTTTCTGGCTTGCAAGTAAAGTGCAGTTTTTTAACTATAACCCGTATGGGTCTTTCTTGTTTGTTTTCGTAAGAGTGCCAATTGCAATCATTATTATTGAGTGCTTTTGTAATAGCTCTGTACGAGTTTTCATTGGTGGCATTTATTTTAATAGTATTTCCACTGAGCATTTTCATTGTGAAATCACTATCTTCGTTGTCTTTCGATAAAAAATCATAAAAATTTTGATAATTATTTATACCGTCCACTAAGATTGGCGGTGGTTGAGGCACTTTTTTGGGTTAAGGATAAGATAAGACAACTCTTTATTTAAAAAAGAAACAGTTTAACTATAAATAGTTATTACAAAAAAACCTTACAAATATATACTAATTTATTTTAATGGTGACCTTTTTTTTAAAGAAATTAACACACGAATTCTTCCATTCAAGATCCAGACAATGAAATATATTCTTTTACATTTTAAAAATAGATTTGCAATTTTCTATGGCGCTATACGCGATTTAGCGGAAATTTTAATGTTCGACACTCAAAATATCGTAATGTTACTACTTCGAAAACTATAAAAATTAACATTATGTAAAAATTTTAGAAGAACTCCAATTTCTAGAAGAAAATAACATTATTTTGGAACTTTCTCGTTAAACCACTTTGCGGATTTAAAATTCACAAAAAACTTTCGTAGAGTCGTAACTCTGTAAATTACTGACGCTTCCAACGTTAAACTCCAAACTGCCTTCTAACATTATGAATACATTGTGCCACTGACTTACACATAATAATAAAGACTGGACAGGGCAATCCATTCAAAATTACTGTATTTTGTGCTTATTCGAAAAGTGAATAGATACGATGATTTGGGAAAGAAAGAATTAGTCAAGGCTATTGAATATATATTATAGTTAATATCTTGATTTTTAAAATATTTTTACATACCCACTGCTGGTTATAGGCCCAACTCATATAATGCTATCTGCCACAGTTAATCGTTAAGAAAATTGAGCATCTCCTTTGTAACAGCCAGTCTACCACAATTTTACTTTTGAAGTCAGTGCAATATACGCAAGAAATTACATCAAAGACACCTCATCATACTTGTATAATGGAAGTCAGTGTATTAAACGCGAGAAATCACATCAAAGGTACCATGTAATTTAAGTACGAAGTTCTTTGGTGTTCGCTCTAGCGTTCCACGTAGATAGACCGCACTTTGCGAAGAAAGTTGCTGGACTGGAAACGTGCGGTTTAACTACGTCGAATTGAAAAGGGACTGAAATGTCAAGGTAATCATACGGCCAGTCTAGCATGTGCTAGTTATAAAATACAGCGTGTGCGGATGATAGACAAATTAAATACAGAGTCATTGATTGGGAGTGTATTAAGCTGAAAAGGGGTTAGTCATCATTACAAATAAATACAAATTCAAAAAACTTGCACTATTGGACCAACTCAGAATTAGAAAAACAAACAGCGGTTTTGTACATTCTGTCGCGGAACGACTTTTTCTATACAAAAAGATTATAAATACCATGTGCCCATAGTGAAAGTTGTTCATAAGGATGTGTATTTTGAACCCGTTTCGGCTTAGCACACCCCTAAAGGATAACTCTAGAATACCAATAAAAATATTTTTATTTCAATAGCAAAAACTAGGTCATGCAGTACTGTAAAATGGGGAAAATGAGTATTTACTTTTAATTTCAAAAATATTGTTATAATGCGAGAGTGTTTTTATTTGTAAACTCTTCGGAAACCGTTAGTTTATAAATTATACAAAGTATGTAAGTACCGAATGAAAATCGAGTGCGGTGAATAGCGCTGCAGCTAACTTGAATTTTGTTTGCAACATAACGTTTCAGGAATGTAACTACCTGACTGCCTATCTTAAATTAAATATAAAAGATGAACTGTTTGACAATACTCTCTAGGATTCAACTAGAAACCGCTTAACCTAGAGACATGAAATTCGGAGGGCGTATTCATTACAGGGTGTATTAAGAAATTTTTTTTTGGTAATAGAATCCTTGTGAATGAGTTCTAAAAAATTAGATTTTTTTAAATATTTTTTTTAAATCACGGATAACGCCTCGGGTGACAGCAACTAGAAACTTTTAAATCAATATACATGCTTTTGAAAAAGTGTCAAATGACTTCAATTCAGCCGGCGCTCGTGCATTTTTTTTACCCGACTGCGAAAGAAGGAGGTTTAGGTTTTACGAGTGTATCTGTGTATATATGTATGCATGTATGTATATTTCTTTGGCACGCCCTAGAGCCTAAACGGCTTGTCGTATTTTTTTGTGAGTGGTGTCAATAGATTCGTTTTAGTCGTGAGAGTGACACTACTGGGTACATCAAAATTAAAAAAAAAGTAATGATTATACACAGGTTTAAAGATTTACCACTTGTTTCTCAGTTTTTCACTCCTCTTCTTCACTTTAAGGTTTGAACATTTTCAGAAATTTCCTGAAAATCTTCAAACTATTAACTCAGCTGTTGTATGTATAGAACAGTGCCTCAGGCTGGTAACATTTCTATTCAGATTTGTTCCGCTCAAACGAACTGGCGATAATTTACATGAGAACGAGACATCTGCCCGCCATTCCCCCAGCACCCCCTAACAGACGGAGGGCAGATTTGGGAAAATATCGAATTAAGGTGAAGATATGGGGTAGTTATAGGTAGTTATGGGATTGCTTTTGGTTATATGAAGATAATTCTCGCCGAGCTACGTTCGAATGAATTCTGTTTTTACTTTCTTTCTTAAATTTTTTCTTCTTTTCCTTAAGTCTGTAAGCAATATATTTTGGTACCTTTAAATTTCCTAATGATTTATAAGTTGCCAATAATCAGTAGAAAAAAATAAACAATCCATTTTTATATTATCCTACATCTTTTGATATTATATTTTGTTCTTGTTTCTACTAGTTTTTTTTTTAACTTTAAATTAGTTATCGATATAACTATGAAACTGGCTATGAAAATAATATTGTGTAAACGTTAAAACTATACCATTTTCTTCTATTTAAATAGTTTCTTTAAATAATTGAGCGAGCAAACAAATTCTTCCATCTCAAATTCTCAAAACTTCGACCAATTTTAACGATACTTAGCATTTACATACAGGTGTTACTGCGATTTTTGATCGAAATCGTTAAAACCACAACAAATTGTATATTATGTTTACAGGTTGCGTTGAACTGCCGAATTTAGATATTGCCGATGCAATATCACGAATAGAAGATGTATAGTTTGCATGACTACATGCTGTTATTCCATTCTGTAACGCTCATGTAATTTTTGGAAGGTTAAAATATTTAAAAAGCCGCAAAATTTAAACATTAAGATAAATCGAAATGAATTTCTTATATTAGATATTTTCGATTGCGAATGAAATATGCATGGCAGTGTTTTAAAAACTGAAACAAGCTTAGGCTTTAGACTATGTAAATGTGATAGAAACACATTCATCGCAAAATCTTCATAAAAATCTTAGAAGTAACGAAAATCAATCCATTGTAATAAAATAATATCACCAGAAAGCTAGAGGCAATATTATTTTATGGCTGCCCGAAATGAGGCCGCACTCTAAGAGTAAGGACGCATTTGTATCGTATTGTGATACTCGTCTATTGGTGATTTTAGTTAGGTATATTGTATAAGACGTGACTGGGAGAAAACTTACGTAAATATAGAAACGTAAACTAGGTACGTCATGAAAAAAATGTGACTTTAAAATATCGGAAATATAACAAATAGCAACCCTTTTTGTGGGATATAATAATAAATAGATGCTTGTCACCTAAAACTTTGAAGTATCATATATATGAACTCAACTTCGCTTATTACTAAAAATACTTTGAATTTATTCTCAGTGTTTGTGTCAATGAGCTCCTTTCTATTACCTCCACTTTATAAGTAGTGTTTTCCCGCTTCATTTTAATATCAGCGTGAGAAAACAAAAAATATTATTGACTTATGGTGTACTCGTAGTTCCTTCTCACCAGCTCGACACTTCATCTTATCGCTAAGTCTAGCTTTCTCTTTTTCTCAGTATTTGACTTTCACGACACGTATTTCGGCTTAGAACAAGGCATTCTTAGGAATCCTGAGGATGCCATGTGCGCAGTAAATATATTTTTTCGTTTTCTCACGCTGACATCAAAATTTAGGGGGAAAACACTAGAAATATTCGTTGAACAACATTAAAGCCGGACTTGATTGATTACCTACATATATACTTATTATACCTATAGTAAATGTGTCGTTATTAAATAACATATTTAAAGTATTACGTATTTCGGCTTAAAACAAGGCATTCTTAGAACTCCTGAGGATGTCTTGTGCGGAGTAAATATTTTTCGTTTTCTCACGCTTACTTCAAACTCGAGCGGGAAAACACTAGAGATATTCGTTGAAAAACATCAACGCCTGACTCCATGGATTACCTCCAAATGTACTTAGTATAAAAAGTATGTCGTTATAAAATAACGTAGTGAATACATCACGTATTTTGGCTTAGAACAAGGCAGACTTCTGACGATGCCTTTTGTGGAGTAAATTTGTTTCGTTTCCTCATGCTCCGTTACTCCGTTGATTACCTACATATTATATACTTACTCGTAGTATACGAGTACATATAGTAAATGTGTCGTTACTAAATAACGTAGTGAAGGCATCCCATTAGTAGTGAAAGCATCGTTCCACAACACAAGCACAATGTCATGATTACCGGATGTATTGGTTTTCGATTAGCGCCGCCTCATTTTGCTCCGAGCAAACATTAGATTTAAACGGTATCGGAACATGTAGTTTTTTGTTCATGATATACTAGCTGCGCCCTGTGGTGTTACCCTCGTTAATACAGGATAATACCGCGTTAATAAAGTGCCCTACACTTTATTCAATGTCTAAGCTATCTCCGTACCAAATTTTATCCAAATCGGTTCAGTAGTGTCGGCATGAAAGAGTAACAAAAAAAAACACATACATTCTTACGAACTTTCGCGTTTATAATATTAGTAAGGTTTGTTGCTGGAAGAGTAAAAGCGGTGTTGACTATTTTTTAAATGCTTGCAAAGAATTAATTAATTATATTATATATTGCCTTATTGACGGTTTTTTAGTTTGAAATCCTTTTATAGAATATCGATTACGAAGACACAGGTTTAATAAAATAATATCCTATTTGGATAGTCCTGGAATAAACAACGAAAAATACCGTTAAATTTGAGGCATGTAACTGTAGCTTAGGTGAAAGTCATTTTTTTTTAATATTTATCACTAGCTGTGCCCCACGGTTTCACCCGCGTAGTTCCCCATTGGATTATCGAGATAACCCAATAGGGAACTACTTGTTTTGAAGTCGGTTAAAAAAGTATCCTATGTCGTTTCCCGGAATCCAATCTACCAAATTTCATCCAGATCGGTTTAGTGGTTTTGGCGTGAAAGCGAGACAGACGGACCGACAGGCAGAGTCACTTTCGCATTTATAATATTAGTTAGGATTTTTCTTGTTATCCTGTATCTGTAAAAAGTATAAAAATAGATTAATGTTGCTAAGCTCCACAAAGTAACAAAAAACTGCTAACTAACCAAACATCTTCATAATGCTATCTTCTTATCCAACTTTGAAATTTAACTTTTTAAAAACCCTGTCAAAACATTTTCGTATTCGGTCCCACACAATTTAAAACAAACTGATAAAACCTTGCTAAACATTCGCTACAATAATGCTCCTGTTAACGAAATAATAAACACGTTTCTACCAAAGGAAACTTCTGTTATTGTTGTTTAAGTTGTCTTCGCCCGTATTGAGATGATTTCTATAAACAGACGTTGAAAGCTTTGTGTCTGCGGATAACTGTCTGTAAATAATAAATAGAGGAAATGAAATACGTTTGTAAACAAAACAATGATAGCGAAATAATGGCCGTGGACTTATGAAATCGACGTAATAAGTTTTTGATGGCAGGTTCGTGATATTGATATTTATTACATCAGTTTCAATATTAAGTAGAAGGCTTTGTAGACTTGATTTGAGTAGGTGGCTTACAGATAGCGTTTAGCTTTTTTAGGAAGGACGGTTATGTTTTTCTAGTGTACGTAAGAGTATGTATGATGTATTTATATTTCTTTGGGACGCCCTAGAACCTAAACGGTTTATCGTATTTTGATGTGAATGGAGTCAATAGATTCGTCTTAGTCGTGAGAGTGACAAAGGGTACATAATAATTAAAAAATATATATTTAAGGATGATACACAAGTTTAACGATTTAGCAGTCGGTTTTTTTTCAAACTCGCTTTTAACCACTTGTTAAATAAAAATAAAAGGCGCTTCACTGCAACTTGCCCGATGTAAAGTGAAGATGTGTCCTGGGATGTGACACGCTTGCCTAGAAGAAACCGATTCACTCGCTATTTGAAAAGATTGAGATGATGTCTATTGGGAAATGTAAAACTCGGCAGCAATGAGTTCCACAACCTGCCCGTTCGCACTATAAAAGTAGGCGCAAAACATTTAGTGTCAGTCCGTGAAAGTCCGTACAGTTCTAATAAACCAAAAATTAGCTGTAGTATAAATGGAAATAATAATTCCCATCAAGTAACAGTGTGACTCGTTTGCTGTGACTAAATAAACCTATCAAAAACGTATGTTGCAACGAACTGGAAGAAAATCTAGTTTAAATCTTAGTTTCACGATGTTCAATTGAATCCTGGTAATTGGCGTTGGGAACTGCAATTGAAACCGACACACCGCTTAGAATGCAGTAAAAATGATCACTGGTCCGAATAGCTCCTCTATTAACTTAACGTGGAGAAATTCAGCAGTAATAGTTTCGCTAGCGTTTCTAATCAGCTTTCCTGGTTGAAGTCACTAAGTCTACATCGAAGGCTTTAGTTAGAGTAGCGCGGGGACGGACTGAAGGCATTTAATAACTTTTTTTGGGTAATAGGCTTTTGCTTGACCGCAAATCACCTAATGTCAGGCGACAATGCTGCCTAAGTGACTTGAAAATACCGAGATTATAGCTCGGCAGCGAACTCCTCGTCCTATATAGTTATAATAAGTACAATTTTATTCAAGTGCTTATACTACTTTAACAGTTATTGACCAAGCGATCGAAGTCGTCGGAATGTTTTGATTAGTTTTGTATATCCCCCAAAAAAGAGGTCAGTTTAATGAATTTACAAAAACCACGACGAATCCGTAAAAGTGAGTTTTATTACTCGTTAGACACGGTCTACAATACTGTGGCAGCAATTACTCAATTGCAGATGTTTGTTACTATAGTTACGGGCTGTTATTCCTTAAACGACACGTATGACACTTAAAACATTTTTTGAAAGCCATTTTCTTCTTCTTTACTGTTGGGCCACCACACTGTGTATATTGTGTTAGTTTTTAAAATCTTTGCATTTGCAAAATATAATATAATAAAATTGTAAAGTCGAATCAGTATTAAGTATAAATTATGCGAAAGCTGCCTTTAACTCTCCACTAGTGACTTTGAACGCTTTAGTGCTGCTATCAATCCCGATTTATCATCAAACCACATTTCCCCCAAATTCCTGATTTTATCGTAACAATCAGTGCATTCGCCCCTGTGACTTAACCATAGGTACCGTAGTTACCTATACCAATTAGGTGGATGGCATTCGACCGCAAGCACGCACCACTATCCACAAACAAGGAGTAGAATTAGTTACAGAATGGCAGACATTGATAGTTTACCGATGCTTGTAGGCCTAGCCACGTTTATCCCGAAAGAAAGAAGAAGGTAATATATAATACGGATAATTTTAATGACATACAGAGGCTTGCTATGATGCAATTAACGACTTTTCAAATTAGAAGTAGGTATTCGATTTTCAAATTTTGTCTTAAGTAGTATACGTAATGTGCGTATACACCTTGCATATAAAACATTTAACCACCTCTTTTGCTAGTCTAGCTGAAGGCTCGAAACGAACTCTACTAATTGCAGTACAATAATAAAAATATAATATAATATAAACATTGTATACTCGTAGCTCCCACTAGAATTTTCCTATGTCGGGATGCTATACAACGTTTATTAACACAACACACCCACACCCGAGGACAGACATTTAAACACATCGTTAGAATACCTGCCAACACCTGCCATAGACAGTATGTATGTCTTAATGTTAATCATATTCAGATCGTAGTTTCCAACCAATCTTTTAAAAAAATATCACTTGATACATGTCTTAGTTTTTCTAGCTAAGGCAAATTTTTGCTTGGACGTTTGTATAATTGCAATGGGTAAAGTTTGTTACGATGCCAATATACGGTCCCTTTCTAACAAAATTTTTATTTTGTTTTGATTAAAAGCTTTGAAAATAATTCCGAATACAAAAAAAAAATATGACAAGTGGTGGCCGTCTTCTTTACAAAGATAGTTAATTAGTTTCGTAGTTAAATTTCGTGACAAATGCGAAAAGACACTCGTTCAAATCCTGGTTCAGGCATGCACCTCTGTGTTTTTTTTGACTTTTTGTTTCACTCGTGTGCACGTTGGAATTAATTACCACATGCTTAAAAGGTGAAGGATAACATCGTGAGAAAACCTGCTTGTCGGAGAAAGTCGATAACTTTCAAAGCTAAGTGAAGTCTCCAACCCGCAATTTGGCCAGTGTGGTGTACTATGGCCTACTGCTGGGCCACGGGACTACCTTCAGGGGTAGACCCGTGGCCCAGCAGTAGTGGGACGCTATGGGTTGATACGTATAGCTCTGTAGATATTCTACTCAGTTTACTCAGCTCAGCTGCTCTCATTTTGATTAAGACCATCCAATATCGAGTGGAAGCCAACGTATTCAGAAGCCAGTGAAGTAAAAACCGTTCCATCATTTTGAAAGGAGAGGGATAAGGATTTACTGAATGCAAGACTACTCGATTTATTAAGCAAACTCAATCCGCCGTTGTCGGTCTATTTCACGTACTACATACTTTTATTTAGAACACTTACAACTGACACAAATAATTAATTTTACTGCTGTGTCTTTTTACCACAATATAATTTCGTCATGCATGTTATATATCTGTTTGAAAATTGCACGATTCTTTAAATAATTGTGAATAATTAAATATGCAATAATAACATTTTAAGGGCACGTACGCACAGGCGGCGCAGCGGCTGGCTAAGTCTATACGTTAGTAAAAACGTTTAATTTTTTTTATTCTACACAATTAGGCATTTGACCACAAGTTCGTATGACCTGAATATATGTATATATATATATATATATATATGATACTTTAGCCCTAGATGAAGCATGCCTAGTACTCAAGGCATGCTTCATCTTGGCGACAGATTTTACAACTTGAGGGTGGTAGCTAGCCAGGCGAGCAATTGGAAACATGCTTAAGTTTCCTCACGATGTTTTCCTTCACCGGTACCTCAGGCTCTTTTCGCATGTTTCGTGGAATCGAACCTCGTACCTTTTGCACGGCAATCGACGCCACTAAACACTCGACTATCATCGCTACAATGTTCGCTGCCGGCCACACTGCGAGCTTGGCGCCTAGTCACCATATATACCTATCGTAGGAATGAAAGCTACTAAGCTCTAGGCTCCAAGCAACCCAACCTGTTTGTGTTACACTTAGTCTCTACAGTCTAAGTACTTGCATTATTTTTTTATTTCCTATCAGTCCAATATTTTTCGATAATGTTCAATCAAAACAAAATGTCTGACTTTAGTAATTTAATTATGTGTCTCTATTTTTTTTACAATTACAACACTTGTACAACAGTTGTATATTATTGTTAATTAATGACAGAATTTATAAGTAGCATTAGGACACATTTGATAACGTACAGTTTTGTAATAATACGCTAATTTATAAGTAGCATTAGGACACATTTGATAACGTACAGTTTTATAATAATACGCTAATTTATAAGTAGCATTAGGACACATTTGATAACGTACAGTTTTATAATAATACGCTAATTTATAAGTAGCATTAGGACAAATTTGATAACGTACAGTTTTGTAATAATACGCTAATTTATAAGTAGCATTAGGACACATTTGATAACGTACAGTTTTATAATAATACGCTAATTTATAAGTAGCATTAGGACACATTTGATAACGTACAGTTTTGTAATAATACGCTAATTTATAAGTAGCATTAGGACACATTTGATAACGTACAGTTTTATAATAATACGCTAATTTATAAGTAGCATTAGGACACATTTGATAACGTACAGTTTTATAATAATACGCTAATTTATAAGTAGCATTAGGACACATTTGATAACGTACAGTTTTATAATAATACGCTAATTTATAAGTAGCATTAGGACACATTTGATAACGTACAGTTTTATAATAATACGCTAATTTATGTTTATTTTTGTTTCAGGTAATTCAAAAAAGAAATGCTCTCATCTTTGTACTCTAAGTAATCCTAAATATTTAGTAACTGTCTAATAGGTAAGTCTATTTTTTATGCAAAGCCTGAGAGAGTGTATACAATACAATGCAATGCAATGCATGCACAACACGACACAATACTTCTTTATTGCACACCAAAAACAAGATATTAATTATATACAAACAAGAACAAAGCATTGGTAATACATTGGGTGGCCTTATCGCCTAAAGCGATTTTTCCGGTATCCTTGGGATGGATCGACTAAACGAGAACAGTAATGTAGGACATGCATCAATAACAAAAATAGAAAAAAATGGCATGATGGTACAAGTATTATATGTATTTGGCAGTTTTTTCCCACTAAGCAGTAGTTGGCAACAGTTATAAAAAAATGTAGTCCGCCATTTTGTGTTGGTGGCCATGTTGGACCGATTTTCATCAAACATAACTAAGACCTCTTTCGACTAGACTTTCAAACAAAAAATCAAAATCGGTACATCCGTTAGGAAGCTACGTTTACAACACCTCGTCGTTTTTACGTCGAGTGTTAAATATGACAAATTCATTTACGACATCCACAATATTTATTCAACAAAATTACATCTTGCGCCTAAAAATTACTCCATATTACGTGAATATTTGTCGCCGAGTCGTACAAAACCCATCTAATTTAGCAAGTAAATTAGGTATTTTGTGCCGGATTACTTGAGTCGACGTTACGGGACCCAAATAATATTTAATTTTCTTGATAAACCCCCGGCCACCGTCAGAGAGAGGCCACGACGATCAAAATAAAGACCTTAAAATTACAAAATGTAAATTCTATCGGAGAAAATATTCATCGTCTTCTATTTTTAGTAAAGCTAAAGTGTATCTGTATAAACTTACACATTTCAGCATCTATGTTTTCATGTTTGTTACGTCTAGATGTTGGAACTCCCGTAAAAGTTCTGATGAAATTTCGTGTATAGATTCTATATTATTTTTAGAATGTTTTAGTCGTAGGGGATTTTTGATTGGTTACCTTCATACTTACCCAATAGAAAGAAAAGACGTTTCCTTTACTATTTGTAGAGATGACGCTCCTTATCACAAATAATAAATTTGATTTTAAAGAAAAAAAAAATTGATTAGTTTAAGTATTTTAAGCTTAGAAATTCAAGAAATGTAATTTAATTCACAAATAATTGCATAACTTCATAAATGTCAAGGACCAAAGCGTCTGTGGAGTGTAATTATTTAATAATAATAATAAAAAAAATACAAACCCCCTACACAAATATTGATAAAATTGTACTTCGCCATTTTGTACTTTACCACTTAACCAAGAACACTCCCAACTAATTCAACATTTAAAAAAATATTTCATAATCGTTTCCCCATCCTTAACACCCATTTTCCTGTCAAACTTATTTTTGTGTTGGAGGTTCAAAACTAAATGATCTACGAAATATTATTGATCTCAGTACAGTTGCACCTTAGGTATTTAATTGCTGATTGGTTCGTGCGTAATGTGCCATATAATTAGATTCCATTAGCGTATAATAAACTTATCGCTAATAGTGATGTTCATGTTAATATATTATTGCTATACATTGTTAATGGAAGATGTCACCATAGACGGTCAATAAATCTTATAATAATCAATTGCTGTTCGTTTGTCTCGCTAAAACTCGAGAACAGCTGAGCCGATTTAGCTGATTTTGGTCTAGAAATGTTTGTCGTACTTCAGGGAAGGTTTATAAGGTGAGACACATAAGAAACTGTTAGGCAACAAAGTTCGCTGGGTCAATATATATATGCTATAATATGTAACTCTTTTCATACAGCATACATATAGTAAATATCAATACTTCAATTAGAATTATCTTTACTTTTACCTTTTCATTATTGAGATGTAACAAGCTTTTGAAAACGATGTGTGTACTAAATAATTTGTTGTGTTTCTAGGAATTTATGTACACTAGTCATGACTACTTATACTTATTATGTTAATAAAGATATATTAAAATGAATAATTAACTTATAGTCAGTGAAGGCTCCGATCTGAACGAAATAACTAAAGAAGGTGACATGACAACGACTTAACAATAATACCAAACTGGAACTTTGTAAAAAGCGCGACTATCTAACTGACTCCAAAAATAGGAAAAGATTCTCGATTTATTGGAAATTATTTTTTTGTTAACAAAGTTATGTTGCTTTATGCCTACTTCTCGCATTTAAATTGTGTTAAAATTGTACCGTAAGGAAGTGTAGTTTTAAAATCGAAATAACTAACAGAAAAACTGTTTTGTATATTTCTTGTATACGCGCCTACCATGACTTATCAAAAAAGAGAAGTTCTCAATTTGTCGGAGCCTCTTCTGATGTATGTTCAGCGAGTATGGCGATTTGAAAAAAAATGTTCTAAAGGGGTATACTTTAAAATCAGTCCTCATCACAATTAGTTTCAGAATAAGACCAATATTTTTTTAGCAATATTACATTTAATTTTTTTTGAGTGCCTATAGTGCCATTTTTTAAACATAAGTATTGCCTGCCAAATTGAAGTGGGTTTTTAGTTTCTTATGTATCACTTGTTTACCTTTATATACTTTTTATTACTTTTTTTATTCTTTGATCTTTTAACCTTGCTTTAGCAGGGGCGCCTATTAAGAGACATTTGGTTAGAAGTCTGTAAACACGACATACGGAACCCAAAGCGTCGTGTTTCGTTAGCGGAATCCGCGTAGTCTCGTCAAAGCGGTTCACACTCCATTTACCACGAACCCGTCGGCCCACTGGTCTAGAAATATGGTGCGACTACTCGCGAAAATCGATTTTAAATCGAATCAGGTAGTGTGTACCTTTGTAACAAATAAAAACTAGGATGTAAAAATTATGCAGAAAGGTTTTTAAATTTTTTTGCGATTGTGAACTTAGTGAACACAGAGATTTCTTAGTTAATATCAAAATTGTAGTCCATTGGTCTAAAACAGTAAGGTCTAGAATTGCGATCCGAATACTCGCAACAATCGATTTTAAATCGAATCAGGCAGTACAGTAACCTTTGTAAGAAATCAAAAACAAAGATGTAAAAATAATGCCATGTGTTTTTTAAGTTTTTTTATAGTTTATTTTGGTTTACATTGTAAAAGAGGTACCCTCAAATTCTAGCGTCACGTCTTTCAGCTGTTTAGGCTCTGAGAAGTTATAGTCAGTTCTTACTCCTATATATTAGGTCCTTACATATGAAATTGGCATTTTGTCGTACTGGCCAATTTGATCTCAAATATCTCTTCTTTGGTTAGGGATACCAATTTCAAATTTATACAGCTATTTATTCATACATTTGTATTTCGAAAACCGTAATTCATTTGTTTTGTCCTCGTTTGGTTTTTTCTTTGCGTCACGCAGTTTACAAAATGGAAAACTTGAAATATCGCGTTATTTACAAGTACGAGTTCCACCGTGGTACCAGTGCTGCAGAAACGGCTCGAAGGATTAATGATGTGTATGGCGGCGGTGTCGCAAAAGAAAACACAGTGCGTTTTTGGTTTCAACGTTTTCGTTCTGGAAATTTCGACCTGCATAACAAGCCCCGTGGATGGCGGAGACTAAAGTTGCTAATGAAGAATTGAAAGGTATTATGGAAGCAGATCCATCGCAAACCACGTACGAGTTAGCTGCAGGCTACGATGTTAGTGATAAAACTGTTTTAATCCACTTGAAGGAAATTGGAAAGGTGAAAAAGCTTGAAAGGTGGGTACCTCATGAATTGAGTGCAGCAAACCGACAAACGCGCGTCAACTGCTGCGTTACATTACTCAACCGGCACAATAAAGAAGGGATTTAAAATCGGATCTTTCGGATATTTCAAGTTTTCTATTTTGTAAACTGCGTGACGCAAAGAAAAAACCAAACGAGGACAAAACAAATGAATTACGGTTTTCGAAATACAAATGTATGAATAAATATCTGTATAAATTTGAAATTGGAATCCCTAACCAAAGAAGAGATATTTGAGATCAAAGTGGCCAGTAAGACAAAACGCCAATTTCTTATGTAAGGGGACCTAATACAACTAGTAACAAAGAGGTATGACAATACTTAAGGGTGTCCGCCTACTCATCAAATTGAATCATTGTTGTACAAGATCTTGCAAAATTATTTTAAAAAACACTTGCGTTCTCCATACAACTTGACCGATCACGTCACAAATTTTTGTATAGAATACCAATTTTTTTTTTTTAATTTTGCAATATTTTATTTTACTAAGGGTTTACTTTGATGGGTAGACTAACACTCTTAAGTATTATCAGACCTTTCTGTTTCACGTTGTACATTAACATTCCTAATGAAATATTTTCTTCTATTTACCTGCATTTTAACCTACGGGGTCTGATAATAATGGTGCCACTAACTGCAAACTGCGGTATTACACTCTCTATTTTTTCTAGTAATAAAATATAGCCTATGATAATGCCAAAAGATTTTTTGAATTCGGTACATTAGTTTAAACCTTGCCTATTTATATTAGCGTAGATATAGCCCCTTGGCTTTGACAGGGACTTGCAACACAGTGTTTTCTAAGTTTTCTGAACGCAAATCAGGGATGTATATAGGTCGTAATATCGTTAAGCCTGTGTATCATCCTTATTTTTTATTTTATTTTGATGTACCCAGTGACACTCTTTCGACTAAGACGAATCTATTGACACCACTGACACAAAAATACGACAAGCTGTTTAGGCTCTATGGCGTGCCAAAGAAATATACGTACACACATACATACACTCGTAAAACATAACCCTTCTTCTTTTACAGTCGGGTAAAAACAAAATCGTAAACGTAAAATGTAGGAGTATATACTCGTAACTAAAATTGCAGATCTCAGCTACTTCCAACTTTCAAAATCATCACAAGATAACACGAACTTAATAATGATAGAATTAATTCTTGTCGATTAACTCGGTTCTGTTCACATGTTCCTTTTCTGACCTTCGGAGAAATGGAGTAGAAAATGTGGGAACTTAAGGGAAAGACAAAGGAAGGCAAATGAAGATTTCTCACTCGTACTTTATAATTTTCTTAGGACGGATTTATTTACATACACATAGTAGTCCAAACCCCGCGGCATTGCCTGCGACAAAATGAAATATAAATAGTTTCAAACTTTGAATTCTAATTTGATCCCATAAAGGAATCTTCTTATATATGCCCATGTGTTTGTTTCAGGTATATGTCATACAAATAAGCTCGGATTCAAAATTTAATTTTAGATACGGTCACTGAGAATCTGCTAAGTAAAATTTTGAACATCACGCTACACCGGCCAATCTTTACATCGTTTGTATTTTAAACGCGACACTGGCAAAATTGCGGTTGCGCCGCAGAGGCCATATACAAAGATTAAGAACAGAATAGTCCCCATAAAGGGTTGAAGTTACACTAAACTCTATAATGGCAACAAAATGTCATGTCTAGGTTTAGTTTTTTAGGCTCTTCGTTGATTCCTAGCGAATTTTCAGACAGTCAGCCGGGATTTAGTATTTATACAGCATTACCGGCTAAAAGTGTACTACGCCAAAAGAGAATCACTATACTTATAATGATAAACCACTTTTACTTAGGACCAACCCGACATAGAAAAAATTTATCGGTTTTCGACAAATGTATGTAACAGCTGTTCGAGTTGGCTCGAGTTCAGAGTTGGCCCCTATAGTAAAAGTTGTACCTAAGGATAAGTATAGTGAAAAGATTTCGGCTCAGTAAACCCCTCACCGATAACCCTGCATACGTAGATACCAAATGAAATTTTACCAAGAACAATCCGTTATTTCTAAAAGTGGTAATCATAATAAAGATTAATTGGTTTTTTTATTGAACGTAATGCGACAAGCGTGCCTCAAAATTACCCACCATCCCTATTATAGCTAGAATAAGCCGGGTTGCATCAAAAACAAACAAAAAATACAAAATTTTGCACATATATTTATGTGTGCTCTTGAATTTTAGCTGTGGTTGTCAAAAAAATCATAATTTATTTAAAAACCAAACGTAATACAGCTAGAGCGATCATTAAAAAATATAAAGCCTGATAAGAAAGGGTTAATGATGGACAAAAAATTCACAAACGTAGCGAGATCAAAATTAAAGGGAAAAAGGCAAGGAAACGGATGTGTGCGGTGGAAAAAGGTCAGGAAGCTACGAAAACTCCGACGATCCATCGACATAAATACGAAACCCTAAAAAAGTTACGTTCTTATACGGATAGCGAAATCTAACCCTTCTGCTAAAATTATCACTCGGCAGGATTAAGCACTCAAAAAAAATTGAAAACCTCCTTTCTTTATGTAGTCGGTCAAAAATCGAATTCTAAAATGTAGAGTCCCTATTTGTTAAATTCATATAATCTAAGACAAAAAGTCTTTTCCCGACAAAAAAGTTTCCTCACGATGCCGATGGTTCTCTTCATCATATTGCATGACAATTTATTACAATCATATTTGTTAATCCCCAGCATCATGCTGAGCGCTGACCTTGTTTTGACGCACGGGACACTGCAACTCGACCTACTTTATTATTTTAAGTGTTAGTCTACTCATAAGTAATTAGTTGTAGTAGTAGTGTCCTGTGTGTACAAAATGAATTTGTTCTTTCTTTATTTCTTTCTTTCTTTCTTAAAGCTAATGTTGCTTTCATAGCACATTTCTCGATAGATATATAGTTTCGAGAATACTACTGCCCTGCGGTATTACCCGCTTTAATACAGGATAAAAAGTAACCTATGTGTTAATCCAGGCTCTTAGCTACCTCCTTGTCAAATTTCGTAAAACATAAGTTCAGCAGTTTTTGCGTGAAACAGTAACTAACCTACCTACTAGGATTCTAAGTCAAGAAGTTAAGTTACAAAATAATTTCATAAATAGTTGTAATAAATATAAGCACTCCCACTTCTACCTACGAAGGTAACACACAAAAAACTTTATAATTAATTTTCCTATAACAACTAAGATTATTTATCAAAGAAACTTTTTGCTGTTAGGTATTAAGCCTATCCACTGAAAATGTCCGCTAAAAACCTTCAAGATTAATCGGTATCAAATTTCTCCGTAAATAATACTCTTTCCAGCAAAACCAACCTTGTTTATCAAACTTCACTTCAACTTCTAAAGGCTCTTATAACAGACTCCATTACGAATATCTTTTAACAATAATACATTTATAAAACAGTACAAAAACACATAAACACACATTCGTAACATCAAAGGCCGAAGCGGTTTTCAATTTTAAATCGGCCGATTCGCAGCGTGCGTATGTTACGAAAATAGTCGAACGCAACCGAAGCGCTCTAAAAATAGCCTAACTCACGCATTGCCGGCCGGAATTCTTGACCCTATTACAGATTATGTCTAAGTTCTAAACTTAGATGTTGTTGGGCAGACTCTTACGCGAATAATAGATTTCCTGGAATACGGTTTCTTTATAAAATTGAATTTAGAACTGTAGTTACGGAGATTTGAGTTTACTTTACTCGGGTTTCAGCACGAAATTTATGAAGCTATTTTTTTAATCTATGTAGGCACCAATCTAGGTGTCTACTTACATACAAGTAAAATTAAATAAATTCCAGACACAATAAAAAAATATTCGCCATTTTATGGTGGTAGCCATTTTGGATTTGACGATGCCACAAACAGACAAACAGATTCGTCAAACTTATAACAAACCTATCGTTTTTTCGTTAAGGGTTCTGACTGCCTGACTGATATTTGCTAGAAATCAATATTAGTAGAGCCTAAGCCGCCGAACTTACACTCATGAAGAGAGGGTGTATTAATTGAACGGTGTAAGGGTGTACTAATAAAGGATTTTTAGAAATTCAACCCTTAGAGGGGTTTGAGGGGGTTAAAAAAGGTTGCAACTACTTTTTATTCCATTTTAGTGACAGCTAATAGCAAGTTAAGTAAATAAGTACGTTTGCTCATTATCCTAATATATTTTGTTATTATAACTTTCCACATTTCATATTTATCTATACACATAATTTGTACATCAACATTTCATAAAATAGTGCAATCCTGACCACAAAACCAACATATACACCTTTTGAATTATTAATTCCTACTTACTGGCAACATTTGTAGTAAACACATTCGCGTCAATCCTGTTTACTTATTCACGAATGGTAACCCCATGTTATTGTGTACGACTGAAAATAAGATAAGATAAAACAACTCCTAATTAAAAAACAAGTTTAACAAAACAAAATAACAAATAAAAACTTACAAATATATACTAGGGTTTTTGATGGCGGCCTTATCGCTTAAAGCGATCTCTTCCAGGCAACCATGAACGTAAATGAATAATATAAAATTAGAGAGGCCTAAAAATATTACATTAAACAAACATATTTAATAAATGAACAAATATTAAACATACAAGTGGATACACAGATAAATAAATATATTAATATACGATACAAATTAGGAGCATGGAAATGCATAATATAAATTACAAATTAAAAGGAGAAGACACAAATTTTGATGCTCTAGCGATAGGTAATGGACAATGACTCGGTACGAGTAGACTGTTCCACAGCAAAACAGCGTTCATAATGAAAGAGGTCTTATAGAAAACGGTGCGTTGTGTATGGTGTGTGATTCCAGTGTATGTTCTGGTTACATAATATCAAATAAAGTAACGATATCAAAATTGTTGTGGGTACTTCCAGTTAATTGTATGCGCATACTGTGATTGAATTTATTAATTTAATTGTAGAAACCTCTCCTACCTATTTCACCTATGTTAAAAAGTTAGACTACACGCCAGAGTTTTTGACTCCTTAAAATTACTATGAACTATCTGAGTTTAACGGCGAACATTTTTTTGAAAACATTTCAGTAATTTTTGAGTTTATTCGTTACATACAAAAATACATATGTACAAAAATACATATGTTTCCTCTTTATAATATTATTATAGATTATTTTTAACATATTATACACAGATACAAGTTATTCGACTTAAACGAGTGGTGAGAACCGAGTTCAAAAATACCTGACTGCTGAATCGTTAAACCTGTGTATCATCCTTAAAAAAAATTAATGTTGATGCACCCAGTGTCACTCTCACGACTAAGTCTAATCTATTGACACCACTCACACAAAAATACGACAAGCCGTATAGGCTCTAGGGCGTGCCAAGAAATATACACACATACACTCGAAAAACATAACCCTCCTTCTTTCGCAGTCGGGTAAAAACATAATCAAGTTCTGCGCCATTATTAATCAACATGTTAATTTGCAAAATCTTGTGAAATTATACAAATATCGGGGAAAGATATTTAAAAGAAAATTAAATACAGTAACGGTACGGTACTATAGCAGTGATGCAATTTAAAATCTTGCATGTGGCCATATCTTTGCTTCCCTTTTCAGGGCAGCTGAATTAAAGACTTTACAAATTTAGTGAGTTCGGCCATTCACGTATCCTACATCGCTTGTTCATGACAGGGCCTAACCATGACAGTCATAATTATATCCAGTTCACGCGTACTATTCTACGCTACGCGATTTCAAATTCGAATTCAAATTTTATTCTACTGAGATAAGGTGTGTGATCGTGAAGTACCATAAATTATATCGCACTGAGGTAGCTATGCCTGATGCTGATCATATTTCCACAGCCGAATCATAGGGATACTCGAAGCCGTTTCATGTGTAACTTTAACAAGGTTCTTTGTGTGATGAATGGAAGTAATATGAGCTACAGGAAGAAAGAACAGAAGATTCCATATTATCATAAATCTTACATATCTTTTGATCTTGAATATCCAAACCTAGCATATCTTATTTATTACTGGCTGCCTTGATACAGGAGAAAAAGTTATTAATCCAGGGTCTAAGCTATCTACGGACCAAATTTCATTAAAATCGTTTCAGCAGTTCTTGCGTGAAAGAGAAGAAAAATCCATACATCTTTTTGTGTTCATAATATTAGTACAATTTTAATTATTTATTTATTTTATCCCTTTAAATATGAATGATTCTGTCATGTGAAAAGTAATGTTTTACTAAGGTTCATTTCTCATTAAAAATTACATCACTAACATGAAAAACAATAATGAATTAATATTTTTTATAGAATACTATACACTAAAATCGTATTAATTGCTTCACCATACCTACAATAACCCTACTAAAGTCATTAGAATGCCGGTTTTTATCTAGCTCAACGTATAAGCATTGCCTTTAAGCGTAGAAATGTGGTTAGCATGCTCGGCCCTCTGCCGCTGCCCTCTGGTTGTGGGTTGGAGCATCAGGATTATCTGTAGATCTTAAATGATCTGTTACCTATATATATATATATTTAGATCATTTAAGATCTACAGATAATCTTCTTTCTGCTATATTTTTTTGTTGTTGTAGTTAGTCATTTTGTTTAAGGTAATAAAGGCATCTGCCCATTTTAATAGGCCATTTACTATAAACAATGATATTTCTTACAAAACACACATTCAATAATTATTGCGATACGATTCAGCAGGATAATGAAATTGCTGAATATGCAAACGTGAACAAACAGCGTATTATCCACTGGCCCACAGACCCGCGTATTTAAATGATGCAAAATAAGTGTCCTATTATGTTTGGGAAGTTAGTGGTAAAATTATAAATCCTTTGCCTCACAAGCGAAAAGCCGCGAAATTAATCCCGGGCTCAGATTACACCTTTGAGTTTTTCACTGCATGTGCATATTAGAATTAATGATCACTTGTTTAAACGTTAAAGGAAAAGATCGTCAGGAAAGTAATAGTTTTCAATGATAATTGTAGTCTCTAACCCGGAATTTGGCTATTATTTATTTTGAATTGTCTTTATTTCATATGAACTCAAGTAACATCAACAACTCCAGTGTAATAAGTTCTGGAGTAGATTAAAAAATAATAATATTAATTGTTCGTCAAGACACTGCTTTAATAAACTTATGAAATGAAAAATAAATACTATAAATAACATTTTCGTGTGCGAGAATCATAATTTACACTATGTAATCAAAAATTATTACCTAAATTGTTTACTTAATAAAAGGTAATCAATTAAGTAGGTATGAATGCAGCGGAATTTGGGTAGCATGGTTGACTATAGCCTACACTCCCTCCATAGTTAAGATCCGTTCCAGCAATCGGAGCAATAGGACGGTATAGTTTCATACGTATGCTAATACTTGTTGATCTTCCAAGCACTATTTTATTGACTGCCTTGCAGATCGGCCTAGGATAGGAGGTTAGGGTTTAGTGGTGTACTTTCCCGAAATGGGGTCACTATACACATCAATACGAAAAACTTTCACCAAGGGACTAACTCTAAATTCGAAAAAAAAACAGCTGTTTCACTCTCGGCAACCGATTAATGTTTTCTTTTAAGCAAATCCAGGGTTGGTTCCTCAATGAGAGTTTTTAATAATGGTGAGTATAATGACCCTCTTTCGGCTTAGGACACCCCTAACCAATATCCCAATTTAGTTGAACGCACAGTACCTATGCAAATGAATTAACCTATTATATATATGTAGGTATGTGGTCACAGATTGAACAATATAATCGTGCGCTGTGGGCCTCTCACGTTCCCAGCGTTTGTTCAGGACCGCTCTTCAGATTTCAACACAGAAATCAGGGTTACTTGAGACCCGCTTCGTATATGTTATTTTGTGTGACAACATTCTCTATTTGGAACGTCTATCATTTGATTGTAGGCTCTCTCTCTCTCTTTCGTTTATGCATACAACGTGTAACAAAACGAGAACTTGTGCATTTTTGGATATTATGTTTTTGTCAAGACATCTATTTATTGAAAAGCTCTTTGATACGAAATTTAACACTTAAAATGTCTGTCAGAGCCAGCATAAAGGCAGCTTATAATAAACACATTTACTCCACAACACATACTATAAATGGGTAAATGTTTGTTGGTCTTCTCCTCAGTAACTGCTTAACAGGACTACTTGATTGTTTGCACAGACGAGGTCTGTTGAGTGCCATAGACTATTTTTTTCCAGGAAAACAAAAACACGCAGACGGAGCCACGGGAAAAAGCTAGTAGGTTAAAATGCGAATTGAATCAAGATCAGAAATAAAGTATTGGTAGTAGCTTAACTGACAGTAAGAAAAATATTCCACACACTCAAGTATTATTTCCCTTGCTCTCGGTAACGCAGCATATTTTTCCAACTCAAATAATATTCTATTACCGATAGATTTATCTTTGTAGCTGACCTTTGCAAAAGCTAAAGGAAAAGCGTGATATTCCAGTTATATCTATCCTTTCCAGAATAAACTCGATAGAAAATGCGACAAAAAAAACATGGTTAGGATATTGTGACGTCAGTGGTTTCTGTCTGTAGAATAAATGCTGGAGAGTAAAAAGTCGTGGAGAATATCGTCTACGGAAAATATTGAATAGATCTTTTGTCTTTATTGCATTTTTAAATATAGTGTCTTTTTTTCTTAAAAAGACGCATTAATTAATATTGCCATTTTAATTATTTTATTAATTCAAGATTACGGGTAAACAAACTTCTTCGGAATTGGTTTTATTTCGCATTTTTTATACTACATGGCAGTATGAATTATATTAGCGTACGAAAAAAACAAAACCACCTATAAAAAATGACATCTTCTTTTATCTTAATCGTTTCAATACTGAATAATTTGTCCACCAAATGGATGTCAGTTGTCAAGAACTTGAGAACCGGCACAATACACAGAGCGTGGTGGCCAATCAAAAAAGAAAAAATACGTCAGTTGTCACTCTTACAAGTACAAGTCTTTAAAGTAGTTAAGTATATTAAGTAATAGTATTAATAGATACCCTTTTACAATGTTAGAGTATCCCTTCCAAAAAGGTCAAGGTACTGTGTGTGCGTTTAAGAACCCTTCGACGTCGTAATTCTCTTGTTTTATTATACCTCATGCTACTTTTCGTTAGGTCACGAAGTCGTTTAGCTCCCAATAAAAACTAAATATACCTACTTCAATTAAATTGAGGATCGGCCGGAACGTTAACAGGCTTTATAAAGGTTTTCCGGGATGTTTAGGATGTGTTTTACTACGGCTCTTAGGAATTAGAACAAACAAACCATAGTGAATATATTTAATCATATAAGCACAAGTGTCCCTTCTCTTTGCGTAGTCATCTTAAAATAAGTAATTATGGAGTATTTTGTATTGGCCAGTGAGTTGAAATCAATCAATATTTGTTCACATACAATTACTTACTATTAGATCACTGATCAAGAGAATTATTCTTATAAAAACCATAGGACTATAGACTTTGTAATGTCATGTTAATTCATATTGTTTAAGAAAACGGGGTTTCACCCGTACATGATTATTGGAAACATCCAACCATAGTTTCTTTCACATTCGGTGAACTTGATGAAATGAGTTCGTGTCTTCATCGATGACACGTCTGGCACAATGCGATATCATACAATGAATGCGCTTCATGTTAATTACAACATAATTTTTTTTATAGTTATATTAGTATAGTATTCTACTAGTTGACCCCTTTCATTTGATACCTACCCATATTGAGGGGGTTGTGAAAAAGTAAGTGATCCGCGATTTTGTGCCGCCGGCCATATTGAACCCATTTTCACCAAACGTAGCTCAGAACACTACCGACTAGTTCACCATTCAAACAAAAAAAAAACAAAGTCGAAATCGGTTAATTTTTTCGGTAGCTATGATGCCACAGATAACACGCACATGCAGATACGTCAATCTTATACGAGTAATATACTTTCGTTATTTCGTCGCGGGTTAAATTAAAAATTTTTGCGTACTTAGCCGTACATTAAATCTCTTTGTATACATACAAACATTTTACAATAGACTATTCTCAAAAACTAAACCAATTTCGGAGCTCAGCCCAAACCATACAATGTGCAAACTCCGCTAACGCTTTTCAAAATAGCCTCAGTCCCCAAGTTCCTAACAACCTTACCTTTGACATTAGTAGTTCACTGGGATTCAATTTAAAGTTCAAAAAGTTGCAGCACTGGTTTCCGAAAGTTAAATTAGAACGACCAAAACAATGTCATTCGGACTGAACGTTGACAACTTGCAACTATATTTTAATTTGTTGCAGGAGTTCCATATTTTTGCAACATGAAGCAGGGCCAGATCTTTGGACGGCAAAAAGGGGCACCTTCAAGGGCGGCAGTTTTAAGGAGCTCTAAAATTATGATAAACCTCTTTCACTTTGTACTAAATTGGAATACGTGAGAAAAAAACATTGTTCATCAACAAAATGGATGAAACAGTTTTTGTGTCATGAATCCCAGATTGTCGTATAGTGAAAGTTATCAATATGATAAGTTACAGTAACCTTTTAGTTTAGTATATGGGTAAAAATTACTTGTTAAAAATGTGATTACCAATTCTTCCATTTTGACAGACGCCGATAGAACTTTTCCAGTTGTTTCCAATTAAAAACCAACTTCTGGACTTCTAAATTGGTCCAGAAGTTCTTAATTTAAATGGGAGCACTTCAAAAACCCTTTTAAAGAAGAGATATTTTTTCAAATCGTTTCACCCGTCTCCGATAAATCTGCATCGTCGCTTTAGATTAGGCGAGTTGCGGTCAAGCACAAGTCTAGCTATAAACAAAATAGAAGAGTAAGAAACAAAAGCAAAGGTTCAAGTCATAAAAAAACATCTACTAGGCGTCTACAAGAAATCTGGTGGCCAACACTAAAAGAAATTAGTCGAATTGAGAACCTCTGCAGTCTGCTGAAAAATAAACACTCACGTGCATTCAATAACGAAGTATATAAAATTCAAGTAGCCGTAAAAGTCACGCTTCTGTTACGTTTTCATTTTCAGCGACGACGAGTAAATATTGACTTGAATAACTGCTAGCATTTTCTTACTCCTTCGCAGCTTTGAGTACAAGGTTTACCAAGTCTAGACTATGTGAAAGCTTTTTACAAGATACGACTACAAGTTACTCGAACAGTTCGGCTTACAGGTAAATTTTTTTGCGGCTTTATTCTCAATGCAATTGTGGCAGATCTTTTTACTTGCTTTAATAAGGAGGGGTGTTTTTATAAAGGAAATATGCAAGCATATTCATTAAATCAATGAATATTAAAAACATAAATGTCAAAGTATAGTTGAAATGTTTGTCCCTTAAATAGATAAATACTGAATTAACCGACTTGGTTTACATTCAATTTCACAACAAATTTTACGGCACAGACTTGTGCATTTTTGTACATGTTATGTTTTGACTGGATCTCATTCTTCTTATAGGTACGCTTACATTATATTCTGGTATTATTTCGTGCTTTCTCAAAGATCCCTCTCTTTATCTGTCTGAGCTGATTCTGAATGTAATAGACGAAAATTTTTGGCAGACTCGCGTTACTCGCTTGGTCAATAACTCGGTGGAGCTGTGGACAAACCACACACAAGCAGCTATGAGGGAGATGAGGGTGCAATACGAGTATAATGACCCGTGGCGAATGATGTTCCGGCAGCCGCGGTGGTGCAGCGCGAGCGGCATTTTCATGTTTTTGTTGCCGCGCGCCCTACTTGCTGGTAGGCGCTACTGCTGAGCAAATACAACAAACAAATACAAATGATTTATTCATGTTAAAAAATTACATGTGTGATGGAGCCATGGCCACCAAACTAGGTGAAGTTGCCTGTATTCTGGCGGATAGCCTTCGCTGTCAATTAATTTGATAACTAATGGTACAGATAATGAAATGTTCAACAATTTGCAGTCATTTTACCATGTCAATTTATACATTTTATTAAATTTTTTAAACCTTAGTTACTTATTAGCAGGTCGGCTGCCGAGCGCTCTGCCATACACCCACCGGCCCCTTACACAAAACTTGGCGGACCATACTCCTATAACCTAGTAGAATATGATGTTTTAGGTATAGTTAATTTTAAGTAATGCTATATGAACGAAAATCTGGTACAATAAAATATTTTATTTCATATTTCATTTCAATAAATATTTAAGAGGGGGTTAATAATTTAACTCATACAACAAACGTTTTTCTTGCTTGATATTAACAATGACAACAGCTAAAAACTTGATCTAATTGTGTATAGATAATGGAACAGAGCTCTCCGTGCCTGAGTCGGACACGCACTTGTCCGATTTATTGAAGGATTATTACTAAATTTTACAAATACTAAACTTTGTAAGCAATATATTTAATAAAATAAACTCCGTTGAAGTTCATTCCCATGTCGTGCTACATAAAATGCTTTTAAGATTTCAAGTTAAACTGGACGGATTTATAAAGTGTAGGAGGAACGCAGTGCATTTACTGCAAGATATATTGGATTTAGTTGTGTGTAGAGTGCCGTGAAAGGAGGAGATTATGCCGGGCTTGAGTAGTATTATGTATTTTGGGGTTATATATAAATGTCAAAACTACTTAAAATTAGCTTTAGTGGTTTTCTCTTTATGTAGAGTATTTTGTTTAGTTTATTTATAAGACATTACTATGTTTAACCTAAAGAGAGACTTTTTGGAGAGCGTTTTTACTAGCTAACCAAGCTTGCCTATGACGTGCCCTTAGGCAATTTTTTATATTCGTGTATTTTGTGCATTGAATAAATCATTAATATAGCTTTAGTTGTGTGTAAGTATGATAAATAAACTTTTAAATCAAAACTTTTTACGTTGTTTTTTCATTCAGATTAAAATTTTGCAGATTCATAATATTGCTCGTTCAATTTTGAACACGATGGCCTAAATGGCCGCCAGTGGTAAGATAAGAGCCCTTGTTTTAAACTTTTACGTTTTATTTTGAAATCCTTATTTTATTTACGTTCATTTTCTTTCTTGTTTTATGTTGCCCTATCGCCCACTAAAAGACTAATTCACATGGTAGTACTTGCATTTATTGACCGAGCAAGCGTAGCATCAGCTTCGATACTATAAATATTCTTTCTTCTGTTAGTTTGTATCTTAGTATGTATGAATGTTTGTCTGTAAGAAATTTTGTGCTCGCGTACAGGTCGTACTTTCCATTTGATCTTGACGAAACTTTGTTTGGATTTTTTATATCGTCGGAGATTTTCTATTGGGAATATTTTTCAAAAAAAGTAAGTTTTGTTTGAACCTTGACAAATTTATAAATATTTCGGGTACTCTTGTAACAAAGTCTGAAGTCTAAAATACATTGGCAATTGATTCGAGAAGTTCAAAAATACGATACGAAAATGTTTAAGGTAAAGGGTGCAGGGGCGTACCTAAGGTAAAAAGTTGTCGCTCGATTTTGTATCATGTTTCGGCAGAATTTGTGGAGGTAAAAAAGTGGAGGTCACTTGAAATGTTTTTTGTATGGTCCGATTTTTCAGGACAAATGGATTTATTTAGAAATCATTCTTTTCCTTGGCATGAAGGGTTCATGTAGTCTTAGTTGCACTCTTATAACATGGGTCAAATTTAGTTTTTAAATTCAAAATAACTAAATAAATATAATATTCAATGGAATCAAGCGATTTTTAATTAGTTTTCATTTTATTCCGGATTAGTCTTAGAAAGTAATTTTTTCGTCGTGACGAATATGGTGACGTTAATACCATAGCCTAAAGTAATAACTTTACTATACCCCAAACTAATAAACCCTATAGCAGGCCAATAATATCTGAAACTTTTTTTCACATCATGATGTAACTCTTACCCAAATTCAGTTGTAATCCGGCTAATACTCGTATATCTATGTTATATATATAGATTTAATACAGTCAAGCGCCAGTTATCTCAATCAAAGAGCTTTCGTAAGAACGTACATTACCAGAGGCCTTGAGAAAAAATCAGATTTGGCAACCGTGCGCGGTGGTGAGGTATCGTAGAATAACTCTTATATACTACTAGCTGTGCTCCGCGGATCCACACGCGTAGTTCTCCATTTTATTATCGAGATAATCCAACAGGGATCTACTTTTTTGAAGTCAATCAAAGAATATCCTATGTCCTTTCCCGGGCTCAAATCTACCTGTGCACCAAATTTCATTTAGATCAATACAGTGGTTTTGGCTTGAAAGCGAGACAGACAGAGTTACTTTCGCATTTATAATATTAGTTAGGATTATAATATATTAGTAGTATATAATTCTACGCGAGGCTGAAAGCTTTTGAAGAGAAACAGAGAAAAAATACATCAATCACAAAGCCTGTAGACCACCGACATAGCTTTGCGTAAAAGAAATATAGTTGACGACACATTTATATATCAGATATTGTAGGAAATGTTAGAGTTTTAATATGTTATCACTAGAAATAAAAGATATGTAGAAAAACATGTACCAATTGAGATTTGTATGATATATGAAGTACTAGCTGCGCCCCGCGACTTTACTAGCGGTAGGCATTTGATCATTTTATGGGAACACTTCAATTTTCCGGGATAAAATTAGCGTATATGTTAATCTAGTGTATAAGCAATCTTCGTGCCAAGTTCATCAAAACCCGTGAAGAAGGAACAAACATACACACACAACAAACCTTCGCTTTTATAATATTAGTATAATGTGATTAAGTTTTTATTTTACCCAAAAATGGCAAGTTTGCTATGGCGCCATTTGTTGGCCGATTTCAATACAATTTAGAACAGACACGCGAAATTCAACATGAATTAAGATTCATGAATCGGAAAAAATGGTCTGGTGATTGTCGTTTTTTTATAAGTCGTGGTTGCGAGGTCAACTGTTAACCTCGCAGACTGAGTGAACAAAATGTCTTTGGTTCTAGTCATTAATCTATCAGTATATATGTTAGATGCCCGTTTTAAATTTCTAGTAAAAAGTATTCGTTACCATGTAATTAAAATATACTTGCCCTTCATATTATTAAACCAGCCTTAACCGATAACAAGGTCTAATTGTTTTTTCTTTAAAGTTAAAGTTTTAACACTAAAACATAGTTGAACAGTTAGTATAAAAGAGCAAAAGACCTATTTAAATTATGATGAATATTTAAATCCCTAATAAATTTATTTTCAACAGGCGACTTAAGGCGAGCAGTGGCTCAAAGAAAAGCGAAAAATGATAAAAATAATGCTGAAAATTTCGGAGCGCTCTTTGATTCGGTTGACTTTAAGATGTGGGCAGACAACAAAGCTTTATAAGCTTGTTAGTCTTAATTATGTCCATTACAACCATCCCGCAGGCCTACAACTTCAAGACTTCATTATTTGACTAACAAACGTGGCCTTATTAATTACATTTCTTGTCATTAAACAATGAGGCTAAGATCATCCTACTAATACTATAAACGCGAAAGTTTGTTAAAATGGAAGCGTGAATGTATGTTTGTTACTCTTTCACGCAAAAACTGCTGAACTGAATTGGATGAAATTTTGTACGGAGATAGCTTAGACCTTAACACCGCAATGCACACTTGGTTATTTTATAAGTTGTTGGACGCGGCTTCGAGTCTGCCACAGTTGCTCTTATGATTTATTTAATTTATAAGTCGTATCAAATTTAATTTTGTGGTTTTGCATTATTTCCTACAAAAGAGAAGACAGTTGGTTATGGCGTCGGTCAAGAACTAATTTTATTAGTATTTGGTGAAGTCATATTATATCTTAAGATTATTATTAGGTAGGTCATGTTAGCCTGCAAATAGGCTATATCTAAGAATCAATACAATATATATCAAATACGCTACTCTGTCTATACATAAAACAAAAAATAAAAATATCAAAATCTTTTTTTTTTAGATCCATAAACATCACTTTTACAAGCGCACTTCCGTGGTTGTGCGAACTTGTGGTCTAGTGCAGGACAAAAAAATATATACAAGAAAATTCTTACATCCAGTGGCACAATGTTCAGATGTACACAGTGTACCTACATGTAGTAATAATTTAAAAAAAAATGCCCGTAACCGTGGGCGTAAAAACTATGTCTAAATAGGATGTCCCTCTAGAAAAACGTTGGTACCAACAACTGGGAGTATGCGGGGTATGAAGCGACGGTCGGGAGCGGGGCACACCCGCCCGCCACCGCAAATTTCCTTAGAGCGTGCCAGTAGCAAAATTCACAATTTCCACGTAAACCTAATGTGTACCAGTAATCAGCAATCACACGAACCAATAAAGATTCTTACGTCAGCTGGTTTAGCTTATTTCCACAGTTCAGACGTTTTAATACTAATGTTATTGATGTTCTTATAGTTTTCCGTGCTTTATCGACCTGGAGTACCGCCAATAATAACAGTTTTGAGGCAAAATTTGCAAGTGTTTACTAATCCAAACGTACGCAATAAGAAATGCTGCGTAACGCTGGGAAATTTAGTTTTAGCACAGCGAAAGGTTATTTTCAACACTTGTGCTGTAAGTACAGACTTTGTGGTTAGATTGTGGTAACGTTTAACCTATTATATTGTAACATCATCTTACATTGAAAATTTATTGCAGGTAAAAGAACAGTACAGAAATATTAAAAAGTCCCAAGGCGACTTTAGTTTTAACAAAAAAACAAAAACTTTAGAACACTGTCTCTTAACGAATAAAGCCGTGGGATTTTACTAGTATAGCCTATTACCATTTGCAAATAAAGACCAATCCAATGACATCTCGTATGTCAAAATCAATCTAGACGCGATTTGGCGCATGACTGTTGAGCTACTCTCAACAGTCACGCGCCAACCAAGACTAGCAGTAAAAATATTCCTTTCTAGAAGGTCACGAAGAGTTTGAAATATATACTGACTTAAATACAAAACATGCACTCGATAATTTTTTTTGGGCATTCGGGTAGAAAAAAGCCTAAGTCGCACGCGAGTGAACGTAATACGATTATAACTACCAATTGCTCAAAAAGAAAATCAGAAGATAGTATGTAGATAAATCAAGTTAAGGTAATACAGTCAATTAGTTTGCATTATTTTTGAGCTGCTGGAGATATATTTTCTACGCTAATTCGCACGCGACTTTGGCCCTGTTTTACCCGACTGTCCAAAAGACAAATGTTTTCGAGTGCATGTTTGTTGAATTACGTTGTATGTACATTATTAGTTACTGCAGAATATCTAGAATTGTCTTAACAAAGTTTGCTTGCGTCTCGTTCCATTTTCCCATTTACAAATGTAGGCCCCGCGTCACGAGCACTGAATGGTCTATTAAACTGCACAGCTGTAAAATCTACGTGGAACAAAGTAACGGATACCTAATACTGAGTTTGCTTAATATTTGCAAAGAATTTGCCCACACATAGATCCAGGCGTAAATGGATTTTGAACAGTGTGAAAAAGAAAAAATGGAGGATGACCAAAAAAATTTTACGCTTTACGAGTATACATTGTTTTGGATTGGAATAATTCTACGTACACATTTCTTGTGTAATTCCTTATCGCATTTATTATTACTATATGGTTTCGTCTGTAGTAAAACGACGAAGTGGCCTAAGATATATCAAGCTTGCAACCGATTCAGTCGCGACTTGAATGGGTCCAAATATAGCAAATGTAGAATGTATGTATTTTCTGTTTTTATGTGGTACAGTATTTGTACCATCTCGTTTTATTTCTTTTTTTATTGGTACACCACCGACGTTATTATTTGCATTTAGTCCGATCCATCCAAAGGTTGCCTAGAAGAAATCGCTTTAGGCGATAAGGCCGACTAATGTACTACCAATGTTTTGTTTATAATATATTTTTCTTGGTGTGCAATAAAGATATACTGTATTGTAGGTATTTTAATGTTAAATTGTAATTAATAACTTAGTAATCTGAACCAAACAAATTTTATTTTGCTCTATTATTTATACCTGTAGGAAAATAGTAACGAAATCTCCAATCTAGCAGTTCGCAAAATAAAACTTTAGGTAAAGCGATACCAGCGTACGTTAAACTTTTAGTATACTCGTATTTCATTTGTTTAGGTTTTTGACAATGCAAACTACTATAAAATGTAATATCACGTTATGGATTCTTTTACCTAATACATTTTACACCAATTTATTTCATGATGTTTCGAACAGCTTACAGATTCCCTTTACGTCCGTTCGCAGTGACAAAAAGACTAGATATTAAATTCTAGGCATTAGTGATCATTATCCAAACACATAACATTATAAATTGAAATTACCTATAGATCAGTTAAGATCTACAGATAATCCAAATGCTCTAATCTAATGTTTTGTTTGTCCTTTTTTTTCTCAACAACTAAGGGGACGGATCGTCTGCCTTTTTTGCACAAAAAAAAGTCATAGGCGTCGTTTTTCCCTGAAAAACAAATAACGTGGACAATAGCTAGTATACAATATATACTTGTAAGAACACTTAACGGGGTATTGTATGTCTAAAGACTATACTCATAGTTGTGAAGTACGAAGTGGACAGCAACATTTATCAATGTCTGCTATGACTATTCATCTCCTTAATAGTTTCTGCCCACTATATTACTACATACAAATACATTTGTTTATAAGTGTACCTTACCGAGCCCGTCAGGGGAGCGAGCAAATCAAGCAAACGGTCTAGGTTTCCGTCTAGCTAATTTTATTAACCTCCGACGCAAAAATGACGGGTGTTGTAAGTTTGGCGTGTTTGTGTATCTGTTCGTGGCATACGAGTAGGAACCGATTATGAATTTGTATTTTAATTGACGGAGTCAGGCGTTACTTTGCGGAAATCCATTTATAATAAAATGGTACATATATAAAAAACCATAAAGACGAGGCGGAAAATCACTAAATATTTTTATATACCATCTTTATTTTAGATTTAGAGATTTTGATATATTTACTTAATTATTCTATCCACTTTATTTATTGCTTATATAAAAGTATAAGACACCATAAATTTCTACTCTATCTTCTTAGGTCTACGGTCTGGCTCTATGACTATTTATATCAACCATATATTTATAACCTTTTATCAGAGCAGGCGGGCTTGTAGTAACTGACCAAGGGATCCCTTATCTTAAAATAAGAGGGTATTTATTTCCACATAACTCGAGAAGGACGCAGGGACTGGGTGTATTTGTAAATAGTTGGTAAAGGTCTGTACAAACTCAATCCGTAAAGCCGCGATTGTCAACCGCACGTCTAGAAGTTGATACGAGTAGATGGATAAAGAATGCCTCTTTCATAGTGTGCAAAATGACGCGTGGTTTATAACATTAGTTAGCGAAGGGTATGAATTGTGACGTAATTATCGAAACATGTATTTATACGATTAGTTCAATAATACAGCCCCTGGAATGACTACGCGTCGATCTACATACTTCGTTATTGGTATAGTTTGTGGTTTAATTGCTAATTGTGGTTTAAAGTCTACCCCAATTTACTCGGTCAAAGAATTTATGAACATGAATCTGACTGAATCTTCATTCGTGAGTGAGCAAATATAATTTTATAAGTAGGTGATAGCTAAATTTTTAATAAGACTTATCGTCATTGTTTTTTCTTATTAATCATTTTAATTTTAATACTTAATTTATTTAACATATTTTTAAATCCAACTAAACAATTAATGTCAAAACTCACAAAGTAATAATGATATTAAAGAATCTTATTATATAATGACTTTATTAAATTCTACTCACATTAATGTAAATTATTTTAGAAGTATTATTATATCAGTAATTTATCTATTAATCGATACTACATAATCTTATTTAAATTTTGTAATTAAGTGAATTGTAAAAATTTTGACATAGGTACATTTGAATTAAATATTGTAATGTGACTTGCCTAGTATACGAGCAACATAGGTGGTTATAAGGCCAATAAATAATTTCATTTCATTTCATTTGCTACGTGTCTACAAATGTCACGAAAATTAGCACTTTTAAGCGCTCTTAAAACCATAATTCGGTAATAATACTGTACTTAATTGAATGTTTGTGTTAGCTCTTTCATTGGGCATTTTAAACATAAATAATAAAACGGTAATAATTTTTTTTTTCAACTTTAAATTCGTAATCTGAAATTCACCATTTTTAAATTGTAGTGACGTCATATATGACACGTGGTGTGTTGATACGCATCGATCAACACCTCATTTATCAAAATACAATTAGTAGTATTCTAGATCTAAGAGAACATTTGTACATTCAGACGTACGTACACACAGACGGCTAAAATCATAACCATAAAAAAATAATTCCAAGTCGATCTGCATATAAAAATACAGTTGAATAGTGAACTTTCTTTTTTTATTGTCGCTTAAAGAAATAAACATTTCGATATTATCGTAACCACAATTTCTTTTAAGCTTGTAAAAGCTTGTTATCAAAACGAGCTACGGCACGTAATGTTAAAATTGAAGAATTATGTTTCTGCCTGATACCGACTAACCGACGTTTTTCACTGCGGCGTGGGACGCCCGTTGGTAAGAAAGATCAGCTGTAACTATTAAAAAAAAACTTGTATACTGAATTAGTTGCGTTTTGTTTTAAGCATAGTAATAGAAATAAAAACTTAAGTATATTATAAATAAAATAGTCTCTTTTTTTGAAAAATTTTTCATTTCTGGCAACGTGCCCAAAATGCTGGCTGCGTTGAACCGCTGAATTGCAATTTATGTGGAAAAAAAATATTAACGGATTTGTTAACTCGCATTTCCCTTTGAAATGGAATACAAAGGGTCAAACATCGTTGCACGTCACGCACGTAGTGAAGTGTGACGAAACGTGTAGTTGCGCAGCACTGCACAACTCGTGCATACGTCACAAGCCGTGTTATGCTGTGATAACTTGAATCCGGTCTGCTCCACGCTTAAAACTTGTTTTGGAGCCAGATAATACGAAGAAAATGTTATAAAAAAACTCTATAAAAATATTACTTGAAACTTATTAAAGCTTCAGAATACTATTTATTAATCAAATTTTGTATTGGTATTATGAGTATAATTAATTTATCATCATAATCATCAGCCAGCAGACATCCGCTGCTTTACATAGACAAACTGCCAATTGCATTCACTTGTACATTTCTTACAAATTTCTGACTTTTACTATGTCGTCGGTCCACGTAGTGGGAGTGGGCATTTCTTCACCATCGATTATCGGTTCTTCGAGTGATGTGGCCAGCCCATTGCTACTTCAGCTTTCATATCTTTTTAATCCTACGAGCTAAGTTGGATAGAAATATATTTTTGCTTAATTTCTAAAACAGTGT
Organism: Ligdia adustata; assembly: GCA_947049295.1. NCBI lineage: Eukaryota > Metazoa > Arthropoda > Insecta > Lepidoptera > Geometridae > Ligdia > Ligdia adustata. The sequence continues at coordinate 12,196,467 of OX346225.1, forward strand.
AAATGAATCAAAAGTTATTATAGGTATCTTTTAGGAAAGAGTGTTTCATATTCTGACACATCTGTCTAACTAGTCAAGATGGAGAAACCGTCTTACTTCTGGCTTATTAAAAATATACGCACAGTTACACTTCTGTGAAAATAATATGTATAATATGTCTGTATCTACTATGCTGCGCAAAATCTTACGCTTAAATTATGAATACATACTCCTATGCTACCGTGCGGACCACGCATTAATGGAAACGGTCACTACATGCTAACCTATGGGGAGGGTAAGTCAGAAAACTGATGGAAAAATTAGAAAATTTTCTTCACACGCTATTTGTAGATTAACTAGAGTTGGGTTTTAAAGGCGAGTAAATCGCTTTAACTCGCTTTTGATTGATTGCGTGACTGGCTGGACGAGATGATTAACTGGTAAGAGAGTCAATTAAAAGCTTGGCGTAATTAAAGTGTAGTTTATTTAAATACTGTTGTTTATTTGTTGGGGCAGGTGTTCGACCGATGAGATTGAATATCGGTTTTCTGCTATAGGTGTGTTGTGGATGTGTTTCTGATTGTTGCATGGCATCCTCAACTCGGAATAAATCTTAGAGGAAAGTTAGGAGCTGGTTAGTTTGAACGGTTATTTATTTTTAACCGACCAAAAAAACGGAGTTCTCACTTATATTTCTTTTGTCTATAAAAAATAGCTGGTTTGAAAAATCGTGGGAAAAATCTTTTTAACTATGACGCTTCACTTTTTACAGCATAGTATGATTTTGATAATTCTTTTTTGTTTCCTTCCAATGTAGAGATATGACATTCTGTTTTGTGACGTAACTTTTGCGTGACGAATTCTTGTCGGTTTTCACTTTTTAAATTCTGCTTGTTGTATTACTCTTTTGGAATTGATTATTTATTAGGATAAACGTTTAAGCCATACTGAGACTACGAACAGACTTTGTTGTTTTGTTATACCAAAAACTTTCTTCATTAGCTTTTCCTACGATGCTCCAGCAAGCTGAGGGTAGAAGCTATGTTCCTTATTATGTAGATTTTACAGAACGATACAATAGTACGGAGATGATACGTAAATCATGCATCCCTTTTTTGTGCCTATTGAAGACCATCTAACTGTGCGAACTTGTGGTCAAATGCCTAGCTGTTCAGGATAAAAAAATAAAACTAAGAATCCTATGACCTCGAGGACTTTAGAAGCTAGAATAACCTCCGACCTGAGTGTAAAATTACCCTTAAACTATAAAATTGTACCTAGACAAATATCTGCTCGCTGTTTATCGGCACAAAGAGAAAAAAATTAACCGCTATACATTTATAAAGTTGGCGCCGGCACCTTTTATAAACTCAAGGTTATTTAGAGTAGGAATTCAAATTTATCCTATGACTATTCCAAACCTAAATCCTGTAAACGGAAGCCAATGAGCAAGCAGCGAGGCGACAATCGCGGACACCTGTCGGCGCTATCGCCGGCGGCAGATCAAAGGCGGCGGTTGCTTTGTGCTCGCGCTACGCTCGTGCGCTAAAAGTATTCCACTTTAGGCACTTTAGAAATTAGGACACTCAATATGTTACCACCTATATTTGTACCTAATATTAAATACTCGTATATAAATAAGATTTATAAGTTTAATTTATTAGTAATTATTAATTCAAGTGTAATACGAACAAGACTTGCCTGTAACGAACGTTATTAAGAGGTCAATAAATATTACTTTACTGTACCTGTACAGAGTTATCGGTTAGGGTTAAACTAAGCCAAAAGAAAGTCATCGTACTCATTACTACGGACAAGCCATAATGAATTATGGGATCAACCCTGAATTCAAGAAAACATCCAGTTGTTACATACAAGAAGTTTATCGGTTGTCGACAGAATGTATGAAACAGCTGATTATTTTTTTCTCAAATTCAGAGTTAGTTTCGTAGTTAAAGTTATTCATTAAGTTAAGTTTAGTGACCACTTTTCGGCTTAGTACGCCTCTAACAGACAAAACTGTATACATAAGGTCTCCCTCCTAGCTACCGGGCAAGTGCTTTTATCAAGAAAATTGAAGTTAACTAACTAGAACAAATAAATAGTGGATGGATTACCTATAAACCACTCAAGGTCTAAAGATAATCAAAATGCTCCAATCCACTACCAGAGAGCAGCGTGCCTAGTTTGCTAGCGGCATTAACACACATAACATTAACACACCCGGCTCCAACGGAAGATCAGCGCTGGTTGTTTCAACCAGCATTATGTTGAGTTGGGACCGGTTTGTGACAGAAAACATTAAGTTGTAATTTCAGTCTGACTATAAATTCTGTAATCGAGTTTGTTTTCTGTTTCAAATAAATATTTTTCTTTCTTTCTTTCTTTCTTTCTTACATAATGCAAATATTAATACGTTGGGCTAGATAAACAGCAGCACTCTGGTCACCCGTTGCATCAATATTAAGTATTATTAATTAGTTACTTAAATATTGATATGTCTATTTAATAAAATATCATGGAGTTCTTCCCATCTGTTCTTATGTTTGTTCTACCAGTAGAACAAGAAGAAAAAATTATTATCGGTTATTCTCCCAATACAATAAGTAGGAAATAAAACAAATCTGTTCTACTGATAGAACAAGTAGGAAAAATTCTAGTTGTTCTCATCAGATATCACTGGTGATCAAAGAGAAATACTCTAGCCGCCCTAGCTGCGCTTCCGCCCCCGCTCACCAGCCTAGCGGGGGCGGCGAGCGGTAGTGAGGGGCGGCGGGCGGCTGACAGCTCGACGCTCGGTGTGAAGTGCGGAAATTGTGTACAATACTCGTAAACTTACTTAGAAGGTTTATGAACACCTGGTAGCTGTTATTTGTTATGTGCAGAAATGTGTTGGGTCACATTTGTATTGCGAGTTATTGTAAGTAACTAAAAATTTATAATTAACTTTAAATTTATATCATATTAACGTAACTTTATCTACCTTCTAGCAAAAACGAGGAGGAAGTATATTCTACTGTGTTTTTTTGCTGCATGATTTCACAGCTATACCGGTTTGAAAAGATATTTATTTTATTTGAAAGGGCTACCTACCTTAATGAATATGCATAATTATTTTTTTAAGTATTTACTCAAAAAATAATCATTCAAATAAGTTTTAACTCCGATATTATGTATATTTAACCTGCTTGTTAGAGCGATATCATTGATCTTTTAATCATTAATATTTTTGTCTAATAAAAGGTTTAATTCAATTGTTAACTAAAGGTAAAAACAAAAACTTAATATCAAAAGCCGCCTAATATCGTTTTGGGATAATCGCATCTTAATTCTTAGCACATTTATTTTTAAGTAAATACTTTAAAATATGTGCTTAAAATGCTTTTCATCATTAAGCTAATTAATGTTATATATGAACCGACGTTTGTGTTACACAAACCGTCATATAAATTTCCTGTTAAATTACGCCTTCAAATTATTTCGAGAGCCTTTGATGTCTATCGTTATAATAAAATCACTTACGTCTAAATTATACTGACTTTTCGCAGCGTTTAAAAATATTAAACAAATTTACACGACCCTGCTTAATAATGATATATATAACTAGCTGAGCCCGGTGGTGTTACCCGCGTTTATACGGGATATAAAGTAACCTGTGTGTTCAGGGTTTCAGGTGTCTCCATACAAAATTTCATCCATATCGGTTTTGCAGTTTTTGCGTGAAAGAGTAACAAACATACATCCATTCACCCACACATTGTTATAAACATTCGCGTTTAAAAAATTAGTAGGAAGGATAGGATGTGCGAAAGTAGGATATCTTATTGTATTATTATTTAATACATTTTTTTTAATGTATGTTTTATCATGTCTCTGAGACCCGTGAACAAATCTAAAAAAATATTTTTCTTTTGTAAAGTGTCATCCTTAATAAGTAGTTTAATATAATGGTCCCATATAAAGATCAAAATTGGTAAAGTAGTTCAAGTTTCTTCTATTCAAAATTACGGAAAATTGATTGAAATTGAAGCCTGTTCTCATTTTAGTTTTATTTGCGCGTTCAGATACTTCGGTGATGTAATTTTAGATAGCTACTTTTAAAAAATCATTATGGACATAGATAAAATACGGATAATATTAGGTCATTACAGATGAAATTGGCGTTTTGTAAGGGAGGAACATAAAGTCTTTTTTTTATAATAATATATTTTTTAAATCAAAGTGCATGCATAGATAGCAATGGTACATACCATACATAGATAGCAATGGTACATGCATAGATAGCAATGGTACATACCATTGCTATCTATGCACTTTTGCCATCTCATAGGTAGTTAATTGATCCCTTAACTAAAAAAACCATTAGGACGAGAATCAATGAAATCTTTGAAGGCGCTTTGGACTGCCCCATCGGAGTTGAATTTTTTCCCTTGCAAGAAGTTATCCAAATTTCGAAAAAAATGGTAATGTGTTGGAGCCAGGTCCGGGGAGTACGGTAGATGTCTTAGACATTCCCATTGAAGCTCCTCTAATTTGGTAGCCGTCTGTTGTGCAATGTGTGGTCTAGCGTTGTCCTGAAGCAGCAGTGGCCTAGAGCGATTGACCAACCTCGGTTGTTTAGCAGCTAGCTTTTCCATCATGGTTTGCAGTTGCTGACAATAGATATCTGCTGTAATCGTCTGGCCAGATTTAAGAAAGCTGTAGTGAACGACACCGGCACTAGTCCACCAAACGCTCACAAGTAACTTTTTTTGAGTACAAGTAACTGTGTTTGTTTACTGGGGTACACCCGTTTGCCAGAATACTGACTAGTATTCTGGCATGGACTATATATATAATGGACATAATATTGTTTCTCATAATTGTATTATGTCATACTCATTGTTAACTATATTAATCTCGTGCTAGAAACTTTGTTTGAATGTCAATGTGTTTTGATAATGTCAAATGAATTTTATGGTAAACGAACGATTCGGGCAAATTAAATTCGGGCAAGTGAAATTCGGGCATATAAGTATTATTGCTTATACCTTTCGGGCAAACAATAGACAAGCCAAATCAATTTTTATAATTAATTGTTTGATTTTCTCCGTCCTCAATAGTTTATATGTTATAATAGTGACTTATATTTTCTGAGGCGAACAATGCTATTAAAAAAAAGCTTGTTTAATTAGTACCCAAATAGATATATCAACGTCTCACTAACAATGTTAAAGCATGGGAATTGGAAAAGTTTTACCAAAACTCGACCGTCATGGGTCCTAAATTTTTTATGGGCGTCCCGCACAGAGCTTATTACATAACGTAGGACATAGAACATACTGCTACATAGAACGGAACTAAAATAATCTTATATATTACTAATATTATGCAAAATTTAGTATGTTCGTTAATGTTTTATGCAAAAACTACGGAACAGATTTGGATGAAAATTATCGCCAAAATTTAACCAAAATGACAGTCTAACAACATTATAAATTGAACAGGTATACTATATAGCTATAGCTTATTTTCAAGTTTAAATATATTTTAGTTAGTTTTGTTTCATATATGGGTACTTTTTTGTATTAGTGATAGTTTAGTTGCATCAATCGTTTTTTATAATATTAGTTATCTCCATCCAAAGGTTGCCTGGAAGAAATTGCTTTAGACAATATGGCCGCCCAGTGGACTACCATTGTATAGACATCTCTTGCTGTATATTTTATTTTATTTTATTTTGGTGTGCAATAAAGCTATGTTCATTCATTCATTCCGTTTTTCTATGGCTTAACGTATCACCATTGCCATTCAGAGCGTGGTAATGCGGCTAGCAAGCTGGGCACGCTGGTGGGTTGGAGCATTTGTATTATCTGTAGATCTTAATTGGTTCGGTAGGTAATATTTCTGCTTTTTTGTTGTAGTTGTAGTTAGTCATTTTGTTTTTGGTAATAAAGGCACTTGCCCGGGATCAAAGCTAACTAGCTTAGTCCTGGTTTAACTCAGCTTACTTTTCATCCCGGAAAAATGCAGTTTTCCTTTGAGATAATCAAATTTCCGCGGGTAACACCCCGAGACGCAGCTAGTATGGCAATAAAAATTAAACGTATGAGCACTACGCTTTGATAATATGTAAATGGGACTACCTGAGAGGGGGTTAAATAATACCTTTTAACCAAAAAATATATTTTCAAATCAAATCAGGTAAAAACATTAAAAAAATTACAGTCGTATTGACTACCTCCTATTTTTTAGAAGTCGTAGAAAAGTGGTAAATTTGTCGTCGTTACGATGAAAGGTGACTTTGATGACGTCACTTATATGCATGAATTTATGCTAGTGTCACTTAGAACGAGTGACGAAGCCTACTTAAATCTCATTGCAGCGGCTGGGCCTGAAAAACTCTCAATCGTGAACGGTGGAAAGAAAAAAAATTCTATGAGATAATAAAATAATTTTCTGTAGCTGGTATCGGTGAAATTTAAATACGAGTAGTTTATACTATTCTTTAGTGAGCGAAGGGTAATTTTTTCAAATATGTGTCTTTTTGCATAACCTAACAAAAGAAAGAAAAAGTAGGTTATGCAAAAAGACACATTCTGACGTCGACGACGTGACGTCATTAGCAAATGATGAATTTATAAGAGTAGTTCAAAAATAGAACCTCTGGCCCGTGACCCGTTAAGAACTGACATCACACCCACGGTATTTCCGTTCTATGAAAATCTATTACGCTGTTGCTGATTGAGTCTAAAGGTTTGAATTTATGAGTGTGCCAGTCGTAGTCGTATCTACGGGACGATAGCGAGCCCTTTAGTTCTGCCCCAGGGACTATTATGGACCGGAAAACTTTAGCTTATATGCCAAGCATTTATCGAAGGTTTGCCTCCGATAAACTATTTATTAAACCTGCTTGTTAAAACGACGATCGATTTTAATATGTTTTTTCAAATAAAAGGTAATTAATTTTATAGTTAGTTAATGGTAAAAATAATAATTTAGTTTAAAAAGCCACCTTTCTGACATCATTTTGGGATAGGTAGAATTTTCTGTAATTATTAAAATTCCTTTTATCCTGAGTTTTCTAAATTATAAACTAGTATAATTTATGTTAAGAAATGAGTTTACTCTTGTCCCGTCTCTTTAATTAATATACTTGTCAACAAGGTTACAAATTGAGAAATAACTAATTATAAACGCAGAAATAACAGTAGCTTTCTGAAAACTATATTGTCAACGTTTATAGCAAATACATTTCAGAAATTTAAATTAGGATCGAATGAACGGAATACTAGAAAAGTATAAGTGTAATTTATTAAATTGTATAAGAATATGATCTAAGAAAATCTATTTTTGACATCATTAACATGAAAGCGGTGAAAATAAAAGCAAACACACTTAGTTTCATTTTGTCAGTTCATCGCAAATCTGTCGAAATGAAGCCAAGTTTGCTTACTCTTTTTTTTTCCTTTATCATGTTTAACTTTTGGCAATAGCCTTGTTTGTTGAACACTGTTTAAATATACTCAAGCTCTTGCATGCCCATTATCACAATTAACCTATTCGAGTTACAACGGAACATACTGACCCGCCGGGTTGTAATTTTATTTGCTCGGGTTACGAAGATGAAAGCGTAGGGTATAAAATAAGCACGGAATAAAATTATATTAGATATACTTCCTGTAATATTTATGAATAAAAATACCGAAATTTATTAATCGGGTTTTTATTCTTAACTTTGGCCGATGTATGTTATTAGCTCCAAAACTCTGTGTCATATCTTCATTCGGATATTTTGAACTAAGTTCTTAGTTAGACCATAGACTAGACAGTGATGGTGTGAGTCTAAGATACTAATATCTTCGACTTGTATCCAAACCTGCTCTAACAAAGGTTGACATGTCACATCAATGGCACTAAGCCAAAACTCATACTTTTTTTGTAGTTGTAAATTGTTTATTGCCGAAAACGTGAATTATATCTATAGTACATACATGTATGTAGGACACTAATACAAAAACCGTTTGCAAGTAAATTTATCATTTTTACAACGGGTTCCAAACGTAGTGCGCGTATTGCGAAGTCGGTCTTGTTAAGACATAGTTAACTTGTCGAGTGACATGTATGATATGACGACACGAAAGAGAACTTTCACGAAATCTCGTATTTTTACGGGACTGCCCAAATAGAAGGTAATGTTTTCCGAGAGTATGTAAGTTTATTTGTATGTATGTGTAACTCTTTGTGACCCTACAGCTGCATCACCAATTTGGATGTGCAAGATGTCATTAGAAAAACAACAACTGGTTTTTAAAAATTACTTCAATCTCGGCCGCTGACGATAGAATTTTTGCAGTTATATACATTTAAATCAAACCTCTGGACTGATATCAATAAAATTTAGATGGGACCACAGGGGAAGTATATTTGTTTCAAATCGATCCTACCGACTCCGGGAAATCAATTAACAAACATTTTCAAAAACCTACCCGTCGAATTCATTAACTCCTCTTTTTGTCAGTCGGTAGAAAATGACGTTACGCTATGATTTTATCTAAGTATTAAGAAAGTGTAGTAAAATATTTCAAAAAAATTTTGATGTATTTTCTCTAACATGGAAGCTTGCGAATGTACCTCTTAAATATCAGTCCGTATTTGATATTTGCGCTCGCAAATGCGTAGTTACACACGTTTTTTGCGACGAGGTTCATTTTAATTGGGTTTAAAAGGTTTTATAATAACGTGTGTCCGCACCGAAAATGTGATGAAAATTGTTTCCAAAACGATAATAATTTTTAAAATTATTCTGACTATGTGCTGATGAATTTAAATGGATTGTATAAATAAAAATTATGATATTCTTTTTGATGATCTTATATATATATATATATATAAGATTGTTATGTATAACAATCTTGTACAAAAATCTAAAAAACGAATTTCGGAAAATATTTCTTAGTACTCTTGCATAATATAAAACGTAAAATATTTATATTTTAACTTTTACATTATTTATATTAAAATTTAAGTTTTCTCAGTTAGGATTTAGGACTTATATAAGTAAGTGTAAAGTTAACGGCACTGATAATAAGATGGTATATACAAAATATTTAGTGTTTTTGTGCTAAGGCGAAACACGTGTCGAGGAAGTCGGATACTGAGAGAAAGAGAAATAATAAGGTGAGGTGTGGCGGTGGTGAGGAGGAACCACACCATAAAAACAAAAATATTTTTCGATTTCTCACGCTGACATCAAGACGAGGCGGAAAAACACTAAATATATTGAATATACCATCTTATTATAAATGGATTTCCGCAAAGTAACGCCTGACTCCATCAATTAACGGCACTGATTGTGACTGTCAGGCGGTTATATAAAACTTATTAAACCTTACTAATTTTTAGATTATAATATTCGATTATAAAACAGGTATATTATAACAAATCCTGACCGCCTGACAGTCACAATCAGTGCCGTAAACTTTACACTTACTCATATAAGTCCTAAATCCTAACTAAGAAAACTTAAATTTTATTATAAATAATAAAAAGGTAAAAATTCATATTTTACCTCACATATATTATAGAAAAGTACTAAATTTTATTTTCCCAAATTTAATTCCTGATTCCTGAAAAATTTACGAAGACAATCACAAGATTTTCACAAAAGTACAGACAAATGACGCTCTAGCTGGCGATATAACAGACAGGCTGTTACGTGATATTACGTGGAAAACTACGTGAGTCGGGTCACTGACCTCTAGCACATGTCCGCACAATAGCACCACGTAAACCTACAACTTATATATAAGTACAACGAGATCAATGGGCAATGATGCGGCTTTGTTAAATGACTTCACTAAGGTAGAGATTCTCAATTCATACAGAATTGAGAATATTTTTGAAAAAGAACAAGAAATGAATTGAGAATATTTTTTAAGACAAGGAGGAAGTGCGTGGTTCCGTATTATTTTTATAAAAATCGATTCTTTATTTTCAGTTTAGTTCTAAATCAAAATATATAAAAAGGAAATTATATTCACTTTGTTCAACTGTTTCTGAACAAATTCAACTAATAATGTGTACTTTGTTCAATTGTATAATTTTGTATAGGAACCTGGCTTATTAAAGCCGTTTGTATTTTTTTTAAATTATCTATTACCAAGCATATCCTCACCGATTGTAAGCCACATTCTTCTTTTTAGTCCACATAAAGAATGTAATATTATGTCTTTATAATGAATACTATATTAAATCAACATACAAAGACTGTAGGACCAACTCAAAGAAAAAAATAGGTGTTTCATACATTTTGTTAACGACCAATAAACTTTTTTATAAAACAGCAGATTTTTTTCTTGAAAGCATAGTTGGTCCCTTAGAAAAAGTTGTTCCTTTGGTTGAGAATTGTGACCTTTCGGCTCAGAACGCCCCTAACTATGTATAGAAGAAAAATATAACATAACAGATATTTTTGTTACTCAATCTCATAGTCACCGTTGTTCATTATGAGCGTACGTTGTTGATATACAGGATATTATGTATATTTATGTAGGAACGTAGATGGCGACCCATGTATGACAAGAGATATATTAATTAAGGTTTCGAGCTAGGCCCCGGCGTCGCGTAGACTGACGTCTAATCTGTCGCATGGCTTAGAAATTCAACGTCCACTGAAGGAAGTTTGCTATGGAACGAATTTGGTATTCAATATAAGGCTATTGGTAAGATTAATTAATTTTAAGACTGAGATATTGTATAAACAAAATAACATTCTACGACAAGAAAAAAAATAGAGCAGAAAGATAACCTATAGACCATTTTAGATCTACAGATAATCCAAATGCTACAACCCACCACAAGGGGGCAGCGTGCCTAGTACGCTGAAGCATTACCACGCTAAATGGCAATGATTATACGTTGGGCCAGATAAAAACCGGCATTCGGTCACGCGTTGAATCGATGAAATACTCCGATGAGTTAGATAGATATTTATTTATATTATCAGTCGTATATAATATATAAAATCAAACCACGGACGGTTTTAGCTTTTAGACAAAAAGAAAGATTTTTTAAGACAGGCAACACACATTAAAAAAACAGTCAAATTAAGTATCTCCTCTTTTGGTTTAAATTTAACTAACAAATCGCCTTTCAACAAAGTTTCTAATCACAAAAAACAGTGTTCCTTAATGGCATAAGAATATGGTGCATATTTTTACGAACAGAACAAAGTCATTTTGACCGAAATCAACGTGAAAAACATTACTCTTAAAGAAATGTTAGTTATAAACTCCGAATTATACAGTTTATAAGATGTAGATGAAGACATGATGATATAGACAAAGCGTAGTATTGCTCCAATAAGTCTATATTATAATTTCATATTTATAATGTTCATTTCCATCTCTTCGCATAACTAACTGCGCCCTGCGGTTACCCACGTTCATACAGGATAAAAAACAGCCCAATTGTTAATGCAGGGTCTAAGCTATCTCTGTACCAAATTTCATTTAAATCGGTACAGCAGTTTTTGCGTGAAAGAGCAACAAACATACAAACATTTAACTTTCGTGTTTATAATAGTATATAATAATATTATAATATGGGACAACATCCACACAAAGGTGTTCAAGCCCCAATCTAGGCAAAGCCTGTGCTATGGTAACCTGCTGACAGATATACATATTTATATGCATTAATTTATATATATATATATATATATATATATATATATATTTGTATATATAATATTAGTAAGAAGCAGGATACTGATACGAACTTAATAACACTCTATAATTAGATTAATCTCATATCATAAGTCGAATCTGTCAAACTCGAGTTTTAATATTACCGACGTGAGTGAGACCATTGCATTTGTAAACCTATCCAGTAGACCATGGTCGTTTCATAGAAAGATAAAATATAACACGACTTATTTGAAATAACGAAACAACACATGCATTCCTGCTCAGTAAATCGTATTTTTATTTATTAGTATGTTTTCAAAATTGGTCCATCCGAGGTGAATGAAAATCATGTTTAACCCCCGACGCAAAATGATGGGGTGATATAAATTTGACGTGTCTGTTTGTCTGTGGCATCGTAGTTCCCGAACGGATGAACCGATTTTGATTTAGTGTTTTTGTTTGAAATGTAAATTAGTTAGGAATGTTTTTAGCTATGTTTGATGAAAATCAGTCTTAGATGGCTGTAAACCAAATTTTATTATTTTATTTAACTAAGTATTTAGAAGCGAATTCAAAAAACCCGACTGCTAGTCTTTAAACCTGCTACCTGTTACCTGTTGTTACATCCATAACTATTTTTTTATAATTTTGATGTGCCCAGTGTCACTCTCACGACTAAGACGAATCTATTGACACCACTCACATAAAAATAGGACAAACCTTTTAGGCTCTAGGGCGTGACAAAGAAATATACATACATACCCTACATACACTTGAAAAACCTAACCCTCCTTCTTTCGTAGTTGGGTTAAAACAGCATGCAGATCGTTTAACAGTGTCAACATTACCATGAAATCGTCCCGGTTATAAGCTATTATTACATTTATGTTAGCTCGCTGTAGCCGTTCGTTCTGCATCTGATTTTACCGCTCGCTACAACAACAATTTGGCGAGCGAAGTTTAAACTGTGAATCAGTGCAGCTCCTGCACTTGATGACGTCAATTCGACAGATGTTTACTAACAGCCCGCCCTTCTTGCGCACGTTGCTAATTTTGCATGTTTTACTGTTTTACTATACAGGACAGAGGTGAAAATGGGTTCTGACTAACATAGCTAGGCCCTTATTCATTAGGAACACGTAACGCGGCTGTGTTATTTTAAACGCGTAGAATTAACGTGGAACGATATTCACTTAGCCAGGCCGCATTATGTTTAGCGCGTAATATTAACGATTGTATATCGAACCGAGGCACGAAATGCGCTCGTTTTGCATCATCAGTATAACGTATTGCGTCAACATAACGTTAAATACGTCACGAGAATCAAGTAAGAAATCTCGTTGTTTGTTACAGAATAATGGCCCTGTTAGTCCACAGGTAAAGGAAAAGACATTTTAAAATATCAGGACTGCTTGGGACGCAATGAATGATAATTCAAATTAGAAGTATGAATACCAATTTCAAGTTATCCTTCGAAGGTGAATAAAAAATATTCAATTCACCGCCCATCCATGCTAGCCCAGCTGTAAAACGCGGACAGCATGTTAAATGGTGTATCCTTCAAAGGACTTTGAAATTCATAAGTTATAATATCACTAAATTAAAAACTCAATCTTGATTTTGTTTAAAACGAGAAAAGTATTACAATTTTAAATTAGACGTAGTTGTTATATTGTGACTTAAGTTTCAGTGGATGATTGCCCAGTTCTAGCTGTTATTATAAGCATTGCGTGCAGGAAGCCCGCCGGCGAGGTAAAACAATGACTTGCCGAAAGCTACGGACGCATGAACTGAACGGAACGATATGATTTTGATTTTATAATCTCTTTATTGACTAAAATATAAGTTACATGTTATACTTAGCGGTATAGTCTAAGTAACAATTGAATTTAATATTAATTATATTTGGTATACTAAAGACAAAAAATAAATTAAGAAAACAAAAGATTAAAACGTTCTCTTGAAATCATTATTGTTATTTTTATTTATTTACTAAGAACACTTACTATTTTAGTTAAAACTATATCTAACAACCAAAAAGGTTTGTGGACATACAGAATCACTCAAACATAAATACAACACATTATACTATCATTTATACATTAAACGAAATGATAAGGGAAGCCTATATATGGAATGTGCTGGGAGGCCTAAGTCTAGCAGGGATACTACTAAACTTCTAATGTCGATGAATGAGCTCAAGAACGAATATATATTTTTTTGCAATATAGCCCGTTCATGTATACTCGTATATAAAACTGTGCATTCACTTACTTACGTAGCGTAGAATAAAAAAGAAATTTCAAATGTGAATTTATACTTTTTGACCTTCTTAGGGGCTGAATTTCCGTGTATCCTTACTCAGTGTCTGCATTCCAAAATACACCTTACAAATGTCATGTCTGTAAGTACAGCGTTTTAGGCTCTGCGTAGATAGGTAAGTCAATCAGTCTGTCAGTAAGTCAGTCGGTCAGGACTTACTCTTTTATAAGTATAGTTTTCCTATAGCCCAATGTACTACAAAAGGTGTGCAATAAAGATATATTGTATTGTATTGTTTTCTTTTTTGTAAGAAAAATGTTTACCTTTCTAACTTAGTTATCAATAAACTACAAGTTTGAATCTGTCTAGGATTAGATGTATTGTAAGCCAGAATAATAAATGAACACACACTCGTTCCAAATTCATAAATCTATTCCGAATATTATAAAACATGGCGTTAAAAAACGCACGTCTAAATATACTATTACTGGAATGATTGAAGCACCAACCCACTACCAGCAGATTGCCTGCATATATATGTGTAACTGTAGGTATAAGTATATATAGTTATGTCTGAGTGAGTGCAGGTGCTGTATACTTCAGCGTAATGGTATTATAGTAAGCGACGAGTTTAAACTTACATAAAAGTGGCTACTTACTACAGATTCGGCAAATACCTACGTGTTTTTGAACAATTTCAGTTATTCTAATTTAATTTAATAAACTGGCCAAATCCAGTAGGGCTCGCTCTCGAAGGGTAGTGCAACGTGTATAACAGCAACAGAAATACATTATCTGTGAAATTTACAGCTGTCTAAGCTATAATATTCATAAGATACAGCCTGGTGGTAGACAGCCAGACAGACGGACGGACAGCGTAGCTTAGTAGTAGGGTCCCAATTTACATATGAGATCATATGGGAAGGATTTATTCCTTAAGAGTTTATATATAAATTATATAAAACGATTTTGCGAACCCCATACGTGCGTTTGTGGCATGCAAGTGGAGGCAAACGGCTTACATGCGATAAGTTGCGCTAAGTGTGTTGGTCGAAGACCACGGAACCACGCTATTAAGCTTGTTCGGAGAGCTCTCGTCACGGCTGGCATTCCATGAGTTTTGGAGCCCCCCGGCCTGTCGCGATCGGATGGCAAACGCCCGGATGGACACACTCTCGTTCCGTGGCAGAAAGGCCGATGTCTCATATGAGATGCCACTTGTGTAAGTACTTTTTCATCCTGTCATCTTTCTGCCACCCAATGAACGGCGGGTGCAGGAGCAGAATCAGCCGCGTTGAGTAAACACAACAAGTATTCTGCTCTTGAAACGAGCTATGAGTTCATCCCTTTTGCTGTTGAGACAGCAGGCCCGTGGGACTCTGAAGCGAAAAAGTTTGTTGCGGATCTGGGACATCGTTTGCGGAACTGTGGGCGTGATCCCCGTTCCGGTCAATTTTTAGCCCAACAGTTCTCGTTGGCCATTCAGAGGGGGAATGCTGCTAGTCTGATGGGTACGTTTGGGCATGGGGACTCTTTAATGTTAACGTGACCTTATATGGGTCAAAATAATTTGTGACTTGCACATTGTAATAAAAAAAAAATTAAATATATTACATGTGGCAAAAAATTAGTAATATATATAAAAAGTAAGACCTGACTGACTGACTGATAGATATTAGCAAGAAATTAACGTTGCCTACAGTCATAAAATTTGGAGGATGTATTCCTTATAAAATATACTATAGTCAAATATACGTCAAATAAGGGTACAAAAGTTGGAAACTTTTTGATACGAGTATTAAATTTTATTTCGTAGGCAACGCCGCGGATTATAGATATTAATGCACTAACATGATTTCCTTCTTTCCAGGCATAGTAAACCGAGGGGACTCATTCAGACGCCGCCGGTCCAGATCGGGCAGCCTTGCACCCTCGTCCCCCGCGCAGTCCGTCCCTGAGCCTCAGGAACGCAGGCCCGTTGCTTGTCACAGGGTGGCGATGGTCGGTGCTCCGGGTGTCGGCAAGACAGCGCTCATAAGCCAGTTTCAGACCAGCGAATGTATTAATGCATACGATAAAGAAAGAGGTCAGTTTCTACCTTTGTGTTTTTGGAATCGTTTTTGGTAAATATTTTATAATAGAGATGATTAATGGAGTCAGGCGTTACTTTGCGCAAATTCATTCATTATAATAAGATGTTATATAAAGAATATCTAGTGTTTTGCGTGAGAAATCGAAAAATATTTTTGTTTTACGATGTGGTTCTTCTTCAACAATATAAATATATTATAAAATATAATAAGGTGAGGTGAGGAGGAATACACCGCACCACACCACAAAAACAAAAACAAACATAGTTATTACTAAATATGTTCATTTTTGTTACATTTTTGTTAAATATGTTTGTCACAAATAAACCATTTCATTCATTCATTCAAAATAGTTTTCGATTTCTTACACTAACATCAAACATTAGATATACTTTATAGAACATTTCTTATTTCTTTTATAATAGACGCTATAAATACAGTGATAGCCAACTTCAATTCGGCGCGTAAAACTAACATTACAAAAATGGCATCTATGTATTCGTATAACCACTCAAGCGTCCAAGCCGCGCGGCGATTCTCGCAACACCCCTCCGCGCATGACATTTTTACGGCCGCGCGAGACTCTCTCAACAAAAACGATTACTACTGAAAAACTGCTATAGCTACATTCGAATAAAAATACTTACGGAAAGCTCGAAGAATCCAGAATTTAATTTGATTACAAGTGAATTACTCTAAGTAATATGTATTCAAAAAACAATAAAGGTTATATTGGTTAGAAGAAAATTACTGGACCGATTTTGATAACAAAAATTATGAGACCTATTGAAAAGCCTAGCCATTTCTGAGAAGCCGGAGAGTATATATATAAAACATAATTTGACGCAATACAATTGTAGTCGTGAAACAATTCAATTATCAGACTTGTTTGGGTCCCAACAAGTAAGAAAAAATTAGAATGACATAAACGCAATTCATTTATTTTACTGAAATCATTGCATGTAAAAAAGCATTAATTCGTTGAACCTAATTATGAAAAAGAATTATTAAATCGATTACACCCTATGCGCAATTTTGTAAAAATTACTCCCAATACAACATTTTCTACATTAAACCTTAAGCATGAAATTTCTGCTGAAACTCCTGGGATTCGGTTGATTTTAACTTTATCTAACGAGAACTCTTCATGTACGGTTTTGAAGTACATAAGCTACGTCCCTTTCCTTTAATCATTATATTCTATTAGCAAAGCCAGCCCGTCTCGACCCACGCCCTGAAATTAATAAATAAATGTATTAGCATATTTAGCAGGGCCCTTAATTAGCATAGCGGCAGCTAATTAGCATGCAAAATTATTCATGATACATGCAGCTAGAGTTCATCTTTGTTGTTTTGTCCTAAGACTATAATCCACATTTGTTTTACAATAATACATTTGGTCTTTAATTTTCTGTTTGCAAGGTTTGTGTTGAGCAACTTTGTTTCAATGGTTGTTTTTTTTAATTATAATTAAGTACATAAAAATCATATTGATGTACTATATGTCTACTAAACAATTAATTCAAGACGATGGTTTGTTGATGCATAATATAAGAAAGCTTTTTTTAAATTTGTATATTATTATTTATTTACCAGTTATGTATTAGCTACATATAAATTTGCATGCCATACGCATTTGTTCTAGGAATAATTAGGTAAGTACTTACTTTAAGCTCTTGTATACTATACCATCGTGTTTTTAGCAAATTAAAAAAAATATTGATTACATTTTCGGCAAGATCAGGCTTTGGATTGGTGACTGCGTTTGATGATTTGCGTAAATTATATCAATCTTCTAAAAGTCAACTAGACCTCTGAAAATCAAAATCACCATGTATTCAAAACCGAAATATTGTTCAACGAAGCAAATTAGTAATACTACAGATTAAACCGTAGTTACCTATTGCATATATTGTAGGTTAACAGAACATCAGCCAGTTTCAGTAACAATTTGGATAGTAATTATTTTGGAGCGCAGGCAACGGCACAGCTTGACTAAGTACGTAATTTAATTTCACTGGCGGAATTGCACCAACGTGCGGTAAAGTCATTTTTGGATGGGTTACCTTATATATTGACCGTGAGAGGTAATTCATCAAACGAACTGAGGAGTAGGTAAATATTTATATGTAAACATGATTTTTATTTTTTCAACCATTGAGCAAGTGCCTCTATTACCAAAATCGAAATGACTAATTAAAACAACGCCAAAACATACAGATAATCCAAATGCTCCAACCAACCACCAGAGGGCAATATGTTTAGCAATATATGTTTTATTATAATAACGAATATATAATTTACTTATGAGAATAGTTGACAAAGAATCCAAATATTTTCAACTACTTTTTTTTTAATTTCTTAGGTGATGTTTTTATATTCAAGAACCATCCCATAGTAGAAGGTGATTACCGCAGATCTCTAACAAATATTATTGAAATCGGCTCCGTAGCAAATTCTCATCATTTTAAGGAAATTATACTGTGAATATTTCCCCTACAAATGTAGGCAGTTCAATTAAAAATCCATAAACACGGATCTTTCCCAAGAAATTAGGAGTCACTTCTTCGACCACCCTATGTAATAAAAAATACTTATAAGAAGCCAGCTCTTATGACGTAAGTATACGTAAGTAGGGAAATAAAAAAGTAAGTATAAATATTAAACATTTTGTATTTTACCTAAAAACCTTTGATTAAAATTTGCGACAACGTACAAAGACTGCAGGTAACTAGGGTACGCCTAAAAGCTTAGTGCAGGTAATTGCAAACTAAGCCGCAATGCACTCTGTATTATCTTACGTAGGTACAGTCAGGCGCAAGGCTTTAATGCGTTCGATAAAATGAGTATGAGCGAAAACGAAAAAAAATTGAAGCTGTTAAGCATAACAGAAAATATTAAGGTTATTTTATTACCTTATATCATGTTTATTGTTTACCTAAATAGTTACTTCGTATGTACCCAACATCACTTATCACTTTGTAAAATATGATAAAGCTATTTTTATCTTTACTAAAAGTCACTGACGTGACTGATGATATTCACTACGAATACGTTGCCAAATTATAGGCTTTACATGTCTTTGAAGCCTATTTTTATTTTCTAATAGTTTAATATGTGTGTGAATGGTATCTGATATTTGCTATAATCTTTTAGAAAACATTTTACTAAGTTTTCCATTTCACTCACGGGTAGTTGGTTCGTTCTCAAAACCAATTATCCCGTGGAATTATTCTAGAGTGTCGAGCGTAATCCTTATAATTACTCTTGCGACGACGGCGCTGCACCGGACGGGAGCAAAACAAGCTCTCGCTTACCTAGATTTTATTTCGCTCGCTTTTTTCACTCACGCTTTTTTGTTCCGCTCGTCGTTTTGGTGCAGGCGTTGGCATGTTGAGTTAACGGGATCCGGGAAATGCGATGAGGTGTTCACGGGTGTCTAATTTTGTTGGTCGCCTTGTAACTTGGTTTAAAGTGTGACTCTTAAGTTAGCTGTCGTGTTAAGTTTTACAGAATCACCTTTAGATATGTTTTAATAAATAATCTACCTTTAGAAGTTATCATAAAATTGTGTACATATTTACCTAACTAACATTTACCTAATTAACAAATATTATTAACCACATTAGGTATGTACTATGTAGAACGTCGATACTACAACTAAATATTAGCTTCTATTACTACATTTCATGAGAACACTTTAATTTTCCAGGATATAAATTAACCTCTAGGTTAATCCAGGGTTTTAGCTATCTTTGTGCTAAATTTCACCTTAATCCGTTCAGCCGTGTGAGCGTGAAGGAGGAAGAAACAAACACACACACTCATACAAACTTTCGTCTTTAAAATATTAGTATGAAGTGTGATATATATTATATATTGACGTGTTTAAAGAAGTAAGTTGTGCAATAAGTAGCTGAGTAACTCTGAAATTATATAAATAGGGTAAGTCGCTCTTGTACATAACAGAAAATAATTATCTCAACTTTCATTTCAAAGAATTCAGGTACACAGTTTCTTTCTTGTTCTTATGTATTTTATAATCGAAGCTGACATAATTTAAAAAAATACTGTCACGCGAAACCCAGTGGAATGACAAATAGGCTTTTACCAATTTAACTAGCGGACGGTAATCTTTTTTCTCGTTTTCTAGTTTTAGTTAGCCATGTGGCGCTTTTTCAGTTAACAAACTTTTTCACGTGGCGTTTATAACTTTTTTTCGTTACTGGCAACAGCCAACGGAAAACATAGTTACACATACGTATTGTCCGAGCAAGCGAAGCGTTTTACAACTGTTTCTTTTTTTTCTTGTTTTGATCATTTGTATGTTTGTCTGGATATTGGTACTCACGTACAGGTCGTAACTACAAACCAACCTTAATAAAATCTAATGTACAGAATAAAAAAATTTGAGGAGATTTGAATAGGATTTTTGATAAGGTTAGTATTTCCCCATAAAATGTGAAATTTTGTCGCGGCGCCATTCAATGTCTTTTTGAATAGTATTTGGTAAGGATATTAAAGTTGTTCCGCATGTTCTTAGCAAATTTAAAGACATGAGTATAAGATAAGAGTTCAAAATTAAAAAAAGAAATAATCGGTTAAGAATTTTTTTTACCCGACTGCGATAGAGGAGGATTGTTATATTTTTCGAGTGTACGTATGTATGTCGCCTAAACGTATTTTAATGTGACTAGTGTCAATAGATTCGTCTAAGTCGTAAGAATGACATACGTACCTATATCAAAATTTTAAAAAATTGTGATTTTATGCCTTTCTCCGTCACAAAAGTGCGATGAATTTATTTGTTTTTTTGCGCAGACGAATAATTGAGATCCAAAGATAGCTATTAGCCAGTTTCGTTATGAACTATTAACAAATTAAATTACTTACCTTCTGCCGACCCAATTAACCTATGATTACCAGCGCACAAGCCTACAATTAAACTTTGACAGTTAAGTGACGTTAATTACTCACTTAATTGCTTAATCTACGTCACTTCACTTGTAAACAGACGATTATTTCGTAGCCTTTCAGGATTTAGCTATATATATCCTACTATAATATTATATTAGAAAGTTTGTAAGTATATACATGTGTATGTTTGTTACTCTTTCACGTAAAAACTACTGAACCGATTTGGATGAAAATATGTACAGAGATAGCTTAGACTCTGGATTAATACATTGGCTACTTTTTATCCCGGAAAATTTAAGTGTTCCCGCGGGATGATCAAGCATCTACCGCAGGTAAAACCGCGAGACGCAGCTAGTAAGTACTTCATATTAGCCTAATTTAACATCTAAATTTAATTTAATTTGTGATTCTGAGAAAGCTTTTCTGTAGACTTCGACAAAAAGTACCTAATTAAGACTTTCAAAGCGATTTCGGAGGGTTATGTTCAGATTAAAGAAGGACAGACTTGAAATATTGTTTAAATCGTGATATAAAACCGCTTTTGAGTTGCCAAAAAACGACACTACCAAGTATATGTATATTTTGGGTCAATACGATAAAGTTCAGAAATATAATTCTTTATTTATTACTAAGCTCTACGACTGCTATACAGGATTATCGATAAGTGGCTGTACAAAGTCGAAAGAGGTAACTATACTCATCCTAACGAATAGCTTTCACTATAAGACAAACATAGTATTAGAGAAAATAAAACAGCCATTTCCATTTCCATATAAAAGTTTATCGGTCTTTGACAAAGCGTATGTAACCGCCGATTTCATTTTATCGAATTCATAGTTGGTCTCTTTAATGAAAGTTGTTCGTAATGATTAGTTTAATAACCCTCTTTTAGCTTAGAACACCCCTTACTAATATTCCTGTATAAATTTGTACTTAATCTCTTTCCCATAAAACCTCATGAAAGCCTAATGTGACATATACCAAATGAAATGAACATCGAGTAAACATAAACAAACATGACATAAAGAGGTTGATTCATAAATTATGAGTTCGTAAATTGAACGGAAGTTCTTTATCCCTGCTCGCGTGACAAATGAACAGGGCACACAAACGTATTAATGTCAACTTGCTATCTGTATGTGGGGTTGCCATAACATAAAGTTGAATGATCTTATTGGCTTTGTACGGGCTTGCGGCCTGATTCTAGTGTTGCCAAGCTGTTTTGCCGGTTGCCAGCGTTATTACTTTTGCACACAGAATTTAAAGTACGGTACATAGATTCATATATAAGGTAACATATATCATTTTAAAACGTACAACTTTAATTCGGTAGGTGCCGATACTGTTATTTCTGATCCTTTTATTGTTTTTAAAACCAAACTGCTGCATCGATTGTGATACATTTATTTAGAACCACTTGGAAAGTATACTCACTATTGCAATATTCTTATTCTGTGTGGGGGCGACAAGTCCTGCACTGACGTTCCGGTTAGGGTATATTGTGCATTTCCTCCCGCCAGCATAACTCAACCAGTCAAGCTTCTTAAAATAACGGAGTACAGCTCTGAGTCGCTGGCACTACAGTTCCACTCCTATTGCGTCAGGTGTAGTAGAAATACCCTCATGATGCGAAACCGATTTGGATGCATGAGTTTTATTGCGTTCCAGTCTCTGTCTGATATTCTCTGTGGCCTTACAGTGAAATAGCACATGTTCCACAGTTTCGTCTGTCTGCATACATCCTCGACATAGAGGACTATCCGTTGATTCGATCTTAAGTTGATGATAGGTCAGGTCGCAGTGGCCGGTGATAATCCCGATTGATGATGCCGGTGATGCTTTTTTGCCGTAGGCTTTGTTGCTTTTTTTGTGTGTGTTGAATTAACAATGTGCAGTTGGCCTACACGGATCTGCAATGTCGGTACAGAGAATTTTGTCTATTCCTTGCCTAGCGACTATATCCGCCCTATTGTTTCCTTCAAATGAATTGTGGCTCTTAGTCCATGTTACAGAGACTCCATGTGTTTCTGCTAAGTTTTGTAGTGCCAGATGATATTCAGATATTACTCTTGATCTGGTGGTTGGCTTTAGAAGTGCATATATGATTGCTGCACTGTCAGTAGTAGATATTAGAGAGTCTTTCGGCCTTCCCCTAATTTGGTTACCTATATGAAATGGTTTTTCATAGAACCGCTTTTGCAGCCAACTTAACATAACCATATGTTTATGGTTATGTTTAGGGCCTTCGATTCTGAGAACCTAAACTCTGGAGAGTAATATCCACATCCAGCATCTTTGGTGTTTTTTACGCCATCGGTATAGACGTTATAAGTCGTACAATTGCTCGCATTGTCTGCTGAAGTGTTATCAACTGTAAGAAGTGTATACTTTTTGCCGTCCAAGTGTGTGTTGGCTACTCTGTCTGTTCCGCGATAAGCGTTTGGTACTATAGCTTTTGCCCTGCTAAGGACTATACAGTGGCATACTATTGTAACAATACCTAAATTATTTTAATACTTATGTACATATTTTTTTAGGTATGTTTTGTTTCATTCATTCACAATAATAACAAAAACCGTTCCAGGCATCTGAAAAAATCAAGGCACAAACAAAAAATATTCTTTCGCATTTAAAACCTTCTCATATTTTGATATCGGTTTAAAAAGGCTTGAATCCGTGTGGCAGAACTACATAAAATATTTTTGACAAAATAAACGAGTTGAATATGGTAACCCAATCCCACACCACATGTTGGCTTAGGCGGGATTAAGTATATTGTGTCTTTTTATGTACAACAATTCTGATTTATTTATCTCCGAGACAAATTTACAAAATGTTTTACCAATATTGTCGCGTGCTCTGATCCCTTTTTGATTATCTCTATAATGAAATGGGTAAACCTCGTCATGTCAAACATTTTATTGAGTTAGTTTTGTTTTCGTCTAGATATGTGTACGTGTTTGTAATGTTCAATTGCTAGGGTTTTTACTTATTATATGGCGTTTTGAACATATTTTGTTATTCATTACTGAGCAAAAACATCTCTTTTTTTCCAAATAAGAAAAAAAGAAAACTATCAGTAAGTCCCAACTCCTAGTTCACAAGCACTAGAGATAGACTTTTCAAAAATAGTACTTACTCATGAGCAATATGCAAACTAAAATTTATTCGCACCTGCTTTAACTCTTAATCAACCCAAATTACGAGCTTTTAGAAAAGTACCTAAATGAAAAACAAAGATCGATTTAAAGGTAATTTTAGGTAGTCGCATATTTCTTAGATTTTTGGATTCTCCAACAATTCATCAAAATAGTGGCTAAATCGGCGGAAGTGTAGCCATTAAAAGTAAAAAGCCTCGAAGCAAAATCGAATATCTCTGTGTGGCATCGTAGCTCCCGAACGTATGAACCAGTTTTGATTTTGATTGAAAGGTGATCAGTCATGAGAGTTCTTAGCTTGTTTGATGAAAATCGGTCCAAGATGGCCGCCGCCACAAAATGTTGTATTACATATTTTTTCACAACTCCCTCAATATGGGTATCAAATGTAAGAGCTTGACTATAAGAATACTTTACATTATGGTAAATTACAAATCCAAGATGGCCGCCTCCACAAAATGGCGTTGTCTAGGGTTTTGCAAACTTTTTAATTTTTCTTCTGACTGCGTCAAGAAATATTTAGGCCTTATGAAGAAAAACGACGATTTTTGAGGTGGGAAGCATAGTTTAAGTATGGGATACGGTAATGGAAAATCAACGTTGTTAGAGAAGTTTAAAAACCTTCTGCTGAACTTTTGTTAAGCTCGAAATCCGTATTTGGCCAGCGTGATGATCTATAAAGGCATACATTCCTTCAAAGATACGTGATCAGATGAAAATACATATGGATTCTGATACTATAACCTATATTAAAAGAAGCATCAAATGTTTAAAAGAGTTAGTTGTGCCACTCAAGTGAGAAACCACGGGTTCGATCCCCGGTTCAGGCATGTACGTCAAGTTAAAGGCAAGTTTTTCGCTCACTTTCACGTTGAAGGAAATATCGTTGCCTGGAAGAAATCGCTTTAGGCGATAAGGCCACCGAATGTACTACCAATATACTTTATATTATACTGTGCTATATTTATTTTTTTGGTGTGCAGTAAATATATATTGTAATGTAGTATTGTATAGTATCGTTAGGAAACCTACTTATCATAGAAGGTGGCTTTCGACCCTTCACAAATGGCCACGGGTATCCCTTGCGAAGTGATAGTAAACTAATAGTACACCTGTCTACGCCGGACAAATTGCGGGTTGATGACTTTGTGTTTACTTATCTTTTGCCTTTTAGCCTTTTAAAAACCAACCTACAAATTTGAAGACTAAAACGATTAATAATCTAGTATGTTACAAGATGTGCTCAACTTTCTTTAGATTCGTTATTTTTTCCGAACAAACATAATAATACTCGAAAGTTTCATTCAAAATTATTCAATCCTTAAAAAGTCGCTCCAAGTTATCAAATACGAGTTTCTACCGTAAAAACCTTCCTAAACATTTTTATCTTTCTGAACAAACTTTACTCTTTCTAAGCTGTAGAGGAATAGACAGCGTTTGATACAGAATATTATAGACTGGCTATTTGGATCGCAAGTCGACTTGCTAGAAACTTAATAAAATAACGCATTCAACACTCACAGCTCTCCACTAGGATTGCTCCTGATATCTGAGGACACTCAAAAATCTGATATCTGAGACATTACATCTAGATGTAAATAATAACGTGTGTTTTTAGAGCACCATAAATCGCATTATAAAAAAATGAGGAATTTTTGGTTCCAAATAATTTTGCATTTAATTACTCAATAATTATTACATCAATTGCAATGTGTTTTTAAGGTATAATTTTCCCAAAATCCTTCCTTAGTGTGCGTCTACACTTTTTCCTTGACAACCCTCTAAATTTCAATGCTTTACCTTTAGCGGTTTATAGGCTGTTCGTTGTCAAACAATAATATAATAACTGTCATACATCCGATTGAGCTACATAGACCCAAAAGGTTATAAATGGAATAGCCTGTCCGTCCAGTGCATTTATAACATAGAGGTCAATGATTCAACAATCTCTGAATAAGCTGTAAAGAATATCTCGCGCCCAACCAACTGAATAATTACGTCAATTCAAACTTTCTCAAAGAACTTTTGTCATTTTAATTAAAATACCCGTGTTTTGTGTTGCTTTTTTACGTAGGAATAAAGCCTAATTTAACAATGAGCGGTCGTGAAGTGAGGTTTCGTAAGTTCCTTAGAAATTCTCGCGCTGATCCATAGAAGATTGTTTAACTTTAACACAGAGTAAGCTTCGAAAAAATTTAACTATCAGGTTACAAAATAAAACGCCGGAAGCGTTTGTTTTGGCCATTGACCAACTTCAAAGATATGGAGACGCTTAATTTGTTGATATCTTTTTTCAACCGCCTTCAAAAAGTAATAGGTTTTTATCTCAATTCGTCAGAATCTCTTTTGTTATGTAAGTTTCCCAGATTTCTCGGGAACGCATTTAGCGATCCGGAAAATTCTTTTTTCGTTTAAAAGTTCTCAGGTGGACCCATTAAAACATTTAGTCTAAATCGGTCCAGTGGTTAGCCATCAAATCAAAATAACTATAGAAATTGTCTACAAGCTTTTGCCGAATTAAAGTCGGTAGTAACGTCTTTAAGTGTTACTATTGTCAATCTATATACTTACATAATATAAGAGTAAGTCCTGACTGACTGATATTCACTAGCAATCAACACAGAGTGTAAACCGCTGAACCTAGAGACATGAAATTGTATTATTATTGTTTGATGTTGTAAGAAAAGATTTAAGAGTCTAAGATAGGATTTTTTAAATTCAACCCTTAACAGAGTCAAATTAATGCTTAAAGTTTAAAAGTTCTTTATATTATATTTTGTATAGCGGGCAACGCCGCGGAAGACCACTACTAATATTATTTATAATAGTCAGCTGAATTTACTGTCAGATTCAGATTAGGCATATTCATATTAATAGGTATAAAGTGTTTTAGTACTTGACCGACTTGATTCTACTTTTCTTTGATCAGTTCGTTACCCGACTGCGAAAGAATGAGGGTTATGTTTTTCGAGTGTTTGTGTGTTATTTTATTTGGCACGCCCTAGAGCCCACTAGAACGGCTTGTTGTATTTTGATGGGAATTATGGTTGTTTTGGTGTTGGTTCTAGTTTACATGTCGTAGAATCCTAAACTTGTAACAGCGACAGGTTCTTACAAATATACAGTTTTTTGGAGTTGCTATTATGATCTCGTCATTTTGATATCTTTTTATTCTGAGTTGTTGGCATTGTCAGACGGATTCACTTTTTGTAGAAATTAAATTTAAAAGCTCATTAAAACCACTATATGGCGAATATTAAGCTAAGTTTTGATCTTGTTTTACGTAGCTAATTAACGTGACGATATTAAATACCCCATTATTTCGTTCCGAGTAAATCCTATTAAAGCGCTCGACAGAAATTGCTTTTTCTGATGATGTTTTACAGGTGATTTAACTGTCGTAAACGATGAGCGGTGAAAAACATAATAATAAAATAAATTTGTTGTGGGTGAAACCTTTGTCTCTCATGTGAAGGATGTGGGTTCGATTGCACGTCCTGCAATTCTCCTCTGAACATCTGACCTAGAGCACTCACGTGCACGGTGCACATTTTTTGGCGTTTTTCTTTTATTTATTTTTTAATACAGAAGAAAGCCATGTTACGAGGCCTATGAAAATGATTGTAGATGGTTGCGCCGGGAGGGGGCGACTCAAAAAGATGTGGATGAATTGTGTGAAAAGTGATATGTGTGAAAGGGGAGTGAATGAAGAGATGACGGCTGATAGAGTAGAATGAAAGAGAAAGACATACTGTGCCGACCCCACGTAGTGGGATAACGTCAGGAAGATGATGATGAGAAAAAAACCCCAAGGACAAAAAACTTAAAATCCGTAGAACCTGTGTACAAAGTTTCGTTAAGATTGCATGAAAAATACTGTACGCGAATACGAAATTGCTTGCAAGCAAACATACAGACATAGAAGTTTCATCTAGGCAAGCGCGTTACATCCTAAACCGCATCGTTACTTTACATCAGGAGAGTTGCATTCAAACGCAAGCCTATCGACTATATAAAATAAAAATTCAAACCGACAGACCATAGAACATTTTATCAGACACGAAGCAAAAATGCTTCGCTCTCTTTGTTAAAAACCCTCTGCACAATATGATTTCCTTAATTACTTTTACAATTTATGCACAAAGTTTGTCTTATTAATTAATCTAACTTTTTCATTTGGATGGGTTATAAGGCCGATATAAAATAGCGAAAATATGCATCTATGTCATTTTAACTTTTTTTTGCCCATGCTGTAATTGGTGACTATATAATAGGTATAACAGTCATTAACTTTATTATTTGAAAAGTTTGTACTGCAGTTATAAGAGCTATTGTAAAGGTACGCGAAAATGTACCTGCAGTGTTGAATGTTGCGGTTGCCTAAACATTTTTTTATTATTATTTTGATTTATAAATGGAACTACTGGCCCAATTTCGATAATACTTACGATACTACGTTTGATATTATATTTATGACCATTTCAACTAAAATGTTAAGTCTCAAATCGGTCAAGGCGCCTGTGAAAATCGGGCAATATGTCTGCCTAAAATTAATTTATTACTCGTTCTTCAAACGTTTTATTTTTTAATATTTTCATCAAACACAGATTTAGAACCAATAAAAAATATTTTGGTTAAACTTTTTTTTCTGAAATTTATGCCCCGAAAACTTAGCCTAGGCATTGATTTTCTTCGATAATATAGAATGCCGAAAATAATAGAGGCCAAATGGGTTGTATAGTAAAAACAATGCAATGGTAAGTACTGTGACCTGCTTTGAACTTAGTACACGCCTAACATATGACCTTGTTAAAAACACCAAGTGACATTGTCGCGAAAAACACTCCCTTTTTAATAAAAGGTTGCCGACACCTGAGCTCGTGTGGAGGTGGGGGAGCTAATACGACATTCAATTACCAGTACATACTGCTGCCTGCGGCGTCACCTGTGTGATTAATAAGTAATGTTAAGATAAGAGTAGGAGACAAATTGTTGAAAGCCAGTGCGAAAAACATTTTGCATGCTGACAGGAATGTGCGGACTCATTACCCTTACTTTAAGATTTTGTATGTATTGTATTATACCTCCTACCATATTCCTAGCAAATAAAAATAATTTGAATTTGAAAAACCAACTGCTAAATCGTTAAACCTGTGTATCATAATTATTTAGTAAATTTTTATCTGCCCAGTGTCACTCTCACGACTAAGACGAGTCTATTGACAACACTCACATTAAAATACGACAAACCGTATAGGCTCTAGGGCGTGCCAAAGAAATATACATATATACACTCGAAAAACATAACCCTCCTTCTTTCGCAGTCGGGTAAAAATACATTTTAACGCAATTTGTTTTGCTATTACAAAAATAAACGTGAGATATTTAATCTTCTAAAGTCTGTACGGAAGGAAAACCGTCATAAGATCTAAGGGCGGCACTGTGTTTATTTAAGGTATTTGCTATATTGACCGCACTGTTACGCCATCGTAACACTACGCAGTAAACTAATTATTAATGACTTAATCATACTTCATAAAAAAAATGTAGTAAATAAATATATTTAGTTAAAATAAATTATTCTCTCCTACTTTCTCTACAAAATAATGTCTGAATTTGTTCTACAGCCATTTTTTATTGTTGTTAAGGCTCTGGAGTTAGTAAGCGTTTCAAACAAAATTTGTCACTTAAGGGTAAGATATAATTTTTTCATTTGTTCTTTACTCCACAGACTGATAATGTAATATTCAAAGCAAAATGTCCTAGCAGGTTTATACTTAGTCATATGAATTACTTTCGAAGTTACAGTTTACTATTATTACTTCTGTAGTAAAAGCAAAAAAAAGTAGTAAATTATTTTTAGGGAGATATATCGGATACACACCTGGTTTTTTTTTATTATCGATATTTTTTTTCTTTCAAGTTAAAGCATCCTATCTTGCAGTAAGTAAATGTGTTTCCTAAGCTATAAACTCGTCTGCATTTAAGCCACAATTCCATTGCAGCGAACTCTAGACTCGTATGTCGTAACAAAAGGCCTATTAAGGCAAGCTATACCTACCACCGCTGTACGAAGTGGGCCCGAGGGATGGGGCCGTAAAGCTAGCGAGACTGGCGGTATATGATTAAGCTATCTTGCTATTAAGAAACAATTTCAAAATAGAAGGTTCCCAATTTTTATTTAGTTTTTTTTTTATGTATGTATATCTTGAACATCTGGACATGGACCAATTTAAAAGTATTTTTTTATAAGAGTATACTCCCTAGATGTACAATTTAGATCTGTCCAGTAGTTAAGTTTGTAACTAAGGTTGGTTTATAAACATTCGTAAAACGCCCGTCAAATTGAAAACAGTTGTCACATTTTTTAAGACACTAATACTTAAATACTTTAGGTATACGCCTTTTAATATTTCTACATTATTTACAAATAAGTAGGTACTTGTATTTATAAGTTAAACTCTTGCCCGTTACTTAGCAAATGAGTTTACTTAAGCCTAACCTATAAAAGTTGTCTATATTTAAGCCCTAATTTCGTTGCAGCGAGCACTAAAATGCAAACAAAGGGGCCTATTACGGCTAGCTATATCACCACTAACGTGCCCGAGGGATGGGCTATAAAGTTAGCGAGAGACGGTGGTAAACGATGAAACTATCGTGCTATTAAGTTATTTTAGAGCTAGTGTGTTAATAGTGCCATTAAAGTTGAACGATTTAACTTGATTTTATATAAATTTATATAGAAAGATGAAGTATTTACGAGTTATCAGACTTTATAACTATGAAATAAAAAATATACAGTTACATGATGAGCCCTACGGTACTAGCAATATGTCAAAATAATTATGACTATAGAATTCTACGTTCGCAGTTCGCTTGTCCAATGGCCCTACACGTATCTTGTGTCGTTGACAGCGGAAAATTCAATCAGTGAAGTTGACGCCCGGAGCTCGTGACTCGACCCATATCGCACGCCGACTCACTTTGATCTCAAGAAGCTCTAGCCTATAAGTTGAAATTGAACTACTTGATATAAGAAATATTTACTTTTAACATTTTAGGGTTTGAGATTTAAATAACTTTAAACTAACAAAATTTACTGAATAATAAATAATAATTATCTTATTAATAATTAATTAATAACAATTTAATTAATAACTTTATAATTTACTTATTATGTAACTAACTTTTTTTGCTTTAGTTTTTGATGCGTGTTTGCGTGCACAGGACAACGAAATTTCGAAGAGAATACGCGGCACATTTAGTAGGAGTGATATTCGATGCAGTTTTAAACGATATACTGTGATAGACTTTTATTTTCGGTTTAACTTCGAAAACCAACAGGAACCTGGGCTTTTTACTTCAATTATTTTAAAATTACAATTGTCCAAAAGTCTAAAACTGGCCGTTTCAACGTAGAATAGATCAGAGTTAATATTAAGTAAAACATGTCTGACCTATTCAATGCCGAAACGGCCATTTTGACACTATGCAAAAGTAATTCGAAAACAATTCAAATACCTAACAGAGTTGGGCCCCTGATCTTTTTTTAGGTTTTTAACGATGAGTTGAATAGATAGGTCTTCTGAAAAATTAAAATGAAAATCGCTTCGATTACGCGCGATCTAGTAGTTAGTTTGCTAATGGATGTGAAAAATTAAAAACACCCTTAAAATATACTAGACCAAATAATAGAGATGGAATGTCAAAATTTTTGTCAGTATGTGCTTTAACAGGGTTTTGTATTAAATAAACTCAAGAGTGGTGCTTATATCTAAACAAGTGACAGTCGCGGATTTGTAAGAAGATATGAACCAAATCTTCTTGCCAATACTAGTCAGAGGCATGTCCATATTTTTTGCAGTAATAAGGTAAGAAGCGATCATGTTGCCACTAGAAACTTGAAATGATATGAAATTTATGTGTCTGTAAGACTAGGGGAGAACATATGTCTAATATGTAGTTAGCAAACAATTTGAGCTCTAGCTCTGCCTACAATACAATGACATACAGACATGGTGTGTATACTTATAAATATAGATAAAATAAATTAATTTAACAGTCACTACAATATATAAAATTAATTTAAAGCTCTGTGGAGGTATACCAATGTCAAATAAAATCACATAAAATATTTCAGTCAAACATATACGAAACTAATAGCATAAAAACCGTTACATAGATTAAACCTTTTACCGTGAACGCTGCGTTGGCGCTCGCTGACGCTCGTTGCCGCGCGTGCAGTGCGTCGTTTGTGAGGTAAATATTAGGATGTATCAACGCGCAATTTTAAAACTTGCATTAAAAATTTTGCAACTGATGTAGCCT
This sequence comes from Ligdia adustata, assembly GCA_947049295.1. NCBI lineage: Eukaryota > Metazoa > Arthropoda > Insecta > Lepidoptera > Geometridae > Ligdia > Ligdia adustata. Next base: position 12,228,870 of record OX346225.1, read on the forward strand.
TTTAATTTTAAAAAAATGTGCAGTCTGCCGCAATCCATTAAAGCCACATTTATTGTCACTTCCAACACGCATGTCAAATACTTACAAAGATAATGCATTATTTACATAAGTAAAATACACAATCCATGACGGCCAAGTATGATAATAATTTGAAAATAAACATTTTACGACGATATTTGGTTTTCCCCGCAATTTGTCATACAATACACGACATATCCACTCGCGTGTCGCTTGCCGTGTGACAAATTGCCTTTGCAATCGTAACAAGTCAGTTTTATTAAGGAGGAACACCTGACACTGTAACACAAACCTCATCATCATCATCAGCTTGTAGTTGTCCAATGCTGTCACAAACTTACGGGCAGGTAACAGCTAAAGAGTGATTTGTATATATTTATTTTAACAGAGAAATAAGGGCAAAAAAACATTCACAGTTATAAAAACTAATCTATTAATAAACCCCCAAAATGCTGGCTGCATTAGCACGTTAAATAGCAATTTTAATTTATTGAAAATGTATGAAGCTCTATTCAGGCTAGTGTACATCATACAATAAATATGTCAGGGATTATTAATAGTTAATCTATCAACCAAATTCAATCTTGATTCCCAAAAAAGTGCTGTGGTGCCATTTACCGGGCAGGTACATTTATAGTTTTATAAAATCGCAAATGTCAGTCGCAGTAACACTAGTGCTAAAACTATTAACGTTATGGTAAAATAAAACAGGGAGGAAATGGTAAAAAATATTTGGGTTATGAAATATGAAAACTAACGTACTGCTGGTGTTCCATCTTAAACTGTCGCGTGAAGTGCATATGAACTATAAAGTTCATATTTTTCCGTTTCGAAGCCTTTCACTTGTGACTACATGCAATAGTGATTGGCACTCGCATTAGGCACGAGTCTTCCTTATGAAGGAGGTGCAAACCATAGTCCACTACGCTAGTCAAATTCCGGATTGAGCTAAAACCACATCAATTCTGCAGACGCATTTGTAAATTTTTCAGATATTTTAACTTACAAAATAACTTGCTCTACCAATTTCGATTAAACTTATATGAGACCTGAGACCACAGTTGCAAGAAATAAGCCCAAAAACGTCCAGGCTTCTGTTAGAAATCGGAGAAGATACATACCATTCTAATAAGTAAAAACCTCCTCCATTTTAAACTCGGTTAAAAATATATAAACGTGAGAGTGAAATACAAAGTCACGTCTCCTAAATCTTATATCAATCAATATTCGTTTGTCTCGCTGAAACTCGAGAACGGCTTGGCCTATTTAGATGATTTTGGTTTTGTAATGCTTGTGAAAGTTCAGGGAAGGTTTAAACGATGAGAAACATACATTACTGTTAGGCGGTAAGAAGTTCGACGGAACAGCTGATCAACTATAAATGATTTTGTGGTCACATGATCAAATAGATTAGTCATTATTTCAATATCATAATTACGAATTTAATTTATTTTGATATAACTCATGAAACTTGGCATCCTCTACGGTTCGCTCACTGAAAGTAATCACAAATATTAATTCATAATAATTAGGAAATGCAATGAAGTGCGCACTATTTCTAATTGCATTTGACTTCGTTACACTGTGATAAATGACATGTTAATTTTCAAAGTCCTAGGGGCTACTTGTAGTTTTAGCAAAAATGGTTTTATAATACTAATTTTACGCTAAGTTTTTATTTTATTTAAATAAAACATCGTGAGGAATCCTACTTGTCGGAGAAGGTTAATAACTTTCAAAGATAAGTAAAGTCCCCAACCCGCAATTTGGCCAGCGTGGTGGACTATGGCCTATACCCCCCTTTATAGGGGAAACCCGTGCCCAGCCGTGGGACGCTATGGGTTGATATGAAATAAAACAAGTTTATCATTTCCTGGTAGTTTTATATACATTTTGTACATATATATATATATATATATATATATATATATTGGTTTTACGATAGTTAAAATGAAATGTTAAGCCATCGGTGGTCTACGATTAGAGGCCTGATTCCCCTAAATTTGGAGTCCCGGTGCCGGTGCGGTTAACGACTGATTAAATTTAATATTTTAAACCAGTTTTGCGCGAAGAGGTGTTTAGTACAATATAAACAAAATCGTTCATGATGTATTTATTTCATTCTTTTCTTTTGTAGCTTTACTTATCATAATTAATTTTTAATTGTATGTTATATTATTGAATGTGTCTATTCTCGTAATTATCTTTGTTACTTTATATTGTATCCTCTGATACGGAAAGCTCTAGAAGCCGTAACACAGTTTCATTACTAGTATGGCTGCCAGCCGACTATACTTTCAACCATTTTATTAGTTCTAAATTGTAAGTCTTTAGATAAGTAACTAAAGTGTTTATTCTTATGCCAAAAAACGTTTTAATTATTTTTTATTTAAGTTCATGATCGTTCAGGCCTGCCACTTAGCCTGATTTTGACGTCATTTGAAATCCTACAGATTGATACCAACACCTCCCCACACCATTATGCCTTGTCAGAATCGAATACATTTTATACGAATAAGTCTGTTGAAAACGCTGTTTCCAAGGCACCGAGGCGTTACAAGAAGCCACACTCGCCGACATTAATTTGACACCGCGCCCGCCATGATTGATTCGAGCGAGCACTTGATCCTGCAAATGGCGCCCGTTTGTCACCTACCCAATTGACGTCTATTATTTGAGGCATCTAAAAACAAACACGGCAATCTCCATATTTTGTCAAAATTGAACTGTCAATGCAGGATTTTTTATCTGTGATTTATCTCTCTACTGAAAACAACATAACACAGCAAAGTCGGCAATATCCCATAGAAATAAGCTTCTAAAAGTATGATTCCAATACAAACATGGCAATCTCCAACGTCATGCGTTTCAATGTTGGCATTCTCCAAGACAGCCAATCAGAGCACGGCATGTGGACGCCATTGTAGTATTGTTTGTATGGTGACGCGGACGGTCTTGTCGTGTATTGTGTTGTGGTATTTTAATGATTTGAACTGTTTTTCGCTAGTTATCTATAAAATCAGCCTAAGCATATGATAATATGGAACAGACAGCATCGCCCTGTACTACCAAACATACGAGAAAACGTAAAGCTGAGCCAGAAAAGTGGAAGAAAAATTTGGCAAAAACAGCCCGGTAAGTATGCAATGATTAACCCGTTTTGATACTTTTTAAAATCAGCGAAAGTTTTGTATGTAAGTGAGAGAGTAGGTTTGTCCGTGTTCATCTCCGTAACGACTATGGCTGAAACATCGATTATACATCAGGACTAACACAAGTTATTTTTTGTCAGTGTAGGTTGGTACCCTATTATGGTTAATAGTGGATGCTAATTTTTTATAAAACTGAATCATTACTCGGGAGTTTTTTTAATATTTAGTTTAATTAACTAATTTACTTTTTTTTCAATGTTTTGTAGTAAATTTTAACAGATTCTCATCTAATTTTGTTTCAGTTACTCTCCGCGGACCTTACCGACTAAACCACAATGTAAACATAATAAAAATGCATATCAGTGCGACACACTGACTTTACGAGATTTGCAAGCTTTTCACGCATCTTTTTATAAATACAAAGACAAGGAAACTCAAGATGCATTCCTACTCAAGTGCTGCTATGCAGAACCCATAAAAAGAAAAAGACCAAAAAATAAAAAACACACAGAAAAGAAATTTCAAACCAAATTTACTATCTACAGTAAATCAACGAAGACCCGTGTACGAGTATGTCAAAAAGCCTTTCTGCAAATTCTGGACATTACTAAACATAGAATTCAGTATGTTATGAGAAAGTTTTTAGAAACAGGAGAACCAGTAAAAGAAAAAAGAGGAGGCGATCATAAATCACACTTATTTATTTGTAAAAAGGAAGCGGTCATGGCTTTTATCAACTTATTTCATGTTGATGAAGCACACTATTGTCGCGGAAAATCTCAAAGACATTATCTGGCAGCTGAACTAAGCATAAACAAAATGTTCAAACAATACAATGCCCAACAAACAGAAGAATGTTTAAGAGTTAAACGTGGGTTTTTTAGAAGAGTTTTCAACAGAAACTATTCACTTGGATTTGGAAGTCCTAGGACAGACGTCTGTTCAACATGCCTACAACTTCTCGAGAAAATTAAATTTGAGGCTGATGCAAATAAACGGAAGTCACTTATAATCGAAAAACGAGTACACAGCCTCAAGGCAAAAGCGTTTTTTGCATTGGTGAAGGAGGAAAGTCCTGATATAAAAACTCTCTCATTTGATTGCGAGAAAAACATGCCTCTGCCCAAGATACCCGACCAGAGCACTTATTACTCCCGCCAGATATATTTATATAACTGTACTGTAGTTGAAGGGAGCTCTAAGTCGCAACTAACACAGAAGAACGTTTTTGCATACTGCTGGACGGAAAACGAGTTTAACAAAGGTGCAAATGAGATATCTTCAATTGTATATCACAGACTTATGAACACTGACTTATCTGAAGTTCAAACAGTAAGATTAATAGCAGATGGATGCGGAGGGCAGAACAAAAATTCAATTATGTTAGCAATGTGCTCCAAGTGGTTGGTAGAATCTGCACCTAGCAATGTAAAAACACTGGAGCTTGTGTTCCCTGTTGTAGGACATTCATTCATCCCTCCAGATCGAGTCTTTGCCCAAATTGAGAAAGAAGTTCGAAAACGAGACACTATAGTGCGGCCTGAAGAGTACTTAGAAATTATAAGCCAGTGGAGTACAGTTATCAGAGTAGGTAGTACTGAATGTCAAGTATATGACTTTAAAAGTGCTATGTCTTCTATAATGAAAGACGTTGGCACTTGGCATTTTCAATTTAAAAAATGCAAAAGATTTTACATAGCGCGGTCTAAAAATGACGGAAACGTTATAATTAAAGGTGACGTGAATTATAGCATTAGTGATGGGATGTATAAAAAGGTGACACGAAAAAACAAGCTGGCCAAAAACATAAACCCAAATGTTATTGCTAAGTGTCAGATAAAAACGAACACCAACAAAATTAATGATGTCAAAAAACTTCTTAGTACTCATTATGGCGACGAATGGCAGCAAGTGGAGGGGCTGGTTTTTTATAAAACCATATTTGCTCAAAACTCGGAAGTTGAAGATAACAGAAGTTCATCAGATAACATTGTTTGTGAACCACAAGAAGAAGATCATAATCTTAGAATATAAGTTAGTTTACCTATGATTAATTAAAATAAATAATTTCTGACATAATTTGCATATTTTTATATTCCACTTTTAAAGTATCAAAATAATTGGTTGGTGTAGTCTAATGGAGGTACAGACTGGAAGCCATAACAAAATTGGCTTTCTCCAGAGGTAATCAGATCAAAAACGGCAATGTCCTTGAAAGCAAAACAAAAACGGCAATCTCCAAACATTTTGTGCATTTTATGACAGGTTTTTTAAGTAAATGTCTACAAATAGTGATCAATAATAGTTAACATTAGAAATGTTCATTGAAATAACTAGGAATAACATTACTAATACATTCATGCTATTTTTTATATCATTTTTCTATTTCCCTAACAATTCGACGTAATGGAGATTGCCAGGTTTGATTTTATATGACTCATTTGGAAGCGACAATTTTCGCTCGTATTTGTCTTTATTTAGGAGATGTCATTCTAACCAATTCACTCACTTTTCCTATTTAGTTTATTATACGTATACGTATCAACCCATAGCGTCCCACCGCTGGGCACGGATCTCCCCTTGAAGGGGGTGTATTGCGGGTTGGGGACTTCACATATCTTCAAAAGTTAACCTTCTCCGACAAGCTGGTTTCCTCACGATGTTTTCCTTCATCGTTTAAGCATGTGGTAATTAATTCTACTATACAAATGAATGAAAAACACAGAGGTGCATGCCTGAACCTGGATCTCAACCCGCGCCCTTGCGCTTGTAAGGCAACAAGTTCACCAACTAGGCTACCACTAACTTAGTCAGTTTATTATTGCGCCTAAACTGGCTCCAGTGTCGCTGACTTCCGTGGTCGTGCGAGCTTGTAGTCAAATGCCTAGCTTTGGAGTTGGATAAAAATAAAAACCCAAAAAATCGGCTGTTCCGTATTGTTATCGAAATTGTTTTTATTTCAATACAAATAATTGCATTTTGTTTCAGTTATATATATATATATATATATATATATATATATATATATATATATATATATATATATATATATATATATATATATATATATATATATAACTGAAACAAAATGCAATTATATATATAATAATTAAATAATTGCAAATAATTGCATTTTGTTTCAGTTATAGACAGTTTATAGACAAGAGAGCTCTAGACATCAAGATAGTTGCGGCTAAATCCAATCCAGTTAAACTAAAACTACCGAAAATACATACTTACTATCTCTTAGAACTTTTTTTTTAACGGAAACACTTCCAAAAGCTGCAGATACAGACACACTTTTACTTTCCCAGTAACTTTTTTTACGCTGCGTACGTTCTGTGCATTAAGCAAGAAAAAAATCGTATCCTATGTTTACCTAACGAACCAAATTGAGCTCTTCTTTTTCTTTCCGCAAAGTTTGTCTCGGTAGCTCTATTCCGTATTATTTATATTGCAATCTTGGAAAACGTCGAGAACTTGTTTCGTATGATTACATTGGAAAACATCTTGGAGCTATACTCAATTTATTTTAAAATTTCATCTCGTGAGTGAAGCTTGGTTGGCTTTGCTAAAATGTTATATTCATTACACCTATTTAGAAGAATGACATTGACATATTAAAGAGACTTGCTTTGAGTACGTTGTTTCTTTAGTTTTAATATTATAAATGTGAAAATTTGTAAGAGTGGTTTCTCTATTTAAAAATTATTGAACAGATTTGAATGAAATCTGGTACGGAGATAGCTTAGGCCCGCGATTAACGAATAGGTTACTTTTTATCAGGTATTAAAGCGGGTAACACCGCAGGGCGCAGCTAGTATAAAATACACGCAAACGTCATAAAATTCTGTTCTTCTAATATTTTATCCAAAACCTAATTGCTAGATTTGAAATAAATACGAATTGATAGTCATAATTTTTCCTTCTTTTTGTACTAACAGACTTGCTCTTGACCGCAACACGAATAATGTTAGCGAAAAAACATGACAAGCTTTACTTTATATACAACGTTAGATTCATGAAATAATACCTAGAAGTAATAATACTTTATAATAAACTGCGACCGACTTTTCAGCAACATTTTTTTGGGTGTTTTTGCTTAATTAAGCAGATTACTCTACTGTTTTTAATAAATGTATAAATTACCACCTATGAACCACCTTTCAAACCAAAGAAAAATGTCAATCATTACAATCGCATTTATGAAAATCGGGGAAAATATAATGAATAAAAAGATTCACACATTTTTTTCATCCTTCACAGAAGGCGACGGAGCAGACGAGAAGGTTTCAATACTACTGAATGGAGAGGAATCAGAATTGTACTTCGTAAACTGCACTAATGTAAAGGTAAGCCTGCACTAAGCATTGCAGAAAAGTTAATTAATGTAAGTGCATGATCCTTTGACGTTCTAAGTAAGAGACTAATAAAATTATCTTAAAATTATGGTACGAATGGCTGTTTTATTTTTATTTCTTTTTAAGGTATTCTAAGACAAGCAACTGAGATCTATAGATTCGCTTGCATATAGACGGCAATTCATAATATAATTACTAACAGAATATACATGAATAAAATTAAAACAGCTATCTTTTTAACCGATTTAAAAAGTAGAAGAACGTTCTTATTTTCTATGCATGTGGCTCAATAAAGACGCCTGGATTGATTCAGAAAATTGGAAAGTAAGTATAAAGTATACCACTTTCCAAGTAGTCTCATATCAATTTTATCAAATTTTGTCTAGTACTTTGGATGTTAAATCAAAAAACTCATATAATTTTACATATGTCTCACGAATTAAAGTCGCCTGTCACTATTTCAAAGTAGTGCTTAGTAAAAAACGTAATAAAGAAAAGTTAAGACGCTCTATCCAAATATGACAAGACTTAAATAATTCTTGCTTTTCAAGTTCCTGCATATTTATACAGGAACTTGAAAAGCATCTCGATTATATTACAGTACATATTAAGAAAAAACGCAGATAATGTTTTTATCTGTCTCTTAAAACTGTAACCGTCTGTGTATTTTAAGAATTACGTTTACTATGACAACCATATTTTTTTTTATTTGTATTTGTTAACTTCCAGGAGGAAATCGAACGCGCTGAGCCACCGGACGCATTTGTAGTGATATACTCTGTGGTAGACAAGGCATCGTTCCAGAAAGCTGAACAGGATCTAGCTCGGCTGCTGGACTGTGATATGCTGAGAGCACGGCCAGCATTGCTGGTCGCTAATAAGATTGATTTGGCGAGGAGCCGCGCGGTTAGCACACAAGGTAAAGATAAAAGACTAAAACACCACGCTTGCTTGGAGTCAAAATTGATTTTACTTTACGAAAATAAGCGATATTGACACGGCCTCCGGGCAGGATTTGAACCAAACAAATTTAAAGATATTTTCAATAATAATATTGGTGTAACTAGGATGCTTTACAAGTTTGCTTATGGCTTATCGAAAAATAGGCCAGTTATTTTTAATTGTTAACCCTATGAGGCTGACATGATTATTAGATTACAGTCTCTACATAAATAAATAGATAAAAAGTAAATTTAGTAAAAACAAATTGAAATTTCTAGGATTTGAATCAGTTTTTATTTTGTGTCTATCTAAAGTTAAGCATAAAAGAGGTGAAAAAAGGATCAAGTAATGGCGTTGATATTTGACAGCGTTGAAACAGCCTGTCAAATATCTACGCTATTACTTACTCTTGTTCCAGCTCTTTTATGCTTAACGTTAGACGATAAGGAGGCTGGCCGCAACCACCGCTACCAGTTATACATATAGGAACCGTAAATTTAGAGCAATATTTGATTTTCCGTCAATCATGGCATCAACGCCAATGGCCGCAAAAGCGATAATCAGCTTACTCTCGGCCACAGCTGGACAGGAACCCCGCCAAGCCTTGGGAGAAGCCCAAGGCATACCACTCGGCCCTATCCTGAATTTCTTTTCTTCACACTCTGCCTGCGACATAATACCAAATATCTATAAGTACTGTAAATACCATCAAGAAGTGAAGCTTATACAACGAACTTATTTTCCCTGTCCTTGTGATAAATGACACGTATTCAACTGAACTTTCCCAAAGTTTCCGGTCATGATTCCAACTGTTCAAATGCAATGATATAACAAAGAGCACAGACGGGTTTATCTCGTAGATAATAGGCATTAAGCGTGGCGTATTACAGCGGGATTGTGGAGGATTAGATGACGGGACAGAAGTGCTTCGGTGAATTCATTGAACCTCATTCTGGGTAAATTGATTTCCCGGGTGGCCGAGTGACGGACGCGGTAACAGGGCTTATTAGGCTCGGGGTTACTCTAGACATATTTATTTTAGTCGAAATTACTACGAGTAATTTTTGTGACGGTTTTCAATTTTTATAGTCCCGCTTATAATATTTTATCCTGAAATCACTATTATTGATATATCTTACGGACTATCTGGAAGCCAACCAAAATTAATTAGCACTATTTATGTAATGGAATGAAAAGATATTGCAATATAGGTAGAATGTGGATTCTCCTTTGATAACATAATTTTAGGGGCTAGCAGAAATTTTGGGCACTCGCCTATCACTTATTTTTTGGTGTGCGTTTTGCTAGGAACATAAGCAATATACTTCACTGTAACCAGTTTTATTAAGAAATATGAAATTATTAATTACAAAGAAAAATAAAAACAGATTGATTACCTCCTATGGACCACAACAGATAATCTAAATGCTTAAATGCTTCAAATGCTAGCAGCATTACCACGCTGAATGGCAATGCTTATACTAAAGCATTGTAGAAAACATTCGAGATTCTTTTCAACAACATTTAGGACGATTACCTTTTATAATAAATGTAACTTAAACTAACTTAACTAAAACTTTTATAACTTAAGATGCAAAATATTACTTTGTCCACAGACGGCAAATGCCTTGCATGCACATACAAAGCCAAATTCATCGAGGTCTCAGTCGGGATCAATCATAACGTCGACGAGCTACTAGTCGGCATCCTCAACCAGATCCGACTAAAGAGGCAGCAGTACTCAGCCGAAGGAGGTCGAGAATCTTCTCCAGCGCACTGGTATAAATCAAGAGGCGTTGTAAGAGCAAGCATGAAGGCCCGCCAAATGTTCACGTGGATCTTCGGCAAAGAGGATTCCAAATTCAAAAACTGTGAGAATTTACACGTTCTGTGAGTGACGGAGAATGACGGCCCGGTTTTCGTTTAGCGGGCATAGACAACTTTGCGTGTGTGAAAATATGTAATCTATGGTTGGGAAATGCGAGTGGTTTTTTCATTGGTGTTATATAAGTGTTGTCTATGGCATTTCAAAGCGTGTATACTGTAATTTAAGTGTTATTTTAATTGATTTTCAATGTAATTTAGTTTGTCCAAAAATCTTTCAACTTGGTGAGTTGCGGATGATTTGAAGAGATTCTAAGATGACTAGTTGGAATTTAGTTAAAATGAATAAATTAACATGAATAGTGCAAAAGTAAACAACATTTTGTTATTCATGAGTATTGACTATTTGATATCACTTGCGTAATATTTCAGCTAGTCTAACAGAATTCCAGAATCAATGTAATGTAAAGTGGATAAATCCTGAAAATTATTGAAATTTAAGTAATTAAAACAAGTATATAATACATACATGAAGTCTAGCAAATATCTGGAGAGAATTCATTTTTTATAAACAGCTATGTATTTATTTCTGTACTTAGTTAATTAGCTAGTCATTTTTAATTTTTTACATGTAAAAAAGTAGATTTTGCATTTTAAATGCCAAATATTTATTGGGTCAAAGTTAAAATATAATTAGCGAGTAATATATCGTGCCAAATTGAGAGAATTTACCTATTATACGTATAAACAATAAGTGATAGATATGATGAATGATGTATCATAGTTCATAGTTACGTTAGTATCATGTAATTTTGTACATAATAAACATACTATGCTTCGAGACGTCTGTTGACATGTTAAAATAACATATCCTAATCGCAAAGGAGCATAATTTACTGTTACTCCACAGTTATAAAGTCATTTATATTGTATCAGTAAGCTTATATCTACAAACATACATACATCAGCCATTTTGTCCCGCTGCTGAGCAAACACCTTCCCATCCCTAATTCTACTGTTCACAATTGACCGTTTTTGAGACCCAGTCTCTTCAGTGGGAGTCGAGTTCGTACCGCCATAATAATTCGCAGTAATATTACACATATCTAATATTGAATAATAATAAAATGTACATTAAATATGACATAGATGATTAAAAGATAGTAATTTCCTACATATTTTATGAACTATGCGCATGACGTAAAATTTTACTGCAATATATCAATATCAAACGAGAGACTTCGGACGTGTTAAATTTCTTACTAACTACATACTACTACCTTTTATATATATATAACTACATATACGTTAGAAAAATAATATCGTGGTTATATCGATACCTAGTAAATTAATATTATCATACATTAATTACAATCTTATTCCTAGAAAATTACCTATACTAAAAACTACATATAGCAAAAACCATATTCCATCGGGGCCACATTAATCCTTCCAAAAGAAACAAAAAAAATATGTTGGCGCAAGGAAAGAGTTAAATTTAAATTGTCCTAATCACATAAAAAAGAAATGATTGATTTATTACAATTTAAATTGATAAATATTATGTATGTAACATACCACGCATGTTTTCTTTTATGTAAATCATTTAAGTATATATAAGATATTTCTCAATAAAAGATTATTCTCCGAACTATTTACATTGGAACAAATACGAAAAGTAACAAATCGGTTTTATAAAACTTACGAAGAGGTTTATGACTTAATACGCACTTAACCGATTATCCTGTATTGAGCGTCGGTCAAACCGGACGTGTCGCAGCGCAGCGCAGTCCGTTGAATAAGATATCACACCACCAATTTCTGTTTGTCGTATTGTGCAGTGCTGCAACGTTCTTGACATTTGCCATTTCCCTTTGCAATGGAGTTTAAAATGTCAAACATTAAAACAAAACATCGTGTCATTTCCCATAATGTTCCCTACATTACGACATCATAAACCGTGTTGTGCTGCGCTGCACTGCGCTGCGCTGTGCTGCATCCGATTTCAGCTACGCTTTATTATAATATTGTTAATTATAGTTATGTGTACATATAAATGCCAATGCACGTAAGGATTTGAAATTGTAATAAATATTTATCTAAGCCTTTGTAATGTACTATGTAAGTATCGTAAGCTTGTTGTTTTGAACCTTTTATAAATTTACACTTTAAGTTTACAAGAAATTCCTAATAATAAATACCATTCAATTTTTTATTAAAAAAGGTACAACTAACAATATGACCAAAATTTATAAAATGAAAAATAATTTACATTGTGTATTATTCAAGCATCAATAGTTTTTGACTTGGTTATTAATTTAATATTTTTATACAAAGTGACTGTTTTAATAGTCAATCACGTTATAATTCACGTTCACAAAATTATAACGTAATAAAAAAATCGTACCAACTAGCATACAATTTTGCTGACAGGTGAGAGCAAATCTTTCCTGACTTAAAGCGGAGACAGTTCATTCGCTCAATCGTTAAACAAGAAAACTTTAATTACTGAAAACAGGTAACCTAATTTCTATAACACCGAGTCGTGTTATAATTAATATCTCAGTGTGTGATTCGAGTCGTCGGCGTCTTATTTTCTACACATTAAGATTACAAAAGAGTTGTTTCAAAAATGTATGGAGCTCCGGCCAGGACAGTGTACATGATACCATAAATACGTTAAGGACTATTAATATTTAACATATCAACCAAATTCAAAATAACGTAACTTATCGCTGTGCACAAAATTAATTTCTAATCAAAATATTTCTATGTTGTTCATGCAAAAAAGTGATTTACACGTTTTTATTGTGTCAATTTTGGCATTTGTAACGGGCGGTACAATTTATAGACCAATGTGACCATTGAAGTCAACCTAGGATACATATATCTTCCAGGGATGCCATAATTGTGGAATTATGGCATCCCTGGAAGATTAATACAATGCAAAATCTGTGCATTGTAGTGGTATAATGCACAGATTTTGCATATTTTTGTACACAAGGAAGGAAGCGACTTATGCAATTTTCATTAATACACAGTCATTTTTATGCATTTTTTGGTAGACGTACACCGTCCTGGCCGAAAATGAAACAAAACCTTCTAGAAGTAGTTTATCTTAGTATATGTTTGATATAGTATATGTTTGAATAAAATCGCGAGAGGCAGTCACTCTGAAAAATATTTAAATATCAGATATGTTAATTAATAAATATCTCACATACCTACTACAAATAACACTCCAAGAGTAATTAATGGAATAAGTTTATTAAATTCCCTGTTTGGTAATCCAGGACTTCATCATTATGAAATAAAAATATTGTTTCAATCCTGCCATCGCCTACTTGAAGTTTATAATACATCTTGAATTAGTATTTAAGTCAGTGCCTTTTTATTGTTAAAACGTGTTATATCCAAAGTCTTTTTGTTAGTGTCGTAGAATTAATTGTATAATATATAATAAAATGACAAGTATTCCTAGTCATAACAAGAGTTTTAATGTTCCGTATAATATCACACATTTATAATCTTACTTATACAATATAAAAATTAATTTAACAACATAAGTATTGAGTTGTGTTAAATGTTAATGACATGAAAAGTAAAAGTATATTAATATGATTATGTCTAATATTTTATGTATATAAATTATTATATTATTAACATAAATGATATGCATTTTTGCAATGATATACGAACGTGCCATCTTAACAGGGTTGTAAAGTTAGTGCTCTGGCACGAATTTTATCAAATTAAAATCATTTATGCACGTAAAATAGGGTAAATTACAGATCTTGCATTATTTAACAGTTCTGCCTATTTTGCCTGATTTTCGAAAAAGTACTAAACAGTCGTTTTTTGCACATTTCCCTAACATCAGAGCACTTAATGCAAATACGATGGTCTGCGTTTTTTTGCTTTATAATTAAATTTAGTGCCGATCAATCATCACCTTAATTTTATAAATCGGTATATTAATTTAGTACATGTAATTTATGCGTTTAAAATACATTTTCCGTAGATTTTGTCCTGTCTCTAAACCAATAGGTGTGCAAATGGATCAGTAAATTAACTTTAATACAACCCTGTAGGATTTATAATGGTAAGATATTATCACTACGTTAAATGTATAAAATATAGTTAAAGTTTATTGTAAATAAATTGATTGACAATAAAATCGATTAATTTTATGGTCACTTTATGTTCCATCCTTCCTTTCAAAAAATTTTCGTTTAAGTGAACCATAAATTTGCTATATGTTCTAATATTATATTTGCAACGTTACTCATGTAGATAATCAGTTACAGGCTGATTGTTTGAAAAGTAGCAATATTCAAGGGCATGTTTTTTATTATATTACTAGCTGTGTCCCGCGGTTTCACCCGCGTAGTTCTACTAAAACTAAAACAAACTAAAATTAATATCGAACTACTTTTTTTGAAGTCGGTTAAAAAAGTATCATATGTCCGTCTCCTGGTTCTGAGCTACCTCCCCAACAATTTTCAGCCAAATCGGTTCAGCCGTTCTTGAGTTATAAATAGTGTAACTAACACGACTTTCTTTTATATATATATATATATATATATATATATATATATATATATAAAAGAAAGTAGATTTGATTACGTACACAAAAAAGTTATCTAATTTAATTTATATCGGTTCTGGAGCTGCTTAAAGTATGTGTGAAATAAAAACCCGCTGTCGTACTTATTTGTTTGACACCGTCAAATTATTTAAAAAAGCCCTTTTTGCCTCGTTTTTCATATTAATAAAGTAAAGTAAAGTAAACTTTATTGTTCAACTGTGTCACGAGATCTTAAATTAACATAGAGTAAGTATCAACAGCTGTGTCCTTTGCGAACGTACAATATTTGTAAGTCTATACATAATATTCAATTATATATCACATTAGTGAAGGAGGAATGCAACATTTTGTTACATAGATCTTGATTTATTTCCGTTTTCACGGCTGTATTCTGGGCTGTATACAGAAATGTATTCTGATTTATAATTCTTTATTTATTGCAATTTACCGAATTTTGCTCCTAGCCAGATTTTGTAAAAATCGAACAGAAAATACGTAATACGCGATAATATGCACATTTTACACAAAAAGTACTTTGACATTTTGTTAGAATAGAACTGGTTAGGAATACGAAAAGGATGAGTTAAGAATATAATAAAATTATATAAGAAAAAATAAGACGAAGGACTTTGCGCCCGGCTTGAGCTATAAATAGTGTTGTGTCCTACATAATCAAAATATAACAAACGCCATTCATCAACTGATAGGTACATCCCTATCATGTGACGCAAAAACCAACACAGCCAAAACACTCGAGTGGTTTGCGAGTGTAGCATAAATCATTCAGCTATGACGTCATATAAACGACCTATTAAAAAAAAGTAGATAAAATGCGTGATAGGCCTTAAATGCAGTATGGATATTTTTATAATAATACGTGATTAAATTGGCTGTAGTGTAAATCATAAAGAAGTTATACAGAAAGGTGTGACGATACTTAAGGTTAGTCTACCAATCACAGTAAACCTGTATATTATTAGTGATTTTCCATAAATTCGAAAGCATTCTTTTTCTAGCAATCCATACTGTTATAATATTGTAGAACAGTAAAAATCGGGTTTAAACACGAAATGGATTTCCGATGCTCGTAAAAAAATCTGGGTCAAAATACGTTTCGAACGAACAAGTAAGAACAGCGTGACGTCAAACGACTAAAAACCAGAATATACGAGTACGTACCTACCAAATATAAAAAATACGAACAAAATGTTTTCTTAACTCTCTAAGGCTAAACTATAATTATTTATGTAAAGCTTTCATTCGCAATATGTAGTTCTGCGAATAGTTGAACTAACGAGTACTAACTATTTGCCGTTGATAAATTCGGATAAAAGTTTCGAATAATCCGACGAGCTTTACTTTATAGCCCCCAAACCAAAAACGACGGGGTGTTATGAGTATGACGTGTTTGTGTACTTATCTGTGACGTTGTAGGTCTCGAACTTATGAACCTATTTAAATATTTTTTGTTGTAAGGTAAATCCTTTTGAATGTTTTAGCTATGCTAGATCAAAGGCGGATTACATATTTTTAGCGAAGCCTTTTAAATTTATATATTATTTTCCAGAAGTTTTAGAGTCAGCCTTGTCAAAACGAATCTCTTGAAAAAACCCTATGAACAAAATGTAGCGTTCTACTAACTACGCGCCTGTAAAAATATCAGTTCTGTTTATTTTATGGCTTCAACCGGCTTATGAGTTTTGCCTGTTCGTGGAACTAAAAGCCTGTATAAAATAAGTTTTGCGTTACTTTGTTGCCCGGGCAGTAATAGTTTCGGTAAAGTTGTGAGACTACTGAAATTATACCGCGTGTTTGGTAGAACGATGAACTTTGTAAGAGAAAAAAATATATCAAAAAACCTAAAATACAAGAAATAACAGAGACCATGGGTTGTTAGGGTACGGAGGCCAAGCAGTTTATTGAGGAGATAGGTAAAAGTTAGAAAGATAAGATGGGAGACCGCTACTCCGGGATGTTACTGGTGCAAAGGTTGGCCATCGCTATTCAACGTGGCAATACGGCCAGTATTATGGTTACTTTTGCGCCGGTAACAGTCAGGGGCGGTTTGCTCGACTAGTCTAGTTATAGATATGACATTTAATGTATTTGCAAATAATGTAATGTAGTAACAATTTCTTGTTTGGTGCTGCGTGGACAGCTGCACCACCCTGAGGTGCTGGAGGTGCTGTTCCTGTATTGGCGTGCGCCCGAGGAAGCCTTTCGAAAAAGGCCTTTAGAAGGAGGCAGGTAGTCGTAATAGGCCTTTTTACCAGACGCGACGACGAAAGAAGGAGGTTTATGTTTTTCAAGTGTATGTATGCATGTATATTTCTTTGGCACGCCCTAGAGCCTTGTCGTATTTTAGAGGCTTGTCGTATTTTTATGTGAGTGGTATCAATAGATTTGTCTTGGCCGTGAAAGTGACAATGTGTACATCAAAATTAAAAAGTGAAAGGATTTTTGGCGCCTAAATAATTTTATCATAATTCATTGAGTGTATAACAAAGAATTTTTAACGGTGATTATAAATATATATAAATATATATATATATATATACTCGTATATAACTTATATTTATGTTGTATTGGAGTTTGGAATATGAAATGCTAAGTTTAAGATACACTGGCTTAAAGATTTAGCGGTCGGGTTTTTTTGAAGAACTTCTAACCCCTTGTTACAATCAGGGTAACCGAGAACAGATCTAATCTGATTAGTTTTGCTCCTATATCGCGCGCGATACGATAGCTTTGTTTAAATATTAAAGCGGAAGCTATTTAAAGTTTTAAATTGTAACCTGGCAAAATTTACAGAAGCTGCAAACGGACTCTGTGAAATACATAGTTTAGGGTAGAATCGCTTTAGTTTCATACTGTAATGATGTTAATACTGTGTCTTTACAAATAAATAAAGATGCTAATATTCTCTCATAAATTATTTGTTTTTTTTTAATTATTTGGATAAATTATAATTCATGTACGCTTAATTAATTGTTCACAAAATTCAGCTATTTATTATTGTAAATAGCTGAATTTCACGAACTCAGAAATTCAGCTATTCATTTTCTTAATCTTTATTCTTTCAGGTCCATTGTGGTGAAGTTGCGTTATATCAATTTAGATACCTTCATTTGATTCCACGACACGCGTATGTATGTATGTATGTCTGTCATTAGTTATCGGAATACATACATAGCGGAGCCTAAGTAGGGTAGGCAAACAACGCCCATATTTGCCATCACAGCCAATCACTGTTATTCGAGATGCAATGTTATTCCAGGGTAAATTGCTTACAATAATAAGAAATTCGATTGGATAGGGGCGAAAGTCACTCGCAAACCTCAAAAAATACTCTTATATATGTCTGATTTAAGTGATATTTCCAACCGACTTCCAAAATTAAGATGATATACACAATTCGGCAGTACTGATTTGCAAAAATGTTTTCTTTGTTTGTTTATATACTTCTCGAATAGTCCTGTTTAAATTTTATCAAACATGTTCCGGAAGTTTTATTTTTAAATCGAAATACTTAACTGTAAAGGATTGAAACCCCTCATATTCGAAAACAAAAATCATCCTTTTCAAAATATAATTATAATCATGTTCTTCAATGTGTTGGTAAGCAACCGCGAACGAAGTCGGGGATACAGCTAGTGTTAAATAAAAATCTTTGAAAAACTAAAATAAAACAAATGTTGAGTTTAGCTCTATGACTTACTTACTGTTTAGATTAAGAGTGATAAAAGTATTTCAAAAATTACGGTTCAATAATTATAGTATCTACTATAGTAGTAATCGTATAGTAAAAATAAATAAAAAATGTTTGCTGCACTTTTCCTTGTACAGCTGGTAAAAGTTACATCTGTTCTTTTCGCCAACAAGTTTTAAATTACTCTGTTGTAAATATCTCTACGGTTTCGGTACGGTTTCTATCGACAAAAGCCATCCATTCAAATTGATGTCGATTCATTCATTAGATAACCAAAGAAATTGTCTTAAGGTTATACATAAGAAAGGGACCGAAACAACAAAAACGTTACAATCAATGCCATTAAACGTTTACACCAAATTTACAAAAAAACCGTGGAATAGCTGGTGTTATAGAGTAGCCATTAGAGCATTTATTATTTATTTTTAAATCTACACTAGCTTTTGACTGCGGCTTCGGCCGTGCTGTTTCTCGGATGCGTATGGCACTCTCCGGACTTCGAACTATCTCTGGGCAAAAATCAAGTTGATCCGTCAATCAGTTGCTGCGGAGAAGAAGAACAAACAAACCAACCAAACCCCTTCGTGTTTATAATTTGTGTGGGAATTATTTGAATTATTGGCTTAAGTGGGTCAAAAGAGTTTGAGCTAATAATGTAAAATAAAAACCAATTCACAATGGTTCAATCAGTAAGTCTCGCAAGTATTTTTGCAACGCGTAATGCCCGCCGCTGCTGCAAACTTCCCCTCGACTTATCCTATACTGTTTTGTCACATATCCATCTGCAGTATCAATGAATGTAAAATTCTAACCGGCAGTTGAAAGAAAATTTTGCAAGACTTAAAACAGAGGCGTTTTGCTCTCTTTATAGCTATCGCTAGCCAATATAACATCCTAAAATCGAGCATAACTTTAAACACTATATAATATTATATTTCGTCGTCGTATTCGCTTAAGCTGTGAGTGGCTCACCCTACTGTCTGAAATATAAGCTAGCAAGGGATGTCAATAGCAGTCTAAACATCATATTGACGTTCCTGAATAAACAAAGAACCTTTAGTTTCCCGGTTCATACAATTTGCACCGACTGTACCGTCATGACCGTTCTTTCTTTCATTCCAAATCTCCGACGCTAGCGAGTTCTCGACATTATCAGAACCGCCTTTATCGAGATGTCAGTGTCAGGAATTCCTGCCACGTCCACCTGATAAGGGTTCACGATACCGTCAGCATGTTCAAACGCTTATTATTGAACTTCTGACTTTAGACAGCTATATACCGCCAACTTGTCCATACAATAAGATATAGTTTTTTTCTACCTTTTAATGTTTTCCGATTCCACTGTATTTATCAGATAGCTAACACTTTATTTACTAGGCTTTCCCGTTTTATTTTTTTCTGTCTTTTATATAACTATAAAGTTACAAACTTCCTAAGCAGTCATATTTTTACGCTGATACGATGCCTATTAAAAGATTTTATTATGCAGAATTCAATAACTTTTTTGACATACACCATAGTGTAGCGATTGACACCAATAACAAAAAAATACGTTACAATTTAGGGGTTTAAAAGAAGTAAGCTTTGGAATGAAAATTCTATCAGAAACACGATAACAGTGGAGGGTCGATGATACTCTTAAGTTAACTTAGACGGAAAATACCTATATACCTTACGTATCACTAGATTAACTTGTACGTGTTGAAACTTAACTGACTTTAAATAGAGGTTGTCGGTTTTTTTTATTGATATCGGATAGATTTTAAAAATCGTTTTCTGATCCAAAACTTTATAAGTCGGATCCCAACCTACAAAAAAGATGGTTCGTCAATTTTGTTTTTGATGTGCGACTCGATTTCTCCGAGATGCCTTTACCGATTTAGCAATTTTTTTACTAGACTTATTTCGTAATAAACTATTACAAATTTATCCGAATTAAATATTATTGTGATGAGTTGTTGATGAATGAGTTTTGGGCTATGGGAAGAGGTACGGCACCCGCCAATTCTGCCTCTTATCAAAATAGTACGTCCACTAAAGGCCACCGCATGACAGCGCTGGAAAGGCAACGTTGATGTTGGCGGCTACAAGGGTGCTGCGCGTTCGCTGAGAGCTACTAGCGGCGTTATGCCCCTGAACACTTCCACCCTGGAGCTTAGGTTCTTAGCTCTTGCGTTTTCCACCTCTTGACGGCCAATTAAGGCAAGTGAGAGGGCAGGGGGCAGGAAGGTAATTTGACCCCCACGGAATCGGGGTACGCGGTGTCCCCACACACTAACGGCTTCCACAAAGCGTTTTTAAATTATTTTTAATTATTTTATACAACCAGTAGGTAAACGACCTTATTCAAGTAAAACTTCTTACTTTATATTAGGTCCTTACATATGAAATTGGCGTTTTGTCGTACTGGCCATTTTGATCTCAAATATCTCTTCTTTGGTTAGGGATTAAAATTTCAAAATACAGCTATTTATTCATACATTTGCATTTCGAATACCGTAATTCATTTGTTTTGTCCTCGTTTGGTTTTTATCCGATTTAAAATCCCTTCATTATTGTGCCAGTTGAGTAATGTAACTCATGTCGGTTTGCTGCACTCAATTCATGAGGTACCCATCTTTCAAGCTTTTTCGATTTCGAGCCATTTCTGCAGCACTGGTACCACGGTGGAACTCGTACTCGTAAATAACGCGATATTTCAAATTTTCCATTTTGTAAACTGCGTGACGCAAAGAAAAATCCAAACGAGGACAAAACAAATGAATTACGGTTTTCGGAATACAAATGTATGAATAAATAGCTGTATAAATTTGAAATTGGAATCCCTAACCAAAGAAGAGATATTTGAGATCAAAGTGGCCAGTACGACATAACGCCAATTTCATATGTAAGGACCTAATATTTCAAGTAAAACTTCTTACTATATTATAGGTTATGTGTATGTTTGTGTATTCGTAATCACCGTTAAAAAATCTATATACCACACTTGATGTATTTTGAAAACTTTTTTGATTACTTTTTGGCTGCGAAAATCCTTAATTTTATTCATTGTTTTTAATTTTGATATACGCAGTATCTCAGACGATATCGATTGACACCGTTCACATAAAAATACGAGAAGACGTGCTCTAGGGCGTGCCAAAGAAACATACATATATACATACATTCATACACTCCAAAAACATAACCCTCCTTCTTTCGCAGTCGCGTAAAATACCGTAATCCAGATAAAAAAGGACACCAAGACCACGAAATATTTCTTCATCTTATTAAAAAGCTTTCTCGTGTTTTACATTTTTATTGGATTTTAGCAAGATCTCTAAAGTTGTACTGACGAAAAGTATTTCGTACATTTTATGGACTTTTTTATGAGGTAAGAATGTGTTGAATATAACATAATATAATGAATAAGTTTAGTACCTATTGCGTCTTAGAGGAAGTTAAGTTCTCATATCGCGAGTAATTAATTAATTTTTATGTTTCGAAAATGAGGTCTTTGGGACGATATCAAAACGTAATTTTTATTGTTGCTAAGAGTATATCAGTTAGTGCAATATTCATATAAAATTAATGAAAATTAATTTTAGTTTATGAATCAAAATAATTAAAGCTAATGTTTATATTTTTTTTTTTTGGAGTAGTAAGTATTTCAAAGATTATTTAAGATCGTGGCATTATGGAATATAGGTTAGAAACCACAGCGAAAAACCAAGAAGGTACTAAATTAACCAAACTAAATGTAATAACGTTTGGTTAGACTGGCCTATGACAAATACTTACACAAAAGTTATTTACTGTATTTATTTTAAATGTAGATTTGATCGTGGTTCTGTTGTTGTATGTTTTTGCTACAAATATTTCTTTTATTTCTTAATAATCACGCAGATTGGCACAATAATTAGATCGTGGAAACACGTATACGACGTGTAAGTGAAAGGTGTGACAACAATTAACGGTGTTAGTCTACTCATCAAAGTGAACCCTGTGTAGAACTAAATTTTGCAATATTCTAGTAAAAAATACTGCGTCCTTCATACAACTTGTCCGATCACGTGACAAATGTTTGTATAGATAACCTAATTTGTAGACTAACACCCTTAAGTATTGTCACACCTTTCTGTTACAGGTTGTATATGGAGACTAACATTTTTGTTTAAATTTCTAGCATATTTTAAGCATATTAAAATTTTAAAAAATGCAATCTCAAAAGCCTCAGTATGCCCTAGGTCCTCAGTATCCTATGTGTCACAGGCATGAAGCGTTCATTTGCATCCAAATTGCAGAGGTCGCCTCGAGCGACGCTTTGACTGACCACGACATGAACGTTAATGTTATTCTGTACAACTTCTACGCTATAGTGCGGGATACTAGCTGTGTTGACTGGATTCACTTAGTTTTTCAAGGAAATCACACTAATATAATGCGAGTGTATGTTTGTTCCTATTTGAAAATGAAAAATAGTTTATTTAGTAACTTTTTACATTTTGGTCACATTCGGTCAGGGCTTCTTTTTAAGCAAATCTTAGCCTGTGTTAAAGGATACGAAAAATCCTTCACGCTCAAACAGCTTAGCTTACAGGATAGCTTAGACCATGGATAACAAATAGGCTGCTTTTATCCGGAAAATTCTAGGGTTTCTGATGATCAAATACCTTCCGCGGGTAAACTGAGGGCCGCAGGGAGTTAATAAATAGATCTGTAAGCTATAGGATTACATTGGTATTGAAAAACTATGAGTCCATATAAATATAGAAAAAAAGAAGACGTTTATAAAGATACCCAAGATACTAAAACTATTGTTAACAACAAAGATAAGACAAATAATACATAACGACCTTAACACATAAAATTAAAGGACTATTATTACTATCACTGTAGTGAAAAGTGCATCTAAAAAGGTCATAAGAAGCCTCAGAAGCCCAGCAGACGCCACGGAATTCACCGCAAAAGCAGTAAAGCAGCTGTTGTACGACTTCAAGTTGCTTTGGAATCGTTTGGTAGAAATTAATACTGATCCCCGAACAATTAACCTCATAGATTTCAAAGTAAATAATTTGAAACAATAAAAAATGAGTTTATCCTTGCGGGAAAAAGTTTGGATCTCAATAATAATGATTTAGGATCCAAAGTTAATCTCTGTTCAATAGATCATGAATATTAGAATTCAGATCAAAGCGCGCGGAGAGTCTTATATAAATATATGATTAATCGTCGTCCAAGGGTGCGCTGAAACAAAATAATTCACTATATACTTATATCATTGTAACTTTGTAAGCAACCTTCATCACTATGGAGTCAACTTTGAAAAAAAAATAAGAGTTATCTACATTTTACTAACATTTCCAACTTAATCAAAACTAAATTTAAAATATATAAACAGACAGTATTTCACACAATTTTATTCATTAACTATCTCTATCATTACTTAAGCACTACGCTTGTAGGTACGCTTAAGTTTAGTTAATAGTCGTAAGTTAGTATTTAAGCACTATGCTAAACGGCAAGTGGGTTAGACTCTAGGTACTTAAGCATACTGCACTCGTGTTAATTCTAAAACTAAAATTCTCGACACGAAATACGCTTTAGTTAAGTAATGAGCTCGTTTCCTAGATTATGAACTGAGCTGAGACTTGTACGACATGCAATCAATGCTCCGGTCGCGTTTGAAACCGGGGACTCCAAGAAAGAAGGCGTCTCTGTGAAATTGTAAAACAACAAATAGGATAAAAAAAGACATGAATCGTACGTTACTTGTCTGCGTATCTCTTTTTGCGTCAGTTTATCTAACAAATCGTTGGTTTATGTATCGAAGTCTGGTCACGTAGTCTTCAGAACGCGGTTCGTTTGTCCTAAAATGTAGTTATTTATTGCATTACGACTACTGGCCATGAACTTGAGGAAAATCTAAGAAAGAATACGGTAACAAGTATCCCTGCTAAGACTTTTACTTTTTGCTGTGTCTTTTTTTTATTTTTTATGGTCATTAGTATAACGGCATTTTAAGAAATATCACTGAAATAGGAGTTATTTATCCTAATAGTGTATTATTTCGACTATACAAGAAACTTTAATTATTATTTTTGTGTTTCGCTATTTTGTAGCTACCAAATATTATTGATATCGGTCTATTGTAAAATTAGCATCGCAGCCAACTACTTTATATAAGAAAGAAAAAAAAATGTAATTAATGAAATGTGTAATTCTATGGGAGAATATGTATATCCCTCCAATCAAAAAATCCAAACAAAAAAAATATTTGTGGAACCACAACATCAAGCTTAGTAAAATTAGTTATCAAAACTACGATCTATACTCAAGTACGTAATTTCATGACACATACAATCATCCTGTTAGATGTATAGAAAAAAAGTCTTCGTAATTTGGACCAAAAATGTAGGAATCCCATACTAACTAACGGTGTGTTCCAACTGCTTTCTTTGAGAGTCAGTGCACTCTAGAAAAGACATGCTCTATCTAAAGCCACAGTGTCGCGTGTTGTCGTGCGCGCCGGGTCCTTCTTATTCTCTAACGAAAAACGAAACTTCGAGAGAAATGTAACAATAAAATTTAAATGTTAGGTCATTACATATGAAATTGGCGTTTTGTCAGGGAGAAACATAAAGTCTTTTTTTTTATAATTATATATTTATTTAATCAAAGTATGTACCATTGCTATCTATGCACTTTTGCCATCTCATAGGTATTTCATTGATCCCTTTACTAAAAAAACCATTAGGACGAGAATCAATGAAATCTTTGAAGGCGCTTTGGACTGCCCCATCGGCGTTGAATTTTTTCCCTTGCAAGAAGTTATCCAAATTTCGAAAAAAATGGTAATCTGTTGGAGCCAGGTCCGGGGAGTACGGTGGATGTCATAGACATTCCAATTGAAGCTCCTCTAATTTGGCAGCCGTCTGTTGTGCAGTGTGTGGTCTAGTGTTTTCCTGAAGCAGCAGTGGCCTAGAGCGATTGACCAACCTCGGTTGTTTAGCAGCTAGCTTTTTCATCATGGTTTGCAGTTGCTGACAATAGATATCTGCTGTAATCGTCTGGCCAGATTTAAGAAAGCTGTAGTGACTGACACCGGCACTAGTCCACCAACAACGCTCACAAGTAACTTTTTTTGAGTCAATTTTCGCTTGGGGTTGGGTGTGGCTGGTTCGCCAGGATTCAGCCATTGCGATGAGCATTTCCGATTATCGTACAGGATCCACTTTTCATCACAGGTAATGATCCGATTTAAAATCCCTTCATTATTGTGCCGGTTGAGTAATGTAACGCAGCAGTTGACGCGCGTTTGTCGGTTTGCTGCACTCAATTCATGAGGTACCCTCCTTTCAAGCTTTTACCTTTCCAATTTGCTTCAAGTGG
Organism: Ligdia adustata; assembly: GCA_947049295.1. Classification (NCBI taxonomy): domain Eukaryota; kingdom Metazoa; phylum Arthropoda; class Insecta; order Lepidoptera; family Geometridae; genus Ligdia; species Ligdia adustata. The sequence goes on from OX346225.1 coordinate 12,254,835, forward strand.
ATTAAAACAGTTTTATCACTAACACCACAGCCTGCAGCTAACTCGGACGTGGTTTGCGATGGATCTGCTTCCACAATAGCTTTCAATTCTTCATTAGCAACTTTAGTCTCCGGCCGTCCACGAGGCTTGTTCTGCAGGTCGAAATTTCCAGAACGAAAACGTTGGAACCAAAAACGCACTGTGTTTTCTTTTGCGACACCGCCGCCATACACATCATTAATCCTTCGAGCCGTTTCTGCAGCACTGGTACCACGGTGGAACTCGTACTCGTAAATAACGCGATATTTCAAGTTTTCCATTTTGTAAACTGCGTGACGCAAAGAAAAAACCAAACGAGGACAAAACAAATGAATTACGGTTTTCGAAATACAAATGTATGAATAAATAGCTGTATAAATTTGAAATTGGAATCCCTAACCAAAGAAGAGATATTTGAGATCAAAGTGGCCAGTACGACAAAACGCCAATTTCATTTGTAAGGACCTAATAACACCGACATTTGAGTTGGCAGCCTTCTTGGATTTGTAACTATCCTAGTGTTGTATTATTCTACCAGCCAAGCTCTTTCATTTGATATCCATAGACTTAGAAATTTGGGAAAAATATGTCATGCGTCAGGGGTTAAAAAACCCAACAAAACGTAAATTAATGTTTTAGGTAAAATGAGGTACATTGACAGGCCGGTTGGCGCAGTTGGTAGCAACCCTGCCTTCTGCGCCGCTGGTTCTGGGGTCGATCCCCGGACAGGTTAAACATTTGTGCGTATGAACATGTCTGTTTAACCTGTGTCTGGGTGTTCAGTATTTAAATAAGTATGTATATCAGTCATCAGGTTACCATAACACAAGCTTTGCCTAGTTTGGGACCTGAAGACTGTGCGGATGTTGTCTCATATTATTATTCTATTCTTATTTACTTGTGTGTAGTCTAGCTTTATTATGTAGATCTGTTTTGCAACTTCTTATGGTTTCGAAAGAAAATTAAAAACATGCGCTATCTACTAGTTTCATAATCTTTGGTCGGGACCAATCTCCTTCGACCAATATTTTCTATTAGGTACCAATCAGCCAAGCCAGATAAAAGGTCTATCTCATTTAGGAAGCCATAGTGGGTAGAATAAATAACTTTTTCATTATCTTTACGACCTTTTAGTGTAATGTCCAAATGTTCAATGAACCCACGCGACATTCGAACTACAAATGTATTGAAATTCGAATATTGAACGTTAATTGTATCATGATACAATCCAATCAGCGGATGCGAGCGCGTGTCATCGATCATGTATTTAAATTCGGAATGAACGAATGAGTGAACATTGAACGACTGAATGAATTTCAATCGCTCGCTGGCGGCTGATAAATTATGATTGAGAGTGGAAGTATTGAGTTGAGTATAGGTACAATAATGTGGATCAGAACTACCTTAATGATTTTAGAAAGTAATACCAACATTGATCCAAAAAGCCCGTCACAAGAATAGGTAAACCTTTGTTTTGAAGTTGATAAGTATGAATCGCAGTCGTTTATCATTAATCAGAATCTTATATAATAGGTATTGTTGTAGGAAAATCAAAACATGAAATCAGTTGAAATAATTTTATTATTATTAATGTAAATGACAAGCTTAGTGGTAACACAAATTTATATCTAAAATATAACCTAAAAAAGCTACAAGCTTTCGTATTTACCTCTAAATTTTTAGGTAGTAGATAGGTATGTGTCCATAATTGTGAAGGCACTTTTACATTGAACAATTCAGTCGCATTACCGTTGTAGCAGCTACCGGGTTCAGTCCTAGTACGGGCGTTTAACGCCGTGGTCAAAATTAACATTGAGTGACGATATTTTTACTACACCAGGTGGTCAAGTCTGTTATTTGAATCGTCTCAGAATCACAAAATGGCCGCTTTGTCATAGAATAAGCCACAGTTAGTATTAAACAAAACGTATTTTTTTACTAACTCTATTCTAATCTAATCTATTATATGTCTAAATCGCCATTTTGGCACAATGCAATTGTAATTCTTAGACGACTCAAATAACAGACTTGACCACCTGTACTGTATCGAAACTACCATGAGACACAAATAAATATAAATGCCACTGGCTCCTCACATCAACTACCGCGGCAAACTATTTCGAGGACTATAGTGTAGCCACTGGAGCTGGGCCGTCACCGCGTCGTGGAGTAATCACGAGTCACTTCGATAATGAAGAGGCGATGACAGTCTCGGAACGCATCGAGAATTTACTTCTTTGCGGTAGTTAAGGAGAGTAACCGGCGAATAGATATTTTACATAGGTAAGTAATAAATAGTCATGTATAGGTAAAATGATTGACTTTTAGATTTAGTAGTTATTTAGTTGAGTTTAAGCCCTCGAAGCTGTATAAAGGCGGTTTTATCCAATGCCTAGCCCTAGCACCGGTATTTATAGTCTTGCGATTGTTGCATTTCATAAGTCGCGCGGCAGTCTTATTTTTTGCGGTCACCAGCCAGTCGCGCGACCAACTGAGACTATTTCACTAACACCTTACTGTGTGGACCGGAATGGAGAACAAACATTGCACTTTTTCGAAATCAATACAACAATATAGGGCTATCTTGGATCTATGTTGCCTCGCGACTCCTAATTCCTCAACCGTGTTTCTATCAAAAAAAAAACAGTTTTATTTGCCAGAAACACGGTAATTCTTGTACAATATCTTATCCTAATCCTAACTAATATTATAAATGCGAAAGTAACTCTGTCTGTCTGTTTCGCTTTCACGCCAAAACCACTAAACCGATCTGGATGAAATTTGGTGCACAGGTAGATTGGACCCCGGGAAAGGACATAGGATACTTTTTAACCGACTTAAAAAAAGTAGTTCCCCCATTATCTCGACAATCCAATGGGGAACTACGCGGGTGAAACCGCGGGGCACAGCTAGTAGTAAATAAGAACATACGTGTCCTTGCCTAGTTTGGCGTGCAAAATATTAAAGTAGATGTTTTAAGTTAAGTTTTATTTAAGTATAAGTAAACATATTATGAAAAATTTTCACTCCTAATCTACATACCAATCCGTCGTAAAGTAAAGTATAGGTACATGCGCAAACTTCTCCCCAGTACGACGCACTTAAAGCTTAAAATATTTGCCGGGCTTATAGCTTAGGTACACCTAATTTTGTCTATATAGGGTTATCAATTAGGAGCGTACTAAGCTGAAATGAGTTCACTATAACTCTTCCTAAAGAACTACATTTATTGTTGGACCAACTCTGAATTTAAGAAAAAAAATTTTTTTTTTATGACCTTTAAATGTTTTCTGTGAAGCAACAGATTTTTTTTTCTTGAATTCAGAGTTGGTTTCATATACATGCATTTAATTCTTATATGAATATCTCCTACTAACTAGACTAGTTACTGTCGTTCATCAATGTTCGTTGGTTTATAAGACTGCATATAAAAATTGAGAAAGAGACAGAACAGAGCGACCGTGTTGGCAAAGATGATGAGAAACATCGCATAAACCGGCTTACACCCTGAGGTAACGTGGCTGATCAGCAAGTGGACAATCACCAGAGTTAGCTGCACCTGCAAGCAAATAAACAAGTGAAAACTGTCAGACAAATTTTAAGTTGTTTTTTTATTTTGTAACGAAATTATAGTATTGATTTTGACTGATTTTATGGGACCAATTATGCAGTATGTGAACCTAAACCTAGTTTTCTCACTTATATGCTTTCATAATATCCATACGAGAGATTTTATTTTTTGGTGTAATATATACGTGGACAAAGGACACTTGACGAATTTACTTTTACTGCAATTTGTTGATTTTTAGAGTAGAAAGTAGATGCTTAGAACAAGTTTATTTTTAAATCGGCGGCTTCTACGAGTAGTCTAGTCTATTTAAGGATTCGTTTATTAGCTTTGGTAATTCATTACACTTAATATCTGCAAAATAATAATATATTTCTTCAACCACAAGTACTTCCTCAGTCGCGGGAACATCGACAGTCCGTAATAAGAGTACATGACAACATGAACCAGAGAGTTCACAGTACCGATGAACACGAGTCTGTCAGATTTGTACTCTTTCACGACAATCCAAGTACATATGATTATAGCTATGTTATGGCACTTCTAAAAAATATTGGACTACAATATGCTTATCTCGATGAGCATTTGACTAATTTATTCAAATTTAGGTTAACTCTAGTTTGTACCTAGAAACTTATTAATTGAATACTGTAGCTATAGAATTTTAGTTGGAAAGACGTTTCTTAGACTAAGATAATTTAATCATACACTTACCATCTGCAAAACAGTGATATACTTCTTCCACCACAAGTATTTCCTCAGTCGCGGGAACATCGACAGTCCGTAATAAGAGTACATGACAACATGAACCAGAGAGTTCACAGTACCGATGAACACGATACTGTCCGATTTGTACTCTTTCACGACAATCCAAGTACAGATGATCATAGCTGTGTGATGGTAGACATGGAGGAATGACACTTGGTTCTGTTTTTTGCGGAGAACGAAGAAAACAGTGTCCAAAAGTTCTGAGACCTTAGCTAGGATGTAGCAGTCGTTGCAGTGGTTCAACTGCAACAAAATGTTAGATTAGTTAAGTATTGTTCCATACCGTTTTATAACGTGTTATTGCGGGGCTAGGTCTCAGGAAATATTTTCAGTTAATTTGATTTATAAAACAAGAAGTATTTTTTTTCTAATCCACCCATCGGTCTGATTTGAGACAGAGTGTAATAACATACATGATTCCGACGAAAGAAAATCTCCTCCTTTTCTGAAGTCAGTTAATGAAGTACCTAGTTAAATTTGTTGCTGATTTACAAAAACAATTCAGAGCTGTTGTTTTCATCCATGGCACCACGTTAAAATTAATATAATACTCACCAGGTCTTTAACGGTTTCATCACCATGTTCACTGTAACATGTCGCACTGTACAGTCCTACTTGGAAAAGGAGTCGGGTGGCCTGTAGAGCAGCATTGCATGTATTAATACTACATATTTTTTTAGGTATTAATAGGAACTAGCTTTCGCCCGCGGCATCGTTCGCATTATGTCAATTTTCTCAGGAAAAAAATAGCCTTTGGCACACTCCGGATTTCGAAATATCTGTGTAAATCAAATCGATCTTACACTAAGTTTCTGAAGAGAAGTACAAAAAAATAACAATCACACTTTCGCTTTTGTAATTTTAGTTTTGAGATAGAAAGGAACATTTTCTTGACCGCGCCGTTAACTTCAAGAAAACCTGAACCCAACAGCGAGCAATATATTGTATAATATATGTAAAAAAGATAATTACTAGGAAACAACGTAGAGACTAAACCTAAAAAAACCGGTGAACCTAAAGGCATGAAATTTGAAGGGTGTATTTATTATAAGGTGTACTAATAAAGAATTATTGGAAATTCAACTACCAAAGGGGTCAAATGAAGGTTCAAACTTTGAACTTGTTTATATAAAATTCTTGCAATGCCGCGGTGACAGTTACGAAGTAGTTGTTGTATATTAGAGGTAACACTTTCAAAAAGGTGTTATAACCGATTTCTATTGAGCATTTTAAAAGGCATTCGTTATACGGGTGATTCTACATTGACTGTGTATTTTTACCATGTAATACATGCATCATTCATATATTAGATTATGCTAATAAAAACCCTTTTTTTATGCATTTTTATTTACAAAAAACTGGGAAATATTTTACCTAAGCGCAATTGCACAAATGTGGGCTATGCAAACGCGCTTGTCGTCCGTGACCTAGTTTCGCACTAGGACGGCGCCGCGGTTTAGGGTGACTATGAGTTTTGCGTTCACTTTGCACGGCTTCAATTGGAGTTTTCTTAATATTTTTGTACTAAGGTGGGTTAATCAAAAAACAGGTATTTTCTTTTTCAATATTCTTTCTGTATACTAAATATACGCAACCAATTTTGAAATACTCCGTATGTTGTGTCAAACTATAACTATGTCACTTCATCATCATCATTATAAACAGCTATATCCATTTAAAGGCATAGTCTCTGTCTTGCTCTTTTCTTGTCCATATGAGTATGTTTCCACTAAACATAATTATGCCATCAATTGACTTGACATTATGTATTTAATACTCGTAGGACTAGTGCCTTTATTACCAAAAACAAAATGAATAACTACAACAATATAAAAAATATAGCAGAAAGAATACCACAGACCATTTGAGATCTACAGATAATCCAAATGCTCCAACCCACCACCAGAGAGCAGCGTGCCCATCACATTGTAAAAGTTGTTGGTTAGGATGAGTAGAGTAACCCTCTTTCGGCTTAGTACACCCCTAACCGATAACCTTGTAAAACACTAACGTATTAATTATTAAAATTACGTACCGCTTGTGAGATATAGAAAGACAACGCAACTTGCATAGCATTGTAAATTCCAACAATCGTATCCAGTTGAAACGGGCGTCGGTTTTTCATGAATTCAGGACCGGATTTGAGGACAAACCAAAGGTACAATATCAGTATGAAAATTAGAGGATATGGTGACGCCATAACAATGGTTTTTTCATATTCGGTATCTAGAAAATAATTTGTAAATCTGTTTGTTAAAAATTCTTCACTGAAATTCCACACAAATATTACTATCATCAATATGACATTATTTTTTGTGCAGTCGTGACAGTTTTTTATGTTCAAATTTTAATAAATGTCTCTAGACAAAACTAAAGATTTTTGTGCAACCCAGCATGAGTTGCCATGTTTTTGCTTTGTCAAAAACAGATTTTCTACTCAGATTTCAAGTTAGAAACTTTGGCTACTTGCTTCACGACGAAGTGAGCTGTCTCTTTTATCGCCTTAATAAATAAGCTATTGAGCGAGTATTTTTAGGAATGAAAAATCTGGCCTTACTGTCTTTTTTTTCTTTTGCTATGTGGCACCATACGATTTGTATATTTGCCAGCGTCAAGTTTATAAATTTTTAAGTTAATTATCAATCAAGTTAAATCAAATATCAAATAATAAGTCATCGTGGTCAAGTTAAAGTCACATCATGTACCCTTGTAAATCAGTAGAGACTTTACCAGGGTTTCTATGGAGATTTCCCACATGAAAACCACGTTATTCCGTCTTTATAAAATAGCACAAAGCAAACTGTGACATGTAGTTTTTTTATAGTGACATATGTTTAATAACTCAGTATCTTCGCTAATAACAGAAAATTACTTACTTGGTCCTTTGAAATTCATGATTGACGTTTCCATAATATTGTGTATTTTGTTTTTATTTATTTATTTATAATTAAACTAACTCTAAAGTGTTAACACTGAGAATCATTTTTGATTTGAGCAATTTTTTACAACTCTAAAATTATGAGTTTTGATATTTATAGTTTTATTTAAAATTATTTATATTAATAACTTATCTAATTATTTTAATTACTTCCATTCAATTACTTAATTTCAAATTGCATTACCATTTTTAGTTTAACCACTCTTAATTAGCCTTAAAATGAAAGTACGACTTTTTGCTTTAGGTTCAAAAAATAAAATAACATATTATTATTAAATATGATCACAATTAAATTAAAATGAAGTAATATTACAATTCACAATGGACAATTAATTGGGTAAAGTTCACGGCACCTCAAAATGGTGACTGACATTGGGGAAACAATGAAGTAATTGTTTTTTTAAACAATGATTGTAAAATAATTAAATCTAATAAATACTAAGTGACTGAGCGAGCGAAGTATCTTTGTTTCGAGTTTGGCATTGTTTTACACGACTGCCTAAAAGGATGGTAATTTTTTTCCAGTGTATGTTTGTGTGTATTTTTAGGCGACTGTGAAAGAAGGAGAGTTATGTTTTGCGAGATATATGTATGTATATTTCTTTGGCACGCCCTAGAGCCAAGCGGCTTGTCGTATTTTTTTGTGAGTGGTGTCAATAGATTCGTCTTAGTCGTGACAGTGATATTGGGTATACCAAAATTAAAAATAAGAATTTAAGGATGATATATACTTAACGATTTAGTAGTTGGGTTTTTTCGAACTCGCTTCTGTATTTACTTTTATATGTCTAACTTTTTAAGACCCTCTACAGCCTAAACTGAGAGACCGATTTTGATATGCGTGGTGTCATTGGATTTGTTTTTAAGAGTAGATGCTCATAGGCTTTGCTCGTTGTATCTTGATAATTCACTCGTTAAGATACAGTACAGTAGTCTAAAAATTTTGCAGTGAAGTTAGCAAACATAAAACATATTTTTATTTGCCAACTTAATTGCAAAAGAAAACGTTTGATAACTTTAAAGTAAAACACATCTGGTTCATTATAAAATCATTTTATTATCAATTATTCACAAACAAGCTTGTTTCTGTTAATTAAAGGCAACACAACAAAACCGTTCTTAATTTATTCCATACTTAAAACTACATTATTCTATAATAATTAATCTCTACGCAATAAAATAAAGAACATACAACAATCAGGGTGTTTAGAAGGAATTTGACGCGGATGCCAACGTATTCGATAGGCAAGTAAATGTTTAAGTTCAATAGTTAACTGTGGCGGCAGAAAATTAATTCCAAGCCACTTTAATACAAAAACTGAAAAAAAGTAAAAGCCGGCTACGTTTTTTTAACTTTTTTGATTTTTTTTTCGTTCAAAAACAAAATTACTGGACAGATTTTGATAAAATGTATTTGGGACCCTATGATCAGTATACCGACTCTCTGTATTAGTCCTCTTAAAACCATAACAATATGTATATAATCGTCTTGCTGTTTCTTTTTATCTTTTTTTTTTTTGATGTGTAATAAAACTATATTAGTTCATTCATTTATTATTCCAAATTTTAATTGGTGTAACTCTGAAGAAAAAACTTTAAAATACAGTCGAATTTAAGACCCCATTTTTGAAGTCGGTTAAAATACCCAAACAGTTAACTACAGACTATTTATGAATTATGGTACGTGTTAATTTCGTTATATTTTTTGCCTTATCTTTGTTATCATTGTTGTCTTGTGTGTCTTAATAAACGTCACTTTCTTACTTTCTTTTCTTTGTTGCTTTCTAATTATATAGATACTTTACGTCTCTTCTTTATACAATGATTATGTGATGAGATAATAATAATTATAAATCAATAACAACATAAGCTATGTTCGTCGTTTCTCTGATCTTTTTTAAAGACTATTTAATTAATTTTGACCGCCAGTTTGTGTTGATTAATAATGTAATTCAGTCGATTCTTCGTATCTTCATTGCTGTTTGTAACAGCTGGTTTTTCATTTTTCTTTTCCAAGTTGGCTTTACTCTTTTTCGTATAAGATTTGATATAGAAATCTCCAAAAAGGTAGAAAAATAACACGGTGTTTGAGCATATTGCGAACATAAGGACGTAGTTCGGTTTGCATTCTGACACAAAGTGGCTGATCACCATGTGTATGAACATCAAGCAAAATTGGACCTGAAAAAGAAATGAGATTTCTTCGGTTTGTTTTTGATACATTGTAGGCATACAACTAGGTTTAAGCTTGAAAGTCACAGAGATCGCTTTCCGTGGCGGGCGGTAAATCGCGCTTAGCCCCCAAAATTAGCCATAAAAGGCTAAAAACAAGAACAAGCAAATTTGGTTTCGTTTTGATAGCGGTGAACCGGCGAACTGTCATAACGAAACCAAGTTTTCCTACTCTTGTTTTCACTTCTAACATGCCTAATTCTAGCAGATGGTTGTGCCCGATTTTTATGTGACACGTAGAATATAAACTCAAAATATTACTAAAAAAATTGAATCGTTTCTCGCTGCCCGCCACCGGAAGCATACTTTGTGGGTTTCAATCTTAACGCTTATTATTCGTATTTTGCAATATGCATGATCTAAGTTTGCGCTTGATTTTTCGAGCGCACATGTTCATACAATATCCTATATTATAGAAGGTAGGAACATTTGTACTCATAAATTGAAAATAATAAAAAGCGACAAAAAATAGGTACCAATTTTCATCAAACATAACACTCCCGACAAGAAATGTCAAAAACTTAAAGAACACTAAAACTACTTACACTTCCGACTAATTCACCATTAAAACAAAAAAAATAATAATTACAACGAGTCGCATATGGAATCCTTAACTACCACAGCATACCTATGGCGGTCCAAAAGACCGACAATATCCGTCATCTGCAAAGTGCCTATGTCATTGCAACACTCTTCGTCTAAATATGAAACTACTAAAAAGTATAATTGAGAGAAATGTTATAATGAACTTACCAGCTGAAATATGGTAATATATTTCTTCCACCATAAATATTTGGTTAAGGATGGAAACACTGACAGTGCGTAATACAAATACATTATTATATGGACCAGAGAGTTGATCATACCTGAAAAACATAGTTATAGAAATATATTACTACAGTTTAAATGATATAAGTGACATTATATTTCAATCCAACACGGCCAAATATTAATAAATATATAAAAATAAGACAAAGTAAGATATAATAAGATAATAATAAATTAATAAAAATAAGACAAAAGTCGGTTATAAATATTTTCAGCATAAACATTCACATAAGAGGATAAACGCTTAAATGTCTAGCATTACCGCTTCGGCCGTGAAGTTAACCGGGGCTTGGAAACTAGTTTCCTAAAATTATTTTTTATACGTAACACAGCTATAAATAATCTTACCAATAAAGACGACACTATCCGTGGTAGTATATTTAACGACACACCAGGTGCAGAAGACCATGAGGGTGTGATGGTAGACGTGCAGAAAAGATACTTGGTTCTGCTTCTTCCGAAGCACGAAGAATATCGTGTCAAGCAGCTCTACCACTTTGAGAAGGAAGTACAGGTGGGCGCCGTCTGATATCTAAAAATAAATAAAAATATTAGTTCTGCGAACTGTACACTTCTTGACCGCCATATTTTTGCGATTTTATAAAGAAAATTAGAACTCTTTTGGCATTTTTTTTAAAGAGTGTTATATAATGTTCTGTTCATCATGCCAGTACCAAAATGGACTAAGCGCAGCAAACTTCCCCCTAGTTTAGGAGATATATTTTTCCTTGCATTTGACCACAAGCTCACACGACCACAGAAGTCAGCGGCACTGTGGCCTTAGATAGAACAACCTAGTCTGGAATACATTGGCTCTCGAGAATGACTGCTGGAACACAATGTTAAGTCCTTGGCGAAAGACACTTTCCAAATCATAAATCCCATACAAACTACGACCTGTACGCGAGTACGGAATTTCGAGATAAACAAGCAAACGAACAGACAGTTAAAAAAGAATTGGTACAATAGAAGAATCACTAGTTTTGCAATAATACCTAATACAGACGAAGATGCGTGAATGCGGAAAAACTTCAATAATCAACTTTCGACCTATGTTTAAGAAGACGGGTTTTCACGCGTACTTGATTGTTCCAAAGGTCCAACTATAGTTTCGTTCACATTCGATACAATTTGATACTTCTTAAACAATGTGAATCAAACACGCATTAGTTTTCGACCTATGCCTATGCCTATATTTTGGCAGTGGCATGAAAAACATAGCTTTATGTAAGATCTTCAAATATAATTAAATGGCCAAGTAGTTATTTTTCTTATTTCAAAATTGACAAAAAATATTTAAGTCGTTTACAATTATCAGAAAATGTACTAACCTGTCTTCCTAAATGCTCGTATTCGCTATAACATTTAGCGTGATACAACCCGAAGTCTATTGCGCCCGGAACACCCTGGAATATTATGAAATATTATGTTTGCACATTTACTAACACATATATTCTTATTTATAAATGAACACGATAAAATGTATGAATATATATATATATATATATATATATATATACATACATTTTATCAGAATAAGTAACAAGTTCTTTTCAAAATAAAGTCTACATTACGACAAGCCCAGATAGAACTTTTCAGTTATATCGATTTAAAAATACAACACAAAAATAAACCTAAAAGATAATTATTATGTTATTGATTTTGGTTGACTTATAACAATTTACACAATTATTAATAAAATGTTTATCTGCTTATCTGTTTATCTTTCCAACAAAATAAGATTATCAAATCAATCCAGCCATCTTAGAGAATTTTGGTAACAAAAAAACCGTCAAATTGAGTACCTCCTCGTAATTTAGAAAGTTGTTAAAAAAAATAAGGCCCACGTGTCGTTCTCGTTATTGATAATAAGCATAATATACAGGGTTATCATTTACGGGTGTACTAAACCGAAAGGAGATCACTATACTCACATGAACAACTTTCACTATGGGAGCAACTCTGATCCGAGAAAAAAACAACAGTTCCATAGATAAAATATATCGGTCATCAGCGAAAAGGACAGCTGTTTTTTTCGGTTTCATAGTTGCTCGCATAGTTAAAATTGTTCCTTACTATGCGTACCACCTTTCGGCTTAATACACCCCTAAAGTGTGTTAAGATCACTGTTCGTTGCAAGTACTTAGTAATTTAGCCTTGCATCTGATTTAATTTATTTATTACACTTCCAATGTCACATCGTATTCAACGTAAACTCAGAATGTCAATGTCTTCGAATAAATTACTTTGATTCAAACACAACAATGAATGTCTTTGAACTGTGGATGTCTTAGATATGCACTTTGTTTTTACTGAGATTCGAAGCAATTAATTCTATTGTTGTTTTTAATTCACGTTTCTAAAACAGAGGGTTGGTTAGGTTTTATGTACGTAGCATTTTAGCTCCCAAGAGGACGAGAGCGAATTAATTCCCCCATCTCTATTTTACAATCGGACAAGTAGAGATACTGCAATGCGCCACCGGTACATGGTAGCAGTTCCATGGACTCGCACTAAACGCTTCGCGTCTACTCATATTGTGCGAACTGCCAGGTTGTGGAATTCTCTGCCAAGTTCTCTACTTCCCGATAGCTATAATCTTGGTCTCTTCAAGTCGCGAGTGAATCAGTTTCTCGCTACATACTAGACCGCATCGTCACTTTACATCAGGTGAGTTGCGGTCAAGCGTCAGCCTATAAAAAAAGGTGTTCTGTACCGACTTCCAAAAAAGAAGATGCACTCAATTCGACTTTATGTCATTAATTTTATCAAAATCGGTCATGAGATTTGATTTATAATTCAAAATAACTGATAATTTTCTATCGGCGCTTTTAACTTCTTCTTCTTATATATAAAACATTAATTTCTGTTCGTTTGTCTCGCTAAAACTCGAAAAAGGCTGGGCCGATTTCGCTGATTTTGGTTTTGAAGTGTTTGTGAAGTTTCAGGGAAAGCTTAAACAAATATTGTCAGGCGGTACGAAATTCGCTGGTTTTAGCTAGTGTGCAATAATATGCTAAATCCTTCCTTAATATTTGCCGTATTCTTTATTACCCGACATAAAAGAAGATTATGCTGTTCGGTCTTTCTCTTTCTGAATATCACTCACCATAAGCACCAATCCGGTACAAACTAGCACTTGTATGAAATTGTAGATCACCAAAACTCTTTCCAATCGAAATGGTTTTCTGTTCTTCATGAATTCAGGCCCGAACTTCAGCACGAACCAGAGGTAACTAATTAGTATACAGATGACAGGAATCGGAGTTGACATGAGGAACTTCCTGTCGGAGTATTCGCCTAAAAAACAAGTAAATATTAATTACATTATAATATAGGAACAACGTCCTTATAGCACAAATACAAACATCATAAATTATTATTATATTAAAACACGTCAAAATAAATGAGTCGAACAACCCACCCCGAATCGTACCCGGAGCAAAGGTACCCATCACGCTGGCTGCGTTACCGCGTTGAATGGCAATGGCCAGCCTCTGCACCAAGTAAGATCCGGAGCGAGAGTCGCCAGTCAAGTCGCTACAACGTCTAACAGAAAGGTGTGACAATACTTAAAGGTGTTAGTCTACACATCAAAGTAAACCCATTAAAGAACAAAATTTTGCATAATTCTAGAAAAAACTACTGCGGTCTCCATACAACTTGCAAACAAAATTTTGCAAAATTTGATATAAATTACTGCGATCTAAATACAACTTCACCGATCACGTGACCAATTTTTGTATAGAGAACCCAGTATTTGTTTCCTGAATTTTGCCAAATTTAGTTCTACAATGGCTTCACCTTGATAGGTACACTAACACCCTTTAATATTATCACAGTTTACTGTTCCACGTTTTATATACTTTTTATACGATTTTTTGGTGCAATACCCACCCAATCGAAAATCCCCGACGACTAACCATACAAGATTGTCGAGACTGGACGGAAACTACGTTAACATTAACATCCATATACCTACAAACATACAAACTGACAGACCAAAAAACCATATCGCCAGACTCGAAGCAGAGACGCTTCGCTAGGTCGGTCAATAACCACAATAAAATATTGAAGGAAAATCATTTCACTTTTTTACGATTTCTTGAAGATGTCACATTCATTCGTTTCTAATTTAAAAAATTTGAGATGGGTACTATGTGTATTTTACAGGTCGTTGTTTGGTGCAAACCCTTTTTCTGTGTCGTTCTATAAATGATGACAGATTAGTACTAGTAGAATATGATATAGTTGAGGTTATTTTGGTTTGTCAGTGTGAAGTTATTAAAATACTTGGCAGTCATATGTACACATTTACCCGTGTTGGGAAAAAAAACATACTTTCCTAGTTGAAATTTATTAACAAATAAAATTAAATACTTAACTAATTTTATAAGCTAAGGTATATTATATTCTATTCTGAACAAAAAAGCTTTGCCTAACCTACATTTAAAATCTCCCGTTTAGACACAAATTCTTCAAAGTTTTGCCCTTAATCATAAAATTAGTTACTAAATCTAAAATACGAAAACTTACCCTGTCCTTTAAATTCCCAAAAAGAAGACTCAACGCGATCCAACTTCTCCATGTTGCTGATGTTAATAACTATTGTACAATATAAATATTTTCAGATATTTTTAGCTTTTTTTTCAATTTTTCTAACAAAATGTTAGATGGTTTACGAGAGACGGCTCCATAGTAATGATGTTAGGAGTCGGGAGCTGGGATTTAATACTAGAGTTGGGACAATAGGAACAAGGATTTTAGTATGATAAGAGTATGGTCTTAGATACAGCGATTTTAAATACGCTATGTATGTCCGACCATCGTTCCGAAACGTTCTTTCCTGACTTGTTACTTGTATTATATCAACTTATGTATAGTTGAAAGTAATTAAATGTGAATAAAATTGATTAAATTTTTAACTGAGTTTGAATTAATCAAATCTATCTATGTAAAAAATCTTTAAATGTAATTTTCACATTAATTAAAACGCCGGAGTGATTTGAATGTTTGCTTGCTTATCGAGGAAGGACTAATGACAATGGAATAATTTAAAAGTTGATCCCAGCATTCTTACCAGAGATGGTATCGCGTAAGGTTAACGCCGAAAAAAGTGACAGCAATCTTGGTTTCGTTTTGACCAAGTTGAAGGGGCGAAATGTTAAAATGAAACTAAGACTCCTGTCACTTATTTTACCTACTAAAGAACATTAATTAGCTATTTTAGTCCAGTGTTAAATTTAAAAGTTTATTTATTGACATATTGCTGTGCGTCATGTGTTTAGGGTACTGCTATTGGGTTGAACTCCGATGGGTTCGACAATGGACAACCGCGTTGAATCGCGGATGAATGTGTCAGCGTGCCCCTGTCATGCAATTATCGGCAAAAAATTAAAACCGTCTTTTAGTCAGTAAATTTTACATGGTCATCCTACTTCCTTGTGGTAGAGTGGTGCATTGGGCGATCTAAGAATAAAACGAGCAACTTCGTCTGAACAAATAAGAATATTACAACACTAAATATTAATAGTATTGTCTTATACATAAATGATTTAGAATGTTATTAATATTATCTTATTTGTAAAGCAAAAACGATTGTCCGTAACGCCAGATTCATAATAAATCGCTCCACTCATCGCTGTAACTAGGACTGCACAAAGGTCATATTACTAATTCATAAAAGACTATTTAACTAAAACAGTTGAGCCATACGAACTTGGCATTGCCTCGCACTGTATTGTTGCTGAAATTCTTATCTTCAATGCCAGTACATCTAACGTTGGTATTTTTATTTAGTTTTTAACCCCCGACGCAAAAACAACGGGGTGTTCTAAGTATGACGTGTCTTTGAGTGTGTCTGCTTTGGCATTGTAGCCCCTAAACGGATGGACCGATTTTTATTTTGATTCTTTATTTGAAAGGTATATTAGTCAGGAATGTTCATAGCTATGTTTGATGAAAATCGGTCCAAGACAGCCGCCGGCGCAAAATGGCGTAGCACAATTATTTTCACAACTCCCTCAATATGGGTATCGATTGTAAGATCTCGACTAGTGAAATAAGTCATAATGATAATTTCAAATCTAAAATGTTTTTATTTCAATTTCACTTGTTTTTTTTATGAATGATAGGCTTGCGCTTGACCGCAACTCGCCTGGTGTTGGGCAACGATGCGGCCTAGGATGTAGCACACTTACCTAGAAGAAACCGTATCATGATTGTAAAGACCGAAATTATAACTATCGGGAAATAGAACTCGGCAGCGAATTCTACAATCCAGCCGATTGCACAATAGAAGTCGACGAGTCGAAATCAAATTTTTTTCAATTATTGAACTCATCTCATAAAAATTATTAAATTATCTAAGATTTCTTGAACAAGCATTACAATGGCTTGACACCTTTTTTACAACTCCACTAAATTGTGTGAATTGGTTGGTATCAGGAATAATCAGAATGCTCAATTTCTTATTTCTTCCCCCCCCTCTTATTAAAGCTTAAAGGTCTTATTAAAGCTTAGAATAAGATTCTAGAATATTTTTCTAAGTTTTAGGCTTTACTTAATAAATAGTCTGACGATATACCAAGCTGAATACAAAAATGCGGATACATTTGTTTCGGTTTTAAGTTTTAAGTTCGAAGTTTACTTTAACTCGTTTATCTAACATGTACTTAATATTAGAAAGAGGACAAATTTGTAATTTATTTGTATACTCAAAAACTACTGAACCGATTTTAAAGATCTTTTCGATATTAGAAAGCTACATTATCACTGAATAACATATGCTGCAAAAAAATTTAGTTCCGCGTAACACCGTGGAGTGCAGCTAGTAAGAAATAAACCCTAAATTCATATAAGAAAAAATCAAATTACCAATAGATTTAACGGTGAAGAAAACCTGCTTGACGGAGGAGGTAAATAGCTTTCGAAAATAAGTGGAACCGCGAACACGCTACTTAGCCAGCAAAGTGGATTATAACCTACACTAAACGGAGACCCGTGGCTAGCAATGGAGCACTACGGGTCAGGTATACGTACGTGTGTACAAAAGTAGCGGCAAAGGAAAACAATTAAAAATTCAGCCACAACACTTACCTAGTCTTGTTTTAGAAATGACTACAACTCTATAGGGAGGGAGAGTGCTACTTCCCAACTTCCCCTCATAAGTTCGTTAGCCATAAATCTTGAAGAACGCGTGACAAGAGGGTAGGAGGGATATGATATCGCGCCGCTGGGACACGCATTTCTATACAGCGTTGCCATGGCAAAAAAATAATAATTTATTAGAAAACGGGAACACTTGTGCATAATTAAAATTTTAGCAGCAGCGATAAAAAAGTAGTTGGAAATTTCAGTTTCATTTTCAAAATAGAATTAAGAGTTTATTTAATGAGAGACAGTAAGTACTCTGACTGATCCCTTCAGATATGCTTCAAGATTTGTTTATTAGTAGCTTTCCTATGCCGATGCCGACATTGAGGGCAAAACCGGTCATTCGGGTCATCCCGGGTATCACCAGTTCAGAATTATAAAGTAGATTAAAAGAAAACAGTAACATTACTTATAGGTAATTATTAGGTACTTTATATTTGCTGTGGTTCATACAATGAGTTATGGAACTAAAAAAGCAAATTTTTTTATCGAAGAAATTCTTGACTACTGGTAGCTGACCAGATGTGAAGACGACGGGCCTAAGAGCACGCTTGCATACGTAAATATTTCTTTCAATCAAAAAACTAAATCAACGGATTATTGTGTCGTTTTAACATTCATCCTACGACTATTCGCCGAACACATTCATTAGATTTCAGGATTTTCAGACCGAAACTGTAGATGTCCCGGAGTTTCTGTACATGAGGGAAACACTTTTAATTATATGGGAAAGTGTGTTAATATGTAGACAATATTTGTTATGTGTTATGGTATCAAATCTACCTCTGCATTGCGACACTATTGGAAAACTGTTTTTAACTCACTCCTTAAAGTGACTTTTATTTTTCATGAACTTATTGTATACAGGGATATCGGCTAGGGGTGAACTAATTAGTACATAATATTTTTTTACAGAGCAGGTTACATTTTTTTTCGAATAATTCAGAGTTGATCCTACAGTAAAAGTTGTTCCTTAGGATGAGTATAAGAGACCTCCTTTCAGCTTAATACACGCCTAGCCGATAAACCCCTATAATATAAGATATTTTCAGGCAGGGGTGGAGATAAATAGGATAGAGCCGAGTGGCGTGTCATGAGAGAGGCTTATGTCCATCTGTAGACAAGACTAAGCTGATGATTTTTACACCGAAATACAATTACTGAGCTACCCGTCTTCACCCCCTGCTTTCTGTATATCTTTTCTCCATCTAGTCGCAGCGCATTCTACACTACGTTTAGCGGTTTCCGGTCTCCACTCTAGAACTCGTCTAGCCCACCAGTTGCCGGTCGTACGGAAACCGAAGGTACAATAAAACACTTTACGTCACCACAAAATAATAATAATAATAAATGCAACAGAAAACAGGCACAAAAGGCGATCTTATCGCTAGAAACTATCTCTTCCGTACTACCTTAGTAAGTAGGTAATCCCATTAAATTACCGAGCCAGTAGTCCTATCGCAGGACTACTGGCAATACACGAAAATTCTGTCTAAAGTAGATAACCAGCGGTTAACAAACATTCAGTTTCAGGACAGGGTTGAACAGCGGTTATGAAAGGTACGAGCGCGCCGCGGTCTGATGGTAACCGGTGGCAAACTGCGGTCAGAGCCGTATCTGTAGGTACAACGGATGTTTATAGTCAGTATGATCCAATAAAACTCATGTTAAGCCTTGACCATTGTCGATAAGTGGCAAGTTGGTATACATATATTTCAGGCAACTTACTCCAAATAACCCGACTGAAATCGAAGGATGCAGCTAGTATAGCCTATGACCATCTGCAGGTGAAGACTAATCTATTGACACCACTCACATAAAAATACGACAAGCCGTTTAGGCTCTAGGACGTGCCAAAGAAATATACATACACAAGCTGCGCTCTGCGGTGTTACCCGCGTTAATACAGCATAAAAAGTAGCCTATGTTAATCCAGACTCTCCGTACTTACCAATTTTCGTCCAACTCAGTTCATCAGTTTTTGCGTGAAAGAGTAACAAACATACATCCACACATACTTACAAACTTTCACGTATATAATATTAGTTTGAGTAGAATAGGAAGTAGAACACATACATAAATACGCACACTCGAAAAACATAACCCTCCATCTTTTGCAAACGGGGCAAAAGGCAGTAAAAGATTTTTTTTTAATATTTTTATTGGCAACTGGATACAAAGTCCTTAATGCCTAACTTATTGAACTATTTACTTAACTATTAATATACAATGTTACAATTTACCTAAAGTAGTACTAATAAACTTATATATAGGAATAAAATTTACAGGGTTGCTAAGAAGTTTTTGCAAATCATTCGGTATTACACTTTTACAAATATTCTGCAATTCTGCAACTAAAATTAACCTTTCTAATCTAAATTTCGGGCACTTCATTACAATATGTTGCAGATCAGCAACTTCACTAATACAAAATTCGCATTTATCACTTTGTACAATTTTGAGTCTTGCAAGATGAGCTGGTGTTTTGCAGTGGCCAAATCTTAGTCTATATATTGTAGTTATAAAATTTCTGTTTTCTATGTCCTTTCTTTTGTGGTACCAAGGTCTTTTCGGCGGGGCATTCTGAATTGATGCATACCATCTACCTTTTCTCTCAGATACCGATCTCCAGAATGAATGCCATAAATTCATAATATTTTCTGTTAGTTTCTGTTGATAATCAGTATAAGATATATGTACTATTTCTGTTCGGTCTTCATTAAATTCTCCTCGGACTGCTTTGTCAGCAGCTTGGTTACCGGACGAAATATTGCGATGAGAAGCTACCCATTTAAACTTAACCGACTTGCCTCCGTTACTTAAATTTAGCAAAATTGTTTTAACATTTAACAATATATAATTCTGTGGCTCCTGTGCAAAACGATCTAACTCGAGTTATATCAAAATACGTGTTTTTACACGTATATAAATTTTAAAAAAATACAATTTTTTTGGTCTAACTCACGTGTCGATATCTCTATTAGTTCCGGAGATAAGATGATACAACTAGCACTTTTTTTGCACTTTAACTCGATTTTTTCGTGTGTAATGATCTATCGGAACTTATATCATATGAAAAAAATCAATTTTACTTATTTTTTTGTAAAAAAAGATACAACAAAAGATGTATAAAAAAAATGGTTCACTTTTCGACGTTTTTTTGGGTATTTTGATACAACTAGAGTTATCTCCAATAACACAAAACCGTTTTGTATCAACGTTTGATACAACTCGAGATAAAACAAAATAATTTTAAAACAAAAATATTTTTTTTTGTGTATTATGGTACAATTCGAGTTTTATTATTTAACACAATTATATAATTTGTGTTATATCAAAATATCAATGATTTCAAACAAATTTTATTGAAACACTTTTGTGAAATATGATATAACTTCGTACTTGTGAGGCCTGGCGCGGGGGTGAGGTAAAGCGAGGGCAAGATATGTACTAACGCAGCCGCTGAGTTAGTGCCGCCCAGGAGGTAAAAAAAAGAAACCAAGAAAATCCGATAAAGATAGAAGAGAAGACAGAATCAAGAGACAGTATTGAAGAAACAGAGGTTTAGAATATATTACTAACAAAGGAAAAATTAAAAAAGCTCGAGTAATGCAAGATTTGAGTATATGCCGACTGAAATGTAAAGATCGTTTCGAAGCACAGACAACAGATATAGAAAGAAACTTTTTAAAGAGTATTAGAGCCTCTTAAATCCTGTTAAGAGAGCTGTATACGTGGAAAAAGTTTAGTAAGAAAGAAAAAAGGATCATCAAAAACATCACCCAAAAACGAAAGACATTTAGCAAACATTAATATGTTCCGGATGGTATATAAAAAAATAAAGATTTGCAAAGGTTGTTTGCTGAGAACATTCGATGAAACTAATAGGTTTCTCCAATCAGTTTATGAAAATAAACTTAAGTACGGTCCAATTCAACCACAAAAAGACGAAGAAATAGCAGAACAATATACCAGAAGATAAACTTGAAGAAATCAAAGCTCACATCAACAGTTTTTCAAGCTTTGATAGTCATTACGGTCATTCGAAAACAACAATAAAATTCTTGAAAAGTAAACTTACTTTGCAAAACTCTGTTAGTAATAAGGGCTACTAATATACTAATCTACTATATAATATACTATAAATACAATTTAAGGCATCAATGGCAGCCCGAGATATTTCTCTCGAACTATAGGCGCCCTCGCTGCGCTCGTGCGCCTATAGTTCGAGGGTGCAATTGATGCTTACACCCGAGCTAACTACTCTGCTTTACATCTCGATTGTGAGGTAAGTAGAGAAAAACCGGCATTACAATAGTAAAACATTTTATTAGTTAAAATTTATAGTGATATGAGAACAATTTTAAAATTTTAGGGACAGGTGTTTTTTGTACCAGGGCACACGCATATGGAAGCTGACAGCGACCATGCTCTTGTGGTGGTGGTGGTGTCTGTGATATGCAAAACGAGGAAAAAACTACGATGTTATTACCATTGATATAGTTAAGCACTACTTATCTGAAATTTCCATCTCTATAGAGAAGAAAGATCTTTGCCAATCACTTTCCTTCATCCACAAAAGTGCTCATGAGTTTTATCGAGCACTTTTGTGTAAAACTGACTAAAATAAGAATATTAGACGTGATTATTTATGAATACTACCTATTGATTTCAATGTGCCTTATGTCTTACAATGTGCAAAAAGTGTTTTTCAGTAAAAATTAAAATGATTAAGAGGTTAATAATTACAATTTTCAATTTATTTTCATTTCTTATTCTTTTTAACTGAACTAGTACCAAATTACACATTTTGTTTAACATTTACACAAGATACAACTTTTGATAGACCATCTCACACAAAACTTTTAAAATTTGAATTTTAGTTTAAATAATACATGTGCGTGCAATGTTGTTTCTGAACATGTTTGATCGGAAAATGTTAATTCTCTATTAATTTTTAGTTTCTTTTATTTTGGAACTGTTGTTGTTGCATTTAAAATAACAATGTTACACTTAAAATAAAATTGACAAATATCAATTTTCACCAATAGCTTTTCTTACGTGTAAAATGATATAATTCTATTTATATCATTAGACACGGCATAAAACTCAAATTAGAAACTATATGTGGTACAACTCGACACTGTTTTCAGTCTTGCTGATATTCTATGCATTATATCAAAACAAATTACTTGCTGTATGAAAATATGCATTTGTATGAACCATAATTAGTTATTACTTTTCAGCTAATTCATAAAGTAAACTAGATATATTTTTTTGAAATTTGTTTTTGCTGTTTTGAAAAGTCATGATTTTCCAGATATATCGTTTTGCACAAGAGCCACAGAATTTAAGTAAATTACCACTTAGAGCTAAAAGTACACTCTTACTATCTGACACTATTAAGAAATGAGTTCTATTTACATTATTTATATAAACTAACGCACAATAAATTGCATAACACTCTGCTGTGAAAATGCTGCAATGAGTGTCTAATTTCACACAAAAACTAGTCTTTGTCTGCGAGTCATAAAAAGCTGATTTTACATTGTCCTCAGTTTTAGAACCGTCCGTATACAGAATGTAGGTAAATAAAGGTTGATTGTTCAAAATTCAACTTGGTTACAAATTTGATCTAAATTGATATTAATATCAGTTTGGATCATGGCTTTAGAATCTGAACAGAATATAGGGAGAGGATTGGAAGTGTGCATGTTTTTACAAAGGTTCTTAATATTTAAAATTATTTTTAATGGTTCTGGTAGGTGTTCTGAAAGGAGTTCTTCTGCGTTTATATCTAAGTTATTAGTGAAATCTGAAGGAAGGTCTTGAGTAGGTAAAATTCTATTCATTACAAATTTGTTGTCAGTTGCCAGTAATTTAAGACAAAGGTTTTGAGCAAGTTGTAGCCGTCTCAATTTTAGTGGTATAATG
Source organism: Ligdia adustata (assembly GCA_947049295.1). Classification (NCBI taxonomy): domain Eukaryota; kingdom Metazoa; phylum Arthropoda; class Insecta; order Lepidoptera; family Geometridae; genus Ligdia; species Ligdia adustata. The sequence goes on from OX346225.1 coordinate 12,278,276, forward strand.
CCTGATTCAGCTTCCATTGCATTTATTGGTGTGGAACACATTGCTCCCGTAATAATACGTAATGCTCTATTTTGTATTACATCTAATTTTCGTAAATTAGAAACATTAGCATTCATATAGGCCAATGAGCTGTAGTCAAAATGGCTTCTAACAATGCTTTTGTAAAGCATTGATAATATTTTGGGATCTGAACCCCAATGAACACCAGCCAGAGAACGCAATATGTTCAACCCTCTGCCAGCATTCTTTATGATGTACCTAGTTGATGTGAGTCTCAAATTTCAATTTACTATCTAAATAAATTCCTAGAATTTTTTTCTCTTGTAACCAGTTTAGATTATTACAGGAGAGAGAAACAGGTGAAATATCGTCTAAGTCTACACACTTCTTGCTGAATATCATAGCTCCACTTTTATCTACATTTATTCCTAAATTCAAACTGTCATAAAACCTCTTAATCTGAGATAGGCCATTATTTAAGTTTCTAATAGCAATATTTACATCTTTATTTACACTATATACAACGATATCATCAGCAAATAAAAGACATTTGACTGACGGATCAGTCAAATATCTATTTATTTGAGATGTGTACAATCCAAAAAGTAGTGGCAAAATTGTGGAACCTTGCATTGTTCCCATGAAAACTTCTCTAGGTCCATGTAAAATATGATTAAATTTAACAAACATTGTCCTATTAAACAAAAAACTGAATATCCATTTGCAAACTTTTCCAGGTATTCCAAGTTTCCATAAAATTTGCACAAGTATTGTAGGATTAACATTATCAAACGCACCGCAAACATCAAGGAAAGCACGAGCTGTATATGAATGACTATGAAAAGAATTTTTTATATCAGTAATGAGAGACATGTAGTTTTCAACTGCACTTTTACCTTTTCTGAAACCAAATTGTTGAACAGGTAACATGTTATTCTTTTCGCTATAAAATTCTAACCGTAATTTAAGCATATTTTCAAATAATTTGCCTATGCAAGAAGATAATGATATAGGTCGATAAGAATCACATTCGTTATCGGGTTTATCTGCTTTCAGAATTGGTAAAACACATTGCGTCTTCCAAGACGTAGGAATATAATTGTTTTCCCATAACAAGTTATAGATCTTAAGAAGAATATTTTGAGCATTTGGGTGAAGTTCGCGAATTAATTTATACGTAAAGTCATCAAGTCCTGGTGTTGTATCTTTCCTTGATTTTAGGGCTGATTTAAATTCATGTATTGTAAATGGTTCATTCAAAAAGTACCTATCCATCAGTGTTTCCTATTGAGTCAAAAATAATATTTAATCTTTTTGTACGTCTTTTTCAGGAGGAGATTGTGGAGCATATTTATCTAAAATGGAAAGGTATCCACTCATCGTTTTTGAATGTTTTTCTAGAACCAGCGCTTTTAAATCTTCTGATATAATTCCAAATTATACTCACCGGTGTATATCTATTAAAGGCCTCACACAAGGATCTCCAACCATCCTTCTTTTTTTGACTTAACAATTTCTTTTTAAGAGCGTCAATCTTTTTGTATTCTATATAATTAGCTATTGTAGGTATTGACCAATATTTTTTCAAAGCTAATCTACTTCTATTAACTGCAGTAGCACAATCACTATCCCACCAAGGCACTGGAGCTTTCATTTGATATGAGCAAAGATTAACAATTTTTGGAATACATTTTAATTTAATATTATTAAGTACATCACAGAATGAGTCATAAATATTGCTAGGAGATTGATTATTAAAATTTATACTATTGAATGCTGTTTCACTTTCTAAAAATAGTTTGGCCCAGTCAGCCTGCTTATAATTGAAGCGCTCACAGGGAGTGCCTATCACATACTTTTCCACCGAAGTCTGAATGTTAATCAAGATGGGAAAATGATAGCTACCCATTGGGTCGTCATAGACTTTCCATTCGCATAAAGGAGCTAAATTGGGGCTTATACATGTTATGTCAATTGAAGAAGGGTTGTTACGAATATTTCCAACTGTGGTTAAAGATCCTGTGTTTAGAATGCATAGATCACACTCGTCTAGTAAATTATAAATACTATTACCTCTGGAGTTCGAAGAACGACAACCAAATGAAACATGATGTGCATTAAAATCACCTAAAACCATGATCGGCTTAGGCAAGTTATTAATTATCTGTTTTAATTTTATGCATTTAAAAATTCGTGTACCTCGATTTGGTGGCGCATAAGCACACAATAACGTCAGATTACCAAAGTTAGTTTTTAATATAATTGCGACTGATTGTAGAAAATCGTAATAAGGAGTCTGAAAAAATGAATACTTAAAAGAATTTTTAATTAAGATGGCCACGCCTCCATGACCATCTGGACCGTTTTGAAGTATAACATTATAATTTGGAACACTGAAAGAACTTCTAGACTTTAACCAAGTTTCATTTAACAAACAGATATCAATATCTTTTTCATGAAGAAAATTAATCAGCAAAGGTTTTTTACTCAACACTCTGTACATTAAATTGGGCTAATGTTATGTGTGTTTTTCTATTTGATAAATTATTATAGGACCTATTATCCATAAAATTAATGTAAATTACTTAAAAATATGTCTTTTATTCTATTAGATGTCATGACTTCGGTAGATTTAGAGTTTGCTAGAGTAATTAGCGATTTAACAATAGCATTAAGAATTATTTCATTGTTAGCAATTTGTTCAACGTCTAAGTTGGACTTTGTTTCGGTTTTTTTATTTTTAGTTTCTGATAATAAGCTGTTCGAGGCTATCGATTTTTCCTTCAAAGGAGGAAAGTTGTTTACATTATTGTTTACCACGGAGGCAAATGATCGGTTAGGGCTTATTATTTGTTTTCGTTTTTCTTCCAGTTTTTTAATTTTAACTGGACAGTCTCGTGATATGGCTAGGTGACTTCCGCCGCAATTGATGCATTGTAGGGTTTCTGATGTACATTCTTTGAAAAGATGTGCCCCAGCACACGACGAGCACATTTGTTTGTTGCTTCGGCATACTTTGGCTGAATGGTTGAATTTGTAACATTTGAAACATTGTATCAGTGGTGGAACATAGGTATGAACTTGGTACCTAAATAAATTTAGGAACACGTACCGAGGTAAAGTTGTTGACGAAAAGGTAATGGCTACTGTTGTGAGTGGTACGAGTTTCTTATTTTCATCCTTTTTCATAAACCTCTTCACGCTGATGATGTCGGTATCGCAATTTATGTTTTTAAATATTTCTTCATTGCTCATATCCACCGGAACATATTTTATGATCCCAATCTTTTCAACTAAGTGCGCTGGGATGAACGCACGCAACTTATTTCGACTAAGAAAGCTGTCTTGTTTCAAAAAACTGTTAGCAGCTGCTGCTTTTTGAAATGTTACGCCTATTTTGAATGGATTTATTCTGTGTACGCCAGTGATTGCCTATAAATTGTCTACAAAGAGTTGAGTCAATTTAATAGGGTTTTTGTTGCCGATTTTTTCCTTTTCTTTTGACTCTACGTAAACTGTGTAATCCACAGCACTTTTCTCTAGAAATAACCGAGTGTAATTTGGTTTCAAATACATTTTGTACTTAGCTTCTGGTGATTGTAGAATGGCATCAAATTTTCTTTTTCTTTCAGAGGGCTTGAGGCCCTCATCGTCCTCCGTCCCCATCGCAGCGTGACGCCGGACACTTTTTCCGTTGAGATATTGATATTTACTCACGAGAAAACAGGAATAAAAGTAATTATTTCACGCAGAAAATAAATTTCCCGCCTTCAGTTTGACTTCCCGCCAAAAAGTGACAGTAAAAGATATCTTCAAGGATCGCCAGAACAAAGAATATATATTAGGTCCTTACATATGAAATTGGCGTTTTGTCGTACTGGCCACTTTGATCTCAAATATCTCTTCTTTGGTTAGGGATTCCAATTTCAAACTTATACAGCTATTTATTCATACATTTGTATTTCGAAAACCGTAATTCATTTGTTTTGTCCTCGTTTGGTTTTTTCTTTGCGTCACGCAGTTTACAAAATGGAAAACTTGAAATATCGCGTTATTTACGAGTACGAGTTCCACCGTGGTACCAGTGCTGCAGAAACGGCTCGAAGGATAATGATGTGTATGGCGGCGGTGTCGCAAAAGAAAACACAGTGCGTTTTTGGTTCCAACGTTTTCGTTCTGGAAATTTCGACCAGCAGAACAAGCCCCGTGGACGGCCGGAGACTAAAGTTGCTAATGAAGAATTGAAAGCTATTGTGAAAGCAGATCCATCGCAAACCACGTCCGAGTTAGCTGCAGGCTGCGGTGTTAGTGATAAAACTGTTTTAATCCACTTGAAGCAAATTGGAAAGGTGGGTACCTCATGAATTGAGTGCAGCAAACCGACAAACGCGCGTCAACTGCTGCGTTACATTACTCAACCGGCACAATAATGAAGGGATTTTAAATCGGATCTTTCGGATATTTCAAGTTTTCCATTTTGTGTAAACTGCGTGACGCAAAGAAAAAACCAAACGAGGACAAAACAAATGAATTACTTACGGTTTTCGAAATACAAATGTATGAATAAATAACTGTATAAATTTGAAATTGGAATCCCTAACCAAAGAAGAGATATTTGAGATCAAAGTGATACGACAAAACGCCAATTTCATATGTAAGGACCTAATATTCTCTCTAAAATATTAATATAATATATTAATATTTTAGAGACACCAGCTGCCAGCTGCGGAAGTCACTGCTAAAAATATAGCCAATTATATATCACTTTTTTTTAAAGGAATATGCTTGCGCTTGACCGCAACTCAACCGAACCAAATATTTATATATATATTAAAGTATATTTTTAGTATTTTCTAGTATATTTTTCTAAGCACGATGTAACGCTATATATCCTATGTAGCACTCTTGCCCCAAGAAACCGATTCACTACCTACTTCGAATACAAAAAACCGAGATTAAAGCTATCGAGAAATAAAGAACTCTGCAGCGAATTCCCCAACCTGGCAGTTTGCACAATAAAATAGCCACGAAGCGTGTTAGTAAACAAATAGAATAGCGATAACTTTAAGAGTAGGTACTTAGGTCAATTTAGTAAGTCTCACCCTTTCCTTGTCAAACTGCCAACCTGTTCACATTTTAAAGTAGGTTTATGTGTTAACATTAATTAAAAATATTTATTTTATCTAGGCCTGTACTTAACTAAATAAGCTATTTACATAAACACACAGAATTTAATGCATTTTGCTCGAATTGTTATATAACATACTAGCTGTCCCGGCGAACTTCGTACCGCCTAGCAGTTATTTATATTTCTCGCCATTTAAACCTGCCCTGGAGTAGGACAAACGTTTAAAGACCAAGATCAGCTAAATCGGCCCTGCCATGCTAGAGTTTTAGCGAGACTAATGAACAGCAATAGATTTTTATATATAAGAAAATAAAATTGAAGGCTTTGGGAATGCTTTTTTTACTGGTAAGATAATATGTTGAGTTGTTTGAAATAAGTTTTCATACAATATCTAATATTCATCTGCTTTTTTTTATGTATGAAGCATTTGAAATAAAATAATGATAATTTAAAGATGGGAACACTCAGCAATCTTATTTTGGGTCTGCCATGTAGAATTTTTTTATCGCAAAAAAATCACATTATCTCTTATGAAATCTTCCCTTGTGTAATTCTTATATAAACTAGTTCTTATAAAATATTTTCTAGTGATTTTGTATCATTCAAAAATTTACAAGTGCTAGCAAGATGAATGATTCAGATTTTGTCCCATCCCATCATGCAAGGAAATTACAACAGAACTAATTAACAACTTTATTCTATAAAATACAATATCTTAATCTGTTTAATTTACAGCTACTTTCTTTTAAGAGCATCTCCCTTTGGCTTCAGTCTACTGCTAAGTATCCTTTGGCGTTCTTCTTCTTTCTCTCTTAATATGTTCTGGTGTCTCTCTTTAGCAAAGTTAAGCTCTGATGATAGCTGTACAATTTGTGAGGCATATTCTTGTTGCTTTAGCATTCTTTGCCTCTGTTTGTTCTGGAAAAAACAGATGAAATTGTTATTGATGACAAAAATTAAAAAAATTGGAGAAATGACTGCTGACTCTCGATGCTGTTCATATCTGGTGCAAAGGTTAGCCATTACAAATGCAGCTAGCGTAATGGGCAACTTTGCACCAAATATGGCCCGGGTGGGTTATTTGACATAAGTGTATATTATTATTATTTAATAACGATATAAAATGTAAAAAAAAAACATTTGGAGGGTTATATCCTCAGTTATTTGCTGCAGTGTTTTTTGTCAGCTGTTTTAGTAATAAGCAGTAAAATATAGTAGTCTATCTCAAACAAAAAGTTGTAATGTGTTCAGATGGTTAACAAGAATTTAAGAAATATAGAAGTATGAAAGATTTAGTCTACTATTTGTAGTGATACTTGTTCTTATAAGTTGTGTGAGTGATAGGACACAAAACATATCTGAATTGGCATAACATTAAGGATTATCAGTAACGGATTTTTGTCATGAATGCATTAGGATCACATTAATTTGGTGATACAATAGCAATGGAAATATTTTGCTAATGATGGTTAGGCTGATCAGGATCAACATCCCAAGTGGGAAATCAGTGTAGGACTTACAACCCCCATCTAGGATAAGATGGCATGAACCTGCAACTTTTAAAGGTTTACCCGTGCTTTGTGCCATAGTATGACAGCTACATCAAATGCACTTAGAGTTCTTTCGTTCGTTCGTTGATCTTGTGAGACCTAACCTCTAAGTTTTGCATACTTTGTATTGAAAACTTCGATGCAGAACATCTACCTTAAATGGATCTAAGGCACTCTCCTAGCCATCACTTACTACTGGCTACGTGACACAACATATTTTATCCATAAACTTACTAATAAAGGCGTAGGCCTGCCGTCTAAATAGGTATAATCCGGTCCATCAGTAAGAACACCTTCGGCGTTCCGATTGGCACTGAGACCTCTTTCTTCGCGCCATTTCTTCGTCTCAAGCGCTGGAGTCAGACTAAATGCGCGAGAAAATGCTGGAATAATAAAATTAAATTATACACACAATGTCAATAATGGAAAGAAGTTGAAACATGTTTTTTATTTTTAATACTTACAAGTAGCACGAGCTATGTTTAGACTATTTTTTAAGATAATGCTCATTTTAGTAATCGAATTACGTGTTTCCTATTTTTTGCAGTTAAGAAGAAATACAAATTGTAATAAAGTATTGGGATGGGATTAAAATAAGTCTTTTGCTTCAATTCGATTCAAATATTTTTGGTCGATAATGTTTTTTTTTCACTGCTGTACTTTGATTTTGACATATAATTGGATGTTGACTTTGAAATTATACTAGGGATGCGTTTCGTGCCAACACTCTAGGTGCAACTATTCGCTCTTCTCGCGTTCGAGGTCGCAGTGTTAATAACAACTGCATGCAGCTGACGCGCTCGGAGCGTCTGTCAGGTGCAACTATTTACTAGCTCGGTAAAAAACACTCTGAAGTTTATCTGACAGTTGACATCACATGGCTATAGCAATAAAGGCTATTTTCCGGTGAAGTTCGATGTTGAGTTGCTGTCACTGTGTCAGTGTAAATATTCTACTAACGCATTCCGTACCTACGGGCAGGGTAATAAGCAACCAAACAACTACACCCTGAGGCATAGAACGCACCTTAGTGTTATTTGTTGTTTTTAAAACACTCGGTGGGTGAGCTTAAATTACTATGGCTATGCCATCTTATTTCCAGTTCCAGTATTTCTTTACTCATAATTATTAATTATTTAATAGCAAGCTGATAGTTAGCCTACCAAAAGTTTTTGCATCTCTTACCTACACTTGTGCATAAATAAGACATTAATGGTTAATAATTCACTTGAAGACTCACTACATAGTTTTTCAAAGTCAAAGTCAAATCATTTATTGGCCTTATAACTGCGTTTGTTACACTAGGCAAGTCAATACTTACAATAATGAATTATAATATTATGACGAAACAAAAGTTAAATATTAAAGACAAATTAGAAAAAAATAAAAATAAATTTGCATCTAGATAATAATGTTAAATTTAATATTGATGTCATATACATAACTAAGTATGTTGTATATAGTAATATACATAATACTTAGTTATGTATCAGTCCGGTAACATTACAAGTCAAGTATTGTTTGTTGGATTTGTATGTCAATATCCATTTTTAATTCATTCGAGAATGAATATTCAGTCAGATCAGTTTGTAAGAATTCTTTTATTGAGTAAAAAGCAGTGGATTCGAAGAATTTTTTTAATTTACTCCTAAAATCATTGTCATGTAAGTTAGCTACAGGACGAGGTAATTTATTAAACATACATATCTTAATCCAGATGCCTTGTTTCTTTACTTTGGCTAATCGAACTTTTTGTTTTGTTAGAAGTACGTCCGGTCTATTGCGATCTCTAAGATTGTGTGGTATATGATTCGGTTTTATCATTAGATTTTCTTTCTCAAAAAAATTTCTAAGAGACAATTATAAATATACATGGATACCGCTGTCATTATTTTGTGTTTTTTAAAGTATTTTCGTGCTGACGTGCGTTTTTTTAATCCAAATACTATTCTTATGACCTTCATCTGGGTTCTTTGGACTTTAATCATATCGGCCCCGTTATTCCACACAGTTATCGCATATATTATCATGGAATGTACGTATGCATAATACACTGACAACATATCTTTCAAATCTAATACAGATCTTAGTTTAATGAGCGCATAGTTAGCACTTGCCAACTTCTTACACAGTTTACTTATGTGATTTGTATGACTAATAGTGTGATCAGCAGTATATCCTAAGAAGACATTTTCTTTTACTGCAGGATTATTGATCACACCTTTGCGAGATTGATATTGCATAACGATGCTCTTATCCGCATTTAATATAATTCCATTAGCATTGAACCACTGTTTGAGAATAATTTTTGCCTCCAAAATTTTTATTTCTAGTTTTTCGATGTGCTTATCCTTTATTGATACATGGGTGTCATCGGCAAATAAACTAATATAAGTCCATTCAGGCATGACATGGACAAGGTCATTAATATATATAAGGAAAATAACAGGTCCTAATACTGATCCTTGTGGTACCCCTATATCTATAGTAGCAACTTTAGAATTTACTCCATGTAAAGAAACAATCTGACTACGATTACACAAGTACGTATGCATCATATTCAGTTCAAAGTCATAAAAACCATAGTGGTGTAGTTTTAATAATATGACATGCCTTAAACAATCAAATGCTTTAGATAGATCACAGTATATGCTAGCGCACTTTTGTGATCTATCCAAGGCATCCAAAACATAGTAAAAAACTTTCCTTATTGCCATTTCCGTCGATCGACCTTTACGAAAGCCATACTGAGAAGTTGTAAAAAGATGATTTTCTTCAAAATATTTTAATATTCTAGATTTAATAACCGTTTCGAGAATTTGGGATATGGTTGGCAGTATGCAAACTGGTCTGGAGTTGCCTAGTTCTAAACAATCGCCCTTTTTATAAAGTGGAACAACTTTTCCTAGCTTAAGACAATCAGGAAATATTTCCTTTTCTAAGCAATCGTTAACTAAGAAATGTAAAAGTTCTTCCGAGCATTCGTTCTGTATAATAAGTTTCTTCAATGTCTTGGAAGTCATATCGTACATGTCTGATGTATACTTTTCTTTCATATTTTAACAATTGTTAGGAGCTCTTTGAGATCGATTGGGTCAAATTTGATTGTCGAAGTCGTTTTTTTCGTAGCATCTAAATATGTTATACATTTGGCAGTGTCCGTATTAGTATTACACGTTGCTTTGTGAGCTATGTGTGTCAATGTCAATAAATCATAGACGACGAATGCTATTTTTCTACAAACACGGGAAACCCCAAAGATAAAGACTATCTTTGGGAAACCCACACTCAATGTTTTGAGATTTTGGTATTGCTAGTAAGAAAAAGAATTTTTAGAATAATGAGCTGTAGCTCATTAAATTTACTAAGAATTTTCTGATTTTACATAGCACCGCTGTTTACGCCATCTGCAAACATATCTTATTGTTACTTTCTGATTGTACTCGCAAGAGCACCATCATGAGCCTTACTTATAAATATTATAGTTTTCGGAACGATTGGCCTTGTAACCACTGACGTCCCAATAGGTGGAGCCTGGTTTCCTTCGGGAGATGCAGCCTTAGTCCGAGGAAACTGTTTCCTCAAATTTAAGCTGCACTTACTCTACTGAGTTCGATTGATGACTTAGATGTCTAATTGACATTAGGACATCATTTTTTAACAAAATAAACAATGAAGAGCATATATTAATGCGTTCTTGTGCATATTACAAATATTTTTATCTAGCAAGAAAAATAAAGTTTCACAGAATTATTTCGAAGTCGTAAATATAATAATATTACTTAATTACTAAATAACGAATTGTTTACATCGCGAAATTTGATAAATTGAGTCAAAAAATATAAATTGTGCGTGTGAGACTCAATGCGACGTATTAGTGAAAGTAAAATGAATCAAAGATAATAATTTTGATCGCAAAATTGTCGGCAAAGAAAAAATGCTCATGTTTTACAGCTTTAAAGTCAAAACGATACATGTATGCCTCTGTTGGGACGTCAGTGCTTGCTACAATTTTTTGCAACGAAAAACAACAAGCGTTAGATTGAGTTTTAATTTTAATAATATAAGGTTCCACATGATTCTGTCTAAAATATTATTAAAATCTGCTGATAAAATACCTACTCCTTAACAAACTTCCGCTCCTCTTGGAGGAAATCTCACACTAGAAAATATCAGACAAATATAAAAATATGCATTATAAACGGTAGAAGAAATATCTAGCAGGATATTCGGGTAATTTATTCTGGTATCGTCGTAAATCCGTTTGAGCTTGAAAGAGTAACTAACATACATATAAGTGTTATTATTATATAATTTTAATTTTGACATGTTTGATCATAAATCTGATACATACACATATCTAAATATAATAAGTAAATAACTAAATATATATATGCAAAATTTTGCTTTCATAATATTAGTGTGAGTGTGATGATTTTGGTTTTTGTAGCATCAAATGCTATATGTCTTTAACATACAAAGCTATGTAATAAAAAAAACTAGAATATGCTATGCTAGGTTGGGCCCAAATAATTAATTGGTTAACGGGCAACATTAGTGAGTGAATCATTTTCAGTTTTGGATTTACGGTGAAACGAGTGGTTCTAGTAAAATTCTCAGAAGTATTTTAAAGAGAAACTACTGGATAAAATATAGTGCTTTAATACTCAGATCGCTTAGCGCCTATAAGAAAAGCAGGTAAGTTTGTAGAATATCTAATATGAGCTGGAGAGGTATCTAGATCGATCATCTTATTGCGCCATACGTCAAGTCTGGCACTTTCCAGACCTTTTTATCTTTATCTCAGTACTTAATCTTCTTTTCCTGCTTTCGGTGAGGATAAACGTATTAAATTGCGGAAGACAAACCAGGTTTACTAAGATTTCACGCAATAATTTAGCCACATAGTGTTAATTGCACAATATTATCATGACGTACGTACCAACCACTGAAAATCAATAATAACAACAACAATCTTGCAAGTCCCGAACTAAAGTGAAACCAGAAACAATCTATAAGCCATTATTTGCATATATGTACTTTTAGCCTGAACCAGATGAAAACCTGGTAACAAAGTATACATAGTACTACTAATTAATTATTATTAACGTTGGCGTAGGCAATGCAAGGAAGTCAATTATCATACAAAATAGGAAGGCTCTTAAATTGTCCTAATACAATACCAAAGCTAATGTATTATTCGGACATATGCTCTAAATGATTATACTTTAAATAGTTAACTTTCTCTTTCAGCTCTTATTCTGTTGAGTAAGTCAAGTGAACTCGTCAAAACGGCTTCCGAAAACCTAAACCCGAAAGGACAACCCAACTACAACACAATGTGTATGTATCTTTGCAATGTATTTTTTTAATATATATTTTTTTCTTTGTACAGTTACTAACTAAACGTAGGCGGGATGTGGCAGAACCCAGGCGTTTATCCGGGAGGTCTTTATATTTGATATTTATTGTCTATGTTGCACAGTGGTGTCATGTCTTAATGATGGTACAAGACCGTTTTGCTTGTATATTTTGCTTTGTGTGAATATGCTTTTTGAATCAACTCATTATCCATTGCATTACTAAATATTCAAGCTCAGTTGTAGCTTCAGAGCCGTATTATCTATAAGGGGACAAGGCCCTTGTGAGGTTGGGGTAGGAGGTTGATGGAGGGGCAAAAGCGAATTATTTAATTTTTTATGAGAAAAGCAACGTGTTATGTTCTTTACTCGATCACATAATGAAATACTCTATTAGTAGGGTGCCCATGGGCATTGTTTACCTAGGGCACTCTTCATTCTTAATCCACCTGATAAGCACAATAAAATTAATTAACTTGTAGGTTTGTCCAAAATTCAATATCATATCTATTGTGTAAAGTGATAATTTTGACCACAATCAAATTATCTTAAGTGAGATTTTTAGAGCTTCATTGATATTTTTCTTTTAAATAGTGTGATGAAAATTTACATACTCACTTTTATTAATTTTGTTAATATGTTTAAACAGTTTGAGAAAAGAAACAGATATTTACAATATTTATTTTTCATAAATGACTATTCTCTGTTCTTTTATATTTAAACTCATATACATATCACTGCTACGCTCATGAAAGTATTACATAAGAAAGGAGCATATGCCATAGTATTTTATTTAATGTCATACCAATATCTAATTGGTCAGTATTAGATTGGATTTTGTTATGGTCATATTATAATTATTCACACATAATTATGTATGCACATAGTCTTATTGCAGTTAGGCATTTTCTGATACCTACTATGTGAGCCCATTTAATGAAATTAATGCATTTTCAGCTTTATTCTAATATAAATTCAGAGATTAATGTACGTTGAGCGTTTAAAGAAAATGGGTATATATAAATATGTACATACAACTAGAAAACATGATAAGTTCAATAATAAAATAAATAGTTATAATAAGGTCTTTTATCATCATGATCTGACTGTCAATGTTACACCCAGCACTTGGCTTATTTATCACAAACATAGATTTCACACTATCACATCTGCTACAACTTGAACATTGTTCATGAAACCTTAATTACGTTTTAAACATCTAACAGGACTCATTAATAAAATGCATCAGAATATCCATGTCTCTTGTCTTCTTTTGGCGTGTGGTTTTCTCTATGGTATAAAACAAGACAAAAACGCATTTTTTTTTTATGAATGTTATTTGTTTCTGCATTGTTTCATCAGGAGAGCATTTTGCAGTCACTTACTAGAATACATGTAGGTAACATTTCAAGAACTGATGCTCAGCATAGTTGCAAAGCATAATAAGCACATAAGCTCTGCTGGTAAGTTTAGGACAATGTCAGATAGACTCAGCAAATAAACTGTGGTACAAATCTTCCGTAGTGTCAAATTAATCCACTAGACAAATATGTGTATTAGTGCCCAATCTACAGGGTTATCGGTTAGGGGTATATTAATCCGAAAAGGGGTCACTATACTCATCCTAGGAAACAACTTTCACTTTAGGACCAACTCCGAATTAGGGTAAAAAATCAGCAGTTTATACATTTTGTAAACGACCTATAAACATTTTCTATGGAACAGCTGATTTTTCTTCTCGAATTCAGGATTGGTCTCATAATGAAGCTTACGATGAGTATAGCCACAACCTTTCGACTTAGTACGTCCCTAATATATCATTGACCCTGTATAACTTTGACATAGTTGCAACTTCTTTTTATTAATTTTCATTTTTATACACCAATATTGAACATATTTGGTGTATAAAAATGTAAATTAACTCTCTACAAAGTACAAGTATATCCATATTATTTCGTTATGTTATAGAAGATTTATATTATCAATTCCATCACCGAGACAAGCCAACAGAACCAGTCCGAAAGTATACTTAGAATTTTTCGAAACCAGTTTGGTGAATAATTTGATTTAGATTTTGGACCAGTATCACTTAAACCATCAAAACTAAGTAGGTAACTAAGAACTTATAGAGGTATGGTGTATTCATTTCACTGTGATTGTTTTGTGTTACGATTTGTACCAGTTATTATAATGTTATAATTCCACTAAATAATAAATGTAAAATCCTAAGAAAAGATTCCTTTTTTTTTAATTAAATATTTATACTGATTGTAAAATGGAATTTTTGGAATGGAAAAAAAAAATGTTTCTAACTCGCCAGAGTTCAAAAATATCAGATATATATCAAGTTTGATATATATGACTTTTATATGAAAGCAATATTATTATTTTTTCTATTTTTTATGAATGCAAATTTGTTACATAAACATAAAAATATAATCAATATATATATTAAATTTTTGTTTTTATTAGGTACTTAAAATCATACAAATGAAACCAAAACATAAAATTTTGTTTTAGATCAGGCAAAATCATCTCGAAACAAAATCTAAAATTAAATATATACTTAATTATATCATCAATCCCAGTTTGATATATAATATACCTATCAGACATATAATATCTTGATCCATTAATCGGAGGTTTTTCAAAATATTTAATCTTACTCGTTTCTCAATATTATTTTGGTCGGGAAGACAACAGTTCTATTATTACTTAAGTACATTATTTGGAATGACCGACTGTAGTACTGCATACTTGGAATGATTACAGTCACCTTATTAATAATATATTTTGTTATAAGTAACAGTAGGTATATTTATCAGAAACAAGGTGACGTGTGTCTACTTCTCCTTATCACTCACGTAAATAATCGATTTCATACATAAATACATTGCCCTAGTGACGTAGGTACGTGTATCTTTATCGTTGATATTGATGTATAATTTCTCTGTATTAATTTCTATGATATTTCTGACCCTACGTAGTTTGATAAGGTCAGGAAGATGACCACGATGCCCGTTCCTAGAGATGAGTGGCCCAATTCGAAAGTGTATACGATAAATTTTTTTTACTGTTGCCGCTAAAACAATAAATACTAAAACTAGAATAAAGTATTTATTTAAGAGGGGGCTTCCTTTAAAAAAACGTGATTGTTTGCCGATATTCGCTCGACATTAATAACGACCTGTTAAGGTAAAAACTTGAACCAATGTTGTGGAGATAATGGAACCCTTAGTACGCGGGTCCGACTCACACTTTTATATAGTACTTTTCTTTTTTGGCAAAATTTTAATTCTAAATGGACACACATAAACAGTTACAATAATTAATAACTAACAATACTAAATTCAAATAGACATCATAACATCATAGAACGTAAAACAAATGAACCTAACTTGAACTAGAATTTAATCATTAATTTGCTTCCGTCGACGTCGACGAAACCTATTCACTTTCACAAGTTTCACATCTAGTAGTATTCTTAATTGAATACACATGTCCACGAATACGTAAAGTAATTTAGCTGGGAATCTTATTAGAAAGGAACGCAATTACGAGTAATCTACTTCTGTTTACTTGACAATATTTGTGAGGATGCCAAGAAGTGTCATTTATCTATCTATATACATATAATAAAACTGTAGACGTTGAATTTCTGTACATTGAAAATAAGTTCAGAGATGGTCCGTAGTGAAAGTGTTTCTTAGGATGAGAATATTAACCCCCTATCGGCTTAGTACACCCCTAGCCGATAAAAATGTATAATCTCCATGTATATTCGGGTATCTCTTTCTTACAGTAGACCGTATGTTAGACCCATTGCTATACTTAAGAGTGAATAATTATTTAAAAAAAAAAAATTGGCCGACATCTACTACGGCATGCGCCGAATGAACTTTTCTATTTATTTCCATTTATAAATCATATTTCTCGATCGAGTTTGATAGCATTAAAAGGGACCACAAGGGACGTATACCCTTTCAAATAAAAAAAGAAATTTGCTGTGATTTAATCAAACTGTAAGTATAAAGTAGTACCCAGTATATCGCACTGAGTCCCAAGATACAAGCTTGTGCTTAGTTTGGGACGCACTGTTGTTACAACTTGTAAATTCGTAACTACTTAATACCTATATTGTTAAATCTGTTTGTAAATTTTATGTAATAAACTTGTCTTTATCTAGTTTTCAAATTGGTCCAACCGTCTATGAAATCAGGTAACAAAAAAAATTACAGCCGAGCACCTGCCTCCTCTTTTTGAAAGTCGGTATAAAAATAAAAGATAATCTGGCTAAGGTTTTATGTATGTATAAAATCAATCTCACCAGATATTTAATTAATGTCGTTTTGTAAGATAAAATTAATATGAAAAAGTAGCTCCTACCAGAGCAGATAAATGGGTAGGTACGAGTATATTTTGAGCACTTCATTTGAGATTCAAATTCGTCCAAGGTTACGTCGAACATCTGCTGCCGGCAACGCATTGTCGATCTTTAAAAATGCAAGTTATATCTCTCTTTGTTACTCTTAAACAAAACTACTAGACCGATTTTAATTACATATGTGATATAAAAAAAAAAACTTGATGACTTGAAAACTTAACTACTGAACTACTAAACTTAACTGAAACTTAACTTGAAAACTTAACAATAAATTGTAATTGAACCTCTACCTTTTTTAATTCGGGTAAAATAAAGTACTATTTTTCGTCCAAGATTTGCTCTCTGTGACATGCTGATGTAAATGAAATGTAAGACTGGGGGTTATTAGTGCCTTGCACTCGCGGGCCATATGATATACCCTAGCTCTAGGCATAGATACGAAACATCCATACACGTATGTGAAGGTGTGTTTGTATGTCCTTTTGTTCGCCTCAACATGCCATTTTAACCACCGACGCTAAAACTACAGGGTGTTATAAATTTGACGTGTTTCAGTATGTGTGTCTGTTTGTGACATCGTAATTACCGAACGGATGAACCTATTTCGATTCTGTATTTTTTGTGGATTAGTCGGGAATGTTCTTATCTGCGTTTGTCGAAAATCGGCCAAAGATGGCCGCCAAGACAAAATGGCGGATTACATATTTTTTCGCAAATCACTCATTACTGGGTATCAAATTAAAGTGCTTGACTTGTAGAATACTATACACTACCTTAAATATTAACTCAAAGATGACCTTCATCAAAAAATGACGAATTTGTTTTTTCTTTTAAAGAAATATTATTTTATTTCTCAAAAGAAATTTACACCTCCGACATCTTAGAATTCGAGAGTAGGCATCCCTTTGTTCGATATCGAACAAAGAGTTGTTGTTTGTGCCGTGGGCACAGAAGAAATTATACTTACTGAGAATTTTACTCCGTGGGCGAACACAGAATTAGTTGAAAATAGACCTTTTTTCTTGTTCTGGTTCTTATATAAAAATAAAAAATAAATAAGCCTTTATTGCTGTGTATAATTGTATAATAATTTTACGTTTATTTGAACCACCTTAAGACTAAGCAATACATTATATTTTAAGATTAATTTATGAGCAATGTATTTACGAATTAACTTCGTTGTAAGTGAAACCCTGAATTTCCACACTAGGATAATTCCCGTGTTGTGGAAATCAGTGCCTCCTCTACAAAGGCTTTAAATGTAGTTGTGTAGGCTAATTACAAAATAACACAATGCTTACCTACTAATCCATTATAAGTTTTATATAGATTAACTTAAGCTAACATGTGCATGCCGGTTTTTTTTACAGCTTGTCCTTCGACAAAGGCTTCCTCTAAGGCTTTCCATTTTCTTCTGTCTTTGGCAATGCGTGTCCATTCTGGCCCTGCCATTCTTTTCATGTCATATTCCCAACGTTTACGTTTCTTATATAATGTCATAAGCAAATATTAGGTCATTACATATGAAATTGGCGTTTTGTAAGGGAGGAACATAGTCTTTTTTTTTTTAAAATAATATATTTATTTAGTCAAAGTATGTACCTTTGCTATCTATGCACTTTTGCCATCTCATAGGTAGTTCATTGATCCTTTTACTAAAAAAACCATTAGGACGAGAATCAATGAAATCTTTAAAGGCGCTTTGGACTGCCCCATCGGAGTTGAATTTTTTCCCTTGCAAGAAGTTATCCGAATTTCGAAAAAGATGGTAATCTGTTGGAGCCAGGTCCGGGGAGTACGGTGGATGTCTTAGACATTCCAATTGAAGCTCCTCTAATTTGGCAGCCGTCTGTTGTGCAGTGTGTGGTCTAGCGTTGTCCTGAAGCAGCAGTGGCCTAGAGCGATTGACCAACCTCGGTTGTTTAGCAGCTAGCTTTTCCATCATGGTTTGCAGTTGCTGACAATAGGTATCTGCTGTAATCGTCTGGCCAGATTTAAGAAAGCTGTAGTGAACGACACCGGCACTAGTCCACCAAACGCTCACAAGTAACTTTTTTTGAGTCAATTTTCGCTTGGGGCAGGGTTTGGCTGGTTCGCCAGGATTCAGCCATTGCGATGAGCGTTTCCGATTATCGTTTTTCATCACAGGTAATGATAAGATTTAAAATCCCTTCATTATTGTGCCGGTTGAGTAATGTAACGCAGCAGTTGACGCGCGTTTGTCGGTTTGCTGCACTCAATTCATGAGGTACCCACCTTTCAAGCTTTTTCACCTTTTCAATTTGCTTCAAGTGGATTATAACAGTTTTATCACTAACACCGCAGCCTGCAGCTAACTCGGACGTGGTTTGCGATGGATCTGCTTCCACAATAGCTTTCAATTCTTCATTAGCAACTTTAGTCTCCGGCCGTCCACGGGGCTTGTTCTGCAGGTCGAAATTTCCAGAACGAAAACGTTGGAACCAAAAACGCATTGTGTTTTCTTTTGCGACACCGCCGCCATACACATCATTAATCCTTCGAGCCATTTCTGCAGCACTGGTACCACGATGGAACTCGTACTCGTAAATAACGCGTTATTTCAAGTTTTCCATTTTGTAAACTGCGTGACGCAAGGAAAACCAAACGAGGACAAAACAAATTAATTCCGGTTTTCGAAATACAAATGTATGAATAAATAGCTGTATAAATTTGAAATTGGAATCCCTAACCAAAGAAGAGATATTTGAGATCAAAGTGGCCAGTACGACAAAACGCCAATTTCATATGTAAGGACCTAATAGTATGCGGATTGGAAACTGAAGATGACTTAATTTTTAAAAGGCAGTTGACAGTTAGATGGCTGAAGGCAAATTCGCGGAATAATTTGATCAATCGAATTAGTAGTTTTTGCGTCAAGGGTTAAAAATCCAAAGTATCAATTATTATGAGTACATATTTCCCGAGCGTAACAGAGTTTTTGGCTAGGACATATATTTTTCATCCCACCATCTCGGAAAGAGTATTTTTGTTATTCGATATCTGAGTGCAAAAGACTTTTTTATCCGCTATAGGATAAAGTAAATTTGAATTTAGAATATCGTGTGCACTAAGTTTGTGAATTTAAAACCTCATTCAACCTGTCTACTTCTACCTCTATGGTGCCGAATTCATCATACAACCTTTATATTTTGTTAAAAACTCAGACTCGGAACCTTTTTGCTGTACTTTTTTTTTTAATTATATTGCGCGGGCTATTTTCTTTTCAACTAAAATGAGTGATTCATTTATTTTTTTTCGTATGTTTCCTCGCTGAGGTGGGATAAAAGTTACGTGTTGCACTCGAGTGCAAAGATTTTTCACCTTGTGCTCTTTTAATTCCCTCGTTGCGCTCGTGATTCAATTTTAGAATCCTTCGCTTGATCGGTCATAAAAAGCGAGCCGCGAGAGTGCAAAGTTGCTTTTTAACCGCGTTAAAAAGCAACTTTGCACTCTTGTATAACAAATAACTATTTCAAAATAATTTATTTAACTATACAGTTATGAACCATATATACTTGTTTTGTAGTTTGCTTCTTAGGTTTCGTAGTAGTATGGGGTCGTAGACCGATAATAAATAACTTGGTTTAACCAGATTTAGCCGCAGAAGATCTTGAATAACTGATACACGTTATTAAACCCAAGTTTCTTTTAATTGGCAAATTTACCTGGAAATAGTAGTATTTCTTATAATATTTCTAGCCCACATCATACGCGTGGCGTAAGCTTGCTATCCTCAAGATAGAATCCCTGGTTTATTTTTTCATAAATAACACGTATTATTATTAAAAACATACGTTGAATGTTCGACTCATCCTGGCATTCAGTCAAATTCGTATTGATCGATGCGTAGAAAGTTGTTTACGATGGAAACACTTCGCTCACACCTACTCTATTTTTAACACCCCGACGTAAAAACGACAGGGTGTTACAAGTTTGACGTATCTGTGTCTGTGTGTATGTGTAGCTCCCGAACGGGTGAATTATGTTTTGTTTATTTTCATGTTAAAGGTGAATTAGTCGGGATTGTTCTTAGCTACGTCTGATGAAAATCGGGTCCAATATGGCCACCGTTACAGAATGGCGGATTACATATTTTTTCACAAATTATCAAATGAAAGGAAAGGGCTACAATAGAAGTAGTTTAAAAAAATGATTCTGCGTATAAAAAATTTTGTCACGGGATCGGTCAAATTGTACTTTTTTTTTATTTGTAAATTTTTGTCCTACAATGGGTTCACTTTGATGGGTAGACTAACACCCTTAAGTATTATCACACCTTTCTGTTATACGTTGTATACCTATATATATATATATATATATATATATATATAAAGAAACAATACTGATGTCCATGTTTAGGTAACATACTCATAAAAACAAACTAATATCCTACGTCATTCCATTGCATAGGGTGGACAGTCATTGGACCATTGGAACATTTTACCGTTACTATAGGCGTCGCCCTGTACAAAGGTGTAACTCTAATAATCTGTATTATAAATGTGCTAGTAGCTGTTGCCCTCGACAAATTTGGATATTAAAAAGATTCAAACTGTGAACCCCATTTGAACCCCTTGGGGGTTGAATTTCCAAACATCCTTTTAAGAAAGGACTTTTTTACTGACTTGTACCTTTCTTTTCTTGTTTTTTTTACTCCCTTACGCTCTATATAATGTAATCTTCCAAATGTTATGTATAGCGGAGGCTCTGCGTTGATTCCTATGTAATATCAGTCAGTCACTTACTCTTATAGGTTATATTATATAAGCAATAAATAAAAAACTTGAAATTATGTATCCACTGTACTGTATAATTTACTGTATTATATTAATTACTAGCTTCCGAACACAGGATATCCTACCGCGGGAGTTAGCTAGGAAAAAACGTACCTGAAAAATTGTCAGACAAATATCTATTGTACGCATACATAGGGGTTTCCCTCTGGAGACGCGTAGGGGTCATCTCTGACTCACTGATTCGTCTCAATGTTGGCAATACTTCGCGCAGGCTGGTAGTAACTACTGCGTATTCTGTGCCGTCCTTTCTTCAGTTAGTAGGATTCCGTGGTCGGTCGTGTATAGTGTCCTTATACGAGCTAACTACCGGATACATTTCAAGTATATTTGAGTTTTTTGGAAAGTTTAAAAACTAAATAAACTCTAGGATAATTCCTATAGTTTATTTATTTCCTGTAAATTCAGTGAATAACAGTTTTTTTTTTCTATTGAGTGGCTAAATAGATTTATCTATTCGCAGTATTCGTGGTCACTGAGACGTAGTGCTGTGTTAGAAAAAGACACCCGAGATTTATGTTAAAACTTTTTGCGGATTGAAAGCTAATCTAACTTATTTAGAAATCTTAACTTACAAAAATATTATTTAAAAAAATAGTATATTAATTACTTTGCCAATATTGAACTGATTTTATTGATGGTGCTAAAAATTCACCATAATCGGTTTAGTATTTTTTTTTCAAAGTACATAATGTTACCAGACGCGAATGTGACGTCACTAAGCGTACTTGGCTAGATATAATTCCATACCTATCGATTCATTATCGAGTGAATGCTATTTAGGTGAATGAATCACGCCATTCTGAGCTTTATGTCTTTGCAATAAGATATATAGGCGTCGATAAGCGTGCATTCGCTAGGTTTTTATTTTAGCACGATAGGTAGGTATTTCAGTTTTGTTACAGGAGCACTGTAAAGTAAACGTGTAGTGTTATCATTCGTATTTTTTTGTAATGAATATATCAAGTTGAGAGTTTTGGCGCGGTTAGATTTGGATATACGTAAAATATTTGCATTTTCCAGAATATTATATGAGAAAAAGTTTAGTGTTAGTGCTAAACGAAGTCTGTGTTTGTGATAGCTGAATATTTTTTTGTCGTAAAGTGTGTGTTTGTGAGTGAAATGTCTACAACCGCAGGTAACCTCTTGTAGCACTATATTTTGTAAGAATTTGTCCCTCGTATTTAATATCTCTGTGTGTGCCTGCAATAAAGAATTGAATTATCTATCTATCTACATAGGTATTCAATATTGCTAGGTATCTCCTGCATGACTCCCTCTTCAGCGCTAATTAATTCATTTTTTATTATTTATAAATTATCATTATACAACAACAGAAAGGTGTGATAATATTTAAGGGTGTTAATCTACCCATTGTAGATTTTTTTTAGCAAAATTCGAGAAAAATTATAAGGTGCTCCATACAAAAATTGGTCACTTCATCGATCAAGTTGTACTTACGAGTAGATCGCAATAATTTATTTCGAATTTTTAAAAAAATTGTTCTATCACGGGTTCACTTTAATGGATAGACTAAAACACCTTTAAGTATTGTTACACCTTTCTATTACACGGTGTATATTGTAATCATTATGATTAATAATCAAAATAACCTGCTTTGATTAGCATAATGGTAAGCACCATAACGTGATATAGACGATAATCAATGCAAGTTCTTTTTTTTTAAATAAAGCAAGCACCGATAGAACATTTCGGTTATTTCGATTTAAAAATCGAACGCCTAAACCGAATATGATGAAATTTAAATAATACCACTTGAGAAGTTATAACGTTTCAAATAAACAAAAATTCAGATGACAATCATAAACAATTGGTTAAAAGCGTGTTCGAAGTAAACCGACTGCTAAATCGTTAAAACTGTATAAATTTTTTTTTATTTTGTTGTACCCTGTGTCACTCTCACGACTAAGACGAATCTATTGACACTCACATAATAATACGGCAAGCCGTTTAAGGTCTAGGGCGTGCGAAATAATATATTTATTTCGCTATAATATATACATACATTTGAGTGGCCGGTTGGCGCAGTTGGTAGCAACCCTGCCTTCTGTGCTGCTGGTCCCGGGTTCGATCCCCGGACAGGTCAAACATTTGTGTGCACGAACATGTCTGTTTAACCTGTGTCTGGGTGTTTATTATATATGTAAGTATGTAATTTATGTATATAAGTATGTATATCAGTCATCAGGTTACCATAGCACAGGCTTTGCCTGGTTTGGGGCGTGAAGACCTTTGTATGAGTACCTCCTCCTCCTATTTAAGGAAACCGGTGAAAGAATACTTTTATTTAGTGTTTCGTGTTTGGTCAGTTTTAGTTTTAACTAGCTCTTGCACTTTTGTTATTTTCTTCATGTTGCAATTTTGATCCATGTCTCACAATTTGAATATTATTCATGTAAAATTCTAATCTTAGATAGGACTGTGCGATTCATCGAATTACGTCACCTTACCACCTCCGGAAAGTCTGAATGCTATAAAGGGTTATCGGTTAGAAGTGTACTTAGCTGAAAAGGGGTCACTAGTCTAATCTTAAGGAACAACTTAGACTTGGGACCAATCAACTCTGAATTGGAGAAAAAATAATCAGCTGTTTCATACATTTTGTCGTCGACCTGTAAACTTTTTATATGGAACAGTTGAGATTTTTTCTCGTCTCATAATGAAAGTTGGCTTTTCCCTTTGGGCTTAGTACGCCTCTAACTGATAACCCTGTATACATAGAAATAATAAAAATATAAGAACTAGGTATACGTAAATTACTAGGTCACTTTCAGATTTTCAGAAGAGCAGTTGTTTTTGCGAGCTATATTTAATCTCGTTTCGCACTGAGAACATTTACACTTATATCCTTCGATGTGCAGTCGAAATTAACAAAAAATAATTTTAATTTTTTATCTTATTTATTTATTAAAAACTGCATTAGTTAAAATTATTATTTATTGAAAAACTAATGCCGTTTTAATATGTAAAAGAGATGTTTCAATAATGTATGGAGCCCGACCAGGACAGTGTTTAATTTATCAGCAAAATTCAAAATAACGTAACTCATCGCAGTGTAAAAAAATATTTTGGAATCCAAATATTTCCGCCTTATTTATTCCGCAAAATGGCGATTTTCACGTATTAGATGTGTCAATTTTGACATTCGTGACGGGAGGTGCAATGAATAGACCAATGTTACCATTGTAGTAAACCTAGGATACAAAAATTTACCAGGTATGCCATAATTCCACTATAATTCACAGAAATTCGATATTTTTTTACATAATTATCAAGTAACTGATGCACGTTTTATTAATTCATAATATTAACCACATCTATAGGCATTTTTGGTAGGTGTACACCGTCTTGGGCGAAAATGAAACAAGTCCTTTTTTTGTCTAAATATAGCTCTAATTCGATCTAATGTGACATTACCGTCTGCATGGTATAATGCATGATGTCATATACCTTTCCTATCATTTAACACGTTTGACAAACTTAGCTATACAGATGAGCAAATTTATGAACTAAACATTTTCGCACTAAAATAACGGTTTTGTTTAGAAAATGCTCCAGTGGCGCCTTAGTTCGACTGCATAGATAAGTTGGTTATTTGTATGAATCTTTGGCCTTCTACATTGTTTTTTGCAATGCGTGAGGCCTTCTTACTTCCCACGTACCTAATATTGACTCATTGAGTTATCTGTGAGTTCTTCAAGCCATTATCGTTTGTGATAAAGGTGATAAGTCATAAAACTGTCTTTCACCTAGTTGTACCCCGTTGAAACGGAAATAGAGACGTTCTATGTAACTAAAATGATTTGTATATCATATAAGACAGCTGTTTTTACACGACTGCGAAAGGAGGGTTATGTTTTTCGAGTTTATGTATGTATGTATATTTCTTTGGCAAGCCCTAGAGCCTTAAAAGCTTATTAATATGTGAGTGATGTTAATAGAGCCGTCTTGGTCGTGAGAGTGACACTGGGTAGGTATATCGAAATTAAAAAAAATACATAATTAAGGATTAGATTAGATTACGTAGTAATCTAAAAAAATATAGTTTCCAAGTGTGCTAATAAAATAAGGACGGTGATTGTGATATATGTAGCTTATGTTTCGCTCGAACGAAGAATGACCTTCGCTCAACCACAGGTCTATTCTTCATTAAGTTAACACCACCAAATGTCATTACTTACTGCATGAACACGAATAACTCGTTGTCGACCTTGCCCTCTAGCTGGTTTCTGTCTATATTTGTATTGTTGCTATTATAAATTACGTGTTGTGGTCTTTGTAAAGTAATGCTAATTGTTGTTTTAATATTGTTATTGCAATCCTAAATCATGTCAACGTCTTAAGGTATGCGAGTGAAACAGGCTTATGTCGTATTCGCTCACACTTGGAATATCCCCCGTATACATTTTCGAATTTATCAATTTCTGTTTTTTTTTTTTTTAATTTTATTTATACTTTTTTAATTAAAGGAAAACTGCTTGTCGGAGATGGTTAATAGGCTTTTTATGTCCTCAAACCTTAATTTGGCCAGCGTGGTGGACATCCCCTTCATAGGGGAGAATCGAGCCCAGCTGTGGGACGTTATGGGTTGATACGCAAGTAAACCAAATAAACCCGACTACTAAAGAGAAGTTTACAAAAATAAAATAAGAAACATGACACTATTTTGAATTTTTCAAATGCTGTCTTTGCATGGTCCGCCTCGGAACTACAATGAAAGTGTTTGTGTTTAGAATAGAATAGAATAAACTTTATTTGCAACAGAAACCAACAGTGTAACAAGCAACAAGACAAATAAAAAAAAATAGAATTAATTAGTGCTTTCTATCGCAAACCGCTTGTTTGGGCTAATACACTTCATCGTGAAAATGTACAAATAAGCCTTAGTCATAATCTGTTTCACCTAGTCGAGTTAAAATCTGGGTGCACTTATTAAGATAAGTGTAAGTGAGTACGATACACTTACCATATCCTATTTCACTTGCACCTACTCGTATTTTGACTTCATAAATACTCGTAGTACTTCTATACTGTCATCTAAGCAATCCTTCTGTGATATTCAGATCAGAATCAAGGAGGATACCCGCAGGGTGGATACCCACAAGGTGGCTACCCGCAAGGTGGCTACCCTGCGCAGGCTGGCTACCCCCCAGGAGGTTATCCCCCTCAGGGTGGATACCCCCCACAGGGTGGATACCCGCCACAAGGTGGATACCCGCCTCAACCAGGCTTCCAAGGTGGCTACGGCGGGGCAGGATACGGTGAAGTAAGTATACCTACTAGTCTAGACATTTTACTGATATTATTCCACGGGTTTTCGTATACGTCCGTGATTTTATAACAAATTATAATGCCACATGAAATATAATATCTAAAGATAAGTGCAAAATTAAACGGCAGGCGACAAAATTTATTTATTTATTTAATATGAATGCCTTAATAGCAATATATGCATACAATAAAATCGTATGGAATGGTCGACACTTGTTTAAATTGTATTATAATTAAAATATAAATTTAAAATAATATTAGGTCCTTACATATGAAATTGGCGTTTTGTCGTACTGGCCACTTTGATCTCAAATATCTCTTCTTTGGTTAGGGATTCCAATTTCAAATTTATACAGCTATTTATTTATACATTTGTATTTCGAAAACCGTAATTCATTTGTTTGAATCGTTTGGTTTTTTCTTTGCGTCACGCATTTTACAAAATGGAAAACTTGAAATAGGTATCGCGTTATTTACGAGTACGAGTTCCACCGTGGTACCAGTGCTGCAGAAACGGCTCGAAGGATTAATGATGTGTATGGCGGCGGTGTCGCAAAAGAAAACACAGTGCGTTTTTGGTTCCAACGTTTTCGTTCTGGAAATTTCGACCTGCAAAACAAGCCCCGTGGACGGCCGGAGACTTAAGTTGCTAATGAAGAATTGAAAGCTATTGTGGAAGCAGATCCATCGCAAACCACGTCCGAGTTAGCTGCAGGCTGCGGTGTTAGTGATAAAACTGTTTTAATCCACTTGAAGCAAATTGGAAAGGTGAAAAAGCTTGAAAGGTGGGTACCTCATGAATTGAGTGCAGCAAACCGACAGACGCGCGTCAACTGCTGCGTTACATTACTCAACCGGCACAATAATGAAGGAATTTTAAATTGGAATCCCTAACCAAAGAAGAGATATTTGAGATCAAAGTGGCCAGTACGACAAAACGCCAATTTCATATGTAAGGACCTAATATTAAATGAAATGTAAGGACCAGTTTTAAGAATTTCGTTTTGATCATTAGGTAAAAAATATTCGTCTCGATGGGCTAAACCTCCTCTTCGGCTCAGTACAAATTCAACTGACTGCCCTGTATAAGGATAATATATTTTAATTAATTGTGCAGTCGTTGAATTTCACTGTGTATTGAAATACATTAGATCGATACACTTGTATGAAGGACAAAGCGACAGCCTTTATTAAATGCCTACTTGAATCATGGTATTCAACTCGAAACTTCAAGAATCTTTCAAAAGCTTGAACAATATTAATAAATATCATTTTCAGACGACTAGTAATTTAGGCGCTCGCTGTTACAAATTGATACGTAATTATATTTACTTTCACCCGCGGCTTTGCTCTCGGTTACTTATTGATGATTTTCTCAGGGAGAAAAACAGCCTATCTTTATTCTATCTTTCTTTGTGTAAGGAATCATATCACTCGAATAAACTCACTTTCGCATTTATAATAATTATGTCTAGGGTTATACGAGTATCAAGTTTTTTTCCCAATTGTACATGGTAGGTAGAAATTATTTATCTTTTCTCCACCTGCTTCCAATCTACTTTCATTCTTCATACTCGTACATCCTTACCGGGTTTCATAGATTTATTGCTCTAAATAAATATAATTTTGTTTGTAAGTTTTCGTAACTCTCAAATATTTCACACTTTTTTTCTCTTTTGATATATGGCACCATACGATTTCTATGTTTGCCAGCGTTAAGTTTATCACTTTTCAAGTTGTTAATGAATCAAGTTAAGTCAAATATCAAGTAATAAGTCACCGTGGTCAAGTTAAATTCACATGATGTACCCTAATTTAATTAGGTACCTATAAAACCCGGTAAGCAGGTACGAGTATGAAGAATTAAAGTGGTAGTATCGCCCTCCATTTGGGTCCGCTTTTTAAATAATGCAATAGAGAAACATAAGTTTTTTTTTAATTTAATAAAATTGTTACTTTTTTTTTGGTGTAATGACATTTATTTCTAATTTAAAATATATATCAAAAACATGTGAAACATTATTAGATGTAAATAATTACTTAAGAACATTCGTATTCATATAAAATATATATTTTTTCTTCTTATTAACATGACTAATCAATATTGTAGGTATCAAAATAAAATTATGTACATTATCTGTGGTCAGAAACTAGTGAGTAAACTGTAAAATACGCATGAAACCTCAGTGCTGATGTTCTCAAGACATCCGGTAGGCCGTGCGTTCACAATTCGCATGTAATTAATAATCACAATGTCGTCAACATTATTGATTTCAATCGAGTATTACTTTAGAAACCGGACATATGGAATTTGCGGGAACAAGTTTAAGAACTTATCAGGTGATGCATTAATCCTTTGATAACAATAATCAGTCATATCTGTTTCGATGTATATAAGTACGGTCTGTACACGCTAGTTCTATTGATAGAACTAGTTGGACTTTTTCGTCCAAGTAGTTACATTATTTTATGTTTTTGATGAATGTTACTAACTGTACCGTTTTACCAATTAGTTATATGACAAGGTACGCGATTAATAATCACGTATGTTCCATTGCCAGCATTCCTACCTAGATCTCAAATTACACTTACTGTAACGTATAAATAAAATGCTTAAATATTTTTAACGGTTTTATCATATCCAGTTGCATTCATCAAAAAACATGAAGTAATGGAACCTCTTGGACATAAAAATCCAACTAGTTATATCAATAAAACTTGTGGGAACAGACCGTATCATTATTTAGGTTGTGTGGCTAATATACACGTCTGTCTTCTTGAACCAAAAGCGCAGTAGTGGGTATATTTCAGCGCATATGCTATATTGTCGAATCACCGATCGCTTCTCTGCGAAATCCGTGTCCCGCACTATATACCCTGCGCCAAAGAGACCCAAAAATCGTTACTGTTAAATAATACTCATATATTATCAACTTTTTCAGTCATCGGATACTATTTACATTCTGATTTCTGAGCCACCCATAATGTTATCTAGCACGCCTTTAGTATTACAGAGTTACTAGCAAATTGACAACCTCTTTAACGGCTAGTCAAAATCCGAAACTCCTCTTTTGATGCCAATAAGCAGCACGTCTATATTACGTCTCAATAAATTTACACAGCTGAAATTTTCACAGATGATGTATTTCTACTGCTTCTATGACAACATATTATAGTAACGAAATAATACAGATAATATTTTAAATTTTGTAAATATTCCAACATTTGTTGTGGCAGCCATCTTGGATTTGAAATTATCACAACATAATAGATGGAGTATTCTACTAGTCTATCTTTTCATTTGACAACCATAATGTTTAAAGTGAAAAAAAATACGTCTCCATTTTGTAGCGGCGGCCATCTTGGACTGATTTTTATCAAATATAGCTAAGAACACTCCCGACTAATACACCTTAAAAAAATGGGGGCTACGATGCCACAGACAGACAGCATTCCACCTCATAGTGACAGTTGTTCAATATTACAAATACACCGACTCCCTCATTGGCTTACTTTTAACTAACACTAACCCTGTAGATAAAGTACAAAATCACTCGAAAAAAAAACGTTATACGTAGACTTAGCTGAACTTAAAATTCAGCTTTAATGCTAATAGTATTTGAGTTCAAAATTACTATGGCTGTTTTGTTATCTATCACAAATTCGTAATCTCAACACGGTTTACTATCAGTTAGGCATATATTTAGTATGATAGCGGTACAGTGCATGTGTGGTAGTGCATTATGGCTCAGGTAAGGAATTTTCTAGTAAACGACTCCCCATTTATAATATAAATACTAAAGTGTGTTTGTTCGTATTCTCGGCAACTGAGTGACGAATCGACTTAATTTTTTGCACAGGGATAGTTTGAAAACCGTAGAGTGCAATAGGCTACATTGTTCCGGAAATCCAACAAAAAACTAGCGGAGCCGCGGGCAAAACTAGTCTACCCATAAAATGATCTATCTACGGCGTGTTTTGATACCTTGTTTACATATCTTAACATAAGCTGTAATGTCGTTGATACAATAAAACCGGTTAAAATACACTGCAAATTCTCTAAACCCCTGTCTAAATCCTTATCTAATAACTGTCTTATTAATAAACGCGTTTCAATTATCCGATTGATACACATGCAACAGCACTGTGCAAAAATAAAAAACACGCTCTTGAATAAAACTAATAAAGTATTCGGTATAAAGTTCTTATATAGAATTGATTTCAATCTATTGTTTTTGATAAGGTTACTTATTCGATTTACTAAAACTTTGGTTGAAGTCCGTTGAATGCCGTTATAGGCTTTTCTTTTTTATATGCTCAATGAAAAAAAAATATGACTTTCCTTTAGGTTGTTTTTAAATGCTTCATGCTATATAAGCGAAACATTTTTGTACGATATTTTGGTGTAAATAATAATAAAATAATTAACAATTCCGACCATTAAATTTTGTAATTCTTAAATTTGTATAGTTATTTTTATAACTTTGTTTAATACCTAGCAGGCTTACGTTTTACCTCAACTTTCCTGATGTAAAGCGATGTTGCTGCCTAAGTAGAAACACGCTGGTCCGCTTAAAAATCTAATTTACTGTCGTTTTGATTAATCATAAAGCCACACTGACAAAATTGTTAAAAAATGCCCTATAAACAGGTTGTAAACATAGTGTACCAAAGAAACAGTATTAGAAGAGATTCCATACGCAACAATGTCACGTTATAGGTTGATACTCGTACCCTATTGTAAAATTTCGTCCTTGCTTACTTATATTATTTATTTAAATTTGTATTATTCTGTTTTCCAGCCGGCCGGGTACGCCCCTCCGAATGCCTCGCTCGGCGAAGATGGGGAGGTCAAAGGGTTCGACTTTACAGAACAGACCATACGGAAGGCTTTCATTAGGAAGGTATGTTAGGTACTCAAATATATTGAGAGCGCATGTATTGTAAATCATATCTTCACACAAGTTTATATGTATCAATGTAGTCAGGCGCTGCTTGGCGTAAATCCATTTATAATGAGATGTTGTTCAAAGTATGTTCCCCTTACGGGAAAACTTCGTTTTCATGTCAGAGCGTGAGGAAACGAAAAATATTTTTGTTATTATTGTGTTCTTCCTCCGCACCACCTCCACACCTCATTTCATTATTTCTCTTTTTCATAGTATCTGACTTCCTTGACACGTGTTTCGCCTTAGTACTATTTATTCTCAGGATATGTCGACTCTTCAAGCTTTCGCTCGAAAGAGCTAGAGAGAGTTTAGAGAGAGATCTTTCTGTTTAACACTTGCAAATAATAAAAATTACAGTTCGTACCTACTACTTAATTATTATTTGTTTGTATGTTTTTGTCAGGTGTATTCGATCCTGATGTGCCAGCTGCTTGTCACGTTCGGTTTCATCACGCTGTTCGTGTACCACGCGCCGACTAAAGCCTGGGCGAGGAGCAATGGATGGCTCTTGTAAGTATGGTTTGATTGTTTATATATTTTCAATTTAGATTGTTTTTATCAAAAAAATTCCACTTGTTTGGTTTATAAATCAAAATAAATGACTTGTTTCATTTTCGGCCAGGACGGTGTACGTCTTCCAAAAAAAGCATCAGCCGGCTCCTTCATTGTGTACAAAAATATATAATTCTGTGAATTGTATTGGAATTATGGCATGAGCTTGCTTGTGGTTTGGAGGATTGGGCAGGGTGGCGGCAAGAAATATCCGGAAAGACAGATCCTACGCACTCCTCGAGGGGAACAGCAAGATATTGAGATTCACGGACGTGAGTGCTATACCACACTAGATTACGTTCTGCTGACTCCTGCAGGCTATCTTCAGGCTGCTATATTCCGCCGAAACATCGTACCTGTCAATTTTCATTTCACTCCAGACCCTGGCTAGTGACTCTCCAGTGTGCTGGAAATTGCGTTTTTTCCAAATCTTCATCAACAGTAATTTCTTTGTCGTCGAGATGAAAACCAAAATGTTGCCGACTTAGTGAGGCCGCACACCAGCGCCACATGCTACACGCAACGAACATTTACGTCGCCACAATCATAGCGCTACAATTCAACTTGCCACAAATGTATTGTATATGCGCACGTCGGAAGCACAGTTGTAGCGCGACAACGCTTTGATAATGTCGACATCATCATCTGACGACGACGATTTCTTGATGGGGCGATTAATGAGAAAAAAAGACGATATTGGGTTTATCCGTTTAATCAATATTGTAAAATTTACGGGAATCTCATAATTTAAAAAAAGAATCGGATATCCTAGTTCAAATCATTTATGTAATCCGTCTGTTACTATAATCAGTGAGCGTATGGTACTCGTAGTATAATTTAGAGTTTTTCAACCTCTGTAGCAAACTCAACGTAAAATTCAATTTTGTCTTTCATTTTAGGCAAACCAACGCGACACAAAAAACGAACTGTTTGATCTTGAATTCGTGTAGCGCGTGTAACGTTTTGCCCACACCTGATTCACTGTCATACAAAAAAAAACTCTGCATAGAACAACCTCGCCCCTCTTGCGCCATACTTTTCTCCCTGAAAAAAGCCGTTCGTTCCGGCGGGCTGCCATTTTGTTTGTCTTGAAGTTCGTTGTCAAATTCACGTTGCAACATCGCGGAGGTTATGTTACTAAAGTGTTATTTTTGGCAGTGAATTAGAAATTTGAAGGCTTCATAAGTGTGTCGAGTTGAGCCCTCCGCCTTATCGTTGAGAATACGTAATGAAAATAATTAGTGCAACATAATAAAATCCTAAGGGGCATTGAAATTATTCGGCTGGAAATGCGTTCTAAATTACCATTTATGCAGCAAAAAGCTTTGTAAAAATACAAAAATAAATTTAAAAAAAAAAAGATTCTAAACATGGTTGTTTTATTAACTACTTGTGGCCTATGATTTACTACCCATTAAACATAGTATTCGTCTATATGTACGTAGGTATGTATTGAAGGCACGGAGGTGCGGGGCGCGGGGTTCAATTGCGTCCCTACCACAGATAACAAGTAAAAAGAATGTATGATGGTGAGTCGTCTAATACGTAGTATCTTCTTATTAGTTTGTGGTCTCGTCCAAAGAGTACCTTTGTCTTTGGTCTCGCCACAAAGTGCGCCCGCTACAAATGTTTCCTAAGTGTGCGTGCTCACGTAAAATATACGGAAGCGTTAAATGTGGCGCCACAATCATTGAGATACAACTGTATGCCCGGTGTGCGGCCTGCACGTAATACTCCGTTAAACACCTTTTTGCATAAATAACATGGAAATATTTTGAATAGAAATAAATTTTGTTTACTGCGATAAGTAACGTTATTTTGAATTTATAATCCCTAAGGCTCAACTCACACCGAAAGAGCGGCGAAGGGCAGCGAAGCGTAGCGACCCGCTCGGTAGAGAAGGCGTGCGGAATCCTGTGACTGTTCGAGAAGTCGCTGGACACCGCGCGCCTTCTCGAGCCCGCCCGCGATGAATTCACGGGTCGCTCTCCTATGCGCAATTCACTTTCAACAAAACTCGAGAATCTTGTATAAAAGCGTTATTTTCCATGTGTTTATCGCTGTAATGCCTTGATTTGATATTGTATAGGTAGTCGCACGAAATAAATGAGCTTTTCTTCATCCATTTCCATCACTTCTGTAATCATTGCACTACAAGGAATGAATGCGAATGCTCGCGCTCAACAGACGCCGCTCTTTCGGTGTGAGATGAGCCTAACGTATCTATGGTACTATGTACACTGTCCTGGCCGGAGCTTACATTATTGACACTATTTTCTTATGTTAAAAAAAATGCTAGGTCGTATTGAAGAGATTTTTTTATGTTTCCATGTTTATGTTAAAATTTATATGTGGTTCTTGTTTTATCTACAGCTGGGTAGCGTTCGCGCTGGTGTTCGTTTGTCTGATAGCGATGTCGTGCTGCGAGGGTGTGCGTCGTCAGGCGCCCACGAACTTTATATTCCTGGGAATATTCACCGTGGCTGAGAGCTTCCTGCTCGGTCTCACTTCCAGCGTCTACGACTCGTCGGCGGTACGTTACTTACACTTTGCGATACATTACACGTTACGTTAAATGTTACATTACACTTTACGTTACATGTTACATTACACTTTACGTTGCTTGTTACATTACACGTTACGTTACATTAAAGCGTGGGGCAAACCGCATGCGTTGTAGCGTCAGTCAGTCTAGTATAGGATGTCACACCGGCCATGTTTGTTTGTCGTATTGTGCAGTGCTGCAACGTTATTGACATCTGCCATTGCTTTTAAACATCGCTGCAGGTTTACAAGCGCAGTGACGTAGTCTGGCTTGACGTGTGGTGAAGCGTTACGTTAGTTACGCAGCGTTGCACAGCATCGTGCATTTTGTATGTCTACCTCCAATACAGTTCTATACATTACAACGTCATTAGCCGCGCTGAGCTGCGCTGCGCTGTATCCAGTCCACTCCACGCTTATAGGTTACATAGTTAGTTTGTTTTATTTTATTGGGTAGCATACTGTGAGTCTCAACTGGTTATCATTAAAGTAAATTAGGGTCTGGGTTCTGGGAGCTATGAGTGTGAAACGTATATTAATTGTATGTGTTACTTGTCAGGTAATGATGGCAGTGGGTATAACGGCGGCGGTCTGCCTGGCGCTCACTCTGTTCGCGTTCCAAACCAAATGGGACTTCACCACCATGGGAGGGATCCTGCTCTGCGCCACCGTCGTACTGCTGCTGTTTGGTGAGATATTACAATACAAGCCAATCACACTAATATTGTAAAGGCGAGAGTTTGTATGCGTGTGTGTGTTTGTTTGTTCCTCCTTGAAGCTCAAACGGCTTACCGGATTTGCGAATATAGCTTATACCCTGGATTATAACACATAAGCTTACTTTTTATCTCGGAGAATTGAAGTGTTCGCATGGGATGATCGAATATCTCCTGCGGGTAAAACACTAAGGCGATGCTAGTAATGAAATAATAATCAAACAAAATGTTTAGTCTATACGCTTGTCTCTGGATGTTGATACTCGCGTACGGGAAAGTAAAATAATAATTTATTTATTTTTTTGTAAAATGTTCGCTCATTTTTTTACCAATATTTCTCCATCTGCAGGCATCATCGCAATATTTGTTCGCAACCAGATAATGACCCTAGTGTACGCGTCCATCGGTGCTCTGCTCTTCTCCTTCTACCTGGTGTACGACACTCAGCTGATGCTGGGGGGGAAACACAAGTACTCCATCTCCCCCGAGGAGTACATCTTCGCGGCCCTCAATCTCTATCTCGACATAATTAACATCTTCCTCTACATACTGACGATCATCGGCGCTACTAAAGATTAAGAAAAAGAGGGTAGTTTGAAATTGTATTTATTTAGTTGTCAATTTGACTTTTTTGTTTAGAGATCGTGGGATGTTTGTTTGATTAAGCGTATTTTGCTGATTGTTCTCGATTAATATGTTAGTATTGTTAAAGTTACGGTCACGGCCTGTTCATCTAACTGAACTGTCGGTTCTTAATATAATATCCTTCTCTCGCTTGTGGAAACAAAATGGGAGGAGACAATTTAAGAACTGTCAAATTAAGTTAGTTTTGTAAGTCTGGCCTGCCATAATAAAGGTCGATGTCAATCGTATGACAGCTCTTAATCAAAGGCAGACATTTTGGGTTTATTACGTGAGGTTTCGGAGACAGCGACAAGGTTAGATGTTATGGCTATCACGTTCACGCGAACGCTTCGCGATAGTGATAGCCATTGATTCAAATGGGACCTCTCGTTATTAGACCAATATTTACAATCAGTAATGTCATCACCAAAACCTTAACCAAAAAGTCCGATAAAGTCGAAATGTTGATATTTAGTTTTATAATTCGCCTGAAATGCTGGTTCAAAGGTAATTATTATGCTTTCTTACCGTAGTACTAATTATTAATATAAAATATGTAACCTATTTGCAATAGTCCCATTTTTGCTTCACAGTGGTGTATAAAGATGTGATCGATACCACTTCCAGTTTAGAAAATGTGCACGTGTGTTGTTTTTGTGCGTATTTGCAGCTTTAATTAATTAATAATAAAAAAATAATTAGCTAAACAGACTTTATGTAGGTACCTATTTCTGAAATTAAATATTATGTCCATGTTTACATAACCCTCGAAAAATCGAAAACAAGCTTTAATTTTATTTTTGTTTAGCTGAGCTTCGCTAAAGATTTTATAGTGCACTACTATATATTTATTTGTTTTGCTAAAAAAACTAAAAGTACTGTCTTGAGGCGCAGTGTTTCTTATAAAGCAAGTTATGAAAAAAAAAATAACAATCTCAATGTCAAATTAGTAAACTCCTGCACAAAATCGATATCATGAGCTTTGACGGGATTAAAACCCTCTCGTTTTTTTTTAAGTAACTGACGACTGCGCAATGTTTGTAACGTAGACAGAGAAAGCTATAGACTTTATAAAAACTATTAAAACAAAAGTAAATTCAAATAATTCATTAAAGACATTTCATTTAACTTAGTCCTCGTTTAGTATCAGCTATCGCTGCGGATTTTTTTGTATTTATGTAATGACAACAAAAAGTTGTGTGAAAGGCACGTTTTCAGCAATTGCTTGACGTACTAAATGAATTGAATTTACGTACATTCCTTTAGGACAGATGTATGAAGAATGAAGATGATAATGTAGAATTACGATTCCTAGAAACAAAACATTTTTTATTGTTTAAATAGATTTCTTAAATTCAGCAATGTCTTATTCAGTCTAGCGTAGAATGGAGGACCATGATTTCGCATTTACCTCTAATATAACGCGCTAACGTAGGTCAGGTGGTACGCTAAATTGTATATCTAGGTTTTTTTTTTGCGTTTTTTTCTTAAAATATATTTTTTTTTAAATATGTTCCTCTGTCTACGGATTACAGCACTAGCTCTTCACGTTTTCTCAAAGGTTTATATGCCACAAATCGATATTAATGTTGTTTGTAAATACTATGACAACATCATTTCTTACAGGTTTAATATTCTTAATATATTTACTTTTATAAATTCCAATCTGTTTTAGAAACAAGGTGTCAGTATTAGTATCTATCATGATCGCGAACGCGAAAACGATAGCGACACAGTTACATGATAAGGCTGCAGATTATATACTAAATTGTCTAAAAAAATTCATACACTAATTTTTATTTCATCACAATAAAAAAAATTTATTATTCACAGTATGTAATTATCAATATTTAATTATTATTAATTAATTGTATTTGTAAAAAGTCAATGCAATTTTGGTAGCTTCTGTTCTGTTATAATTCTTCTGAAATATTTGATTAATGTAAAAAAAATATTCCATCTAATAAAAAGCAAGCTATAAAGTTATATTGTATCAATAAATTCATGTGTAATGGCAACACTAAAATTGTTTCCGTTTTTTTTAAAGAATGGAAAATGGACTGGAACTATTTTAGAGCTGTCAATGTTAGCCGTAAAATGGCAAAATTATAATATCTAGCCTATGTATTGATCACGGCTATTGTAAGCTATGTTTAACTTTGAGCATCTTTTATCTCATTTACCCTAACGGAGAGAGTCTGAAGCTAAAACAAGACAAAATATGCTTAAAGTTAAGATATAAAGCATCGTTTATAAGTGAGACGATTAATAGATGTTTTCAAGAGTATGAGTCTTGAAACCACAATTATAATAATAACTTTGTCCAAATTTTGTCTCGTTTTATTTGTTTTTATTTGGCACCTTTCCTAAATACATATGGACTGCTAAAGTAGGTATAGTTTATAAAGCCTTACAGATCAAAAATGTGCTACAGCAATATCTTCTGCAGACTACGATTTACGTCGGGCTTTTTCTATTGAAAAATCTAAGCTCTTGGCCTAGTTTGATAAAATTAAAATGGGGTCACAAGACCCTTAAAGGTGACCCTTAAAGGTAACCCTTAAAGGTGACCCTTAAATATGTATCCTTTCAAACAAATAAGAACTTTCTGTATCGGTTACCACGTGAAATGAAATTGATTTTTATTTCTCAAAAGACAATAGAATATGGTTTATTTGTGACAAAAAACAACAAGAAATTTTCAGAAAGTACAGTAGGTAGTAGGGAAGCATGTTTTTTAGCGCAAGACGATCCCAGCTCAGCATGAAAGGGTAAAAGAACAGATGATTAGTAGAATTTATTGTACAGCCTATTTTGTCGACACTCAACTTGTGAAGATTTCAAACTTGACACACTGACGCTTCTGTGGCCATGAAAGTGTTAAATTAAAATCGTATTCAACTAGCTGTGCTCCGCGTAGTTCCCCATTTTATTATCGAGATAATGGGGAACTACTTTTTTTAAGTCGGTTAAAAAGTATCCCATGTCCTTTCCCGGGGTCCAATCTACCTGTGCACCAAATTTCATCCAGATCGGTTCAGTGGTTTTGGCTTGAAAGTGAGACAGAGTTACTTTCGCATTAATAATATTAGTTAGGATTAAATATGTCAGTAGATACAAATAAGTCAAAAATGATGAATTATTTGTATGTGTCCGACAAATCAAATAACAAACTAACAAAAAAATACTATCTAACTGTGTACTCTCTCGTGTCCTACCTTTCCTTTTTTAGGAGGTCGGTTGAAAATGATACGCAGAAATCCCCAATATATTGATAACCCACCTACCACTGCCAATAGAGTAATTTGAAATTAAATTTAGGTAAATACTTTACTTATTCACCGGATGTTTGCGATAATATTGTAGGGAAATATACATAACTAGGTACCTACTGACATATTGGAACCACACTGGCTTCATTATCCTTAAGACATTCGTCACAAATAACATTTTTTTGTTTTTGATATCGTCATGTTACAAATAGGAAATAATAATAGGCATTACTGTAAAGCATGATTAGTTTTAGTCAGAATTTTGTGTGAGTTACATAAAAGTACCCTATGTCGCTTCGATATGTAAGTCCTACTATACCTATAATTTTATAAACGCTAAAGTTTGTTAGAATCTATGGATGTGTGGATGTATTTTTGTTTGACTTTCACGCTTAAACTGCTGAACTGATTGTATGAAATTTTGGTATGGAGATAGCTTAGACCCTCGATTAACATATCCTGTTTTAACGCGGGTTTCACCGCAGGGCGCAGTTATTATTTTTCATATGTACTTAATTAAATATCGTAATAAAGTAGTAAGTAGTGAACTTGCATTACATTACATACATACATCAATCTAGTTTTTAAAATAAAACGAGCTCTTATTATTATTGTGCCTAAATTCTTCTTGGTTTTAGCCAGGTTAAAAATGATCGAAGTAGGTGACCTTATCTTGTGGTAACTGCTTTGAATCTTGTTTTTTTCGTCTGTAGAAGGCATGTTTTAAAAATGTATGGAGCTCCGGCCAGGACTATAATAATGATAAAATAAATACGTTAAGGACTATTAATCTTTAGTCTTTTAACCAAATTCAATATAGTGTACCTTATCGCAGTATACAAAATTAATTTCAAATCAAAATATTGAAACGTTATTTACTCATAAGGGTGAGTTTTTATTGTGTCAATCTTGACATTTGTGATGGGCGGTTCAATTTGTAGAACAATGGGACCATAGAAGTCAACCAAGGATGCATTAACCTTCCAGGGATACTTTAATACCTCTACAATTCACAGAATTTAGATGTTTTTTCACGCAATGAAGGAGACGACTGATTAATTTTTCATTAATACACAATATTGATCTTTAGGCATTTTTGGTAGACGTACACCGTCCTGGCCGAAAATGAAACAATTCCTTTGCAAATATTTGTAGACCTTCGAACTGTATTCCAGCCATGTCGTGCCCCGTCAGCCCGCGACTCCGTGGTGCGTCACCACGACAGCGACAGATCTAGCATCTCACAGCATTACTCTACCATCATACACAACGGGTTCCTGAAGAAGGTCAGCATGTCGATAATATTAAAGATATTCTATAAAAAAGTTAAATAAGTATAAGTCATTCTATTTTACTACATGCACAAAATTTTTCGTGCGAAGAGAAAATAATGTCACCAGTCTAACAAATTATTCAAAATTAAAAATTTGTAAAACTTTGTACAGCCACAGCCAATATTCGAGGTTTATTTTTCCTTCTAGTAAACCCCGAATTTTTATATAAACTATACCTACTTAGTATTTACGTAGGATGCTTTTTTAAATTTCTGGTACCTAAGTTATATTTTCCAGGAAAATTGACTTCAATATATCGATATTTATAAACTATATAAGTAGGTAGTTTTAATACAAACTTGTTGTAGGGACTTGGATGTGTCATGTTTTTAGGGTTCCGTATCTAATGAGTAAAAACGGGACCCTATTACTAAGACTTCACTGTACGTCCGTCCGTCTGTCGCCAGGGTATATCTCATGAACCGTGATAGCTAAAGAGCTGAAATTTTCACAGATGATGTATATCTGTTACCGCTATAACAAAAAATCGAATAAAATTTATATTTAAGGAGGGCTCCCATACAACAAACTAGATTTTTTACCGTTTTTTGCTCTTTATTAATCACGGCAACAAGTAGACGAATATTCAAAGAATATTTAATTGTATATTTCCCCTAAAAATATAAATAATCCGAATAAAATAAAATAAATATTTAACACACTTGGTTTATTGCGCGATTTAATAAAAGGCAGGACCTTGAACGAATGTGGCTCGGAACCCTTAGTGCGCGAGTCCGACTCGCACTTGGCCAATTTTTTTTGTTCTCCAAAGCTGCTTGCTAAGTATAAATGTTTTCTCCAGTAAGTATAGCAATATGAACAAGGCATTTAGTTATAAGAAAGTGTCCTAATAAAATATGTCCATGATATTTTTGCAGGTATACGGCATAATGACCGTTCAGATGTTATTCATAGAGGGCAGTATCTATTTATTGATGGCCGTCCCTCTGCCCAAGAAATGGCTGGACCAACAAGATATTATTGATGACTTCAGAAAAAATACTCTGTAAGAATGCTCCTTTTTCTTTTGACTTTGTAAGAAAGGAGGTGCTCAATTCGACTGTTTTTTGATATTAAATGTTTGTTATCTGATATATCAGTAACGGCTGAAATGATTAGGTTGTTTTTATTTGTAGCTAAGGGCCATTAAAGCTCCATTTAAATTTTATCGAAATCGGTCCTATAGTTAGGTTTTGAAATCGAAATAACTAAAAAAGTTCTATGTGCGCCTGCTGTAAGGAAAAGTCGATACTCAATCAGTTTTTCACGTGTAAACCATTAAAATTTCATGACAATGGGTTCAGTAGTTTTTAATTAATAAGTTAAGTAAAAAAGTTAAATAATCACTTTGTCGATCAAATATAATATGTTTTATTGACGTGTTAATAAGGCGATTGGTCCATGGACATGCCGTTGTAATACCTATATGAAGAAAGGTTTCATACTTTAACAGTAAAAGAAATTAAAAAAAAACCGACTGACATAGATCTATTTGTAGATTCATTTGGAGATAAAGACAAATCCAATGACATCTCGGCACTTTTATTTCTTTATATTTATTTTTAGTCCGTTAAAATATTACAATTAAAGTACTGAGTAAGTACTGACCTAATATTGCATTTCTTAGAGGACGCAATTTTATTTTTGGGACATGTGTGGGGGTTCAATAGAAGCTTAACTCATTATTAATTATAATCTTATTTACATCTAAATCGGTCTACCGATTTAGATGTAAATAAGATTTATTTACATCTATATTATTATTATATTTACATCTTATTTACATCTAAATCGGTCTACCGATTTAGATGTAAATAAGATTTAGGCTGTACAGGGTCACAAAGAGACATACAACTTACTGACAAAAACAAAAACTTTTTTGACACTAGAGTATAAAAAAAGCCACTTATAGAATTATTACTGTTCTTTCAGCATCATAACCGGAGTACTAACCCTGATCATAGCATTACTGATGAGGTTGTCTGGAGGGTCGAGACGTGCATTTCCTCTGAATTTTCTGTTCCTTG
Source organism: Ligdia adustata (assembly GCA_947049295.1). Lineage (NCBI taxonomy): Eukaryota > Metazoa > Arthropoda > Insecta > Lepidoptera > Geometridae > Ligdia > Ligdia adustata. The sequence continues at coordinate 12,320,822 of OX346225.1, forward strand.
CTGCCTTCACTATCAGCCTAGGCATCTGTCTAGGAGCTGTTTCCAGTCTCTACAGCACTACAGCGGTTAGTATTAATTACATACAGAAACTCTAAAGAACAATCATACGATTGAATAGCTGAAAGTAACTATCAACATAGCCTTTCTATAGAGCCTGAGCTACCGGTGAAGGAAAACATCGTGAGGAAACCATAGCATGGTGGTTAGAATAGAATATTTTGTGACAAACAACAGCAAGCAACTTCGAATAATGATAGAAAATACAATAGTAATTAAGTATGTTTTTGTCACAAGCCGATCCCGACTCAGAATGGTTGGGCGTTTCCTATCGCTCGCCAGGCTAGCTACCACCCTCATGTTGTAAAATCTATCCCCAAGCATCTAACAGTGCGTTCCGGCAGCCGTCCTTTAGATCCAGTGTATTCCAGACTAGGCATGCTCCATCTAGGGCCACAGTATCGCTGACTTCCGTGCTCGTGCGAACTTCTGGTCAAACGTATCTAAAATGTATGGTATATAAAAAAAGAAAACACTATCTACACCAATATTATAATGAGGAAAGATTTTGATTATTGTATGTAACGAATAAACTTAAAAACGACTACCAAATTCACTATTTTTTTTGCGTCAGAAAGCTACATTATGACTGAGTAACACAGGCTATATTTATCACAAAAAATGTCCATCTGTGCGAAGCTGGGACGTGCTGCTAACATTATATATAAAAGGAGTTTCTTCTGAACTCTTCGTACAAGGAACAGTTTTTTCTCTACCGAGCTGGTTTTATTTTCGTTCTAGCTAGCTCTAACGTTTGTTGTTATCCACTTTTGAACAGCGTTCTGATTGAATGAAGATTGTGATTCGTCCCAGGCAAACAGCATTGTAAAAATAACTTCTAAAAAAAAGATTATTATTCTGAGGTCCAGCGTTGGACTAATTTTTAATGAAACTCATAAGACAGCTATAGACCGCCAACTCTTCCATACAATAAGATATAGCTCTTTTCTACCTTTTAATGTTGTCCGATTCCAGTGATTTTTTTTCACATAGCTAACACATTACTTACAAGGCCTGCACGTTTTAATTTTTTCTGTTTTTAAATCACTTTAAAGTTACAAGCTTCCTATTCAGTCATATTTCTGCGCTGATACGATGCCAATTTTAAAGGCCTTTATAATAAAGAATCCAATAACCTTTTTCAAAGTATATAAAACGTGTTTACTTAAATACATTAAATTATTATGAAGCAATTGACACCAATAACAAAACATTACGTTACAGTTTAGGGGGTAAAAAGAAGTAGGCCCCGGAACGAAAATTGTATGAGAAACACGAAAACAGTGAATGGTCGGTGATCCTCTTAAGAAATAAGATTATTGTTCTGAGGTCCAACGTTGGACTCATTTTTAATGAAACTCTTAAGCAATAAGGTTATTGTTCTGATGGACCTCAGTGTTGAAAAGAAACTCCTAAGAAATAAGATTACTTTTCTGAGGTCCAGTGTTGGATTCATTGTAAATGAGACTCCAATGAAATAAGATTATTGTTCTAAGGTCACAGTTGGGACACATTGATACGAATGTGTTTTTTTTGTAGTTACTGATGGCGGTAGGTGTGAGTGGATCAGTGTGTTTCGTGCTAGCTCTGTGCGCGTTACAAAACAAGTGGACCTTCACGTTGTGGAGCGAAGTTGTCATTACTGTGGCTGTCGTATTACTAGCATTTGGTGAGTAAAATAAAAACAAAGACGGCTTTATTCTTCTGCAGGTAATCATATCTTACAATTAAAATTTGAAGTACTAACCTAAAATTACATTAAATGAAATAAAACATATATTTTCTAGAAATTTACTTTCTGTAGCAGTTAGTTGCTGTGTAGGATACATCAGATTTAATACAAGATGTTTTTAAAAAAGTGAAATCCGGTTTCTGTTAAGCAGACACCAATACAATTTTTTCATTTATTACGATTTAAAAATCAAACTTTTTAGCCGCTATCAATAATAATAAAAGGGACCACTTCAGATGTCCCAATAACTAATTTTCTTTCGCTTTACATTGATCTTCCAGCTTCTTTCGGCGTCTCACTCCCTGCGGCCTCTCGGGTAGAGATGGCCCGCCAATCGACTATACGTAATTCTGATTATAGACAATAGGGACGTGCTAATCGATTCGAAGCATATTATAGTCGATTAATCCGACAAGTTTATACAAATTTCGCCTTTATAATAACAGTCACAGATTTATCTAAGTTTAATTATTCTTCTATTTGTTTACAGGCTTCTACTCCTTCCACCGCTTTGATCTGTCTCTTCTCTACGCGAGTATTGGCTCTCTTCTTTTCTCCCTCTACTCTATCTACACCGTCCAGCTGATGCTCCGAGGAAGACATCGTTGCAAGATATCCCCTGAAGAGTACATCTTCACAGCATTGAACCTCTATCTTGATATTTTCACCTGTTATTTTTACGTAGTTAAACTTATATGGAGGTTTATGAAACATTGAATATTTATAGGTTAACGCGTGTTTGATTCAATTTGTGTTGAAAGGAATGTGAACCTAACTATAGTTGGACCTTATATGATATTATTCGTGTTTCTGGTTTATTTCCATTACTGTCTACGCTAAATCTAATTTTAATTTTTCATATCTATAAAGGCTGTCTGCAAGAGATCGCGATAAGACTGCTTTTTGTGCTTGTTTTCTGTTCTATGTTTTCTTATTTTCTGTGTTTTGTGGTGACAATAAAAAGTTTTGTAATTGTAATTAAATATAATTTTATAATTTTTCATCAGTATTTTACTGTATCGATCGCTGTAGCATATTTATGGTAGTTAGGCAAGCGGTGCCGATTGTTCGCTATTGGACAGATTCTGGATTAGACGTATTCTGGATTCGACAGATTCGCTATCTGAAAGAAACAGTACAATTGACTTGAAAATTGTTAAATCACTGTATATTTATGTAATGGCTAAGTACTAGAAATCATGTATTAAAAAAAAGGTGTTCGACAATGAGTCTGGGCTGGGTGCATTGTATCACATATTATTGAAGGCGGTCAGTAAATGGTCTCTTTTTAACTTAATTACCTAGACGTGGTCGGCCGCAGGACCTGTTCGATGTGTACAATGAACGAACGCTAGCACGAACTATGTCCCCACTAAATCGCGCTCGTTGGCACCTCAATGAACTACCTGTTGCCAACCCTGATTGTGACATATTTTTTGACAATTGGAGAAAACTTAGCTTTGTATTTTAGACATCTTGTGAGGGTCTGTTAGACCAGTGGGACAGAAGCAAAAAGCCAGACAGCGAGGCGGACTCGTATGACAATTGTTATATATATAAGCTTTCCATTTTGTAAACTGCGTGACGCAAAGAAAAAACCAAACGAGGACAAAACAAATGAATTACGGTTTTCGAAATACAAATGTATGAATAAATAGCTGTATAAGTTTGAAATTGGAATCCCTAACCAAAGAATTTCATATGTAAGGACCTAATATATACAAAAAAAACATGTCGATGAGCGGAACCACATTTATTCGCCATGCTTTGTCTGTATGTAGGAAAAGCGGAACACTAGCGAAACTAACATACATACAAACCTACTAACATACAAATAAACAAAAAACAAACTCTAAAAATATTACCCAGTCTTAGGTCACTCGGGTAAAAAGAGGTCTCAGTATTATAGGCGCTATTTGTTGGTCATTGGATTTTACACGCTTACAATGGTAACTCCATTTTTATTAAATATCCTATAATTTTAATGAAACTAATAATATAATAGGTACATTTATATACAGGCTGATTGTGATATTTTACTAAAAAAATTGAATATTTTTGAATTTTTAAAATAAGCGAATGTATCAAAATATAGTTATTTCTCAATATTTGTTATAAAATCAGAAAAGTGTGAATGTTGTGATTGGACGACGTAACTTTAGATAAGCGGGCAAGTTAACTAAATGAGGAAATTATATTGTTTCTAACAGGAATGGAGTACGAATCGGTAAGTTTATGTTCTATAAAATAATCACCTTGTAGTTTGAGGAAACTTATTTCCTGCTAAGTAGAACAATTGCTCGTAATATTTAAATTAACAATTTAGTGTGAATAACTGAGTTGTGAGCGTCATTTGGTACTTCAGGAGCCAATATCATGGCTCAGGTATGTTCTTTTTTCTCCGAAATTATAACATTACCCTATTAAGCTCTGTCTCCTAATTATGAACTTTGTGACATTATTCCCAGCCAGTAAATTACAATCCTCACACCGGCTTGTTAGAAGACGGTGAAGACAAAAGGTTCGACTTCTCGGAGCAATCCATAAGAAAAGCTTTCCTCAGAAAGGTAAGACCAATGTTGCCTATAAAGCGTGACATAACGATTTAAAATGAGGAGGTGCCACCAGGTTCCTAATCGTCGAACGTTAAGCGTAAAAATGGCGTCTATATTTGACAGTTCGCCGTTTTTACGCTGTTACATATCGACAGCTTCTTTGCTCTGGGTTTCACATGCCTTCATGCCTAACGTTAGCCGATAATAGGGCTGGTGTAGCAAGAATAAGTTTACGAAGGATATATCAGGCTGGGCAGGAGATGAGAATCTCAGGATAGGGTCGAGTGGCGTGATTTGGAAAATACTTATCCTATCAGTGCAGTCGTCGTGTTGTTCCTTCCGACTCTGACTTTCGACCTTCCCTTCATTTCACTCTTCACCTTGTTCATTCTCTCAATATTTGTTTATTGGCAATAGGCTTGCGCTTGTTGAGCACAACTCATCTGATATAAAGCGACGATGTGGCCTAGGATACAGCTCGCTTGCCTAGAAAAAAACGATTCACTTGCAAAGAAATTCAAGTAATATTTATGTCAATGTTACGCAGGTATACGCGATCCTGTCATGTCAGCTGCTGGTAACTTTGGGGTTCATCCTTGTGTTCGTGTACACCGAACATGTCAGGGAATGGGCGAAAGAACACAAGTGGTTATTGTGAGTATTACGAGTAAATTCTGTCACTATTAAGTATACAATACACGAACTCTTATAATACAACACAAAAACATAAATACACTGTGAATATGCTTACTGTTATGTAATTACGAAGCATACATATTTAAAAAAGTTTAAAATTTTGTACTCTCATCTCAACCCTTTATTAATTGAATTTAAAAACATTATTCCAAGTGTGTACTTACCCTACACCCTATAATGTATACACCTTCCGAATTCCATGTTTCTAGATTCAGCGGTTTAGGCTCTGCGTTGATGCCTAGCTTAAATCATTACTCATTTATATATATTGCTAGTTACAGACTAGAGATTTTAAATAACATCAATCTGGAAGAAAATGCGCAAGATTTTTTTTCTCAAATTTCAGATGGTGCGCGTTGATAGCTGCTATAGTAACCGTCATAGCCATGGCTTGCTGCGAATCCGTTCGTCGCACGCACCCCATGAACCTAATCTTCCTCGGTATATTCACGGTGGCTCTTAGCCTCATGCTGGGGTTTGTTACCAGCGTCATGGAACCTGAAGTGGTCAGTATACTCTTCCCTGCGTATCAACTACTTAATCTTAATAGTTCTAACTGCCGGAAAATGCACTCCGTGAAGATAATCAAAGAAGAATAAGACATTAACATCGTCGCTATAAAGAACAACTGAAAAAACAACTTCTAGCGTCATGGATCTAAAGTGGTGGAGTACCAAACAGATTTCACAGTTTTTTTTTTCACATTCACACAAATAGGCATTTGACCACCAGCAGCCTGATTCAGCAAGCTTTAAATCGACGATTAGCCTCGAAAAGTCTTCAATCTTCTTAAAAAATATTATGAAGACGGAAGACTTTGCGAAGATAGGTCACACGACCACAGAAAACAGCGTCTCTGTGGCCCGAGATAAAGTATATTTAATCTGGAATAGCTTGGAATACTTTGGATCTCAAAGAAGGCTATCGGTACCAGAAAGCCTATACCAAAGAATACGAATTACCTATTCCAACGCGCAAAGAGTTGTATTTATAATTACCTACTTACTCACTTGAATTACATCCTTTTTATTCACACTGTACTGAATTTCTGGTAGTAAAATTAAAGAAATAATTAAAGTTGTTCACCATAATGCGTAAAACGTCTTCCTTTCGGCGTATTAGACTGCTAACTGATAACCTTGACCTATGTATGACTCCAGGTGATGTTGGCAGTGGGGATCACATCAGCAGTGTGCTTCGCGCTCACTCTATTCGCACTGCAGACTCGATGGGACTTCACTGCTATGGGAGGGATCCTCTTCTCTCTGTTCGTCGTGCTCTTCCTCTTTGGTAATAATAATTAAATAACTTGGTGGATGACATGAATGAATTTACTCTTTATTGAAAATAAATTAATAAATAATATGGGTCAATATTCACAGAAAGGTCTTCAGGTCCCAAACTAGGAAAAGTCTGTGCTATTGTAACCTGATGACTGATATACATACTTGTATACATTAATTACATACCTATATATATAATAAACACCCAGACATAGGTATCAAAAATTACCCAGGTGCAAAAAGTCCAAGGTGAACCGAGGACACTTTAATTTCCGTCTTATTCACCTGGGCCATATCACCTGGGTGCACAAAGTGGTATATACCGTTGATACGTGTGTCTAAAACTCTTGCACTCGGGTTTTTTGTCACTTTTAACCAATTGTTTTATAAACTTGTGTTGCACGTTTCCAAAACTAATTTATTTTCGTCTTGTATCACAGGAATCATCGCGTTCTTCGTCCGAGATCGTATTATGAACTTGGTGTACGCATCACTTGGAGCAGTTCTCTTCTCCTTCTACCTGGTGTACGACACTCAGCTGATGCTGGGAGGGAACCACAAGTACTCCATCTCCCCCGAGGAGTATGTGTTCGCGGCTCTCAATCTCTATCTTGACATTATTCACATATTTATGTATATGCTAAGAATAGTTTCAGGCAGATAATTGATTCGTGTGGATTTGACTTATTTTTCTCTCATTTCCATCGACTGCAATAAAGGAGGTTAGGCTTTTTAATAGATTCATCAATTTCACTGTATTTTTAACCGACTGCAAAATAGAAGAAACAAAATCAAAAAAGAAGTATTCGACATTCTCGTATCGCACTGTCATTTTACGTTTGGTACCCGATTTATCAAAGACGCCTGTATCTATTTGGAAAATTCCGTTTTTGAAGGATACGGATATCTATTTTCCATGTGATCTACGAGTAGTAAATAGGTGTTATATATGCGTTTATGACGCAGTCGAATTGAAATCGTTGTAATTTTTTAGGTCCAAGATTTATTTTTAAGAACGAAACACACGAGTGTTTTTACTAAGAAAAACAAAAATATGCTAAGACTTAAAAATTAAGCAATACGTGACGAGTAAAAGTGTACAGATACAGATTATTTATTGATGGTAATAAAATACAAAGTTAGAAACAGTAAAATAAAGATAATTATGAAATATAATTATTAATATGAAATATAATTATTAATATGAAATATAATTATTAATATTAATATATTGTTATTATTTATCATCGTAGTCCTCCTTTAAAATGAGTAGTACGCATTACCAATCAGCAATTTTATAAGTTTATTTTTGAAAATACTGTCAGAAGCTGCCCTTTTAAGGTCTGCTGGAATTTTGTTAAATATCTGGGACCACTTTACATAGATAGGTTATTCAGTAGCTTTTAATGTACTCGTATTACTTTATTTTCTATGGCTATATAATATTTTATCTAAAGTATATAGTAATAGGTAAAGACTTACTCGTTCAGTCAACTACTGAAACAACACTAAAAATTGAAATAAAACATATATTAAAATTAACTATATATTAAAATCAATCAATAAATATCGGCCTATAGCTCATTGACTTACGAAAGGACATGTAATGGAATCTTATCTCTATACATTGTATCGATAATTTTTATAGTGGTGGGAAACTGTCGATATTCTTAACGGACCTATCGATAAATAATCACAAATTGATTTCAATTAACAAGTAGGTAGTAGGTACCTACGTTTAGGTATCTACTTAAAACAAACTTAGATATTAGCATGCACGTTTATTTAATCCCATAAAAAATAAGGTGTAACATTGAAGGTGACATATGATTATTATCTTGTTAAGCTCAAATACTTACCATAACCAAATTTATTATGTAAGTGGTAACTGTAAATATTGAACTGTGAAATATATGAAAATGTGTTTTTCCGCTTTTTAACCTAGAAGATTTTTAAGATATTTTTACGATAGTCTTGTAAATAAGTTATTGTGATATTTATGCTGGTCTCCCAGTATCGTAAAATCTATATAATTAGACAAATAAAATGAAAAACTAAAAAAAAAACTTTATTGTATTTTTATACACCCAGTCCAGCTGTGAGCGCAGAATTAAATAGCTCTACTTTTCTAAGCCATTTTGCGATGTTAGGATTTTTAATTCTATTTTCTAAATAGAATTAAAAATCCTAGAAGAAATGTATCTAACCAGTTTATCAAATTGCTTATGTGGCATTGTATGGCAATTAAAAATACCAAAGGAAATACATAAAGGTTGCTAAAGAAGAAATCGCATTAAACGATAAGGCTGCCATTAAAAACATGGTGTATATTTGTAAGCTTTTTATTTTTGACAGGTATTTATAGTTAAACTAGTTTTTATTAAAGAGTTGTCTAATCTTATCTTATCTTATCTAAAGGTGAGTAAATATTAGAATGTTATAAAATTATATCAAATATTTACATAGATCAACTAACTGTGAACATTTGAACTGAGATATGCTAGGCGATTGTTACAATTCGGACTCGTAGTAGCATAAAGTAGGTTAGCAAAAAGATGGCTCCATTTGTATTTAATCCTTGTTACCGTAAATACGGCTTCAGTAAATGGGTACATCACTATCAGTAATCAGTGAGAGTATTACTGACTACTGCCAGTTCAGTTCACTGCTCTAAAGAACCGATACGGCTCAATAATGTCTGTGTTTCTTTGTTTTGTGGCCATCGTTATAATATTATTGATTTACAACTATAAGGTGAAGGACCCAGAGCCCATATTCGGAGTGTACCGAGTGCCGGGCAAGTGGTATTATTTGAAATATGTTGTGTTTTCGTGCATTTATTTTTATCGGAAGGTTTGTTCCATTCAATTGTTTCCATTTTTTATCAATAATTATAATAAACTTTCCATTTATTATTTTCATAAATGGCTTGCTTATTTTTTTTTGTTGTTTTGATAGATACTTCGTAACTATTTTGTGGAATGAATTAGGATTGTAATTATTCGTTAGAACAATAATTGTACAGTAGGTGCTCTGAAGCATACGGTCGGGCAAACAGGAATTTCACTCTGGCAGGCCACTTGAACTTACAATCGATAAATTAACATTGAGTGCGTAAAAGAGGTATATGCCTGTTAGGGGTAAGTCGGAACCACAGTCCGTGTCTGATCGTTTTTAGGGTTCCGTACCTAAAAAGTAAAAACGGGACTCTATTACTAAGACTTCGCTGTCCGTCGTCCGTCCTTCTGTCATCAGGCTGCATCTCATGAACCGTGATAGCTAGAGAGCTGAAATTTTTACAGATGATATATTTCCGTTGTCGATATAACAACAAATATACTTAATGCAAGAAATAAACTAATGCTAAAAACCGAATAAAACAAATATTCATTGTTGCTCCCACACAACAAACGTGTTTTTTTGCAATTTTTTGCTCGATATTAATAACAATAGGTAGAATTTTGAACTAATGTTGTACGGAACCCTTAGTGCGCGAGTATTTTAAAGTTTTTATTAATGCCTAGATATTTTAGCAAATAATTAAGGTTTAAGGATGGGACTATTGTCCGATAAGACCGCTGTGTTCACACACAAGCTAACCGGCTAGTAATGACTACTACTTCGAGACTAATGACGTATTTATATTAATTACTAGTAGCTGTCACCCGCGATATTGCCCGTGACATAGAATGGTATATTAGTTTCAAACTTAGAACCCATATTTGACTTCCAAAAATCCTTTCTTAGTACACCCTGTACTGAAAACACTCTCCAAATTTCATGTCTCTTACAGTGGTTTAGGCTCTGCGTTGGTACATAACTAAAGCCCTTACTTCATTAAAAATATGTTTAAAATATGACAATTAAAAATACAGTAGAAATAAATCAATTATCTCAATGATAGAGTAGGCTGGCAAGGTTTTTATTTAGGATCAACTATTCCATTTTATCCATTTCCATACAAAAAGTCTAATTTTTTTTATCGATTTTTCGGATTGGATCAATAGCTCTATTGCTTAGTTCTATCTTGGAAGTACATCGTTAGAATACAGAATCGTTTTCTCCCTGTAAATCTGAAAAAGAATAGTAATCTCGAATCAGAAACGTAACCTTGGTGAAATTATTACCAGATTCACCTTATGAATGGCTGTAAATAAAATATTAAAATTTATTCTTCCCTTAGTTGTCCCTTAGCCTACCGTTAACAGTTTTAGGCGATACATACTCGTGTCAAATCACAACTACCTATGTAACTGATAATAACTAGTTACTAAAATGTGTATCTTCATATCGCCTTTATCAAGACTTACGATAGTAAGACAAATCCGTCGCTCCGGGTTTTTAGTAAGCTTTCAAATACGAAGCCAATGAAGGTAGATCGGCCTACTACCTCAATACCGTCCTCGTCGTAGTCCTATCCCGCCACGGGCACATCTTTTACATCACATATGCATAATCTTCTTTCAGAACGCAGTTTAAGCCTTTAACAGCACGTACGATTAATGGCACTTTGATCGAGACCATCGATGTCAAAAAGCGTTAAACTCTTTATAAATTGGGCCTTTATTAACATAAACAAAATGACTAACTACAACAACAAGAAAAATATAGCAGAAAGATTACCTATAGACCATTTAAGATCTACAGAAAATTTTCCTTTACTGTAATGACGTCAACATCATTATAGTGCTTATGGCATTGCATCACTTGAAATCGCATTAGCATCCTATTTTTATTGTAACACATTTATCGCTATAAGATCATTCGATAACTTCATGGCAAATATTTGAGTCAACATGTCTTCAACATGATTTATAGATTATATACATTAATGTGCACGTAAGTACTTCTTGTTCTGATATAACACTTATCAATAGACTAAACGCAGGTGGGCGATAACAAACAAAGTTTGCTAAATTTAATACCTGGGTATTAAATACTACATCGTCTAGTTTTTATAGTGATTAAACGATCAGCTAAATATTTATTAGTAATTTCGAATAAGAATTTAAATAGAAAGAAAGTGAGCTGATAAACTATTTATAGATATTCCAAGCTGTCTGTCAGCGGTGCTGTTATGCCAGCGGCATATATTGTCTTTAAATAATTTTGTAACATCGAACAGGGTTAGGAGCTTTATGACTACATATCGATTGGACTAGTTAGCAGGTATGACTAGATCGCATTATGACTGAATCTCTATACGACTACATTGCGTTAGGGATAACAAAAATAATCACGAAAAAATAATTACTCGTCAACTCTTTGCTTTATTCCTAACGCAATGTAGTCATAAAAAGATTCAGTCATGAAGCGATCTAGTCATACATGCTAACTGGTCCAATCGAGATGTAGTCATAAAGCTCCTAACCCACATAATGCTGGCTGAAACAAGCAACGCTCCGTTGTAACCGGGAGGTCACGAACTTCACATAGCAGGATAGGGTCATCTCCGTCCTTAGGGGTTGAATTTCCAAAAATCGTTTCTCACCACCGCTCTATACCTTATAATGAATACAGTTCCTAAGTTCAGCGGCATAAGTGACACTGAAATAGTGTCACTTATGCCGCTGAACTGAAATAGTGCTAGTGCTGCGGCTTAAGAACACGTATTTAAGGGGGCCCCATACAACTTACGAAATTGTTTTGCTTTTTTTCTGCTCGTCGTTAACAATGTTGTATAAATAATGGTGAGGAACCCTTACTGCGCGAGTCAGGCTCGCACTTGGCCGATTATCTTTATTCGAGATTTTTCAGACCTGCAATGTATATAATGATGAGTGTAGTGCAGTGCACCTTTCGGCTTTGTATACCCTTAACAATGACCTTGTGTGAGATGGTTAAATTTTCACTTTTTGATTAAATATCACTAGCCAACTCTGAATTCGATAAAAAAGCAACTGTTCCTTATTAAAGGGCCGTCGTATAAAACAGCTGAATTTCTTTCCCGAATTAAAAAAGAAAGAAAGAAAGAACTTATTTATTTTGTGCACACAGGATACGACTACTACTTACGAGTAAAAGTAGTAACTTAAAAATAGACAAACATTTAAAAATAGTAACATAAGACGAGCTGCAGTGTCCCGTGCGTCAAAAAAGGTCAGCGCTCAGCATGATGCCGGGGATTGCTCCTAAGCGCTGATTTTCAGCATGAATTTGGAGTATTGACTCATTGTAAAAGATAATCCTTAGACTGAGTATAGTAACTTCCTTTTGGCTTAGTAGGTTAACCCTAAAACCGTGTATTTATGTGGTGTATTTCTGTCAGTATTCCAGCAAGAAGTCCGGAGCTGGTAAGGATGGTCGCGCCGGTCAGGGAGTGTCGGCCTTGGTCAACGCAGCAGAGATGGACCGAGCTCAGACTCTCAGCGACCACTCTAAGGTAAATACATAACTAGGTATAAACAACTTATTAACCAAGTTAGCGAAGAGTCTCTGCTACGAATATGGAAAAATTTTATCTTACATCAATCAGTTTGCGTATAGTTTCTGCAGCAGTTTCTTTATGGATGTTTGTACGAAAGCCGCGTACCTACAGGCCATATGGTTTCCAATCAATCTTGATGGAAAATGGTATTTATATTTGATTGGAGATGTATTTTACCCTAAAACCAACTTGTTGTATACCAAATCATTTTAAAATTCCATGAATGTTAATTGGGGAAGTTTTCCATGCCGTCATCTACCAAGAACATCTATCTACATCTAAGAATGTTTTTATTGTTCATAATATGTATATTTTTGTATGTGAATCTGAATTTAATGACATGCCAGATTTATAAATGCATACCTACATTGTGACTAATGTCGAATTTTAGAATGTTTTTCTTATTGCAGGCTTTCGACGCCGTGTTTTTCATAGCAGCTAAGAAGAGCGACGCTGAAAACAAGGGCATATACGTGATCGCAGGCTGCGAGAGGAGGTCCATGGGGATGTGCAATGGACTCTTCTATATTGTGGTAAGGTGCTAACACTGCAGGGTTATCGGCTAGGGGTGTACTAAGTCAAAAGAGGGTTCCTTAGGCTTAGTATAGTGTCCGCCTTTCGGCTTAGTGCATACCTAGCCGATAACCCTGTATAATTCAATAAACAGCCGCAATTGCATCTTAAGAATAATCGCTGCTAGACGTGACAACAGTAACGTACAAAACTTTGGTTCAATTATTTTATTTTAAATCTTGGTGTTTTAATGTATTTAATTTAATAATGTGTTGATTTTTATTGACTTGTAATTTATAGATACTTATAATCTCAAATAAATGAATAATAAATAAATAGAATATGATACTCAGCTAGCACAATAGCTAATCATAGGAAACTGTAGTGAATTTATAGTTCTAAGTTATTAGCGAATACTAATCTAAGGTGGTATGGTGTAATGTAAAAGTCTGTGACCTAGTGGTGACTGAGGATAGGGAAGCAGATTGGCTGTCAAGATAGATCAACAACGCTAAAGCAGTCGCTGAATCACAAGACCACGGCACACAGACAGGCGACAGACTCTTATACCCAGTTGTAAAATTAAAAGAAGATCATCCTGGTTACCAGTCTCATATCTTGCAATTTAGTGGTGCCTTTAGAACAATACGTACATTAAATAGAGAACGTTGAGAAGATACTTCAAATAAAATAAAGCTACCGGGCAATTGTCTTTATTACCAAAACGAAATGACTTACTACAACAAAAAAAACAGACAGATTACCTAGAGACCATTTAAGATTTACAGACAATCCAAATGCTCCAATCCACAACCAAAGGGCAGCATGCCTATACGCTAGCCGTATTACTACACTAACGGACAATGCTTATACGTTGGGCCAAAAAAACCCTTCATTATCTGGTCACGCGTCGAATCGATCAAACGCTCCGATATGTTTTGGAAAGTAAGATGAGCTCCTGGTCTCCACGGCCTCAAAGTCTCGACTCCAAATGGCTCAAATATATAACCTCGGTAGAGGTTAGCATATTTTCACTTGTGCTGTAGATACATCTGTATCGTAGCTGTGGTAATAGTGATATAATAAATTTTACGCTACGTTTTGATCTTTCAAGCTTAAGTATTAACCTACGGTAAGGACCTAGAGTTTTTTTGACATGAAGAAATCCTATGCAAACATACCGCTCGACCACGGGGGGCAGAGCGGTTATGTTTCTTGCCAACTAATATTCTACGGTGTCACTCTTACTGGCGGGACATGGAAACGCTATAGCACTCGTCCACGACAAGGTTAGTTATAGGACATAACCGAAAAGATATCATAGAACTGTGATCTTTCTAGCTTCCAGACAAAGGAGTGCTCTGCAGTAAGAAGATACCTGACACAGTGCTGTTCGGAGCTGGGATAGGAGAGTTTGGCGCTGAAGGAGTCAAGCTCACGCCAGTCGAGCCTATGGTCAAATGGCATGTGTCCTATAAAGGACAGATGTGGTAAGTGCAAGTGGACAATCATGTGGATGTGGAAGTGATATCTTTCGCCATGGGTTGGACTATCAGCTCATAGTCGTATTATCTTCTTGTCAAATTCGAACGCGCTGTTCAATAACTTATTATAGCTGTTAGGGTTAGTATTTACACAGATTAGTATGAATGTTGTTGGAGTAGTGGTACTTTTGTTCGTCAAAGCATAACTAACAAGCTCTTCTTCTAATACGACATGACAACAATTTGTTTTCTGACAGCTTAAGTTTATAAGCACCTAACACCTATTACTAGCATTACTTAACCGAACTTAAATATTTATATTCTACATTCTTTTTTTTTTCAGGTACCAAAACGATCCGACCAAGATCGTTGAGGTCGATTTCCATGGCGAGTGGAAGGCTACGACAAGATACTACGACTTTGACTCGGAGCTTTACCCTGGAGCCGTCATCAGGTCTATTGCCAGGGAAAAGTGGAGCCGAGAATACTTCGAGGGGCTTAAGACGTAAGTATGGTTCATTTTTATCAGATAAAGTAGTACTAGTTCTGTAACTAGACGTTTCTAATCGATTACAGAAGTTAAACAACGCGTTAAAAAGAACAACTGAGCGTAACGTGGTTGGTTTTTAATTGAAATGTTAAAACTTAAATTCAGCAGGCACCGATTTTTCAGTTATTTCGAATTAAAACTACTAAAGTGATTATGATAACATTTATATGGGACTACGTGACAAATATATCTGACAAAAAAAACATTTATGTCAAACATAGAAAATGCAGTTGAATACCTCCTCCTTTTTGAAGTCTATGAAAAGTGAATAGAAAGGACAGTAAGTAAAGATATCATCGCAGAGTATGGATGCAACCAACTATTTCATCAACACCTCCCAGCGTTGTCTCTTTATGGTCAGATATATCGTTATGTCAGATATATTATATCAGAACTGCATTTTACTCAACAGAGCTCATCAGTCTCACTACGAGCAGTTTGGTACGTTGAAATGCAAGTTCAAAATTGAAGGCGAATCTTTCGAGTACACGCTACCTTCATTCAGGGATCACAGCTTCGGTAAGTCTCATCCTGTTTTCTCACTGTAAATGAGTTTTTGATAGCCCGTAATTTACGAGTGTATAAACTATAAAACAAAAGGCAAGAGCACCATTGCTTGCTCTTGTTTACAACTCTTTCATGACTAACTTTAGCTGATTAGGCCCAGGCCATGCATTTGAACGGAAATTTCCATAGTTGAAATGGGTAAAACTTTTTTTTTCGTAGATATATATTTTATTAATACCTTATTAGAATGCTGGCTGCATTGCCACGTTGAATGGCAATGATTTTTTTTACCAAAATAAGAGCCAGCATTCTGGTCACATATCGCTTCCAATAGACGTTTTGATAATTCTAAAAACAATTTAAAGCACTCGGTCTACATGTCCTCAAAGTTTCTACTGCAAACGGGACAAATATGAAACCTCTATCAAGGTTTTCATATTTGCAAAGCTTGAATTAAAAAATAAAACTGGTTTAACTTGACTGCCGTGTGAAAGGGGCATAACTGTTGGTAATTTTTTTAGACATTAGGTAGTCGTGCGGCTATCTTTTTCATGTAATTAGCCTTTTTAAGACCTTATACGCACCATGTTTTAGGAGAGAGACGTGACTGGAGCCTTATGCACAGATATGCGTTCCATCACATATTCCTCGACGACGGCTCCAGTATCGCCGTGGGTGTCATCTGCCAACCCTGCACCGCTTCTGTGTGAGTTTTTATCTACCATCTAGGTATTTAACCATCCATCTTCAATAGTTTTATATATATACGCAGCTTGAAATTTAGAACTTCTTTGAAGACGCGCCTTGGACAGGCTCCTTCTTGTTCCTATAACCACTTTTTGACAAGTAAAACAAAAACTCTTAGATTATTTTTTGACATCGGGGCCTCTTGATTTCGAGTATTTCCCTCCCAAAATCCTGAAATGAGGGAAGTTTTTTTACGGCGCCATCTAGCGGTCGATTTGTGTAATATTTGGCATGCGTAACACAAGTTTGAATAGGTAAGAGTTCTTTAATAAAAATATTAATCATGGGGTTTTGATATTTTAAACTCCCAAATTTGTTTCGTTCTCGATGTCAACAGTTTTCAGAGACAGCTTTAGCTGACGCTGGTCTTTTTTGACGCACGGAACACTACAACTCGACCTAGTTTATAATCTTCTTATATATATAAAAATAAATTGCTGTTCGTTTGTCTCGCTAAAACTCAAGAACGGCTGGGCCGATTTAGCTGATTTTGGATTTGAATTGTTTGGAAAGGTTCAGGGAAGGTTTAGACATATATAACTGTTAGGCGGTACGAAGTTCGCTCTATCAGCTACTTTTTAATAATTATTATTGACAACATTTTAAATTTTTGACCCCCCATTTTTATTACGATAATGGAAAGACAAATAAAAATAATGTACTCGTAAAAAATGATGTCATTAATTATCTATATATATATTTGTTGTTTGTTTTGCTTTAGTTCACAGATGACTGATACAATAATATTTTATATTGGTGGCATCTGACGGTCATAACATAAATACGAGAATATATTTCATTAGTTTTTTGTAATTAAAGTAAGAAAGTGGATATAAAAATATCTGGTATTTTTAGTATGATCTCTTCATTACATTATCTCGAAATGGTTTTCGAAAAATGAAATGTATACGTATACTTTTAAGTAATTAATATCTAGTAGTAGAGTCTTGTGTGAACATAATAAATGTGTTCATTCTTGGAGTTCTTATAAAGATATTAGAACTCTATGATGATCAAACTAAAATTATAACTAAAACATAAAACTAAATCAATTTCTTTTGAACGAATTCTTAGTTTCTTTATCTTTGTAATGATTGGTCCAGGTTTGAGGTAGGAGAGATAGCGCTGCCCAGCGGGGAGATCCTTCCCGTGAAGTCTGTAGACTTGAAGCTCTACCAGCATGGTGAGAACGGAACAGCCCCGAGGGACTACGCCTTCACCTTCACCGCGGGAGATGAGACTTATGCTGTTCAGGTAGGGGTTTTATATTTACTCTCCTTTTACAAAACGCATTAACTCATACTTAGTATACCTACCACTTACGATAACCTTATATTTATTTTCTTTTGAGTTAATACCAACCAGTAAATTCGAAATATCTACCAAAATGGATAAATGCTCATCGACTTGTATTGTAAAAATGACCTAAGTTTAACAATACAATAATAATGCTGACAGGATATCATTATTACAATCAATTAATAACCAATATTTCCAAAATATATTCGAACCTTATACACAGATATTAAAAAACTAACATTAACGATAGCAGATCTCATCTATGTCTAAGGAGTATTATATTACTTACAGGTAAACTTAGTAATACAAATAATTAAAAATAGGTAACCATGTTAATTAGTCACAGAAAAGATCTACAAATTGTTATAAGAAAAAATAATCTTAATCTACATACTAATATGCCCTTTGTCTAAACTGGTACGAAAGATTATCCGGATAATCAAACAATATCTGGTGAGCATTTTATCCCTTTTTTTCCAGGTGGTGGTAGAGCACGAGTCCATCCACTTCGTCTCCGAGGAGTGGGAGGCGCGTATGGTGGAGCGCTTCTGCAAGTACTCAGTCAACGGTGTCCCCGGCCGGGGGGTGTCGGAGTTCCACTACCGGCACCGCGGGGGCAGGCCCGAGACTGCAGCGAAGAACGATCCCGAGTGGTACAGGAAGATGTGCCATAAGATATAGATAAAAGGTTCGTATAGGTGGCTATAAGATACTATAATACATATTCCCCAACTTAAAAAAAAAGAGGTTCTCATTGTGCGGTTTTTTTTCGTCTATTTCTCCGCCAATAATATGATTATTTACTACCAACTTCCTAAAAGAGGAGGTTCTCAATTCGTAATATTGTTATCCTCTTCCGGATTTCTTAGAGACGTCAGGGGCCCAAACCGGCAATATTCATCTAAATTCTGTTTTTGAAGTGAATATTTTCTTTCCTTGCTATTTATTCTATTATTACACAGTGCCATAAAATGGCCAATAATGCTAATGTATTTATTGTCTTCAATTCAATTAACCAGATGTTTTGTCAAAATAACTGCAAAAATTGTCGGCCGAAATGAAGTTGGTTTCTAACTTTATAAGTATATTATAGGCTTGATCTGAAAGCAAAGATATGGCCTAGGATGTAGCACCTTAAATAATTATTTTTAATAAATACAGTTATTTGTACATTATACCTTCCTGTTTTTTATTCCCGTACCCTGCGATTTTACCCCAGTTTATACTAGATAAAAACTAGCCTATGTGTAAATCCAGGGTCTAAGCTATCTCCGTATCAAATTTCATCCAAATCTAGCAACAAACACGCACCCATAGAAACTTTCGCTTTTATAATATTAGTACTCGTACGATGTCTTTACCATATAAAAAACAACCTTTTCTGCTGATGTGGGTCACAAAATCAAGAACTACATACGAGTAGATAAGTAAATAAGGTTCTCGAGATATTTAGGTAACCCAAGTTCTGGCACTTACCGCCAGGCTGGCCAGTGGATAAGTCTAACAATAGCAGAGATATCGTCACTGGCACTACTACTAGACTCAATAGCAGAGATATCGTCGCTGGCACTACTACTAGACTCAATAGCAGAGATATCGTCGCTGGAATTACTACTAGACTCAATAGCAGAGATATCGTTGCTGGCACTACTACTAGACTCAATAGCAGAGATATCGTCGCTGGCACTACTACTAGACTCAATAGCAGAGATATCGTCGCTGGCACTACTACTAGACTCAATAGCAGAGATATCGTCGCTGGAACTATTACTAGACTCAATAGCAGAGATATCGTTGCTGGCACTACTTCTAGACTCAATAGCAGAGATATCGTCGCTGGCACTACTACTAGACTCAATAGCAGAGATATCGTCGCTGGCACTACTACTAGACTCAATAGCAGAGATATCGTTGCTGGCACTACTACTAGACTCAATTTAAGTTAAAGACTACTTAAAGGACTTGTTTCAATTTCGGCTAAGACGATGTAAATCTGCCAAAAAAAGCCTGTAATTAATGAAACTTGCATGAGTTGCCTACTTCATAGTATACAAAAATATCATATTTCTGTGAATGATAGTAAAGTTACGGCATCCCTGGAATATTTATATATCCTAGGTTGACTCCAACGGTCAATTGTACCACCCGTCACAAATGTCAAAATTGACACATCAAAGAAAGGAAATAAGGAAATATTTTGATTCGAAATTAATATTGTACACTGCGACAAGTTACGTTATTTTGAATTTGGTTGATAGATTAATGATTAATAATTCCTAACGTATTTATGGTATCATGTACAATTGTACACTGTCCTGGCCGAGGCACCAAAAATGATTGAAACCTCTCTTTTATATTTTTTTTAAAACCTGTGTACATGTAAAGTTTTAGTCATTTTTAGTATTAATTTATAATGGCCTATAGTTATAATGTGAGCTAAATTTTGTCTTGTTCAGTAATTATGTCCAATTTTTTTTTCTCAATGTAAAAACAATATTTTTATCAATTTAGCATTGACGGTCGAAAGCCCCTAACTCCGATCGAATCATTGTCGACCTTGGTCCCAGTCACAGTGGAGATTTGTCCTTTGGCCGCCAATTACACCACTAATCGAATTGACTGACCGGACCAGAATGGAATAATTGCGCACGCGCATCCCAGCCCATGCCACTATATAGGGAGCGATCATAGAGGACTCTAGGAAGATTCATTAGAAGAAAGTTTTTTTTTACACAAACATTTTAAGCAGGTAGGTTTTTCATCGGTTAAGTCCTGTTTGCCACCTCAAGCTGTCCCCTTAAGCAGACGAACATGAGTAAAAATGTACCTCTGTCACCCTATGATAGAAAAGAATTTATTTTTTTCCGTTATTCACCTTGCGTTATTTTTAAGGTTTCAATCAAGAATCAATTTTCCTGTATGTCCATTGCGACATTTTCAGGGTAGAAAACAGGATTTAACGTTAATTTTTGTCCTCTTGCAATTATTTTAGAGGAAATAGAATAAAAAAGCGATGTCGGCTTGTTGTCGGTAGGTAAAACGTCAGTTTTAGCAAAATATAGAATAGAAACGAAAGTCCAAAACTGGGAAGAATGGAGAGCTACCTATAGCATATCTAAAACATAGACAGCATCGTCACTTTCCATCAGGTGATTTGTATAGTTATAGCTGTAGCTATTTGTGTAGATATAGTTATTACTAACTTAACTTTACAGCTTGACTATAACTATAACTATAAAAAAGAGATATATAATAAAGTATATATACGTATAGATATTTAGGTATGCTCCGGATTAACACAATCACACTTAGGATACTTTCATCCCGTAGAAATGAAGTGTCCTCGTGGGATAATTAGCTTTCTGCGGTATAACACCGCTTACAAGAATTATTTATCATCACCACAAAGATACAACATGAAAAAAATATATACAAAGTAAACTGGCACATAATGCGGTCTTATCTATATCTATATTATATACATATCTAAATATCGATCTTTACCTGACAACCTTTATAGTATTGGAAAATTAAGTTAAAATTAGCGATCTGCGATTATATTTTTAGATATATTATCGAACGCTCTAGTTGATCTCGAATATCATCAGGCATTTTAGAAAATGCCCTTTCTACCATTTCTGATGTTATTGGAGATTTAAAAAAATGCCCTTTCTACCATTTCTGACGTTATAGGAGATATTAAAAAATGCCCTGTCTACCATCTCTGATGTTATTGAGATTTTAGAAAGTACCCGTTCTACCATCTCTGATGCTATTGGAGATTTTAGAAAATGCCCTTTCTACCATCTCTAATGTTATTGGACATTTTAGAAAGTGTTCTTTCTACCATCTCTGATGTTATAAGACATTTTAGAAAGTGCTCTTTCTACCATCTCTGATGTTATTGGACATTTTAGAAAATGCTCTTTCTACCATCTCTGATGTTATTGGACATTTTAGAAAGTGCTCTTTCTACCATCTCTGATGTTATTGGACATTTTAGAAAGTGCTCTTTCTACCATCTCTGATGTTATTGGACATTTTAGAAAATGCTCTTTCTAGCATCTCTGATGTTATTAGACATTTTAGAAAGTGCTCTTTCTACCATCTCTGATGTTATTGGACATTTTAGAAAATGCTCTTTCTAGCATCTCTGATGTTATTAGACATTTTAGAAAGTGCCATTTCTACTATCTTTGTAGTTAATGGAGATTTTAGAAAATGTCCTTTTCTACAATCTCTGATGTTATAGGAGATCATCCTATAGAGCTTGCCGGTAGAGTTTAGGGTCCAGTAAGTAGGTACAACATAGATTAGCTCGGACCAACTAGCTGACAGTCTGTGTAGACTACTTGTGATGAATGTACGACTTGATACTAACTTTGGATACAGTATTGGAGGGAACTTGCTGACCGCATTGGTAAGTAGATTTGAAATTTAATTACTAACTCTAAAATGGACGTGACAATTTGTCGAAATCTTTTTTTGATACATAGGTACGTTATACAATTTTTCAGAGAGGCTTGGGATCGCCTGAATTGATGTCTAGAAATCTTTTCTTTATTTTGAAGGTTAAAAGGGTATACTTTCGTACTTAAGTGTAATCCGTCCTGTATACATTGATCAAATGCAATAGTTAGAGGTATCCTAAAAAGTTTGCAAAGGAGTTCGTCAAATAGTAGTTGATTAGTTTTCTTAAAGTATTACAGACTAAGTTGATCTTCATACCGCCTAACAGTTACAACACTATCATTTCAAAACCAAAATAGCCATACCAGCCTAGACGGTCTCGAGTTTTTGCGAAACAAACAAACAGCAATTGATTTTTATATATCAGAAAGAAGAAGTTAGGATTATAGAACTCAATTTTAAAACATATGCTTCATTAATTTTGAATGAATTCCTTATTATAAATTCAGCGAATATTTGTGTCAATGCAGCTTGTCGGATCATCGTTACATTCTTTTACAAACAATCATTACAAAATAACCACTAATAACTAAACAAATAAATCACAATGTAAATATATAATATAACATATATATACGATAACTATAAAGTTATTAGAACTATAGAACTAACTATTTTTAAATTTTAAGGTTATTAATAATTCAAATTTAACCAGACTTGCCTGTGACAAAGATTCTTTAAAGGCTTAGGTTACCTAAATATTTCTTATTCTTAGCCTTCTCATAACCTTTAGCGAAACCATTATTCATTTTGAAACTAAGAAAGGTTCACGTTTTTAGGATCTGATTGTTCTGATGCAGATATTAATTTTTTTTAGTGCTAACTAAAGACCTAGTTAAAGTTTATATTGGCCTAGCCAAATTTTCCTCAAAATCAAAAGTCGAGCAACTCAGTAGGTATTTTTTTAATATTCCAGCTTACGCCTGCAATGACTCCTTTGTCCAACAACCGGAACCTACGATTTAACGCATGACAATTTAGAAATTCTAGATGCAGATCTTAGTAATTTCCGTTATTTTCAAGTCTACAGAACAATGGACTTCGACGCGATTTTAGAAGACGTTGGCACATTCGGGCGCTACCAGAAGCTGGTGATCTACCTGATGCTGCTCCCCGCAGTTATCCCTTGCGGGTTCCATGCGTATGCGCAGCTTTTCATGGCACCAGGGGTCAACCACTGGTGCAGGGTGCCAGAGCTCGATCTAGTGCCTGATAAAGGATTGGTGAAAAATCTGAGGTATGTGTCATCTGACATGTTCCGAAGTTTAACGGTAGATCAACGAAATAGTTATAGATCAGCAGGTGAACAACAAGCTCCACAAGTCCAGAGGTAAGTGTAATGTTGACATCAGTGCTTCTGATCTCTCACTATGACTATCAGGTAAACGACTTTTGATCGAATGGTTTTTGACTGCTTCGGTGTATTTGTGCCTACCGGCATCATCTTTTCTCGTCTGTATAAATGCGGTGTATCAGGTATTTACCACTTCCCCAATCTTGAGGTAGTTTAAACGAGATATACAAATCGAAATTAAATTTCCTCCTATTACATAGTTTAACCGATAATTTATGCCTTAAATTGGACTAGAGTAGACGAGATCGAGTCCACAAAATCATGTTTCTTAGTTAATAACAGTTCTTAGCGACAACCAGCCATCCCCTATCTCCCACATTAGAAGTTCCTACTACGGCATTTATCTCATACCCAGTACTTCCACAGCATACCTATGGAAATAAAAAACGGAGAACTCCAGTACTCGGCATGTACTATGTACGACTTGAACTACACCGATATCATTAAAAACTACCAGGATCTTGGAGAAGCTGTGCTAAAGGAGGTGCCATCCGAAATAGTTCCCTGCAAACATGGCTGGACTTACGACAAGACCATTTATAAAAACACTATCGTAAACGAGGTGAGTATAGTTGTAACTCGATGATTTGACTGCCATAGGTAACATAGGGTCTGATAAATTACCCATCCAATTGTCTCTTGATAGGACGACTGAAACTATTTTGTCTTTCTAGCGGAGAATATATAGCAATACTTAATACTACCTTATTAGTAGTCCCATAGAAGTAGATATCTACTGAAAATAGAAATTTTAGGGACAGGTAGGTACGTACTCATACTGTTCAACTTTGTATGTAGGTGTCTTATGTTTATGAACACAATATTTTACGATTTTCTCAATGCGTAAGAGATAGAATAATATTATAAACTATTATTAAATTAATTATTGTTTATTTGCCACAAAATACATAATCACATTCGTACAATTTGTTTTTCTTAGAAAAATGGTATATTCTGTAAAAAATTCGTGCCCCCTAGCTACCGCGCTAAGATACCATGTGTTGCAGTAGCTAATGCTCTTCAGGGTACAATTTTACCAAACATGTTAAATAAGTATTATAAACATTAAATTACACAATCAAATAATACCCCATTAAATGTTTTTAACATTGGCTTTGATTTTGTTGTAGTGGAATTTGGTGTGCGATCATGATTTCTACCCCACGCTCGGGTTGGTCCTCCTGGCTGTCGGCGGAATTATCGGAAACTACATATTTGGCTACCTACAAGACACTATGGGACGGAAACCATCATTCTTCATTTATCTATTAGTTCAGTGCATTTTCGGAGTCGCGACAGCTTTTGCACAGAACTATATAATTTGGATCATATATAGGATCGGAGTGGGCTTCACAGTACCTGCTATCATGACCACTCCTTACGTGCTAGGTTAGTTAGAGCCAGTTCTTTAACAATCACAGGTACGAGTAGTTTAGTAACTAAGCTTTAGAGTTTCTTGCTCGTAAAATATAGCCGGGAAAGTAAGTATTCATGTATTTTTTACCCGACTGCGAAAGAAGAAGGGTTATGTTTTTCGAGTGTATATATGTATATTTCTTTCTGGCTTGCCCTAGATCCTAAGCGCCTGGTCGTATTTTATGTGAGTGCTGTCAATAAATTCGTTTTATTCGTGAGAATTACGTTGGAAAAAAGAAAAAAAGTCGGGTTTTTAAGTCGTTTCTAATCAATAGTAGTATTACGATTCATCTTTTTTAAAAATCTTCATTGATTTTTTCATTATTATTATGACTTCCTTATTTGCATATTATGATGAACTGAACTAAAAATTATAAATCTAAATAAACCTAAAAAATCGTGATAGCATAATATTCAATCGTATAGAGATATTCCAGACTGATGCATTCCAATACGTTTTAGGTATCGAACTAGTAGGACCACGTCACAGGACCCTGTGCACAATTCTCTCCAACATCGCTTACTCAATGGGGCTGATACTCCTAGCTGGCGTGGTATACTTGGTGCGAGACTGGCGCCATCTGGCTCTCACGACTACTCTGCCGTTTGTGTGCTTCTTTCTATTCATTTGGTTGATGCCAGAGAGTCCAAGGTGGCTGCTAGCTAGAGGGCAGTTCGATAAAGCTGAGGTTATCTTGAAGACCATGGCCAGGTATGTATAGTATGTGCTGTCTTTTTTTGCTTGAACTGATGAAAGTAGGTACAGGACCTTCGAGGGATGGTTTGACTGCAGCAGAACTTCATGACGTATAAATTAAATGGCATCTTCCAAAAATAAATTTGAATAATGTTCAACTTAACTATAAAGAAGGTGTATGTAGTCGTAGGGCATCGTCCTTTATGTTGGACAAACTGCAGTCAAACCAAAGCCGTATTTGCTACTACTATTGAACGTACTATTGTGACTTAAGGTGGCTTCCGAAAAAAATAATTATGTAGGTACCTACTTACAGCAAGTATGGTGCAGTGATGGCTCAGTTGTACCACAAGATATATCGTATTTTAAATATTTCTGAGATGCAATTTTTTTTAGGATCAACGGCAAATCTCTACCTGCAAACTATATGGTGCACCTGCATCGCAAATACGAGACCGATAAATTGAATCAAGAGATAGAAAAGGCCAAGTCCCGAAAATACGGAATCTTAGACTTGTTACGCACACCAAATCTACGGAAGAAAACCATCATCATCACTTTCATCTGGTTCACGAATACAAGCGTGTATGTTGGTCTATCTTACTACGCTCCAGTGCTGGGCGGTGATGAGTTTTTGAACTTCTTTTTAGCGGGAATCGTTGAACTTCCAACCTATTTGTTTTTATGGCCATCCATGGAAAGGCTAGGAAGGCGCTGGACGCTGTGTATGAGCATGGTGGTAGGAGGAGTGGCGTGCTTGACCACTTTTTTGGTGCAACATGGTGAGTTCGTGACATGGTTCATTAATATCTTTAACATACCATTACCCATACAAAGTTAGCTAAGGGAAATAAAATGCCTTCTCTGTTTTTTGATATGGTTCTATTTGACGAAGAGGACCATGAAAACGATTGTAGATGTAAGTGCGGGGAGGGGCGACCTTAGAAGACGTAGATTAGTTGTGTAAAGAGGGATATGTGTCAGAATCAGAATTAGAAGCTTTATTGACAAAACTGTGTATATAGATGTTAAATATCAAGTCAAGTTTAACAGTTTTACCCTTGTCGGGCGTACAATATCATGTGCAAGTTGGTACACATACATAATGTTGCAAATGTAAAATGCATAAGACTTTTAATTTTATGCATTTTACATTTGAACTTTAAATGTTATACAATCCATTATATAAACCAAGTAGAATAGTAATATTAAATGCTATCAATATTATTACATCAAATAATAACAATAGGCACTTAAAACAAAATTATCTACATGCAACAACTGCATTCATGAAAATATTCTTTTAATTTGTAAAATGCTTTAGAAATCAGCCAAAGTTTCAGCTTTTTCTTGAATAGAGATGACTTTAGACTTTTCAATTCAATTGGTAGATGGTTATAAATTTTAATAGCACTGTAAAAATAACCTCTGTAGAACATAGCGTTATTTACTTGGGGTATGCTGATATTGAATTTTTGTTTAAAACGCAAGTTGTCTCCACGTTTCGAAAAACTTAAAAAAAAAATATTTTTCATTATTTCTTACAAATAAACAGATTTCTAAAATATATATACAAATCAGCGTAAGAAATCCCTTATACCTAAAAATATCACGAAGTGAGTCTGTATCTCTTAGGTTAAAAATAACGCGAATACATCTTATTTGCAGAAGAAAAGTCGATTCAATATTTCCAGAGTTTCCCCAGAATAATACTCCGTAAGTTAAATGAGGATAAACATTACCATAGTATGCGTTCACAGCTATATCTATAGTAGTCGCGTTTTTAACTATAGATAAGGCATAGCAGTATGACGAGAGTTTGCTATTCACTTTAAGGATATGTTCTTTCCAGTTCAAATTAGTATCTATAGTTACCCCTAAGAAATTAGTATTTTTGACTAACTGCACTTTAGTGTCCCTATTTAGAATATTTAAGGGCTTTTTGTTTGCAGTTAATGAATTGAACTAGTTTCGTTTTCTCAATATTTACGCTCAGTGTGAAAAGAGAGTGAATAAAGAGATGACGGCTGATAGTAGTATGCAAGAGAAGACATGTCAACCACACGTAGTGGAATAATGAAGATGATGTTAGGTACCAACTATGATAAATCAGTCAGTCTATAGTTATTGTGTATTTAGTCTGTGTCGTTAATTAAGTTGCGTAAGTAGCTGTCAGCAAAATGATTTAAGCGTACCTTTTTTTTACAGAAACCTACATAACCCTGGCGCTATACTGTGTGGGAAAGATGGGTATATCTTCATCATTCGTAGTGCTTCCTCTCATGGCTTCAGAGTTGTACCCCACGGTGGTGAGAGGCATGGGAATGAGCCTGAGCTCAGTAGTGGGCATGTTCGGCCCTATCTTTATACCGCTTGTTAATTATTTGGTATGTCTGCTAGAACATGGCCTCTTTTGACTGTGTATCACATCTTTGCCATAATTTGCGATATCTTATCATAACTGTAAGAGTTTGTATATCGTTCGTATCTATTTTTGTTTGGGGGGTGTAGTTTACCCTAGTGTCAGAGTTTCTAAGCCCCGTGAAGGTCTTACTTTGCCTATCGTTGCTATCTTAAGACTGATACCGGCTACGATGAACCCAAAGCTTACATAGTTACTGCACCCCAAAAAAACAGGTTTATTCCTGTTTGTCACCCCAACCCATCATTATCACGATATTGTAAAGAAAAAAACTTTTTGGTAGCTTGCTAATTAGTCGAATGACAGCCTAGATAACCCCTGTCTAGATAACCCCTTTACTTCAATCCCTTATTATATTCCAGGGATCAGACATTATGGTTCTACCACTGATCATAATGGGAGCACTCCTTGTAGCCGGAGGTATCGCCAGCTTGCTCCTACCAGAGACCTTGAACCAGCACCTTCCGCAGTCTTTAGAAGACGGAGAGAAAATGGGTCTGGACACGGAGTTTTGTTGTAACCCACCGGTCAAAGAAATCACAACGAGGAAACGTGACAAGAAGGATAGGAAGGAAACATCGCCTCAAGTTTGCAACGCGTCAAACGCTTGTACGGCATTATGCTCTTGCCAAATGGTTAACGTATCTCTGGTTGAAAATGTGGTCGCGGCTGTGGTGGAGAAAGAGTGCGAGACTGTAGAGTTTCTTTTAGTGAAATAGATTGGAGTGCGTGTAATTTTGTAAGTTTTATTTCTCATACTGTCAAATTGATTCACAATTTAGGTACCTACTGCCAAGGCGTTTGCTCAAATCTACGTTCAGAAACGCATCTCTAGTTATTCACTAAAACAATGCAGATGTGCAAAAGTAAAGCATCGCGCGGAAACCTACTTTTTAATCCTAAGTTGTTTTTGCTCAGATTAGGAGATGCTCATTTACGTCTCATTCACGTCAATGCGTGCCACCGCTGTTCACAGGTCTAGGAATATGAGCATCTCTCATCTGACCAAAAACAAGTTAAGATTACCAAGTGGGTTTCCTCGCGATGTTTTACTCTTGCACACTAATATAATAATATTAGGTCCTTACATATGAAATTGGCGTTTTGTCGTACTGGCCACTTTGATCTCAAATATCTCTTCTTTGGTTAGGGATTGCAATTTCAAATTTATACAGCTATTTATTCATACATTTGTATTTCGAAAACCGTAATTCATTTGTTTTGTCCTCGTTTGGTTTTTTCTTTGCGTCACGCAGTTTACAAAATGGAAAAATCCGAAAGATCCGATTTAAAATCCCTTCATTATTGTGCCGGTTGAGTAATGTAACGCTGCAGTTGACGCGCGTTTGTCGGTTTGCTGCACTCAATTCATGAGGTACCTACCCACCTTTCAAGCTTTTTCACCTTTCCAATTTGCTTCAAGTGGATTAAAACAGTTTTATCACTAATACCGCAGCCTGCAGCTAACTCGGACGTGGTTTGCGATGGATCTGCTTCCACAATAGCTTTCAATTCTTCATTAGCAACTTTAGTCTCCGGCCGTCAACGGAGATTGTTCTGCAGGTCGAAATTTCCAGAACGAAAACGTTGGAACCAAAAACGCACTGTGTTTTCTTTTGCGACACCGCCGCCATACACATCATTAATCCTTCGAGCCGTTTCTGCAGCACTGGTACCACGGTGGAACTCGTACTCGTAAATAACGCGATATTTCAAGTTTTCCATTTTGTAAACTGCGTGACGCAAAGAAAAAACCAAACGAAGACAAAACAAATGAATTACGGTTTTCGAAATACAAATGTATGAATAAATAGCTGTATAAATTTGAAATTGGAATCCCTAACCAAAGAAAAGATATTTGAGATCAAAGTGGCCAGTACGACAAAACGCCAATTTTATATGTAAGGACCTAATATTAGGTAAACGTCAATGCCAAATAAATAAAATAAAATAAACAATATTAAATAAACCTGTCTAATAATGAAGACAGGTTTATACAAAGCTCAAAACTTGCGTGACATATTGAGAAGAGTAGCGTATATATCGTTTTATAACCAGTTAAACCCTAAGTTCGAAGGAATATTATGTGGTTAATGGATGTCGTGGGTACTATCTAGTGTTAGAGGACGTAATGTAACGTGTTACACTACACAGCGAGCGAGCGTTCGTGCAGTCAGTAGGTACGTGGAATCAAGGCGCTTGCAGCAACCAGCTCGGTTAGTAGGTACCTGCCTTAGGAAGAAAAACTAGAGTTATTAACCAATGGTAGGAACACGATTAGACTTTAATCGTGTTCCTACCATTCTAAGCTACTACTACGAGTACACTTTATACTAGAAGCCACATTTATGTTACAAAAAAAATGTATCAGTGCTATATTTAACATGTTTAATTTTGATAGTCTCCGTAATATTTTTAAAGAACATCATTTTTTAACGCTAACATGTTTATACATATATGAAATATGCCTCTTTGTAAAAAATAATCGCACTTTCTTGAACTCATCAAACCGAGTTGATATATTGCGAACAAAATATAAAAACAACATTTTAGTTCAACATAAAAACAACAATTTAAATAGCTCATAACTTTGTAATTATAAGTAATTATAATTATTTAGTTGTGGTTTTTAGTTATTAAGTTTGTAGTTATTATAACTAAGTATAACTTACAAGTTATACTTAGTTATACCCTACGTATAATATACGAATAAGTATATAGATATAGGTACACCTATATCTATATACTTATTCCACACCCGATGTGAGTCAACTGTTGATACTTTTCTTGTATTGTGAACATCTTAGTTAACACAGTTTGGCAATAAAACAATTTCTGATTCTGATTTTGACTACCTACTTTCAAGTGCCTTCATTAGGGCAAATGTAAAAACTTTCTACAGAAATAAGCCGTTATAAAAATTGATTACGTAAATTAACTCATGGAATTTAATTTTACGTTTATTTGCTCGATAATTAAATTAAAAATGGCAAATATACCGGGAAATATACTGAAGGCCCGGCAAATATACTGAAGGGCTGACGTCATTTTTAATAATTAAACAGATAAAAATGTTGCTGTCAATCAGTTCAATTGACAATGTCAATGTTAATTTCCAAATATTGAATTTTGGGCTCTTTTCGTAATTCGTAAATCATTTCTTTTTTGAATTTATCTTAAGATACTATGAAATAAAATTATTTTGCGAAACAGCATCGCAAATATGGCTTTATCGTTCCTGCGCCCAAACGTTATAAGTCGGCATGTGAAAAGGCAGATCTACCAAAGCAAACGCAACGCTGGTTATGTCGTACTGTAAGTTCATTATTTATTTCAATCTCGCTTCTTTGCTTATAAGCATGAATAACTCTGACGCGGTTTTCTGCAATTTATTTTCAAATAACTAGATATTGATAAAAAAAAATCCCACATATAGTCTGAATTATCAACTATACGTACTGAACATAGCGTAAGATGTTGTAACAGCACAAAGAAGCTACTGATAAGGTTTTGACTGATGAAAGTCGTGCCGGTATACTACGGTATAAAGCGTACTTTTACAACAATACAAATGACTTTATATACATCAGGATTCATAAAAGCAGTTATTGTTTGATCCCACTGTGAATTTCCGTTAGCAATTTACCTACCTTTTTTTCATTTAATTCTATTGTATCTATCTAAGAAACTAGGAACCATATTGTGAATTATGCCTTATTATATGCATATGTATAAAGGTTTTTCGAAAAACCTTATTTCTACAATGTTCAAAATTTAACCTAAGTTTTAACTGATAGTCTTATCAATATTAAAGAGCAGGAGTATTTGTTAGCTTGTAAACTTTCCGTGTCACTAGTCTTTGAAGATTTTATTATTAACAATGTATCATTTTAGTATTCCAGAAATTGGTGAAGATGCAGACCAAAATTCGTTGCTGTCCGATAATGGTCTGCCAGAATTTGATCATATTTCAATTGAGAAATGCATTGCCACCATCAGCAAGCAAAGCTTAGAGTATGAAAATGGAGTCAACCAGATTGAGCAAACAGCTGCTAACTGTAAAAATGCTTTTACTGAAATATTTCAACCCTTGGAGAAACTAGATTCACAGCTGGAGCTGACATGGGGGATGGCAAAGTCATTATATCTCGGTAACAGCTCACTCATGCCAACAAAATCCTATGTACATATTCACGAAAGAGCCCATAAAGCTAGATCTTCAAAGTTTCACAGCACACCTATCTACCAAGCAGCTGTTAAAGAGAAAAACAAACTCAAAAAGCTCACAGATGAAGAGCAGAGACTGTTAGACAAATATATACTGGAAGGAAAACTCAATGGTTTAGATGTAGCCGGTATCAAAAAGGACCGACTTAACAATATTCTTGTATCTCTACAACAGGAACGACAGCAGTTCCGAGATAAAATTAACATTGCCAACAAACTATTCACAAGTACAATAAAAGATGGTAGTATCTTACGGGAGTGTCCCGATTCACTAGTCCAGGCTATGGCAATCTCAAATGATCCTTCACGAGGACCATGGAAGGTCACCTTGCAGCCTCACATTTATGAGCCTTTTATGCAATATTGTCCTGACAGAGAACTTCGATGGAACGCCTGGCAAGCCTACGTGCAGCGTGGCTCCAACTATGTCAATAAGGAAATAGAAACAGGCACAAATGTTGAAAATATTCGCTCATACCGTATGGAACAGGCTAAGATATTAGGTTATGAAACCTTTGTTGATATGAGTATGGAAACCAAAATGGCTGGATCTATGGAGAATGTGAACAACTTGTTTGATGGTTTGCTGGACAGTGCCAGATCTATGCAGGATGTGGAGATTGAGCTACTGCAGAGATTTGCGAAAGAACGCGGCTTTAGCACAAAATTAGAGCTGTGGGATATTCCATACTGGCAGAGGAAACAGAAATGGTCTCTGTACAGTTTTGACGAAGACAAAATCAGAGAATATTTCCCTCTACCACGAGTGTTAACAAGTTTATTTAACTTGTGCAGCAGTATGTTTAAAATACAGATTGTGGAGCGCTCTGACGTCAACACATGGCATAAAGATGTTAAATTCTACGATATTTACGATGAAACATCAGGCAACAATCCTATTGCTGGTTTTTATCTTGATCCATATGCAAGAAAAGACCTGAAAATCCGGGTCCACGATGATGCTGGTTGGCATATTGCTATGAGGAACAAATGTACGTCAACAGCCACCAATCCATTGTCTGCGCTGATTTTCAATTTTCAAGCTCCGCTCAATGGCCAACCTTCATTGCTAACATTTAAAGAAGTCGGTGTCTTATTCCAAAGATTCGGACACTCGTTGCGTCATCTCTTAACAAATGCTAACTATTCAGAAGTTGCTGGACTGTCTAATGTTGAATGGGATGCGGCAGAAATCTGCGGTCAAGTCATGACTCACTGGTTGTACGACCCTCACACGATACGTGCAGTCAGCGGACACTTCAACAGTGAAGACCCTTTACCAGAAGAAATTATCAAAAACCTTCAAAACATCAGAAGTCACATGGCCGGCTACAACTTATCTCGGGAGCTGTACCTATCAAAGTTAGATTTGGATTTACATTCAAAGAAAACCTTCTGGAGAGACATTGTCCGTGAGCTCTGGCCAAAATACCATGCTCTACCATTTGACAAGTATGATTCACAT
Source organism: Ligdia adustata (assembly GCA_947049295.1). Lineage (NCBI taxonomy): Eukaryota > Metazoa > Arthropoda > Insecta > Lepidoptera > Geometridae > Ligdia > Ligdia adustata. The sequence continues at coordinate 12,354,723 of OX346225.1, forward strand.
GTGCTTTCTTTCTCTCAAATCATGTCGGAAGAGTGGGCAGCTGCATACTTCTGTCATTTATGGTCGAAAATGATAGCAGCAGACATTTACAGTGCATTCGAAGAGGCTAGAGCAGCTGACCAGGATGTAGCAACTGTTGGGAAGAGATATCGGGACACATTCTTAGCCGTAGGAGGAGGCTGTCATCCCAGCGAGGTCTTCAGGAGGTTCCGAGGAAGAGATCCGTCACCACACGCCCTTTTGAAGAACCTCGGTCTGCCTAAAAAAGTCTTAGAGGAATTAAACTAAATGTTTTCAAATAGAATTAAATTATTCTTGTTAATATAATTTTCTGTTATGTGTATGGTGATTTTTTACTGTATTTGCATTTCTATTATTTACAAAGCTCATAAGTAATTGAGGTGATCGAATTTCTTTACAATGAAAAAAAATGCTAAAAACCGAGTCAGGAGGATGTAATAAGTGAGTTATATTTTCTGTTTGTTTCTACGAGCTAATTTCCGAAACGACTGGACCGATTTCAATGTAATTTTGTATGGCGGTAGCTCATATCCCTGGTCAACATAGAATACTTTTGATCCCGATAAACTATAGAGAAGGAATAATCAATACGACGCAGACGAAATAGCAGGCATCGGCTAATAATAAATAGGTAAATACTTCATTTATTCATGAACATTACTAACATTGCAAATTCCTATCAAGATTTTGTTAATGGACATCACTGCACTATTCATTAAAAAGAAAAGAATTTAATTAAAATGCATTTGCCCATAGCCCACAAAAAACTAAAAACAAAAAATTTTAAAACCTGTAGGTTTACTGGCAAGAAATTCCAGACTTCTATAATTAATTATTGGTATTAAATATAGCATTAGTATCCCTACCAAATGGGGATATGTCAGTAAAGATATGTGGAATAGGAGAATTTTTGTAACGACTTTCAAAAATTGATTTTCGTGTCAGAACAGATCGGCGCTCGGCGCTCGCTCGGTGACCACTCGTTGGTTTGATTATTTTGATTGACAAAACCTACTTACTCGCTAGTATTGTAAATATATATCTCTAATTTAATTCGAACTGGATCTTTACGCTATCAACCTGTGTTTTTGTTTATAAATTTACTAAAGTACGATCATATATATTTAATATAGAAGCTAAAACTTTTCTCATGTAAGTGATTTTATGTAATCTTATGAGAAATAAATATTCTTAAACCTGAGAACACACTTGATTTTCGTCAACAAACTTTTTATATAGAACATTTGATTTTTTCTACCGAATTATAACATGTAAGTTGTTAAAGCCTTGATGGTTTATTATTAGTTAACAGTAATTCTGTAATTTATGTTAATGTAAAAGTTAGCAATGGTAGGGTACGACACAAAACCTATCTCTAGTGTTGTACCTACCTATTAACACGCACGAATATTCCCCTTTAATGAGAAATCAAATTAATAGCGATATCTAAGAACAGAATATCTTTCCACATTTTATTCATAACTATCACACTAGTAGGTAAATCGTAATAAGTAATACGGAAGGTTTCAAACAGTATCGCACGATAATTTCTATCGAGAAATCAGTCACTCATCGCCTCCACAAACTCAAATTATAAAATCAATCCGAGTCTGGATTCTGTTCCCAAGCCCTCTCCATGTCGTAGATATCTTTCTTGATGGCTTCATCTTCCGGCAGTAGCCTGGCAGCAGCCCTCATCTCGTCTATTCCCTTGCTCAAGTAGCCGAGCCTGGCGAGGGCGGCGCCCCGGCGTGCGATGCACTTGGCACGGCTGCGACGATTGCCTTCGCACGCTGGCTTCATCAGATCCAAGGCTGTAGAGCAGTCTTCCATCTGAAAAGTGAAAAAAACATTGACTTCTCTACTTTAGTGCGGTTAGAAAAAAAGTTATGAGTAGGTAGGTACCTAAGCGTATGCTAACAAGTGGTTAGAAGCAACTTTAAAAAACCCGACTGCTATATCTTTAAGTCTGTGTATCAATCATATCATCCTTAATTTTTTTTGTAATATTTTGTTGTACTGGGTCACCCTTACGATTAAGATGAATCTATTGACTCTGCTCACATATAATACAAGCCGTTTAGGCTCTAGGGCGTGACAATTAAATATACATATACAGGTGTTTATTATCGATATATAAGTATGTATTTATGTAATCAAGTATGTATATCAGTCATTAAGTTACCATAGCACAGGCTTTGCCTAGTTTAGGAACTGAAGACCTTTATGTGGATGTTGTCCCATATATTATATTTACACTCGAAACACCATAACCCTCCTTCTTTCGCAGTCGGGTAAAAATCGCGACGTAACATTATGATCCATTCGTAGTTCGCGTCATAATAAATATTGTTCGTAGGTTGGTACATCTTATACTTTACATTGCTTGTGTGTATTCCACTATCACCATGGAATTACAATTATATCTCATTATTCTGTTGTGGCAAAAAACGCAATAGTCGCCGCTCGCCGGCAATGTTCAATGTTATTTATTAATAAATGTAAGTTTACAAGTCACTATAAAGTACCTTGAGTAAAAATAACATGACAGATAAAGAAGATTATGTACTTAATAATACTTAATTCAAATTAAAACATGAATCATATAATAATTGTATAATAATCATATCAATATTGCAGTAGTTAACTATTAGTAATAATATTTCACTTAATTTGACACAAAAATCGGTGGAAAAATCAATGGAAATAGTAGTTAGGAGAATGAATGGTATTTTTATCAATAGAAACAGTGATTCCTTGACTGATATGATTCAAGATTCGAGACAATACTTAGGTACCTACTTACCATTTCTTTGAGCAAACCAAATATTGTGTTTACTTACACATTTATTAAAGTTCCCAAGTGCAAAATGCGTTGCTGATCTGTTCGCGTACAGGCTAGGCAATTTGTCTGACAGCGTAATGCCATGGCTGTACGCGCTAATGGCTCCCAAAAAATTTCCACATCGGAAGAACTCGTCGCCTTTCTCCTTACACCACTGAGGGTCCTGTTCTTCTGGACGCAGATCTTCAGATACGAAACCTAATGGAGAACAAAGGAAATTACGGTCAGGATGGACTACATGTTATCATAATATCATCATTGGCAATCAGTCTTCCACTACTCGTGTCTCTATACTAAATCTTAATCTACTACCTACCTAGGCACTTACTCTATTAACACGCGTTCATTTAAATTTTGTCATTAAACTGACATTAAAACAAGTCTTTAGAAGCGAGTTCGAAAATACCCGACTGCTAAATCATTAAACCAGTGTATCATCCTCAATTTCCTTTTTTTTTTTAATTTTGATGTACCTACCTACCCAGTGTCACTCACACGACTAAGACGAATCTATTGACACCACTCACATACAAATAGGACAAGAAGTTTAGGCTCTAGGGCGTGCCAAAGAAATATACATACACTCGAAAAACATAAACCTTCTTTCGCAGTCAGCTAATGACTCCTTACCAGTCGCTCTTCTAGCAAGAGTGATATTCTTCAGCCAAGCAGCTTCCTCTTCAGCTTTAGACTCCCGGCTAGGGGTAGGCAGAGTCCTCGGCGTATGTGTGATTTCCAAAACAGCAGTCTCCCTTAATTTTGGCAGCACACGGTTTGCTGCTTCTGCCTTTTTCTTCTCTACATATTCTGACTTCACTGGTGTTCTTACTGGCTTTTTGGCCGGTTTCTTCAGCTGTTCTTTTCGTGGTTGCGGTGATTTGGGTTCTTTGTTCTCTGTTTCCTCGTCAGACGGTGGGAGCTCTACGATTTTAACTCCCCTGTTGGTCTCTTCCTGATTATCAGAAATAATTTCGGTGATTTGAACATCATTACGATTTCCCTTACATTTTACAGATGCAGGTTTCTGGTTCATAACGGCGTTAGCTCTCCATTCTTCAAGAGCAGTCATAGCGCTTTCTCTTTCTGCATCTCTTCTTCGGTCCATTGTATCATGATTTCTACTATCTATATCCATAGCTTGATGGACGGCAAACCTATCTAATTGGCTTTTTTTTATTCGTTTATCTTCCTTGGCTTTTTGGGCTTCCTCTTGATATTTCTTAAGTATTTCCTTACGAAGGTTCATCTTTTCGGGTTTAGTCAAGTATTTTTCAAGACATTCCCATTCTGTAGCGTCTCTTTTGTGCAGATCGAGTGTTATTAAGTCGTCTTTGACTATACACATGCTTTTGTCGTTATCCACGTCATGAAGGAGGAAAACCTCGAACAAAAAAGGGCTGAAATGTGCCTTTACGTAGCAGTCTGTTGTGAATAGATCTACCTTTTCTCTGGTCACATCTCTCTGAGGGATTCTTATGTGAACTGTCTTGCTAGTCTGAGTCCACGTATAATCTTTAACTAGTATAGGCATTTTTAAAGCTTAAATAAATCTTAAACAATTATTTTTATGGAATAAAGCTCAAGTACTTATCTGAGAAAGGATTTGCAAAATAACCTGATTGGAATATCGTGCTAAAATCAATTTTTCGAGTGACAATTTACTACAGGGCGCGAATAATAATTTCGTTGCCATGGCAATTTTATCATTGTACCACAGATTTATACATTCCACTTGACGAATAATTTGTTTTACCTAAGCCCATAGAATAAGATACTCTCTAACGATAGCCTAAATCTGGTCTAAACGAAACTAAAAAAAAAATTCGTTGGGTACCTATTGAAAATTAAAAAAAATTATCGCTGATTTTGACGGTCTTAAAATTTTTATGACGAGCCACTCCGCCTTCGGAGAATTCAATATTTTGTGACGTTGTAGGTGCAGAGTGTATTATTTTTGAGAAGGCGAATCAGCTTACTTTAGCTTCAGTTATTTTGTGCCTCCCGAATATATGACATGTCTAATTAAGGCCGGAAGCGTAGTAGCGTTTGTAGCGCCCAGCTAATCCTACGAGAAACTACTAGAAATTAATAAGAAAATTTGCGGCACTGAGAATATCTATGAACTAAATGCAGGATTATCGGTTAGTTGTGTACTTACTAAGCAGTAAGGAGGTTACTATATTCATCATTACGAACAACTTTCACTATGGGACCAACTCTGAATTCGAGAATATTCAGTTATTCCATAGAAAAAAAAACGGTCGTCGACAAAATGTAAGCAGCCGATTTTTTCTCGAACTCAAAATTGGTGTCATGGTGAAATTTGTTCGTAATGATGAACGTAACTTCCTTTCGGCTTAGTACACCTCTAAACGATAACCCAGTATGACGAGTACGACGTTACTCTTGTTATGTAACCGTCTCCTTTATTTTAAGCGAAACATTCCCTAAGTAGTCAAGTCTTGGATCAATACGGACGAATGAAGCATTCATATAAAGATAAATGATTATTTACCAAATAACTTGTTACCTATTATGCTAAGCCTATATACTTTAACCTACACCTATTTTAGCGCCGCTGTGCCATTCATACTACCTACTATAATTATCTCACAGCGTAGCAGATAGGTATTAAACCAGCAAAACACTACTTTATCAGTATAGCAGCGACTTTAACAGAGTGAGCACGCATGCCTATATTTATCACGTTTTATAATCTAACATTTATGTAGAATATTGTCACCGGACTGTTTGTGATTACTATGAAATGGCTCCAAAAATACAAACTGGTGAGTTACATTTTAGTTTATTTTGAGTTTTAGTCAGCCAAGTCCGCGCCAACCTTGAAGGAATTGTGCCAGTCGACCCGACTTGTAGGTATACTTTATATGATATTGGTACGTACCTAAATTAAGAGTAACAGTGTGAAATACGATGGTACATTATCTATTTACTCTTTAGATAGGTAGCAGTTTTATCAGTGAAGTTGGAATCTATTATTCTCAACATATAATATATAGCTACTGCATTAGTTAAGTAGGTGCGTACCCAGATACTTAGATTCACCACCTTTAGTAATGTGAAATGCCACAGTTTATAGGGATACTAAAATTAACCTTTTAGACAAACATAGCGCTTCATAACTTAATAATTTCCGTTAAACCTATCCTATGTCCAAGGAAGCAAATAATCACCCTAGTTAAGTCTTTGTCTACTCTCTAGAAAATATACGGTATCAGCAGTATATGAGTTAACAGCCGTCCGATAAAATGTACTTAGGTGTATTTTTACATCAGTTTTAGGAGATGTGAAACCAGAAGCGTTGGGTCGAACCCTGACCCACGAGCATCTAGCCATGGAGTTCTCACATTTCTACCGCCAGCCTCCTTCGCAATTAGCCGACAAGTTTGAGGGAGACCCTCGGTGGAACACCCTGGGGTACATAAGGCAGTACCCCTATTCCTGGAAGGATAATCTGATGCTGAATAATGATAGTGCGAAAGCGGCGGTCTTGAATGATGTGATGGCCTATAAAAAGTTTGGTGGAGGTAGGAGCAGTATTACATAAGCATTTGTTTTTCAGTCTTATGATCCCGATATAAATTACTAAAAAAAAAGCAGGCGCTTTAATACTGCGATTTATTAGGTTTCTTTCTACGGCTCAGATCTTTTCATAATTTGTTCCCTTCTGTCGTCATTATGAAAAAAGCTTACATGCTCCGTATTTTATGGTATGTACTAACAATCAGTATGGATTATGACTGTAATGGTAGCTTTGATGTAGAGTATGACACTATAAATTAATAACTCAGGTAACTAAAAAATGAGGGTAGATTTACTTTTAACCGTTACCGATTTTTGCAACCTGGAGAGATAGAAGTATGTACTTAATTTACATCCTTAACAATATTTTAGGCACTATCGTCGAGAACACCACCCAAGGTATCCAACGAGACATCGAGTTTTACAAACACGTATCCCAAGAAACCGGCGTCCACGTGGTGGCAGGAACCGGACACTATATTGCGGACGTGCAAGTTTCCCAGGCGGCGTCTGTTGAGGAGATCCACGCTCTTATGGTGCAAGAGTTGACTGAAGGATGCGTAGACTGTGCTGGAGTTAAAGCAGGCTTCATGGGGGAGATTGCCAGCGTGTGGCCTATTAAAGGTATTTTTGTTTGTTGAATATACCTATCGCTCGGTAGTGGAAATGCGCGATCAAGCGATGGAATGGCTCCCCTTTTTAGTGTTCTGTAATATATAATGTACCTTTAAGATCATGGTATATAATATAACTACTTTTAAAGGTACCTACATCTTTTAAAATGACTGTGAGTATCATAGTTGTGAGGACAATTGTCAGAAGCGCCTCGTAGACAAGACAACACCAAACGGTTTGCAAGTTCATCCACGCTTTTTATTCTCAAATTCTGATGTGATTCGAGAACCATAACAATGTTTAAAAAACAAACACAGACAAATTGTTTTGTCAAGCTTTAGTCGCGCTATGCTCTGATTTGGCGCGGTCTGAATATATCTTATCTGCCTGATCATTACATAACTTATTAAAATGGGTAGCAAGTGTCTTTATTAACACAAACTAAATGACTAACCACGACAACAAAAAATTATAGCAGAAAGATTACCTATGGACCACCACCCATCACCAGAGAGCAGTCTGCCCAGTGGTAGCCGCAATACCTTAGGCCAGATAAAAACTGGCATTCTGGTCACGCGTTGAATCGATCAAACGCTCCGATAAGTTTTAGAAAATAAAATGAGCTCCCGGTCCCCACGGCCCTAAAGTCTCGACTCCAAATGGCTCAATTATATAACCTTTACCGAGGTTAGCATATTTTCGCCGTTTGTGCTGTTCGGCTGAATAAGCCGCCGCCCCTGCCCTACTCTGTGTCTAAGGAAGATGAGATGGCGCTAATGTGTCAACGCATGTCGCGTCCCACTTTTTCCATCGTCACGCGCAAGACTGCTCGGTTCGAGCACAGTTGCAACATTGGCGGTGGAAAAAGCCCGGCGAATGATATAATTCAGGCTAGCGTGGCGACCCCTTTCTGCCAGCACCTTTAGAACAAGACAGACCATGGTGACTGAGTTGATCGACTGCAGTACCAGACTGGCAGGGATGGGCCTCATAACACCTCGCATCTAAACGTAAGCTGATAGCGAGACGAAAAGCAGTCGGATCTAATAGGCAACCTGTATTAAAAGAAGACAAAGCTTGCAAGAAAGTCCCGACTCGCATTCAGAGACTGCAAGTATACGAGCGCGATACGTGACGCTAGTAAGTACACGTATCTAGAAGAGATTTCCGTGCTAGTTCACAGATCGGTCGATCCCACTGCCTCTGACAAGATGAAGATTTGGTAAAATCGGTATTTGGACAAGCAAGCCTTCAGGCATCCTTGGCTTCGGAAGAATTAGCTACTACTACATTAAAAAAAGGGTGCGAGGATTTTTCCTACCAAATCATTCGTGTCATGTAATGAAGCCAAGAATGCGGGCAGCGCGACTCTAGAAATTTTGCGGACTCCCAAACCTTCTTATAGGCGGAGAAGCTTGCGACCATGGTCTGTCATCCATATCAACATTCAAAACCGTAATCAGTGTGTCCTTTATGATGTTGTCCAGGCTCACAAGGAGCTCACTTTGTTGCCACAGTGGACAACAACGTAAATTATACGTAAATTTAATTGTAAAGTCCTGTGTGTACAAAATAAATGTGTTCTTTCTTTCTAGATGGTGTATTCAATAAATTTTGAATTTTTTCTCCAACGAAAGGGAGGAAAAGATTCACGGAGAATTGGTGAACCAAGAAGACGAAGCGAACTTTTATCTACCAAACGGATATCGGGAGCCAAAACATTTAAATTTTGAAAAACCAAATCCTTGTCCGGACATGAGTCGTAAACAAAAAGTTCGCATTTTGAAAAATTCAGTTCTAAACAGACGAAATTCGTCTATTAAAATTGAATGAATGAATGAATGAAAGTTTATTTCTTCAAAACACACAATATCAGTAAAAAAGCATACACTACAGTTCAACAGAAAAACTATAACGTTATAATGTGTTTGTCAGAACCCAACCCCAACTCAGCATACATGCTAGCTGCAGCTGGTGCAGCAGCCAGCGCTGGTCTTCCGCTGGGACCGGGCAGTGACGTCACGCACGTGTGACGCAGGCAACAAGCTACTAACAAAAACTTATTAAAACGTACATAAATATCTAATATAAGTAGGTGCATAAATTACACAGGTTTGTTATCTTAAAATACGGAAATCTACAAACGAAATAAGTCTAAAAGCAAAAACACGTCAATATAAATCATAATATATGCGAAGGGCAATTGAAGTAGAAGTACTGGATAAATTTGGACAAATAGTAATAATAATTATGATTTCTACATAACTGGATTATAGATGAAACTGAACAACAGATTCAAATACATAGAAATAATATCAACAATAAAACGCAGTAATTTGAACATATGTACATTAATATACACTAACAATAAATTTGTAAATCATTGTAAACTGTGTTCGAATCGCCCCCTAAAGTTCCGTAATCCAAGTACCAAACGTTAAGTTTGGATTGGAGACGTTGAATGATGGGATGGATGGCCTAACTAAAAATGCCCGGTCCGTTCCCTTTAATGTGAAAAATACCTCTTTTCCGATCGTTCAGATTTCGAGCGTCGCGCCATCAGGGCTGCTGGCGAGGCGCAGCAGCACACCGGGTTCGGAGTAAGCTTCCACCCGCACCGCGTGCCCGAGGCGCCCTTCGAGATCATACGACTGTACTTGGAGGCAGGCGGGCGCGCCGACAAAGCAGTCATGTCGCATTTGGATCGTAAGTTGATATCGTCTGCGCGAGAGCTCCAAGGAATCTTTAGAAAACAATTATGATTCGAGAGACCGTTCCAGCCAGCGTAATTAACATCGGTAAATGATCAGCGTACTTTTGCGTCAATTTCAACTGTGGTAGGAACTGGGAGAGTGCGGGGTATGAAGCAATGGTAGGAGGCGGCATTCTACGGAGTTTCTGATCGAAATTGACAACTACGAATGTCAAACAACTTTAAGTGCTGCTAGGAACCACCTTTTAAGATGGTTCTGTTACGAGAACTGAAACAATAAAGTTATACGTTGAAAATCCTAGGTACTATATCCTTAACTTCAATCCAAACTCGAGAACGACCGCCGTGATCTAGTGGTTAGCGTGCTCACCTATCCGGCAGTTGCAATTTCGATTCTCGGTCCTGCAGATTTTCCATCAACATAATTAGAATCTCTGTTTCTGATCTGGATATTTTTGTAACTGTTACCCAATACAGTATCTAACAAAAAAAAAACAGAATCTAGGAATGTAATAAATCCATAAACATAAGATAACCTTCCAGGAACTCTGCTGGACTCCGAGAAGCTTCTGGAATTCTCATCTCTCGGCACATACTGCCAGCTAGACCTGTTCGGTGTAGAGGTGTCTTACTACCAACTACACGAGCCTATAACGATGCCCTCCGACGGACAACGGATAGACATGATCAAACTGCTGGTCGAAGAGGGGAAAGAGGACCGAGTGCTGATGTCGCATGATATTCATACCAAACATAGATTGGTGAGTTTAAGTATCGTTAGATACAAGTTTATCGGTTAGGGGTGTAAAGCCGAAGAAGTGAAATGTCTGATGGCACTAATTCTATGATGACAAATGGCGTCATCGATTGCTATAGAACTCGGATATGCAATGCTATAAAATCTTAGTTTGGGAAAAATATTGTGAATTTCGCGCCCGGCAGCGTAGCCTGGCAGCAAATCAACAGTGGCCTTATTGATCAGGCATCTGAGCGTGTTAACCGGATGCCAGTTTGGATAGTTTAAGATTTAGTTAAAATCCCCGATGACTGAAAAGTTCTGTAATTTCAAGAAAAGTAAAAATTGAATAACAACTACGACCTGTACAAAATTTCTTACACAAGCTGACAGGCAGAAAAACATTTTTCTAGACTCGAAGTAAAAAAAAAACTCGGTCGCTCGGTCAATTAAGAACAACATTATACTTTATGATTATTATTGCTATGTTTACCTATTTTAAGTACGAATGGTAATTTTGGTTTTGTTTCAGATCGATTTCGGCGGTCACGGATATTCCCACATAATCAACAACGTCTTGCCGAGAATGATAACAAAGGGGATGTCCCAGGAGACCATAGACAAGATCACTATTACTAACCCTGCGAGATGGCTCGCCATAGACAATTAGTGAATCGCAAAAATGTTTTTATTGTCTGTAACCGCCAAGGATGGTCTATCGGCATGTCACACACACAGTGTATTGGACACGGTTTGTGACCCGAAAAATTACCCCACAGTAATTTTTGTGAGCTTGGTAATCTTCCATGTTTTTTCTTTTATTGCTCGCGCCATATCGGACATACTTACCGGCCGATTTCAATAATATTTGGCAGGATCGTCCTAATTACCGTTTATTTCCACCTGCTTTGTGGACTAGTTCTGTTGACAGGACTAATGGTTTTTTTCCACTACTCCTGTTATTTGTAAGACTATGCTTGATACTCGACTTTGCATCCATCTGTTCTGCCGGTTTATTCCCACCTGTTCTGTGGAGTAACATTGCGGACACAAATGGGCATCCCGAAAACGAATAAGCGTCAGGAAACAAATGAACATCGCGGAAACAAAGTATGAATTTCGCATATACATGTAGGCGTCGCGTAAATGAGTGTCACAGAAACAAATGAGCATCAAGGGAACAATTGAGCATCGCAGAAACAAGCGAGTATAGCGGAATCGTAAGAGCGTCACAAAAAATCAGTAAAATCATTTTGGACTGGTTCTTGGTCTTGAAAGAAGAGTTGTATAAGTGACCATTGTTTCTTATATGATTATTTGTACATGCGACACTTGCTCATTAAAAAGAAATATCAGTGTAACAGAACTACTGGGAATAGATTTCCCAATAGTTTTATGAACAGAAGTAGTGGGAATTAAATTCCGATTCTGTCAACATAACAGGGGGGAATAATCGTTAAAGCAACCTTCACGAGTAGGTTCTAAAATAAATATAATTAATTAAATGCTCTATTTGTTGTTTATTTTTTCAAGTAGCAAAAATATTGTAATTACCAGGTCAGCAGCTCTCAGAACTAACATTACATTTCATAACATTTTATTTACAATTTCAATTTGCGCCTGATCTGCCACAGTGGTTCCAGCAATGGATCAGAATATATAGATATATTTGTCAGCAAAGATGTTCACTTGTAGAGGCGTGAACAAAGTTTGCTCACTCTTGATTTCACCTCTTTCATACCTTACTCAAGCCGATAGCCCTGCTGGTTTGTTTCACTCCAGTGCTGTATAGAGTCTAGATCGTCATGTACAGATAGTCATTCAGCAGGGATTCTTGATTCTATAATCCATTGATCTGATATATGTGAGAATATTACCTGATTTGGTACTTACAATAATCGATATCATTAATCATAAAAAAAATTGTAACGGCCTTAGGGTCATACCTTGGCTAATAATACCTGCTCTAATGTGGCAAGTGAGTCTTAACATCAGAGCTACGATCAGACACAGTAAAAAAACTTTATAGTTAAGTTGTGGTGCAAAACCATAACATTCTAATTTGGGAGTAAACTGTCATCAAATGATAATGTGATGCTGTAATGTCGACATCAGGCAGATTGTATCTACGAGTAAACAGTAGTTTATTTAGCATTACTCAATAAAGCAGCGACTGCCACGCAGTGAGCACGTATATTTACTTGTCAAGTTTCATGAGCTCACAGTTATTTATTTATTTTGTTTGATATAAAATGGCTCCAAGAATACAAACTGGTAAGTAAAATTTTGTTTATTCTGTCAACTTGAAGAAATGGTGCCGTTCGACTTGTGTTAGTAAGATTTTGGGCATATTATTAATAGAGCGGCGAGCGCAACTCCTTTGGTTCAAGGCTGGCTAAATGTTCTTTCGTTTCTGTATGTCTCTGGAGAGTTGATAAATATCAGACTTAAGATTAAATCTTATATTTTCTTAAATCATGGAGCGTCGAAATCTTTCCACCGACAAATTGCGCAATATTTATTGTATCAAGGTTATGTGTATATATCATGTTATCTATGAAGAATATTGTTAACCTGTGTATTTTCGAGTGCGACAGTTAAATATTCGATCAGAATGATATCCCAGCACTGCTAGGGATGGATACATTCATTGACAAGAGTTCAAAAGTTTTGAATTTTTGTCAAAATTATTTTATTACGATAATGGAAATATCCATGAACAAACAAAAAAATTACAGATAATTACATTTTTACTAGCTTTTGACGAGAATAACATTAACCGGAACTTCGAATCCTGCTTGGGGCATTTGTTTGTATGATGATTACAAACATTTATACTTGAGTCACAAAATAAAAAAGAAAATTACTTTTTGACAAATCTACATGCCAAATCAATCCTTCCGACGATTTACATTTGAGCACTTTGGATGTTTCCTTATATATGACGCTGACTGTTCATACACAGGAAACACTTGATGCTAAGTGAGAGATTAAACACTCCTCAGTAAAACTAGGTGGTATTGGCCAGTAATTATTCCATTTATGGACTGATGTATTATTGACGTAAGCTTTCACACGAAAACATGTCGGAGGCATTAACAATTACTAAAAACCAATTTGGGAATAATTTATTAATTCACGATGGTTTTCGTTACAATTTTCACGTGCGAAATAAGAATTCCAATAATTGGCGATGTGTAAATAAAAGATCAGAGAACTGTAATGCATCCATAACACTCGATTTGACAAATAAAACCATCTTACGATGTAGTCAACATTTCTGCCAAAGAAACTTTGATAAGTGCAAGGTAATTATTGCCATGAATCAATGCAAACAAGAAGTGTGTGATGATCTAGGCTCTGTATCAATAATCGTAGAGAAAAAATTAGAAGCTCTTGGTAATGATGGAGTCCGTGGTTTGCCTACCGTAAAAAAAGTACAGGATTCCATGTATAGAGCCAGAAAGAAATTTCTGAACAGTGACAAGCTGACTTATCGACGGTTAGAAGACGTTGAGGTTCCTGATGTGTTAGCGAATAAATTTTTGTTATGCAGCGATGGAGACACGGAAAAAATTTTAATATTTTGTTCCCCGACAGCCAGAAAATTTATAAAAATTTTTGGATCAGACATGTATTTCGGTGACGGTACGTTCAAAAGTGCTCCACCCCCTTTCGCACAGTTATATACTATAAACATGGATCTGAATTCTACCGACACTGTCACTCACGTGATTCCAGTGATCTTCGCATTACTGCCTAACAAAAAATATGAAACTTATATGCGGATGTTTGATCTTTTAAAAAATAAATTAAGCCTGACCATGAATGTATTTAAAACAGACTATGAAGCAGCAGCTATCAAAGCCATAAAGACAGTATACCCACAAATTACTGTATCCACAAATTACTGTATCCACAAATTACTGTATCCACATGAGCAAAGCTGTGTGGAGAAACGCAAAGAGATTGAATTGTATTGAGACAAAAGATGACCGAAGAATGGTTAGACTAGCGGCAAACTTGCCGTTATTACCAGCAAAATTTATTATACCCTGCTGGCAAAATATATTAGATATATCCCCAACTACGGTGAGTTGTCAAACATTCAACAAATATTTCGAAAGAGAATGGCTTACACAAGATTTTTTAAACGTGATAAGTGTATCAGAAATACGCCACCGAACAAATAATGCATTAGAGGGATGGAATCACAGAATAAATACAAGAATAATTAAAAATCCGGCACTTCGTGACTTTGTTCACAAAATAAAAAGAGAAAGCAAGAAATGGGACACGACGGTTAAAGACTTTATATGGAAAATTTCAACAAAAAAGTAACCGAAGAAATGCAGATATAGGATTTGATCGGGCATACATTAAAATGTTAAAGAAATTAAGGGCCAAAAAAATAACTGCCTTGAATTTTCTTAAAAAACTAATAATTTTAAAGCTCTTAAAGTAAGACGTAAAGAAGCAGAAAAAAATAGTTTTACGTTAAGTTTAAGCATGAAGAATGTGCGAGTAAATATAATTAATTTCAATAGAATTTTTAAGTAGTCTTTGTTTTTGTGTGTTTTTTTAATGTAAACGATTAATTTAAAAAAAAAACTTTGTTTAAAGTATAAATAAAACATAAATGTTGTGAAGATATCAAATGTTTTAATTCGTTTGAAAAATTGTTGAACATCGTAACATAATTTAAAACAAATTAAAAATATTAACTAGAATGTACTAATTCCAGTATGTAATGTACTTACCTACCTAATAAACTAAACCTGGTAATATGCGTATCTGGTAATTTGCGAAACTAAATCTGGTAATATGCGTATCTGGTACTTTGCAAAACTAAATCTGGTAATATGCGTATCAGGTCTTCTGCGTGTTTGGTAATTCGCGAAATGTGCATCTGGTCATCCGCGTATAAGATATTTTGCGTTTCTGGTACTGTGCGTCGGAAGGAGCTATTCACCTCGGGGATATACAGACTATCCAATAATGCAGCATTGGACTAGGCTAATTAATTGCTACAACTACTAAAAGCATTGATTCCGCGTATTTTTGGGTCTAGACATTGGATTACAAAGTAAATTTTTATATTAGTTTTAGGAGATGTGAACCCCGAAGTTTTGGGTCGAACTCTCACACACGAACATCTAGCCATGGAGTTCTCCCAGTTCTACCGCCAACCTCCCTCGCATTTAGCCGACAAGTTTGAAGGAGAACCACGTTGGAACACCCTGGGGTACATACGACAGTACCCCCACTCTTGGAAAGATAATCTGGCGATGAATAGTGACAGTGCAAAAGCAGCGGTCTTGAACGATTTGATCGCTTATAAAAAGTATGGTGGAGGTAAGAATAGTTTTAGGTAAGTATTTCTTTTTAAGTCGTTGTATGATTTCGTAAAGAGATGGCACAATCAATTTCGCTTCAAAACTGCTTTTTTATGGCGCTGATTCCTCTATAATTTGTGTAAGTTCATACCATAGATGTGGTACTTATGAAAGTAGCTAACTTGCTCCGCATTTTATGTTAAGTAATAGCCTTTCGTTATGAGTGCATGGTTGCTGCATCTCTGCAGTACCTATAGCATGACACTTCAAATTACTTAAAGGTACCATAGATTACCATTAATTATTTATACTATACAAAAATAAATTATGGTAATCTAGTCGCATAGTCAGGACATTAGAGCGTGACTGATTTATTGGAAATGCGATTGACCTTTGCCCGGACTGTGACAAATATGAAAAATACCTAATTCAGCTCCACAATATTTTAGGCACTATCGTTGAGAACACCACTCACGGCCTTGAACGGAACGTCGAGTTTTACAAACACGTATCCCAAGAAACCGGCGTCCACGTGGTGGCAGGAACCGGACACTATATTGCGGACGTGCAAGCTTCCCAGGCGGCGACTGTTGAGGAGATCCATGCTCTTATGGTGCAGGAGTTAACTGAAGGATGCGTAGACTGTGCTGGAGTTAAAGCGGGCTTCATGGGGGAGATTGCCAGCGTCTGGCCTATTAAAGGTACGTAACAATTTATTGATGAAACAGGTCTCTAATATGAAAAGGGTATATGAACTATTCATCTAATGAACACATGTGGGTAAGGCCAAAAAAAATTGTACCGTAACATTAGTGAACGGTAACACATTTCTTTGATATAGTAACATTCAAGATCAAAGGTAACACACGTGAACTTTGTAAAGCCATGTATATACAAACAACTATTTAAAAACAAAAACCTTTTAATCGTGTACTAATTATTATTATTTAAAATAATTTTTAAGAAATGAAATAGGTCCTATACTACACGCTATACTATATTACATATACAAATTGAAAGTTCTATAATATACTTATATGGTGCAAGGCAGTTGCAGAGTGGTACCCAAGGGATGAAAAGCGTAATAGAGACGGACAGTTCAAGAGATGGGAAGATGACCTGAAGTAAACTGTTGGACCCAACTGGAGAAGGGTTAACCCTGAATTGAGAACAGTAGAAAAAGTTGGAGGAGACCTATGACAAAAGGCACTCTGAAATCAGAGACATTTTATAGAAACCTGAAGAAAAATATTTCAGATTAAATGGTTTATTATTATAATATACCTAACTATTAAAATGATAAGCAGCGAGGCAGTCTGCTAGCCATTGACTTCACAAAAATGATTTTCTGATTCTGATATAGAATAGGTTAAGACATCCAATAACTATTTTCCCATCTTCCAGATTTCGAACGTCGCGCCATCAGGGCTGCTGGCGAGGCGCAGGAGCAGACCGGGTTCGGAGTGAGCTTCCACCCGCACCGCGTGCCCGAGGCGCCCTTCGAGATCATACGACTGTACTTGGAGGCAGGCGGGCGCGCCGACAAGGCAGTCATGTCGCATTTGGAACGTAAGTGGATTGACTGCTCTCCGATCGCAAGATAAAACCTTTCATCTATCTACATATCGTGATCATGCTCAGAGCAGTGAACGCGCTAAATACTATAGCCATTGGTAGAAATGGGTAAAATAACCTTCCACATGTCCCGATTAATGCACCTATTAAACGAAAGAAAAAACAAAATTAAAATTGGTTCTTTCGTTCGTGATCTAAATGCCACAGCTAAATATGCAGTCACATCAAGCTTAACGGTTTTGCGTCGAGGGTTAAAAACTCTTCAACACCACAAAAATACAAAACAAAAGGCGTTCTTATCATTAAAAGGCGATCTTTTCTAGCAATTTTTTGGTACCTTAACTGCGACATGGGTGTGAATCCAAAAACCTTAACCTTTTAGGAACTCTACTGGACTCCGAAAAGCTTCTAGAATTCTCATCTCTCGGCACATACTGCCAGCTAGACCTGTTCGGTGTAGAGGTGTCTTACTACCAAGTTTGCGAGTCTACATCAATGCCCTCCGACGGACAACGAATAGACATGATCAAACTACTTGTCGAAGAGGGGAAAGAAGACCGAGTGCTGATGTCGCATGATATTCATACCAAACATAGATTGGTGAGTTTTAATATATAAAGTTATGGAAACAAGATGTTCTTTAACGAATCTCTAGTGATATTTTAGTGTGCTGATGCCAAAAAAAGCAAGAAATCGAAAAATTATTTTGGCTTTATTGTTTGGTTCTTTTTTGACCTCCGCCACTTCATATCTCGTCTTATCATCATTCATTTATTTTGATTTAAATTATGCAATTAAGACGCCACTTGGCACGATTGTACCTACTTGAGGTCGTTCTGAGCAGATTATGTCCGGTAATCATGAAATTGACCCCTACCAAACAGCCAAGGGAGAGAGTGGAAGTGCGCAATGGCCATATTGCAGTCAAAAAAAAAATGTATCTATTAAATCACTCCGATATCTTCTTCCTTCAATAGTGATAGATAGATCAATTCTTTATTGCAGACACACAATACAAGAAAAAAATATAGTGCTACAAGTAAGTATGTAAGATTTACGTCGAAGACATACTTTACCTATTTTAATTAATTTCAATATTGCTTTCAGATCGACTTTGGCGGACACGGGTATTCCCACATAATTAACAACGTCTTGCCGAGAATGATAACAATGGGGATGTCGCAGGAGACCATAGACAAGATCACTATTACTAATCCTGCGAGATGGCTCACCATAGACAATTGATGATTCAGAAAATATTTTTTGTCTATAGTTTTATAGGCTTGCGCTCAGTGTTCAGTACACAGAGTAATTCCAAGTGTGTCAGAGAAAAAGACAGTAGACTCAATAGTAACTATTACAGGAGTAATGAGATAAAATTTTCTTCTCTTTTACTGAAACAGCAACTAAACCCACATCCCACAACACTCTACAAAAAAAACGGTTTTCTGTAAAGTCGGTTTACTGACGATAGTTGAACGTGACAACGTCATAAGAAAATACTGATCGCTCACTTAATAAAAAACAAGAGAGAGGCAGATGTCGAACGCTGCCGAACGCGGAGGCCGATTGTGCCTCTGTCGCTCGTACCGCGCTCTCGCTTGCACTTTAAGCTCTAAATGGAACGCCTCAGAGCGAGGTAACGCCGCATGAGTCATGTTTTTTCGTGCGTTCAGCCGGCTCCATCGAATTATAAGTCGTTGTCACATCAAATTTTGGTCAGATCTTGACTCTTTTTATAACTAATATTTTATAGAATAAGGATTTTACAATAAATTAAAGAGATTACCTCAAAGTTATGCACACAATATGGTACAGAACAAAAATCGAACGCATCTCATTTCGATGGACATTGTATATCTCTTTAAATAAAGAGAGTTGTCTTATTTCCTTCCCTGTTATAGTGCTACTGAAATGGCATATACCCAGTGTCTATTACTTTCTCTGTCCACAGTTGCGTTCGATGGCAACTCGCCTTTATGTAAAGCGACGTTACAGCCTAAGACTTAGCACGCTTGCCTTTAAAAAACCAATTTAATCTGTACTTCAAAGTAAACAACATGAGAGAGAAATAATAAGAAAATATTTTAGTACGTAAACATGGGACGCAAATATACAGTGTTATCGATTAGTGGTGAACTAAGCCGAAAGGGGGTCAAAAAACTCATCCTAAGGAACAACTTTCACTATAGGAACTACTCTTGAATTCGAGAAAAAAATATCAACTGTAACATTATTTCGATGATATGAGTAGATAACCTTTTTGTATGAAACAGTAATTTTTTTCCAGATATCAGGGTAGGTTAGGCATTAATAAAAGTTGATTCTAATGCTAAGTACAGTGGCCCCGTTTTGTCTAAGTACACCCCAAACCAAAATCCCTGTACATATTAAAAAATATTCTTCAGTAAAATAACTAGAAATATAGTTAAATAACACTTTATTTCGTTTATGCCGATAAATAATCATTTCTTTTCATTACAATGCGCTACATATAGAGTAACATTCATAGAAAAACTGTGGCTCGTTTTTCCAATTATTCAATGTATTTCTTAGTATAGTATTATTTACATAGGCATATTAAACTATACGAGTCTAGCGCATCTAGAATCTAATTGATATTCAACAAATTGCTTCTTAGTTTTTAGTTTTTTATGTTCTAATTTTTACTAGAGATGCTTTTTTTAAAATCTCATGCGGTTTACACAGAGCTATTGGGAAAGGGTATGAAGAGTGGACATTCATTTTATATTTTTTGAGGAAATAATGGGACCAGTTCTTTTAATTAGATACATGAATTAAAAATTTCATAACCGAATCCAAACTTTCAAAGTACTACCAAAAACGGAGGATAAATAATTTAATTAACTTAACTTTTATAGCAGTAATCAGTCTTAGCGTGGTGTAGAAAAGATTAAATTTAAATTTGCCATGTTTTTTGTTTTATATTAATGTAATTTAAATAAAAATTATAATAAAATAAATCAACACACCTCATTAAAGCGATCTCTGCTTCCATACCCTTTCCAAACAGCCATGTGTCCTACCATTGTCACTTCACTAATTTTCACTTCACTAATCATCGTCCAAGTCTAAATTCTCCAACTCCTCGTCGAGGTCCTCGTCTAGGAAGAGGTTCTCGTTGATAGGTACAGCACTGGGTGCTTCGCTCTCCTCATCGGGAGTGTCTCCGTTAGGAAGGTCTTTGCCGAGTTGCTCCAGCCTGTCGTTCTGAGCTTTGGTGCCCGTGTCATCCACCTGTAATTTAATTAACATGATCAATTTTTAGACAAAATAATTTATCCGAAAAAAAAATGTTCATCCCCACTTCATATATTATCACCCTTATTATTTGTAATATGTTCGAAAATTTTGCAACAAGTATTTTATTTATTTATTATTGTAGTCCACTTTATTAATTATTAATCTAATTTAAAATCTTAATTTCTAATATGTATGTACTTTCATATGACTTGAACATTTAGTTGAAATGAATGGCTATTGATTTGATTATATGGGTACAACCTAGGAATATAAAATGATTATTAATGTACATATTCATATCAAAAATAACATGTATTTGCAGATTATAATATGTGTCAACTCATAGTATCCCACTGCTGGGCAATAGTATCTAATATGAAGGGGGTGTTGGCCATAAAAAAAATCCTAGTAGGGAGCTATATGACTATGAAACATTATTTCTTTTTAGTTTACCATACTGGCTATATATGGCCTTAGTCTCAGTAGCAATAAGGTCCAGTTCTACGCACAGAGATAAAACCAAAAAGATCTCTAGTTTAAAATTAGAACTGATCTCTTTAGTCTCCATGGCAAATTTGCAAACTCCTTAGTCTCCATAGCAATAAGGTCCAGTTCTATGCACAGAGATAAAACCAAAAAGATCTCTAGTTTAAAATTAGAACTGATCTCTTTAGTCTCCATGGCAAATTTGCAAACTCCTTAGTCTCCATAGCAATAAGGTCCAGTTCTATGCACAGAGATAAAACCAAAAAGATCTCTAGTTTAAAATTAGAACTGATCTCTTTAGTCTCCATGGCAAATTTGCAAACTCCTTAGTCTCCATAGCAATAAGGTCCAGTTCTACGCACAGAGATAAAACCAAAAAGATCTCTAGTTTGAAATAAGAACTGACCTCCTTAGCCTCCATGCCAATGAGGTCCAGCTGCAGTTCTCTGTACTCTTCTTCGTCGTCTTCTCTCTCGTAGGTGGCGAGGTCGACGGCCTCGTCCGCGTCATCATCATCAGCGGCGGCGAGCGCCGGGTCGAAGGAGAACATCTCTCGCCCGGACAGACCGACCGCCCGACCGGCCTTGTAGTCGCTGCGCCGTTGCTCGTCCGCTTTGCTCAATGCTTCCTGAATACGCACACAATGGTTATCGGTTAGGGGTGCTGAAAGGAAGTCACTATACTCGTAGTAAATAACAACTTTCATAATGGAACCAACTTTAAATCCGAGAACAAAGTGTGATTGACTTTTGATAACCTTTATTTCTAGTATGCAAAATCAAGAAGAGGTGACATTAATCTACGCCATTTTAGATACTGAAAAACAAACTTTATTATAAAGTTGCTATTATTAAAAATAACTTATTGCATTTGTAGTTTCTAACAAAAATAGCTTGTTTCATACATTCATTCATTTTCCAGCTCACTGAGTTCACCAAGCTCAACATTTTGAGATTGGAAATCATGGAAATTTAACATTCAAGGAATTATAATTTCAACATTTCGAGAATTCAACATTTTGGAACTCATCTTTTTTGCTAATTCAACATTTTAAAATTCAATGTTTTGATGTTTTCAACCTTATAAGAGTTAAATTTTGACAAATTCGACTTTCTGGGCCTGAAGGATTTTGAGACAACTGTAAAACTTTTTGTATGGAATAGCTGATTTTATTCTCGTATTCAGGGTCAACGAAGCTTTTGAAAATATTCGTCGCAGCGCTCGTTGCAACAAACCTTCCCCATTTTTAAACGACCTTGGTGATTGGTTCCCATAACATATTGGTTTATTGGGAAACGAAACAGTTGATAAAATAGTGTTCATAATCCACAAAGGCTTGAAAGTATAAAATTTGCTAAAAAGATTTCTCTATTTCATGTCTGTCAGTCTGTGTTAAGCAACAATGCGGCCAAAGTTAAAGAAATGTCAGTATAATATTAATTTACTTTGAGTAGTTTGTTACTATTGATTGACTAAATAAAAGATAAGGTTTCTAACTGTACAATAAAACACACTGCATTTACAAAACGTACCTGTTTCTCCTTTATCTTCTTTTTCTTCCATGCCAAGAATGTTTCCAGTGTGATCTTGGTCTGATTTGCTCCTAGCGCTGCCCTCTCTCTCTCTATCAAGTCCACGAGTGATATTTCATTCTTCTTCTCTTCCATCTTCTTCTTGTCGCGTTTGAGGACGAAGCCGGGAGGTAGCGCGTGTCTGTAGATGCATTTCGAGCCGGACGGACATTCCCAGAACCAACCGTACTTGGATTTCTCCACGGCTTCCAGAAAATGTTTACAAATCTGAAAGACATAACAATTTTTTGATACATAAAAAACGACTTAAATGGGAATTGCTGCAAGAAATATGTGCAATTTCAATATGGTACGGTACGGTATGGATGGTATGGCTTTTGCTTATGAAGACACTAAGCAAAAAAAGCATAAAGTTTTGTTGACATTTAAAACCGGCTTGCAATTAACAGAAAAACTGGCATTAAGTTTCATAAACTGGTAGTGCACAATGAAAGTAGAATACGATGCGTTTCGTGCAAGTCCATGGAACCCCTATTATGGACTGGTGCTGTCTATATCTAGAGATATGGCTATATCTCTACTCTTAGTAATACTTACAATGTCAGTGGTAGGCCGTTGTTTCTCCTCAGCAAGTTTCTTTTCAACCACTTCTTTAAGCTTGTCTTCGTCCCAGTTCTCCATGTTATCTTCATCGTCTCGCATGTCCACATACAATGAACGTTTCTCTGCCTGAAATAAACAAAACAGTTGAATAAATCAGTAAATATATAAAGGTAGCTAGATGCTTTAGGTTTTTTTTCACAGAGTAAGTGAAACATCTCCATTTTGGGTTCGGCATATTATTCTTTTGTCTGTTAGTTAGTATGTTTGTATGACTCTTAGAAATTTCGCACTCACGTACAGGAGAAGGGGGAGGTTATTTTTTTTTATCTTGCACAGCTAAGCATTTGATTAAAAGTTCGCACGACCACGGAATTCAGCGATATTGTAGCCCTATGGAGCATGCCTAGTCTGGAATACACTGGCTCTCAAGTAAGGTTGCCGGAACACACCGTTAGGATGTTTGGCGACTAATTTTACAACTTGAAGGTGGTAGCTAGCCAGGCGAGCGATAGGACACGAACTACCATCATGCCCTATTTCTCACAAAAAGGGAAATTAACTACGGCGCCTTGTACTGTTGTTGTCGATATAGTTACAATCAATTCGTAGAACTACAAATAAAACCATATGCCAATATAATACAAGAATTCTTTATATAAAGATACCACATCAAAGAACAAATACCAAAAACACACAAACTAATCATACACCCATTTTTGATCAACCATGAACAACAAAAAAATTATGCAACTATAGAAAAAAAATGGGTCATACCTTTCTCTCAATAGTCAAGTCATGTGAGAACTTGCACTTGTCTCCTTTGGTGCACTGCCCTTGCTTGAAGAACGCACACACCACAGACTTTGGATCAGTGCCTGAAACCATCAATGAGGAATTATTAACAACCTATTACTTATATTTATTAATACTTTCGAAACATTTCTAATGAAAAAAAACCATGACTAATATATCTAATTTTACTAAGAAAAGATATTAGTTTCGAATTCAAATTTTGTTGGGCTTTTCAAACAGCATATTCTACTATTTAACAAGAAGTTATCCTCGTATTATCAGAATTACTGTACATATTAGTTATTTTTGTTTCAAATTAGTGTTTGATAGAATAAGTGTATATTCTTTATGCCTGAATGTGTAGTGTAGAAAACAGATATGCATGTAATTTAAATTATAGCAGCAAATTTGCCTATATTAAGATAGCTTTATATAGATAAAAAAAAAACACCCACACTAAAACATTTTTAAAGAAGATTGATTATTGACCACAACTTGCCTACTGTGAAGTGATGATGCAGCCTAAAATAGAGCATGCTTGCCTAGAAAAAAATCATTTGCGTGCAAGTCGAACAAAGCCTTTCATACCATAATCTATTAAAAAATATTTCAAGTTTGTACCTGTTATTGTTATCAATATCAAGCAAGAATTACAAAAATATCAGTTCAACTAATTAAAGTGAGTCATACCTTTTTCAACCTTCTGTGTCTGTACCGGCTTAAACAACAGAGCTAATTCTTTCTGCTGCTGCAGCTTCAATTCCTTCTCCTTCTTTTTATCCTGCACGGGAGCCGCTGGGTGGATGCCACCAGATTTCACCTGCTTTTCAACCTGCTGAATGAACTTCTGCTGCTTGGCGCCTTTCTTATTCTTTAGGCCGAAAGTCTTATCCTGAAAGTTTCAGACAGATTTTATTAGAACATAGGCAAGACAAAAGATAGCATGCCGAGTGGAGTGTCATGGATAGTCTTATGTCCAGCAGTGGACAAGAACAATCTGATGAAAATGAAAAAAATACAGCAAATAATTTTGGACCAATGACTTTGTTTACAATGTTGATTGTTAGGTCTCTTTGGAATGCAATCAACACAACACTGCAACTGCAAGTGTAGAGTGTGATGTTGATGATTTCATTTCATTTCTGACCTCAATGAACCAACTGTGATTTGACTATCAGAAGTGCACGACCATGGCAATATCACTACTATGTCCCTTATGGTCCGAGAACATTGTGGGGCTCTAAACCAATCACATTTTTTTTAAACAGTTTTATGGGTGGTTAGCGGAATTTTGGCATTTATTTTACTGTAGTATAATTATTATAAATGCCAATATTCTCATATCATTAATTATTACTAATGTAATTCTTATAGTTATATATAAAGATAAACATATCTATCAACAACCTGAAACATTATTGTAACTGTAATTAATGATTTAATGTAAAATAATTTGAATTCAAATTACTTATCTTTAGTAAATTTGTTTACAACTGAAGTCACTTTGGAACATTATGTTTGAAGAACAGAAAGTAACTCAGTTTTCTTAGTTATATCTTAAAAAATAATAGTGAGGGAGAAAGTAGTGGTTCACAAACTGTTCCTACTTATATATCTAGTTTAAAAATACCTTGACATAAACAATGATACACCCTAAGTGGTCTAGCTAGGTAGTGCATAAACTTAAGTCTTTCATGAGCATTAAATACATATAGTCTTTTGTGCCATGTTACATGTTTTAGTATACTTTTTGTGTTGTATTTTTGTGGTGACAATAAATAATTATTGTACTGTATAGCTGGCAGACTTACCAGAATACAGCCTAACAGATGCAAGTTGTGGATGCGTTTTAAAAAGAGTTGTTACATTGTATGTGTAAGTATATATGTGAACATTAACGCTTACCTCAATGACCTTCTCCTTTTTCTTGGTCTCAGTCTTTTTACTAGCCCCAGGAGCACTCGTTTTCTTCGGCGGCATGGTTATGTATTTCTCGAATTTTCACACTATGAAGTTGAAGAATTCCATGCAAAGTAAACCAAACGCAAACTGCCGCAGTAACGACTTGAAGTAATCAGCAATAAATAAATCCAATTTAACTCTTAATTCTAAATAAAATAAACGGCGCATAAATTCCACGTTCACAGAAAACTATCTGAAAAAAAAAATGTTCCAAAGCGAAAAAGCTTATATTTGAAGCATGAACATAAATAACTATCGTTGATCTCTTTTTAACACGCCTTTTTTATAATGCTCCTTACTGGATAAAGCATGCATTATTTCGGCTCTCGAAACACACTGGCGATATATTTTATTTTCCATCAATATCAATGTCATTTTTCGATTGGTTATCACTGTCGTATTTGACAACTACCTATGTATCGGTCGGTTTTTATTTTTTAATTATGTGACAGCCCAGTTGTCGACAGAATTTCGCGAGATCGGGTGGGTTGTTGGTGCTGCTTTGTTCCGTAAATTTTATTTTGTAACTAGTGTATTCTAAATTGATAACGATTTCTAAAACCAGGCTATGGCGGTTGACAAAACTAGGATTGACTTTCAGAATTAAAAAGCGCGCAACCCGAAGACACCATGGCAGTCGTGGACATCGAATGCCCACCCGACCCCGTCGCGGTCTCAAGAAAGAAAACTTTGTGGGCTAAAATTAATAAAAGGCCATGTTTCAGTTATTTATTCAACATCTTAGTGTCTATACTGCTGCTCACATGCCTCGTGCTGGTGTTGTACTATTTCAAGGAGTATTTGCGAGTGATATTATTATGGGTGGACCAGCAAAACCCCTGGATCATATTTTTATTGTTTATGGGGTTGTTTTTACTAGTAAGCTTCCCGATAACTATCGGTTACTTGCTGCTGATCATAACAAGTGGATATTTGTTTGGGATACTGAAGGGTTTGGGCACAGTTCTTGTGAGTGCCAACTTTGGAGTGGCGGTGGCGCATTTTACACTGAAAGCTCTCAGAAACTATCTGCCGCTTGGGTGGCTGCTGAAGCACGAGACAGCAAGAGCTTTGCTAAAGGTGATCGCAGGCCCTCAGGCCTTCAAAATCGTGTTCTTCGCGAGATTGACGCCTCTGCCGTTCGGACTTCAAAACACGATATTTGCCGTAAGTACATTTTCTTACAGTTTATATAAATAATGTTAGAACTAATCTATTTAGTGACAAAAGCGGCCATAGGTGTAAACTATATCTTTTAATTTTTTATAGATGTCATAATTTAATTTTTTTTATTTATTGTTTAAAATAGCTTAACAGCAAGAAATAGGTCTCTACATTATAAATATATAGTACATATTTGCACAGGTATTAAAAATAACAAAAATAGATACTCATGCAGACACTATCAGTATCAGACATTTATATACATATGCATATAGGTTACAATAAACAGTTTTCTGTATATATTGTTTTTTCTTATTCAGATTACTATAGTCATCCTAAGAAAAAAATATTGAAGCTTGTAGCACTGTAAGTTACCTGTAAGAAGCCTTTTTTATGTCACTTTTAAAATACCCAATTTTAATCTATTTTAACATATTTACAAACTGTAATTACATATATTGATACATATTACTATGAGTTGTATTGGTGTTATCTTCCAATTAGAGTATGTATTTAATTAGCAATAAGTTGTTCAAAGCATCCTGTATTAACGCGGGCAAAACACTGCAGGGTGAGGCTATTAAAAAAATATCCAATTAAAAAATATTTCCATCCAAAGCTTATAAAATGACATGCACATTGTTTACAAAAAATCCCTTAAGTTTACGAGTATATTTAAAACTAACACTAGCTTTAGTTTTCAGCTTTGTCTGCTTTATATTTATTATTTGGCAAAAAAGTAGCCTCTCTCTAAATATTAAACTATATCTGTGCACAAAAGTTGATCCATCATTCAGTTGCTGAGGAGAAGAAGCACATACAAACCAACAAGCACACTTTCCCATATATAATATGTACATAGGGATATCAGTAGAGTGACTAGCTCTAGTACAGTTTCAATGACATTAAAATACTCGTACCTTCCTATCAAGGTACCTAAATGGCTAAAAAGTAATACATTTTATATAGAATTTCCCCTGAAGTTAACTTATTGTATGCCATCAACTTGGGTCAAGGCTGTGTAAATAACCGCTTGTATTTCCTTCATATGCTATTCAAAACTAAGGTCAAGACGATTTATTTATAGCTCAATAAAGGTTACTGCGAAAACAGAAATTACAGCAGGGGTGAATAAGTATTTGGGGTGTAGAATATTATGAAAATTGCTGACTATTAGAGCTTTTATTTGAAATGATTGTAAAAATTGTTGTTTGTGGTAGGATATAAACTCAAGCCACATCATTCATCAAAATAAATCTACTTAAAAGAAGTAAAAGGTTTGCTTTTCGTCGGAACCTTTTTCTAATCTTTTTGATGCATTGTTCCTCAATAACTTGGACTAGTCTTATTTAGAACATAATTTTTTTGTTTCAAAGGTATGTATACATTTTAATAAAATTGGTTCAGTAGTTGTGTTTGTAAATCAATATATATATACATACATTACTAGCTGTGCCCCGTGGTTTCATCTGCATAGTTCTACTAAAACTAACTTCGAACAACTTTTTTTGAAGTCAGTTAAAAAGTATCATATGTCCTATCCCGGGGACCAATCTATATGTGTACTAAATTACATCCAGATCAGTTCAGTGGTTTTGGCGTGAAAGTGAGACAAACAGACGGAGTAGCTTTCATTTTTATGATATTAGTTGAGATAAAAAAGTAAGCCTAAACCCCTGAACCTAGAGACATGAATTTTGGAGGGGGTATTCATCATAAGGGGTACTGAGAAAGAATTTTCAGAAATTAAATCCCTATGAAGATCAAAGAAGGGTTTGAAACTTTTTTTATATTCTATTTAATGTCGCGTGCAATGCCGCGGGTGACAGCAGTTACTAGCAATCTTATATATAAAAATCAATTGCTGTTCGTTAGTCTCGCAAAAACTCGAGAACAGCTGGGCTGATTTAGATGAATTTGGTCTTGAAATAATTGTCGTACTCCAGGGAAGGTTTAAAAGGTGAGAAACCTGAATAACTGTTGGGCGGTACGAAGTTTGCCGTATCAGCTAGTTTAATATACAAAATAACTACATTTAGGTATGAATTATAATACATTATGTTATTGGCTGGGCTGTTTGGGATGATTATACCTGTAGATTAATCAAGTGACTGGACAGCAATTGTAATAATTGACCTCTCACACTCCCACAACTCCATCAAGTACTGGAATTGAAGTACCTTGATAATTAAAGTAGTCTCTACATACGATCCTGATATATATCAATCGGGTGATGAGTTTTGTAACTTTAAGTACCAAGTAACATAGATGTATCTACCTATCTATCTATGATTATGGCCTCTGCGGTATAGCCGCAACTTTGCCAGTGTCGTGTGGCTTAGAAGATAAACGCTGAAAAGATTGGCCGGTGATTCGAATAATTCAAAGAACACTTCGCCGATGCTCAGTGTAAATTTGGATAGTTATTTGAATGTGAGCTTATTTTAAGACATGTACCTGTAACAAACACAAAGACATATACAGGACAGCACATGTGTTAGTAACATAAATATTATACAAGAATAAAGAATTAATATTGTCATAGCCTAATATTGTTAATTATAATAAATTTACTAAGGATATATACAAATGAAGACGAAACATGAGGAAGGAGAGAGGGGAAGTTAGCTGGTTTGGGAATTGTATCAGGAAGCATATCATACATAGATGTATCACTAGAAAGTCCACAACTGTTGACATTGACAACACATATTTTAAAAACTTTGTTAAAAAAACGACAACCACTTGACATATTTCAAGTTTTGTATATTCAGGAATCTTAATTAATCTTGTGTTCCGCATGTGTGTACCAAGTTTTATTGAAAACGGCCAGTAAATAGCACTGCAGCAAATTTAAAGGACAAGTTTCATTTTTCGCCAGGACCGTGTGCGTCTACCAAAAAATGCCTAAAAATGTGGTTAATATTGTGTATTTATGAAACCTGCATCAGTTGCCTATTCATTGTGTACAAAAATATCTAAATTTTGTGAATTGTAGTGGAGTTATGGCATCCCTGGAAGATTTTTGTAGCCTAGGTTGACTCCAATTGTCACATTTGTCTATAAATTGTACTGCCTTTCACAAATGTCAAAATTGACACAACAAAATAAGCAAATTGCCTTTGTGCGTTAATGACGTGGAAATATTTAAATTCGAAATTAATTTTGTACACTGCGATAAGATACGTTTTGTTGAATTAGGTTGATAGATAAAAGATAAAAATCTCAAACGTATTTTTGGTGTCATGTACACTGTCCTGGCCGGAGCTACATACATTTCTGAAACATCTCTTTTCCCCTTTTTAGGGAGAAATATCCCCTCAATCAAAAATACCCGACCACGAACAAATTCTGAAAATTCCAAGAACCCAATACACCAAGTTTCATCAAGATTGGATGTAAACTACGACCTATACGCGAGTATGAAATTTCTTGCGGAGAAACATCCATACATAAAAAATTGACCGACGACGAAAGAACTAAGTACTCTTCTTGTCAGACTCGAAGTACTCTTCGCTAGTTCGGTCAATAAGCATGTAAATGTAGATTCAGCTTATGCCTATTCAAAATACTCCCAACATTAATTTCTAATATACTCCACAAAAAATAAATAGGTAGTTCCCATTATTATTACAGGATGATATCCATAAAACTGTTACGAAACAAAATCGTTATAATAAATAATACTTTAAAGGTTTATAGACAGAAATTATAGAGTTTAGTAGTATGTAAATATCTAGGTTTTTCTACACCATCATACTCATAGTTACTTTTGTATATACTACAAGTCGTGAGTATAAAGTTAGTGATAGCCTAGTCGGTAAAGCCATTGCCTCACCAGCGAAAAGTCGCGGGTTCAAATCCAGGTTCAGGCATCTACCTCTGAGTTTTACACTCAGGTGCAGATTAGAATTAATTACCACATGTTTAAACGGTGAAGGAAAACATCGTGATTAAACCTGCTTGTCGGAGAAGGTTAAAATAACTTTCAAAGATGAGTGAAGTCCGCAACCCGCAAATTGGTGCAGCGTGGTGGACTATAGCCTACACCCCTTTCAAAGGAGAGACCCATGCCCAGCAGTGGGTCGCTATGGGTTTGATACGAAGATATGAGTATAACCTGTGTTAAAAGCTATAACAATTCTTAGACACGTTTGTTGTAATGTTTAATCAACTTATGCAAGTCTCCATGGAGCGATATTCATTGCAAGCTGTACAAACATAAGTACGGTATGTACATGCCACAAACTTACGCAGTAACACAGTAAAGGCATATACTTTGTCATAATGACTCATATGGTGATTCATGTATGTCTTAGAAAGCTATGTAATTTACCATAAATATCTACTTACCTAACTAACTATGTAAGTAGTAGTAAGGGAACATACTATGACCACATGACCCATATTTTTCAACGTTTTAACCCCCTTGCACCAAGGAGTGGCCCTTGATCAACACTGATGTATATGATAATGCAAGTGGTCAGAAGCGAGTTCGGAAAAATTCGACTGCTAAATCGTTAAACCCGTGTATCACTCTCACGACTAAGACAAATCTAATGACATCACTCACATAAAAATACGACAAGCCATTTGGGCTCAAGGCGTGCCAAACAAATATACATACATACAAACATTCGACAAAACATAACCCTCCTTCTTTAGCAGTTGCGTAAAAAATTTAAATGGATCGCTACAAAAGAATTATTCAAAAAAAGTCTATACAGTCCAGCCGTCTCTGAGAAATTAGGTAACAAACATTTTAAAAAAAGTCGAATTAAGTACCTCCTTCTTTTTGGAAAGTTGATATAAATTACTTATAACAAAATTACATTACACAAATCGGGTTAATACGAGTTTTAAGCGATGCGATCCTGAAATTCAGCGTAAAAGTAATAAACTTACTGACAATATATTGTAGATTACTATTTTAATGTCTATTAGTTAGATCTATAATTTCACATAATTTTACACTTCACAGTCAAATATTTTATTTATGTATCTGTCACACTGCGATAAAAGCACCATTGTCACAGAATAAATTATAGTGTCATACCCATTGTCGCGAATCTGGATCACCGACAAACCTACTTACTTACTTACCCTGGCAATATAATGTAACTAGATCTACTTTTACTGCGACGCTCATTCTCAGGCACACTATTAAAATATAAAGTAGAGGGAAACCACGCTAGGCGACCCAATTTCTTCTCTATTACTAGTGTCTTCCTCTTTCTACTCATTTCCGCAAAGGAGGAAATACTCAATTCGACGTGTTTTTTTTAAATGTTTAGTTATCTGATTACGCGAGTTCGGCTGAACTGATTTGAAAGTAGTTATTTTATATACAAGAGTGCAAAGTTGCTTATTAACCGCGTGCTCAATTTTGATGACCGAGCAAGCGAAAAAATTAGAATGAGGTGAAAATCTTTGCACTCGAGTGCAACATGTAAATTTTCATCCCACCGCAGCGAGGAAATGACTAAATGCGATCTTTCTCACTTTCGAGCGAGCGCCGAGCGCTTGAAGAGTCAACATCTCCTGAGGATGCTTTGTGCTAAGGCGAAACACGTGTCAAGGAAGTCGGATACTGAGAGAAAGAGAAATAATAAGGTGACGTGTGGCGGTGGTGAGGAGGAACCACACCATAAAAACAAAAATATTTTTCGATTTCCCACGCTGACATCAAGACGAAGCGGAAAAACACTAAATATCGTGTATATACCATCTTATTACAAATCTTTCCTCTTTATAATGTTAGTGTAGATCAATTATGTGTGAACCCGGATGAGCGCGCGTATGAATATTTGTCTCCGAGCGTTAGCAAAATATGTAAAGAAAGTAAAACCATACTTGCTATAAATATTGCTAAAAGTTACTACTTTATTACCCAGGCAAATGTATAGCAAAAAGAATAAATAGATATAAATAGCTATACTACGTAATATATTTTCACGCACGAGACGAATGATAAGGTCGTTCGCCAGGTATGCCGCGTGGAAAGGTCAGCGTAACAAATTTCGTGAAAGTTTGCGAATAACTCGAGTACGAAATAGACTGGTGACTTGATTTGCGACCGCAGATTTCTATACAAGTAATACTTTAAACATGTGGTTAGAAGCGAATTGGAAAAAAAATTGTTCGGAAGACTGCGGTATGGTGTTTGTGTGCGTGCGACTAGACGTATACGTATGCAATAGCTTTACCGCGGCAGTCCCCGAGTGACACACGATTTTTTTTATATGTGCTCAGTGTCACTCTCACGACTAAGACAAACCTATTGACACCACTCACATGAAAATACGACAAGCCGTTTAGGCTCTAGGGCGTGCCAAAGAAATATGTATACATATATACATTCGAAAAACATAA
Organism: Ligdia adustata; assembly: GCA_947049295.1. NCBI lineage: Eukaryota > Metazoa > Arthropoda > Insecta > Lepidoptera > Geometridae > Ligdia > Ligdia adustata. Next base: position 12,388,282 of record OX346225.1, read on the forward strand.
CCCTCCTTCTTTCGCATTCGGGTAAATAGTAAAAACTGAATTCAGGCAAATTTTTCAGTTGTTTTCCAATTTACCTTACAGATGGTATGTCCTTAGTCTAGGACAAGTCGTATGTACGTCTTGTCCTAGACTAAAAAAAAATTATTATAAAGTTGCATTAATATAAAATCGGCCAGGTTCGAGTCGACCTCGCGCACCAACTGCCTTATTAATAATCGCGTCCTAAATTCGAGCATCTTTTGTTTTGTTCTATCCAATGGAGAAAGTCACGCGCCAAAACAAGACAAATAACGATTAAAGTTAAGACGCGTTTATTAGTAAGGCTGTAAGTATCTACCATTATCTAAACAACAATAGCTCAAGTTTTTACTTGTTGTCGTTTTTAATATCGAGAAAAAAACGGCAAGGGTCACGTTGTATGAGAGCCCCACCTTTAATACTTATTTTATTATGATTCTAGTAATTGTTGTTATAACGGCAAAGAAATGTTAACTGTGTTGCTATCACCATTCATGTGATACAGCATGTTGACAGAGAGACGGACAGACAGCGATGTCTTAGCAATAGGGTCCCGTCCCGTCCCTTTGGGTAAGAAACACTAAAAAAAGGTTCCGACAAATTAACAACATCCCCTTTTTAAATCGGTTAACAATTGTCGTTAAAGTCTGCCCGTAACTCGATTACGACTGAAATGGCCTTATTAGCGACCGCGGATTTCCATACAATAAACATCGCTCAGACTGTGCAAAACTTATGAGGAAAGTCGGAGGAAAAACCCACTGTCAAATGTGTTTCACATCTACTGACATTACAATAGGGGCATACAATATAAAGACAAGTATTTTTAACCCCCGATGTAAAGACGACGGGGTGTTATGTTTGACGTGTCTGTGTGTGTATGTTTGTGTGTGTGTGACTGTGGCATCGTAGCTCTCAAACGGATGGACCGATTTTGTATTTTTTTTTTGTATGAATGGTGTTTTAGTCGGGAGTGTTCTTAGCTTTGATCGCCGCCGCAAAATGGCGAAGTACAAATTTCGAATCCAAGGCGGCTGCCACAACAATGTCGGGTGTTTTTCAAAATGTTTTAATTTAACTTGTTCCCGTTGATATCGGTATGTACTCGTAGGTAGAGTCCGTCTCTTCACTTGCTTCGATATTACGTATCTTTCATTTTCATACAGTCATGCTCGCTAGTTGTAGGTAGATACCTAAATGAAGTAAAGTCTGTCTTTCTTTTTGTTTGTTCGTTAACTTCACGATATAAAACGGTTATATATGTAATAAGTTATTTTTTGACATATTAAATAGTATGTATAATTGCCTTTAACTTGAATAATCCATTAGACTCAGCTTTTTTCTAATATATATAAACCACCAAAGAGTTGCTGAGCCTAAGCTTAGCTTTACAGAATGAAAGTACTAATTTAACAATATAATTTATTCATCCACATATATATAACAGTAATTCCTGACTGACTGGTATTTGCTAAGAATCAAAACAGAGCCTAACTGCTGATCCTAGAAACATGAAATTTAGAGGCTGTATTCATTATGGGGTGTATGGGTGTACCAAGGATTTTTGAAAATGCAATCCCTAATATTCTTCCCTCCTATATATTCCCTTTTATGTCGCGGGCTACAGGCGTGACATCTTCTAATTCCTTCATATAGCAGCACGAGGTAAAATAAAATGCTCCAGCACTATGACAACTATGCACTATAGGCATGTCTACTACAAACTAGATTATAGTGTGAATGCACATCATCACATCCTCGACAGCAATCACCGATTTACTATGCTATCAAAGATAGCCGTACAATCGCCTTTACAAGGTTCGTGCAGGTGATAGTACGATAAATAGTGTTCAATGATCATCGCTATCAATGTAAACACTATTATAAAGATATCGAACAGCGAGCCTTTGTTAACGTTCCTACCTACATATCTCATTCGAAAATGTCTGTTAATGCTTGGGTTAGTCCGCTTCTTTGTCGCATACGTTTTTGGTATCGTGCCAAAATTACACTCGTGCGTTATAAAAACTGCGCACTTGGTCCTTTGACTTCACAGTCATAATATTTGTGAAATAAGTAAACTAAGAAGGAATTTATTCGCATTTTTACTTGTTATAAGCAAACAAAACATAAGTGATAAAAATGTTCATACATAATCTGTTTGCTCCCATCTCTTCCAAATGCCCCAATAAAACCAAAATGATGAATGTATAAAGAAGCTCGCGCTCGAACTCCCTATTTTGGGATCTGACTACTTGGATAGTACAAATTGTTTTTAAAAACATGTGATTTACGGCAGGCTCCGATTTAACATTTTCAGTTACTTAGCTTTCATAAAATTTAAAGTGAACTCGAGAATTCTAACCTTTCAAACAAATAAATATATTTTCAAATCATCTACGAAAAAGTGATTAAAAATCATTTTTTAAAATACACACACTTCAGTCAAATTGAATATTTGAAAAGTAGATAGTAATTGACTTTGCGTTCTCCTTTTTTCAGAAGTCGGTAAGATATAGGCTCTTTATCACAAGTGGATGTAAGGTAGTGAATGAAGTAATGAAAGTGCTCTGGGGCCCAAGTTTGTTATTAGAATTGGTTCAGAAGTACTATTCATAATGGTCCCTTTGTCATAGAGTAGTTCAAAGGTAACTTAATGTTAACTGTCTACCTAATCTGTCAAATAGAACCATTATGACGCGATACAACCGTAACTCTGAAACAATTCAAATAACTGAACGAATAGTGCCTCTGGTCGCATTCTAATGGTGATAACAAAGCCCCTTATTATAACATGAAAACAGGTCACTGACAGGGTCTTGTTTATTAATAATCCTACATAACCCGACTCTATCCCAAAGGAAAAGATTTCCATCCTATCATCACCAAAAAAGCATCTGCGTACGGACGTATAGAGTAGCTATACATATTTCTCTCAACGCTAAAAATATTTTATTGATCTTGACGTTAGCAAGGCTGAATTAAACAATGCTCTTACGTAGTTAATTTAATTTATTCTCAAGTCATACAAGTGTGTCAGACTGACAGTAGGTAAGTAAAACATGCATAATTCATGACTTTCGGTGTTCGCACACGTTGAGCTGGGAGGATAATCTTCTTAAGATACTCGGTCAGTTATTGGTGTGGAGATGATAAGAAATAAAAATGTTTCACCAGTCCTATTCGTTATAATGTACTTATAGAAATAACGCATATCGTCACGTGTTATTATTTATATTGAACTAATAGAATAATTGTACTTAGTTTTTTCACAAAACAAAAGGAAAACAAGTGATTAGAAGTGCTTTAAAAAAACCCAACTGCTAAACCTTTAAACCCCAATATTTTTTTTAATTTTGATGTACCTAGAGTCACACTAACGACAAAGACGAATCTATTGACACCACTCGCACAAAAATACAAAAAGCCGTTTAGGCTCTAGGGCGTGCCAAAGAAATATACATACATACATACATAGTTACTTACATACATACACTCGAAAAACATAACCCTCCTTCTTTCGCAGTCGGGTAAAAAATAATAATATGACGCCGCAGTTCTATAGAACTGATATAAGTTACCGCTTTGTGGATCTATACTCCGTATACCAGCCAGTCACATGGATTTTTATACCTCGCGTATCTCTATCTCTACGACTCTACTATGACTCCAGAGGTCTGATCCATCATATACTAGTTAATCAGAACAGCCATGTAATAATTACAGCAGATTCTTAACGAATATGCAATAATCGACCACCACACCCTTTCGGTCTTTCTTTCCATTAATTACCTTTGGCACTACGGCTCTACTGGTAGTTTCATGTAGTGGCATCTTATCTTCATACATTTATCGTAACTGCAATGAAAATTACTTTCTTTTTCCTTAGATGAATTTCAAAATTCAATTAGTAGCAACAATGTTACAAAGAAGGCTACGTAGCGTAGGAAGGACAGATATTCATCAACAGTATACGTGTAAAGTAATTTGTATGTGGATGGTGGGGCACACGGCGGGGTGGTATAATCTTCCAATCAATCGCCCCATCCTTGACGGGATGTTTACGACACCAGCTACCGACGTACGCCGCACTTTCCACCTGCTGCAGTGTGTTGCACTTTGGTTAAAAATACTCCGATCTGCCTTGATCATAGATTTTTTCATACATGTTCAAAAAACTTTTTTTTTCACCAGTTAACAACAACCATCAATACGTCGCGCGTCGTCGCGGACTAGGTATATGGATTGATCCAATTAATTTATTGCTTTAACATTCGGTGAACTTCATCACGGTTATAACAATGAGGCGTTTTTGTCCACAACATTGGCGAGACTCGCATTCGCACTGGTCAAAAAATATTTAACCCACTTTGGCTTTCTAAATGAAATAAATGTAATCCACCTGTTTAATACGCTCTAGGCATTATTAAGAAACAGTGCAACTAAGTAATCGCTAAATATTTTTCGAATCTAAATTCCGAAAATGTCTGTAGCTAAATTGTGAGAGCAAATTATAGTTCACTTGTTTATTTATGAAAGAAGACTTTGCTAACACATTCCTAAATTGATAAAAATAGTCCCTGAAACGCGACAGAGCGACGCCATCTGATCAACATCTTGTTTTTATTGCCGCCCGTTTCCAGGGTCGGACCAAGAGAGGCCACAACTCTATAAAGGGGCAAGGAAACAACGATTGGTTGCTTTTATTTTATTGTAGTATCCTTGTCTAAGGACTCTCCCTTTCAGTCTCAAGCGAGTAGGCGTTACGATGGTTCCGGATTAAAGCAGACTCGGACCTGCGTCTGACATCGTCGGACATCGTCGAAAAACTTACGTCGCGCGGCAAAACAATACTACAGGAGTTCTTATACAGTTATGTATACATATAATAAAACTGTAACAGGCCAAATTCTGTACATTGAATATATTTAAAAAAAATCTTTCATGGGGGAGTTATTAACGCTACAGACCCCACGTCTATTTTTTTTTTTTTTTGTCTGTCTGTCTATTTCTGGACTTTTCATAACTCTGGAACTGCTGGATAGATTCTGATGAAACTTGGTATGCTTAAGGTAGCATCTTAACAATTTTTTATCCCGAAAATTCCAAAGGGCTCCCGTGGGAAGGGGGATGAAAGTCGTATTTAATTATTACACAGCAACGCATGCTTTGATTTGAATGATTCCTTTTTTTTTTTGTTGGAAAGGTCAAACTGAATCTATCCCGAAAATTAGTGGGCGTTCCCGTGGGAGGGGGGATGAAAGTCGTATTTAATTATAACTCAGTAACGCGTGCTTTGATTCAAATTATTCTTTTTTGTTGAAAAGATCTCACTGAAATGATGTTATTCCGAAAATTACTGGGGGTTTCCGTGGGACGCATGAAAGTCGCATTTAGCTATAACATGGTAACGAGATTTGAATGTGTCTTTTTGTTAGAAAAGTCTACCTGAAATGATGTTATCGCGAAACGAAGTGGAAATTCCCGTGAGAGAGGGCATGAAAGTCATCTTGTACTGATAACGCGTGCTTTAATCTGGATGTTTTTTATGTGTATGACTGTACGTGTATGAACACAGCGTCCACAATTTGTAGCGATGGTGACTGAGTAGTTAGGGGGTAGATTGCCGTGCGAGAGGTACGAGGTTCAATCCTACGTAATACGCAAAAAAAAGCTTCAGCTTCCGTTGAAGGAAAGCATCGTGGGGAAACAATGGCATGAAGGCAAGGCATTTTTAACAGTTTCCTGGCTAGCTACCACCCTCAAATTGAAAAATCTGTCGCCAAGCACCTTGCGGCGGCCTTCTTTGAGAGACTATAGACGTATTCCAAACTAGGCATGCTCCATCTAGTGGCCATAGTGTCGCTGACTTCTGTGATCGTGCGAGCTGATTGTCAAATGTCTTGAATTAAAAATAAATGGGCAATCGGGATAAAGACATTATCAAAAAATTTGCTATGGGTTAAAATAAATACTGAATTTGCAAAATGAAATAGTCGTTAATGCTATGCAGAATCTTTAGTTCTTAAAAATTGTTCACTCATGGTGAACATAATTGTGCAAACTTGTGTATTGATTTAATTAAGCAAATGTACAGTTCAAAACACTGCAATTGTATTGTATCTTTTACAATGATAAGACTTTAAAAGGACAACAACTGATATAAATTTTCTAATTTTTTAAGTCCCACTGATATATTAGGTCATTACATATGAAATTGGCGTTTTGTAAGGGAGGAACATAGTCATTTTTTTATAATAATATATTTATTTAATCAAAGTATGTCCCATTGCTATCTATGCACTTTTGCCATCTCATAGCTGGTTCATTGATCCCTTTACTAAAAAAACCATTAGGACGAGAATCAATGAAATCTTTGAAGGCGCTTTGGACTGCCCCATCGGAGTTGAATTTTTTCCCTTGCAAGAAGTTATCCAAATTTCGAAAAAAATGGTAATCTGTTGGAGCCAGGTCCGGAGAGTACGGTGGATGTCTTAGACATTCCAATTGAAGCTCCTCTAATTTGGCAGCCGTCTGTTGTGCAGTGTGTGGTCTAGCGTTGTCCTGAAGCAGCAGTGGCCTAGAGCGATTGACCAACCTCGGTTGTTTAGCAGCTATCTTTTCCATCATGGTTTGCAGTTGCTGACAAAAGATATCTGCTGTAATCGTCTGGCCAGATTTAAGAAAGCTGTAGTGAACGACACCGGCACTAGTCCACCAAACGCTCACAAGTAACTTTTTTTGAGTCAATTTTCGCTTGGGGCAGGGTTTGGCTGGTTCGCCAGGATTCAGCCATTGCGATGAGCGTTTCCGATTATCGTACAGGATTCACTTTTCATCACAGGTAATGATCCGATTTAAAATCCCTTCATTATTGTGCCGGTTGAGTAATGTAACGGAGCAGTTGACGCGCGTTTGTCGGTTTGCTGCACTCAATTCATGAGGTACCCACCTTTCACTTTTCACCTTTACAATTTGCTTCAAGTGGATTAAAACAGTTTTATCACTATCACCGCAGCCTGCAGCTAACTCGGACGTGGTTTGCGATGGATCTGCTTCCACAATAGCTTTCAATTCTTCATTAGCAACTTTAGTCTCCGGCCGTCCACGGGGCTTGTTCTGCAGGTCGAAATTTCCAGAACAAAAACGTTGGAACCAAAAACGCACTGTGTTTTCTTTTGCGACACCGCCGCCATACATATCATTAATCCTTCGAGCCGTTTCTGCAGCACTGGTACCACGGTGGAACTCGTACTCGTAAATAACGCGATATTTCAAGTTTTCCATTTTGTAAAGAAAAAACCAAACGAGGACAAAACAAATGAATTACTATAAATAGCTGTATAAATTTGAAATTGGAATCCCTAACCAAAGAAGAGATATTTGAGATCAAAGTGGGCAGTACGACAAAACGCCAATTTCATATGTAAGGACCTAATATCTATACAAGGTTAGCAACCGCGAACGAAGTCGCGGGTACAGCTAGTAGTACATATAATTAAATATCTGCTGTTTAAGATTTAAGGAGTAAATCTTTTGGTTCTATTGATGATAAAGCTCGGATATCTTTAGGAGTGTGCTCGTGAGCTCTAGAGTGGCATTAAGTCCTTCTCCGCGTCATAAAACTGTTTCATTGCCGTCTAGAACGTTCGCTAGTTCGCTAGCAATAGCATTAGTACAATGAATCATAAAAGTAATACTTATCGTAAGTGTTTTATGAATTAACGCAAGTAGAATGGAAATTTTGAGCTTTAAATACCTTAATGCACGATAAAAAAAAAAATTGTTTTCGTTTGTGTTCGACTCCTGCCTGACATCTTGACTGAAGAAATGATTATTCCAAAAATGAAATGAAATATTTATTCACGAAAATAGGGTAATATTACAGTTATTATTTTAAATATATATGTTCTGCCTATTTTACCGAAATACTAAGTAATAAGTCCAAATCTTTTAGTCCGTGTAAAATTGTAAAAGTCTTTCATACAGTAAAAAGAGTTCTCTAACAACCATGTTTTGAGTTTCATACGAAAAGCACTATTTGTTTGTTCTGTATAATAAAGTAATTGTTAATCTTAGACCTCTATTACGCGAAATTACTAATTACGAGTATAGGTACACCATACTAATTAAGTTAGGAGCGAGTTTTATCCCAGGTTCAGGAGTTTTTAACTACTGTGCATAATAGAAAAAAATTATGACCATAAACTTTAACGATGAAGAAAGACATAGTTAGGAAACCTTTTTGGAGAAGCTTTTTAAGATAAGTGAAGTTCCAAAATGGCTAATGGCCTATAATAAGCTGGATTAGTTATAAGGGGTATAACTAACCTTAGTGGAGACCAGTTCCATGCAGTGGGACGTTATGGGTAGATACATACTCATTAATATAATAACATACTTTTTTATGTAATAGTGTCTCAATTGGAACTTAAAACTACTAATTTTTTGTGAATAATTTTATTTCGTCACATGAGAGAAATGATATTCATGTTTAAGTTCTTGACATTTCCGCCAATTTTGTATGTTTGTCTTCAGAATAAACAGACTATAATAATATTATGATTAAACTCGCTGGCGTGTCTTCAGACCGTTGTTGTAACTTTCCAACTGAAAGTAACAGTACTTGAAGTTAACTCTTGTAGTAAATACTTGAAATGGTTTCCGTAAACAGTAGTATTTATTGGCGTTCCGTGACTACAAGAGCAAGTAGTAATGCCGTAGAGTAGAATATCTACAGAGCAGAAGCTCCCGCCCAGCGAACAACCGAACCCGCGAACAATTTTTAGACGTACTCCACAAAAGTATCGAGTCCGTCTCAAAATGATTTAAGTTTCAAAATGACAAAATATTTTTAAATGATATGATCGTAAAATGACATCGTTTCTAATTCCTAAGGCTGTTAAGTGACAATATCATTAAAGGGTATATTGAAATTAATAATTTCCAAAGTCGAAATAAAGTTTTCTACTTTCTGATCTCGTGGTTCTGAGTTCTTGGCATTATCAGACGGACTCGTTTTAATTACATCGATTTTTAAAACTCACATAATGTATTGCTAGTGCAAAAAAAATGGGTGGCACAGCATGTTATTTATAATTGTTAAAAAAAGTGCCTACCTTTTCGATTACGGTAGACGCAGATAGAAATTTTTCAGTTACTTCGATTTAAAATTCCAACCCCTTAGGCGATTTTGATAAAACATTACATTAAAATGGGACCCAACGAAAAATATGCTCTTATTAAAAAAAGTATTATTCAAATCAGTTCACCCGATTCCGAGAAATCAGGTAACAAAAAAAAACAGTCGAATTGAGTACCTCCTCTTTTTGGAAGTCGGCAAAACAGGTAGTTGCTACTAAAAACTGTTTTTGCAAAACAAACAAAAACATTGCAAGCATGATTGCTGTAATTAAAAGTTTTCATATCATATTAAATAGCAAAGTACAAGTGTCAATAACTATCTTGACATACTGCCTAAAATCAGTTAATGATTTTAGCGGTTTATTTTATTGTATTGCATTTGTGTTCTTTTTTTTTCACATAATTAGGAATATATCGTCAATAGCTATCACTAAATGTATAATACGGATTCAGTATAATTTATCTTGTTTTAAATCCGCCTGTGTTACGTTGGCCCATAAAGTTTTTTCTGACATGTCTTGCTGCAGATTATCTACTTTGCGTAAATTGTAGAACACAGCTCGCGTGGTTTCCCACTAATCATTCGACTTTATTTCCCTTTGACTCACGGTTTAAACTCTCAATGGTAATTGGACTCGTGCCCTAGTTTACATTTCTTTCAGAGTTTATCGTAAACCTCTACTCTTAAGAACAAGGGTTGAGTTAAACGGGTTTCTTATTCATTATTCTTGCATGTTATACTGAATGACAAGGTTAGGTCTCATTTGGGTCGGAAATCTGGGCTCTTTGATATGAATATTATCTTCAAGTTCCTGAGGCCTTACCATACCTTACCTTACCATACACCCATTTTACGCTCTATCAACCTTTATTTCCTCATTCCTCCTCGTTTTTATCTTCTCCACACAATGGAGAACACAAAAAGGTTAAAATGAACACTAAAACATACCTAAAATCAAAGCATGAGTATATTTCACGTAAATACATGCAGTATTAGCAAAGTTTTCGCTACTAGAAATTTATACCACTTTTGAATTTGTGATGACGTTATATAAGTATACTCCTATAAGTACCGTGTCACATCACTCGCGCGCCTCTCGCACGTGCTGAATTTCTAAGTTATGTCGAACGAAAATGCGCACTTTGATCTTAATTTTCTTAGCTATTTTTAATGGCTGAGAAAATATAAAAACACTGTTACTCTTGCAAATTTTTTATACATTATTTTGGCATGTTCAGCAAATGGCTTTTGTGAACTCCATTGAGTTGTGTGGAGACTTTGTTTTCTCCCCATCTTTGAGTCGCTCTCAACATAATATTTATTTATTGATAATAGTACATGTTCATATAATATTTGTACATCGAACACGAGTTAGTTTGCTAAAGAATAAAATGCCTAAAAATAGTAATAAGCTTAGATAAAGTATAGAAAAAAGTCTCTACATTTATAGACGTTAAAACTTTAAATTAGATTAGATAGAAGGCATGACTTGCAATGCAATAAACCTATTACATTCGTCATTAATAACGTAAAAGGTATAATTTCTGTACAGGAAATAGAAGATTTATCGCATGCGCATTTTACAGTTCACACGTCGATTCATTCTACATCAGCAATTTTACACTATCATTGTTCATGAATATTTTTCTGGATTTGAATGAAACTTTGAAAGTATACAGATAACCCAAGGATGGGCAGAATTTTAATGACGTAATTAATAATTTCGTTTTCTTAGATTTGGAGCATTTAAACTGGGTCGAATATTGTGAATGACTTGATCGGGCGAGTCTACCGATATGATAACGATAGACTTAGCCACAAAGCCTGTTGTTAGGGCTTCTGTTATAACCTACAGATTTGGGAACCTGGCCATTCCCGACCTCTCATTGAAGTCTTTTGGTAGAGTAAGTTGTCAACCAGCACTCAATAACTCACTTCGGCCTCGGTAAAGAGGTACCTACTTACGTTTAAAAAAATAGGGAAGACGAAGACTCGTCATCAGTAAGGCATTCCTATAACAAAAAACTGGAAGAGATTTTATAAATTAAGCTTTTAAGCTAAATAAATTAAACTTTTAAGCTTAATTTACTAAATGTCTTTTAAGTGATAATATAATCTACCACTTCTCAGGGCTGTAAAATCCCCAGTCAGTCAATAGACCTATCAGTCCTTGACTAAGTTAACATGTCACGTATGTTTTGGCCACAGGTGAGCGACGTGCGAGGTTGCGGGTACCATCTCGCCACCATGCTGGGTCTGTTCCCCGCGCAGCTGATCCACGTGTACGTGGGATCCACGCTGCGGTCCATGCACGAGGTGCTGCATGAATCGCACGTCACACAGTATATCGTGTTTGTACTACAGGTAACACCTATAAGCTTATTAGCGCAAAAAAAACCCAGTTCTTCTCTAAATCATAGTCATAGCAAATCAGCTCTACCAATCAGAGTTGATAGGCTATTCTGATATTAAATGATATATAATATATGCAGCAAAGGCCAGGACAGTGTACATAATACCATTAATACGTTAGAGATTATTAATCTATCAACCAAATTCAAAATAACATTACTTATCGCAGTGTACAAAATTAATATCGCATCAAAATAAAAAGGCGATATTCTCGTTTTTGTAGACCAATGTGACCATTGTTTGTGTCAACCTAGGATATAAAAATCATCCGAAGATTCCATAATTCCTGTATAGTTCACAGAAATTCGATATTGTTGTACATAGTGATGTAAACAACTAATGCAGGTTTCATTAATATATAATATTAACCACATTTCATGGTAGATATACACCGTCTTGGCCGAAAATGAAGCAAGTCCTTTTGACGTTAAGTCAGCCTCAACTCTCAAGGATTAAGAAATATTAAGCGCTACTAGTCGGATGACATGGCCGCAGTTGTCAGAGTGCAGCAGACGGTTACTGCCGTCGCGTCGTGTGTCGGAATCGGTTTACACAAATTGTTGCTGCAATGTAAATAAAATAAATAGCACATCAGTGACCGACAAAGAACGTACTCCTGGTACATCTCACAAGCGCTTGGGACGCAAGTATAGTTACTGGAGATGTCACATTTGACTGCAGTCAAAGATCTGTTCGGTCTGCGACACAAGATATAGCCTACGATTCTGGTTGTGGAGTTACCTATATCTCTTGACGACAGAGGAAACTCATTCGTTAATTCTATCCGTAAATCAATCGCGTAATCACTTAAGCAGACATTCGCTTTGAGATAATAACACGAGATCAAAGATCACTACAGTACCGTGGCATAGTCCTTGAAATTATTTGACGCCATTTTATCTTGCTAAGATTACTCCTATGTTGTGGGCTATAAACAAACAGAGAGATAAGAAGTTACATATAGAACGTCACAACACGAGCCAATAAGAATCTTATCAGTGTATGTTCTGTTTTTACTATTTTTCGTGATCTGTTTGTTACAGTGTTGTTTATGTTACGAGTTAACGCAATTGTAATATAGTAGTTACTCAGCAAAATAGTTTAAAAAAACCATTTGCCGAATTCAAAATTTCTATAGATCATGTTTTTTTTTATTATTATGGTATTTCTTTCAGTCAAAATGTTCTCTCTAAGAGAATAAGGCAATGCTGTAACCTCAACTTTCAGTTATTGGGGAAAGGAGAAACAATTTTCGAATTTATAGCACCCGATAAACTTCTTGAACCAATAACGACGTAGTGGGGATATATATGAGCATGCAGTTCTTATTGACGAATCACGCATCACATCTCGGCAAAATCCCTGCCCCACTCTCTAACCCGTGCCAGAGAGACCTAAAAAGTCAACACTAATCATCCAAGGTCAATGGTCCAAATTGTTTGCTGGGAACTGTATGTACGTGAAATTGGCATATTTTATTGGTTAATGCGATGCGACGTGAAATTGGGTGATAATTCACAGACATAAAACGTTAGGTAGAGGATAAATTGGGGTAAAACCGTAACGTTTTTATGTGCGGCTATATGACGTTTTTGTTATTAATATAAATCAGAAGACGTCACTATTATCACCTCGCTCAGTCGTAACCAAATGTACAGAAATCCTCGTTTTTAACCCCGACGCAAAAACGACGAGGTGATATTAGTTTGAAGTGCACGGAAAAAAAGGTGTCTCCAATCAAAGCAATATCTACTTGATCAAGAAAATGTAGTTTCAACATTCACAAAAAAAATGTATTTAAAAGTTTTTTCATAAAATAGTTTAGTGTATCATCGCCATGGTTTTACTGTCATGATGTTATTACTGTGTTTAACCAAATAAATAAATAAAATCATATGGGAAAACAATATACTTTTGATTTAAGTAAATTATTGTTTCTTGAAGAAAAACTATTCTTGATCTGAAAAAAAATATACTTATATTAAACTAAATAATATACTTGGATTGAAACAAAATGTCTGAGAATATTGATATTCTTTGTTAAAGAAATCTTTTTTTTCTGTGTGTCTTTGTGTGTGTGTGTGAAATCTTGTCTGTAGCATCGTAGTTCCTAAACGAATGAACAGATTTTGATTTTGTTTTTTGTTTGAAAAGTGTTTTATAATGTTCTTAGCTATGTTTGATGAAAATAGCCGCCAGGTCAGTCAGGCCAGCCGGTCCAAGATAGTCGCGCCACAAAATGGTTGATTATATATTTTTTTACAACTCTCTCTTTATGTGTATCAAATGAAAGAGCTTGACTAGTAGAACACTATAATTACACTACGATAATTTCAAAACCAAGATGGCAGCCACCACAAATGTCGGGTTTTTTTAAATCATCTATGTATTGCAGTAGGTAACATTAATTTGTACGAACGAAACACTCGTGTGCATCTGTTGCGATTAGATCTACATTATAACTTTACGTTTTATAGCATTTGGCCGCGGCTTAGACCGTATTATGATTGTTTTCCCGGGGATAAGTCTATAGCACTCTCCAGAAGTAAAACTATCTGTGCGAAAAATCAACAAAATCTGTCTTCTTATTTAAAATCAGTTAAAAATTGTGAAACACAGCTAATGTGTCAGTTAGCAAACAGTATTATCTGTCACTATCTGGTTGTAATTTGAACACTCCTCTATAGTGGGACTGAGTAATGTGTGTTTGAAAATGCTGAATAAAGAATTGTTATCATTCCTTAGGTAAGTATATAGTTCACTTCTATAGTTTACTTTTACTTATGTTGTATGTATTTTCGTGTGAATAAACTCGTTATCAATCATCATAGTTAACATACCTTACTACTTTTAGTATTAGTGTTTTTAACAATCCTCCACATCAAAGGATTCAATCGTCAACACCAGTGATGGTAGATTGCGAGGATAACTATAAATTAACGACCGTCGTGGTCTAGTTGCTAGCTTGCTTGCTTTGAGATCCGGCGGTTCCGGGTTCAATTCCCGGTACCCCATTTTATTACCAGGAACTATTCGAACGATGACTTTGATCATCTGTCTTCGAGGTTGGGTGTTGTGAATATTGCGTGGCATCCCCGGAATAACAGAAATCCTATGAGAGTTAAACTTTTTTTTTTAATAAGTATATAAAGTTAACATGATTTCCGCCTTTATTCTTAGCAATTAAATTTTATTTCATTACAGTATTTTGAAGTACGCTATTCATGCATCTTTATGAATTCAACATTGTGGTCTTCAAGATGTTATTGTCGTAGTTCATGTGGAATACCTATATGTTTATGTGTTGTGGGGGCGATAAATCCCGCACTGACGCCCCGCTTTATCTTCACTGTCCGAATTCATCCATTACAAACAGTTTAGGAGGATCCATAAATCCATTCAAAAAGAGCTGTTGAGCAATTCACACCACGGTTGTAGCCTCTCGCGGTGTCTTTAGACCAAGGGGCGCTTGAGATATTTAGTGCGTTGTCACTATGTCCCAGCCAGCCTATCCAAGCCAGCCAAATGGTATGGCCCCGTTGCCCTAAATACTTAGGGTAAACTTAAAAAAACATATAATTATGCTTACCAAATAAGTATGCACCAGTCCATTTACTAATACAGTACCTAAGTAAACGATATTCTCATCGAGGATATATAAAAACATCGATTACTCATGATGGTGATAAAGCAAGTTAATTATTAAAATGTTGTGAACTTTTGTTTTCTTTTCTTACGCTATTTCCCGTCTGTATTTTGAACCAAGTTTACTATTGACGTTTCTAAATTTATGGAATGTTGTTTTATTTTTGAAAAGTACTAATATAAAAAATAGTTTAGATTTGTCACTCTCAGCTCACGTTTAGGCAGTTACTGAATACTGCCTCGTTTGTTTTGTCAAGCGACTAATCAATAATCCATCTTGTAAAAAAGCTATCAGCTAGTCGAGCGACTCTTGATGCCGACCTCAACCTTGCTTTTGAACACGTTTTGCTGATGCGTCTATCATACTGAGTAGATATCTACCCCACACATATAATAAATGTTAAAATGTGTTTGAAGGTTTGGTTTGCACAGATCTTTATCTAGGGCCGAACAGTAGTTCAGTGAAGGGGAGGTGTGACCCTGAAAATAATCCCTCTGTCGCGGAAACTGCAGTTAGATAAAATATTGTTAATAGGTCACGGTAATATTTTTAGTGTTTTGTACTTGTGCCCAAACATTAAAATTACTTATTTAAAATATATTAAAGTCTTCGTCAATCGTGAGGAATTAATGTTAAGAATTGTATTAAGTTAGTTGTAATTAGTAAGAAGCAGTTATGAACATAGCCCATTAACTGGGCTACAGTCATACTCGTAGCTTCAGTGCTAATGGCTACTTTTTCCCCGAGTAAGCCAAACATAACGCGAAGGACGAAGCCGCGGGCGGGTAAAGGCTAGAAACGCCATATGCTTATTGTAAGTAGTGGATGTTCTTCTTGTCTTACCGAGATATTGCGACAGAATAGATGGATTCAACTTACTCATATCAGTGATAAATCTAATTTTTCCAGTTTTGTTGCTCGTAGTATAATTTTCCCAAGTATAGAAGCATTACTCGCCCGGTATTTAAATAACCTTGCAGTCAAGAATAACTAGTACAAATGCTAGAACAAATATGAGTGTAGATGAAATATGGCGTCTGAACAAATAGGAAGGAACAAATCTGTCTAGGATATAGGAAGTGTAGTCGAAGGTTGGATTTCTCATCTATCAATGGAGCGGATCTGCTACATTTATGTTTCGAAAAGTGTCTTAGAATCACGTAATTTGATGGTTTTATTCCTATTTGTCACCTCAATCTGTACCCTTAAGAAGACAAATTGATTAATAAGTTTGAAATTAGTTTAGGTGAATGTGCTACATCTTCGTCCTCATCTTCACTTATGATCAAGTGAGATTGTGCTCAAAGTCCGAATTAAAGCGACCTTCAAAAACCTCGATTGTATTTTTTTTTTTACCGCAGGCAGTATATTAACGAGTAAACCGCGGGATGTGACTTGTATACCATCTGCATATAAGAGACATTCAGTAACACCTCGCATACCAAAATCGGGTTACAAAGCGATATAATACATAAGACATTATACATATATACACACAAATATACAAACATATAACATAACTCGACAAACATTACCCTAATTTTGAGCAGTCGACTAAAAATAAGTATTCGTCGAGTAAGTCCACTTGCAGGGTTATTCCATCTGGTTCTCTTATTTCGGCTAGACGTGATCCTAGACGCGCCGCTCACGCACCATATCGAATATAATTCTATTTATAACATTCATAATTGTTTGTATTGTTATTTTCGTCGACGATGTTCGTTCGCATTATGACTCGGATGGGACAGAAGTTATGTCAAGGGTTATAGAGAGGGGCGTAACAGATTTTATTAATTTCGCATACTAAACCTAATTAATTTTTTGATAAGAGTTAAGATAAAAAATTAATAAACAATATCACAATCTCAACCACATGTTTGCATGATTTCATTTCAAAGCAAATTTGCACCTTAACAAGTTCTGAATAACTTACATTCATCGTTAACTTTAAAAAGTGACAATTAACATTATATCTTTTTTTCTGCGCATACATAGTTATAGGTTAAGCGTAACCAATAGATCACTGTACTGCTTAATAGGAAATGTATATCAGTTGTTGACAAAATTTATGGAACAGCTTATATCTTTATCTCAAAATCTCACTTAAAAAAAATATTTGTCAGGAAGCCCTCGGCATTGCATACCCTTAATTAATAGCCTTGTATATAAAGTAGTATAATCCATCAGAGAGATTGGCAGCGAACTCCTGAAACTTTGAAAGGTTAACTCTAATAATACGAAAGGTCGTGGACGGCGCGCGGCGCCACCGCTTTCCGGTCACCTTTACCAGACAAGTAGGCCGTTACTTACCTTAACACGCTATTTATAGAAAGTTAGAAAATTTTACAGTTGTATACGAACTATTTGTATAGAACAGCTGATGTGTGGCCCTCAATAAAGTCCCGTAGTTAGTGGTGGCCTAGGATTAGACCACCTGCTTTGAGTGCTGCCGGTTTCAGATTACATTTCCGATCGGGACAGGTGTATAAAAGGTGAGGAGTCAGGGAATGTGGCATGACATTCCCAAAACAGGAGAAATAGTAGTGTGTGTCAAGTATGACACGTAAAAAATAGATGCGCCGAAATTACAGTTTTATTATTATCACGACAACTCCTGTAATTACGAACAGTAGTCGGCATTGATAATCGTCAACAATAGCCTTCCCATAAAATATAGTTACCATTCCATAACTGTAAATTAATACTTCGAACCGTTTGACCCAGTAGACGTGAGACGCAGCTAGTCCAATCCAACCCAAACCATATCTTAGCACTTTTAAAAAAAACTAATAGATCCCATCTCTAATTCCAGATACTCGTGGGCATAACGCTCATGGTGTGGGTTGTCCAGAAAGCAAAGAAGGAGCTGGCCATCGCTCTCATGGCCGCCGAGCTCGGCCGCGACACGTTATCTACCTCAAGCAGTTCTACTATCAGCTAGCTGAAGGAACGCGCTTCCACGGAAGTGGACAGCGTGTCTGATCCATCCAGCTAGGGGCTGCAGTTGCTGGCTCTTTACGCGCCCGCGCTCGACGAGACGGAGCAAGAGACCTTCGTCTGACACCGAGCTAGAGACTTGTGCTGGTGAGCCAGAATCTTATACAGATAAGCCAGAAGAGTGCATGGCTAAGCCAAAAGTTTGTGTAGAGAAAGAAGGAAGCTAGGTAGTGCAATACCAAACAAGAAACTAAAGGAGCCGGAAGTTTATGCGTCAAAGATTAAATAGTGGCATTTGTGTAGCGATAAAACTGCTCTAGAGGATACGTCGAGTCGCAAGATAAGAGTGATATTGAAAATTAAGTGAGTGTGGAATAGATCCAGTGTTATGTGTATGGTAAGGACTACAAGACTTACTGTAGAAAAATTATAATGTGTGATCATGAGCCAAAAAAAATTGCGTCTCACAGACTATATATTGCAATAGTGATAAACCTGACTAGTTTTTGATTCACACAATCCATGTTTGGAGTCAGTAGGTAGTAATTTTTATTTATCCTATGAATGTGTTACATAAACCGGCGATTGCAAATTGTAGTTGTAGCGCTATTTCACTCACGCACTATAGGCTCGTACTATAAGCGATTGTGACTACAATGTTTACGTAAAGCAACTGGCTCTTGACTCTAAACGACTACTGGTCAGGCTCTAATATAAGTAGCCCACGTGATCGTTGGTCGTTATTTATTTAAATAATATCTAGTGATCTTATGGTATAGTATTAAATCGTTTCAAGTTACAGACCTATGAAAATATTGAACTCTCTCTTTCTCACTCTCTTGCAAAGTCACTTTTGAAAAGACTAAATACGAGTCGGTATCGATTCCAATTCAGATATACATGTTTGTTTATATGTTTACCTATGGTAAATGACCAATCTATTAATCACCTTAGGTAGTTTCTGTATCGAATAAAGATATCGATGATACGGTAATCCCACTTCTGATAATAAATAGAATCCTAAATCGCTTTACTTGTCTCATACGTTATTTTTACACGAGCATGCCGAACAAGGCTTTTGATAAACAGAGCGTATATTAGCGCACGGCAAAGCGTAATAATACCGCCAAAAATAAGTAATCGTTTCGGTTTTTAACACTGAGCTCTGCTTTGAATCAATGTATATTTTAAAAGCTTATATTATATATACCAGTTTAAATTGAAATCGTGCAGAAATACTGCCACTACTCAGCTAACAGGCCCATCAAGAATGTACTGAGCCGAATGCGAGGCTCTGCACTCACCCACTTTCACGATAAGGCGAATCCGAAATCATAAATAACAAATCAGATGCTAGAACCATATAAATGCTCTATCCAGGGCCGGTCGGAAGTCGAAAGACATAACCTTTGATATCCGTGTTATTGCAAGCTTATGGTCAAATGTCTATCGGTCTTGAATCAAAAACAAAATACTCTGTGTTTAGTTGATAGCGAGGCGTTAGTTTGGTATTGTACTCATGGATACGACGAGAATTGACGATATAGCTCACGGAGCATTTTAGCCGTCACAGGGCTATCAGCTCGGTAAACGCCTTGACACGATCTCGACAGATTATGACGAGTTAGCGACAAGAAAGCAAACCTACAATGCGCGCACGTACATTTAGCTGCTCTACCAGACAGACTTGACAAATGATAATTCTGTAAGAGGCAACGTCAAACCGATTTTTGAAGTATGGCCGTTATTGAATTAAGTGATCATTGGATGGGATGACAATTCATTTTAGTTCCCGGTTCCTTATGAAATATATACAAATCAAAACCGACGTTAAAAGCCTTAAAGCTCTAAAAACTGACATCATGAGACACTATTACACTGGGTTAATGATGAAGAAGTCTCATTAACTCATATTAGGAGGCATTTATGCGAAGATAAGTGTATATAGAAAGCCAGGACATAATTTTGTCACATTTCGGTCAAATTTAAATAACCACTAACTGTCACTTCTCTAAATAAAGTATTTTCACTTGATGAACAACAGAAACAAGTATTCCCCGATGATACCTACGTCAAGATGTCCCTAAAAATCAATGCTTGTTTTTTTATTCACTGTTCAATTATTAAAAAACTACATTTACATAAATGGTGTGGCTTAAATCTGCAAACTTGCTTTACATGATGTCGAAAACATCAGACTTTGTCACACTCCCGAGCTGTTATAAAATTTGTCATGAACTCTACCACCGCGCATCGTGGCCGTGATTATACGAAGCAACCATAGCTATATTTATCGTTCAATAAGCTTACATAATAGTCTCTATTACCCGTGTGGTAACGAAACCACTCCAATTAGGATCATTTATCATCGCGAGATCAACTTGCCCTCGTAATTAAAAATACCACGTTGAGTTTATTGAAGCTACTTACTATTTGCATGCCACGAATTTACCATAGAAGAGATGATTGGATTTACTTATTTTTTGTAAATACTTCTTTTAGGACCAATCCCGATGCCATTAAAAAAATATATTCGTGATTTCGGGTTGGTGCTATACTCAGTGTTCAGTTGTTCGTATTGACGAGTACCTAAGTGCAATCCTTATTTCAACAAAGCATATAAGATTTACAACAATGCGCAAGTGAAATGATTTAGCATAATTGATTTTAGTTTGCTAGATGAAAATTTCATTAATGAATTACCTAAAAGCTAAGAAAATAGCTGCACAATTTTTTAAAGAAATAAATGAACGTTATTTTTATTGCTAAGCATTTAACTTACAAGTTGCAATGCAGTCGTGACCGCAAGTACTAACAAGATAGGTTAGGGTTCGTATTCGTATAGGCGCAATGGTCAGAGTTTATAGACCGCCCAGAGGCCTCTAACATCGCCTTTGGAAAACTAGGATTGAACCATAGAGATAATATCCTGCGGAGAAATGCAAAACGTTTCAGTTAGCAAAAGGGATAGTACATGCAAATGAGCTACTAAAATGTATAACTTGAGAAAACACATAGTGCGTGGACCGCGGATTCCTTAATGTTCACATTTTTTTATAGAAAAATTACGCATTTCCTTTTGTTGCAAATGTAAAATAAGGTTATCGCTCATTGTAATGCTTCGGCATAAGTTGATGTACTTGCGATTTGTGATAACTTGGATATTGTTTTCTCAAATATATTTTCTTATCATTAGGAATTACGAATCGAGGATTCACTCCACGGTTCGTAATTCTCTAATTTTTTTTTTCCATTGAAGATGTCCATGTTTGGCTGTTACTAAGGCAAGATTACATATCATTATTGTCAGTCGTACCCGAAAAGGACGAAGTAAAATAACCGGTTTCAGACATGAGAATCCTTTTTTTGCGACTTAGAAACTAATTTGCAATTCTAATTATGGTTTTCAATTAACTTCACGCGTGAGTGGTGACCGCAAGGTTTATTGCCGCTTTATATTTTCCTTGTCATTTTTTGTTTATAAAAAACTTGCATTAAACTATACGGTATGATAATTTAAAAAAATCATAACCTTTTTCAATTGACCAGGCACTTACCTACCAACCAAATTTCTAGGTCGATTCTGATAAAAATTTCATAGGACTACTTCGGAGTTGTTGTATGTACCCTTTAAGACAATTTTTTTAAAGGTCTAGACGTATCATACAAACCAGATAACAAATATACAATACAATTCGAATTGAGTAGGTAGGTACCTCCTCCTTTTTAGAAGTCTGTAAAAACAGATCAGACGCATTAACTTTGCCAGTTAAATCAACTAAATACCTGTGTCGAGAGCAAAAAACAAAAAACAGATCAAATATAGGATTGAAGTGTATTGACGCCATGCTGTTTTGAATTTAACGAAGAGCGGCGACCCATATCTAAAAATCACGCGTACGAGCTTTATACGAGGCGAGACAGAATTTGTTGGACTCGCTCCAGGAGTCATAAATTCTTACTAAAAATGTTTTTGTTTTCGCAAACCGTTTGATGCATGTTAAATAAATGTGGGCGTGGCATTGGTATCTACATGTGTTTTATTACACATCAGTTTAAATTTAAACTGTACGGAGAAAACGACCTTGTCATTACGGTTTTAATTTATAATTACTTTATGGCACGGAACCCTTAGTGAACACAAAGCCGATTTTTGTTCGTTATCACCATAAAAAAACCTACTTATTTATTATTGCCACAAGGACGTGCAATATTTTAGCCTTACTATATTGGCAGAAAACGTAAAAAGCGATTTACAATGATTCCTAGCTAAAAACGCGTGACGAGTTTAACATTATGTTAACGCAATACGTTATTCTGATAAAGCAAAACGACCGCGTTCCGTGCCACGACACGATATAAAAATTTGCAATTGACTAAGTGAATACCGTTCCGTTAGATATGTATTGAAATGGTAAATAAGAACGCTGTGCTAAAAGTTTAGCGCAGCGTCAAAAATGTGGCTTGGAAAGTATTTAGGTATGTGCACGCCTATAACATTAACGTTATCGATATAATTATATTCGTGCTACAAATCCGATAATCCTTTTATCCGTTCAGATTACGGTTCAAATCAAGCTGTCATCGTAGATTATGCTATTCGTCATACCAAATCAGTAGCGCGTCGGTAATCAAAAGATAAAACGTTTATAAATATAAAATGATTTGGTAAAGTGTGCGCGTGCAGGACAGTGCTGGATTTAGGAAAATGAAATTTCAGCTAGGGCTATAAATAACATAGCTTTTGTATACGGCTTCGCTCACGTTGTTCGTTTTAACGTGGCCTCGAACTGTCGCTTTGCAAAAAAAACCAGTCGAACCGTCACTTAGTTGCTAAGGATAAGATGGACAAACAAACCAGCAAACACACTTTTGCATTTAAAATATGTGGTAGGTATATATACTTATATATATTATTTAATTCGTTTTTTTTTTCATTTTAAATATCAATTCTATGTGACTATGTAAAATATTGAAGTGTACATATAAATAAAAACATAAATAAATAACATCTTCAACGTTATATGTATATTATTAACGTGACGGCCGAAGTTGTTTTTCAGACATTATATTCATGAAAAGTGCGAGTGAAAGTCAGTATTAAGCTTGCAAAAACAATTTTTTATTTCATCTTTTCTGTTGTTAACTTCTCGGTTATAGTACCTAGATATTATAAAAGAGAGTGATTATTTTAAATATATGTAGCTGTTTTCGGAATATAAGTATGGTAGAATTCGTTAGTAGGCAATAGTAAAAGTATTAAATGTTGCCAAATTACGTGTCGTTTTAAATGGCGGGAGTTTTTTTATTGGTCGGTTCAAATTTTATAAATAATTTCGTAAAATTATATTATTCTAAAATTTAATCTTATTATTTATACAGGATTATCGGTTAGGGGTTTACTTAGTCTAAAGGAAGTCACTATACTCATCATTACAAACAACTTTTATAATGAGATCAACTCTGAATTCTATAACAAAAATTATTAAAAAAAGTTGTTGACAAAATGTATGAAACAGCTGTGTTTTTTTTTCGAATTCATAGTTGGTCCATTAACGTAAGTTATTTCCCAGGATGAATATAGTGTATATTTAATATAATATAATATACCTCCTTTTGGTATAAATACCCCTAACCCTTACATATATATTTACTTCAATTACTACATTTAATGTATCCAACAAACCGCTGAATAATTTATAAAAAATTTACTGGTACCACCATTAAAAATCTTCAAAATTACCCTCGCAACAAATGTATAAACAATGTAACCTAATAAACACATTCTAATTTTAGTTCCCAGTTATAATCTTTTGCATGCATCTAGAGTAGCGTGACCATTATTCCACTGCCCGGCAATTTGCAACACACAGACTTATTATACATTTATATATATACATTCTTCACTAGCTTCTATCTTGAAATTTATTAAATACTTGGTTAAATACTAATTAATTAAACCTGTCAGAAACAGCGACAAGTAGGTACTCTTTTAACTCCGCGACTGTACATTTAACCACGCGATTTTTGATTCCGTAATTCGTTAAGGTAAACTCAGTGCGGAAAAAGAACCGTCGTATTGTTTAAAAAGACGGGTTTTCACTTGTACCTGATTGTTGCAAAGGTCCAACTATAGTTTCGTTCACATTCGGTGAACTTCATCAGGGATGTAATGAGTCGTTCGTGTCCTCAACGATGACACGTCTCGCACGCAGGTACGCGTGAAAACTTAAACGGTATGAATCAAACACGCGTTAGTTTTCTAAATAAAAGAACCGTCGTAAATATGAGGGCGCCACTGTGTTTACTTAATGCAAACAAAAAACATAGTAAGTTATTTAACGTATTTGCTATATTGACAAAACTGTCATGTTATCACAGCGCGTCTCAGTAAACTGATTGATTACCTATTACCTATTTAATCATTATGTTACCATCGTATAACTATAGAAAAATATTGACATTGATATTTACACGATACTAACTAACGTCACTTTTGTTTTCTCTCCGTAAGAACCATCCTCGTTCAATGAATATTAAAAAAAAATTAGCAAAATCGATTCAGCTGCTCTCGAGACTTGCGCTTAGCAACACATTCAGCGATTAATTTTTATATTATTTATGTACTCGGTTGACGCTGTCATATAAAATCAAAACGTTAGTCTCATTTTCTGTCATGACGGTTCTTTCCGCACAGACTATTACGTTAAAGTCACTCACTTCTCTATAAAAACATGCATTATGTTGTTAAAACTTATGGACCTGCCGCAGTTATTGCTTGGAGATGAAAATGTTTTACTCTGCTTAGAAAAATAATAGTTAAATCTATGTTTAAAAATATTCATTGTGTGATTGTGTATGTTTACTTTGATTACAACGCAAATAACCTATATTATTAGAATTAAGTGAATGTACAAAAACTTTGCGGCATTTAATGTAATGATATTAAGACTAAATTGTAATGGAGAGAATATTGTAAATTGTGTAAGATACCTATGTACCTATAATAATTAACACTTTAACATGTTGAATTTTATATTTTAAGAATACGTTCAAATCTGTATATTCACAAATATTGTAAAAAATCCGCAAAATGTAACATAATGATTGCACTAAAGCTCATTTCTTGAAATATAGTAATTGTACCTATTTTAAGAAGATCGAATTATTTATTTTTTACTACTATTGTGTATATAGTCTCACTAATATCTTCTAAAATGTTTAGGCTAATATAACATATTTGTATTTATAAAAGCAGTTGTGTCTCTTAGCTTTTAAAAAAATATAAACATTAATATTTTATTAATTTATTTTGAAACTGCCCAATTTAGTATTTTGTATGAATAGCAATAATGCTCTTCCTTTGTGTCCTAAAGACTGATTTCTTTTGAATTGTTTTTTATTTAGACTCTTCCAAATGGACTAATGTAACAGAGATTTATTTTTTTATAAATCCTAGATTAAAACGAAATATAGAAACATTTTTGGATCTTATAATTTGTAACAAGTTTCTGTAGAGCCACATGATTTATTTAAGGTGCGTTGGGGTAATACCGGATGGATTTTTGACTAGATAGTATAGTCTAGTTATTTATTTATTTTCTGGACATCGATGTATGTCAGCTTGTTAAAATAAAGCTTCAATTCTTAATGGAAAAACATAGTATACCCTTGAATTTTGTCTGTTCTTTAAACGTTATAGTTTTTGTTGTATACGTGTTTCAAAATAAGCTTTATATTTTATGAAAACAATATGAAATTGACTAACGAGGGGTAAGTTCGGACTGCAATTAAAATTAGCTTCTATTGCTTAGAAGACAGGTCCCATATAAGGAATACATCCGATCTTTCCCATCCTAAACTATATATTTTGTATGATCTAAAATTCTAAATAGACAAAATGTTCTAAGCGATTTTTTTTTCTTTGTTTTAGATATCCGATGTTACCCCTGCTACAAAAAATTAATGATTTTG
The DNA here is from genome assembly GCA_947049295.1 of Ligdia adustata. NCBI lineage: Eukaryota > Metazoa > Arthropoda > Insecta > Lepidoptera > Geometridae > Ligdia > Ligdia adustata. The sequence goes on from OX346225.1 coordinate 12,414,414, forward strand.
TGGTTCTCAAACTTTGTTATGCTAAAGGGGAAAGATCGGATATGATTAACGATTTCAGTATGTATGTATTTTTAGAAAAATATGTTAGGTAATAAAGATATTTTATCATTATATTATGTTACTTTTCGTACTGGGTCAGTTTGTATAGGATTACCCATAAAAGATTTATATATGATTAAATAAATATATTTATTTAATAAAATAATATATATTTTATATATATAATATATTTAATAAATTTTGTGTAGTAGATAAAATATTGCCAATTTCTAAATAAAACAATTGTGTAGAGTAAAAAAATGCAATATCTACCTATGCCTAAACCTTTTAATACAATAAAATATTGTGAAATAATATGATGCAGCTGTGTGAAAGGACAAAGCTACCTACATAGCAACAAGTAACGATAAATAAAAAATCAGAATTTACTTAGTAACTATTATTATTACTATATTTATTATCAATAATGAACACCTAACCCTATCAAATTTAATCAATATTCTAAGTGGATACTTAATTAGTAATAAATCTAAAATCAAAAATCTAACTAACAATACTCAAGAGCCATAATTCAAAAATAGATAGCATCATCATCTTCCATAATCGTGTACTCTTCAGGAAATTCGCTTATTTGTAGCAGTTCAATTATTTTTACAATATTATCATCAGGTACACAATCTTGGTCTTTGCGCTTGGGAATAACAAATTTTAAATTGTCTTTTTTGCAAATTGTTTTGTAAAACGTTACGGTGTAAAGTGTTTGACATGATTCCACAATCTTTTCAATTACTCCGACGTAATGCTTCCATTTATTTTTATAATATCTAACAAGAACTGTATCTCCAGTATTATACATTTTCGTTGCAGTATTATTAACATCTTTTGCCATCGCTTTTGTTGAAATCTCAACTAGTTTTTTCTTCTTCTTTGGTGGTGTGTTTTTTTTGGTAAATAGATCGTAGTCTTTGGTAATTGGTTTCATTTGTAAAAGCTTATCGGTTTTGAAAAATGACTGGTTTTCAGAAGTCAATGTTACTGACGATAAAATAGTCACTTTTTTGCCGCTTTCATGAATGATTGCCTCATTATTTCATTATCTTGCTGAATGTTTTCTTTTTCATTACTTTCATCATGTATTTCCTTAACAATTCGTTCAATTTCCTGTTCTTTTGATAATGATTCAGTCTGGTTCCATAAGTCGCAGTCAGGTAAAATGTCACTCAAAGTATCTAATAAATCTGAATCACTGTGTGTACTCATTTGAATGCTTTCGTCTGTCGTATCAGTGCTAGAAGACCTCTTACGTTTTATAACAGTCTTATTTGCGGCACTTTTGTGTGCAGATTTTGTTTCAGTTTTTTGTGATTTACATATTTTGGTTTTGGGTATTTTTTTGTCAGTTTTAGAAGCATTTAAATCTTTTATGGGTCCAATTAAATCTTTTAATTTGGGGCTTAGAATGTTAGAAGTGCATTTTTCTTCATCCTTCAAAGGGACGTTCTCTTTGCCAGTTTTAGATTTCTTTCCTTTACCTTTTCCTTTTTTGTTCGTATGTTTATCATTATTTGTTTTCATTATTAATATTGTGTCAGTACTTGTGTGTTTCTCTTTTTTAATGTTTTTTTCTGTATTCCAGAAGATCCTGGTTTTAAAAGATTAGCTTCTGATTGGGATACTTCTTTAAGCTTTTTCTTAAATAAATTCTTTTCTTCTTTTGCGGACACCATGCTAAGCTGTTCTTTCTCTAGAAAAGATTTTGTAATTACTTCTGCGCCTTTTGCTATGCGTTTTAATTTGACGCCAATCTTGTTCTCTGGATGTTGTGAAACTTTTTTAAGTATTAACTCTTCAAAAGAAGTGTTGACTGGTTGTGACATAGCTTCTTTAGTATTCAGAACAGACGAGCCATGCATGGTTTTGTGTATTTTATCTAAACATAGCTGATGCAATGTTTTGGGTTGTTTCAAAGCTGTTTGAGATATATATTTTTTCCATCGTGCATAAGCTGTCGGGTCATATTTTTCTTTTGGTATAACTGCGGCATTAAAAGGATAAATTCCGCCTTTCTTAAAACCATTTCGTATAATCTCTGGTTTTGTTTCTTGCCACGCTTCTGCAAACATTGTAGCAAAACATTGTTTTCGCAATTTGACGCCAACATTCTGCCGCTGCCATGTTACTAGTTTTTTGTCCCAAATTGTCTTAAAAGATTTAAACATCGTTAAGTCAAGCGGTTGCAATAAATGTGACGTATGTGCGGGAAGTTTCAGTATGGTGATGTCATTTTGAATTGCTAACGCTACAACTTTTTCGTCGACGTGACTGACATGCCCATCGTACAACAACAAGACGGGTCTTACTTCGCCCAAATTGGGAATAATTATTTTGGCCATATAATTATAAAATATCTCCGTGTCAATCCATCCCCGTTTGCTGGCTGCATATGCAATGTCAAAATCATACTCTTTTGTGTTTTCCATCATCCATTGTTCATACATATATTTTCCTTTGTAAACAATCAAGGGGTTCAATTTTTGCCCAGCCGCATTTACAGTAGCCAATACTGTGATATTTTCTTTAGCGCTTCCACATGTCGTTCGCGTGGAAGGTTCACCTTTTGCTCCTACGACTTTGGTTTTTGTTGGGTCAAGACAGACGGAAGTTTCATCCAAGTTCCATATGCGCGTAGGATCATCATTAAGATTTAGCTCGTTGAGCGTCTGTTCCAGAAGTCTGAAATATTCGTGTATGACAAAAGGATCTGTCATTTTTTTTCTAAGGTATTCTACGGGTTGCGGTTTTTTAATTGATAAATTATGTCGCTGACGAAAAGATATAAACCAATCGGGCCCTGGTCTGCCATTTTTGAAGGGAGTGTTTATACCATTTTCTTTTACGAACTGTTCAGTTATGTCGAGTACCTCTTCTCTTGACAAGCCCCAGCCCCATTTTTCCATCGCACGAAGACATGCTGCAAGTTTAGTTTCTGCTTCTATCGGGATAGCTGGTGGTCGGCCGAGAGTATTGCTCACTATTCCAGATTTTTTAAGAACTCTATCGCTGAGCGTGGATGTCGGAATGCCATATATTTTTGAAGCTTCAGCGTAGGACACTTCCTTGCTGATAATTTTTTCAATAGCCGTTTCCAACGCTTCTTTTGTGTACGTAGTAGCTCGCGTCGAAGTTCTACAGTGCTTCCGAGGCATCTGTATGTAATATTTTTTATGTAATTAATTTGTGGAGCTAAACAGATGATAAAATTGCAGTAGACGATTATATGTATTAATCAATTAATTTAAACATTTATTAGAATAAAAATAAAATATTATTAAAATAATAAACATTTGTTTGTATATAGAAAGGGTATGTTTAATAATATAAAAGTGGTTAGGTAATAATTATAAATTTAGCATTGTGACAAACTAGCTGCGCACAGCATCCTCCAAATCCTTCTAGTTTTCGAGATAGATAGTGACAACTAAATTACGAACCTACACGTACATCCACACTACTGTTTGTGTTCTTATCTTGATAAAACGGCCAAGCCGATCTTGATGAAATTTGTTATTTATCAGGATAGTATGTACAAATTATGAGCTATTTTTCATATAATAATCAAAAGGTGCTGATTTTGTACTACGCGGATGAATTCGCGGGTGATGCTAGTATACACACATTACGCAATTCATAGCTTACAAAAAAATACATTTCAATTCTTAAAAAGAACCTATGTTCTTTTTTAAACTGAAAGATTGACAATCACTTTCATTTTATTTAACGGGTCAAGATCGGACGAATTCATCCGATCTTTGACAGTGAGGGGGAATACCGGATATTTGCGTACGACTACTCTAGACGGGTTAGGATCACTTAAATCTAGATGTTAGAACATATAAATTAGTATTCTGACAATATCAATACCGAAACACGCATTGGTGTGATAAAAAACAAAAACCAAAATTCAAGGGAAAAGATCGGATGACATAAGAAAGCAAGAAATTACCTTTTTTTCTTAGATGACGCACAACACATGTCTGATTTGTCGGAGCGACAGTCAGAGACTGAGAATCGCGTGAAGATAAAATGGCGTCCTTTTTAATGTTGCCCGTGTTAGAAGATTTTGCCTAATTAGGTAGAAATTTAATTCATACGGTCTTACCCCACTAACGATCTTACCCCAACGTACCTTATACTATAAATTTTATTTACTTATGATTTTTTTTTATTTGAAATCTTGTGTAGTTTTGCTACGAAGTGTGCCATTTCTATTTATTTATTGTTGCTTGTGTATGTTATATATACAGATATATATACATGTATATAAGTAGTCATTTATTTGTCGTTATTTTAACATATTACCTATTTAACTTACTACAGGGTAATTCTGAACGAGTACCCAATATCAAGACCAACAAATTATCTTCTACTACATTACAAACACGGTTGAAAAAAGCCGGCTACGAGTAAACCCTATACATTTTGGTGAGCGTTAATCACAGAAAAAAATATATCTATCTTTCTCTTTTATGTTGTGTCAGCTAACATTTTATATGGAGTATCTTAATTTGTTCACACGAAATATTTCAATTCTAAAAAAATAAATGTTTTTGGTCTTGATGTAGCCAAGTCGGGAGACTTCTCTACGCTCATAAAGAAGTCTCTACGCTCATCACCTACGAGTACATTATTATTGGATCTATCTTATGATCATGTTACTTAAATCCAATAATTCTTAAAAATATTTGAATAAATAATTGACCAACATTTCGATTATGTTGGTCATTATAATTCTTGCATATATTTATTGAGTGTTATTTATTATTTGTAAGAAGTGCCAAATTATTGTCCTAAAGTAATCTAACCCCTGTGCGTTAGTTATGTTCTTCGTTATGTTGGTGCTATTTTCGTTTAATTGTGATAGCTGCTTGAAACTAAATAATTTATAAGTTCTTATGTTTCATCTGCACTTTTGCTTGTTAATCCCTTTTGTTCGGATTCTGTTGCATTCTAAAACGAAAGACGATGTATGTAGGATCCATGCAGATATATATCCCCTCAGATATTTAACATAGAGTAAGTTCTTGTTTGATTTTTGATAAGTAAATCAAACGTCGAAAAATAATATGAACTTGAGAAGTGGCATAATAGAAGAGTGTGATGGCCAATGAAGAAAAAATAAATAATGTATATAAATTCACAGGTTAAAGAGAAAGAATTCCTGATTTTCTGATTCCATAGAATCATAATTGAATATTTGTGTCTAAAATTAGCAAAAAAATAAAGAAATCGGCGGGGATAGTTTGTATGGAAACTGCACGATGTATGTGATTAATGATCAAATCTATATTACATGTAAAAACTTGTTTTTTTTTTTCGGAGAGCGAAAAAATTATGCTCAAGTAAATCAACTTCTTTGACGCACTCAGTAACAATTATGCATCAGGACGTATAATTAGCACTTGTATATAATATTCGCCCATTATATACAGGGTTATTACAGTTGATTGGTTAGGGTGTACTGAGTCAAAAGGGGTTACTATACTCATCCTAAGGAACAACTTTCACTATAGGACCAACTCTGAATTCGAGAAAAATGGGAAAATGGGATGGGTATAGTGACCCCCTGTCGGCTTAGTACACCCCTGGCCGATAACCCTGTATATATATTCGCCCCTAACCATGTTTTAACTAAACTTTAACAATGAGACCACAAAATAGTTACCTAATAAAAATAATATAAACAATACTGAAGATCAGAACTAAAAATACTTTTATGCTAGCAGAATTAAAAAATTGCGTATTTTTAGATACACAATAAATGCATTTATTGTTATTTAACGAATTTATTTTGTGTTACTTTTAAGATTAATGTTACTAATTTTACTTCACACAACGTCAAGTGTGATTATCTGTGAAACTTAACAGTAAAAAACAGTTATAAATATGTGTAATAAAGTGTCTATACATATAAATATTAAATGTTTTTGATTTACTTTCTCAAAGCTAAACCTGTGTAAGATAGCGCCTGAAAATTCATGCTCGAAACTATATGCTTGAGTGTAGTTTCATTATGGTATGTCGTTACGTTTCGTCGTAGTAAGTTCTCGTTTGATTTTTGATAAGTAAATCAAACGTCGTCTGTCATAAAAAATAATATGAACTTGAGAAGTGGCATAATACAAGCGTGTGATGGCCAATGAAAAAAAAAAAAAAAAATGTACATAGTAAATAGATCGGAGTTCGTATTAAAAATTAAGTTTTGTTTATTACTGACTCTGGCCTACCCTACTCTATATCAAAACTTCCATTTTGCCACAATGTTATTGTAATTCTGGGACAATTCAAATAACAGACTTGACCACGAATGTGTATTAAATTAATAAAGAATTTCAAACGAATTTCTAGATTAGTACCTATGTTTTATCTAATGACTTGTCTAATAAAACCTTCCGTAACAATTCAGCGGTTGCTGCGGACAGAACGCAAAAGCACGTGTTTTTTAAATAAAAATTAACCCCATCATTAATTTCATGGCTGTAATTTCTGATGATATTATTTCTATTAATATTAGCTTAACTTAACAGCATAACATAACATTTATTTTTACTTTTTTATAGGCTTGCTAGATGCACGGATAGAGGATAGGATGTAGCACGCTAGCTACTAAAAGACCGATATCATAGCAATCGGGAAATAGAGCACTCTGTAGCGAATTCCATAACCTGGTAGTTCGCACAATAAAAGTAGTCGCAAAGTGTTTTGTGCAAATTCGTGGATGCTCAACCATGAACCGGTGGTGTCATTGCTGCGGCATTTTATTTCTTTACAATGACAAGAATTATCCATATTCTGCACGTACTGAATATTTTTTACTTTAAGTAACCCTGGCTAATATACTAATCGTACGACGCCATACTTAACAAAAAATATTATTTTTTGAACGCATCTATCAACTATCAAATCAACCAACTGTCAATTTTCGATATCATGGCGGAGGACGAGGATGGTGTTTCGGACAAAAAATCGCCTCAAAATTTAAACAACGGGGGTCCACAACAAGAAAACGAGTCGAACGCTTCCAGACCAGACCTGGGCATTGAGGAGAATAAATACAACACCAACGACAGCGGTGACTCGTCCACCTCCGAGGCCAAATGCTCGTCTTCCAGTGAGTGTTTTACGAAGTTGTTTTTTGTCCTAAATATAAATTCATTCCTCAGCGAACGTGCGTTTTCATTGCAGAAGGTGGCAGTGGGACACGGAAGGAAGAGAATCCTTTCTCGTTTCGACACTTTCTGAAGCGAGATCTGTCGCTGCCGGGGACTTCGACTTACGAGAGTACCGGCGCTCGTCCTAAGGTGTACGCTAGTACCGTGCAGCACTCGCCAACAGGGACCGAGCGCCGAGATCGCCGCGCTGCTGACCAGCGTCCGCCTGACCCAGCCCCGCCCCGGGAAAAATCTAGCGACTGCAGTGTGCCGCGACCAGACAATACGTCATCCAGCAGTTCGGTCGAAATACCTTTTAGTGTAGCGGACAATTCGGACTCTAAACACAACTTTTACACTGAAGACAATGAGGTTCCCTTCTATCACAGGCCCAATCTGGCTTCTGAGCCTCTCGGCATGCCTTCTCTCCCAGATTTCGTGCAAGATCACATTTTGGTCGAGCAGGCGTATCTAAATCCTAATGGACCTATTTCAGTAGACTTGGACAACCTGCCAGACTTTACATTTAACACTAACTTTAATGCAGGCTCTTCATCGTCACTAGGAAGAAGGAATAATTCTAACTATGGAGGGAGGGACTATGATTATGATAGTTACATGTCTCGCCTATCTGACTTACGGCAGGATGGGAGAGAGGTGCCGCTGGACTTGCCTGTGGGAGCTGAGGGTGCAGCGGCAGTCCCCCTGGACTTACCCCCACATTTGAACCTAGATCTAACTGAATCAGTTAATCCTTCAGATAGGAGAAATATGTCTCCGAGAAATACATTTCCATTGGACCTGCCTCCAAGTGCTGGTGAGTTATACCATCTGTAATCCTATGTTAATGGTAGCTTTGGCTGAAAATTTAAACAGTTATTTCAGTGATAGTGTAACTTAAGGTAGTGCTCTGTCTGGTATAGTTTGGTTTGCATCTTCAATACAAATATGTTTTTAGGGTGCTCTACCCAAAGAGTGAAAACACAACCCTATTACTAAGACTTCACTGTCCTGTCACCAGGCTGTATCTCATGAACCGTGATAGCTAGACTGTCGAAAATTTCGCAGATGTTTTATTGCAGCTATATCAACAAATATTAATAATGGAATATATTTAAGGGGTGCTCCTATACAACTAAAATGATTTTTTGCTTGATATTAATAACTTAGGGTAGAAACTTAAACTAATATTGTAAAGATAACTAGCTCAACTCCACGGTAATATCTGTGGATCTACTAAGTTTATAGCCTGTGTTACTCAGTGATAATGTAGCTTTCTAAAGCCGAAAGAAATTTTGAAATCAGTTCAGAAGTTTTAGAGCCTATTCATTGCAAATAAACAATCAAATCTTTCCCTATCCTATTACGGACTCTTAGTGCATGAGTCCAACTTGCAATTCCTAAAAATTAATTGAAAATTATACTTGCTATATGTCATTGCTATACACATATTATACATTGGAAAATGAGTGACAGATCAACTAGTTTTGAGATAGTTTGCCCTTGGACATTTCTGGTCACTGGACATTCGATTTTGCTGTCATAAATATTTGAAATTTATTTCACCAACAAGTAAAAAAATTTGAGATTTACATATAAAGCTGGCGTCTAGGTGACCTCAAGAATTAAATCAAACCTTGAATTAATTTAAATTGTCATACCATTGTTTGTGTATTGTTGAACTACTTGTAATTAGTTTACTGAAGTATTTATTAAATTGTCAAATCAGTAATTAACTGGAGTCGGGCAACTTAGGGTTAGATACTAACTTTGACAATAATTTGAATTATAGGTATGTAAAATGACTTGCCTCTCCCAAGAATTCTGTATCAAGAGACAAACAAATGGTCCCTATTAAATTTTATAAAAAACCGGCACGTTGCCGAGCGAGGCGAGGCGAGCAGCTTCAAGCTGATGTGCCTATATCATATTGTGTTGAATTCATTAATTGTCCAATGCATTGCACAAAATTGTACTTAAAGGTTTGTTAGAAGTTTTTTTTTTAGTTATTTTGGTTTGATTTTTTTAATCAAAATAACTGAAAAAGTGCTTTCAGCGGCTGCTGTAAGGAAGTCTAAGAGATACGTACAATTCACTCAGCATAACTTCGTTAACTGAATAATTTCAGGCGCAGAGTCTATGCGTCTGCCCGACTTCCTGCCCGTGCACCCGGGGCGCACCTCTCCGGAGCCTGAGCACCAGGATGAGCAGCTGCAGCAAATCATGGCGGAATTGGAACGCACCAGGTACACATCAACTATACTCATGAACAAATATATGCCTAATGCATAAATAAGACGCCTAAGTGTAGGTTTAGAAAACCATAGACGATATTAATCCGCTCTTGAATTATTTGCACATTGTATATGTCAAGGTTTTATTATTTTTTACTATTTCTTCTGTAGCTAGGATTAAACTTTTCACCCCACGTATGTGAGTTGCTCTAGATAATTGTTAGTCATACGTTGATTGCATATAATACTAAAAGTTCCTAATATCTAGCCTTATTATCTGCTGTTCATTCTGTAAGTATTTTGGTTTCCTTATAAATCAATGAGGAAACCAAAATACTTACATTATTGTTTATTTGTGAGGGCGAAGGGGAGAGGGGTAATTGTTAAGAGCTTTGCTTACTTTTACTGACAACAAATTGCAAAAGTCGTCGCCTTATCATTATTTCGCAACTCAGATCAGAGTTGTTTGCGGAGCGCAGTCGGCGGTGTCGTGTTGAAGAGGAGCTCTCTATGGCGCGGGAGGAAGCACGAGCGCTCCACGCAGAGAACAACGCGGCGCGCCGCCGGGACCGCGAGCGAGACCTGGCGCACAGGGGACTGGACCCGGCTCCACTAGACACTGCTGTAAGTATCCAACAACGCGGCGCGCGAGCGAGACCTGGCATTGATTGGAGCATTTGCAATGCAGTACCATTTAGCAAGGAGGATTGGACTGGGACTGAGCTTGGTGGGCATCTTTGTTATATGATAATAATTAGTTTTGAGGGAGGGTAACGGATCACAGTCTTCCTGTATGATGAAAGAGTGGGATGAGACTGTGAAGGATTGGAATGAGAAGGTTGAGGGCAAAGGTATAAAGGTAATAAAGGCAAATTTTATTGGTAGTAAAATGGAGGCCTGAGCAGAACAAGCATGTAGCTGAAACTTCAGAGACACTGCACTGGTCACCGCGATGAGATAGGGTACATCTTTAAAATCTGGGGGATGATCTACATTGGCTTTAAATATGGCCGAACATTGTACTGTGGGAAACTCTTAAATTTTCACATTTATTGCCGAGTAAAAGCAGTACTTTTTGTTTGGAAGCTGTTGACCCCTAAAAGCTCAACAGTTTGCGTTGGCTCCCAATTGACAAAATTGTCATTTCGAACTTTCCTGTTTAAACGCCTAGCTTTGATCACATAAGATGAGCATTTTGGGAATTTAATGGCCTTAGTAGTCTTCCATAGACCAGTCAACAGAAACTCCACGAACTACGCCCATTCTTGTGACGTTGTATAGTGGTATAGAGGCTTCATATTTCTGGGCAGACAGAAGTGGATTACTCATGAACTCGTCCTAAATTTTTCACACCGTCCCGGCAGATGTTCTCTGATTATGTAACGAGAGTTGACCAAACATTATAGGGCGACAGTTAGTTCCTGCATTTGGGTCAGCTTCTTCTCTAGCTACATGCACAAAATATGGTCCGAGATCCGATTTCTCATATTCTGTGATGCCCATGACTGTCAGCGACTGATGGGTATATACTGTTTGGATAGACAGTTATAGGGTTCACAGTTTCCTTATCTATATCAAGGATCTTACCACGCGAAGCACCATGACCTTCATCCATAGCATCGGCAGACCGTTTACTGGACCGACCACCGGAGGAAGGTCCGGCGGCTCAGCCAGTTCAGCGGAAATAGAATCCATTTCCCCTAAAACAAAGCAACACAAAGCACTTACCAACACCAAGTTAGTAAAAAATAAGCTCAAAAAAGAATGGAACACAACCAAAATATCAATAAAACAAAGGCACAATCAACACAGCACGTGTTATCATCTCCTAGCGTGAAGGAATTGCGACTTCCGCGATTTATGCTAAGATCGTCAAATGCCACCAATAAATAATATTGCTGGCATTTTACGTGTATCTATCATCTGTTAACAACTGATAGCTATCACTGGGCGTTTTCAAACAAACAACGAGACAACATTATGCCGAACTTTTTCCTACTCTTTCGGAAAACTCTCAAAACCTAATTATTACATTGAGAATAAAATAAAAAAATAGGGGTAAGATATTTTTTATATATCTTTTTATTATCGTAAGAAGAATGTGAGGTCAAAACTTTTGAAATATTGTCATGTGTCAATGACCTTGTTTCCACCAACTCTTGATATATTTCAGTAAATAAACCAGGGATGTCTATGGTTTATTGTTTTGTTAGTTTTTTTTTGTAACAATTTAATATCTCTATATTTTACATTGCAGGCACGTGGTGTGGATACAGAAGATACCGTAGCGAAATTGAAGCAGCAAATCAAGAAATTAAAAGTAAGTAATGTCTTCTGGCTATCAATAGTGATATAGAGTAAGTTAGAGCGCAAATAAGCAGTAATCTAGTTATTTAAAAAAAAGTTATTACCTTCTTCCATTACGGCAAGCACCTTTAAAACTTTTTCAGTGATTTCGGTTTTAAAATCAAACTTACAGCACTATATTTTGTAAGAATGTTTTCTCTAGTATTTAATGATTTTTTTGTGTATCTGCAATAAAGAATTGATCTATCTACCTCTGGGCGAAATTCAATAAAATTTTGATGTGGCCTCATAACAAATATACCCTTTCAATTATTTATTTTCAATTGGTTCGGCCGTGTCCGAGACATCAGGTAACAAAACACAAAAAAATGCCGTATTTCACACTGTTACCAATATTCACATTATTTATCATCATACTAAAATAATGCAAACATTGTTACCAACGTTCACACTGTTACCAATATTCACATTATTTATCATCATACTAAAATAATGCAAACATTGTTACCAACATTCACACTGTTACCAATGTTCACATTATTTATCATCATACTAAAATAATGTGAACATTGTTACCAACGTTCACACTGTTACCAATGTTCACATTATTTATCATCATACTAAAATAATGTGAACATTGTTACCAACGTTCACACTGTTACCAATGTTCACATTATTTATCTTCATACTAAAATAATGCAAACATTGTTACCAACGTTCACACTGTTACCAATGTTCACATTATTTATCTTCATACTAAAATAATGCAAACATTGTTACCAACGTTCACATTTTTACTAATGTTCACATTATTTATCATCATACTAAAATAATATCAACATTGTTACCAACGTTCACATTTATTTGTTTGTCACCAGGAGGAGCTGTGCGAGTCTCAGGCGCAGGTAGCGTCGCTTCGTTCGCTGCAGACCTCCGCGGCAGGAGACCTGCGGCGCGCCACCTCCGTCGCTGAAATATCTCTACGGTACCTATACGATACAACACATACGCTTACTTTACTTATCTTTAGTGGCTCCATATACCACGTGTAACAGACAGGTATGACAATACTTAAGGGTGTTAGTCTATCCATTATAGAACAAAATATTGCAATATTCGAGAAAAAAAGGATTGCGTCCTCCGATCACGTGACCAATTTTTGTATGGAGAACCTAATATATTTTTCTCGAATTTTCCAAATTTTCTTCTGTAATTTGTTCACATTGATGTGTAGACAAACACCCTTAAGTAAATATTGTCACACCTTCCTGTTACACGTTGTATAATTAAATTAACTATTTTCGTATTTTCAAATAGACGAAGCCAACTGGCAGTAGCTAATGTCACTTAGTAAAATAATGTTGCCATATTTAAAGTAATAGTGGAGGGGTCATTGCTCGTTCAGTCAGATGAATGAACAATGAGTGTGAATAGTTAATCATTTGAAACTATAACAGAATATTATTTATATTTTACAATAAATTTTTAAATGGTGCTCTGATATAAGTTGTATGTAACTACAATCAGTTTTTTTTTTATGCATATGAAGTCATCTGCCATAATAAAAGTGACTAAAACTTTATTCTTTTTACTGCATTATATTATGTCTCCACCATAATGTTCTTTGTAAAACCAATGTATTAGATTACGAAGACTTCCTTACACGTTTTTTTTGTTACTTAACAGTTTCTTAAGGTTGTCAATGAAGACCCAGACTTACCCGAAAATCGAACTAAAATTCGAACCCCGCACCCGATATCGGCAGTTCGACGCACTAACTATTCACTAGACAATCGAGGCAATTTCATTCATTCAGGAGTTTTATCAATCATTCACTTTGTCACAACACTATTTTTATTTCATCAAAAACTGACAACACAGTCAGTTGACTTTGTCTAATTAAAAATACGACTATATAAATAGTATATGAAGAATTAAAAAAAATATACGATAAATACTAGCTGTGCTCCGCGGTTTCACCCGCGTAGTTCCCCATTTTACTATCGAGATAATCCAACGGGGAACTACTTTTTTTGAAATCGGTCAAAAAGTATCCTATGTCCTTTCCCGGGGTCCAATCTACCTGTGTACCAAATTTCATCCTGATCGGTTCAGTGGTTTTGGCGTGAAAGCTAGACAGACAGACAGAGTTACTTTCGCATTTATAATATTATTTAGGATGAGTCATTGTATGCTTATTTACTTCTTACTTCCTATGACGTTACAATCCAATAAGACTTAGTCTTACTTTACAATTTTTCTACAGCCAGTTGTTTCTCTGACTGCGTTTCTCCAATTTGGTAGCATTTCTAAACTTTCAGGCCTTCCACCGCACATTTTAACTAGGTTTTCCGCAGTCTTCCTTGTGACAGCTTTTGTTGTGGTATACCTCCTTTCCTCCAGTCTCTCCAGGTGACCATTGTAAGCTATGAGTTAGAAAATTCTGGGTTGTTGTTGTGAATTTTCAACGGCTGGCCAAGAAGGATGGTATGGCAGCTGCAAATATAAATTATATAACGTAATTCAACAGTGATTACTATCTATATAATATATAAACAGTTGTGTGCACATGCTTACGTATATAGTCCAGATCGTGACATAGAAGTCTAAAACTATGTCACTTTAGTAATTATATTCCATTTGTTGAACAAATAAACTAAATAAATATAATAATTATTAAGTGACCCACTCGCGACACCGGACAATCTTCTCTTCGTTTATTCTTCTTAGCTACGCGACATTGGCAAAATTGAGGCCATAAACAAAGATAGAATAGAATATTAAGTTACCCATTTATTATTATTTTTTTATCACAACAGTAAAGAAATAGATACTAACTTGTACTATTAAAAGTTCATTTAAAAAAAAAAAAAAAATAAATGATAAATAAATAATTCATCCTTTTTAGAAATTATTGTGTAATTTTAATAAAATAAAGATTCATAAGTACTTATCTCATTATTTTCCTCTTCATTCCAGGGACTTGCTAGCAGGGCTCGAGCAGCTGAAGACCCTCAGCACGAGACTGGACCCGACATGATGCAGCGACGACTCGTTGAGCGCTAACAGAGGCGCTAGTACCCAATAGAGTGATGTGATGTGAAGTGAATGTGATTCCAAAACAACGCAGAGTGCAACTCAATGTGTGAACTGATCATAAACCATTGTACGTTTGAAAAACTGAAAACAAAACTTATTGTGTTATAAAAGTGATGGGTGGGTGGTAGTTTACAATTGACACTGACATAGACCATTGTACAGTGTATTTGACAAATACAAATAAATATAATAATAAATGAAAGTAACTGGAATGTTGTGAGTGGTGTTACGGTCGAAAGAAATTGTATACCACTGCAGTGCATTGATCATCAAGATTGGATTTATAAAAGCACTGACACAACACGGTGATGACAGTCGTGACTAAGTTGTTCTCGCTTTAGGGTCCATTACAAGTCCTCAAAAAATATCTATAAGCGGCTCCTATTTTAATACATCGCATCTTTTATTTTAGACTTAAAATGTAATTTTTTTATCACTGACATGACTGACTGACTGACAGATTAATAGACCGTTAATACGCTTAGTTAAAAACTGCTAATGAAAAAGACTAAAGAAACATTTTGAAAATGTGGGATTCGGGATTGAAAATAGCTTACCAAGTGAGTAGTGCAGTGAAACTTTCCAAAGATCTGGACTGATGTGCTGGAATACTAAGGACTTGGTGTAATGTGTATTTTAGTGCTAGATATACCTAAAGTTAGTGTTTGTAAGTTGTTGCGTGAGATGTTTTTTGAGAATTTGGCATGTGGTATATATATAGAATATAAAAGTATAGTTTGTTAAATATATCTCGACACACAAGACAGTTATTAGATACATACAAAATTAATGTAGTAGCTATATATTGTATAAAGATATAATAAACAAACTTTACTTTATAAAAATATATGTTAAAATATTGATTTGATCAGGTAAACTTATAGGCTTAAAATAAATGACATATTATTTTCTTAAAACAAGGTGAAAGATTTTTAAAGGAGACTAAAGAATAATGAGTATTTATCTTGAAATCTGTGTTGAAATTAAGTTATCTTTGCGCAATTTGTTTTGTATTGGTAAAAAAAGGCTATTTCTATTTCATTTTTTTTTACCAAATCGTATGTTACCAAAATGCGTAATTTGGTAAAAAAAAAAAGATGACGTAGTCTTCTTTTTTTTACCAAGTTAGGCAAAGATAACTTTCAACACAGATTTCAAGAAAATTTTGTTAGATATGCCTTTCAGTTATTGTGGGCGAGTATGGATTTCGGTAAAGTTACGACTATTTACATTGCTAAAATTCAAAGTATTAGTGAAACATTTGCCTGTTGCCGTAAACTCAGAATAAAGCATCTCATTAGCTCTAACATGTTAAATATAATAATGTACGTTCTGTAGTATATAAGTTCGGTCCAAGGCTGGGAGCGGTGAGGCGGCGCCTAGCGCTTATGTGATGGTAGGATATAACCTCGAAACTACGATGTATGTGCTATTCGTATTGGCTTTTCATGTTATATTCGTTCTAAATAGACTTATTGATTTCCATTATTATTATATTTTCATCGGAGATACTAAGATTATTATACAAAGTAATCGATATACTATTTTCATATGAGAATGATGTACATCACAATAATAAACTGCAAAAATTTAACTGTCAAAAGTTAAAATTAGTTAATATTAAAAATTAAATGGTCTGAATAGCCTTGACAAATGCCACGGGGTATTTTTTTTCTGTCAAACTTAATCCCTTGCAACTTATATAATTTGAATGTACCCGCAAAGTCCTTACACAATTGGACTACATTAGCTTATGCATGCAAAAAAGTGTCTGTATTCCCTGCTGGCTATTATTGGTTATATAGGTTATATAATAAAACAGTCGCTTTCCTTTTCTCTAACTAATATTCTGAATAAAATCGTCCCTAATCACTACTTATGTAGACTAATTAGAGCTGTGCGACTCTGTGAGGATATGGATATTGCTTGATAGCAAATGTGGACTTATTTTCAAATCTACTTCATTCCATCGTCTGCAATTTCAAAATTAATTATAAATGTTTACAGTTACTGTGGTCGTACTAAGCCGGGACTGAAGGTTTTATTATTCCTTTTATTACAACTTTAACTACATAGAGTCTAATCTAAGACATTACTCTAGATTTTCCAAACTTTTTGTTGACAGCCAATGAACAAATTTATCCGTATGATTTCATGTTCCATAGTAAAAAATATTGATAAGTTTGACCTCATTTTTTTTTATATCATTAGAATTGACATAATTTATGTGTTGGTTCATCATTGTAAGTAAATATTGTTACGACTAGATTTACATTGGGTTTTCTTTGTTCATCACTAGATTATCTTCCCTAGTAATAATTTGTACACATGTATATAGACATAGAGTTAGAATTAATATTTATGATGCGTCTTCTGTAAAATTATTGTGTAATGAACATGAATGTAACTATGATAGGTACTTAGGTATAAATAATGAAGGATTGTGTACTGCGGAAACGACTTGTGTATATGATTTCGTATTTTATTGAATGAACTTTTGCTACTATCAAAATGAAAAATGGCAATATGTATGGACACATAACAGATCTTTCTTTACTTACAATTGGTTAAAAGTGACTTCTTAATCTAGACTGCGTGATGAGTGAAATCACAGGATGCAGCTAGTGTGTAGGTCATGACGATCTGCAGGTGAAGACGAATCCAACGACAAGCCGTTTAGGCTCTAGGGCGTGCCAAAGAAATATATGTACCCTCGAAAAACATAACCCTCCCCCCTTTTGCAGTCGGGTAAAAAGAGAGAAAATCAATTATAACGGGCGTTCTGATAATCGTTGGACATATATCAAAATGCTTTGAACTCGTTTTTACGATCAAATTCTTCTTAGATGTTGTATTCTTTAGTAGTATTTGTTTCATACAAAATAGTATGATTTATATTACCTACATCAGCTTTAGTATTAAGAGTATTAAAAAAAATGTTACAAAAAAACCGGAGATGTTCGGAACAATTTTTTTTTTGTATAAAGAAAGAAGCGACGTCAGCTATGCAGGCATTAAATACATTGTTATATAAATTTTTCACTTATATGATTTAAATATCAAACTACGCGTGCGATTTTGAAAGAAAAATATGGCACTTGTACAAAAAGAATTGGTCCAGGACTCCAAGGCGTAAAAAAATCTATTCAAAATGTAATCCTCCTCATTTTATGAAGTTAATTAATAGAAAATATTATGTATGGAGCAAGTGTGTTTTCCTTTGTTGTCGTTTATCTTAATCAAAATTCTCTTGTCTAATAATTTTGTGTTTATGAAAAATAGCTGACAGTGCGGCCTTGTTTTGATATATAAAGATATCGTACACTTTATGTATGTAATGTACATATATTGCTAGAATCTTACTTCTTTTTTGGCAATCAAACAATTTGAATAGAAATAATCAAAGTAAAAATTGAATACTACCAAATCTGTTCCAAGTAGCAAGATGCCAAACAGGTGCCCAAGTCTGTCATTTGAATTGTTTATGAATTACAATTGCATGGTCGTTTTTGATAGTTTTTTTTTTAAATTTATTTATTACATGTAAAAATACATAGGACACAAATTTAGTTTCTGCCAATCTGCAAGGCAGTTTGCACACTTACGGTCTTATTAATAAACGCGTCTTAGCTTTAAACGTCTTAAAACGAGACGAGAGACGTTTATAGTTAAGGCGTGTTTATTAATAAGACGGTCAATCTTATTGAGGTGCTTATTTTATTATAGTTTAAATATTTTGATCCAAAATGCTGTGTAGCTATTACATGATTCGTCGCTGTAGAATGATTACCTCGTATGTCCAGAAAAGTAATCTTTACAGGAAACAAAAATAATTGTTATTTTTGTTGATGTATGAAATACTGTTTTTTTCTTTTGCTTCATGCTTTTGTATTATAAAAAGGAGTTTAGGATACATACCAATCCTTTACTAAACCGGTTAATACTAGTTTATAAGTGGTTTACTGTTGTTATCAGTACAAAGTTACGAGGTATTTAAAAGTAAAGACAGAATTATGTTCACCAAAAAATAATATTTAATTAATACAATTATGGAAGTTTTTTGGTAACAAATCAGTACAGAAGGAATTAACATAAGTGGAAATACGAGGTTTTCATTCCAGTTTCATAAAAATTCAATATAACTTATCTTATGACATACGAGGTTTTCATTCTACTGCGATGATATACAAGTTGTTATTTTTGACTTACTTCATTGATTGTAATAAAAGTTTTTTTAGTGCATTTTTGTAGGCAGGTTTACTAATAAAGTGGTTATCGAATGGCGATTGGTTGTCTGTTTACATTATGTAAACCACTGTAATACTAACTCTCACCTATTCTTTGTCAAAACGACCTATATGACACAATGTAATTGTAATTCAGAAACAATTCATATAAGACACTGGAGCCCCCGATTTTAACCTAATCGTTAATGTTGATACAATTATTTCTGTGTTTACGTCATCAACTTCAGAATTGTATGTATTTAATATGACTCCGATTCATATATGTGTAGCTTTACTGATAGAACGTCTAACAGAAAGGTGTGACAATACTTAGTTGTGTTAGTCTAGGCATCAAAGTGAACACATTGTTAAACAAAATCTTATAATATCTGAGAAATAAATATTGCGTCCTCCGTACAACTTGACCGATCACGTGACCAATTTTTGTTTAATGTTTTATCCCGAATTTTGCAAAACTTTTCTTCTACAAAGAGTTTATGACTATGGATTGGTAGACTAAAATCCTTAATCATTTTTTTAAACCACACAAAGGTCTTCAGGTTCTAAACTAGGCAAAGCCTGTGCTATGGTAACCTGATGACTGATATACATACTTATATATATAATAAACACCCAGACACAGGTCAAACAGACATGTTCATGCACACAAATGTTTGACCTGTCCGGGGATCGAACCCGCGACCAGCGGCGCAGAAGGCAGAGTTGCTACCACCTGCGCCAACCGTCCAGTCTTATAACACACCTTTTTGTTACACGTTGGTCATAATTTTCCCTATATAGAAACTGGCAAACTTATTTAGTATGAGTATGACGTATCCGAATCGGGGTCTATTTTTATCTGATAAAAATATATATATATATTATTGTATAAATAAATGATGATTTTCAGATAAGTATCTGTTGTTTTTGTTTATAGGCCAAAGTTCCGAGTTACTCCAATTTCCTTGCGTCGATATGATAATTCTTTAGAAAAATAAAAAAACTTGAGAGGTGTCAAGGGACACCCGGATGGAACGAAGTTCCTTTCGATTAATTAGTGAAGGAATTGTAATATTTAAAAAAAAATTATATATAATATATTGAAATAGAAAGAAGAAACTAAAATAATTGACTTGCTTTCTATGAGAGAGAGAGAGAGACAGAGAAACACGCGCACGCCACACGTTACGGCTTACCTACAACTATAGCAAAGGTGTCTTTACAACTTTGGACTTAATTTTTTCCGTCTAGCCTAAAGAACTTCGTTCCAAAAGTGATACCGGCTACCATTACGGCAGACGTTAATAGAAATTTTTGAGTTGTTAGGATTTATAGATTAAACGTCTGAACTTGAAAATTTTGATAAAAGTTAAAAATAGTTTTTCATATCTGTTCAGCTGACCCTTGAGAAATCAGGTAAGAAACATAAAAAAGCATAGACGGATTGTATGGGTACTCCTCATTTTTAGAAGTCGGTAGAAGAAGTATAAGGTTGCGCATCAAGGGTCAATCAAATATGAAGCATGGCAACCCTTTCCAGTTGTCAAATGTGAAAATATACTCGTATTCAAGTTCCCGTGAATCGGGTACTTTGGGTCTGGAATGGTCTTAAACTTGTTATTATTAGGTAAGTTGATGCGCAGCTTAATTCTCCACTTAAAAAAAACTGAATATGAAATCCCCAGTACCCTATCCTATAGTGGAAATTAATTGAAAGCTGTAATAAATATTCTACAATTCTCCATACGGTATGGTCTAACAGTAGAAACTTATACGCCAGGAGTATAACTCTCATGAAGTTTTTATATTTTAATGGGGGACAGCGCGTACGCAGTCCCCACTACCAAAAATTACGCGTCCGAGTTATCCACATTAGGGATAATCGCAGAGGTCAACCCAACCGCAGTGCAATGGAAAGGTCTCGCTCTGGGGGAACCGCCTTCTTGATCACGGTGTCCCCTACGCCAGGTAAGTATGAATATACAACTGTAATCTAAACATTTCCCGGCTACCCGGAGAAACTTGTCATCGCGATCTAGACATGCTGCCCTCGATTAGATAAGACATCTGGCGGCGCTTCTGACAAGCATACGCTTGCTTCTGTCATACTCATCTGACAGAAGTTCGCTAAAGTGACATCTGACGTTGTATGGAGACAATAACATTACTGTGGGATAGCTTGGACCTACGTTGCCATTCAAGGGTTAAAAATAAGCTTTGATACCTAGTAAATGACGCAAAGTAATTTTATTTCACATTTCTTTGGTAGTATTATACCTACAACTACTATACAAAGTTATTTCCCTCTATTCTGTTTTTAACTACATATAGCTAATTTAAAAAAATATGTTTTTATTTCATTTAAAAATATCATATTAATTCATATTTTTAACTAACAAAATCATTATTTTTCCATTTATTTAAGTAAATCAATGAGCATCGTCGTCGTCGAACCTTCAGCATGAAACAGAACAAAGTTCGCTTAACATTAAAGTACTTCTTCAAACTAAGTACCTACCAAGTACCAATCATTTGATTAAAAACTAGCCATTCATTTCCAATAAGTGCGAGTATAATATCAAACTAATATAAGAAGACAAGTACTTGATGTATGATACATCAAAGAATTATCATCTAACATTATTTTATGTATTTTATGATACATAAATGAATCGATTTCATACTGATAAGACAGAAAACACATCCTAGCAAGTATCTGAAAGATCTTAAGTAATAAATCTGACAAATATAACTCAAAACCTCGATGTTCATATTATTTCTGCCATGCTTCAGAATTTATAAATAGCAATATTGGTTTGCGTCATCATACCTATTACGCAACTCGACGCCATAGTTCACTCCTCAACCACTAGATGCCGTCGTCGAATGGAGACGCCTTTTACTAGATCGCGGTATCAAGTTTTACCATGAAACGGCGGGAACGTTTGGGCCAAGAAAGTAGTGTTAAGACCTTACTTCATAGGATCATTTCTATAGTAAGCTCTTCCCAAGACAGACACAATATGTGAGTCGCACCTAGCCACGAAGATGAGACGTGGCGCGGTGCCCTGAGCGTGAGGCGGGCGATGGTGGTCCACCATCAGCCCTCGATGATCGTTCGCTCCCGCAAGGGAGAGTGGGGTACTGTCGCTTGCTGAGTGGTTAGGTATTTTAAAAATATAATGAAAATCTGTCAAAGATTTACATTTGTTCAAAAGATTACTAGTATACGTAGCAAAGATTTACTCCAATTTATTATAATAGGCTATAGGCAAGGTGTAACAAAAACACTACGTGTAATAAAATTCGAAAAATGATATCAATAAAACCAGATTTTTACTTGAGGCACGAATAAAAAGTTTTTTATTGGGGAACGAAAAATCGACAGTCAATATACCTATATAAAAATCAATGCCACTTTTCGTTGTAATTTTATAAGTCAGAACGGGCTCACTTATCCAAACCAAATGTTTAGATTGTTCAGATGGTTTATGTAAAGTTTGCACAAAATCGATCGAGCGGTTCTTGATTTATCACATTTTTAATTATTTTACATAATATTTAGCGAAGCACGTACCGAGCCGTTAATATGATATAAAAGTATTGTACTTAGATACTTCAGTTGGAGATTAACTAGCAAAATGTCTTACTTTACAAGAGTGATCCAACTTTCTTTGCACTTATTTGTAAATATTTTTTTGAAATTATAATTACATTTATTTCAATTAAAAATGTACCTACATATGACCCTATCCCTCAACCTACTCATATTATAAACGCCAAAGTTTGCAAAAATGAATGTTTGTAACTGTTTCATGCAGCTGAACTGATTTAGATGAATTATGAAAAAATAAATTTTGTTATACGTCATTTACTATCTAGCTAATTTTTAACCCTTGAATGTTCCCATGTACCATGTACCATCAAGTACTTGTCTTCTTATATTAGTTTGACATTATACTCGCACTTATTGGAAATGAATGGCTAGTTTTTAATCAAATGATTGGTACTTGGTAGGTACTTAGTTTGAAGAAGTACTTTAATGTTAAGCGAACTTTGTTCTGTTTCATGCTGAAGGTTCGACGACGACGATGCTCATTGATTTACTTAAATAAATGGAAAAATAATGATTTTGTTAGTTAAAAATATGAATTAATATGATATTTTTAAATGAAATAAAAACATTTTTTTTTAAATTAGCTATATGTAGTTAAAAACAGAATAGAGGGAAATAACTTTGTATAGTAGTTGTAGGTATAATACTACCAAAGAAATGTGAAATAAAATTACTTTGCGTCATTTACTAGGTATCAAAGCTTATTTTTAACCCTTGAATGGCAACGTAGGTCCAAGCTATCCCACAGTAATGTTATTGTCTCCATACAACGTCAGATGTCACTTTAGCGAACTTCTGTCAGATGAGTATGACATAAGCAAGCGTATGCTTGTCAGAAGCGCCGCCAGATGTCTTATCTAATCGAGGGCAGCATGTCTAGATCGCGATGACAAGTTTCTCCGGGTAGCCGGGAAATATTTAGATTACAGTTGTATATTCATACTTACCTGGCGTAGGGGACACCGTGATCAAGAAGGCGGTTCCCCCAGAGCGAGACCTTTCCATTGCACTGCGGTTGGGTTGACCTCTGCGATTATCCCTAATGTGGATAACTCGGACGCGTAATTTTTGGTAGTGGGGACTGCGTACGCGCTGTCCCCCATTAAAATATAAAAACTTCATGAGAGTTTTACTCCTGGCGTATAAGTTTCTACTGTTTGACCATATGAGAACTCGACATAAGGATCCTGAAAGATGTTCGGAAATTTGAAAGTGCCTTCCTCATTGTAAGTTTATGTAGTATTACGAGGAATACTTGTTTTAACTTCTTCAGTTTTCGATTAAACATTCGTGAGGCACAGTAGCTTTATAGATTATGTACTGATTTTGATTTTAAAAATAATTTAAAAAGCGAACCACATGCGAAGTGTACTTTTCTACTATAGTAATCCGCACAAAAGGATAGGGTACTGGGCATTTCATATTTGTTTTTGGAAATTAAGGTATTACTGAGCATCAACTTACCTAATAATAGGATTTGACAGAATGTAACTTTCTGGAAATACGCATACTCGTAAGATAAGATAAGACAACTCTTTATTAAAAACCAGCTTATACACTATTTAAAAAAATAAAAAACAATACAAAAAACATGCTAGATTTCTAATGGCGGCCTTATCGCTTAAAGCGATCTCTTCCAGGCAACCATGCACGTAATGGGAATTCAAAATAATGATCCTGAAGAATGTTCGGAAATTGCCTCTTTTTAGGATTTCGTAGTTTGAGGAATCCTTGTTTTAACTTCTACAGTTTCGGCGTAAGGAAGAGTAAATTTATAGATTACAAAATATATACATATTATGATTCCTTTTTTTCTAAGTTAGGAACTATGGCAATACTGAGCTTCAACGTAGGTACCTATCTAATAGGATGTTCGGAAATCTGAAGCTAAATTCATCTTAACAGAGTTCCGGTAGGTATAGCGATGAGATTTTATGTACTACGCATTATTGACGTAGCATGGCAACCCTTTCCAGAAGGAGGATGCTAGATCTTAGCTCCGCATGCATTGGCAATGGCATACAGTACATAGTACGGCAATTAGTATGTACTAGGTAGATAGGTGGATGTCTCATTCTATACAATACCTAGGTAGTAATCTTTGGGTGGATGAAACTTTATTGTGGAGTTGTGGAGTGTATAAAGTGTACAACTATAATACGACTATAATTATTATTGATTATAAATACTACGACTAAGGAACTCTGCTCCTAACTCTAACAGTAAATTTTTATCAGGTTTATTTAACGGATTCTCAGCTCTGAGATTCGAAGTCTTGTTTTTTTGGTCCAAAACAAGTCCAAAACGTACATACATGTTTGACAAATACGTCGTCAAAATAATCAACGTCATTCATTTAATTGTCAGTGTCATCAAAGTCATACTTGTAGTTGTCACAATACAATTGAACTTCTGAACTCGTGTTCTACCTACTTATACTTATTTCTGTATTTCATATTTCTATTTGCATGTTTTCTTCTCGAATATTGAACTATCATCTATTAATCATTTAAATTTAATTAGTAAGATGGGAGAAATCGTCTTTGAACCGGCAGCGTACGCTAAAATAATTCTGCACGCGGCAAAATACCCGCACTGTGCTGTTAACGGAATACTTTTGGCTGATGCCATGAAAGTTCGTGATGGGGCTAAAACTCAGGAATTGTACATTGTGGAGACAGTACCACTATTCCACCACAGTCACTATGTGGCTCCTATGGCTGAGGTTGCTTTGACACAAGTAAGGAATCCATAAAATATAAGGCTATTTACCACACCTACTTGTGCGTTATTCCGATTTTGTTCTATAATTAAGGAGCAACCTAGTCTTCTCTGCTCTAACCATTAGAGAATTGATAATTCAGGCTTGCACTGGAGACATCATAAGAATAAAATACTTATTAAATAACTTTGAGGTCATTTGTTGATATAAGTTTGATATATTGTTGATCAACAGATAGAAACGATGGCACAAGCAGAGAACCGAGTTATAGCAGGCTACTACGGTGCCTGTGAGAATTTTAGAGATAATGTAGTAGAAAAGTGTCCTGGTCAGAAGATTGCTGAGAAAATAGCTGAGTACTTTCCATCAGCTGTTTTTGTTGTGGTAAGAGTTGACACATTGTATTTAACTATCTTTAGCCATTGACTGACAGACTGAAAAACTAGAGCTGTTTTAGTTCTGATTTAATAAAAGATTTACTTAGGTTTCTATGACAGCTGAATGTTTACCTGTGATGGTTTGCATACTTTGGTAAGATCAGTTTTAGGACTGAAGTCTTTCGTCACCCTCTATAGAATTGTCGTTGTCTTTATCTGATTTACTGAGTATCATGTCAATAAAACATATCAGTTTGCATGATAAATTTAATAAAAATGAGCTTATTAATTGTCATTCCCGAATGCTAAAGAAATAGGGGTTATGTTTTTTACAAGTGTGTGTATGTATGTATGTTTATTACTTTAGCACACCCTAGAACCTCAATGGATTGACATATTTTTATGTGAGTGGTGTCAATAGATTCGTCTTCATCTGCAGATGGACATAAGCTATACTAGTGCATCATGTGATTTCACGTGGGTCTAAAGTTCTTGCAGTTTGGATTTTTGCAGTTGCAGTTCAGTTTCACCACTTAAAACATAGGAACTATATTTTTCCTATCTGAAGTATGTCATGCAATAATCATAGACACATAATACTTCATTCTTGTCTCAAAATTCTTCTATGTAGATTGTTAAACAGCTATGTGACAGTAATGTCATGATTATTATATGGCAATGTTTCAGGTGGACAATAAGAAAATGGGCCAGAATCTGGACTCTCCGGCTCTGAAGCTGCACAAATACAGTGACGGAAAATGGAGGCCTCGGGAAACTAATGATGTTACATTCAGTAAGATTTTTCTTCTAGTATGTTGCATTTCAGATGGTTTCTGATTAAAACAAGAGACATCTGTAAATCAGTTTTATAAAAGTAAGCATGATCCATAACTTAGATCCAAATTCAGCTTTGGTTTTTTTGCATGTTTTTATTTCTTTTCCATTTGAATTTATATATCCATGGAAACTAGTTAAGGGAGATGTTTCATTTCTGGTCATTATTTATTAATTTGCTATAGGCCTAATTTTTCAATGCCAAATATCTGCCTCATAATAAACCAGTAAGTTTGTTTGCCTGTATTTTAATTTATTTGGTCTGAACCAAAGTTAACTAACTAATCTAAAGTTAACAATAGGTATATCGTTTTAAGCAAGATGGTCATTTTGTATGATTTGTTAGGTACACATGTTTCTATTACTCTTAAACAACTCTAGGTTCCTTCCTTGTTGAGAATATAAGTACAGTTTATACCTCTGATAGAACAGTTATTTGGACTCATAAATCCTTATGAAATAATCAATAAATTTTATGTTTTTGTTATAGATGTTATTTTACAGTTTATTATTCAAAAATCCAGCCTTAGTTTGTTACTTCATTGTGTACAAAAATATTATAGTTTAGTCAATTCTGAAAGAATTATGGTATCCTCGAGTACTGTTGTATTAGAAATTTAATTTAATATAATATGATATCATAGGCAGAGCTTCATAATTTTTAAAGAGATGTCTTTTCAACATAATAGTACTGATTCTATCATTCTTACAGAGGTCCCCTACACACTGGAAACTGTATCCCATCTTCTGCAGCGAGGTGTTCAGAAGGATCTGGTGGACTTCGACAACTTCCTCGACGATCAGTCACAAGACTGGACCAATGCCGGCATTAAGAAACTGGTTGCCAGTTTTAACGCCTCAAATATCAACTGATAACGGACTTGTAGGGTAGGTTCATTTCATTACGGGGTTGCAGTTAATAACTTTGCAACTTATTAAAGGCGACTTCTTGTAACCATATTTCTTGTTATGTAACTATATTTAAAGTGAACACCTATTTCGATTTGATAGAAAGAAAAATGCTTTTCTATTCCAGACTAGGCATGCTCCATCTAGGGCAACAGTGTCACTGACTTCCGTAGTCGTGCACACTTGTGGTCAAATGCCTAGAATGTGTAAGTTAAAAAAATATATCTTCATTGCACTCCAAAAAAATAATACAGCTAAATACAAAATAAACAAAACATTGGTAGTACATTGGGCAACCTTATCGCCTAAAGCGATTAGCATAAAGAGCTTTTACTGATCAACTCCTGTTACATATAGAAGTAATTTATTGACGCGTTTTGTACTTTTAATATTATATTTATATATTTTATTAGATTTTTCATCATACTTCTGACCTTTATACAATTTTTATATGGCATAGAACAATTTTTCATGCTCACCAAGTTGTATTGTATGGTTGCCAGAAGTTGCCTTTACTACATTCACTGCTTACATAAATATTCGTGTAAGTAAAGGTTGCTAATGTTCAGTAATCCACTATATCGAGTTATAGGTTAACCAAATTGTATAATTTTCAGAAGTTCATACCTGTAATATCTGAATGCAACAACTTTACATAACTGTACTTCTCATACGATTTCAGACATGTTTATGCATAATGTTGAGCCTTATAACGTTGACGAAGGTCATAGCGTCAGTTACTTGACTTTGTTGAACGAAGAGAAATGTTTGGTTATAGTTGTTGCAAATATCAGAAGAGAAATGTTTGGTTACAGTTGTTGCAAACATCAGAAGAGAAATGTTTGGTTATAGTTGTTGCAAATATCAGAAGAGAAATGTTTGGTTATAGTTGTTGCAGATATCAGAAGAGAAATGTTTGGTTACAGTTGTTGCAAACATCAGAAGAGAAATGTTTGGTTATAGTTGTTGCAAATATCAGAAGAGAAATGTTTGGTTACAGTTGTTGCAAACATCAGAAGAGAAATGTTTGGTTATAGTTGTTGCAAATATCAGAAGAGAAATGTTTGGTTATAGTTGTTGCAGATATCAGAAGAGAAATGTTTGGTTATAGTTGTTGCAAATAATGAATGCACGCGGTCTTTGGATATGTGCGACCCTGCATTCATGCAATAAGATTAGCAGCAAAATATTCATACTTCTTTGAATAAATACACCAAAAATATATGTTTTTAACAGTCTAGTAACAATGAATGATATAATTTTATTGTGGTCGCGTGCGATCATGACTCGCAAAAATATATACAAAATATGTATTTGGTAAGATAAGATATTATTGCGATGTTGCATTTTAATGAATTTCAGAATTTGTTTTATGAAAGGGCGGGTTTGTTTAGTGGTATATCAGTAAATGTATAAAGGTATAATGTACTCTTAGTTTATCGCATTGATAATGAATACAGTTTCATTCTTGGCAATATTATTAAATAATAAAAAACAAATAAAAAATAATTGGTAAAATAATGTACGATTAACGTGTACCCAAATTACCCAGTTAAATTGTCATTGGCTTATTCACGATAGTAATTCGAAAACGTCGAGCCGTGTTTCTGGCACGTTCTCTGTTCAACGAGAGACTTCGAAGACTCAGCATACTCCGCGGCATCATCTTGTCTTTATTCCACTAGGTGGGGTCGGCACAGCATGTCTTCCATTCTACTCTATCAGTCGTCATCTAATCATTCATCCCTTCACACAACGCATCCACGTCTTCTTATTCCTTCTTCACAAGGCTATCTTCTCTGCGCATGAATACTAGTAATTCTTAACATTCTGATTTCTTCAAAAGAGATTCTTCGCGCTCGTCTGGATATTCCCAGTCGTCACCACTGGCAGCAACCGGGAAAAAAAACCCATTTATTGTCAGTGGTAGCGGAAGAGGGAAAAATCAAATTAAATCATTTATTTGCTGGAAACACGGTGTGCAGGTCTTACAGAGTTTTGCTTTAGATCATTCGTGTCTTGGCCTAGTATGGCATGCAAATGTTTAACAAAAGCTTGCCTAGATTATGCAAAAACCACAGAGTTTAAAAAAATATATATTTTTGGAAAATTGCTATGAATATGCGAACACGCAGGTAACTGCCTCGACGGATTACACTTACTATTGTAGTTATAGGTCAGTGAAGATTTAATTATATCTGATTCAGTTATATATTGTAGTGTAGGTACTATTTGAGTATATAAGGTTTTTATTTTATTTTAAACCGAACGGATTTTTTTTTTAATTTTGTTATAATAGCTACGAGATTGTCGTGTTACGTACATATATATGAACACGGGCTGATACTAAATTGAGTGCGTAAATTTTTTACCACGCAATCATCATCGTTAATATAACATATTTCGCTAGTAAAAACCACTCTTGTTTTTGCATTTTTGTTTACATAAAACTGGGAAATATATTCACCTAAGCTCGATTACACAGATCTGGGCCATGCGAACGCGCTTGTCGTCGCCGTGACACAGTTTCGCAACGAGATGACGCCGCGGCTTCGGGCGACCGTGAGTTTCGTGTTCACTTTGCTGACTTCAAATTGAAGTTTTCTCAATATTTTTGTACTGAAGTGGGTTAATAAACCAAGAACACGGATATTTTATTTCTCAATGTTCTTTCAGTATACTAAATACACGAAGTATAAAAAAGTCCTGACTGACTGATATTTTCTAGGAATCGACGTAAAGCCGAAAAAAATTAAACTCATCTGACCCGCTGAACTTAGAGACGTGAAATTTGGAGGGTGTATCCATTATAGGGGTTTACTAAGAAAGGATTTCATCCCTGGATTCAACCCTGAGGGGGTCAAATGGGGTTACAAGGTTGGAACTTTATAATATTCAAATTTGTCGCTACTACTACAAGTTTGTACATTTGTTAATTCAATTTCAAATTATGATTATGTTACTATATTATCTAAAAAAATATTTACAGGCTGATTAGCAAAGAATTGTTGTATGTTGTACGACAAATGTATCGCTTGTTATTTATTCATTGTCCCCAAGTTTGTTTATTGAAACGAGTGTTTATATTGTTTAATTTAATATTATAATGTATTTAATGTAATCACACATTAATTATAGATTATTAAAATATTCTTCGATTAATTTGTTGCATTTGTTGACGGCGCCCAGGTCACCAGCTTTGCCTTGGAATCGACCGTTTTTGAATGCGCCTTTGCCCTTCAATAACTCGGTTATCCTGAAAATTGCAAAAGAGATGTTTTTATAATGTATGGAGCCCCGGCCAGTAGTGTACATGATACCATAAATACGTTAGATATCATTAATCTATCAGCTAAATTCAAAATAATGTAATGTATCGAATTTCAAATCAAAATATTCTAACATCATTTACGCGCTTTTTGTGTAAATTTTGACATTTGTGAGGGCTGGTACAATTAATAGACCAATGTGACCATTGGAATCAACCTAGAATATAAAAATCTTCCAGAAATGCCACAATTCCACTATAATTCAAAGAAATTAGATATTTTTGTACACAATGAAGTAAGCTAATTAACCTCATCTTAAGGCATCTTTTGGTAGACGTACACTGTATTGGCCGAAATTGAAACAAGTCCTTTAACTTAAATATCGATATTTTTTATACTAGTAGTTGTGCGACGTCAACAACCTCTTGACCGATTTGGTTAGCTATTAAAATATATACTCTCAAGTATATATTTTAATAGCTGAAATTGATGAGCAAGAGGGAAAATGAACTAACTGCCAACTATCAGTGAAACAGGTCGTTGAAAGTGACGTAGCGTTCTTCTCACTTTTTGTATGAAATACAGTAAGAGATTTTTTTAGACATATTGCGTTGATAAGCTATACGTATTGGTTGTGAGAATTATTACTTTAAATACAGTTTGTTTAAAAGATAATAGAGTTATTTTAGTTTAAAGTGTACAAAAATGACAGTAGTGAAATAAAAGTGGAAGGCATTTTTGACTACCACCGGTAGAAATAAATCTACAACAAGTGAACTTATACTAAGGCCGCTATCCCACTGGCGTTTTTTCGGATGTTAGCGGCTTTCCAACGTCTGCCGAGCGATAACGCTCTAGTGTACGTCTAGTTAACGTCGCATTCAGCGGACGTCAATGCTCGCCACGCGAAACGTCGCATCTTACCAACGCTCGTAAAACGCCAGTGGAATAGCGGCCCAACAGTAACAATAAGGGAACGAGGGAATGAGTTTCTAATATAAGAAGTTTACCGAATTCCGCAAGCGCTGACACTATTTTTTTGATTTTAATACCTACCAATTTTCTGGACAGATTTTGATGAAATCAAAATGTTACTACCTACATATCCTTTCAAACGACAAAAGATTTTTTAAATCGGGCCAGCTGTCTCCGAGGAATCAAGAAACAATATTTTTTTTTTAATGCAGACGGATTGAAACTCCTCATTTTTTGAAACGTCGCTAATAAAATGTAATAAGTAAGTAAACAAAACAAAATATACAGACTGTTTCCCCAAAGCGTCGCAATGTTCCTGCGGTCCCTGGATCATGATCTGTCCCTCTCTCGGTCGGTCCGCCTCCTCGGATATCAACACTAGGAACATACCTTCGCTCTCCAGACCTCTCATTATAGCTCTGTGGAGTGGTGAGGTAACGATGTTATAGTCCGTTGGTTCATATACATAAGCTTAGTAAAATATGCTAGAAGAGAAGTGCGATACTCCTACAAAACCTTTAATTTAAAATTAAGATCAAATTGCGCATTAAATATAGTAATTTAGATAGCGGTTATATGTTTGAGCCTTTTGGGGTTGAAACTCTCGGGCCTTGGGGACCGGTAGCAAAATTATTTTTTAAAGCCCTAACAAAGCGTCTAGTTGACGCTACTCGAGATCAAAATGCTGGCCTCTACCTGGGTCAGCGCGTTGGTATTGCCATTCAACGAGGCAATGGGGCATTTTGGTTACTCTACCAACTGGCAGTGGTTTAGATTTAAGTTAGTTTTAATTTTTGGATATTGCTTTTGTACATATAGTTTATAACTTTGTATAATTGCGCATTTTCGTTAGACATAATTTCAAACGTACTCGGCATTCTCAAGCGTGATGACGTCACAGGTCGTGTGCTACCCGGGCGGGTATGGCTAACTCGTTCGTTGGCTGCTCGCGCTACGGTTGAAAGCATTATATTGTAATAACGCGTATCTTGTTAGTGGCTAATAATCGTCTAATAGTGATAAGAAATACTATCTCGTGCCTGAGTATTTTAATCCCAATCTAAAAACACCAGAAAAGCAATTTTTTAACGTGTCGAGGGATCCATAACGCAGAAATAAATGGATGACACATAGACTATACGCAGAGTTGTTGCAATCACACCTTAAATTACTGCATACTGTTGGGAAGATAGATCATTTTGAAGAATTTTTTATTCGTTGGGGTATTACTCTCAAAAAGGGGCGAAACTTGCTACGACACCATTTACTGGCCGATATTAAAAATATTTGTTACAAACATACAGAACTCAATCTGTAATATAAAAAATGAATCGTTGAATGTATTGCTAAGCGCAAATCTCAAGAGCAGCTGAACCCATTTAGCAAATTCTTTTTTTAGAATATTCCATGAAGTACGAGGTGGTTCTTACGGAGACAAAAATTTAAAATTGCCTGTAGTGAATGTAAATTGTTAAATTAACTGAATATGTTACATATTAAATAAGTAGGTATTTTAGGTTCGGCACTAACCCTACCTTAGAAAGTAGATACATACTCGTAAGTAGGTACCTAAATGACAAAACTTTACAAATTCATAGATTACCAATACA
Source organism: Ligdia adustata (assembly GCA_947049295.1). Classification (NCBI taxonomy): domain Eukaryota; kingdom Metazoa; phylum Arthropoda; class Insecta; order Lepidoptera; family Geometridae; genus Ligdia; species Ligdia adustata. The sequence continues at coordinate 12,447,800 of OX346225.1, forward strand.
ACCTGAAGACATTTTATTATTTATTTATGAGTATCTAACTTATAGTATTTGTACTCGTTAATAATTTTTTCTTAAAAGACTTGCTTACTTTATCATTTTAATTCTACTTATTTCAGCAGCCGTACAATACTTATTTTCTATAAAATATTGAGCTACCATCAAGCTATCCACTCTTGGTAGATTGTTCGAGTGGCCTTTCTGGAATCCTTCTTCCATGAACGGTATTAAATAATAAAAAAACAATCTTACGAATTAATACTAAGACAACAACAAACTATCTGACACACTCAAGTCAAATCTGTATGAGATTCAGTACTAGCGAGTGTCGCGCGGGCGTGTTACTCGTCGTATGACGTCATCACAAGCTCGGCAGTTTAAAAAAGTGGTCTAAACTTCTTGCAGTGATAACTTCGTTAACATGTGTTTACGTGAAACAAAAACTCGTATAATGTACATAGTCTACGCTTTACGTGGTATCATGTACTACACTATCCTGGCCGGGGCTCCATACATTATTGAAACATCTCTTTTATAAATTAGTATAAAGTAATAAAAACCTATTAAAATCAGGTGTGGCTTCTTTCTTGAACATGAACAGGTATTTAGGTTTGTTTGCCTTGATTCTGTCTATCTCAGACTGCGCGAGCTCTGTGAGGACATTCTGAAGATTTTTGTTTGCGATCTTCAAGTTCTTTTGCAGTTTCTGCACTAGCTCCTCGTGTTTACTTGGTTCGTTTCTGAAAACAATGTTGGATGATTTTAATAAGGTGGTCGTCTTAGTTATTATACGAGTAAGCATAACCTATCAATATATAAGCATAAAATCGTAATATATAAATGATCTTATTAGAAAAATAATCCTAACTAGGTAATAATATAAATGCGAAAGTAACTCTCTCTGTCTATCTCGCTTTCACGACAAAACCACTGAACTGATCGGGATGAAATTTGGTACACAGGTAGATTGGATCCCGGGAAAGGACATGGGATACTTTTTAACTTCAAAAAAAGTAGTTCTGAGTTAGTTTTAGTAGAACTACGCGGGTGAAATATGGTGTATTTAATAAAACTTTAGAGGTCGCATTTCTGTACAATGAAAAAAAATGCTAAAAACAGAGTCAGGGGGATGTGAGAAGTGAAATAGAACTAATTTAGATTATTAAATTATTTTGTTTGTCCTTAACCTTAGGCGTACAGTGATCACGTCAGCCACTCGAATGTAGTGTACTTACTTCAACAAAGCAGTGAGTGCGCCTTCTCTGTCCAACATTATTTGCATACTTCTAATAGCTCGGTTTCCGACTACGAACCTTAAGTTTGTTTTGCCCTTCTTGCCCGGCTCTGACCCTAACAATTTTATTACTTGCAGTTGGCTGAAATAAAACAAATTATTATAATTAAATTTAATCAAAATCAGCCCAGAGGTTTCGTTATTAAATAGAAATAACTAAATAAGTTGTATCAGTGTCTGCCGCAATGGATGCCAGTAATCACTTCTTTAAGACCTTGTTTGTCAACAATAGCAATGATTGCAATCACTGTATTTGAATTCATTATGATAATTACAATAATAATAACAAAAAGCAGTAAAGACAAAATAACGTATTGTTCGGAAATTACTTTCAATTAATCAATAATTGTAGTTTTAAAGTATTTTCGCTTTGGCCAAAAGCCCGTGAAAATATTTATTTCCTCGATTATATTTATTTTCATACAGACGAGAGAGAAAAAAAATTATAATAATATGGGACAACATCCACACAAAGGTGTTCAAGTCCCAAACTAGGCAAAGCCTGTGCTATGGAAACCTGATGACTGATATACACTCTTCGAAATACATATATACATACTTATGTATATATATTAAAAAACACCCAGACACAGGTCAAACAGACATGTTCATGCACACAAATGTTTGACCTGTCCGGGGATCGAACCCGGGACAAAAATAGATGATAATATAAATATTGGTTGACATAATTACATAACTACTCACCTTAGGTTAGTAACATGTGTGCCGCAGCACAAATTTTCATCTACGTTTGGAATACTGATAATTCTTATAGAGTCCATGCAGTCTTCAGGTAGACCTCTTGTATGTGCCTTAAATGTATACAATTTCAAATACATACATCTAGTTTTAGTGGACAGAATAATTTAATTTTAATTGTTTCGAGATCCGTTTTTTAACGTCCTAGTCGTAGATAATTTGCCTGAATTATTTTTGCAAAATATACAAATCTCATTGGGACATTTAAAATAACAAAATTTCGATCAGAATATAAATTAGTTCAGAAAATAAACATTGACCCCGATTCTGTCAGGCCAAACTTACTAAACTAACCTTATTTGACAGTTCTAAAATTGTCTCCTCTAATTTTGTTTTCAAAAGTGAGAGAAGGATGGATATAATGTTAAGGAACTTTTAGTTTAGAATTTTGTGTGTGATTTTTTCCCATTCTAGACATCTATGTTTCTGAAGGTGTACAAATTGATATTTATTCATTAAATAATAAATAAATAAATATATATATATATATAATAATATATACATATAAAAATAAATTGCTGTTCGTTAGTCTCGCAAAAACTCGAGATCGGCTGGGCCAATTTAGCTGATTTTGGTCTTGAAATGTTTGTCGTACTCCAAGGAAGGTTTAAAAGGTGAGAACATAAATAACTGTTAGGCGGTACGAAGTTCACCGAGTCAGCTAGTATATATATAAATAAATCACAATATCAATTTGTATTTATTGAATAAAATATAAATACAAATTGATATTGTGAAAATTGTAATGGCATATTTTTACCCGACTGCGAAAGAAAGAGGGTTTTGTTTTTCGAGTCAGTGAATAAATGAATGAATGTATTAACTATTTATTGCACAAACACACAAACATCAAATATACAGGAAAAATATTACAATAGTGTAGTGTATATACATAGATGTCCTGGAGCCTAAACAGCTTGTGGTATTTTCATTTGAGTGGTGTCAATAGATTCGTCTTATTCATGTAATCTAAAAAATAATAATTAATTATGATGCGCTGCTTTCAACATTTAGCAGTCGGTTTTTGTAAGTCACTTTTAACTACTTGTTATTTACCTTATCTAAACTAGAATCATCAGCTTTGCATATCTTCAAGACAACGGGCAACGCTTCCCGTATCAGTTGATTACATCTCTCCTCAACTGCTCTGATTACTTCACTGGATACTGCAGTTGTGCTTAGTTCCACGTGACACTCTTCAGCTCCGAGCCACCAGGACGTTGTTGGTAGATTGTGCTCGCGCTCCAAAATCGCTGATAGTAGATGCTGCCCTGGGTAATGACATAACACTATATTGTAATGGATTTAGTTAACAAGTTGATTTGAGAATGGTAGTCTTTCTTGCCTTGACTTGGTTGGTATTGGTGGTCTACTTATAATAGCACATATCTAGTTTAGTTTGTAGCTACTTAGGTACATATTCAATATTAACAATATTTGAGGTTATCAACATAATTGAACAAAAAAAAAATTGATCAGACTGTTCTAATATTTTTATAAACAACAGGTTAGCATTTGACCATAACTCGCCTGATATTAAAGCGACGTTCACAAGTAAAAGTCGACGAAAATTACGAGTAGTGCAAATCCATGGAATCTCTAGCACAGTGTATTGTTCAGAATATATTTTAATAATGGACTTTACCAGAATGCTGCTGCATATGATCAAATCGTCTCTCCCAGTTGATTTTCTGCTCGACAGTAGCGCCAACTTCAATGGGCTCCTTTGTGAAGTGCAGGGCTTCATCTCCTTTACGTAAAACTTGTAGCACTTCTACATTGTTAAGGTAGCCGCGGTCATGAGGCTGAGCAAGTAATTAAAAGTATAAAATTAATAAAAGTTAGTTTTTTACAAACTTTAATAGTTAGATACAATAGAAACTCAGAAATTATAATATACAAATTATTGATAAAAAGTTTGGTTACATAAAAATCTAAATCTAAACTATTTATGTCAAATAGGGATGATACTCCATGGTACATAAAAGGACAATTTTGTGCAATGCATTGGACAATTAATGAATTCAACACAATATGATATAGGCACATCAGCTTGAAGCTGCTCGCATATTATTCAATAAATAAATATAGCTTTTTCCTAATATTTGCTTTCATGCAGTTTTAATATTGAATTTGCAGTATTATGCGTTTTTTATAGCTAATAATATTGTGCTTGACTGCAAATTGCCTGGTGTTAATATACCTACTAATAATTGATTACGTTAAATTATTTATTTAGTTTATTATATATATTTAACATACCAACCTGTCCGCCACCAGCAGGGAATAGTATTGTATTATCCAATGTTATGCAGTAACCTTCGAAATTGTAAGATTTACCATATTCTATTATTGGCTCTGTTGTAGGTTCACATTTCACCACTTTTGATGTAAACTAAAACATGTTTGAAAAGTAATAAACCACTATAAATAATACGCGATAATTAGGTTCGTTACCTATATTATTATTCGTTTTGATAAAGAGTAGAAGATACTTATAATCTTAACCTCTATTATAATTAAACAATTGTTTATCCTTACTTACTTCTTTCAGAAAACAATCCTCTTGACACTTAAAAACCATTATATTAGTCGATGGTAAACTGGTGAAAATATTTAAAGATGCGCGGATTCGTGTGGAGGCGGTATGTACGTAACTAGGTACGTTAAATTTTTAATAAGTATTATGTACCAACCATGTACCAACGAAGTTTTTTTTCTTTTGCTCTCTTACGAGGGTTGTGGCTTTACACGACTAGTGCATTTGCCATCTTCAAGTAAATATTCGCTATAATTTTCATTGGTGTGACGATTGTTTTTGAACTTGAATTGTTTGTGTTTATTAAAAGTTTGGACAACGTATATTTCGCGGTAAAAATAGTATAAGTATAACTATTGTGATAGGAAAGCATCAAAGGAACAAGTTTGAAATATATTACAGGTAGGATATTTACATAATTATATTTACACACATAATTATGTACAATATTTACAGTTATATGATATTACATCACGATAAACTACGATCTGTGTAGACGTCTATACAATCGCAACTTTTTGACAAAAGAAACACGTTCTTGCAAAACATATTTTATTTACTGATATTTTGCAATTCCATTGAACAACTTTGTGACAGGTCGTCATTATTAATAGAATTAGATTTATCAAACATATCAAAGATAGGGGCAACGATGGACGGTATTTTTATATTCGATTGAGTTATGGTATCAATAAGAAGCTGAATTATATTTGTAGATGACATAGTTAACGGATCTCTTTTTAAAGCACAGCCGTCTTGTGAGAGCGGGACGTTAAACTCACTAATAACTTTTTATGAGCCACACGATCATAGCCCATTACAGGTTTTGCAGCTGAACGACGGTTAGTAAAAGTTGTCTTTTTGTATGATGTTTGGTGAGGGCGTTGAATATTTGTAACTTTAGAGGATGCATGTGGATTAGATAAATTGGTACTGGAAACAGAGCTAACAACGTCAACATAAGACTTTGATGCCGGGGGAACTAGTTTAGCTGCTTCACCATAAGATATGCTATTTTCAGCCATTGTTATTTTGTCGCGCAAACTCTGGACATGACTTGTTGATTGCAAAATGTGGCGCTGAACAGAGGCAACATATAATGTTTTCTTCGTTAGCATTGTAGGTATCACCAGTATGTTCAAGGCCACATCTAAAACATCTAGGTCTCGACCTGCATTGAAGTTTAGTATGACCGTAACGGCAGCAATCATAACACTGTATAGTAGGATAAGTGTAAAGTATATATATAAGTCAACAGGGAGTGAGTTGTAGCAAATAAAAATTCTACTAGGTAGAACCTGACCGTCAAACGTAACTACAATGTTCTGGGTAGGTTTCCAAACTGGAGAACCTTCTACCAAGGTTTTAAAATTAATCCTTCTCACTTTTAATATACTGCCGCAACTAATAGGAACAGATTTATTCTCAATAACCTCTTCAGGTGACCATTCCGAAGGAACACCTCGAATCAGCCCCATACGAGTGACGTTGAACGACGGAACAAACGCTTTGTAATTATTCATCGATAAAATTCCGCTACTAATAAATGAATTACAATCACCAAAGTCTAAAATCGATAACTCTATTTTATTCCTACCCATTCTTTTAACTGAACCGTCAATAATATTCTGAATACCGTTCTTCTTTAGAAACATGCCGGAAGAGACTGGATGGATAATTCCATCATCGGATGACTTTACTTCACGTTGTACGTGGATTTTAAAAGGAGCTTTATCAGTTGGTTGATACAATGTTCGAGCTATCGAGGAAACGAACTGGGGAGCTGGATATTGCTAGGCGGTGGAGGAGATATTTGTGATGGGATTGCAAAAGGTTTTTTAATAGTTGTTTCTTTATTCGAGTCACTGCTATCCGTACAAAGACAACCTGTTTTGCCATCTATAGCTTGAGCGTGCTTCCTTGTTTTTTTATTGCAATGCTTACATATCCTAGTATTTCGACTTTGCTAACGTTTATGAGCTTGGGTGGAAGATGTGTCTGTGTCCATTCCAGACTCATTAGAAATAATGCTATGAGTTGCTACAGTTACGAAATTAGTTGCCGGGGGAACCATTCCGCCCCCCGGATCTTGCAAGTCGCGCGGCTCGGTCATATCAAAATGATAAAAACTTACCAGTTGCGAGGAAAATATACAGTTACACTAAAATATATACAATAATGACTAAAATTATGTATACTACACCACTCAAATGGTCCTTTTTACATATAAAATTAATAAAATGAAATAAAATAAACAATATTTGTTCAGGGCAATAAAACTCTACACAATAATGTGCAGGCAATATTTATGATCATGGCATCGAATTATTGTGTTGTACAATATTGTGTCGTGTTTTATAGCCCTGTACAGATTTTGACCGACCAATAGTTCCTGACACGCAGTCCAATATTGCTTCACAAAATAATTTCATGGCGAATGGCATCCAATTATTGCCTGTAAATTGGACTGTTCTTTATTTTCTTGGCAATTATAGCGACCGTATTATCCGCTGTCAAAAAGTTTTTTTTCCATAAGATGACTTCTAGTAGTTTATATGCTAACCATCGTAAAGAATCCGAATAAAGGGTTCCACAGACAGTCAATTTTACTGTCAAGCAATATATAGCTTGATGAATGGAGCAAATAGCCCTTTTGAACCTATGAAGTATGAACACTCTAGTTGGGATCCTACATCAATGGTTGGAATAATGAAACTATTATTTATATATTATGTAAATAAATATAAGAAATATTCAATAAAAACTTATTACTTAAATTATAAACTTCAGACTAAAACTTATTCTAAAACTATTGATGAGGGAAAGTTTCCTAAGAATGTTAACGTAGTGATAGTTCCTCTATGTTAGAATGCTTACAGCCTGCACCCTAAGGACGAAGCTAGGAAAAATCACATGCCCGGATCCCCATACAGACATAAATCGGCGACCTAGCTACAAAACCTAATAATATAACCTAATGTGTTATTTATTCATTATTTAATTATATTATGTGAGGAAAACCTAAATCATTGATTCATGTAGAAACTTTGATGGCTTCATCCAACACCGCTATCGTAAAGTCAACATCTTCTTTTGTTATACACATCGGCGGTTTTATTCGAAGAACCTGAAAAACATTATGTTTGTAATTATTTAGGATAACAAAATAAACATAATACTAGGTGAAACCCGCGGCATTGTCCGCGACATTAGATAAAAAAAGAAACTTTTAACTCCCATTTGAACCCTCATTAGCGACTGAATTTGCGAAAATGGTTTCTTAGTACACCCTATAATGAATATTTTCTTCAAATTTCATGTTAAGAGGTTCCGCGGTCTGTTAATTAGTCAGTCAGGACTTACTCTTTATATATTTAATAGGTTGGACCAATCTTTGAATAATTTATAGGTAATACGATATTAGGATGAATAAATTAGTTTTGGAAGTGACACATGTCAACAAAATTAAAAACTAACGTTATAGTCCATTCCACCGCGGACAAGCAGCACTCCTAAATCTTTCATTTTCTCGTGAATATTCACGATTTTCTCAGTGTCCAAAGTTTGCGTGGTCCCAGGAGTTACAAGTTCCAAGCCCAACATCAGACCTTGCCCTCTCACATCTCCAATTACCGGATGTACTTGTTGCAACTGCATTAGCTTTTCAATAAAGTATCTGCCAACTACCTTGCTATTTTCTTGTAACTTATCTTCTTCTATCACCTACAAATTAAAATATTATGAAGATTAACGTTTTACTTCTACGCAGACTATTTTTTGTTAGTTACTTTATACCTAGTAACAGAAGTTCGCAAAGAAAACATTAATTTGTTAGTAGTTAATAACGAAGTTAATATTTTATCTAAATTAACTTAACGTAAGTATAAATGGAATGAATTGACTGACTGGTAAACGCTAATAAAAAAATATCACAAATAAAAGAATATTTACATCCAATACTGCTTTACCAACTGCTGTAGCTAGCGGGTTACCACCGAACGTGTTGAAGTAAGAAGCGTTGTGCTTCTCAGCTATCTCTTTGGTAGTGACTACAGCTGCCAGAGGGAATCCGTTGCCTATCCCTTTAGCCATAGTCACGATATCAGGTATTATTCCATGGGATTGGAATCCCCAGTAGTGTTCGCCTGTACGGCCAAAACCTGTTTGAACCTAAAACATAAAGACAAAACCATTTCAAATGCCATACATTTCTCTGTGGTATTACTGCATAGTTCCACTAGAAGTACCAAGTCCAGATCGAGGCTCAAAGATTTGAAATAGATCGCATTCTTTGCATTTAAGTAAAGTGGGGAGTGACATTTAAAACTGCCTCTGAGTCACGTTTTGGTTGTCAGTGCAAAGCTTGAACCATGAATCGTTCAATCGTCTTATACAGGGTTATCGGCTAGGGGTGTACTAAGCCGAAAGGGGGTACTCTGTAATCATCCTAAGGAACAACTTTCACTATGGGACCAACTCTGAATTCGAGAAAAAGTTATCAGCTGTTTCATACATTTGTCACTGACCGATCAACTTTTTGTATGGAACAGCTGATTGTTTTTTCTTGAATTCTTAGTACACCCCTAGCCGATAACCCTGTACAGCAACCGTTTCCTTTGTCACACGTTTTTGAAGATTTAACCTTAGCGCGTACCAGCTGTCTAAACGAAGAAGATTGCAAGTCAGTATCACAGCCATTCATTTCATTCATTTCAGTTGACTGGATTTTCATGACTACGTCTTACGAATATATTCCTTTTGTAAGCTGAAGAGTTGTTTCAAGACGGGACGACTTTATTGAATTGAAATATAGGTACCTACCTCATCTGCAACAAACAATCCTCCATTTTTCTTAACAAGCTCGTGAGCCTTCTTAATATATCCCTTAGGGAACTGTATCGTTCCGCCGGCTCCTAGTATTGACTCCGCAAATAACGCTGCTACTCGACCAGCTGGTACTGAATTTTTCAATAACTGAAATAAATTATGGAAATTATAGAAATAACGTCTAAAACTAAACAAAAAAGTATATCGTTGTTACTGTAGTCCGTGTAGATCTGAAGTCTTGTGACGTTGTATTTGGAGATTCTTACCCAGGGAGTGAATAACTAAGTAAGTTTAAAGAGAGCCATATACAAATACTTACATCATCGAGTAATCTGATGTATTTATTAGTGGAGACACATTCCTCATTACAATTGCAAGCATCAGGAGGTTGGGATAGAGAATCTCTGCAGCCTGTCCATGGTCCTTTAAATGGGTCTGGTAGAACAGCCTGTAATTTTGTATTATTTATATGGTTTATAAGATAAGATAAAAATTTATTCATAAAAATATCCTATGTACATTAATCGAGATATTTGTGGCCCCACACTGAGCTCAAGGCCCGTGTTCAGGAAACCATGGCTTACGATAAATTTAATACTCAAAATAAAATATTTGAAGTATTTGTCAGAAGTAACCTAAAGTAATAATAGTAAATAAGTTAAATTATGGACTACAAACAATATGCTTTGAAGATAGTATACGTAGTTCATAAAAATAAATGCGAATCCTAGACTATGACCTTATATTATGATGTATATGACCTTGGACTCTGTCATAAATGTTTATTAACGTCATAAATAGTGCAGGTCATTAACGTAGATAATTTCAACTGCATTTAAGAAGTGATAACCCCTGAACTCAAAATCTGTTTTTAATTATCAAGTTGACATTATATTAACCGTAAGATAACCGTAATTTCAGTCAGAAGTATATCTCGTCTCTTAGGCTCTAAAACTCTTTAACTCCCTAAAAAAGTTTATCTAACATAACAACAACAAAGAAACTCGAGGCTTTCGCGACATGGATTTATTGCCTAACTTAGAGAGTTTCGTGATCCTTAATAGATTTGAAAAAAAAGATGGTGCTTGTGAACACAATAAAGTGCAGAAATCTTTCTCATGACCTTCGGTGAGGTCATGAGAAAGATTTCTGCCGAATAGGAAATGCTCATGATTCAACAAAAGTTTGAAGGAAGGGTCGGCTGGAGGCGACACACTTGATTAAAGAATCTTTGGCGATCGTTTGTCTCCACCACATCTACAGAGACGCAGAATGTAATTATACAAATATAGTTCGAAGGAGTTAACTATACCCATTCTTATAAACAACTTTCAGTATGGGACCAATCCAGAAATCGAGAAAAAAATAGTTATTCCATTTACCGGTCGTCAACCAATTTAATGAAATAGCAATTTTTTTTTATTCATGTTTGGTCACGTAGTGAAAGTTATTTATTAAGGGGTGTATAGTATAGTATACTCCCTTTTGGCTTAGTACAACCCTAGCCTATGACCCTGTATAGAAAGAACTGCCCTGTCCCTGACCAACTCACGATAGGGAAAGGAACAATTAGAAGATGTAACTCTGGCATTATAATTTAATGTACTTACAACGTTTTCTACGTCTCCTGCAAAAACTTACATGATGAAATCCTGTAGGGACAGGTACAGGTAGACGGTAACTTTGAGTAGCTGTCAATCCCATTACTCCGCTGGAGCAGCCGTGATAGCATGATTGTAAGGAAATTATGTCATTGTTTCCTGTATATGATTTCGCTAATAAGGTGGCTAGGTCATTTGCCTCTGACCCACTGTTTACTAAATACACCACCTATGAATAAATGTTTAACGTTAAATCGAATTAGGTATTGGTAAGTACTCCTTTTTTATGCCACTGCGTATGTGTAACAAAAACTTAAATTGTAGTAAACCACTTTGTTTTATTTAATGGCAATTAATAAATCGTGACACCGAGAGGAAACCATAGCATGGTGGTAGGTCGTTTTATATCACTCGCTTGGCTAGCTGCCACCCTCAAGTTGTAAAATCAGTTGCCAAGCATCAAACGGTGTGTTCCGGCAGCCTTCCTTGAGAGCCAGTGTATTCCAGACTAGGCATGCTCCATCTAGGGCTACAACATCGCTGACTTCTGTGGTCGTGCCAACTTGTGGTCAAATGCCAAGCTGTGCAGGATAAAACAAAAATGTATATTTTTGTTATTATTAACAACTGATTTACATCCACATAGTGTCTCTGATTCCAGCAAAATTCTTCTTTAAGCTGTTAGATTGTGTTTGCATGAAAAATAGTTTTTTTCACTACTGTAATTGTTAGTTTTCAGTCATCTTGACGAAACTTGCAATAAATACTAGAATAGGTACTCGTACAATAATGTTTAAACGATTTTTCACTTTATTAGGTGAGTATATCCATCAAATATGGGAACCATTCATCGACCGGTTTAAATAATATTGGGCAGGGATATGCAGAATATCTATTCAAAATATGAAATAAATCGTCAAAAGATTGACTTCTTACTAAAGTTGCATAATTATTCACCTCTAGGCAGAAAGAGTGATTGTGGTAAATTACCTTCAGATCGCCTGGCAGTTTAGATGTCAATTTCTCAATGTACTCATATATTCTAGGATGACGGTAGATATTAGTGCAATGCCAAAGCGTCTCCGCCTGTTCTCGTAGAACTGATACCAATTTTCTGTAAAACAGAAATGTAACAAAAACGTTTGAGGGCTTCGTGTGATCTATACACTGATATCGGTGTGAGCGCAAAAAATAATAAAATTACTATTGCGAAATTTCATCAAGCCCGACCTATTAATATATATATATATTAATAGGTCGGTACATAATATATATATATATATATGTTTAAGAGTACCTAATAAAGGCTCGACACGTCCGCTCGCGTTATGTATTTTTTGCTCTCGCGTTCGTAATGTAGATATATCTTTTAGCAGATAAGTTTAGAGGGTTGTGTGTTTCTATTTTATCAAAACACAAATTTCTTAAGAATAAGAATAAGAAATTTGTGTTCCCACTCACGGATGACAATGCCCTACAGAGACTGTGACTATGCCGCCGGCTAGGTCTAGATATCTCCTGCCTTCGTAGTCGTAAAGCCACTGCATGTGACCCTGGTGCAGGAGTATAGGCTTCTTGTATATGTTACAGATCTTCGGAGGCATGTGCTTAGGTTTCAAACGCTCGATAGCTTCGTAGGAGGGACCCTGGAAAAGGTAAAAATATTAAAAGGGCTTTCAAGGCACATAAAAAAAACATTACGAAGATCTGGATCTCGTTTATAATATCTTTTACCACAGATTAATTAGTATTGAGTACTTTTACGTCGGCATTACATGAACTATCCCTTATTATTTTCTTCTATGTACCTATACTGAACCAAAATGTATGGAACAGATGTACATTTTCTGCCCGATAATAATAAGTTGGGTACTACTGCTATAATATAATATAGCCACCATTTTATTGTAGACTATAAAGCCTACAATAAAATTTAGAGATAGTTCAAGTAATGCCGACGTAAAAGTACTCAATACTAATTAATCTGTGGTAGGTATACATATCTACCGGGCAAAAAACTGTACATCTGAATTCTATACATAGATTAACGTGTTTAAATTCGTTATGCTGGATACTCACAGTGTATTTTTTGGGGATGAAATCACATCGCGGCATATTCTGTCCGCCACTCTGATAGCTGTAGCGCCTGATGATAGCGTCATAGCCACGGAACGTCATAGAAACTAAAATCATATAATTCATTGTAAAAATATGACTACCTACTTCCCGACGTGAAAAAATATTTTTTTTTGTTTGAAATGGTCCCTTGTAGTCCCTTTTTAATTTTATCGAATTCGACAAGATTTAGGATTGTTAAATCGAAATAACTGACAAAGTTCTATTGGCGCTTGTCGTAATGAAAATGTGTATTTACTTTTTTAAAGAATTATTTGAAGCTTTTTATTCATTTAGAGCATTTTCACTTGATGCTTTGTTAATGTTTATTGAAGTTAAACTGTAATATAAATAAAACTTGTTACCTTTGTTAGCCATATTGTAGTCGCTTTATACCGCGCACTCTAGTTACAAAACAGAAGAAGGAGTGTTCTTCACTATTATTCGTTTACTACTGAAACTCAGATCGTATGATTTAGTTCAAATAACGGTCACCCTTGACTTGTTGAATAAATTTGCAGTTTAAAATATCTATTTCATTATCTAGGGGCTCGTACACATTCACATTGTTATATTATACATTGTTATGATTAAAAAAACAACAATTATTGATTCAGCTGATTTTATTATTTTGCCGTTTTATCTACAATACGTATTTTAATTTTTGCGTATCTGAATATTTTCTTGAGTTCAACAATATATCGAGAAATTATTACCCATTAAATTATCAGCTAGTTGAAGAACTACTAATGGTCCTTCGAGTCGGATTGACCATGACCGTGGTGATATTACATGAATACGGAAACTTTAGTTGGTCTACTTTCACGTATTTTGGGCCTTGATTGTGAAAGTAACAAGCAGACGGATGACGGAAAGAGTGAAACTTTAAGGGTGCGTTATGGTGATTATTAAAATGGTACTGTACCTACGCAGGTGTATACGTACAATTACCCCAATTCGGATAAGCAAAACAAAACTTACTGACCTAACCTACTTTGACAGTTCTAAAATTGCCGCCTCCTGTCTTATTGTTTCCAAAAGTGAGAATAGGATGGGTATAATTTTAGGAACTTTTAGTTCAGTCAGTGTGGCTGACCAAATTAGCTCAATACCTACAAACGTAATTAAATTAATAACACGAAAAACCATTTAAAAAGGAGACGTTCATTTCAGCGTTTTAAATTAGGGGCTAAACTAGCTACATCCGGTGGTCCAAAGTTTTTGCGGTCGGGTATTTTAAGTCGATTCAATTACTTGTTGAGTCGATCACGACTAGTCTAGTAACTAATTGTTAAAACTTGAAATAGAAGTACCCACCCAGTTAGTTGGCACCTCACAAAATACCATGATATTATTGGTAAAAGTAAAGTAGTAAAATGCTTAATGTTAAGTATATACAGCTGTTATAAATTGTAGGGGCTGACTGACTCATACAAATTTGAATATTTTTATTAAAACAATATTTTATTGTTTCATAGGGGTATACTTTAGTTCAGCTTTGAGACAGAATGGAAAAGGAAGATGTAATTAGAATTTTCACACACGTTTTATTTTTGTTACCGCTGTAACAACAAATACTAAAAATAAAATAACGTGATTTCAGCTCGATATTAATTACGACAATAGGTACGAACTTGTACTAATATTGTATCGATAATGGTACGGAACCCTTAGTTCTCGAGTCCGAAGTCGCACTTGGCCTGTTTTATGTTTAGTTATCTTATGTACCTACGTACTCTACGTAGGTACTTAAAAATGCTTAGTTTTTAACCATTTCATGTATAGAAAGAAGAAAGTAGGGTAGCATAGGCGATATTAAATACCTACTAAATTCGTATTTTCATGCAAATACAAAAGTCTCAGTAGCTACTGACAGGTATCGTACAAAACTCTAGTGGTTTACATCTAAAGTGAGTCGTTGTAGTCGCACCGAATCGGCAGCAACTACAACGTATGAAAACATATTCGAAGCCTGGTTTTATAAAGAAAATAACTGCGCCAGACAAAGCTGCGATGCCATGAAGAGTGCTGGCGCGTGACCGCGGTCCCAAAGATATGCAAGCTTTTTAATGGGTAGGTAATAGGAACTTTAATAAGCCCTTCTTAGGGGTTATTAGCCTCACATCTTTTGTCATTATTAACAACTATGGCAGATAAGATAAATGTAAAAATATCGGCCAATATGCAAATCTGTCCGTATGCTAAACTCGGATTTTGCTTATCTGTCCTTCTACTGCAGAGACACTTTAAGTCTAGTTTATAATATTTTAATTTTATCAGTTTAAATAAAAATGCTGCAACTAAATTTAACATTTTATTAAATAAATTCTCATATCGCTCACGTTGTTACAAAGCTCACGCACTGTTTGTTCCATAACTTAATGTTCACAACACACTTATCGACTAAACCACACAGTCCGCTTGAAATAATCGACTAAAACACGACAGGCCCACTATCGAAATTATTGTCGCAACACTAGCGTGGACTTTTTAAAATGTTTTTATTTATTTTAATACAGCAGTAGTACATTTTGAAATTGGAATTAATTTAGGATGACTGTACTGTGGGCCCAATTCAGATGGTTTTAAAAGATAATTTGACTAAAAACTAAGTTTGGCGTATATTCCTTTCTAGGTAAGCTATTAATACAAAAAATTGTAATATAATAAAAAGATACAGCCTTCGTTTTAGAACTATTATCTAAAGCTTTAGAATTAGGCCCTGTTTCAAAATCAGTACAATAGCGAGAAAGAACAATAGTCAATTGGCTTCTTACAATCAATAATGCACACAGAAGATGCAGGCAGGGGGCGGAGACGAGAAGCCCAGGATACGGCCGAGTGGCGTGTCATGGGAGAGGCTTATGTCCAGCAGTGGACAAGAGTAAGCTGATGATGATGATGATGATTACGATCAATAATAAAGAGTCATCCAAAATAAGGCCCCCAGAAATAGCTTTTTTTCTAATGTAAGTAGGATTGTTCTTATTAGGGCCTGTCTACACTTCAGCAGTGAAAAGTTCGGAGCATTTACAAGTGAGCGCAGTAGGTCGCGCTCCATGTACGTACACTAATGGTGATATTACATTAAGTTAGTTTAGTCATCTCCCGCTGATCTCTTCGCTTTCCTGAGGCGCGGTGACTGTTTTGGTGTCTTGGGAGATTTTTCTGTGGAAAATAGAAATTAGTTAATACACTTACTGATGAAGAATTACTTATAGTCTTTCTAAGTATATTGATGAATATATAGTAAACTGGCTGTGCTCCGCGGTTTCACCCGCGTTATTCCACATTTTACTATCGAGATAATTCTAATAGAGAACTACTCTTTCGAAACTCTGTTAAAAAGTTCCCTATTTCCTTTCCCAGGGTCCAATTCACCTGTGTAACAAATTTCATCGGTTCAGTGGTTTTGGCGTGAAAGTGAGACAGACAACAGACAAAATTTACTTTCGCATTTATAATATTAGTTAGGATTATTTTCTTAATAAGGTCATTTATGTATTACGAATTTATGCTTATATATTGATAGGTTATGAAGTATCTTAAGCTTAAGCTGATGACAGTTACATAGCTATTCTTGTAGTTAAAAACTATAAAACCATAGTTTATTAATAGGACAATGTACAAAACTTTTTTCTTATAATTTGGTAATAATCTGATTCAAAGTTGAATAACGTTCAATTATTCATCGACTGGCCTGTTGGTGCAGTTGGTTCACTACCAAACCAAACCCTGCCTTTTGCACCGCTGGTCCCGGGTTCGATTCCCAGACAGGTTAAACATTTGTGTGTGTGAACATGACCTGTGTCTGGGTGTTTATTATATATGTATAAGTATGTATTTATGTATATAAGTATGTATATCAGTGATCAGGTAATCTTAGTACAGGCTTTGCCTAGTTTGGAACCTGGAGACCTTTGTGTAGATGTTGTCCCATATATTATATGATATACTATAATGACTGCCCAAGCAACGGAGAAATCATTGAATACGCAATATCTATATATTATAAAAATGTCAAAAAATAAACTTAAATAATTAAAGGAAAATACGTACTAAGCTGAGCAACAACTTCCTTAGGCAGCCACTCGTAATCCACATCGTTAGCAGTGCCAGTCTCGAGGGGTTTAGGCGCAGACCTAGGGCTCCGGCGGCGGGCCAGAGAAGAGAGCGCCTGCTGGCCTAACACTAGGGCCAGCACACAGGCAGCACCCAAGAACACATACAGGAAGAATGTCTCTCCGTCTAAACCTTCAGAGACTTCTACGATGTTGACTGTCTGGTTGTATACGGCTTCCTGAAAAATCATATATGTAAATACCTATTATATAGGGCTCAATATTTTTATGTGGAGTTAGTTACACTGCTCATAACTCGAGAAGGGCTGGAACTATTTTAATGATCTCTGTTTTCCGTTGTATTAATTACCTGGTGTTCTATTTTTGTTGTGGTGACAACAAAGAGTTACATTATGTTTTTTTAAATTCATTTCCCCCTAGACAGCAAAATAATTTATCTAAGTGAAAAAATATATACAGATAACATTTCCTCTTCATACTCTGGTAATTTTCACATTATTTGTATTTAATTTATAATGTTTTTTATTAAAGTATAAAACGACATTCATCAAATGTTCAGACGGTACGAAGTCAGCTCAGCTAACTAATAAAAAAATCACATTATAAGAACAAGTATTTACGTATTTTTTCCGAAAGGTTTTTACAGCTACATGACTGTGACATTTTTTCAATCACATGTTATTTGATGACAAAGTTAGTTCCAAGGAAGATATGCTTGTTAAACTGTAATATTCGTGTAGAGTAGGTAAATGAAAAGTGAAACTTTGTAAAGACATAAAATAAGACATGAACAAGCTGTAAAAAAACTAGATTTGGACAAATTCTTGGATCAATTTCTTAGCAAAATATTAAGTTAAATTTAAATTACTTACTATTCTTAGGCTAGAATGTAATGTCAATTTTGAAAGGTCTTTCTTAATATCCTTAAGTGAAAAAAAATTAATTAGTCTTTTAAATTTAATAAAATGTTACCTGGTAAGCATTTCCACTAGCATCTCTGTAGTTTAACTGCACGTTCAAACCAAACGGTCTGCCAGCAAACGCTTCGTTGGGAATGAAGGAGTACGCAAATGTAGCCTCTTGTTTAGGCTTCACTTCTCGGTTGAATGGCAGAGCAGTGAAGTTCTGGATGTAGTATGTATAGTCCATCGGGTAACGGAATGATGCTTCCATGGACTCCACAATGTAGTCCTCTTTGCCCTTGTTAATGAAGCCAACTAAGAAATCCACAGGAAAACCTGCCTGAAGATCTGGAAATAATGGCGATTGAGAATTATTAAACAGTGTGTATTGATGACCATTGTAGAAAAAGAAAATAAGTGACAAAACTTAAACTAGAACTTTTATGTTTCTAAAACTAATACACATTTAGCCATAATAAAATTATATACGAGGATGTTAGAAAATTGCAGCTATGATTTTGCAACTGTGTGATAATATGATCTTTTTTCTAGTTAGTGGATTGGTTTATAATCTTTTAATTCTGCATTATGTTTCTATTAACACCATTCAGTAATTTAAAGAATATGCAGAGGACATCATGAATATATTGGAAGCCTTTAAAACAAACAAGCTAAATAAAATTTGTGACACTATGTGTAAGGTTTTTTTTTTGTATATTTGATGTCTGCCTGTCTGCAATAATGAGTTAATTTATTCATACATTCACTGTCACTGGGCAAAATAATGAGTAAGGTAATATTAAGATAGGGAATATAAAGTGTGCTTTTAGGCATAGGTCTCCTGCTATTTCCATTGCACCAAAAGGCACATTGAGCTGAGACATATTTAATGCAAAAGTGATATTAATTTAAACTTGAAATGTAAATTAATTTAGAATAAATGGCTATTCTAAATGTAATAATAAACTAAGATGATAAAAAATGTTGGAATAACTAGCATCCAGTAATTGTATCAAAGCTAAATTAGGTATTCTTGGCAGTGCTCTCATGTACTTATAGTACTTTACTTGTAAGTTATAGTTCTAGTATCTAAGTTAGGCAAACTAAACAAGTTAATAAGTCTGCTCTAGAGTAATTTAGATGAACACGGAATGATATTTACAGAAAAAACTACTGGAAGCGCTTACAGCACAAGCTAATCTTCATTATAAAATAAGAAGTAAACTTCAATTATTATTCAAGACTATTTCATACCAAAAGCAACATCTCCAAGGATGGTCTGAGGCTTAGTGAAGAGTATGGTAGTATCTACATCTTGTGAGGACTTTACTGCTGAGTCATCATCCTCTCCGAGTGCATCATCTCCCACTACCTGGTTGTCCTCACCCTCAATGTCCACCACATCGTCTAGCTCATCTTCTTCTGCTCTTGCTAGGATGTTAGCTGGAATAAAAAACATAATTTGGATAAAATGTATACATATCAAAGAGTGTGAGATATGAAAAATATAAGGCAAGAAAAATAATGCTACTAAGATCAGATAGTAACAGATGATGACATCCTGCCATCCTCTAGGCAAATATGGCAGAATAGCGAGTTGTTTACTGGATTATTTAGAATATCAGCACAATATTATGCTATATTCTTAATGTCATAAATGCAATTAGGATGAGAAACACAGAAGTATAAAACTATAACCCTTATAGCATAAACCAAGATAACCAGCTAAATGATAGTGATATTATATGGAGATATTATTATGTTGCTGTAGATATACAGATAATATTACTTTGCTACTGCAGTATGTAATCAAAATTATAATATGTTTCTTAAACATTTGTAAGTTACAAGGTTATGTTTTATAGAAAGTTCCTTGAGAATAGAGAAAGTAAAGCCAAGCTGCAAACTATCAAAGTTATAAAAGAAGCTCTTTTCACAATATTGTGTTTTAAATTAGGGTTATGTACACTGATAAGTATATATTATTTATATGAATATTAAGATGATGTGTGATAATAGGTAAATAAAGATTTATATTTGGGTATATCCAATAACATTCAAATTTAAATGAAACATTAAATTTAGTCCAATGGACAGTGGATTTACCATTCGTTTATAATAGAAAGTGATGCAGTTATGCAGTATCAAGCTAAGAAAAGCTATGAGCAAAGGTTGCATGTATAACTTTTTGTAGGGAGATATAACAATGATATTGGAATCAAATTGGACAAGGTACTATAGGGTAAGGCACAACTTTCTCTCATTATTAGCCAAATATGAATTGCCACGTACATAGGGTCACAAATTATTAAGTTTTTCATAAGACTTACAACTTTGGAAGCAGAGAAGCGCCGCGGGCAGGACCAATAACGTTAAATATATGAGTTTCATTGTGAAAACTTGTGATTCTAAATATATTTATTTCATAAAACGTCGGCGGCTGCTAAACTAGATTAGGCCATTCACTTTTGTAACAAACTGTCCTACACGAAACTCAGGCTCGGGGCAAAATGCCAATTTTTCTTTCCAACTCGATTGACGTGGAATGTTTTGTCACTAGTGAAGTAGTACATAAAACGGAACAGTTACCGCCGGTAATTAACGTTGTTTCATATTATTTTCAGCAACACATCTAAAAAAAATTACAAATATAATAAAGTCACCGGGAAAACTATTAACATGATGTGAAAATGTAAATGAGCTTTACTTAAAGACCTCAGTTGTAGACCAAAGGTATCAATGTTTCATTTAATTATTAATCGGTATTTACCGAAACAAACAAAATTTTGTGAACAAGTTTAATCGATTACAAATAAATAGTCGATTTCATTTTTACTGCCTCGACCTTTATTTCATAGCTGTCAAATTTGACAAACTCTTTTCGCATCCCCGCGGCTTTGTTGCACGTGTGCTATTCGAGATTTCTCGACAGAATAAACCGAAATGGATAAGCCTAATGTCCTCGCTCGTGTCGTGAAGGTGCTGGGCCGCACTGGCTCCCAGGGACAGTGTACTCAGGTGAAGGTTGAGTTCATTGGAGAGACCAGCCGTCAGATCATCAGGAACGTGAAGGGACCCGTGCGTGATGGAGACATCCTGACCCTCCTTGAGTCTGAGCGTGAAGCTAGAAGACTAAGATAAATGGTAAGATCGAAAGACTCAATTTAATCACAGGTTCTGCTTAAGTTGCTGGTGAAATTTTGAGGTTATGTGGTTGTATTTTTGGTGTTTGAGTAGTAGTTAAGATGTAGGTTTTTTTGTAGGTGTTGCCGAGAATATTTTCTTGTTATTTGTTTTCAAGCCTTCCAGCACCATACATTGTTTAGCAACTGAAATAATTGTAATTGAAGTAAATGCTTTCTTAAATTATTCCTGTTGCTGAGAGTCCATGGTAAATTTTTTTAAAACTGTGGTTAATCATCAGAAATATAAGGCATATTCAGATAACTTTAATAACAATCTCATACATGTGTTGCAATATAACTTATTAACATAACACATTAAATTTTGTTTTCTTTGTTTCAGATGTACGACAAGGAGTTTCTAGGTTAAGTTTCAAAATTACAAGCTGCAGATACCAACCAATGTACCATCCTACAAAACTCATTTCAAATGATTCACTGTAATAAAAATAATTTATAAACTTATTGGCTTTTTATTCAGGATAACTATACCAGAACCTTTATACTAAAGAAGCAAAGTTTGTCAGTGCAGCGAGATTTTTAACTTTATAACTAGTTGCTTACAGATAAGAACTGCTATATGAGCCACAGTTAACTAAGTTGGCTATAACTGAAATAATTTTTTATCTTTGTGTTTGTATTTCTGTAGCGTAAATGCCTGGTAAAGTTGTTTTTACCTTGTGCCCTACTTGTAGTGTGAAACAGTGCTTAGGATACCTAGTGTCATGAATTTATCTCATTGACCGAGTAAGACTGACCGCATCTCTGTTTCAACATTGACAAAAGTTTAGTTTGTCAATACTCTTACACTGGTTGTAGTTTTCAACCATGTTTATGATACTTATGAATTTCAATTTGATTGAAAGAAAATTTTAGGTTCTGGATTTATTGGGTATTCTCACCTAAAAATGAGACAATTACATTTATTGACAATTATATTTATATTAATTATAGACAAGAGACAAAACAAATTTGAATAAAAACTATAAATATGAGCATGAATAAATATTATCAATACAAGTTTACAACCTCTGAATGGTAGACCCAAGGAAGCTCTACCTCAAATTGAATCAAAGATAGAGGTAAAGTAATTTATGATAAACTCTTAACTACTGCTACTGATGTGTAACTAGAAGTGGATCAAAATTATATCTTCTAAGTTGTGTGCTGTGTATAAGTCCACCTGAATTAGATTAAAAAAGTTTAGTCATAAGTAAGGAATACTGGGGTTTGCCACACCCTCTTGGATGCAGTAAAGTATTTGAAACTAAATAACACAAAGTACTTATGTACCAGGATTATTAATATTTATGTGGTGCATCAAGGTCGGCGCCATTTACATTACATTAGTTATCTATTGAGTATTCAGTCTTGACCTTGATTAAATTCACAATAGCATGTTTCTATTATCAGTGTGTACACCTACTAAGTATATGTTTCATGCCATCATGTATGTAATGAATATTTGCCACTGTGTCTATTATGCACTGCCAGGCAGCCATTTAACTGTTTGAAAAGATCTTGGAATTGACAAAGAAACCAGTTGGGCAAACCCTTCCTAGTCTAATATATTAATTTATAAAACAAAGTCAATAGAAAACAGATTAGATTATCATATATTTAATACTTTTATAATTAATATATTATCTAACAATAATTGTATGTACATGTCAAATGATCACAATATGAAATTGTATACACAACAACTGAGATACTAAGTACAGATCGGCACATCTTCCTTCAACATTCATTCCAAGATTTTATTTACAAAAATATACATAACATTTTTCTTTAAGAATTGCATCATTGAAATAGTACAGTGTCAAGATCACTGTTCCCGGATAGAGGGGTTTCTTCCGGTGGCATTTTGAGCAGGTAGGAAGGTCTCTGGAAGGTCTGCAACTGTGGCTAAGTATCATATTTTTCCGCTTCGCATTGTGTCGCCCAGAACAAACAGTTGCCGATGCCGCTATAGCATATCAATATAACTGCCGCCAGAAACACGACGCTGCATACAGTGCAAGGCTTCCTCTCCAGGAAGAAGCCAATAAGGTACAACACCATGAACATAACGTGCGTATTCACTAAAGCCGGGTTCACGGGCTTTGGTATTAGCAAAACGGGGATTAGCCATTGCAAACAATACATTTCGATGGGAAGATGTGTGAATCGAGGACACAATTGGTGGACTAGTGTAAGATTAACATTTTTGTATTAAATTCGTCATGATTTGAACGCTTTCTTCGTAGTCAGATCGAATTTTAATAAAAATTGTTAACAAAAATTCGATTTACGTCGTCCGTTCTCAGAAGCTTTTGACAACTAATTTGACAAATCAATTGCTTTGACATACCATTTCATTTTATTGCTTCGCGGCTGCTCAAAAGCATTGAAGGCCATACCTCATTATCTTTATTGTTACCAAATAGATTGCCTATAGAGAAAGATTATTATTATTTACATTACATTGATAAAATAATAATATTATTATTATAATAATAAAGTTTTATGATGACACAGACAAGATTAGCGCACGGCGCGTCTTATTATTCCATACAATGCCAGAACGCAGCCATAGAAAACTAATCGCGTATGTGTACGGGGTTATTTTAAATTGATTGCGTATATATACCACGCAATCTGCATCGTTAATATATCATATATAGCTAAATAAATATCTTATTTTTGCTGTTATGTTACAAAAGACTGGGAAATATGTTCACCTAAGCGCGATAACACAAATCTAGGTCGCGCGATTTGCGACGCCCGTGCCGTCGCCGTGATCTAGTTTCGCACCGGGACGGTGCCGCGGCACTTTGCATGACTTCAATTGAAGTTTTCAATTGAAGAACAAAGAACACGGGTATTTTATTTTTTAATATTATTTCAGTATACTAAATACAAGTACCTACGCACTCAATTTAGAATCATCCTGCGCGTTTGCCAAGTCTTCATATTTATAAGAGAAATAAATATTAATGATATTAATAAACTGCTTAAAATATTTGTCAGATTACAAGCGGGGAATTATTTATGACAAAGTAACTGGAAAGTTTCTCCCATTGATAGACAAATACCGAATTAACCTACTATTAATTGGTTTACATTCGATTTCACAACTTTTTCGGCAGGAAATCTGAACTGTGAGACTTGTGCATTTTTGTACATGTTATGTTTTTGACGGGATCTCATTACTTTTTGTAGATAGGTTTCGTCAAATTGTCACGAATTGAGTTGCAGTTGAATAGTACTTGGGTAGTACTTGAGTAGTGCTTGAGCAGTGCTTGAGCAGTGCTTGAGCAGTGCTTGAGCAGTACTTGAGCAGTACTTGAGCAGTACTTGAGCAGTACTTGAGCAGTACTACCCAAGTACTAATACCGTAGTAATACCGTCCCGTCTATTCCCATCTCGTCCCACCCCATCCCACCTCATCTCTATGTATAATGAGAAACTGTTCGCGATGAACATAAAGCTTTTTCAATATTTTTTCCATCATTTTCTACTCAACTGTAATTTATGTAATTACATTTAATCTAATAGGATTTATATAGGATTACTAAGTTACTTATTCAGATATATATCGGAAACAGTGAAAAAATTTGTAATACCAGATTTTTTTTATTGCTTTATAGGCTTAACAATAACTGTGTTCATAATTTGGAACTTGTAGATTTGCTAGTATCTTATAGTAGCCTTAGTATTCTGATAACCGGTGAGCCAGCGAATCAGTGACAAAACTAAAGAACTTTGAATTGCTATGTGATAGTCCAAATTTCATGTAATTTGGAAATGTATCTATAGATGTAGGTATGCCATAATTAGTCACAAAAAATTTGGGCTTCTGGCTATTCCCGCAACGAAGGTACAGGGGGGTCGATAATGGCTCGAACCGCTTCGAGAAATGGATGGTACGGTCCGTGCCTTTGATTTGCTCGACTTGGCAGGGTCAGTGTTCAGAGCTGGTTGGACTCGCGCACTAAGGGTTTCCGTACTATTGTCTATTCAACATCAGTTCAAGTTTCTAGCTGTTAATAATATCAGGCAAAAAACGGCAAAAAAAACTTTAAATATATATTTTAATTTGATTTAAATATTTATTTGTAAAGCGAATACAAAACAGAATTTTTGTTACGTCTACCTGCAGTGCGATTATCTGTAACATGCCTCCCTGCGGGAGCTAGTTTGAGTGATTGGCATTCCCTTCGATCCTGGCGTCAGCTTCACTTAAATTGGTATTCTGTGACCAAGCGATTTGATAGGTGTAGTGAAGTGATAATTGAGTGATCAAAAAACTTGAGGGAGTTTTACTAGGGATTGACACGCATAGTTTGATCCGAATCGACATTACCGGTTTTCCATTATTTCGTGTTTACGGCCATTAAATGCATTTTTTTAGTAAATTAAAGTATAATATAGTATATTTTACAACTAAACAACAAAACGTGACTTAATTTAGGGGTAAATCAAGCTTAAAACTTTTTTTAAATACTGGCAGAATGATAATAACCGTATGTTGCCACAACCGACGCATTTGGTAGAAAAAACTTTTGTAAACAAAACAAAATATCAAGTCAATGTAGAATTCGAAAGAAATATACTAAAAACCGATTGTAATTCTGTTAAATATAAATGATGGGATCTCAAAATGCCAACAAAATGTGAACTTATAAAGATAACCTTAACTTCGTCGAGTTTCTAAGGAATTCTGTTGAGATTACATCTTGTGTCGTGTTGCTGCATACAGTTGAATACTTTTATATAAACAAAACTAAATATAGACAATATTTCAACATCAGGTAAACATTCTAAGTTACTTTAAAACTCGACCTATTACTTTACGGACATTACTATTCATTAAAAATTTACAATAGTCCTCATATATTTATGTACATATTTCAATTACAGCCATACTCCTCAACATTCTGGAAACCATTAGCGGCTCAGTTACAGATGATACTATGATAATTATAAAGCGTGGGACATCCTAAAGACTGGCAAAATGTGGCAAAGTGCCCATATAATTTGTTCAAGAAATACAGCTACTATTAAATTGTGTCGCTGAACGTTGGAAACAATGATTGATGGTAATACATTTTTCACAAAATTACAAGGAGAAATAGAATCCGTGGTCAGACTTTACCATCTCAAACGCAGAATCAGTGTGCTCCGATAACAGAAAAATGTCTGAGACTAAAAGAGAGACAGATAGACCTCGAAGATAAGAATGCGTCACTCCTGAGAACTGTTCTAGAACATGTAGAGTAATAAGCTCAATAAAATGCTAAGAATGATTAGGAGATGGCAGTGAACACAGAAAATATAAGGTTTTAAACTATTGAGTGATGCAATACATTATCAATTGCATGTAATGTATTGTAATATAAAAGTAATCGTTACTAAAAGATTTTTCATGCTGTTTTGAAGTGCTTGTGTTGTGTATATTGGTTTTAGTATTATAGTAGTGTTATATTGTTATATATTATTGATTTTAAATTTGATTTTATAACCTACTTTACGAGTAGACAGGGTTGACATTGATTTATATTTACTATGTAAGTGTTTTGTAATCATTTCTTTTTAATGTTAATTAATCCTGCTTATTAAATACTATACTTGACCATAATTATTTATAAATGCTTTTTAAATTAACAGTAGTGAATAACCCAGTAATTAAAACCCTGATTTGATATCAAAATTACTGTATCTAGTAATAAAATCCAAATAAAGGTCTCAATATTGTATATTTTATCATTTATTCCAAATATTATAAAGTAATTGGGATAAAATCATAACTAACTTAAAATTATATATCAATATATTAATAGAAATATATTAATAGAATTTCTTGAGAAGCATATATTGATGGTTGTACATGGCACCGCCATTACTTGTAAGATATTAATCAGCACCTGTAACAATATAATATTAACTGTGTCACTGGTATAGAGAATAATAGTTTTTATTATTAAAATATATTTGCATTTATTACATAATAATTCTCTTTCAGAATATCATTTGAACTCAATAGTACTGGAAAACTTACTAGTAGGACATTCCTGACATGGTATACTTTTCTAAAATAGAAATAACTTGATTTTCAGAATGTAAGCTTTGGTAATCACAATGTCATCAATGCATGCCAGTACACCCAGTTTGTGAAACGTCTCATAAAATCTGTAAATTATTGGGTTACTTTTCAATACAACATAGTACTCTCACTTCTGAGATATAATGAAAGAAAATTTATTTTGTTTCACAGAACCTAAGAAACCTAAGAATATTAAACGTTTAAATTAATTTTAAATATCACAACAAATTTTCCTGGCACAAAACGGCACAACTTGAGCATAATGCTTCTAATAACAACCAGCGCAGATCATAATCTTTTACAATGCAAGGTTGCAAACATTATAAATGCAGGGTGATGTTAATGCTTGGAAGATGTAGGCACATACATTTCTCTCTACTTATTTTAATAGCTTCTAGTTGTTAGAAATGATAGTGTGCCTATAGATGATTATATTAATAAACTATGTTTTTTTTTATTAAGTAGGTACATTATTTCGGAATTTAAGTAATATACCAAAAGTGTCCTATTTGGGATATATAACTTTGTCCTCAATCAGATACTTCTTGAATTTCTTAGTAGATAGGATGTCATTCTAAGTCTCAGACTATAAGGAAAATCTCAAATCTGTGATCTACGTTATCAACTACATAGTCTGAAAGTCTCTTAAGGTACCTAACGCAGCTGTTTCCAATCAATGCACTCGGAATACATACAGACGACGCCAATCATATAATGCCTATGAGTAACCTCGGGCTCTTAAAACAACGATACTAAATAAGTTAGGTAGGATACATAATTTGTGACATTAACTGATAGTTTTTTTTAGATATATAAATATCAACTTTACACTAGCTTACCTTAAGCTAATTGTATGGACAAACTTATTAATTTCGATAAATAAATTATTTAGGGAGTAAAATTACTATCTCCCATATACTTCACGCAAAACTCGCATGAAAAATAGTAACTTTTAATCTGACACTAGGATTCGAGTTTTTGCGTGAGGTGAGTAATTGGGTGAGGGTCATAAGCAGACGCAGAATACCAAGAAACGTCAAATTCTAAAATTTGATCACTCACATGTAGTGTCTCTCGCACGCACGGTCGTTCGGGTGGCGCTAGTGACGCCCGAGGTTTTCTTGGAATACCAATCGCAAATCTCGACGCGGATTTGGGAGTCACGCAAGCGAGATACGTTTGCAGAATCGCACTGCTGTTGCCTTAGATTATATAGTATTAATATCGAGCAAAAATCACGTTTTTATATGGGAGCCCCCTAAAATATTTATTTATAATAGGTGTATTGATTGTATTGGATTTACTCGAGCGCCATAGAGACGTATTGCGTTGCAAAGCTTGGATGATAGGAAGTAGAAAATATAATAGGTGTTTCCCATTTTAGTGGTGGAGGAAGCATCTAGAAGAATATAATTATTTTTTCTAAGGAAATCAAAAAATGTAAATGTTCGAGCGTGTCAGATTATAATATTTTCTATGCTCCATCATGCTTCTGATAACAAATATACGTTAAACTGACAATATGTATGGTGTGGGTGGCCACACAGTTAGAAAATAGTTAAGAAAAAAGAAATCCCTCCCACTCCCTAACATTCCACTCAAATAATTTAATTTTTGACATGCACACTGTTTAGCTAGTAATAAACCTACTGTATCTTAATCTGACGCATTCGATTATTTCAGGCAAACAAAGTTTTTTTTTTAATATTTTGTCGGGCTGCTCTATTAGCTCGGCTCTGTATTGAGAGCTTATATTTGGTAGATACACTTAACAAGATGTAAGGAATCTCCCATGTTAATCTGCCACGCTCGAGTATGTCACAAAATCCCCTCTTGGGCTCCCCTACTATAGCTATCACGGTTCATGAGATACAGTCTGGCTCTGATGACAGATGGACTGACAGCGAAGTCTTAGTTAGAGGGTGCCATTTTGAACCTATGTTTACGGAACCCGAAAACTAAACTACTTTAACGAATTGTTCCTTCTAGACAATTTATAATAAAATACTGAGCAGTATGTAGGTAGGTATCCACTAAAATTACGCATGTGACACCGCAAAGCCTCTGACGACGGTTCGGGGGCGGTGGTCCCGCCTTCGCTATTCTACCCACAGATATTTAATTCGTTCAACGACAAATTGTAGGAATAAAAATATTTTTTGACCAACAAATCTATATATTTATTCATAAAAGAGTAAGTCCTGACTGACTGACTGATAATCGCTAGGAATCAATGCAGAGCCTAAACTACTGAACCCGACATCAAATTTGGGTGCTGTAGGAGAGTATTTAGAAAGGACTTTTGAAAATTAAAACGCTAAGGGAGTTAAATCTTCAAAGTCTCAAACTTTTTTATTTTAAATCGCAGGCAAAGCCGCGGGTTACATATACTAGTATTTCATAAACGAAAGACGAGATCACAACAGATTAAATACCAATAAGTATTAACTTACCTAAGTACATTTATAGAAATTTTAAAAGGTTACGATGATAACTATAACTATTAGGAGATCAATACTGGCGTACTCGTATTGTTGGACATAAGTGTTCCTAGCTCCCAAGGTGCTAATGCCGCGACAGCACAAGCACATAATTAAAATCTGCATTTTTCACCAATTTCGAAGTATTTAACCCATGTTTTTTTGCCCTGTTCCCGACTTAGACATCAGTGTTTTGAAGAATCCCGAAACCCTCCGAAAGCCGCCTCCTCCGCCTGCTCTTATGGCACAAGCTTACAGCTCACGCCGATCAGGCTGTGGTTGGATGACCTGAGAGAGGCTTTGACAATGAGTGCTACGACGGTGAAATAATAAAACTGCCGAGTTGTGAATTAAAAATCAATTTTGATTTTTGATATCTCATGATTTATTATACCTACTAAAATTAAAATAAAATGAACTGAAAATTAAAAACACTTTAGTAACAGAAGCATAAATATAAAAATTTACCTAAACACTTAAATTAAAAAACCCCATCCAACTCACTGCCTTGTGGCAATGTTCCCAGGATGCTGGCAGCGTTACCTCGCTGAATAATCAAACTTAACTTTTGAGCAAAGTAAGTGCCAGCCCTGGGATCTCCCGAGGCGAGGACCAGTCTCAAAGATATTTTTACAAAAAATGTTCATATCGGACGACCATGGGCCCATCGTTTCTACAGCCAGAGCAATGAACTCGTGATTTGCGCAAATGTTTGAATATTTGCGCTTTTTTAAAAATTGTGCCTGTTCTGCCGCGGCCCCAGCACTAAGAGCGGAATTGGCGACATGCGACGGCGCGAGCGTGTCCACACACGTGGCGTCCCAAACTAAGGTTCTCCCGAGACACCACGGTACTAAAGTGGCACCGTCTGGCCGCTTTCCGTCGTCCCTCGACAAACCGCACGGCTCCAGTGCTGAGGGTACGGATGCTGTGGAGAGTGCCCGTTGGACTAAATCATTAATAGCCCAATGTCGATAGATCCGACCGGCACTCTTCACGCAAGAAAGCCCGTGTCGTCCAAGATATATATAATGTCGTCTATACCTACTTAATTTTTTTCTATTTTTTATATATTGTCTCTCTAAGTACATAATAGTGGATTAGTATATAGAGAAGTAAAAAACTACCACGCATTTTATCTAATTTACATAGAATTATTGTAAGGTAATTTCATTAAGGACTTTTGACTACAGGGTTGTATCTCGACATACAATATTATATATAACTAGCTGTACCGGCGAACTTCGTACCGCCTAATAGTTATTTATGTTTCCCACCTTTTAAACCTTCCCTGGAGTACGACAAACAATTCAAGACCAAATTCAGCTAAATCGGCTCAGCCGTTCTCGAGTTTTTGCAAGACTAACGAACAGCGATTGATTTTTATATATAAGATATTCGTCGAGATAATAATGCGTCTTTTTTGGTTCGTTTATCCTACTTCACTTCAGCAGTTGAGTTAAGATCGACTTGATTTTTGCGCAGTGTTAGCTCGAAATTCGGAGAGTGCCATAGGCTACTTCCTTCCCGGTAAAACGAATATAACACAAGTGAAGCTGCGGGTAAAAACTAGTAAAGTGAGAAATTCCCGCTGTGTGTAACCTGCCTAACTTTAATCAGTAAAAACGCCCACACCAGCGATATTATTCCATTATTTATTCTATCGAAATGCGCGGCAATAATGTCAACAAAACTACCATCTCGCGTCGAAAATGTCTGCTCGAATAAAGCGTCGACATCGGTTTTAATGCCTAGGTATTATTCCGTTCATGGACCGAGCTACAGAATAGATTGTATGTAGTATGAACTATTCTGTGTCGGACTCAGGCGAGTATCTAGGGCGTTCATAATTTTACGTGCATTTTTTTCTACCTTCTTATTTTTTTTAAAGTGACTACGACTTTAATTTGATAGGCTTAAAAACATTCTTTATGTTATTTTGATTTAAAAATAAACCAAATCTTATAAAAAAACTCTAAACCGGTCCAAGTGTCTCTTGGGAAACTTCAAACACAAGCAGAAAACAAATACAATTGAATTGTGAACAGCTTTCATTTTCGAAGTCATGAATATTCGATAGAACAGAATAGCTTTTACTGTGAATAGTTTTAAGTGTTAGTGTCAGGTATTCTCATGATGCTTACCTTCATCGGAAAAGCAATAGATAATCTTGATAATGATAATCTCATCTGCATAAGACAAACACTCAGAGGTGTATTCTTGGATTAAACCGACCGCTCAATGGCTTAGGAGGCAGGAAGTTCTCTCTACGTAGCAGCTTGAAAATCCTTAAAAATCCCGTAGCTGGGTTTTCTTCGCCTCAAGGCAGTAAAGTATCTTAAAAAGATTTTCCTCGAAACAATAAATCGTATTTTGCCCAAACTGCGATCCTGCGTCCATACCTGCCGAGTTATAACTATAAATCAATGTCTGCGCCCTCACCCACGCCGTGCTAAATGATAAAATTTTTCCATTAACTCAACTAATGCTCTTAAATAGCTTTCACCCCCCTTTCACTCCTATTATTTACTATATTTAGGCTTTGCAATAACACATACAAAGTCTTGGTTGGTCGATACCATTATGAGCATTATAATAGTTCGATACAAACTGTCGCTGACTATAAGGAGCAGTTCTAGAAAAATCCAAGTTTTCAGGTTTCAATGTATGGCGTGGCAGGGTAATTATCAGCTAAGTGCCAGTCGTACTCGCGCACTAAGGGTTCCGTACAAATTTTGTTCAAATACACATGTTGTTATTAATACCGAACATAAAAAAGCCAAAAAAATCACGTTTGTTGAATTGAATATGTACGAGTATTTCATTAATTTTTTTGTCATAGCGGTATCAGAAATATATCTTCTAATACATACATGTATTATCTTCACTGAAAATTTAAGCTCTATAGCTATCAAGTTCATGAGATACATTCTGGTGTCAGACGGACGGACGGTGCGAAGTCTTAGTAGAAGGGTCCCTCCCGTTTTTACCTTTTAGGTACCTACGGTACTTCCTAGTAGCATTTTTGACATAATCGAAAATTTCGAAAGTCTGAAAAGATAATTCATTCTTTACCCAAATATCCATTCTGTAAAACAAAAATAGAAGTGATTGGTAATAATAAACGCTAAGTACATATCAAATCATCTAGAATTTTATCATTACTGCTAAAGTAGGCAGGTAGATACTTTTATCTTCCATTCAATTACCCGCTAGCTCTTTGTTCTCCAATTAAGTTAATACGATTAATTCTCGCTTCCAAATGGCAGATGAAATCAGATCGTGTGCCTTTGTTTCCAAATAACTATACACAACTATGACTACGGCATCCCAGAAGCTCATGAATGCCGATAGAGGAATCTATTACACAAGTAGCTTCGATATGTATGTCTATTTCAATCCTTTTTCATTGAAAAACTCCATTTAGATGCGAGCTTCGTGCACAGAATCCTCTGCGCATGCGTGGGGAGTATGGAGCCTCAAACCCTCCCTTCACCGAGAGGTTCCCGCCAGTAATGGTCCGAACCCCGCTCCGCCACCATTCCACGTTGAATTGAACCCCAATAAAATCTCAGTGAACAATGCCCTTTAAACACAGTCAGTGATCAATCCATCGGATCCCATTCGCTTTCAGTAATAAACTTCGAAAAATGACCGCAAATAAATCGATAACACATCCGTTAAAGTTAAGGTCCGATATAATAAAAAGTGCGATAACATTTACGTGCTATTTATTGCTGTCTATTATGTGCCACGACGAGGAGAGGGAGGCGTTGTAAAACCGTTTTAAATTGACAATAATTAGCTGAAAAAATTTGGGAAAATGGCGAACACAGCGCATTTGATGAGGCGGCAAAGCTCGAGGGATCTATACGCACAGAGATCTCTGGACCGCATGGAGATGAAGGAGCTTAGAGGACGTCTCGTGACCATGGAGAATGGACATCCCTCCCACCGCGCACACGTTATGTACGGCGCTACTAATGAAGCTTTCGAGGACACCAGCCCTAACAGGCGTTCTGACACTCCGAGCAAAGAAAGCTCTATTGAAGAACGTGCGACGAAACCCGAAGAAGGCGGCGTGCAAAGAGAATCATGGGACAGCAAATTAACCTTTCTCCTAGCTACCGTAGGCTACGCTGTAGGCCTAGGCAACGTGTGGAGATTTCCCTATCTAGCGCAGAAGAATGGTGGCGGAGCGTTTCTCATTCCATACTTCGTAATGCTTGCTATTGAAGGGATTCCA
The DNA here is from genome assembly GCA_947049295.1 of Ligdia adustata. Classification (NCBI taxonomy): domain Eukaryota; kingdom Metazoa; phylum Arthropoda; class Insecta; order Lepidoptera; family Geometridae; genus Ligdia; species Ligdia adustata. Next base: position 12,481,912 of record OX346225.1, read on the forward strand.
ATATTTTATTTGGAATTGGCGATCGGGCAGCGCTTGCGAAAAGGTGCTATAGGAGTTTGGCATCAGGTGTCTCCGTATTTGGGGGGTATCGGAATCAGCTCGGCAGTTGTTTCGTTCAACGTAGCGTTGTATTACAATTCGATAATCGCGTGGTGTCTTTTCTACTTCGCCCAGAGCTTCCAGGCTGAGCTCCCGTGGTCGGAATGTCCCAAGAAGTACTTGACTAATGGATCTTACATCACAGAGCCCGAGTGTGCGGTGAGTGCTAGTTATGTAACCTTTTGTTTAGGGGTTGACTTATGGATGATATAGATTTATATTGGGCGCGTCGATTTTGTTTTGAGTAGGTAAATAATCAATGAATAATCAACTAAGTTAATAGCACGCAACACAGGCAAGATGCATTACTCAGACTTTTTTTTAATATAAATTGTTGACTATAAGTTAAGAACCATTCATAAATAGCATAGGAACAATAATTAGGGTCCTCTATAGACCTCAAGTGCTAGTCTATGTTGTAATTATAATATTTAAAAAAAATAAAAACACGGCTGTTACTTTTTTTAAAGGTAGATTGAGGTCAACAATTCAAGGTCAAGGTTCATGTATCTATGGCGTTCAGCAGTTCTTTTTTTCACGTAGGTGGTTTGTCCAGCCAACAGAGATTCTAGGCCGCCTAAAGAGCCGAGATATCCCTTGATTGTAATCCTAAGACTAACAGCCGTGCGTCCAACCTACTTTAAAACTCAGAATGCCTCCGTCCGATCAAATGACTAACCACGCCAAAAGATTGCTTAAAATATAATCATATGTAGTTCAGAAATATGCTGGAGCGTTTCTTTTCAATCAATTACATCAAGCCGATACCTCAATTGTATCAATAACTCAATATCTACCAATGTTCATTCAGATACGTAACAAAGAAACCCAGTCCGGGTACCAATCAGAACCTATAGCTACCTACTTACGTGTTAGGGTTCAGATTTCGTGCGTTATACTTCCAAACCATACCTTCGTCGTATTAGTTCCGTCCCTTTTACTGAAATGGAATCGACCTCGTAGGTCAAAATACTGTAGCTATTAAAATTACACTCTCTATACAGGGTTCTCGGTTTGAGGTGTAATAAGCTGAAGGGGGTTACTATACTCATCATTACAACCAACTTTCAGTATGGGGCTAACCCTGTATTCGAGAATTAAGTTGCTGTTTCATACAAAATGTATATCGGTCATCGACAAAATGTATGAAACACCTATTTCTCAGTAATTCAGAGTCGGTCTAATTGTGTAAGTTGCCCAGTAGGGCGTATCCGGTGACCTTTTTTGGATTAGTAAACACCTTAACCGATAACGCTGTACAATACGTACATGTATCAAACCATAGCTTCTCACAGCTAGGCACGGATCTCCCCTGTGAAGGGAGTGCAGTCCATAGTGCACTAAGCGGGTGAAGTAGCAAGATGAATTAAAAAAAGTACAAAAAATATATCACTGCTTACATACAAACAACTAAATGTTAAAAATAAAGGTATACATTTTTTGTGTGTTTTGTCGCAACCCGGCCTCATTGCAGCAAATTGCCAGTTGCAATACAGCAGCCAGCGCTGGTCTTCCACTGAGTGAGACTAAGAAGTGACTGGACTTTACTTGTCTTCTCCGACTAGCAGGTTTCTTCCCTTATTCCTGTTCATTTCTTTCTTACAATATTTCATTCATCATTTAAGTTTTAATTTTAATATTCAAATGAGTGGAAAACTCAAAGTATGAGCTTCTGAGTATTTATTTCATGCTAGACTGAATTTGAGGATAGAACCCACTATTTCTTGCTTGAGAGGCATGATTGAGGAGAACATGATATCAATTAAATAAACATTTCTTATAAACTTGGCACAGCAATCATCAAAATGTTTTATGAAAGCGAAAATGACTTAGCATTAAACTGAATATTAAGGAGCCAATTTCGTCGCAGCATCTGTCTGATAAGGGTCGCAATCGTAAAGTTGTTTTGCAACTCGTGGTGAGTTTGCGTAAACTAGAATATTGAAATGAATAAATAATAAGGACTATTAATAGCACAAGCTTAATAATCTGGCTGTGTCTAGAATCTAGATACGAAAAATATATATTTTATTGATAGAGATAATACAATTTATTCTTTATAATTTTTACTATATATTTTTAAACCATTGATTTGACACCGGAATTATCAAATTTAATTCTGCCATCCCCTCTCTATAATCGTACTAGATATACCGGTACATGGTAGCGATTCCACGGACTCGCACTGTACGCACCGCGTCTACTTTTATTGTGCGGACGGCCAGTTTGCACATCCTAGGAGAGTTGCTCAAGCTCAAGCCTATTATTACAACAACAAAAAAACATTGCGACCAAACTTTATACAACCGGGTGCTTATTCACTATGAACGTTTCAACACATAACGCAGCCACATTATTTTAAGCGCGTAAAATAACGTATTGTGTTAACATAACCTTAAGTACGTCACACGTTTTCAGCAATGAACCTCGTTATTCGTTAAAGTATAAGGTCCTAGGACGTTACAGAAAACTAGATTTTATGTCAAAGGTACATTCTTGGGCTTTCTTAAGCCATTGTTAAATTCACAATATCACTGAAGTTTTATATAAATTCAAATTCAAATTCAAATATAACTTTATTGTACACCAAAAATATACATATGCATTTCAAACAGGTATCATAAAACATTGGCAGTACATTGGGCGGCCTTATCGCCTAAAGCGATTTCTTCCAGGCAACCTTTGGATGGATCGGACTTGATGAGAAAAACACGTCGGTGGTGTACCAATAAATACTAACAAAAAAAATACACAATAACCCTTTTACTATAACTATCTATATAGACAAATGAAAACAAAAAAAAATAAATAAATAAAAAAATATACGTACCAATGAGAGATGTTAAAAAACAGAAGTTTCGACTAATAACTTATTGACAGATAGTAGTTGTTATAAGTAGGTACACAAATTAACTTTATTTGCGGTATTAGCAAAACTGTTAACCGAGTTTCCATTTATTTACGACGACAATTTTATTAAATCTAGTCATTACTTTGCAACAAGCTGATAAGCATTTGTAAATAGCTGGTGTTTTGACAAGCACTCTAAAACGGCCGCGTATCCTTTTCTGTTTTAACGGTGCTAAATAAATATAATCCTAAATAATGGCCGTTTTTGTTTGTTATTTTCATTATTTGCTTTCGCTCCTCAATGAGTATAATGTAAGATGAGAACTAAGCACATAGTTCATAGGGCCGTGGGGACCGAGAGCTTATTTTCCAAAAGTTATTGGAGCGTTTGATCGATTCGACGCGTGACCAGAATGCCTGATTTTATTTGGCCCAACGTGCATTGCCATTCTGCGTGGTAATGTGTCTAGTATGCTAAGTAATCGTTCTGCTATATTTTTTTATTTGTTTTCAAATTTGGTAATAAAGGCACTACCGGCAGGTAGTTATAGTTCAAGGTCTTTGAAACCTGCATATAGACTCACTGCTGAGCACGGTCCTTCTCTGTGAAGGGTTTAGGCCATAGTCTAACACGCTAGCCATATTACATGTTGGAGGCTTCACATAGGTATCTTTAAAATCTAAACTTTCTCCGACAAGCAGGTTTCCTCACGATATTACTATCACTCTTAAAGCAAGTGATGATTAATTTTCCTGCTTGAGATTGCTGAGCAAAAGCTTCATTTCATAGCTAGTCGATGTGAAATTAACACATTGCTTAAGTATCATCTAAAGGTTACTTAATAATTATTTTAGGCTGAGCGACCACGTCGCCTTGTAAGTTGCTAATAAGTTGGCCAATATGAAATATTTCATTCCCAAACCATCGTCATCTATAGGACTTGTTCCTAACACATTCCACTACGAGTAATATATGGTGTATATCCTCGCGCTGTTAAGCCCCGAAACCATCGCAGCATGATGGTGGAGCCTTTTTCATCAGTGATGGAAATACATTCGAAGGAAAGGTGGAACGAGCAGAATATTTCTAGTCTATATAATAATCTCTATATAATGTTTTGACGTACTCGTATTATTCGAAACAATGATTATATCTTAGATTTATATCTTAGATTTATATCTTAGATTTATATCTTAGATGATGACCTAAAATATAGGTCTAAATAATAGACGTCAAAATTTTCACTAAAATTTTATTTACAAAATTAAATTAAATTCCTTAGAATTAAATATTCGTTTAAGCATTAATATGCTAAAATTAAATTGTTAATTTTTACGGTAACATGCTGTTAATCCCGTCAACAGCGCGCACGCCACTTTCGACATTTTTGGAAACCATTTCCCATTTCAGTGACGAAGAAAGCATTACAAGAACTGGTCAAGAGTGGCTTATTAAATAAATAATAAGTTTGAATGAATGTCCTTTGATTTATATTTTCTTTGATAATTATAAGTGTGCCAGTATCCTAACTAATATTATAAATGCGAAGTAACTCTGTCTGTCTGTCTGTTTCGCTTTCACGCCAAAACCACTAAACCGATCTGGATGAAATTTGGTGCACAGGTAGATTGGACCCCGGTAAAGGACATAGGATACTTTTTAACCGACTTCAAAAAAGTAGTTCCCCCATTATCTCAACAATCCAATGGGGAACTACGCGGGTGAAATCGCGGGGCACAGCTAGTGTATAATAAAGATTTAAAAAACATACTCCGTATTGCACGCTGAAATCAGGCAGGAAGGCTCAGTCTCTATTTCGAGTGAAATCTCTAAGGAGACATTTTCTGATCGAACACGCGATGTGGCTCAACAGAATCTTTAGAATGTGCGTCGAGGGGATCAAAGTTATTTTATATGAGACATTTGAGTCAATGGCTTCGTAGGCTCCGAGGTTACGCTTATTTTGACGGATTTTCCGCATTCTTGCGGTGGGAGAAAATAAAAAGCAAAATAGATTTATTAAAATAGCAAGCCAATTTTTGGTGCGTTTTTTGTAGAATTCCTAAGTATATGTAAGTATTAGTAATGATACATATGTATGTGTGATTGGATACATAGTAACGTAATATTACATTGTATTTTTTTCTTTACTTGTCTCGTAATATACGGATATTTTGCCGTCTTTTTTGATTTAAGATATAACTGAATACAAAATCATGCATTTAAGGGATATAGTTGGACCTCTCTTATAACCCTCTTTTATAACAAAAAGAGGATTTGGGGGGCCTGACTCGTAGTGACACCATGAGCCCTAGTCTGTTATTTGAATTGTTTCAGGATTACAATTACACGGCGTTACAATTGCGGTTTTGACATAAAAAATGGCCGTTTTGACATAGAATAAGCCACAGTTAGAATTAAACAAAACAAACTTTTTAATACTAACTCTGATCTAAGCGATAAGGCCGCCATTAAGAAACCTAGTATATATTTGTAAGTTTTTATTTGTTATAATTTTTTATAATTAAGCTGGTTTTTAATAAAGAGTTGTCTTATCTTATCTTATCTATTCTATTTGGAAACGGCCATTTTGGCCCAATCCAATTGTAATTCTGAGACAATTCAGATAACAGACTTGACCACCAGGTGTCACACGATTGTGACAACAGCAATTTTTTTTCGTGTGTCACAAAATAAAACCTGTTTGTCAACCTGGTGTGAATACAAGCCCTGTTCCGGATTAGATATTATAAATGTATGCCTGAAAGTTGTCGAGTGCTAAGTTTGAATGTAAACATCCCGGAAGCACTACAGAAGCGGGAGGGAAACATTTAACACTGTTCTGAAAATATTATCTTACTGAACCTGTATAGTGTTTAACTATTTTGAGAACAGCTAAACTTATGTAGACCCTGACTCTAAGCGTACTAAATAAGCTTATTTGACAAGCGAAGCTAGATCTATAGATCATAATCAAAAATAGATAGTATATCTATAACTTACTTTATTACGTTGTGGACCTTTACCTGGTGCTGCCTCAACGAACTCTTTGTTGCAAGCATCATTTCCTGCGCAAAGCCTTGTTTCCATGGAACGTGCTGCCTTTTTTTTTATAACTTGATGAACAATCATTAAATTTCTAATTATTATTACTTTATTACTTTTAGTGCTCTTTGGGAAACATAGATAGATAGATAGAAAACTCTTTAACTATTGTGTGCAAAATAATACAATAAACTTAGTAAAACTTATTTTTACGTGCAAGAAGCGGCGGCCTTATAGCTAATAGCGATCTTATTCCAGGCAACCTTTACAGTTAAACACCAACGACGTTTCTCAACAACTCTTTCTTTCAGACATCATTTACTGTGCAAGCAGTCATGTTATGGAACACGCTGCCTTTGTCGGTTAGACAGGCTAAATCTATTTTTATATTTAAGAATTTGTTGAACAACTACTATCTGTCAATAAGTTATTAGTCGAAACTTCTATGTTTTTAACATCTCTCATTGGTACGTATATTTTTTTTTATTTATTTCTTTTTTTTTGTTTTCATTTGTCTATATAGATAGTTATAGTAAAAGGGTTATTGTGTATTTTTTTTGTTAGTATTTATTGGTACACCACCGACGTGTTTTTCTCATCAAGTCCGATCCATCCAAAGGTTGCCTGGAAGAAATCGCTTTAGGCGATAAGGCCGCCCAATGTACTGCCAATGTTTTATGATACCTGTTTGAAATGTATATGTATATTTTTGGTGTACAATAAAGTTATATTTGAATTTTGAATTTGAATTTGACGTTATTTGATTTTTGGTTCGAATGTTTAGATGTTTGTCAGCATGGTTGGTTGCAACCCGCTACAACCAATCTTGAGTAAACTTGCTGGTCAGACGTTTTTTTTGATTGGATGATATTTCTTCCAATAAGAGAAGAAGTTTGCTATTATGCAATTGACTGACCAATTTCATTAAAATATAAGACGGACATGCGATACTAAATATTAAATATGAATTAAATGGTTAATTAATTAATTAATTAATTAACAATGGCTGGCTATTGCCACCTAATTTAATTTTTAACTTTTCTTTCTTGGTTGTATTTATACCACCTTATTTTATTTGTTTTTATGTATTAATATGTCTTCTATGGATCTATGAGTCTGCAATAAAGATTAATTATTATTATTAATAATATGAACAAATAGAATCAAGAGATTTTCGAGAAATGCTATTAAGACTATTTTATCTGTACGTTTTTATGTTTTAAAATCTTGTTTTATTATTCTATTCTTTATTCTTCCTATATTAGATAGTCATTCAATAAATGAATGTATATGAAAACTGCAAAATATAAAATAGCAATCTTCAATTCTACACAATATTTTAATTAATATTGTGAATTCCGTTCCAATCCGAGTCTAGTTTGCGAATCAAATTACTTAGTAGACGTACTGAGATTAAACTTAGATCTGAGCGCGACTGGAAACACTCTTGTTTATTATAATTTGAGTATTTAGTTCAGTTAACAGAAGGTGTGATTAGTTAAAACTAACAACTAAACAACTAACTTGTTAATAACTAACAATTTAATTAACAGGCACGCCCGCGTGCAGAGATATTATTACCTAAAGAAATTTTAATTTCTCGAGAACACTCTAAAATTCATTTCTATTTGTCTTTATTACTTACACTTATGCAAACATATTTACATTTGTAGTTTGAAACCCAACAATAGTTTTATCGAGATAGACAAGTGAATACGGGGCTGAAGATGATTATAGCAAAATGCACCAGCCTATTAAGCCTTCTGTTTGCTCGAAAAACAAAGAGTATGTTTTATAAAGCCGGTAAAACGAGGCTTTAGTTAAATTTTTTGAGAATTCGTTCCTTTAATTAAGTAACACTAAAAAAAAACTTTCAAACTTTCCTTTAATGTTTTTTTCGTAAATCTTATTATTACATAAAACATATTTTTTATACAATTTACATAATTAAAACTTATTTAAAGGAGCAGTCGTGCAAAAATATACACCAGTCACATAATGTATTTAAAAACGAAGTAACACTAAAAAAAAAATATCCTTTAAAATTAAATCAACATATTTTCGATAGAAAAAAGGAAAAAAAAATCAGTGAGAATGACTTTTGTAACTTTAATACACATGAGGAGCATTGGCCGAAAAAAAAGCTTGCGAAAGTAAATTCAGTAAAACAACTATATTAATTTTATAAAAGAAGTTTCTCGAACTAACATATTGCATACATTTATTACAATACCGACATCCATTACGTCGTGGATCGAGAACTTTTTCAGTTATTTCTATATTGAAAATCAAACTTATGGACAGAATTCGATAAAATTTTAATGAAACCATTTGAGAAGACAATTTCAATCAAAACAATATTTTTCCAATCGGTTTAGCTGTCGCCGAGAAATCAAGTAACAAACATGAGACAAATAACCGTTGAAACAGTTCCTCCTCCTTTTTGGGAAGTCAGTAAAAATACTCTCCTACGTAGCCGTCTACAGCAAGTGCTACGTACTTAGCGCAATCGCGTCGTAACTGCTACAACCTACGCGCATTTGCTACGGCGTAGTTGAGCGTAGGCGTTCCAAACATGACCCACTTTAATTTTCTACCTTCTACCAAAAAAGAGAAAGCACTCAATTCTAATTTTTGTGTTATTTAATCTTCTTTTTTCTCGATGCCCTCTACGCAAATTCTTGCCAAACCCTATCCATCCGAATTCATTATTTTAAGCACTACTTGAATTTCTTCGTTTGTTCAGTCTTCCATAACTTATCCCAGTTTACCGTGAACAAAGCGCTTACTAGTAAACCAAGTAAAAGATTGATGGGTACATATGATTCCGTTGTACGCTGTTAAGGATCAACATAAACAAGGATTTCCATCAGAGGGTAGAATACAAAATGTGCAACGTCGCATAACAACTCATCTGCCTATAGCACAGATAATACATAACTACCCTTTCCTTTGGTCTATAGTCTACAACATTTTAAAGTTATCTATGGTACTTACGGGGTTAGTGGATTGTAGTGTCCATACAATAAAGAGTTTTCTATATATCTATATGGCTTTGCGCAAATTCTAGCTAAACCTTACATCTTATTGGGTACAATTTAAATGCTAACCATAAAAAATATATTAGTGTATATGTGTATAAATGAAAGCTCCACGAAATATTGTTTGACAATCCGGAGATCTTTTGTTACAGATTAGATCGACATAGCAGTAGGTCAAGGTTATATTTTTTATAACAATCCGTAGATCATTACGATAACACGGTCAGCAATACAGCTTTAAATTTGAGTTATTTTGTTATTGTTATTATTTTGTCCATTTTGACACATATTTCTAATCTAATATTTCCAATCATTTCAACAAAAGCCTTTCTGAATCCGCGTTATTCCTGCTAAACTTCCCAATTTATTTTTTAAGTGGTACTGCGCTAATACATGTGAAATCGCAGTAGCTGATTGATAGTCACATGTGTGTTGTTTACACACAGTGAAAGGATCAAGGATCAACACGAACAAAGGGTGTGAAATGAAGGTAGCTTGAATAAATTATCCACTCGACGGAAACACGCACATGGTGTTCCAAACTTTGACTAACGAAGACACAGGTGGATGTTTAGTGGCTCGTTTGTTTCTCTCTCGTTAACCTATGACAAAATAGGTAGAAGTTTTTAATTTGTCTAAATATTCTTTTTATTTCTCGTAGATACCTTTTTACTAATTTGGAAATATCTATTATGTTTTAATGCGTATACTTTTTAAAACTATATTAATATTAGGTCCTTACATATGAAATTGGCGTTTTGTCGTACTGGCCACTTTGATCTCAAATATCTCTTCTTTGGTTAGAGATTCCAATTTCAAATTTATACAGCTATTTATTCATACATTTGAATTTCGAAAACCGTAATTCATTTGTTTTGTCCTCGTTTGGTTTTTTCTTTGCGTCACGCAGTTTACAAAATGGAAAACTTGAAATATCGCGTTATTTAAGAGTACGAGTTCCACCGTGGTACCAGTGCTGCAGAAACGGCTCGAAGGATAATTGATGTGTATGGCGGCGGTGTCGCAAAAGAAAACACAGTGCGTTTTTGGTTCCAACGTTTTCGTTCTGGAAATTTCGACCTGCAGAACAAGCCCCGTGGGCGGCCGGAGACTAAAGTTGCTAATGAAGAATTGAAAGCTATTGTGGAAGCAGATCCATCGCAAACCACGTCCGAGTTAGCTGCAGGCTGCGGTGTTAGTGATAAAACTGTTTCAATCCACTTGAAGCAAATTGGAAAGGTGAAAAAGCTTGAAAGGTCATCTCATGAATTGAGTGCAGCAAACCGACAAACGCGCGTCAACTGCTGCGTTACATTACTCAACCGGCACAATAATGAATGGATTTTAAATCGGATCATTACCTGTGATGAAAAGTGGATCCTGTACGATAATCGGAAACGCTCATCGCAATGGCTGAATCCTGGCGAACCCGCCCGAACCCTGCCCCAAGCGAAAATTGACTCAAAAAAGTTACTTGTGAGCGTTTGGTAGACTAGTGCCGGTGTCGTTCACTACAGCTTTCTTAAATCTGGCCAGACGATTACAGCAGATATCTATTGTCAGCAACTGCAAACCATGATGGAAAAGCTAGCTGCTAAACAACTGAGGTTGGTCAATCGCTCTAGACCACTGCTGCTTCAGGACAACGCTAGACCACACACTGCACAACAGACGGCTGCCAAATTAGAGGAGCTTCAATGGGAATGTCTAAGACATCCACCGTACTCCCTGGACCTGGCTCCAACAGATTACCATTTTTTTCGAAATTTGGATAATTTCTTGCAAGGGAAAAAATTCAACTCCGATGGGGCAGTCCAAAGCGCCTTCAAAGATTTCATTGATTCTCGTCCTAATGTTTTTTTTAGTAAAGGGATCAATGAACTACCTATGAGATGGCAACAGTGCATAGATAGCAATGGTACATACTTTGATTAAATAAATATATTATATTAAAAAAAAAAGACTTTATGTTCCTCCCTTACAAAACGCCAATTTCATATGTAATGACCTAATATTATAAAAATTGGTTAGTCGGTTTATTTGTAAACAAAATTAACAAAAAAAAAAATGGTAAGGCTCCTGCCGAATTGGAGTCGGTTGTCACTTTTTGTTTCAATATAGTTAGGTATTTATCAAACGACTGGCTATAGGCCCTTTTTGTGTTTATGTCTTTGTCTACGATGTAGGACTGATTCAAATGCATCAGTCCTCAGTATCAGTGCCAATGTTGTCCAATTTTGACCCGTGCTGACTAAATTAAAACACCTAGGTTATCATAAATAAAATTGTAATTGGCTAATTGCGAGTCGGACTCGCGCACTAAGGGTTCGGTTCCATTATCTGTACTACATATCTGTTATCGTTATTAATATCGAGCAGAAAACGGACTTAATCACGTCATACGTGTGGAAGATCCCCGTGAATATTTATTTTATTATGATTTAAATATAATTTTAAAGTGAATATACAACTAAATATTCTGTGAATATTTCAAGCGTTTACCTGTTGCCGTTATTAATCACGTCATACGTGTGGAAGATCCCCGTGAATATTTATTTTATTATGATTTAAATACAATTTTAAAGTGAATATGCAACTAAATATTTTGTGAATATTTCAAGCGGTTACCTGTTGCCGTTATTAATCACGTCATACGTGTGGAAGATCCCCGTGAATATTTATTTTATTATGATTTAAATATAATTTTAAAGTAAATATACAACTAAATATTCTGTGAATATTTCAAGCGTTTACTTGTTGCCGTTATTAATATCGTGAGATCGATATCAAAAAATGACATAAAAATCACGTTTGTTGTATTTCCCGCTTTCAATATTTATTCTGATTTTAGTATTTGTTGTTTGTTGTTCCGGCAACAGAAATATGTACATCAACTGTGAAACTTTCAACTGTCTAGCTATCGTGGTAGATGAGATACAGCCCGGCGACAGACGGACCGCGAAGTTATAGTAATAGGGTCCCGTTTTTTTCCGCCTTTGGGCACGGAACCCTAAAAATGATGTTTATGTTATTTAAAAAATGGTTACTCAGAAATAGAAATCTTGTGAAGCATATACTGACAGAACTTTTAAGATTCTTCTTATAATAATTTGAACAAGTTTACATCACAAATGTTTCCTTGTGGTTCAAAGACTTTAGCTAAATCATTCCGACACCCAAGATGCTATTAAGTTTATCGTTTGTTTTTGTTTTACGACTTTAATCACATTTCTCATTAGAAGTCAAGCTTGGAAAGGACGGCCCAAAGTGTGGGGGGAATTCTTTTTGTCGGAACTTTGAGTCACTTTCTTTTGCCCTGTTTTTTGGACCCGTATGAAACCTTTGTGATAGTAAGACGTGCTAGTGACCTATACTCTAGCTAGTGTCATGTGCTACTCGAGGAGTAGTAGAAGTACTGGATGGATCAGGGTCCTAATTGGTATCGTATGTGAAAATCACTTGAACCCCATTTTAAGCCATTATCAATCACCATATCATTGATATCAAATGTTATCGAACTGAAAGCGTACGACAGTTATGTTTTTTTTACAATCCGTATTTTTCAAGAACACAATAATGCCTAATTATTTTCTACAGATGTCAAGCAACATTAGATCGTAAAAAAAAATTGAATCAAAAAATTAAATTATGTTCCAATTCCAATAATTAATTAATTTATATTCCAGCAAAAAGATCGACGTCCTACATACTTGTATTTTTCTCAAGAAATAAAAGTCATAAGTTTTCCTTTTTACTTAAAATACTGGATTAATTATGAACTAACGACAACGTTTATTATACACTAATATAACCCCTAAGAAAGACTAACGTAAATATCAAAATCGAAGTATATATTATACGACACTGATTGAGCCGAGATTTACAGAGAACGTGATTTTTCATCCACCCCCGCGTTCGATGAAATATAAACCCAACCTGCCTATAAGGGTAAAAGAACGTTCCAAATATAGAGATTGCGAAACGATGTAGGGGTTCCTTGCGTTATTTGATATTTATGGGGGCAGGTGTAATGAAAATTGTGTGTGCTGCCTTACATATTATGTGTTAAAGATATATACGTCAAACAGAATTAAGATTTGTTTTTTTTTTAACAATTCGTTAATATCTATGTATGTTATGTGCTTGAAGGATGTCTTAACCGACTTGAAAAATTCAGTTCTTCAGTTTTTTTCCCTACTGCGAAAGAAGGAGGGTTATCGTTTTCGAGTGTTTGTATGTATATTTGTTTGGCACGCCCTGCAGCCTATACGGCTTGTCGTATTCTTATGTATGTTGGTGTCAATAGATTCGTCTTCACCTGCAGATGGTCATAAGTGCTAGCTGCGTCCCACGATTTCACTTATTAACATAAATAAAATAAAAAACTGCCTTTATTACTCTGTTACTACAAATAAAAAAACATTTATGTATTATGAAATAAATATGTCAAGATACGTGGGTCTAAAGTTCTTCCAGTCGAGTTTTTTTAAGTTAATTTTAACTATTTGTTGAAAGTATCACTTGTTTTCTATCAACAAGAAAAAGCCTTAACACGTTTAAGCTTATAGTAATATTTAATGACAATAAAGCAATGAATATTAAATAAGTCTGTCGTAGTCATAGATACGTTACACGCCTTGGTACGAGTAGAGACTGTAGGTATTATAGTGCTTATGGAGATTTCTCGATAGGATGAATAAGTTTCTATTCCACGCACTCGCTTAAGCTAGCTGGTAACCGGTAACCTTGTGTACGTAAAAAGTCATCACTTGCTTAAAACTACAATAATGTCGTATAAGTAGACACTTAAAAAAACTCGAGTTCATCGAGCAAATATTGTTTCGGTGAACATGTACAATTTTGGGTGGTCTAAAATTACGTTTGGGTTATTTAGTTTTTCTCTTCCTTTTCTCCAGCCTTTTCCGTAGGTCAATGTTAAACTTAGGAGGTATGTGTGATGAATGAATGATGTAACCGACATAAGAGAAATTCTAGTAGGTATGAAAGTGAAACGTTATTTATTTATGTTTTACTTTATCAGCAGCCTGATTCAGCTTTGAATCGACGGTTAGCTTCTAAAATTCTTCCGTCTTCGTACAGTTTACAATGAAGACGAAAGCTAATCGTAGATTAAAAGCTTTTTGAATCAAGTTTTTATGTATTTTTTTTTTCGCAGGAAAAATGTTTCGTTACTAACAACAGCCGTTTCGAAACACTAATTAACAGCCTTCCCTCTTAATTCAAAAATAACTTTGGACGGCAAAAAGTCAACACGAATAATTAGTTACGAATTAGGCCACCCTCCGTTAAGAGGACCGGAAGTGAGGTAAAGATACGACGCCGCCGTCGTTAGTTTCATTGAGGACGATTTCCGAGTGCCAAGCCGCTTCCCTTCAACGGAACTAGATGTTCGACCTTTTTTGTTGAACCTCTTTATGGAAACTCGTAAGGGAAGCAATCAATGGATCGTATCTCTATAATTTTGATTGTAGTAGGTATAGCTTTTGTTATTAGTTATAACATGTATGATATCCATGCAATAGTGGGCTAGGGTTTATAATTATAGTCTTCGGGTGAATGCTATGAGCAAGCTTCAACCACAAATATTTACGAGTGAGTAAAATTAACAATCTTATTGCTTTGCATGTGGTATTGGTGTAGTTGAAGATTCCTGTCACTTCCTTGTAAAATGTGTCCAGACCGTAATTATGAGGGAAGTTAGATTTAATAGGTGATACCATAATTAATTTAGGATTGTTTCAGAGTGTTCTTGCGTCAATATCCTCTGGCGCAGCTAGGATGCTTCACAAATTTACCTATGGCTTATTGAAAAATAGGTCATTTAATTTTTCTCAATAAAATGAGATATTCTTTTAATTCTTGCCCGTTAGTTCCGATAATTCCCAGCAGTCTCCTTTAAAACTATCCCACGGGGTGACAAATTTTTTTTTTAATGACAAAGTACCTGTATAAATTATGTATATATATTACCAAATTTGTTTTCCTTGAACACACATTGTTATAATCGTTAAGGAAGCTTATGGCACCTAGTTTGCAACTGGAATCTAAAACCTAATGTGATTTACCGCATATCACTAACGTTAGCCTTTTAAAGATATTAAACGCGTTATTTATGTATTTAAGAACTTTATGACCAAATTAAGTAGTCAGCAAATTGAAATACTACATTAAAAACAAAAAAAAAAACAAATCCACAAAACTGTTTTGTTTGTGAAAATTTAAGTTTGTTCCTCACCTTTTTTAACTTTACGACGGCTGTTGCAAGTTGTTTATTCGGTCGTAACTCGATAATACAGTTTTACGTTAAGAAATCAGCGATAACCCTTAAAGTTACAGAACTGTCAAGTCAGAATAAAACCCGAAAAAATCGTCTTACAAAATAAGAAATTTATCTCCCAGTATTTAGTGGCCTTAAGGGTAAAAAGGGCCTTTTATCAGACGATGCCATCTGGTGTTCAGGACTTATTTTAAATTGCCCTTCGTAACTTTTTCCTTAAGCTACGTAGGTTTTGGAGAGACGACTAATTGTTTGACTTGTGTTATTACTATTTAGAAACTAATGCGTGACTGTGTGTGTGTCTGTAGCATTGTAGGTTAATAATGAATGAATCGAGTTTTGTTATCCATATCGAGAGAGTACGAGCTGTCAAAAAATATATAATCCTAAGCTAACATAATTTATCGATACTAGCCGGCCGCCAACACAAAATGGCGAATTACATATTTTTGGCGGGTTCTTTCAATATTTTAACATAATCATGTTGACGGGCTTAAATCTCGACATTTGTTGTAGCAGCCATCTTGGATTTGGAATGTTCATAATGTATACTACTAGTCAAGCCCTTTCATTTGATACCCATACTAAGGGAGTTGTGAAAAATGTATACTTCGCCATTTTGATGCGGCGGCCATTTTGGACCGATTTTGATCAATAAATTGAGTATGAGACCAATGTATTGGCAATAATTATTATAAATATAGCTAAGAACATTCCCGACTAATACCCCTTAAATAAATCAAATTCAATATCGGTTCTTCCGTTTGGGAGCTACAGACACACACACATACACACACAGAGACACGTCAAACTTATAACACACAGTCGTTTTGGCGTCGAGAGTTAAAAATAACATTAATAATGTACTTACTACACGTAGTGACACCAATAGCGGCCTTATAGCAAAAAACTATCATCTCCAACCAGCTTTGAATTAAAATAGCCATAAAAATAACATCAGTAAGGAGCCTAATTTCAAGACGTTTACGTAATCAAAAGCCGAGAACAAAATCTCTCCCCATTATAAGGAAAATGAACGACAATTTGTTTCATCCCTCAGATATTTTATTAATAGCGGGTCACAGCTGCTCTCAGATTATTTTTATTTCGTAAAAATGTATTTCCAAGCACACGGAGATACCTACGTGGGATTATCTTTTTAGTCAAAGCCTTGTGTAGTTTTAGAGATTGTTTTCCAAATTCTTTGCTTCGTTTGGAAGGCGAGTATTTAGAGTTTTTTTAATTAATATTTAGTATGTGAGAGTTAAATAAGAAATTAATAAGAGTTGCATTGCTATAAAAAATCGTAGACAGGCAGAAATAGTTTTCCAAATGTCCATGAAACTTATGAAATCAATATTTTCGTAACCGAAGTCCTTATCATTTCAGCGCTTGTAGCATATGTGATTTCTAATGGTGATTCGAGAAGTTATATGCAATGTTCAACCCCGTCAGGTTTTGGATAGCCGACTCCAAAGAGGGGCATACTAAGGGTCAAATGATAGTAGGTCCCGGTTTTTTGTCTAACGACCAAGAAAGTCAGTGCTTTGGGCGGTCTTATAGGTTACACAGACTTCCGTCTGGCTATGTTCTTATACTCAGATCTTATTCACATCTAGCCACTTTATGTTTTATTGTCTTCTAAATTTCAAAATGTTTAATTTTTGTTGCAGCTAAGCAGTCCCACGCAATACTTCTGGTACCGCACCACTCTTCAGATCTCCGAAGACATCAACTATCCCGAGACCTTCAACTACAAGATTGCTCTCGCTCTTATTATTGCCTGGATCCTAGTCTACATGTGCATGATCAAAGGCATAGCCTCATCCGGCAAAGTTGTATACGTAACGGCGACTTTCCCGTACATCGTCCTTGTTATATTCTTCTTCAGAGGCATCACATTAAAGGGCATGGGCGATGGACTCGTCCATCTATTCACGCCAAAATGGCACACGATTCTAGATCCTGTTGTCTGGCTGGAAGCTGGCACGCAAATATTTTTTTCCCTTGGCTTAGCCTTCGGAGGACTAATAGCATTCTCTTCTTATAACCCTGTTGACAATAATTGTTATAGAGACGCCATAATGGTGTCCATGACTAATTGCTTGACGTCCATGTTCGCTGGTATCGTAGTATTTTCGATAATTGGGTTTAAAGCCACGATGGTGTATGAGAAGTGCCTCAGTGAGAGGAATGAGACCCTGCTGGAGCTGTTTGGGTCAGGGTTTGCGTCTATGGTGCTGCCGGAAGCTGGACAGTTGGTGAAATTAAACCGGAATCTTACAGTCATTATGCCGGAACTGCCTATCTGTGATCTGCAGAAGGAGCTAGACAATGTAAGTTGAGATTGGTCTATCTTATTGGCCGATTTCCACTCTTTCTTTTAATATATTTTATGGTATATTTAACAATACAGTTCATTAGAAAGATCTCGTTTTTTAGTACCCTATGCGTACTTAAAGAAAAGGTACGTGTTTCACAATAAGCGACTCAGTTCCTCTTGCGAAGCTTACATGTACAAAACTTAGAAGGAGGAACACAATAAAAGCTTGAGGTAAAGGCAAATAACAATTATAACAGCTAAAATACATTCTAAAATATCGTCTGAAATCTAGACTTTAGTAGTTAGTAAACTGGTTTCAGTATGGCCGGTACCATTGCGAAACTCTTGAGAGTATCCACGATTTACATTTTAAATAATGTTTACCGATCGATGATAGGTACTTATCTAAAGAAGCTAAGCTCATAATGAATTGCAAATAAATTCTCGTAGGAAAACGGGTGGCTCTGATACTCCAGGGGTAGACTTAAGAGGTAGATTGAAGGTAATCTTGATAAAATAGCTTTGTTTAAGAGAGCCGGATAGAATCATTTTCTGTACATTTTACAAAAAGGACTAAGTTTTTGTAGTTCTTTCACTTCCGAGTATATAGGATCGAGTAAATCCGATTAATGTGAAATGTATGGACGCAGTTTCGTAAAATGTGTCCTCACTTTGACTACGAGTACTTCGGTCAATAGAATCTACAGGAACAAACTTACATAGTAATGTTTCAAACATTACTATGTAAGTTTTCAAATAAATTACCGATTTCTTTCTTTCTTGTTGTATTATTATTGAAACTATTAATTCCAGACTGCCTCCGGAACGGGCTTAGCTTTCATCATCTTCACGGAAGCCATCAACCAGTTCCCAGGCGCGCAGTTCTGGTCGGTTCTATTCTTCTTAATGCTGTTCACCCTGGGTATCGACTCTCAGTTCGGGACCTTGGAAGGAGTCGTAACTTCTATCGTGGATATGAAGCTGTTTCCTAATTTGAGGAAGGAGTATTTGACAGGTAAATTGCTAAAATAAGGCCTTTAGGTCTTCAGGTTCTCCCGTCAAGGATAAATTTATATTTGCCGTAGTAACTGTCGATTCTTATAATACCTCTATCTTTGAGCCGGAAATATTCAATGTTTAGTAATGAGAGCAGGAACACGGACTGTAACTTATTTCTAACTTTCCAGGTGGTTTGTGTCTGATTTGCTGCATTCTATCCATGGGGTTTGCGCACGGTTCTGGTAGCTACATCTTTCTTCTGTTTGACATGTACAGCGGCAACTTTCCTCTGCTCATCATAGCCTTCTGCGAGTGTGTTGGCATCTCGTACGTTTATGGAGTTAAGAGGTAAGTATTTCTAGAATAATCCCCTTATCAGAAAATTCACAGACTTAAGGGCCAGTATTGGATGCATGTGCGCTCTCGCTCACACTATCTTAGTTGTATTGAGATACATAAACATTGGATTAATTTTTTAAAAACCTGCCTCAAAAATGTTATTCTTTCCAAATTTACTAAAAAAACATAACTGGTTCATAACAACGTAGCAGTTCTAAAGGCTCTGATTTGAAAGAAAATAATACCGTCAAAAACGTGGGACGGTAGCGTGGCTGTAAATAATAAGTTGTAAATAATAGGTTGTTACGGAAGGTCGAAGACCCGTAGCCATCCCGAAGGTACGACTAATGTTTCAAAGGAACTCCAAAAATAAGTTCGTAGATATATCAGCCCAAGCAATCGAAGATATATAGAAACCTTATGCCTTCAATACCGCTTTTACAGTCGGAGTGTAATCCGTCAAAATGAGAAATCTAATTTCGATGGGTTTATCAGATCGAATCTATTTAATTACAAAATACAGTGCTTCGTGTTACGTAACTAGCACGCCGATAAAATCCAGGACAAAAAGAACCTTTGAGCGCAAATACAAAGCTTTCTATTTCGATTCCCTTCCGCTAAATTGATAAAAAAATAAGACGAATCGAATGAAAAAATTAATAAATTTTGCCCTTACTGCCAAATTCAATCAAAGTCAACTCGGACATGGAAAATCCAATTAAGTTTTCTAATTCCCGTTTTCCATTCCATCTACATTTGTACCGAAAAAGTAACGCTAAGACTTCATCTACGGCGATGAAGGGTAGGTGTGTTTATACCTACTGGGTTATTTACAGAAGTACTCAAGTAAGTGATGACCCGTTTTAAGAAAAGGGTCGGCGGATATCCACTTCGTATATCGGGTTAATGTTATGTGAAATTGAACAAGATTTGACCAGAAGGTTGTCTGGAGTTAAGATGTATTAGGTAAGTCTGTGATTTTTCTGGGGAATGGGTAGGTTTCACAGGTAAAGAAGTTTTCATGCAAGATGGCCTAGATTGCGGCTTATTGAATGGCTAAGTACTAAACCGAGGTAAGCCTTTGTGTGGAGGGAGTCGGAAGGTAGGATTAGCTATGCGCTCTAGGTATTCGCAAGGTTGGGGAAAATGTGGCTTGGTATGGGTATAAGAAAAAGAAGTCTATACAGTACGTACACGTATCTACCGTAGTAATGTCATTGCATAAACCTAAGATTGTTATTTACAATAGAGCGTGGTAGAAAATGTGCGGTAAACTATCCGCACGTGCCTTGCACCTTTTAGGTACAATATTCAGCGTAAATATGTAAGTTTCAGCGTTCAAAATAATAATGAAGTTAAATTAAATTTTATACTTATTTATTTAAAAATAACGGTATTCCCGCTACATAGTTAAGTAAAAATTAGCGCAGAATTCATTTTGGAGCTCTAATTTGCAAATTATGTTGAATACATTCCATTAAAAAAAAACTCAAAATATATTTTGAGTTTTTTCATTTGTCATATATGTAATGATGAACTCATTTTCAATGGAGGGATTGCATAACCGAATATATTTTTTTATAATTTGTGTTTTTTTAAATAGGCTTCGAAACAAGTTCATTATTTCAATGGCAACTTTATTTTTACGAAATTTTATATTAATATAATATCTAACATGTGCCCAACAAATACACTTACATGTATATATTTTTTAAACGTTGAATATATTATTTTAATTAAGTATACAAAATTACTATACATATATTTCACTGCGACGGCAACTAGCTCTAAGTTTGTATTAAGCCGCATCGAAATGTAAAGAGGCCTCAATGTTATTGCTTGCTCCCAAAATTTCTCACCTACTTACCAGGATATTTTTTTAGAAAAATAATTCTTTAATCACATATCAACTAACATTTAACCTTCCAGATTCGCAGACGATATCGAACTGATGACGGGCACCCGCCCCGGTATTTACTGGCTCATCTGCTGGAAGTACCTCTCTCCCTTGGCTATGCTGCTCATCCTGATATCCTCGTTTGTGGACCTGGCCATGGAAGGTTCGGGATACGACGCCTGGATCAGGTCGGCTGGAGACACGGAGAGGAAGCCCTGGCCGATGTGGGCTGTGGGGCTTGTGCTGGTGCTGATTCTCGCGTCTGTACTCTGGATACCTGCATTAGCTATATTCAGGTAACAATACCTACTTATTACCTGCGCTTATTTGCTTATCGGAAATTGAAACTATCGTTTTAGTGTTGCGATTTTTACAATAGGCTATAAAATTGGCAGGTTCTTACTCTGTAAAGATCTTACCGAATTTTTTTACGCAACTTTTCAAGTTTCACGTTCATTTTGTACTCGTATGAACCAAAACTGTTAGAAGTTGCCATCAGATAGTGGTCTTGGAGACTTCGTTTATCCATTAATCCTTTCAGAAAAAGTACCCTGCCTACCTATCTAATCTCGCGTAAACTTCAAAGCATTCAAACATTTCACTGATTGGCTTTCCTTTCCAGATACTTCGGCATCCCAATAATCGATGATGAGGAGCGCGCCTGGTTCCCAGCCGAGGACTTGCGCGACTTCCACGGCATAGAGCCTCGTCCAGTCTCCTCAGTGGAGACTATACTGTTCTGCACCAGGCCAGATGGAAGCGAGCGGTGCTGTTGGCCGGGGTGCTGCGAAACTGACGACGAGGAGTAAAACCTCAGAAACATAACTCTTTTCTAAGGCAAATAAGTTCCATTTACCTATTCGAGTAGAACGTTATTTGAGAGAGACCACACGGGATTTGTTTTTTTATTAAATTTCAATTTTGCTACAATACAATACATATTCATATTTATGGTATGTTTATCCATAGCATTTCAAGATTTTACAACAAACGAGGATAATATTTTTGGAGGTATTGCCCGAATCTGAATTTCTCATCTTTGTTTGAGCAGAAAGCTCTTTGAGAGAGAGAGAGACCATAAAAAAATTCTTTTTATTAAATTAAAGTTAAATGTTCTTAGCATTTTGAGATTTTATCGACAAATGAGGATAAAGTTTTGGACATAAAGATGAATTACCTATTAGGCCAACCGCTTTCATTTACCCGTGAAAAATCGTGAAAAAAAGTAAGAGACAATGGAGAGTTAAGTTAGTTAAATTTATAGCGTTGGATTCAATAAAGATAATCATTGGATCATGATTTGTTCATCGTTTTCTAACAAACGAGGAAATATTGGATTTGAAAACAATTTAACGAAAAAACTATTTAAAATTTTAACGAAAGAATCGTATGATAAATCTGACATAGCGTTTGTTAGTAACAAGCAAATAAAATATTTTACTACGAAGTATTCGCCGAATATATTAATTATGTAACGATAAATTAAAAACTTTTAATCATCCCAAGCCTGTAAAAAGTACTGGAGATACGCTATTCACAGAATTGGTAATGTTTACTTTAGGCTGCTTTTAAATGGGAAAGTAAACCTAATATCTTAAAATATCACACACATATGATTATAAATAGTAATATAACAAAAAAAATACTTGTAGTATTAAAGCTTCCAGTACAAGTACAAGTAGGTCAATATCGGTTATTATAACGACTGGTCTAAAACGTCATGCTATATCGTGTTTTTGTAGTACGGATTCTGTCATCGTTATCTGATTTACTTTAATTTGATAAGACATTCGTTGACTTAGTAAGTTTAATAAAACACAAAAGCAAAGAAAAAAAAACATTCACAGCTATAAAAATTAATTTAGTAATAATCCCCCAGTATAAGGGAAAGTTCAAAAAATGCTGGCTGCATTGCCACGTTGAATGGCAATGCTAATTTTCTGACCGAAATAAGAGTCAATATTCTGGTCACATGTCGCTTAACATCAATATTACGGTTTTTGAGAATTTCTGTTCGATATTTATATCGCGTGCTTCGAGCTTTCGATAATAATGAATATATTCGATAAGAGCGCTTATACCGGCTCGAACTGTCAAAACTAACGGTCAATACAGAAAACACCGTACTAAATGTTCTTGTAATAAACAGTATTTCTATGGCTTAAAATATATCAGCTAGCGTAGGATTTATTGATAGAGCTTTATGCTAATATATCAGGTTTATAATATATAAAAAGTGTTGTAAAATACATACTCAAAATACTTATGTTTACAAAGTAATTATTTGTGAGGAAAATTTATATTATTAAGAAGGTGTTTATAGTCGACTAAAACTGACAATAATGAGCAAACATGATAATAAAATAATAATGACAATAATTTTAAAATAATGAATAATATGTTTTTTTTTAAATTTATGTAAATTAGAATTAAAATGTGTAATTCGATGTGATAAATACGTATCGATTGTTAATGACTTTTCGATTATATATCAGGATATCTCTACTTATCTGAAATGATATTTTTTAGAAAGCCTCATATCTATTGAAAACAAACATGCATATCTTTGAAAATATCTCTAACTTGCGACTAGGGACTAAATTAATTGATAAAATAAAAAAAAAGTTAGTATCATATCCATTATTCGTTAACACGTTGACTGTTAAATATCAACCAAGTAGGTACTGTTTGTTACGTAGACCTTATACCTATAGTTAAGTAATTTATATATATAATGAAATGCCCTTTTCGAAATCAAATGTAGTTACTTGAACATAAGTACTCGTAAATGTGTGTAAATAATTAATTGATATACTCAAGGAATTATAATAATCACTCTTGTCTTTTCACTGCAAAGATAAAATAAAAAGCAGATTCAAGAGCTATCAGTTTTTGAAAAATCATTTAGGTACAGTTAATAATATATAATGTTTCAAATATTCAAATATCTGGTTAATTATAAAAAATCTAGTATACATATTACAATGTAGCGAAATTATATTATAATATAATATATTAAGACAATAAATATTACATATATAAAAAATCACGCATGATCTAACAACGTTTTTATAAATATAACGACAGTGAAATATAACCTAGTTGTTGTTGTAAAAGTTTATAGAATACCTAATAATCTTATAATAGTTATTATAATCCATAATTTAGGATATAACTGTATATAAGGATCAGCAAAGTCTATGAGGTATAGTTGATATAATACATTTTTATCCTTTACAAAATTTCGTTGAACTTAAAGTAGTAAAGTGACTTATTTCATGTTTTTGTAATTTAACCATGGTCAATTACGTATGTTTGCGTAGATTCGTTTTAATGTTTAAGAGAAATAGATTAAATTGGATCGTAAAAAACACGAGTTTTATCTAGTGCTTGTTAGATATTCATGTGAAAGCGCACAAAAGCCTTGCTTTTCTTTTGTTAACATGCTAGCTAAATATATTTCAAATGTAGGTAAATTAGTTGTCTGGTATGAGTTCTCTCAGAGTGTGAATTACTTTCATTGATTGACTTTAATCTCATACAAATATTGATGGCTATTTAATTATATTCACTAATTTTTTTTTAATAATGTTGCAAGTAAATTTAAAGATTAAAATAGATAGCCAAGTAGCCAACTATGAATGTCCTGCCATAAAAAAGACAATAAAATTAAAATAATCCAAATTATACAATTGTTCTGCATAGGTACATATTTATGTGTATTTTTATGACATCGTTTTAAATTATGAATAGTATATTCTTTAGTTAGAGTTATAAATAACGTTACCGTTAATACCCGACAATCAATGCTGACGTAAATAATACGAAACATATCATATTATTTTACACAGCAAATGAACTTTTGGAATGAAATTATTTCATTTAGCTTACTAACCTAGGCCCTATTTTTGACAGCTGGAATAAATACAAGATTAACGTTCGAAAGAAACGACCGGTGAATTTCGTTTTGTATTGTTAACGAAGGGTATGAATTTTCAAGACTACGACTTTATTGCATGTCGTTCGTAAGTGACGTTATTAGCGAGTACTGAATTAATTCGAACGTTTCAAAAATAGAGCCCTTGGTATAGATTCACTAGTAAATAGAATACGTTTTTTAGGTTCAAAGCGAATAGAATTTTTGTATATCTAATCCTAAATAATCGCTGAAAATAGTCATGGAGAGACTAGCAAAAATGAGAGAAAATGTAAAAAAATATGGTTACCGGGTATTTGCCGTAGCATTAGACAAAGTGTATCTTATACTCAATAAACTTAGCGGTATCAAAATCGCGTTACTTGTTGTCTCTGTGTAAGTCTAAGCCTGACTAAGTGTTGATGGAAAATAAACGTTCTAAAAATTATGTATTTATTATTACTTATATGATATGTCGTGGCATACCAACACTTATCTAGCCAGGTACCTAGGTGCCTGTGGAAAGCAATCCGGGACAATCGAACTGCAATTGCAATGGCCTCCTATATCAAGATGAACTATATTGAACATGGGACCAGTCGAGAAGAAAAATTCAACTATTTTAGTAAATCCTACCAAGACCATCAAGTATCGAGTAAGAGAGAGTTCTATAACTGAAATGCCTACTTCATACTTATATAACAAAACCTTCCAGTATCGAGTAATATAATTCTGAATAAAATATTTCTATTTTTTGATACTTGATGGTTCTATATCTATTCTATAATTATTATTTCATGAGCATAAAATAAAGCAATAAAACCTATAGTCATTACAAAACTTACAAGTATTGCCATTAGGAATGGTAAACTAGGTGTGCTGCCTTCTGCTGGTAAGTTGGAAAATTTCTGAATACGGTCTTCCTGTCTGACCTCCCTTGGTTAGACACTAGGAATTTAAACCTGGTTCAAATTAAATCAACCAGATCCCGTACGAAGACACCCAATATTAATTTCTCAAAAGGCATATCGAATTTAGTACCTTAACCATCTGTGTGATTTAAGGTATAACACTGCCTACAATTTTATAAGCAAACTAAGTTAAATACAAACATAACTTACGTATACAATTTGTGTTATCTGTAAATCTTGAGTGGTCTTTAGGTAACCCAAACGCTCATATTGAGGTGTAGTTATTTATCTCAATTTACTAACAGGCACTATACTTGCCCGGCAGTTAGAAATATTTAAAAAACAACTTTAAAAGTCCTTTTGTAAGTTAAAATCTATCATGAAGATGGTTCTCAATCTAGTATTTAAAAAAATGATAGTAAAAATATTGATCAAAAACGTCAAATCGGCACTTTCGTATAGTGCTTTGTTTATTTTAATTTTGACATTTTTGGTATATTTACTTGAGTTTATTTTCCAATAAATGAATAAATATATATTTTGTTTTTTAAATATATATGTGGTTATCAGAACTAGTGATTAGAGGCGACTTTAAAAAACCTGACGCCTTAATCTTTATACCTGTGTATCATCTTTATTTTTTGCCGTAACCTGTGTCACTCTCACGACTAAGACGAATCTATTGACACCACTCAAATAAAAATACTACCAGCCGTTTAGGCTCTAGGGCGTGCCAAAGAAAGATACATCCTTCTTTCGCAGTAGGATAAAAAATAAGACAAAAACGTGTTTCACTTTTCTTCACTTTAATATCATAGAACAGATTAACTTATTGCATTTTACACATAACTATAGCAGGTACATAATTTATATACTTAGTTAATAAGTTTAATAATACATATTGCTTTCGTTACAAAAAATAAACCAGTCTTCTTACAACATTGGGTTTTAGAAAAGTATTGTAAGTACTAGCTGCGCCCCGCGGTGTTACACGCTTTAATACAGGATTAAAAGTGTTATATGTGTTAATCCAGGGTCTAAGCTATCTCATTACCAAATTTCATCTAAATCGGTTCATCAGTTTTGGCGTGAATGAGCATCAGACCTACATTCTTACAAACTTTCGCGTTTATAATATTAGTAAGATAAGTAAAAGAATATTTGTTAACGGACTTCTCATACATGTCAGTTTATCATACTTATAGTTGATGTAAATGACTTGTGCACGTTTTTGCATGGGTTTAAACTTTCTTAACAGACTTCAAAACGTGGAGGTCCTCAGTTCGCAAATTTTGATTTATAAACCACTTGAAACTACTGGACCGATATTGAATAAATTTCAACTGCAAAGTACTCACTACCGAACCAAGAAAAAAGGAAATGTTTCATAGATAAAAAGATTCCGACGAATTGTGAATCAACTTTTTGTTGGTTAAAACGCATAATTAATGTTTTTAACACTTCAGTAGTAATGAAAAATACGTTCATGACTTGCAACCAGTGCCTATACATATTCTATTTGACATTTGCACTACACCAACAAGTTCTTTTGTCTTCTGACTAATGTTTGTTATCTGATTTCTTCGAGACGAATGGATCCCATTTAAAAAGTTCTACTGTCGCCTGCTGTGCAGGAAGTCGGTCCGGTCTACTCTAACTAATCAGTAACAAACATTTAAAAAACAGACGTAGTGAGTACTTCCTCCTTTTTTGGGTAGTCAGTAAAAAGAATGCTGTTAGCGACAACTATTAATTAATGAATAAGAGAAAAACTAATTAATTAATTAGTTGATTATAACTAATTAATTAATTAGCTGTAATAATGTTGTCCTATTCGAAAAACAAGTTGTTATTAGAGTATGTATACTTTGCGAGTACAAAGCCCTTCATGCTTAACATTCACATCTCGAGGATACACGAACTAAATTTGAAGAAAATCACATATTTTTAAATCTAAATTAGGGTTCAGAGACATCACGATTATAAAATCAGTGTTGAAATATCGCATACAATACAAAAACAATTACTGAATTTGGAATAGAGGTGACAACCAACAGAAAAATGAGTATATTTTGAGAATGGATTTGCATTTACCTTAATTAATTTCGTATATAATGTACCAGCTCTGTGCTCTCGCTGTAATTTTATAATAACGATTTTAAAAAAATGAAGATATTTATTTAATTTTTGGATATTTTTTACTAAAGGTTAATTATATCTAATATTGCGAAATTTTACCTGAATTCACATTCATTTAGGAATAATGGAAAACATGCTATATGATCATTTTTTTAAATTTGTACCCTCATCCTCTTTGTGACCAAACGTGGTACTTTGAAGACAAGAATGGTTCACGTCGTATAATTGGTATAATTAAGTGAGATACCAAAATAAAAAATTTTTAGTAATGTGCTGGTTTATCTAGTTCAACTTTATTGTGTTAATCAGCCATTTTTTGTAGACATGCTCTTGAGTTACAGTGGCCACTTGAAGCCTGAAGCCGACACAAAGAAGCTGATTCGCGCGACAGACACTTGTGGCTCGTGGCCGACAATGGCAGTCGGCGGCCGACTACTTTTTTAACCTTTGCTTGAAACAATATCATAATGGACTCTGAATAAAAAGCATTGATTGCACAGCTGCTGATAAAAAACAACGTCGTAGGAGATTAAAATGCCGCTGTTGTTTATACATTCAATTTAAAAAAAAACTTAATCAAATGTAATAAGCATTTTGATACTCTTTTAAATCATCCAAGTAAATAATTTAAACATTTTCATCTTAAACGTAGGACAGACTGCACGTGTTGCGGATGTCACACCTACCATTTTTGTAAATAGTACTGTGAAATACTGTGGCAGTTCCACATCTCTCTAATGATCTACTTTGGTAATCAATAAAAAAAAGTACAATCTTTTACTATGAGGAACAGATTTTTTCCATCTATTTCTACTAATGAGTGGGGATATGTGGAAGTTTTACTTTCACGTAATTCTACTATAATAACGTACCAAAAGTAATACCTACCTTGCGGTGATGAAAAAAATGGTACAAGTGTCCATTAATGATAACAATTAGATGATCAGGTTTACGCGATTTTTTAACATACATACATGGACGATTAGAATCATTACCTTCCTCTTTGCGTGGTCGTATATAAAGAACCATAAATTTGTCTAGTGTCGGACACTGGATTTATAAAGCTGGTGGCCACTACTGGACACAAACGCCGACACGAGTCACAAGTTAACCCTTTCAAATTTGTGGTTCTGGTTCTGGTGGCATACAGGACGGTAATGATTCTAACCGTCTATGTATACTTTTATCAGAAAAGTTAGAAACAAGTTTTACCTCCTAAAACAATAATTTCAGAGTTTTACTGATGCAAGCAAGGGTTAATAGCAGTGGATCAGATACTGTGTCCCGCTTCAGATTTTTTATGTGTCTGTGTTGTGTGTGCTTAGACTAGAGTTACTTTTCTAATAAATTATTATACTGATTATCATAAAACAGATAAATTACCAATCTAATGATTTGTATGCCCTTCACTTTTAAATAAAGAAATCTTACAGTGAAACAAGTGGTTACACACTTATGTAAAATTCGATGGGATCATTGAATAATGAATTTTTAGCTAAAGAATTCGAATATACTACCTAATATTGGTTTATATTCTGTGAACAATTGTCTTAAACAATGGTGTATATTTCCCTCATACTATAGTTCAAAGAGTACTTTTTGCAAGTTTCAATCTTATTTTTTCTACTATAGGCGATTTGACTGTAATGATTGTAGAATATGTTGGCACCTTAAGAAACACTGCATCAAAAACTACTAGCAAATGTAAGTAATTTGAGAAATAGTACAAAAAAAACATTGTATGTTTTTGCTATTGATGTTTTTTGTACTATTTAACAATTAAATATCATAGAATATTTCTGTTCACAAATAAAATGTTTATGTTACAGATTGTCTTAAAAGTACTCCTTTCAGATCAATTGAAAAGAAATTATTCACAGAATTAATTCCAGCTATATCTCAATTTATTGAGCGAGTCACTATAAGGTGTAAACTCAATATCACTGACAGTAAAGCCTTGTTTGCATTTTATCAGTAATTTAGTCTAGTAACAAGTCAAGTACTGTAATTAAAGGTTTTTGTCAAAATTTTTGATGTTACCAAATAATAAATAAAGTCTGAATAAGGCTTACTAAATGTAGAGAGAGACACTTGAAGTGACTTGCTAGATAAATCAAGCGTACATTAACTAAATTAAATATTAAGTTGGAACAGTTTCATTACCTTTGTCCGTCTCCGCCTTTTTCATCTTTTTAGCTTTTATATCAGCCATAGTCTGTTCAATTGAACGCAGGTCCTTTTTGTTAGCACTGGGGACTTCTCCGTAGCTCTTATTCATGTTAGTTTTCTGAGCAGCGTCGAGCGCTGCATCTTCTCCGATCAAGTGCGCATATTTTTGCTTGTAGAACGTACCACTTAACTCCTCCTTACCACGTTTACGTTTTCTGTTTTTCTCCTCTTCAGAATCTAGCGCCGCTTGTTTCTGCATTGCTAAGTGCTGTAAGGCCATTTCAGCTGCTTTTTTCTCATCCCAAACACCACCGGATCTACGAACTAATAGCTCATCCTCTGATGGGCCGTTATCTTTAAGGTATACAACACTGTAACGGTCAACACCTTCTTGGCCGAATGAATATACCTGAACCCCTGCTACTTCAGCCACGTCTCTTATAATTGATCTGTACATTTGGTCCATCGGTTCAAACTGCATGCTCGGTTTCATTCCGTCTTTGATGAAAGCATAAATTTTATCTTCAATTTTTTTACGGAATTTGTTGATCATGTTTCTTTCCTCTTTTTGTTTGCGTTCCATAGCCTCTTTTTGTTTTTTGATGGCATTTTTTTGAGCTTCACTGGCTGACGGAGGACTTTGCATAGAGTTGAGTATGTTATCGAGGAAATCCATGTTTTATATTTGGTTTTCTGAGCAGAATGAAGTATAAGCAATGATTTCAGGAACACGATGTTGCCAATTCAGTGAGATACTA
The DNA here is from genome assembly GCA_947049295.1 of Ligdia adustata. Taxonomy (NCBI): domain Eukaryota; kingdom Metazoa; phylum Arthropoda; class Insecta; order Lepidoptera; family Geometridae; genus Ligdia; species Ligdia adustata. Next base: position 12,512,697 of record OX346225.1, read on the forward strand.
AAATTCTCAGTCAAGGAGTCTGTATTTAAACCTTTTTGAGTAAGAATATTCAAAGAGGTTTCTATCTGAGCGCAGACTTGGCTAGCAAAGGTTATGGAGTCTTCTGAAAATTCTATCAGCTGACTAAGAGATGGCTGTAGTGAGGTTCCTTTGACCAGTGGTGTTAGTACGCTGGCATCAATTTCTCTGCAGTTTTCTTGAAAAGCTTTATTCTTGCTGCATAACTTTTCAAACAGATCTTCAAGAATTGTTCTGAAATATTACATAAAACCATTATAAGCAACTGAGAGTGATGAGTGTGAAAATAACTAAGACTTTATACATAATTCTTTTAAAGAGGTTTGTTATCCAGTTAACAACATGCTTGAAAGTACTTAAATAAATAACATTTCATACTTATAGCTCCCTACTATTTCTCCTGTGTCAGGGATGCTATACATATACAATACACCCATACCTGAAGATAATATTATTAAAACACATTGTGCACCTGCCACAACCGGAAATCAAACCCAAAACTGCCAGTGAAGGCATGCTAGCCATTAAACCACTGGGTTGACAAAGTCAAGTCTATTATATTATATAGTATAGTATATTATGGCATTTAAGGTAAGCTGTGTAGCTGTGACCTAGTGCAACAACATAACACCAGAATTATTAATCCTAGCATTAAATGCTAAAATTATAGAGAAGCTCTCACTTAAATTATTGGACAGGAATTTAATACAACAGCATAACTAATGCATAAATAAGGGTGTTACACATAGCATTATTTTGTGTAGCCTTAGAGTATGACAGGTTTGGTCTGCTTGGTAATTTACCATTTACGTGACACAATATTTAGCATATATCCAAGGTAAATATATGAGTAAATATAATATTCACGATTACTCACAATTTACTCCGAATATCTTGAATTTCTTCAGAAATTTGGTTATGTATAATTGTACACAATCTATTCTGCAGCCCTGCGAATTGTTCTAGAGGTGTGTCAGTGATCTCAGCTCTGGAAATATCGTACAAGTGCATAATAAACTAGGAATTAAATAACATTGTATCTTTTATATGTATGAGAAGAAGCTACTCTCTGTATCCATTGACCAAATCGGTGACTTGAAATCTTATCTAGGAAAACGATAAATAACAAGTTAAAGCACAACACTTACTCTTTTATGTTCCTGCAGCGTTTTATCAGCTTATTTATAGCCGCTGCGCAATTCTGGCAGTCTTTCAAGCAAGCCTTAGAAGAAATGTAGAACTCTTCGAATGAGGAAAAGTAATCAATTATCTGATTTTGCACCTTTGCTTCCATTATTCATTAAAAACTCCATTACCGGGGCAATAACAATCATACAATTTCAATATATGAATGAATTGAAAACGATTGAAAACAACTTATAAAACACGCTCTCTGAAATTGAGATGAATGGAATTATATTTTCACTGACAGTGACAGTTGACTGTTGACATTTACGAAGAAATTAAGTTTAAGTGAGTAAGATAATATAATGCGCTAAGAATTAAAACATCCAAAATGAGCAATAACTTATACATATTTATTATTTAAATTGAATATGTATGTTTATGAATTTTATTAGTAAGTTTAACAAAAGTATCTAGCTTCAACAAAAATATTGCTATATGAGAAAACGAGAACTAGTGTAGCTACCGGTACTTTCCGAAGGACCGGTAATTATTGCAAATACCTACTATATTTTGCATATAATATCCGCTTATAAAATAATAAACTAATATGAAGGTAATATTATTACATAAATTATTTATATGCTGCATGTTCTACTTACTTGTAGAATCAAGACTAAGTAGACATAGACATGTATCAGTTCTTACCTACAGCGGCTGGTACTTCGTTTCCATCTCTATAACGGGTCGATCTAGAAACAGCTGTCATCACTAACAACCAATAGTGAGTTGTGGTGAGAGCGAATATTAAAAAAAATAGTATATTATTTTGTGCGATGTTGGGAGCACGCTCGTTTTTGTCGCGATTTATGTATAAAAAATACGTCACAAATTAAATAAAAAAGTGTCGCAGTTCAAATAAAATTAAACTTGTAATAATGAAGGATGAGAGTGATCAGTGTTTATTAAATAGTTCAATAATATAAAATAAATAGTGTCTAGCTTTAGTGAAAATGAATGGCAAACTGCACTGCGAAACCGGTGCTTTCTCATCGGATGACATGCGCGCTGAAATATTGAACCCGTTTGTTCATAAATTGGAACTAGATAACCCATACGACAAAATAAAGGTACGGATGTTAAAGATGCAGAGCTTCGTAACTCGTTGCATAACTGGAAAAGAGAAAGTAAATAAATTGGCGTCGTAAATAGTTTTGTATATCTCAATGGAAGAGGTGCTTGTTGTACGCTTACAGTAAAGCAACTATTTGGAATAGAAAATTACTCGAAGTATAAGAAAATTATATATCATGTATGCAAAGAAGATCATTAGGATTCTCAAAATATTTATTATGCCAATATTATTTTCCTTGCACGACGTAAAAACAAAAGTATTTTAACGTCTAAACTAGACAATTCAATTTTGGATACATTTGGTGTAAATCAGTTTGCGTATCTAGCTCTGCAGGACCAAAGTTATAACTGAAACAAAATCAATTATTTTTCTACGAAAAAAAAAATAGTAGGTAATGCTATGAATTTATAAATGGTAACACTATTGTTATGTTCCTATTAATTTATTTATTATGAATCGTTATAAATAATGCAGATAGCCAAAATTAAAAACCATCTACTCTATAACTACTTCGACAAGTACGGATGTTTCATTGTGCAGTGCATGCGAAAGCTGTTAATATTCGTTATGCCATAGGGAAAGTTAGAAGTGGTATTTTTTATTCACATCAAGACTTCTTAACATGTTTTGCGTAACTCATCAGCTACAAGACTTGAATGAGTATTACTTTGCATGTAGGTACTGTGATTTCTTTTAAAGAGACATACATTTTTGATATTCGAAATTGCAGAATAAAAAACCTTTCGGACAATATTAACACCATTAATGTCAATATTACTTAAGCATTTTTTGTTTAAACTTAAGCGTTATAGCTACCACTAGGTACAAAAATTGCGATAAAAGGCACTCACATTCATTTATTTGGATTCAAGAGCGAGGAAAATAAATATCTATCTATATTGGAAGGCAACCATTTTATCCTGGACTGGGGCCCCAGGTCTGTTGATAGAATTGTTTCAGAATTAAGTCAACGTTGCGTCATTATGGTCGTTTTAATATTCAGGTCAGAGTTTTACCGATTACAGAGTCTGTCAAAAACTACCGTTATGACGAATTACGGCTTCAGAATATTTTGTACCTAATTCTGGAACAATTCAAATAGCAGACTTGGGCACCTGGACCTCTCGATTGCTCTCTTGATTGATTTGCCTGACCCTTTCACATACTAGGTAAATTATAGCTTAATTGTCAGAACGAGCGTCTCTGCTTAGAATCAGGCAAATTCTTCTTTGTTTATAATTTTGGATGTTTGTCCTAAAATTATGTATACATGTCGTAGTTACAGATTTAACAATTTTTAGAATTTTTCTATTTATTTATGTTTATCAATCAGTTCATTTTGGGGTGTATAAAGATGAGGAAAGTTTGCTTTGGTACCTTTTACTACCTGATTGTAATAATATTTGGTAGAGACGGACAGAATACAACATTAAGTGATATTATTGAATATGAAAAAATGACATTGTATTTTTACGAAGGCTCAAAAATTATCGTAGCCGTGAGGTCAACAGTTTACAGAACTTCTATACTTATACATGTATAATGTGGGTCTAAACTTGAAAAAAAAACTACGAAGATCAATAGGACGATAGGCAGGCAATTGCATGATCGAAGGACCAATATACAAATAAACGCATGTAATTCAACTATAATCTATGTTAATTATTATTGTTATTAATTCATTAATAATGTTATATAGTAATGATAGGTAGACCATTATTATATTTTTTTTAAATGGCGTGATACAATAATATCTGCCAGAGTAAAGTTCCTATTTCATAAAATTTTAAAAAATTGATTTCCATGTAATTAGTTTATCAAATATTTTAATAACCTTATCTTATTTGTTTCAGACGGCAATATTCACAGTGATACTATTGCCGTTCCGGGTGATCGTAATCTGCTACTTGATTGTGACTGCTTGGTTCCTCGCGTGTATCGGTCTCTATGGCCTTAGCGAAGAGGATCTACGGAAGAAGCCTATGACCGGATGGCGAAGGTGGGTTAACTGTATTTTGTTAAACTGGTTATATTTTTCTTTATAAGTCGTTTTTGCGTAAACTCTTTCTAAGCTTCTATTACTTTACTTTGATACTTTTGACGGCTATGTTCGCTCGTAACTATTTCATTGACCGTATTTTTAATCTTCTCTTTTACTTTATCTTCATGAATAATTTTATTATGACAGTTGACCCTAAAATTATGGAGTGTTTTCATAATTTCAATGTAACAATCTTTGCTTCAAAACCGCGATTAGTAAGTACGAGTAACTAGGCCATGTCACTTTAAATAAGATTTTGAGTAATCATAATTTTTATTATCTACACACAATGCATTTAAGTACGCAGTCTCAAATTAAATTAATAATATTTTTTCTTATTTGTAGCATGTGCTTACGTGCAGTTTTGAATTTAGCTTTCGAAACAGCACATTTTTTGTAGCACTTTGCTTTCATACACGAACAATGAGCTTATAATGTTATACGGTTGGTATAAAGTTGTGGGTGTGCTCAATCAAAAATGTCTATAATAATAGACATTATCAATTAAGCGTGTAATTTTCAGTATTAAGCGTTTCTTATCTGCAAATTTCGGCTAAGCATAGTGACATAGGTATTTATCTTATATTTTACAAATTGTTTGTTATTTCTGTCTAAATATATTTAGTATGTTAATTTAACCTCAAAAGTAATAAATGTATTTACCTTAGCTAATTGTGCTACCAGCGTTATATTTTTTTTTATGTTCCCGTGACTTTTCCAGCATATTTACTGAAGTATGTCAGGCAAGCATTTCAAATCCGAATATTGTTATTAGTAGGTACGAGTAATAAAAAAGATAATGAAATAGAAGAACAAGATAAAAGCGATAACTAGGCCGTTACTAAAGCATTCAATTCTCTAGTGACAAAAGCAATTTTAGCCAATCCCAATTGTCTATGTCAATACAACAATAATGTATTTTATAATAGTGTAAAAGGTTAAAATTAAGTAAATAATTCAGGGTCACAGACAAGGTTATCAGTTTGTTGTGACCTAGTGCCTGTTTTGCTCCGTATGCCTATATTAGGGTTTATTTATGATTTCTGCATGATTTGTAATGCAATACTTTGATTATAAAATTACATTGTTTGTTTTTTATGCATATTAATTAATATATTTAAATAAATGAATAAATTTAATCTTTTCTGCAATATTATATATAAAAATCTCGAGATTCGATATAGATATTGCATTAATGATATTGAAAGTTTTGAAAGCTAAATATATAAAGTTAACTTTATCTACGTATATTGCGTAATTAAAATAGTAGGTACTTACGTAAAAAAGTATATGAACCTGACCGTTCAAGTATTTAGCACCAAAGTGAGCGGCTGAATCCAAAAATAAAATGTTACACAATAATATTATGTTAGCATGTGCGTAAAACAAGTACTTACCTACGTAACGTACGCAACGTTGAAAGAACGCATTTTTTAAGTATTGCGGAAATTACCGGTTTTCAGATTTATAAACGAACCAAAGATTTTGGTGGTAAAATAGTTGTGGCAGTTGTATATTATAATTTTTGAAATTACCAAATTACAATTTATCAAAGTCAAACGCGAACGGATTAATGCTTTTGGCGAGTACTACATTTTCCAGAGTTGGGCAGTGGTCTTCACTAAGGGTAGCATTTGTGCTATCCGCATACTAAATTGATGGTTAAACGTCAGAAATCTTCGATTAGTTAAATTTCTGAAATCTTCCCAGACAGGCAGGTTTCTTTACATTGCTTTCGTTTAACTCTATGGTAAGTAAGGTAAGGTAGTATGCACGACTTTGCCATTAGAAGTAATGATCATCCAGAAAATCCAGTAGAAGTTAAAAAAAAAATGATTTTGATCATAAACCACCACCCAATCTAAGACCCTAGCATACTAGGTAAGCTGCCGTCTGTTTGATAGTGGTTTACCAAATTTAGATTAAATTATATCAACCTTAAGTGGGTCAACTGTAATTTTTATCTCGAAGTTAACCACAGAGACACATACTAGGGTTTGCTGATTCTATAATTAAGCCGGAAGTTGATAAGATCTTCTAATTTTACCTATTTAAACTGGCTTCAAACAGTTATCGCATTCAGCCATCGTTCGGATATCCACCAAAGATACCTACCGTATACCTATATCCGATATAAACTACCGTTCTTAGAGAATTGTAGATAGAAAGTGTCTGAGGAAAGTAATGCGAGCTCTAACGACGAAAACGTTTTGACATACATTACGCTCTACTTGACGTTCTGGCGATGGCCGACGGCCGGTGCTGCCGCAGGTGTGGTATACTACCTATTTACTTACCTTGTCGTATCTACATATACATAAACAAGTAGTTCGGAGTTACGAAGTTTTGATTCCAAGTTCAATTCCGCTGTAATTATAGGTTGACCTATAAAACTCTCTTTTAATAGGGATAACTTTATTACATATATACATTTACAAACAGATTTTACAATGTAGGTATTAAGAAATAGCTGTCAATTACTGTCTTTTGTCTATGTTTATACAGTTACGTCTAGTAGGTACACCTTAATCTATGACTTTCCTTCGACATTATATTTCTATGCGTTATGGAAGTATATATAACTGAAATGTTCAGATTATTTAATACATCTAGTGTCCAGGAATCTGCCGTATGCCAATGTCAAACAGTCTAGCTCCGTACAATGACCAGTCTTATACTGTCCAGTGACCTGAATTGTCCAGCATCGAAATGTCCACTCCTTTTAACCCAAACGACGACCACACTTATCCAAAATAAATACTATAGCATATAGGCAAAGACACTTCGGAAAATAGTTAACCTCACTTGAATCATTGTTTATATTATTATATATTTTATGTACGGATAGGGCATCTATTGACGAACTAGGCTATTCGTCTGTGTTTCAGCGTACAGTGCTCTCTCATAATTTCAAAAGCATAACATTTTTGCCTATCAAATAAAAAATAGAACATGTATTGTGTAAATGAATGAATGAAGAGATGAACGAGTAGAATGGAAGAGGAAGATATGTTGAGCCTAACCCACGTAGTTGGATAAGGACAGAAAGATGATAATTGTTGATAGCTAAATAAGGTAATTTTAATAGTCTTATACAAAATTGTACTGCACTGCTAAAGCTCCCATAAAACATATTTGACTATACAATACTTCTCGATAGCTCGCTACGTAAAATTCTTGTTTAGCAATCGTCGGATTTCTTGCGTGTAGAGATTGCGATTGGTGAAAGGGCCACTTGTTCTTGTTAATGTCATGATCATTTTAAGTAGACGGATACTTTCCTACTACGATAGACAAGGTGGTAACGGTTAACTGCAAATAAAATAAATTTATGACGATATCAAAAATAAAGATTTCCAAATAATAGATAATCTAATAAAATAAGCTTTTAAAGCACTAAGTATTTAATAAGTACGTGCACTAACGGCTTGATAACACTAACGAACTCAAGCGGTATTTATACGGTTAATAAAGGTACGTATGTTGTCTCGAGCAGATATCTTCATGATTTTGTATTTTTTATTAAATAATATTTTAGACAACTATTAAACAATTAGAAAACAGAACCAAATGAACGATAGAACGATTCGCTACGATACGCACTACTACGACTCCACCACTTCTACCACCACGTAGTGGTAATCCAGCTGTATAAGAAAGGCACAGCGTCTTTTTTAAAACAACGTCAACGTGCGGCCCATTTTGGGTACCTGTTTCACCGAAGGTGACCGGCTAGAGATAAGTATGAAAGAGGTAAAACAAGAGCAAATAGACTTGCTTTCGTTTTGATAGTTTGCCGCTTCAATGCTGTCATAATTAAACCAAGATTGCTTGCTCTGTTTTCACTTCCTTCATGCCTAAATCTATCAGATAGCCCGGCTGGCCTTGGTTACTGTAGCCTCCCGCCTAATCAATGTGCTGCCCTAAATACTTTCTTGCTCATTTCCCAGCCCACTTCTACTGAAGAAATAATAGTAGCAGAGGCAGTCGTACGACTTGGTTTTCATAATCTACACTAATATTATATAAGGAAAGATTGGTATTTTTGTGTGTAACGAATAAACTTAAAAATACTGATTTCAAAAAATATTTCACATTCAGAAAGCTGCATTACGACTGAGTAATATAACATATATTTATTAAAAATCTTTAGAAATCCTTGCTAAAATCAAACCAAGGTGTAAAAAAAACAGTCGTAAAATTGTCAACCCGTGCGAAGTTGGGACGGGCCGCTAAGAATATTAGTATATGAACGACTCCACATAAGTCACAAATTAGTTGGTCGTTAAGTTCCGTAGGTATATGATTGATAGATTTAGTAGTAAGTTAATTACGCCACTGTAATGTTATACGGTATATATAAGTTGATTGATGATCGGGCGAATACAATTACCAGTATTGATTTGATTTTAAGCAATAACCATAGGTAATTACTGAAAATAGTCAATTTCTATGACGTATGCACTAATTTCTTAATTAATTTATAGTTAATTAACCTAATTAGAATTAATAGTGAAGTTTTCCTTTAATCGTAGACACAAAGCATGGCCGTATTCTTATAGAGGTTCAATTTGCGTTTCTTTCTATATAAACATCAAGCATCAATATCATCAACCTCGTTTTGCTTCCGTTTATTTATGAATTGACAAGAAATAATCCGCATTAACACAACTACGTTTTGTCTTTCTAAAAACCGCTTCTCCATAAAAGCTTTTCGATTCTATGGCGACAATCCGGACACAAAGCGCACTTGGCGGTTTTCTATTAGAATTAAATGACGTCGTGATCTTAAGTGATGACGGCTTTTCTACCTAAATACCATCTTTTAAGCTCGCATTGCTAAAGGGATAACAATAACTGTATCCTCGTTTATACTCGCAGTATGAGGCAGCTATTTATATCAGGCGTCCCACAGAAAGAGTCAAAAGCTCAACTCAATTTGCTATGTCTTCCAGTGTGCCTTTAACCAAGCCAATTACAGTAATGTAGTGACATTAATATGATCAAAGCGAGACGTCACTATATTTTTGTCCGTTCTAAGATGATAAACGTAAGCTTGGTCCACAGCAAGCTGCGATTTTCCATCCTGTCTCTGATGCGGCTGGTGGTGTTCGCTGCTGGCTTCCACCGGGTGAGAGTCCTGGGGAAGCAGCACGCCCCGGCAGACAGGCGTGAGGCCCCCGTGGTGGTCATGGGTCCACACTCTTCATTCTTCGATGCCATCGCTATAGTCTGCCTCGGAGCTCCCAGCGTGGTAGCTAAAGCTGACACAGCGAGGCTCCCTTTCATCGGACGTAGGTTTATCGTTGTGTTAGTGTAGTTGCATGGTTTTCATTGCTAGATGTTATGGTAGTTTTGTTTTTTGTTGTGACTTTCGGTTTTGTTACAGCTTTCCAGCGCTTGATATAACTTGTAATATAAAATTGAACACATTTTCTTGCGGTATGTACATAGTTTCGGATCACACTGGTTTGGTTGGTATGATAGGCAATAAATGTGAATTTCAGAGGTAATTTTGTAAGTAGAAATTATTTATTTATGAATTATTCTGCTAAGTCCACTAAAATTCATTGTTAATCTATTGACGGATCGATTTGCACTTTGACACCATCTTGGCAATGCCTATTTAAATGCACAAAACTAGTCTAGTTGATGGAGCGATGTAGGCAACGTCTTTATTTTATTATTAAATTTGTGGTCATCGTAAAAGTAGATGCATGGATTTAAAGTTTCGCTCTATTATAAGTATTATAGTTGTTTTTTTTCTTTAGTTCTCAGCATGTTTTTTTGAAGTGCGATACTAACTGCTAAAGCTATCAAGTAGTTACATTATCGTGCTCGGAACGTCATATTTATAAATATTTAGAGTTTCGTTTGTAAATTACAAGAGATTTTTAATGTAAGTACATTACATGCATGTATAAAGGAATCAATTTGAATCTATTATTAAAATACAGATTCATAATGGCTGAATGCGTTATGGTTATTATAATTATATCCCATGACGTCAATATGATTTAAAATTTATGCCTTATAGATTCGACAGCAGCTGCGTCAAAACAATTGTTTTTTTTTAAATTAATGGACGTATATGATTAATTACATAATTTGATTCATGAAATGATTACATTATTGTGAGTTGTGTTTGGATATCTACGCGTATTTTCAGACTCAATTACAACTTTAACTTAGTTGTTTAAGCTAAATTTTTGAACCGATTTTCTTCTAGTATCATTTAATTTTAGAAATAAAAACTCACTAGTGATACAAGTCAGTGAACAGGGATAAAGACTATTCTTTAAAAAGTCATAGTACCAATCTTTTATTTATTACAAAAACTTCACAAAATACCTATTATGAACCATTCCGATACTGAAACATATAAGGTACTATTTTGATAAACAACTTCCTAATTTTGTAAACTCTACGTAACGTCAATTTTAATAGTCATTAAAATTAAACGATTGATTTTAGCTCTCGTTATTATGGCGTATTTACCTGCAACGGCCCACTACTCCGTCTACGCCAGGCACAGGTCTTCTCAATGAAGAGAATGTAGGACATAGTCCACTACTCGTACCACATTACTGTAAAATATTATAAAGAATATAAAAACGCAAGACACAAATTATATTAGGTCCTTACATATGAAATTGCCGTTTTGTCGTACTGGCCACTTTGATCTCAAATATCTCTTCTTTGGTTAGGGATTCCAATTTCAAATTTTAACAGCTATTTATTCATATATTTGTATTTCGAAAACCGCAATTCATTTCTTTTGTCCTCGTTTGGTTTTTTCTTTGCGTCACGCAGTTTACAAAATGGAAAACTTGAAATATCGCGTTATTTACGAGTACGAGTTCCACCGTGGTACCAGTGCTGCAGAAACGTCTCGAAGGATTAATGATGTGTATGGCGGCGGTGTCGCAAAAGAAAACACACTGCGTTTTTGGTTCCAACGTTTTCGTTCTGGAAATTTCGACCTGCAGAACAAGCCCCGTGGACGGCCGGAGACTAAAGTTGCTAATGAAGAATTGAAAGCTATTGTGGAAGCAGATCCATCGCAAACCACGTCCGAGTTAGCTGCAGGCTGCGGTGTTAGTGATAAAACTGTTTTAATCCACTTGAAGCAAATTGGAAAGGTGAAAAAGCTTGAAAGGTGGGTACCTCATGAATTGAGTGCAGCAAACCGACAAACGCGCGTCAACTGCTGCGTTACATTACTCAGCCGGCACAATAATGAAGGGATTTTAAATCGGATCATTACCTGTGATGAAAAGTGGATCCTGTACGATAATCGGAAACGCTCATCACAATGGTTGAATCCTGGCGAGCCAGCCAAACCCTGCCCCAAGCGAAAATTGACTCAAAAAAAGTTACTTGTGAGCGTTTGGTGGACTAGTGCCGGTGTCGTTCACTACAGCTTTCTTAAATCTGGCCAGACGATTACAGCAGATATCTATTGTCAGCAACTGCAAACCATGATGGAAAAGCCAGCTGCTAAACAACCGAGGTTGGTCAATCGCTCTATTCCACTGCTGCTTCAGGACAACGCTAGACCACACACTGCACAACAGACGGCTGCCAAATTATAGGAGCTTCAATTGGAATGTCTAAGACATCCATCGTACTCCCCAGACCTGGCTCCAACACATTACAATTTTTTTCGAAATTTTGATAACTTCTTGCAAGGGAAAAAATTCAAATCCGATGGGGCAGTCCAAAGCGCCTTCAAAGATTTCATTGATTCTCGTCCTAATGGTTTTTTTAGTAAATGGATCAATGAACTACCTATGAGATGGCAAAAGTGCGTAGATAGCAATGTACCATTGCTATCTTTCTTTAAACTTTGATCAAATAAATATATTATTATAAAAAAAGACTTTATGTTCCTCCCTTACAAATCGCCAATTTCATATGTAATGACCTAATACCTATTTTACTTTAAGAAAAAGACAAGTGTTAGTTCTTTGACAAATATTAGAGCATCTATGCATACTATTTACATACATTTGACATAATATTTACATAATAGATATATTTGAATGGTTATACTCGTTATTTAAACGGTCGCCAAAAATATTTTTTGTTTTCCAAAATGGCTTAACGGTCACCAAATTATGACACTCCGAATACTTTCAGCAACGAGGTCCGCAGTACGGTCAGGTAATTTTTTTTGATGACCATTTATCCATTTTGGTAACCGTTTAGATATTTTTTGGTAGTGAAATAGGACTTTTTTGTGCGGTGTTTAAACACGAGCTTAGTAAAATTTGTATCATCGGAAAATTAATAATTGAGTCAGTGGTTAGAATATTTAGTCACCATCTATCCTAACCACTTCGTATTACTAAGTTCGTAAAATTTATTCTTTAAAAAAGTAGTCATTACCGTCTATCATTACGGCAGACGCCGATAGTTTTTTTCTGTAATTTCGACTTAAAAAATCAAACTTCTATTTTTTAATAGGACCATTCGTCCTTCGTAACAAATAAAAAAAATACAGTAGACTTCCGAAAACGATGAAATATTGAGTTTTTCCTCGATTTTGGAAATCAGTAGAAAATATATGGACACCAAGATTTATTCCCATTTGTCTCCGAGCCTTTGTCCCCGGACGGCGACGGTTTGAAATACGAGTGTCCTTTGTAAACCAAATAAAAACGTTTTACAAAAATAATAATTATATTTGAATTCAGTTAATAATTAATTAAGAGGTGAGGTTTATGGTTTTGTGAGTTTATTACAAAATAAGCTCTTGAGTTACTAAACCGATTAAGAATTGAGTCCTAAGTAACAAAGGTTTATATATCTTAAATCGCAGCAGGTCACACCGCAAGGCATAGTATGTATGTACATACATATTAAATTATTCTATAGATATTAAAATTGATGATTAAAATATTTTATATAACCAAATACATATTTAATCAAGTGAGTTTAATGTATAGAACCGTAATAATATAATGTAATTAATTTAATTTCCGAGTACATAAATTGATTCGAATTATGGCATGTTTGAACAGGTATTTGCAATTTCAGTAATTAATTTAAAAATCAACAAAAGGAGCACACATTGATTATTCACGTATTTTCATTTCAGATAATTAATTAGCCATGTTTAAACTTTTGGCTGTCACATATTGCCACTCGCATGTAAGTTTATGAGTTTGCATAAGTATTGATTAAAACCAGACATTTCGAAGCTGATCACTATTTATATTTATACATAAAATGTGAAATGCGTAGCATCACGCTAAATATCAATATTTTGTATGCATCAATAATAGAACCTGTTTTAGCCGGATATTCCCCTGTTTCCTATAACAACTTTAAGCATATTTTTATTTAGACTTACGTTTCATATGATAAGTCACTTAGTACTACTGCTATTCATATAAACTAATTTTTATATTTGTACTAAAAATGTCACTAAATAATTTCGTATTTTGTTTATTCTTTCAAAATAGTACCTATTATTTTGTTTTAAATAAACTCAGTAATATATAATCATTGACTTCACACGAACATAAATAAAGTCATATTTACTTGATCGATTTTGATAAAATGTATATGTGACCAACTGGAAAGTATATCATTTCAACGAAAAACGTATTTGCCAAATCGGTGGGTCTCTATAATAAATTGGGGAACGTACTTTTACATACTTACTTGTATACATTGGACTTCAAACTATCGGTTTTATAAGTATTGTAGTCGTAGTTATTTTTTCCTTAAGTTTCTAGCATGTTTTTTTAAAAGTGCAATACTCACTTCTATAGCTATCAAGTAGTTACATTTTCTTGATGAATTAAGAATCTCCTTTTTACCCGACTGCGAATGAAGGAGGGTTATGTTGATCGAGTGTATTTATGTATATTTCTTTGGCACGTCCTAGAGCCTAAACGGCTTATCGTATTTTTATGTAAGTGGTGTCAATATATTCGATGGAGTGACACAGGGTACATAAAAAAATTAAAAAAATAAATGAGGATTATACACAATTTAGCAGTTAAGTTTTTTCGAACTCGCTTCATACTACTTGTTTGAAGTGTGTTAAAACAACCGTTTTTATAAAATGAGTTTATCGACAGAAGAATTAAAAGCAAAGAAATCTGTTTTTTGAAATTGGTTTCAAGGTTAATACCTCAGGGTTGAAGGGACCGTAGTGAAAGTTGTTCACAAGAATGAGTATAGTTACCACGATTCGGTCTAATAGACCTCTAGTTGTTAACTCTGATTTATCAATCTATATATCTCTGTATTTATCTATCTAACTTACAAAATAAGTATAAATAGCGAAGCGACGAAATTAAATTGAAATTGGGTAGCAATTTACGTGGCATTGTCTACACCGGAACCAATCTTACAGTTTTTGTGACGTGAAGGTCGCTGCGATTTTTTGCTAAAACTTCGCGACTAGATACTCTATTACATTTTTAATAGTAAAACTGGTTTGCACTGTAATTTAAATATGAGATGTGAACGTTTTCTGATTCAATCTTGATGCGTTTTTGTTTTTTTTTGTAGTGGCAAAAATACGTCGGTTAGACGTACGTCGTCTGAGTAATAAACTTTTTTCTTACGAGTTTCTATTACAGTCAAACTTCTTGGTCAGCCAATTTATATTTCAAAAGAGATTTAATTGATCGAATTTGGAACCTAAATAAATAAGTAGCTTACAATTTCATTTAAAAAAAAAACAAAGTAACCATGACATCTAACAAATTAAGGACATGGGTTTTTTAAAGTATACAAAGCCTTGGTTTATTTATTTTGTCTGACGAAGGTCACAGAGTGACGAAAGTAAAATGTGGACAAAACATTTTAAAAAACCGAGAAAATACGAAGACTTGGAAGTAATGACTATTAAAATCAGTATACGAGTAGTCCAGTAATACACAATAATAGATAGTCTGCATTTTTTTACCCGTACTCGAGGTTATAATAATAATATAAATTTAAATGTAAATTTTAATTCAGAAGATACAGATACAGTTATGGAATTATTAAAGAGATGGTTTGACGCAAATGGCATTATCCCCGACTCTAATAAAACCATCTTAATGCAGTATCATTTAAGGTTAGGTATTTTAGGGAATTCTGTTAATAAAACAAATATATTTCTAGGTTATACAATAAATAACACAATTAGTCATAAAGCGCACTTTGATAAAATTTGCAAAAAAATGGCAAGTGGCAATTATGCTACTTCTCATTTATTTAACAACTATTTTAAGGGACTATACATAAACTAACAAAAACTATATAAAGTTATAAACTATATGTACAAAAGCAATATCCAAAAATTAAAACTAACTTAAATCTAAACCACTGCCAGTTTGTAGAGTACCCAAAATGCTGGCCCCATTGCCTCGTTGAATGGCAATACTTATGCGCTGACCCAGGTAGAGGCCAGCATTTTGGTCTCGAGTAGCGTCAACTAGACGCTTTGTTAGGGCTTTATAGAGTTAAACCTTACTCAAATTTCGTATAAACTTACAGTTTACGTCCGTGATTGTAATATTTAAAGAAGTAAGCAGTTAAAATGTTCATGTGAAAATGTAAAAAAAATCTAAAGAGTATTTGATATAGCTTTTCAGCCTGAAAAATTGGTGATGTCTGTGTAATATAGACCACGGCCCTTAAAAAACATTAATCGCGTCAAATATAAACATTTATCAATAAAGAAAGTACACAGATTATTACAAAGTTACATATAAGCAATAAAAATAACATAATGATTGGGCCCCATTGGAAACTCGGCTTGACCGGTCTCTTGATTCCCGTGCTAGAAATATTACATATAATAATTTACGGGAGCACCTAAAATGGTGGTTCAGCTTTTGTGATATCTAAAGCTAGGAGTTGCCTACTCAGCCTATGAAGTACGAAACGACCCTGAACTCTATATCCAATGCCCAGAAACCGGTAAATTGTGCATTCCGTTAGCCTCGTGGCTTGCCTTCACATGTCCGTGTTTTGACGCGTGTGTGTCTATAACTGTTATTCTGTTTGTATTTTTTAAGATGCTGTCGAAACTTTTGGGTTTATAGGTTTCACTATCTAAATAGTGTCAACGGTAAATATGTAGGTTTTACGAGAGTACTTGTAGAGTGTTTTTTTAGCTGTTATACATTTTACTCTCGATTGTTAGTAGGAGTTGGTATGTTGAAGTGAAATTAGTAATACTTTAGTTATTTATTTCTTCTTTTTTAAAATATGCAAATATAAAGTCGTTAAAACGACTATTAATTTGAATTCTAGTATTTGATGAGTTCCCTGCATAATGGGCGATATTGTTGACGATTCTTTGGTTAGTAGGGACATCGGACAAGCTTTCGATTACTATTCTTAAGTTAGCGAAAGGTATGAGTTTTTCAAGAATGCGTCTTATTGTGACGTGATTTGTTTTTTTAACAATAAGGGTTATCACGCGTACCAGGTTTTTGGTGAAGCTATAGTTCACATAGAGTCGTTCGTGTTCATCGTTGTAGACTAGAACGACTCATTTTGACGCAATGCAATTCTAATTCTGACACAATTCAAATTATAGACTTGGGCCCTGTATTTCAAAATTGATTCATAACTTTAATGGGATTTTATCTGTAAGTCTAGATAAAATCCTTTTATTGTATACGCTTCAGTATATTCTAGAGGTATTTCATTGAATTTCACATACATTCTACGCATGCTACATCTAGGATTACAGTATAGCTGACTTCCGTGGTCGTGCGAACTTGTGGTCAAATGTGTAGGATAAAAAAAGTACTAATAACTTTATGGTAACTTATTCTCATTATAAGAATAAGAATTAATGACATTATGATGAATCACTTGATAATTTCTACGTGTTGTGGTTTCTTAAATAATAATCGCTTGTCTGTCTGAGAAGATGCGGATTTCCCTACAAACCTAACAAGATGAAAGTTCCGCCGTTGAAGTTCTTGACGATCATTAGCAATGGTGGTCGACGCAATATTTTCTCTTCTGGCTCGGTCACTGACCGAAGTAGATGTTGTACTAAACTTATTGCGTCATTTGTCTGCTTTGTGGTCGTAGGAATAACCCTTACAATACAGAAGAAATACATAAACATACTGCTCAAAAGATTGTTATCTGAAATTATGATAAACTGTCTTTTTTTTAAATGTAGGCATCGTCTCCTGGTACTCGTATTATATATTACATAAGGACACCAAGCTATGTTTTTTTTGTGCTTAAAGAAGACCCTTCAAGAGCGTTCCTAGAAATATTACAATCTAGCGTAAGGCTAATAAGTAATTTAAATTTAAATTCTATATCCCAAGTTATTCTAAAGGATTTATTTTTTCTGCTTGTTGCTTTAAAGGAATGGCGGCAAAATAGTAGACCAGTTTTATGTCCGTTTCCACTCGTATAACCTTTGTAAATCGATTGACCTTTCCGTCTTTTAAATCCATTTTCGTAAGGTTTTGTAAGGTTCCTCAATTATATTTTTTAATCTGTATATATCATAAAACAATAATTGTATATTTTCGTCAGTTAAATGTTTCTAATGTCGATCTCTACAATATGATTTCTTTTGTTCTACATATGTTTGTAAACTTTTAATCCAAGGCTATTTTAGGTTAGAATTAATATGCCAAGTAACAATTATGATTTAAAAATTTAACTAGAATAACTCATTATCCACAAATATAAATTATTACTAATCGAACATAGTGTAGGTATATATTCTTCACCGGACATAAACGACCGTCTACGCTCAATCTAAATCTAATTTCCATACCTACTAAGGCTGTTTAAAAGAAATCGCGTTTTTAGTGATCTGTTTTCTTTTATATTTATTATCTGATGTTATATTTTCTTCTAGAAAGAGTTTTGTAATTGTACGTCACAAAACCATTGCTCGATGTATTTTGTTCTCAACTTTTTTCCATTTGCTTAACCGTGCTTGTTTTAATTTCTAGGGCCCTGAAGCCGCTGATATGTTTCATCGGCAAGCTGTCGTACCTTGCTGGCGGCATGGCTATCAGCATCCGAGGTCGCCAGGCCAGCAGACAAGAGGCTCCCATCCTTGTCGTAGCTCCTCATTCATCCTTCCTTGACAGCTGCATAGTGTACGCTACCAAGATGTCCTCCGTCATCGTTAGGAAGGAGAGCATGGATAACTATGTTGGAAGTAGGTCTCGTTATTGCGGTGGTGGTTGCATGATTAGTCTTATCATGGCTCGTAACTGATCCCTCTCCTGACCTACCCCTGGGATGAGTTGACCTATCCATCATTGTTATTAATTTTCGTTAGTCAACTAATCCTGTTTCTTCTGCAGTATGGATTTACGAATTCATATTGTACAAACCTCGCGCAACTGGGATATGGAATGTAAAGAGGAAGATGCCTTTGATATTATTATTTAGTTTTTCAGATGTGGCCCTTGTTGTTTATTTACTTATAGATTTTGAAAGTAACAACTACTTGTGGTTTTTTGCTGGTGGTGGTATAAGTTTCAGGTTTGTTATTAAGATCCTTTGGTGGTGGATTTATATGGTTGGAGATGACTTTAGACACTGCGGTATCGCAGTAACTTTTTTCTGCATTTAATTTGCAGCTAGTCTACATTCAGTTTTTTTTATTACTGTATTATCTTTCGTAAGATTTACGTATTGAATTTACAGGATATGGTAAGTAGCTTGATTAAAAAAAAATTAAACGAGAAGGTTCTTATATTGTTTATATTACTCAGTATTCAAGTCTTGACAACTGCATAACCCATTCAAGATCAATTCCATATCCACGTCAGAAAGGCCATGGATAAGAAAAATAGATTATGGAAGAAAAGAATAAGAAATATTTTGGTGGTACTAGAAAAGTTTGGTCTCCTGTGGTAGATCCAAATTCTGTTTCGGTTGTGGAGTAAATTACGAGTATTTACGAATAGAATTTAATGCTTTGTTGTATTTTGGCATTGGATTTTCAAATCTTACTCCTAAGTTTGACTATTTAATGGTTTGCATGTGAACAACTCCTTATTGGTAGTACCTACTTAGGTATCAGGTTTGTTAAGTTTATGGTACGGGGTTTGAAACTATTTTTACTATTAATGTTAGTTTTATGATAATATGACCTAGACTATTTAAATTTAAATGCTTTTCCTTAGTATTACTTTCAAAATAATCTTCTTAACTTCAAATAGTTTTTAAGAAAAAATTAGTATATATTAAATTACTATACTGGTGTTTTTTATATCGTACAAACCTTTACTTGTGCCGTTTTTGATATTACGAAAAGTTAATGAAGCTAAAGAGTCTATTCATTCTGCCATCGTTTGACACATCACGAACGTCTATTCATATGAATAGAGTTACCAAATCTGTGACTAATAATAACTACGTACCATGCATTTAAATAATTGCGACATTTGGCCATAAAACTTTTGTTACATAAGATAATATACCAGGCACTTCAATAAGTGTAGTGACGGGGTCGTATTGTATCGATTGACACGTTACATAAAATACAGCAGCGTTTATCGTTGATACTTAATTACTATCTATCAAGCAGGAACGATAAGGCCAATATTTTTTTTTTGATATGTGGCACCATACGATTTGTATATTTGCTAGCGTCAAATTTATCAATATTCAAGTTATTAATGAATCAAGTAAAGTCATAAGTCATCGTGGTCAAGTTAAAGTCACATCATGTTTATGTAAAGCGGAGGAAACTTTACCAGGGTTTCTATGGAGGTTTCCCGCGAACACGAAAACGACGTTATTTCGTCTTCATATCCTTTGATTGACCACACTTCTGCACATAAATAAGACATTAACGGTTAATACGAGTAATCCACTAATATTACACATTAAAACTTGCAGAATCACTAGTTTTGTAATAAATATACAGACAGAGAGGCGGGAAAATTCTTTTTTCAGCGAACGCGGGAAAATTCTTCAAATATACATAAATGATAGTCGTACTTATCGCATTACAAATTGACAAACGTATAAACCATGCTAGTTATATTATAAAGAGTAAGGACTGTGACTGACATATCACAATAATCGCAAAGCCAAAATCGCTGAATCTAGAGATATGAAATTTTTTGGGTGTACCTACTCACTATATGGTGGAGGAAACAAGAAATATTGTTTTATTAATTTAACCCCTTAGTCTAATGGTGGTTTAAATTTTTATGTTGCGTGCAACCCCGAGGGCGACAGATTATTCTATAGTTTTCCTATATTCCACCTAAGCTGGACAATCTCTAAAGTACTCTTAAACTTCGGGACACTGTCGTCGCGATTGCATTACACAATGTTTTTATGTTAGTCTATGTATAAACGGCACAATATTAGTGCCTTTAGTATACAAGTTTCCGTGCTTTACGTGCCTGGTACGGCACGATAAGGGACTAGTATTGTGCACTGAGACCTAATGGGACCATGGAATCGTAAACTCTCCTCTTCTATAGCCGTAACGAATCCACAGACCTTTTGTGGAAGGCATTGTTATAAGCCTACAGAGAATTGTCGCTGTCACGGATGTCGAGCCATTGTGTCGGAAAACGTGCAGTACAATGTTGAAATGTTTGCATTTTTCTGATGGAACCTGTTTTAGTTTGCACTTGATAGTTCAAATAGCGCTTTGGTTTTGGAGTGATCAGGACTGGTTTTTACCCGACTGCGAAAGAAGGATTTTTCGAGTGTATGTATGTATATTTCCTTGGCACGCCCTAAAGGCTAATTGGCTTGTCGTATTTTTAGGTGAAGCTAGGTTACACGTGGGTCCAAATTTTCTTGCAGTCGGGTTTTTAAGTCACTTTTAACCACTTGTCTCTATTCTGCTTTATCATATACAATAATCGTCTTTTAATGTTAATTGCTGAACATTTATTAACACAATTTCTTCGAACGATAAATCTCGCGAATCTTTTAATTTAACACTTGGCGCGGCTTCAGTAAGCTCTCTTCTTTTTTACTGACTTCACTAAGTATGAGGTGTAGGTACTCAATTCAACACGATTACTTCATGTTAGTTACATAAAAAATATAAAATACTCATTTTATTATAAATGGTACAACGCAATCATTATTATGGTCAGTTTTTTATATGGTACCCTGATTAACGGTTCTCAGTGTAAAATGTAATACTGTTGGAATCATGATCGCTACACTATAATCACTACTACTTAATATTATAAATTCGAAAGCAACTCCATCTAATAAACTATCACGCCTGAACCACTAAACTCACGAAATTTGGTTCCTATATGGATAGACTCGATCTTGGTAAAGGACATTGGCTACCTTTTCTTACGAAATAAAACTTGAAAGATTTGAAAATGAAATTTGAATGTTGAAGTTTAAACTCTTCTTCTTTTTTTCTTCTTTACAATCTTTATAGGTATAAAATCTTGGAGTGCTAGTCGATCGACTACTTCCGTGGATACATAAAATAGCAGAAGTTAGTCGCATAATTTTTGCGTCCGCTGCTTCTCTCGGAAGACTGCGTAATACTGCCCTCGTAAAATCTCTTTTGTTCGCTATATTAGATTACGCTGACGCTTGCTATATATATTTAACCGAAGAGCACCTTGACAAGCTAGAACGTTTACAATTTATTTTATTCAGTACATATTTAATTTACATAAATATGATCACATCTCCGTCAAAAGCTCAAATGGTAACGTATCCTTCTTCGCAGTCACATTTTATCACTTTTGTACAAAATGTTGTTTACCCCACTACTTTTCACTTTTAAAGAGCTTTTCATATTTGTTGAAGCTACTCACTCCATGTCTATTAGGCAGACTAATTCCTTTGCTACATTTGAGGACTTGGTATTCAGTCATTATTTCTCCTAGTATACATTGGTATTGGTGTATTAACAACATTATAAATATAGCAGGTTTTAGAGCTTATTTTCAAGCTTAAACATATTTTATTATTTATTCGTTATATTTAGTTTTGTGTCATGTGGTTATTGATGTATTTTGGTATACATTTGGCAGCACTAATAGTTTTTTATATATAATATTCGTTCTCTCCATCCAAAGGTTGCCTGGAAGAAATTTCTGTAATCGATTACAGCGCCCAATGTACTACCATTGTCTAAATGTATAGAATTGTCTAGCTGTATGTTTTTATCTTTTGTTTGGTGTGCAATAAAGCCATATTCATTCATTATGTTTATTCCCATTTGCCCCCTTCGAGCTTGCTATCCGGGGTGGTGGTTGGCACTGATAGGTGGCGTTTTCTACCCCGGCGGTCAATGGAACCGATTTAGTTTCATCTGCCTCCTTTTTAGTTATTGTACAGAGGTTTATTCGAATTCGTATAAAACATTATCAATGGAAATTGAAATAAAACATCGCTAGATAACATGAGCGATAAAAATTAGGTTTAATAGTGGCAAATAATCATTTATGCATTTCCAAAACTATAGCCGAGTTAGTTCGACGCTGGTGCAAACACTGATATTCAGTAGGTATGTTCACTGCGCATCCGATAACGCTTTTCACTGCGCTCAACTAAAACCAACAAACTTCAAGTAAATCAATAAACATCACGTACATTCTTAAAAAGAGTGCAAACAAACCATAAAACACACATTGCTATTACAATTAATATTCAGAAATACCTATTGTGTATAATTTAGCGAAAGTGCACTAAAAATTACTGTACAACTAAGCTGTTAATTTAACAACAACGTAAAGAAAATAGTGTTAAAATTAAAAACAAAAGAACAGAACCGTGGGAACCATGAACTATTTGCAAATAGTTATTTTGTAAGAAAAACAAAAACATGTTGCACGGCATACCGCAGCATTTCTTACTGTCTTTACAAAGAACATAGTAAGGCGCACGGTTTTGTTACGATTGAAATATAGCTGTTGGAACTACTCGTAGCAGCGATACTTTTAATGTGGTTTGTTGAATTTAAATAAACTTTATATCATCTCTATAAACGTTATCGTACTGCGCTGGTATGCTGGTATATATATATATATAATATGCAATTATTAAAAAACTGAATTTGTCTTCGAGAAAATTCACAACCTGCTTTATAGTAGTTTTTACAACAGTTCCATCATAGAACTGAACGGAAAAGTAATAATTCAACAGTTTTTTATTCCAAAAGTTCTCCATATCGGAGAAGACAATCGTTTCAGAAGTTCTATCATCTACGGGGATACAAACATTACCAATCTGACATACAAGTAATTATATGGCAGATATCAAATATAAAACTCTTATTTTAAGATTCTGATTTCCCTGACTAATATTGTCAAGATCGGTCAGTAAATGGTGCCGCTGCAAACTTGAAAACGAGGGATTTTTGGGAGAAAAACTTCCCATACCCAAAAACCAATGTCTATAAAATCTTAGAACCCAATACCAAGTTTCATTAATATGCTTGAAAACTGAGACCGTACGTTGCAAAACTGACAGATAGACGACAAACGGATAGACGACACCAAAATTCACCAGACAGCTGCGACCCTTCGCTCGCTAGGTCAGGTATAAAGAAACTTTAAGCTCTAAATACACTAAAAATCATCGGAGTATATAGTGCAAGCAGACAAAAATTCAAACCAATTTTTTTGCAATCATTTGTTACTTTCACAAGCGATTAATGTCGCTGTCTGTACATAGGTATTTTATGCATTGCGGTAGGTAGAGTAATAGGTACAAATTATGCGGTATGTTAGAAGGTTATCGACTGTTGCTAGGCGATAGAACAGCTTTAGATAAAGCTTTCATAATTACAGTAGACAAGTGACCTCAAATCTCAACATCTGCAGAAGACCACACGTGATTATAATAATTAACTGCCTTTTTGGGATTTCATAGTATAAAAATGTCTTACACGCATACTTATGCACCAGGACTTTTGCTGACCAACCCTCTCATACTCGAAGATGCTATAGGCATCTGACAGGGCCTGTGATTATTATCCGAAGAAGGCATTAATAATTTATATTAATAATTTCTCTATAATAGACCAAACTAATAATGTACCTGACCTTTTTTACACATTGGGTCTACTGTGATGTGTGAAATAAATTATATCAAAGATGGCTTTAGAATGGTTACATAGTCGGCTTGCTACTGTTTTGAGTTGGTCGCTTAAGGAGTGACGGCAAGTATATGCTTGAGACAATACTTAAGGGTGTTACTTTATTAATCATGGTGAACCCATTGTAGAAGAAAATGTAGCAAAATTCGGGAAAAAATATTAGGTTCTCCATACTAAAATTGGTCACGTCAAGTTGTATGGATGACGGAATATTTTTTTCTCGAATTTTGTATAATTTTGTTATACAATGGGTTCACTTTGATGAGTAGACTAACACCATTAAGTATTGTCACACCTTTCTCTTACACGTTGTATATATCCAGACGATTCACTGTTACTTTGTAACTATCATGCCATCTATTCTGTCTCTGTAGACCTAATCGGCCATTTATCTGAGCATTTCATACAATCCACTTTCACAAACCTGCTATAATTTACTGACATCACTTTGGTTGTGTTTAAATTGTTAGTGATTTAACCATGTTTGCTCAAACAAAATGGAGACGTTATTCATTCTCGGTAAAAGGCGTGGTTATGTGTATATCAAGTTAAATAGTGATGGATGAAATGAGCTGAAAATCGAGCTTATAGACGTTATTGATTGAACCACCGAAGATAGAGTATTTATAAAACTAGGGCCTTATTACGTTTTACACTGACAATCGTTAATCGGGGCACCATATCAAAAACTGACTGTAATAATGAGTATATTGTACTAATAAAATGAAAAATGCAAAATCAAATATTGAATTGCGAAAACACCCAAATTAGTAATATATAAAAAAACTACATGACGGCAAAAATAATATTCAGCTGATACATATGTATCAGCTGAATATTATTTTTGCATTTACGCATTTTTTCTTAGTAGGTATCCCAAGTAAAATTGAGGTTCTGAAATCGTTCTAAGTAGTTTTAGAACCTATTTCTATTTAAAAAGGTTCTAGAGACTGTAGGTACCTATCATCTTATTATATGGTAGTATAAATATATTTCATACTTTACGCGATTCACGATGACCTTTCTCAGTTTAAGTAGCAGAAAATATTCCCTAGTAGCATACAGTCGAATGTCATTCGTTAATCTTACTCGGCGGAACACGAGACTTACGTAGGTGGTAACTACATGCGATGGGGCTTCATGCTTACCACCTACCTACCTACTAGACTAGCAATATGTCGGCCTGAATCAAGGGCAGCTCGACACGGCATCGCCATGGTAATTCCATGCCATCGACATTATTCAGAGCATGGAATAAATAATAAAACAGTGTTTGAAATTGTTAGGTCGAGGTACTCGTAATAAGAAATACATTGAACATTAAAGAGCTCTCCAAAGAAGCATAAAGTTGTGATATTTCTTAGAAGCTCTTTTTCTTTTGGTGAGGTCGGCACAGCGTTTAATTATTTGTATTTACGGAAAACTGTTAATTATGTAATTAAAAAAGAGAGATGAGATGTTCTTCGGAATTACTTCCGAAAAAAGTTAACCATGGTTCGTGGTAGTCATATAACTGCACCTTCATAGCAGTGTCTGATAATTAAACTTGACTTTTTACATCTGGGGTTTGTAAATACTTAATCGTGAAAATATTTTTGGTAAATATTGCCGTGCATCAAAGCATTTTTTGCATGCATTTTGCTCTTCGGCGTTTTGAAGTGAAAGAGTTTCATATATATAGAGTAGAAAACCTCCTTACCGCGCGTTGAAAAAAGTGTAACCACTACAAAACGTACTTAAGTCGTCAAATGTTATTATAACGATCATTAGCAGTTTGAAAGTTGTAAATTAATCTGGTAATCCTGTTTTCGACTTATTTCTATAAATGAAGAGGTTCTAAACTCTATAAAATAATTATATGATACCCGAAACGTCTAGGTACTCAACTCTCTGAGAAATCAGTAACCCAGCTGGATTGATTTGGAAAGTTATAGGTTGAAAAGGGAACAGTTTTCATGTGGTATTTACCATTTAAAAGAGATGTTTAAAAAAATTATGGAACTCTGGCCCAGACAGTGTACATGATACCGTAAATACGTGAGGAATTTTTTATTTTTAATTAATCCACCAACCAAATTACAAATAACGTAAGTTATCTCAGTTTACAAAATTGATTTCTAATCAAAATAATTCAATGTTACTTACGCAAAAAAGTGTATATGTACGTTTTATTTGTGACCATTGCAGACAACGTTAAATATAAAATTCTTCCAGTGATGTCATAATTGCACTGCGATTTACACAATTTAGCACATCATCACAACATTACAAAGTATTGACCACATCATCTTCCAGGCATTTTTTGGTAGACGTACGTTCTGGCCGAAAATGAAACAAATCCTTTGAACATAATCACTCCTGGACCCTGAGCGTGAGCTATATTTTCACAGCGAAAAAGAAAACAGCTTGTCAAATTACGCACCGATCACCGATGCCTTTTTGATGACGTAATAGTAAACTTTTGAAAACAAAAGTTTTCAGGTAGGTACATAAGCAGAAATGTTTAAAAATACCTTGTTCTCGCCTTATATAGTTTGCTGTTAAAATCAAAATACCTAAAAAAATAACATACGCGCCTGTCGAATATACTTTTTACTACTATTTACTTTGTTCGTATTTACATATCTACGCGATATGAACAAAAATCAAAGGTTACCAGGGACGAGTTCACTAAACTACTATATTACAAGTTTGCGTGTTGAAATATTTGAACTCAGCTTTCTCTTGCCTAAAAATTCGAGTAAGTAGATAGGTACTTAGCATTAACTTTGTAAAGTAGCTTGCGGGTACGGCAATGCGGCTTTTGTGCTTTTTTACCGTTTAGCGTTTAACCTATTGCGACACGAAGAGGTTACATAAGGTTATATGAAGGCATAGAAAGATTACTACTGGTTACCTAAGTTTCTTTATCCATACAAAATCATAATAAATAACTCCAAATAATCATACCTGTCTCATGATTCTAACAAGTGGTTAGAAGCGAGTTCGAAAGAACCAGCCTGCTAAATCGTTAAACCTGTGTTATATATCCTTAATTTATTTATTTAAATTTAGATGTACCCAGCGTCACTCTTACGACTAAGACGAATCTATTGACCCACTCACATAAAAATACGACAAGCCATTTAGGCTCTAGGGCGTGCCAGTAAAATATACAAACATAACCAAATACACAAATTAACTGCTCTTGCCGCCGAAAAGAGTACGTTCTGACTGACTCATATTTTCTAGGAATCGACGTAGAGATTAAAACACGCAACCTAGAGGCATGAAATTTGGAAGATGTATTCATTATATGGGATAGCGGTGTAATAAGATTAAGATTGAGGATTATCGGAAATTCGACCCCTAAGAGGGAGAAATAGGGGTTCAAAGGTTGAATCTTTTTATTCGCTGGACGATTGCTTTGAAACTAACTTCATACTAACAGAAATAATTGAAATTGTGTAAAGTTATCTTTATAATATAAAAGAGTAGGTTTGGAAATTCAACCCCTACGGTGGTCAAACAGGTTTCAAAGTTGGAAACTTCTTTATATTCAATTTATGTAGCAGGTAACGCCGCGGGAGACAGCTACTAGTAATCTTTATTTCCCTTTAACTTACATACGAAAACCGTCTAAAATTTAATGATATTTATTTGTATCGTGTTGATCTTCGTATAATGCGATGTGGTAGATTTTAGGTTTCCGGCTTGTTGCAGCTTTTGTGACAAACGTATTGGAATAAATCGCTGATAATTTTTATCTATTCAGCTATTTAAAACTCGGGTTTTGATTCAGAGAATGCTTTCAAACTTCTTTAATCTCTGCTGTGAAAGTGCACACAAAAAAGAGAAAAACTAGAAAAGAAAATAAAGATCGGCCTATACACTTCAATCTTGACTATTACAATGGCAAGCAATTTAGAGAACGAACTTGTTTCATTGTCTGTCAAGATTTGATTCGGCTTTAGGAAGTCATAGTTGTGTGAGTCTCATTATGCAGCAATCTCTCTCGTGTTTAAAAACTTACAGCTAAACAATCCATTAAAGTAACCGTACAAAGCAAAACTTTCATTTTATTTTCCAAAGTCACAATTTAAAAAACAAAAACACTCAAATGACTGTATCTCTTGCAAATAGCGTGCGTCTCTGCCCTCAGGTCTAGTCATTCGTTTATGACCAGCCTTCATTCCGGATCATTTGCTCCTAAATCAAATGATGTATTATTAAAAGGGCCAACATATAAAAATCGTCGTTGCTCTAAATTTTGTAGCCCTCTTGATTTAGTCAATATTTCACAGGTCAAAAGTGTTTTTGCGGTAATCTATTATTGACGAGTGGATGATATTATTAACTTGAAATCGAGTACAAAAGGTACCACCTACAGACATGAATACGTCCAAAATAGCACCACCATTATTGGTGGCCGTCATCATCATCATCCAGAAGAAGTCCACTGCTGAACATAGGCTCCCCCTTAGTACGACTAGCTGCCAATTGCACTGGTTATTTGTGATTTTTACACGTTTTTTTTTGTGAATGCCAGCTACGACGCTGCATCTTCCGGTTCCGGGTCGTGTCTTTACCTTTCTTCTTCATCGGTTATTGGTAGTTCCACAAGTGATACCGAATCATTCGAACATGCTTTATGATGCCAGTTTTGGTCTGTTTCCAGAATTAATCAACTACACTCAGCCGGTGTACGTCTGGCGGGATGATCCCAACTCTCGACAGAACACTATCAAGGAAATCATCGAGAGGGCCACCTCTAAGGAAGACTGGCCGCAGGTACGTATAACAGATATATATATACACGTGATCATATAAGACATATCTTTATTAAAGCCAGCTTAGCAATAAATATTATAGTTTTTTATTGTTAAGCTGGTATTAGCTCGACAGAAAAGCTCCCCATTGTTGGGCATGTCTGGCTAATTTACATCATAATGTATAATGTACACCAAGTGTCTTTAAAAGTTTGTTTTTCACCGTTCATATTTTTAAGATTTCTGATACTAACTAAAAGTTAAACGAATTAAAGTTTAT
This sequence comes from Ligdia adustata, assembly GCA_947049295.1. NCBI lineage: Eukaryota > Metazoa > Arthropoda > Insecta > Lepidoptera > Geometridae > Ligdia > Ligdia adustata. The sequence goes on from OX346225.1 coordinate 12,542,106, forward strand.
AAGTTACACCAGATAAAGACCAGCAAGTAGATATTTTATTATACGAGTAGAGATTGAAATAGATGCAAACGAGACTGATGGAACTAATTTTCCGTGCAGATAACAATGAAAGTAAAGTACGGGTATTGGCTCGTCGAGATGATTGGAAAATAGTTGCGTCGTTAAAACGTGTACGACGCGCGTGCCAAAAATAACGCGCCTTGACTTTGCTCGTTGCAGCCGCATTTGCGAGCGCTGACACGGTCAATGGTATATACGAACCTCTTTGATCTATTCGTTACTATGCAACTTATTTTTCGTCGTATATACGGAGTGGCTTCTCCACGTGTTGGAGTCCATTGAATGAATGAATTAACTCTTTATTGCAGATACACAAACATTAATGGCCGAAGTCTTCGTCGGTTGTTATGTTAGGACAAATTACAGGAGCTACTATTTAATACTAATACACGGGCACCCATCCATTCAAATTTCTACGCGTAAATAATTTATAATTTTTATACTACGACTTGTAATTTAATTAGATTCCACTGGCTGTTCCTCGCGGTAATGAGACAAATCCATAAAGCCGGGATATGAGCTCTTGCGGTTCATCTTCAGGGTCAGCACGTAGTGGCTTTTGGGAGGTCTGCAATATTGTAACTTAGGTATTACACAACCATACAACAAAAACAAGCCCATTCCCCTTCTTCTCCAGTTTCTCGTCAGTCTGCCACCAGTTTTTCCAGTACTTTGATCATTTAGGACCAAACTAATAATTGATTGTAGATCCTGATATTTCCGGAAGGCACGTGCACGAACCGTTCTTGCCTGATCACGTTTAAGAGTGGCGGTTTCTACCCGGGAGTGCCGGTGCAGCCTGTCACTATCCGGTACCCTAACGCAAAGGACACCGTAACGTGGACTTGGGAGGGACCTGGCGCGTAAGTTCCAGAGCTTTTTTTTATAGGCTTGCGTTTAACCGGAACTCTCCTTATGTAAGAGAACGAATCAGCCTAAGATGAAGCGCGATTGATTTAAGGAAACCGTTTCACTTTATTATTAGTAGTTTCACTAGTGTACCCTTCTTTCAACGGAAATAGCGGTTTTAGATGTTATTATTTTAAAGCAGACTGCTGCCAAAATAAATAAGGCATTTTATAATTCAAACTTTTAGTAACAGAGAAATATTTACTTTGAACAGAAAGCAACATTATCAAATACAAATTATAGAGTTCTCTCTTGTTTTGTTTTGTATTCTAGAGTCTATGAGTGAGTGACTGGCCGGTTGGCGCAGTTGGTAGCAACCTTGCCTTCTGCGCCGCTGGTCCCGGGTTCGATTCCCGGACAGGTCAAACATTTGTGTGCTTGAACATGTCTGTTTGACCTGTGTCTGGGTGTTATATTACATATATAAGTATGTACATCAGTCATCAGGTTACCATAGCACAGGATTTGCCTAGTTTGGGACCTGAAGACCCTAGTGTGGATGTTGACCCATATTATTAAAAAAAAAAGTTTTCTGTCACAAACCTGCCTCAACTCAACCTAATTCTGGTTGATATATTTGGCTAATGCATGGTTCACCTGACATTACCCCTCCTGCGTTTAATTACATATTTTTTTCAAAATTGGTAACTTCGACTTTAATTTTGAACCAGACCAGCATATATACCCAGCGTTTAAACTGATTGTAACCGTTTAGTTGTCCTGTTCCAGGTTGAAACTGCTATGGTTGACGCTGACACAGGTTCACAGCTCGTGCGAGATAGAGTTCCTACCCGTGTACTACCCGAGCGAGGAAGAGAAACGGGACCCTAAACTGTACGCTAGAAATGTTAGAGATGTTATGGCCAGGTCAGTACTGGTAAAAAGTAACACTTTTAGAGCGGCAGACGTCTAAGCAAATATTTCAGTTATTTGCTTTACGGATTGCTTTATTAATTTACGAACCTAACTACAAAACTATTTTGATATCTGCACTAAACGGGTAAAAAATAGTACGGGAAGGATTTGTATTTTTGTATTGAACGAACCTAAGAACTACTAGACTGATTTCAAATATTCTTTTTGCTTTAGAAAGCCTCATTATCACTGAGTAACATAGGCTATATTTATTACAAAAAATATCAAACTGTGCGAAGCCGGAACTGCCGCTAGTAATCTAGAAAGTTCACTATTTCAAATAAAAAGAATATATTTATATGTCTAGGTCTTCCCGTTCTCATCAGTGGTATGACTTTGGAGTATTTACTTTAATCCAGATATGTTCTGACTGTTTATGTTTAAACCAGTTAATTTTGATGAGAATTACAATTGAATTGGTATACATTTTCAGAGCTCTCGGCGTTCCAGTATTGGATTACACGTATGACGACTGCCGGCTGATCGCGAGGGCGAAGCACCTCGGGATTCCTTGTGCTGCTTCCATCAGGGAGGTCGCCGAGCTACGGGCGTTGCTCGGGTAGGTCTTTTGTACCTGTCTGTAAATAATAAATGATTTTGTGTACGACCGCAAGTCACGTGGTTTATAGCGGTCATTCTGATATCTTCAATATTTTGAGAATTAATATATCGGGAATTCCGTATGTGGTTTGCATCCTAGCGCCTACCAAAGTGAAGTGGATTAAATTATAAGTCTAAAAGGTTTCGAACTAGTTTTATGCTGGCTACATTGGGGCCAAAGGATTCAAATCAAATCTTTTTCATAAAATTAACTCACAGCGCCCTGCTCTGTGTTAATCCAGGGTCTAAGCTATCTCCGTACTAAATTTCATCCGAATCGGTTTAGTAATTTTTGCCTGAAAGAGCAATAAACCTACATCCACACATCCTTTAGGATGTATACTAAATAAACCTAAACATTTGTATTCCATATATATAAACATCCCTATCACAGGTTTGCAGCATAACGTTCCAATCCTCTGTACACTGTTAAGAGTATCACCGACCCTTCACTGTTTTTTACCCTCTAAATTGTAACATAATTTTTTGTTATTTGTTTCAATCGTTTCACTATAATGTATTTTAGGCCCACCTGTTTCGAAATAATAAATATTCTGAAAAAAGTTATTGAATTCTGCATAATAAAGACTTTTAATAGGCATCGTATCAGCGCAAAAACGTGACTGCTTAGGAAGCTTGTAACATTAAAGTGATATATAAGACAGAAAAAAATAAAACGGTAAAGCCTAGTAAGTAATGTGTTAGCTGTGTGAAAAAAAACCATTGGAGTCGGACAACATTAAAAGGTAGAAAAGATCTATCTTATTGTATGGACAATTTTGCGGTCTATAACTGCCTCAAACTCCTAATATCATTTCCTACGCACATTTGTAAAGTTTACGCAGCAATTATAGTATAAGTCTGTAATCTGTGTTCAGGCTGGAGCAGTCGGCAGTGGACGTGCAGCTGGCGGCGCTGGGCGCGAGTGGCGCGCGCTGGGTGACGCTCGCCGAGTTCTGTCGCCGGCTCGCGCTGCCTGTCACACCGCGCGCTACCACCCTCTACAACATCTACCTGCAGGTAACCACATCCGTTTTTATGGGTAACTGATTGTTGGTAAGGTCTAAACATAGTTACGTTAGATGGCCGCCGTGGTCTAGTGGCTAGCATGCTTGCTTCGAGATCCGACAGTCCCGGGTTCAATTCCCGATCCGGGCAGGCGTTGATGACTTTGAACATTTGTTTTCGAGTCTGGGTGTCTTTGTGCGTGTGTTTGTAAATGGTACATGGCATCCCCGACACAGGAGTAATTATAGTGGGGAGCTATGTGTGTGAAACGTTTTTTTAACATTCGGGTAACTTCCTCAAGGATGAAGTGAGTCGTTCGTGTCCACAACGATGGCACTACTCGCACTAAGTTCAGGTCGCTCACCATGCGCTTGCCGGCTGCCCGTATTGTTAAACAAAGTGAATCTGAGTCTGGGTCTACGTTTGACACTATCTGTCAGATGAAGAAAATTTTTACTGTCGAGTTTGTATTAAGAATATTTTATTTATTATTTTCTTTATTTTTACTTGTATATACATATATCTCGGTGGATTTGAGTTTCTCCTGATACAAAAATATCATTCTTCTAAAAATCAAACATGCGTTAGTTTTCTATATAAAACGACATCCATTGATACTCTAATTGGCATCATATAGGGTTATCAGTTACCGGTGTCGCTTGCTAGTGATGTCATGACGGTATAAGTGCAAAACGATCCTACCGAGCAAGAGCGAACCGCATGATCTCATATAATTATATAACGTTCGTTATGAGAGGCTTACAATACGATTGCTCTAAAACTTGCTAATGTGGCTTAAGAAAATGTTTTAATTTGAAACTGAATAAAGACTGAAAAAGTGTAAATGTAAAGGGTTAACTCTTTACAGTATGATTTGTTGATGATCCAGTGCTATTATGGCATACGCTGTAGAAGAATTAAAAACTTAATGTGCATTCTCTTGTCACTTAATTTTGTGCTTCACTTAAATGTATTCTTTTTTGTTTTCGGCAGCGTGCGAGTGGGCTGGTCTATTTCCCCGATTACCTGTTAGGCGCGGCGTTCCTCGCGCTGCAACACGAGCCACTCGCTCAACTGTTGGCCTGCGCCTTCAAGGTTTGGAAAAGTTTCTTTACACTGGTTTTCTTTACACATTTTCCTCGTTGAAGAGAGGAGTGTTTCAGTGTTGTTTATTTAATGATGGCCCTTGATTTACTCTGCTCTGGGACTTTGTCCAAATTAAAATCGAATATTTCATTCGGAGATAATGAGAAGTTACTGCTTAGCTATTAGACTCTCCTAGATTTAATGTTGTAGTTGTTGTATCGAAAAAGTTATGGACACCAAAAGGTGACCTTTTCGAGAATGCCAACTCCAAACTTCCACTACAAAAAATATTTAGTTTTCGGCTTGTATACGTAAATTTGTTTGAATCCATAGACTCTACTTTAAAATAACGTTTTGACATTTTTTGATAATTTTGTGGCAAAAGCCACAAACTCATGGCCATGGTAGATCTTAACATAAGAAAAGCCAAACAGGCACATAAGTTAGAAATGGATTTCCGCAAAGTAACGTCTGATTCCATTGACTAGCACATAAGATGTTTGTAATGCAAGAAAGAGCGCTGGCCACAATGTAATGCCTTGTGGGACGCCATAACTACAGTGCGCAGTAGCACTTTCGAATCCACCGATGTGAACCTGCAGGAATCTTTCAGTGGGATAGTTCTTAGACCGTTCTAAAGTCAAACCACTAAAACCAACGTTCTCCAATCTCAATACCAATATAGGATTCGACGCGGTATCGAAAGCATTTTGCAAGTTTGCCAACTGTTATACTCAATATTCAATACACAAATAATTTATTGCAAGAATATGGACAAATGGTGCGGTGAATGTCACATAAAACCAATCTTGGGTATCGTAATACGAGTAGTGTGTGGAACGGACCGAGCCGTTTATTTTGATGATTTATCATTTATGTTTTTGGATACATTTTAATAACATGTAGTAATGAATTATTTTTACAATTTAAAAAAATATCTTATCTTATTATAACGTCGGGTATTTGTTTATAAATGCTGATAATCGCTGATGGGGTCTAAATTGAACAACTTTTGTTTATGAACATTCAAGTCAAGGTTGTGGTTATTTATCCAGTCGGTTATGATTGATTGTTTCAGTGAGATTATCAGTCATTTAAGATTATTTTTACACGATATCTACGAGTACAATATGTTGTAACAACACAGAATATAAGTTTTTTTTAAACTGATTACCGACTTCAACTCAAGTATTTGTTTTTAGTTACTTTGATTTTCAAATCACACTGCTGGGCAGTTACTGATATAATTTAAGAGGTCTCATTTATATTATATTTTTGAATCTTGGATGTATAATGAACGTATAACCTATTGAGATAAAAAGCCGCCTTCGAGGAATCAGATAACAAACATAAAAAAAATTATAAACTCTTCTTTTGTCATGGAAGTTATTTTTTTATTTGTCGTGAAATAGTTATATGACATGAGCGGCAGCGGGCGCGTGTCGCTGTCGTGCTTCGAGGAGCTCGGATCGCGCGTGCTGGCGCGCTGCCGCGAGGAGGCGAGGAACACCTTCCAGCACGCGGACACCGACCAGAAGGGATATATTACTTACGGTCAGTACTAGCTATTCTTATTCGGTGTGGATGCACAGAGGCACAGACCCCCTGCTTGAAGTGTTTCCACTCGCTAGCAAGCCCGGCTTTATATCTAATCTATCTATGTAAATATCGGAGCACGGCTCTTGGTCGGTAGCAGAACAGTTGCACCCCATTTGCGTCGATTGTTGTGGTAGTACCATTATTTTGGATAGCCAATATAATTCTATTTGCAACTTTATGAGCATTAGCTATCTACGTGCAACATTGTCGTGTAACAGCTGACAGTTCCACGACACGAGCGGCAGCGGGCGCGTGTTGTTTCACTATGTCCTGCGAGCCATGCAATGTTAACTTTTTGTAACCCTATTGCCAGCCCAGCATTTAACTTTCGCCTGTTTAGCCCTTTCAGACAATAACCTTTGGACCGATATTATTAACCCTAAGGGCCGGTTTTGAGATCCGTAGTTAAGCTAACTAATAGTTAAAAATTGCGACAAATGGTTAAATCTATACAAAATCAGTTTTTTGATCCAAAGTTAGCGTAACCGATGGTTAAAGTCGTAACCATTAGTAAAAATATTTAAACAAGGCATCGAATAGGGTTAAGCAAGATGGCGGATGGTTAACTCTCGTTGCAACATCTGTTCTGGCGTTAGCAACGGGCTCTGACTGAGGTGAAATGTTATTTTTCGTATGAACTTAATAAAAATAAATTTAAATATTATGCATTACTTAGACAATTCGGAAAGTTCATCAGATGACGAAATTATTTTTGCCTTTGAAGAACTAAAGTGTTCAGAGCATGAAATCCTCCTCTGGACCAGTGACATGACGAAGATTTCTGCAAACGTTACAGACTATCCAAAGAAACATTGCTGTGGATTGTAAATCAAATAGAAAATGAAATAAAAACTTTGATGAGAAACCATGCTATTACAGCCTGTTGAGCACACATACATAAACTTGTATTTATCTTTTGTACATAGTGCACTAACTGAACTAGTAATAATAAAGGTGTATAAAATCAAAATCTTCATTAAACATTAGCAAAAGAAAAAATAATTTTCTTGATTTGTTCCGACACCTAGCTTCATTTTAATAAAAAGTATACATCATACATTATTTTCTTACATTCTATTCCTAAATCAGACCGTGGCGTCAGATTTGTAATGGTGTGGCGATTTAGGTTTGGTTTGTATTTGACAATTTATTTCAGTGACAATGACATTGACAGAAAATACGTCACAAATGACAAGTTATCATTAGTATTGTCATATCTAAAAACTGCTCCCCAATATATTCAGAGGTACCCAAGCGTCCCTTGCAAGGGCAACATTATTAACCATAGTAAATTATAACTATGGTCAAAATATGGGTTCATAAAACGTAAAAGTGGTTTAACTATTGGTTATTAGGTTAACTATAGTTAAGATAACAAATGGTTAAGGCAAATTTGACTACGTATCAAAAAACCGGCCCTAATTCGGGCAGGCCACCAGCTTCCTAAACTAACCTAATTTGACAGTTCTTAAATTGTCTCGTCTCTTTTCGTTTTTACAAGTGAGAAAAAGACGGGTATAATTTTGTGGCCCTAGGCTTTCGGCCCAGGGTATCCTCCCTTACCGCGCGTGCTGTAAGATTTGTATTATTTTAGTTGGCGTCACACAAATCGCATGTTTTTCAGCGTTAAATATAATTTAAAGTCAATATTTGCTTGTTATTTCCAGATGAGTTCATCTCGTTTGCGCAAAAGCGAGCTGAGTTCGCCTTCCTGTTCACATGCGAACAATCTCAGAAGAAGAGTCAGTGAGAGTCGCAGGTTCACATCCCAACCGTCTGCAGTCGCGTTTCTATGTGAATATTGTGTTACAAAATTAGGGCTATTATGTAAACTGTTGAGGATTACGAGAGGTTCTTATATATCTTATGTCACCTCGGTCGCAACGCAGCGTAACTAACAATTAAGGAGTTGTAAGGCACACAAAGTTTTAATTGACAGGATTATAATGTTTAAAGTTTGCTGTTTTCTAGACCAGTGTAAAAGTGTCAATAAAGTTTTAGCCAACTCAGCCAGTCACACTGACTAAACTTAAAGTACCTAAAATTATATCCATCCTTTTCTCACTTTTAGGAAGTTTAGCCTACCCGAATGGGTTAGTTAAAATCGCCAATTATATGAATGCCTTTCTTTATCATTAATAGCTTACATAATAATCCCGTGTATAGGTTCTAAATACGTCGCGAATTACACGCAGTCAGTCGTTCAGTGCTTTACCGCGAGCAAGATGTTATGTTGATCAAGTGATTGTTGTACCTGACAACTTGAAATTCGCTACGAATTTGTTCAAAGTTATTATTTATTTGCCAGTTGTGACGTTTGAGTTTTGTAGTTGATAATGTTGTAACTGCCTTCGTACCGCCAACTAGTTCTTGCTAGCACTTTCTTAATAACTGAGAATGAGGGTGCATGGAAAAAAGTGTAAAAAAAATTTAACAAATAGTGACAGCACTCTTTTATTTATTTCGCAATATCGATAAATATTGATACGTAAGTGTAAAGAAGCAGGTAAATTTGATTAATTTGTTCACGATGTTCTTAAAGAATGCGAGGATTTTTTTTTAGATTTTCTAATGTTGTGAAAATGCATATTTTTTTTGTATCTTTACTTATTATAAATGTCTCATATTTTATCTCTGAATAAAACGAGCGATCGATTTTTTGCCGTCGATCGATATCTCTATGGATATTTCTATTATATATTGCTTAGATAATATAAAAGAAATATCTTTGATTCACTGATTTAATGAAGAATACGGCTCAGTGGCGACTCATAATCACAGTTGAAGGAGCTATATTGTACAAAACAAAGGTACAAAAGGCTTAGGAAAAAATAATCCAAATATTCCTTAACCGGAACGATTATGTTATAAATTCATTTAGCCAATAAGGAGAGGCTTTTTTGTTGATAATGAGCAAAAAATACAGGTGTTATTAAGGCCCTTATTCTCTTACGAACAACGAGATTCCTTGCTGTAAACGCGTGACGTCCTTAACGTGTTATGATGACGCAATATGTTATTTTGTTGATGCAAATCGAGCGCGTTCCATGTAACGGCACGATATAAAATTTGACAAGGGCTTAGTGAATACCGTTAAACGTGAACGCGACCGCGATATGTGTTAGAAATGTTCGTAGTAAATAAAGGGCCAGTTGTGTGTGTACTTCGTCGAAACTAGGTCACTAGATCCATCAAGTTTTAATTATTACACGTAAGGTTAGCATGGAAATCAATAAATAGTAATAACATACCGATAACTACGTTTTTGGACAAACAGACAATTGAAAGCTGACATGTTTATTTTGTTTAAAAAACATGCTTCAAATTACACTATTTTATTGACGATACTATTTTGACAAGACTCATTTAATATTTGTTTATTATACAATAGTTAATTGTAAGTGTTGTGACAGCTATCATTCCGCATTCTTCCGTATTAACTAGTGTTTTTTTACTAGTTTTTGTGTACTGTGTGTGACTTTAATAATGGCTAATATGTGCCACGTGTGAAGCCATAAACGTCTCAACGAAATGAAGAAAAATAAATCTGTTACAATAAAATTGTACTGAAATAGCAACACGACTTTTGACGACACAATAATGTACTTGTACATTTTAGTTAAGATTTTTAAAACGATGACTTAAGAATGCAGCAGTATTTAGCCACTATCAAGTATTAGTGGGATTTGTGGTAAATATATTTTGTTATTGATCATCCAACATTTTAAGGCGCAAAACTTAATTAATCCGCCCTCTCGCTCGCACTTTTCTAGTTTGATTTTAATAAGATGAGCGACAATCAGATGCTGTTGTTTTTTAATTAAATCTCAAGGAGTAATGTTGGCTTGTTTCATGTATTGTTCGATTCTATCTAGCAGATGATCGTGTTTAACGAACATATGAATGTCTTGAACCTAAGAAAATTAAAATCAAAACTATTAAAATTATTACAAAATATTAACCAACAGATCCAATAATCTTAAGGACACTGTGCAGAAAATACTGTAAAAAGTTATTAGCGAGGAATAACCCTGTGTGGTTTGAGATTTTCAGCTTTACTTATAAACGAATTTTTACTACGTTGTTTTAACACGAGATTTTGCCCGTAAGTCGAAACGGGACAAAAGACTCAGAGTTCAGAACTTTATAAAGGTAGCCAATTTCTTCCATTAGCGCTTTTCTGTTGAGATTTTTTAACATAGGTATTATTTAGTTTGTAATTATTTTAATTTAAATAAGCTTATTATAAACATTAATTTAGTCGCAGACACGGAATGTGAATCTAAGATGTATTTTGTAAGTATTTATTTGTCGTATTGTAAGTAGGTGTTATTGTTTAAGGCTACTTATGGTATATAGTTAACGATTATTACAGTTTGTATTATTATGTGTTATTATTGATTATCACGTAGATTAAGTATAAATGTTAATTATATTAATAATCAGCTATAGACGATGTTTCGGCTGCTCGCACACGGGCTATGTCAAAAGCGATCAAAATTCACGAAGACCTACTCACTATAAAGACTGTGATTAGTTTTGACGTTGAAATACCCACACCCACACCCCACCCACACCCACACCCCACCCACACCCACACCCACACCCACACCCACACCCACACCCACACCCACACCCATCCACTCACGCGTTATGTAAATATGTAGCTAACTAAGAAAATTGCAAAAAAAATGATATAGACCACCATATTTTTGCCAGCAATTTAAAAATAACATCATCGCTTATAATAACTTACGAAAAAAATCTGCCGTTCTTAAAAATATGTAAAAAGTTAGAGCAAAATACATCATTCCTCAATTCACCAGAAATAAGTGTAATATTGATGTTTATTAAATTTAATTTTGTTCGCGTTTGATATTGAACGTGTACGGGACGCTTTATAGTACCTGTTTTATCTAGAACTCTCTTACTGCAGTCATCGAATGTTAACGGTATCCTATTATGAGCCATCAATAAATACATCACTTCTAAAAAACCAACACTGTGTTTATGTCTACTCTAAATTATAATTATGTATTACATTTTCAAGCGCATAGCTGTATTTCACACTAATATTATAAAGGCGAAAGTTTGTACGTGCGCGTTTGTTTGTTCCTTCTTCACGCCGAAACTAATACCAAATATCAACCGATTTGGATGATATTTTTCACGAAGATTGCTCATACATATTAGCAATCTTTGTGCTTATTGGATTAGCATATAGTATAAATTTATCCCGAAAAAATTAAATGTTCCCATGGGATGATCTAATATCTGCGCGGGTAAAATGCGTGGCACAGTGTGTAGTAACTAAAGCGATAAAAGATTAGTAACTATTTTATAACAGACTCGTTATTTTCCAATTGCGTTGAGTGAATCGATTGCTTCAAGGCAAGCGTGCCACATTACGAGTAAAGTACTGTTGAAAACCTAGCGCTTCTTGTAGCTGGCTTTGAAGCTTTAAACTAGCCGAGTCTACAACTTACAATAAGTATAACCTAAAATACGAGTAGGGATATGAGTCGAATATTAATAATTTATTGGTATCGAAATTCGACGACGAACAAAGGGTGAAGATGTCGTTAGACAAATCACGAGACAAGTGATGATGGGCAAGATACTTGGTCAGAAAAGAATGGTGGCCACGAAACGGAAAATATTACCAGGCAGATCACCTACTAGCTGGGCGAAGTGTGGTAGGATCTAGTTGGACGACATTAGCACAGGATCGGAAAGGATAGTGCGCGCAAAAGGAGACCTATACTCAGCAGTGGTTAAAGGTTGATGATAATGATGAATAATGCATTGGATTAAAGTTCTGATTAGAAAATACATTAAGTTATTATGAAATAAAACAAAAAAAATGTTTAAAATATTCTAAAATTTACTAACCAACATATATAACCTACTCAACGTAAGATTAAATTCTATGTACCCTGAGTATGAACTAAATAAAAGACTAGATAGATAGATTGATAAATGCTTTAATGTAGACATGTAGTGCCACAAGTGGCGTCCTTATCGCTAAATGCGATCTCTTCCAGGCAACCGTTGGATAGAGATTATTGACACAAATAATATATAGGACGGAGTGTACTTACAATAAAGAAAATCTAGTCTTTATTACACATATACTAGTTTGTGATTATAAACTGCTGGTCCCTAATATCTATACCACAAGGAAATTATTCGGGTTTGGATTAAAGTAATGGAATGGTGCTACAATAAACAAAATGTTGGCAAATACAGTTTATTTATAGTTTTAGCCATGAGCACCAAACATACCGCCTCCACCGAGACCAGATATCCATGAAGGTACTTCAACGCTGACACCACCGGTAGCCACCTCCGAGCTGGCAAGTTTCGCCTTATACCTACTGCCTAACCTATCTTTGTACTTTCCATCCAACGTTGTAAGAACCCAAGAATAGTATAAGAAGTCTACATGCACTTTTACCGCTCTATGGTGGAGAATTATATGACCTTTCATTTCGGGGAAGACATACGCGTACTTCCTCATGTAAGTGTAGATTTTGGTCAGCTTCCTGAAGTATTTCTTCATCTTGAAGCCTAGGAAACCAGCTCGGTACGCTGTGTTTGAAGTATCGAAGTATGTGTTGGATTCGATGGCAGTCATTTGACTCTTGGCCATGTAGATCATCTGGAGGATCATATCGGCTCCTAATTGAGAAGTTGCTATAGACATAGCTCGATAGTAATAAACAGTGCCTTCGTTATAAACGGGGTAGTTATAAAAGAAAGGAATGCCAAATCTCCGAGATTCGTTAGTGTATTTTTCGCCTTTGTTACGGATTTTCTGTAGCATTTCTCTGACCATGTCGTCGTTAAATTTCTTCATGTCTATTTTTTCTACGTCGACGCTGATGTTTCTGTATGTATCCGGCGGAAGGTCTTCAGAAGGGTCTGGTTCGGTGAAAGCCGGGAACAGGTCGTTTATGTCTGGGTATTCTGATTCTTCAGCGCATGTTAATTTCAATACTACTTCTGTAAATATGAATTTGTAAAGGTCACCAAATTCCATTTCAGAATTTATGTCTATAAATAAGTATAAGTAAGTATTTGATAAATCATGATCAATTGCGCGTGTTGCCTATTTCATTCGAGTGTATGTCTGTTTCTTTGGCACGCCCTAGAACCTAAACGGCTTGTCGTATTTTTTTATGTGAGTGGTTCGTCTTAGTAGTGAAAGTTACATCAAAATTAATTAAATTAATAATAATTAAGAATGAAAAACAGGTTTAAAGATTCAGCAGTCGGATTTTTTGAAGTAGCTTCTAACCACTTGTGGTATATGTATCAAGTTAATTTACTAATCTATTCATTAATACTTATTTATACATTTTGCAGCTGGTAAGTTTTAAAGGCTTTTGATAAACAGAAAATTAAACTCCTTTAAGGATGTCGTGTAAAATAACCCTAACATGTTCCAAAGCTATTGTTTTCAGTAGTTAATCTAGAGATTTACCTGCCAATAATTAATTATACTTATGAACAGGAGCAGGACTTACCCACAGTGAATATGTACAGTATTGAATAAATCATTTCTATATATATCTATTATTCAGCACAGCAGCTATCCTAGCGTAAAGTACTTTAGTTTATTCAATAGTCTACTAATGAATTTTATTTCATATATTTTGTTAATAGATTAATAAAATTTTGATTAGCTAATTAACAGTGATTACGGGGCTTAGCACAAAACACGCCTGGCTGTAAAGATTAATTAATAAGATATAGTATTATGTATGGAAACTTAAGTAGCGCCACTAGTTCAGGTAAATAACGATTTGACACCTAATTAATAGGTAGGTTATTACAGACTAGACGGCATGCTCTATCTAGGGCTACAGTATCGCTTCCGTGTGAAGGATAAAAGTGAAGAGTGCAGGATAAAGGTACCTAGTTATGAAATATAAGAAAAAATAGTGTCTAATTGTAAGTTTCAATAGTGGTGGACTGTACGGGTTTCCCTATAAAGGGAGATAGCCCTCATAGGAGAGAACCGTCACTGCTGGGCATTGAGACGTTAAGGGTTGATACGTATGTACGTATAGTTTTCATATGGAATGGTACCAAAAAGTTATTTTCTGTATCACCTCTAGCCTTGAAAACCCCTAGGAGGCCCGACTGGAGGGCCTCCCGACCCGGGGCCCGCTATCCCAGCTGGCCCTGAAACAGGCGGTATCATGGATCCTCCACTGGATATGCCGGGTCTCCCGTCGTTATTAGTCTGCAGGTCGAAATCCTCAGTTCTGTCGTACAACAGCTTGATCTGCCACATCGTGTCTCTGACGTCCACCTCCATACGAAGAACCTGCATAGATTTATGTTCGTACTAGCTGTGCCCTGCGGTTTCACCAGCATAGTTCCCCATTGGATTATCGAGATAATGGAAAACTACTTTTTTTGAAGTCGGTTAAAAAGTATCCTATGTTCTTTTCTGTGTACCAAATTTCATCTAGATCGGGTCTGTGGTTTTGGCGTAACAGACAGAGTTACTTTTGCATTTACTATAATATTAGTTAGGATTGATAGACTAAAAACAATCTACGTACCTGTTATTCCTAATAATATTATAAATGTGAATATAAGGTTTGTTACGCTTTCACGCGAAGACTACTTAACCGATCGTCATAAAACTTTGTACACATATTATTTTTATTGTTTTTTTATTAATTCGTTTTTTATATTTATTAATTTAAAATAAAATATTCACGCGGACGAAGTCGCGTGTAACAGCTAGTAATAATATAAATGCGAATGTTAGTTAGAATTTAAGTATGGACGTATGTTTGTTGCTCTTTCACAAAAAATAGCTGAACTGATTCGGATGAAATTTGGTACGGTGATAGCTTAGAATCTGGATTTACACATAAGATAGGTACTTTTTATCCTGTATTAACGCGGATAATACCGCAGGGCGCAGCTAGTGGAATATAATTTATAATTTTATCAAAGAAGTGAAGGATCAACTTAATTTTTTGCACGAGAATAGTTCGAAACTTTTAGACTTTTATTCTGGGAAAACCAACACAACGCGCGTGAAGTCACGGACGACAGCTAGTCTACAATATAAAACAAACTCTACTGATACCTCTTCGTAAACTCTTATCAATATGCTTATTCTTTTATACAAATCTTCTTGAGTCTGGTCGTAAACGCTTTTTAGAACCTGGAAATAGACATGGCGAATGAATGCTATACTTACATTTAGAAAACTAACGCGTGTTTGAGTTGAGTTTGTATCAGGTACGCGTGAAAACAAGTATTCTTAAACAACATGTGTTTAAGAAGACGGGTTTTCAGTTGTACCTGATTGTTGGAAAGATCCAACTATAGTTTCGTTCACATTCGGTGAACGTCATCAGGGATGAAATGAGTCGTTCGTGTCTTCAACGATGCGATAGATTCTTCAGTGTGAGACGTGACATCGTCGAAGACACAAATGACTCATTTCGTCCCTGATTCTGCATTATAGAAATTCATTTTGGAAATACAACTCTTAAGAGGTTCAAATAGGGTTCCAAGGTTTGAAATGTTTTTCATATTTAATTTTATTTCGCGAACAACGCCGCGGGTGACTGCTACAGAAAAAATTAAGATATAATAGAAGTCACTGAAGATATTATTCGTCCAATACATCTAGTGGGAGTAGCCGGTGAATGCTGACTTGCCTTGATCATCTCAGTCTTCAGTCGCCTGACTCTGCAGAAGAGGTATCCGATTTGGAACCTCTTGTCTTTACGTATCTTTTCTCGCTGCTTCATAGCTCCGTCTACTTTGTGTCTACAATATCAACATATATATATATATTTTAGTAGCAATTATGGCCGAGTGGGGTCGGTATCAATTTACTTAATAATTGAACTCGAATTAAAATTCATAACATTATTTGTCAAAATTAAATTGTCTTCGTTTAAAATCTGACACATTCATTACCGTCTTTTTAACTCGGTTACTAAGTATGGGCATGCGTGTCCCGTACACGCACTGTGTATATGGACTACGGACGACGCACGACACTGATCGCCACCATGCACACCATCAGCAACCAATAACCAGTTACGAAATGATTTCGATAGCGGCTGAAACGACCGCGAACATAAGCTTTGGTGTAAAAAGTTATTAGGTACCTGGCGTGTACCAAAAACTGCATTCCGATCATGACCATTTTATTTAATTTCCTCAGCTCTCGTTGTTGCGACTGAAATCTGTCGAAATGGTCGAATTTGTACCAGGCGTTCCATATTACTTCCCGCATTCTCTTCCTGGTATATATTGGGGTGTTTGCTGTTAGGTTGAAGATTTGATAGTCTATTCGGTCGAGCAGCGATTCGTAGTGGGGCTTGTTACTTACAGCCATTGCTGCTGATGTGTTGAACGAATCAATGATCTGACAACAGACATGATAGTAACAGATAAGTATTTAGTCAAATTTCTCGTTACAATTATTATAAGGTTATATGTTAGAGGTGTACTAAACCGAAAGGGGGTTACTATACTATTACGAACAACTTTCATTATTGGATCAATCCTGAATTACATATAAAAACAGCTTTTTTCGCAAATTAATCAAAAGCAGTCCATTTCGATATATAATCCGTCTAGGGATCGCTGAAATATTAAGAAACTTAAGTACATAAAAAGTATTCCGAGTAATTGAGAATATCCTCCGCCTACTTAAAAGTTATATTGTTTATGGAGACGGGTTTACACGCGTACCTGATTTTTGGAAAGGTTTAACTATAGTTAAAACCCGTCTTCTTAAACAATATGAATCCAACACGCTTTAGTTTTCTAAAAAAAATTCTTTATAGTCCTTTAGACATACTAACCCATATTATACCGGCTTACCTCATCCACACTCTTGAGCATATAACTGTCGCTGAGGACGTCTTTGAGCGTCATATTGGTATCCCCTTGGCCCTCATGGTCTTCTTCCTTCAGGGATTGTCCTCCAAAAGGCAGGAACGTCTTATTCACATCCGTGAGGTCTCCAAACGCTAGGTAGTACGCCTCAGTTGGGAATAACACTTGAGAAAGACATGTCGGAACACCTTTACGGAAGTAAAGAAAAGTAATATGGCAAACACATCGTTATTCGTAATTCGTAAAGTAATATAAAATCCAATCTTACTTTTAATTCTTTTATATTTACATTAAATTATCAGGGAACTCACTCCAAAATTAGTAAATAGTTTATTTCATTGGTAATAAATAATAATAATAATATAAATTGTATTTATATAATAATTATTATTAATAAAAAAATTAAAATGTATATTTTTACCCTTTAAAATAAATAACAACGATTTGTCTAGGACGGTTTTATCGCAAAAAATTACCAACATACATAATCGACAATACTGTCAAAGATTTTCAGGAAGTAATCACTTTTGGTGATAAGGTCTACCTATATATCCTAATTAACTGGAACTGCCAATGTTTTATGTAATCTGTATTTAATGTATTTTTGTATAATAAACTTATATTTTAATTTGAATTATACAACGTCTAACAGAAAGGTGTGAAAATACTTTAGGGTGTTAGTCTACACATCAGAGTGAACCCATTCTAGATGAAAATAATGCAAAATCGAGAAAAAAACTTAGGTTCTTCATACAAAGTTTAGTCACGTGATCGGCTAATTCGTATGGAGGATGCAATAATTTTTTCTCGAATATTGCAAATTTTTGTTTTACAATGTGTTCATTTTGATGTGTAGACTTGCACACTTAAGTAGTGTCACACCTTTCTGTTACACGTTGTACTTAAAGTCTTTATAATGGTGAATAATTAATTTAAAAAAAAAAAACTATTTGTATTTTTATAGTTTGTTGTACGTATGCCACTTACACGATAAAATATAAAACAACCACATCTCTAGAACGATTTTATGCTTTGGACTGAAGCAGTTAATTAATTTATGGTAATTATTGGTTTATGTTGCATTTAAAAGCTCATTAGCAATTCTATGCAGTTTTAGTATTCGAATAGTTATCAAAGAGAATTAGAACCATGATCAACAAACAAAAAATTTATTTATACATTTCAACGTATTAAGACGCTAAAGTACCAAGTGCATGCAGCATTCAATTTAAAAACATCTTTCAGGATTTTTTTACAATTGACACAAAATATAATTTTTATATCGTTTACTCCATAAGCAAAAGGTATTAAGAGTTATTTTCGACAATGTTTTGAATCCACACAAGGATAATATGTTCTGATACATATACAGAGTCGTCGATTAGGGGTGAACAAAGCCGAAAGAAGGTCACTGTTATCATCATAAGGAACAACTTTCATTATCGAACCAACTCTAAATTCGAGAAAAAAAAACCAGCTGTTTCATACATTTTTACGACAATTGTACAATACACAGATATACCAAATGTTCCAACCCACAACCAGAGGGCAGCGTGCCCACATGGTATCCGCATTGACACGCTGAATGGAAATGCTAATGATCATTATTGTATATTCGTCTAATCAGTAAAATTCCATCGCGCTCTATGAGCATAAGCGCTGTGGTACTGCACATCATTCTTGATCACAAGATCTGTCAGCAACTCCGCTTGAAACCAAAGATGTAGCATCCTCATATGAGTATGCATAACTTCATACATATTGTATTTGAAGTAATGAGGCCCGTTGATATCATGAGTGTCAAATTCGAATCTCACACGATAGCAGTACCGCCAAGCGTGGTACGAAACCTTGCTGAAGATCTTACAAGCCGTGTCAGTTTTACCCATTAAGTACCCCATCTTGTAAAGTCTTGTCTGTTTATACTTTGCTCGCATCAATTGCATTACTATCATCTTGTTTCTTGTTTGGTATATAGCTTGTTTCATCAACTCGTATAACCGCTCTCTGTAACTGAACCTGTCTTTTGGATAGACGCTCAACCCAGGTGGTGGTGTCCAAGTCTGTTTGATCAGATGGTATTGTCTTCTACTGCTGACCGCTAATACTTTTGGATTGCCATTCTTTACTTTTAGCTTAAGCAATGCCGCGGAAGAGTCTAGCCCTTCGAAAATTAGATCGGTGTACTCTTCTAAAGTAAAGTTTTTGGTATTGCGTTGTAGTGTATCAACTCGATCGAAGACGTCGATAGCGTCGAATTTCTTCATGTAGTTTTTGAAGGCGTCTGAATTTAGGTTTATATTGGTGGGGTGCGGTGGTGTCTCGTTGAGTGATTTGGGATCTTCGAACTTGGTTTGGGCATGGATGTTTATGAATACCGTTACAGCCACAGTTGTACCTGTAAAACGGAATGTAAGCTGTGATTCACTCAAATTGCGAATGTATCGGTTTCATCTAGGCAAGCGTGCAACTTCTAAGGGTGCGTCGTCGCTTTATATCAGGTGAGTAACGGTCAAGCGCAAGTCAATTATTTCTTAAACAAATGGTTAGAAGCGATTTCAAAAAAACCCGCCTTCTAAATCTTTAAACTTATCTTAAAATGTGTATGTCATTTCATATTACAAACTCCAATGACACATATAAATTATAGATATATATATATTTGAATATTTTTTTTGAGATAACTTTTTGGTGCCTAAAATCCTTAATTTTGTTATTTTTTTACTTTTGATTGAACGGTTAAGAAAATTAGTATCAACAAGAATTACGAATAAAAAAAATAGTTGCATTAGAAACAGATAAACTAAAACAAACGAGAAAAAATAGTAGCAATGAATGCTTTATAATAAACTTATGCGTGTTCTATCCGAAAATGTAGAATAATTAACTTACGTACTGTATCAATCCATAGCATTTTTACTCGCGTATTTTGTATTACATGTTAATTTTATGAATACTCAGTTTACGATCAATAGTTAATGACAATTTGTAAATTACAGGCATTTACGACTGCAAACTCCTAATAGGTACAATATCGGTAAAATATGTGAAGAAATTACCGAATAGCAAATATTTAATTTAGACAGATCTGAATGTATCTAGATAAGTTTTTACTCGACTGGTTATGTTTTTCGTGTGTAGTTTGTATGTTTGTAGTCTATAAGTTAGTATGTATGTATGTTTAATTCTTTGTGATCCTAAGTGACCGAGTTTGAGGTGAGAGACGTCATTGGATTCGTCTTTATTTGCAAATGTTCATAGGCTTTATTACATAGTACATAGGCAATGGCCTATAGTGTCGTGACGCTGATTTCATTCCGGGATTTCAATAAGGTACAGTGCAGATGCCTAATATTTTTGCAGTTTTCTAGAAGTCATTTCCAACAACTGGTCATAAAAAAAATGTTTCATATAAGTTATGTAGCATGATATTGTGAGCGGTCAACGAAAGTTTGATCCTGTGGCCTTTGACTTTTAATCGATCTCCCATTTAAAGCCAACTTATCGGATGTCGTGCGTCAGTCAAATTACTGAAATCCTTTGTTAATGTTGCATTGATTACTATGTTTTAGCGGACGCAGTCAGTCGGTCAACTTAGTACGGCACGGCACGGCACGACAACAATATTGTTCTGGTTCGCACTGTAGCGCGCCGTCCTTATCACACACGCCCGGGTAACTGGCAAAGGGTATGCCCCGTACAGACGGGAATTGACCACGGCAGAAAAAAAAATCTTAAAGGGAAGCTGATTTATTTATTGAGAACGATATAAACACTACTTACACTAAACAAAGAAAACAGACCAAAAAATTATCATCGATATTACATAATAATAGGTATAAAATAAAAAAAAGCAAAGACAGAAAAATTTAATAAAGCAAAGTAATATAAAAATAAATAAAATAAATATATTATTAAAGTTGTAATTGATTTAAAACAATGTAATTAATAAATAAATGTCAGTGAGAAATTACACATAATTAGCCTTAATAGTAAAATAAAACAATATAAATTAAATCTACTAACCTGTTATAATTTATTAACATTGTATTACGCTGCTATTACATAGGTCAATAATGATGCTATTAGGAAGTTTTTTATTTATATTTTTTTATCCAACACATCTAGGCAACAAGCTCGCACGATCAGCGACACTGTAGCCCTAGATGGAGCGTGCCTAGGCTGGAAAACACTGGCTCTCATATAGACTGCCGGAACACACCATTAGGTAGAAAGCAACTGCCAACTGCATATACGAGTACTTAATATAGAAATTAGTGTAAGTCGGTAAGCTTAGCCTCATGAAAAGCGAAAAAGCGGGGTTCAATTTGTTGTGTATACCTATTTTAATTTATTTACCTCAAGCTTAAACGGTAATGAAATACATCGTAAGGAAACCTGCTTGCCGGAGAAGGTTAGTAATTTTAAAACATGTTATGCCCCGAAATTTCGAACCAAAGAAAATTTCGTAAATGTACAAGGATATCTTTTAAAACTGTGGCTATACGAGTATGGCAAGATGTTATACAAATTTTCTCTTCTGATGTTTTCTTCATGTGGTGGCTATCATATAAATAGACATACAAATACTGTGAGAAAATTATGTATTAAATAGCAACGAATATCTTTGAGGGATAGAAGACGAATGTTCGGATCTTAAGGAATCAAACTTTTACAGTTTAAATAAAGTTTGCATGCCAGCATGTTTCTGAAAGGCATCTCTAAGCCTGATAAGTATTTATATGTAATTATTATCACTTTTTTGTATACCGGTAAATGGGAAAAGTGAGAAAAAGTATTTGTTATTTATGAAGCGTTTTGACCTTTTAAGAAAACGTGAATTCCCATACACCTGTAGCAAAAATATTCTCTAGCCTTACGTCTTAAAAGGCTGATTCATGCCTAGCTGGCCATGTATTATTGCCCCGTCTCAATACTGGAAATTCAAGCTCAAACAGGCGAAGCATCTCCGCGAGCTTTCAATATTAGGCAATTTGAAGTTTGACTTCTGTAACCGCCTTATTAAAGCTCTTTGCCAACGTAGTATCGAAACGTAGGGGATGGGGGTTGGCCGCCCTCAACGCCAGTCTCGTAAGGTGCGACCGTTAGTAAACGCGCCTCGCGTCGCCTTTCAATAATTCATCACGAAAAATGTAGCCAAAACACTAATTTCTCCTCTTTGAACGCGATTCGTGCGAGATTAGATACTTCTGTAATATTTTATGTGTACGATTTATAAGTTTGTTTTGTTTCGGATGAGTGGTCGGTTTGTGTGTGCTTAGTCGATGGCTCGAGACCGTGTGATCGCGTGAACCCGTTCAGGTAAGGTTTATTTTGAAAGGCATTTTCCGTATTATAGTTTCAATTTTAGTTTTTTTTTAATTTGGTTAACTTAAGTATACAGTTAAAATAGCAATGTATACATGTGCATAACGTACTTGTATTTCAGTTGTGTAAGGGTTTTATGTGAAAATAATAATATATAGATACTTATTCAAGTTTTTATTTAGAACTGAATGTTCGTAATGTGTGTTTGGAAATTATATTTTAAATACTGAATTTTTAAGATATTTTGTGAACAAAAAATAACATTGCGTGTATTGATATTGTTATTTTGGTTATATCGTAGTCATATTATAATTTTAAATAAAAGTCTAAAGTTTTGTGTACTTTTCAATAGGAGTATGTGTGTTTATTGCCATAGGACGTTAGATTTGTCATCCTGGAAAAGCTCACTAATAATATTAACTAATATTCTGTATCCTAAGATCATTATGATACAATACAATTATTATAAAATAAAACGGGAGGTTGTGTTATCTTTCCTGTTTATTTTTTGCCTCTTTTTTGTTCAGTCTACGTTTTTGTAGGTATTGATCTATGATATTCCATGTTCATGCTCTATTTAATATTTGGGTTAACCAAAGCTCTATAAAAGATTTTGACTATCACAGCGTATATAATATTAACAAACATCATAGGTATTTATCATATTTTTGTTGATAATCTAATTAAACTCACGCCTTTTAAGTATTCATGAAAATTATATCGCGCCTGCACTGAAATTTGACATAAGAGGAAAAGTAAGAATTTAACAAGACTGATACATGGGGAAATATTTTTCTGTTGTAAGCAATAGTAGTTTTTATAAAGAAAATGTATTCAAGTTTAACAATCAAGACCAGATTTCTTGAGTATTCTGATTTATATACTATTCGAATATACATTTAATGAATTATTCACTCTGTAGTTTAACTATAACAATAGGAATGTATTCTTGAACTCGAGAATTCAGCAAAGTGTCGAAACGATGAGGCTTATTATTAGTAAGTTTTTTAGAATTAGGTATATATATAATTAGTAACCCATACCCTTTAATTTTCAATTTGGGTAGATCAATTTGGCAACCAAATACTTTCTCATAGCTTCTGCGTTAAATATTTACTTAGTAGGTATACCTCGCTCTTACCTACTCGTGAGGACTCTGCAGTTATTCCTCCAAAAACATTTTGCTTTTCAAAGGAGCTTGTATTTGCGAACATAAAATATTGCTTGCGGGGACAGTTTATTTATTCAAAACAACATAAAAAAGGAAATGCGGAACGTTTGCGGAATCTGCAGAATCACCACCGCTGTGTATATACAGGGCGAAGCTAAAGGCGCCTATTAACTTTTTGCGAGCCATTATGACCGACGCGAATGCTTCCGGACACCATGTATAAGTATTAATGTTGCCATCTTTTATAACGGTTCATCTTTAGGATACTTATTTTTAAGAGGTCGGCGTTTTCGGCATTAATATTGTGTGAGGAGTGAAAGAAAGTTATGAACGCAGAGAAAGATGCCTTAAAATAATTTACAACTCTAGTTAGTTATTTTGATTTACAAAGCAAATTACTGGAGTGATTTTGATTAAAACAATATACGGTACCCTCTGAGAAGCCAATTCAGACATCATCTCACACCATACTATATTTTGCCATTTTGAAGCCCTTTGAATCTCTTCACTTTACCTCGACAATAAATAACTAAAGTCGAATTTTAAAACTGTATTACTCCAAAACCTTCAACATCTGTCCCAATGCGGTTAATTAGTTAAAATAAAACAGATTCAGTTGTTATTGGTCGAATATATACATCAAAGCGAGATACCAGTTACGTAGCTCTTAATCCGTTGCGATGATAGGCGTTTGATCCCTACATCCGGTTACGAACGACAGACGGGTGGTACCGGCACTGACTTTTCCGAACGCGAATGACATTAGCGCGGAAATCGTATCTCCGGAGCCGAGTCGTCATCATACTCGTTTGTCGACTGCTACATTTCATTCGTTATACATCTGATTTTGTTATAACGAATATTCAAAAATAACAACAAGTGGTTGGAAGAGAGTTCGAAAAAACCTGACAGCTAAATCATTAAACCTGTGTTCTTTTTTAAAAAATTTAAATGTACTCGGTGTCATTCTTACGACTAAGTCGTATCTATTGACACCATTCACATAAAAATACGACAAGCCGACGACGAGCGCGTGCCAAAGAAATGTACATACATACACTCGAAAGGCGGGTAAAAAGTAATGTTAGTAATAGTAGCAGTAGTTAATGACGTATGAAAGTCGCTCTAAAGAAGTAACTAATTACTACCAACTGGTTTCAGTTACTGGGTTAATGGTTACCTGGTAAAAAAAGTATTTACTACATATAAATAAAACTAAAATCTTTAAAAAAATATATTTTAACGGGTTCCATTACGTCAGGTGCCGATAGAATAATTTCAGTTATTTCGATTTAAAAATCAAAACACTGGAACGAATTTGATAAAATTTAATCAGACTGCTCCAGAAGTATACCGTAAACGAAAAAATAATTTTCAAATCGCTCCAGCCGTCTTGGAGAAAGAAGGTAACAAATATAAGAAACGTGCCCGTTGAATTGAGTAGGTACCTCCTGATTTTTTGGGAATTTTGTCTGTAGCAACAGAAATTAAATTACCTAGTAATTGCAAATATATGTTGTTGATGATGTCGAATAGGTGCATCAAAGTGATATGCCGTTTACGGAGCTCTTAATCCATGGCAATGGTATTACGGCCGGCAAGCCGTATCGTTTCGTTTGATCCCTATATTCGGTTACGAACGACAGGCGAGTGTGTAGTACGGACTCAAAGCGCGAGTGACATTAGCGCGGAAATCGAATCTCCGGAGCTGAGCTGTCATTATACTCGTTTGTCGCTTGCTACCTTTCATTCGTAGTTACTTAGCCTGGGCCTTAATTACTGTACAACCACTGTGTGTCATCCTGCTTGCACTAGTTGCAAATATTATATGTCCAAGCGAGACGCACTATTAGGATATACTGAATAAGTATTGATACTGTTAAAAAGGTATTTAAGCTTGTGGTGGTAATGCATTTCCCGAAACCAAATGAGCTATTATCGCAGATAAAATCGGCCAATCTGGGACAATATTATAACATAACTTTAATATCAAGCGATTTATTGGAAATAAATGCTGGCATGGTGGTAGGTTTCCTATCGCTCGCCTGGCTAGCTACCACCCACAAGTTGTAAAATCTGTCACCAAGCACCTAACGGTGTGTTCCGGCAGCCTTCTTTGCCATATATCCAGTGTATTCCAGACTAGGCATGCTCCATCTAGAGCTGCAGTATCGCTAATTTCGGTGGTCGTGTGAACTTGTGGTCAAATGCCTAGCCGAGCAGAATAAAAAAAAATTAAACAAGTACAGAATATCATATGAAGTACATATGTTTTAACATACGAGCTACGAATATGGGTTATACTTAACTACGCCGATAAAATGGATAACGTTGCTTTTTAGATCGTAATAAAAAATGCAAACGAGATAAGAACTTGCACAGTAAAAGATACATTGTTTCGAATATTACCATACACGTTGGATAAATCTTTTTTGATGATAGTATTTTTCAGTAATCAATTTACATGGAATAAATAAAAAAATATATAATAACGACCACGACACGCTAAATCATTGTAGATCTCATATATTGAGATTATCCGTTTTTTTAGTTTTGCAAGTCAATTTTGATGGATACACAAAAGCATAGACATACACGTAACCACGTAACCCTATGTTTTGGCCGCGGGTTAATAATCAAAGTGGCTTCTAGGGACTCTGTAAAGAGGCCATTGCATGCAGCTAGACATGCGATAGCCTCATGAAAATGCAATATAACTTCTGATTCCAAGAAAAAACGTGTTTTACTCTATTTACTCACAACAAAGTGCTTGGATTTGCGTCGTCGCCTGTTATATGTAAAAATATAAGTAGTTTAAGACATAAACAATATAATATTGAATGGATTGTTACTAATCTGCATATTTTTCAAGCTATTCGATTCAGTTAAACGCGAATCTAACTCAGACTATGGTGAAAATATGGTATGACTTTACGAGTCGGTACCAGGGTGACCGACTATATGAACAATAACAAAAGCATTCGTGCAAGAAAACCTACCAAAATACCGCTATTTAAATAGTTTTTATTTTGAACAGTATAACACTAGATTATTTACTAAATTGACACACGTCATGGGACCTAACATTTATAATAAATTGCCAGTAGCGATTACAGCTACTAGGACTCTTAATAGCTTTAAAGGCAAACTTAAACGGTGGCTTATCGAACAGGCTTTTTATAAAATAGAAAAATTTGTTAAATTTCGATTGGAATGATATTTATATTTTTTATGTTAAATACCGACATTGTACTTCTATTGGTATTTAAATTGTACTGGATTTTTATTTTTATTGACATAATTATTTAATTTGACTTAATTAATATGCTATTTGCTATTGTTAATTTAATGTTTTTAAATATCTAATGCATAATATTGACAGTGTTAGAATGTTATATTTTATTAGCATACTGATAAATACTTGTTAGTTTCACTGTTGTTATAACTAAACGATGTAAACTATTGACGTTTAAAATAATTTACCAATAAAATGAATATGAATAAACTATTTCTTCAAACAACTAACGTGAAGTTTATATTTCCTCTGAACAAAATCAAAGTAATAAAACTATGTGAGACTTCACAGTCTAAAATCTTTGTATGCTAATAAGTTCACTGTATTAGGACCAAGATTAATAATACTTACTAGATGATGGTATACAATAAGATATTTTATTAACTACTTAAGATAAGAAGTAATATTTCTCACAAATAACCCCAATTTATAAAATCATCAACGATACCGCGAAACCTTTCTATAAATTTGTTATCCACTTTAAAATCAAATTCATTTAACGGTTTCTTCTTTTCCTTCAGTTCGGTCACATCTTCATCTGAAGGAAATAGGAAGGGTAGATATAAAATCGATATCATAAGACCAAAGTCCAGCTTCTCTTTGTATTGCTTTTCAAACTCTTCTTTAGGGAACACCTCCTCGACGTTCATAGAGAAGCAGGTCAGAAAAGTGCCTAGATAGTTGTAGTACAGCTGCTTCAGATGCTGCAGGTGATTGTTACGGAACTGCTGGTCGGTGCCCCAGAATATGAAGTAAATGAAGTCCAACACAGGGTTGCCGAAGAAAGCTATTTGGTAGTCAACCGCAATTACATCAATGGGCTTGCCGTCCTGATATATGCAAGAAATAATTAATTTTGGTACTAATAATTATTTATTAGAACCACACACCAAAAGTTTGCAAATGCTATAATTTATATGCCAAATTATGAAAAATGCGATTCAAAATTTACTTGAACACTAGTAAAAATAATTTCTCTAAATTTCCAAAAAAGTTTACTATAGTTTCTTAAACTATAGTAAACTTTCTTAAACTATAGTAAACTTATTATCTAAAGAAATGTAAACAAAAAGAGCAAGTTTTACTTACGATTTCCTTCACCATAATATTATTGTGCCTAAAATCACCGTGACAAACAGTTTTAACACGGGAGTCCTCGTTCATATAAGCAGGATATCTGTCTACAAGATCAATGAGACGAGGAGTCACTCTGTCTTTTATCTCTTCAGTTAGAAACTGTGAGACAAACAGACACATATTCTGGCCGAACCCATGAAAAAAATCATCAAAAATATACACACAATCCATATTCTTTATATTGTATTCGAAATAAGCCGGCCTTTTGGCTTGCATTGCTAAAGAAATCCCATGCAGCCGAGCCAATTCTTTGACAACAAGTTCTGCGTAATCCAAACTTATAACATCCATTCTGAAGTAAGTTTTGAACCCTTTATAGGTCAGGTTTTCTAGAATGATAGTTTCATCATTACATTCGTCAAAAACTTTCGCCATCTTGAACCTTTCTGTAAAGGGAACATTTTGATTCTCTTGAAGATCATATATTTCTTTACCGAGGTTTGAATACACAAATTGCTCTCGTTTAAATATTTTGTTTATGTCGAATATCATTTGGATGTGAGTACGCATTATTTGTTTCACGAAAATATTGGTTTCTTTGTCTCCTTCTTTAGTTTTTCCTTTGACATCGACGGCTAATAAAAATCCCATATAACCTCCACCTTCCGAGGACAGTTTTCTTTTTTCTACATTGTAGGTGACGTAGCCTTCCTTTTTCACAATCTTTTTTATATTTTCATCGAGGCACGAAGAAATTTTCTCCATTTTTTTAGTTATTTCTTATGACTGCTTCGCGTTTCGATGTTTCTACTCAAACACTACTAACATAACTTATAAAAATCGTGTTGTGGCTTGGTTTTAATAAGAACTGATAATTTTTTTCTAACTATTAGTACATTGTAGCATTGATATCGTGCCATTGCAATAATTATTTAATGTTGACATTTTACATTTATAACGTCGTGATATAATACTAAAATTATGGTATTCATTTTTTCTATAAATTTGTGTCATTAAATTTACTATTTTGGAGGATAAACATATGTAGGGACATATTGTTTACATAATAGAAATAAATATCACTATTTTTTGTTACATAGTAGCATTTAATTTGGTTTATATTCAAGTATTTTTCTATACAAGGTCTACCACATACGCTTGCAAAAATATATTATTTTATCTACCATGGTACGAGTACAATAAAGTCCTTGCTTATCCTTGAACTTATGTTTATGGTATTGCCAGCAACGTGTTTGCTAATGCGGCTGTAGGGTTGCCACCTGAACAGCTAACTTTAAGGGCAAATACCGAAGGTTGTGAGAAAAAAATGCAGGGTTTAAAATAATAAAAAAGTGAGGTGAGTAACGAGTGAGGAAACTGTTTACAAAATTATTAATAAATGTTACATTAACAATTTACACGATTCACGCAGTGAAATAGTAGATATTTTTTTTATTGAGTATAATTGATTTTTTAAACACATCTACAAATATCCCCACTCAACAAAATCATTAACAATACCGCGGAACCTTTCGCCAAATCTATCATCTACTTTCAGTTCTAACTCATTCAATGGTTTGACACTCGCTTCAAAATCGGGCACATCATCTACTTTTGGGAAAAGAAACGGCAAATAGATTAGAGATATTGCCAACCCAAAGTCCAGCTTCTCTTTGTATTGCTTTTCAAATTCTTCTTTAGGGAACACCTGCTCGACGTTGATGGAGAAGTAGGTAAGGAAGACCCCCAGGTGGTGGTAGTACAGCTGCTTCAGGTGCTGCAGGTGATTGTTACGGAACTCCTGGTCGGTGCACCAGAAAATGAAGTAGACAAAGTCTAACACAGGGTTACCAAAAAAAGTTATTTGGTAGTCGATAACTACGACATCAATAGGTTTGCCATCCTGAAATAAATAAATAAAAATAATTTCATAAAATCCAAACTAATATAAAATATTATAAATTCGAAAATGTCATTGTTTATCCTTATTTCTCTTAGCAATCGAGTGACAAATTAACTAGAAGCATTAGCCTACAGGCTTCTTATTCTTAGGAAAACAAACAAAACGCAAGTGAAGCTGCGGGTAAATGCCAGTAAATAATAAAAAAAACAATTTAGAAAACTAAACTAAAATGCAATACGTCATTAATTTTACTCAAAAAAATTACAAATAGTAGTGTTTTAGGTACATCTACTAAATATAACTCTCGAAGCTCGACAACTGACTTGTGTTTATATCAAATTTTATAGTAAAAGTAGTTTATCTTGCAATAGTTAGAAAAAAATTGCTGTGTACTTACAATTTCTTTCACCATTACGTTGTTAGGCCTAAAATCACCGTGGCAAATAGTTTTCACAGGACAGGAATTATCATCTATATAAGTTTGATACTTGTCCACGATATTTATAAGTTTAGGAGTCAAATCTTCTCTTAAACCTTCAGGTAAGAACTTCGTGACAGTCTTTCGTATGTTATGGCTGAATCCTTGGAAGTAGTCATCGAATATGTAGACGCATTTCATGCTTTCTATTTTATTTTTGAAGTAATCTGGTCGTTTTACTTGCATTGCAAATGATAGACCGTGCAGTTTAGCCAGTGCTTTGATAGCTAATTCTGCGTACTCTAAACTAACAATATCTAGTGCACCATTTGTTTTGAATTCTCGAGCTGCGAGATTTTCAAGGATAATATTTTTATCGTCACACTCATCAAACACTTTAGCTACTTTATACCTTTCACCAATAGGCACGTTGAATTGTTCTTGAAGGTCGAACATTTCCTTAAAAATGTCTGTGTACACAAACTTTTCTCGCTTATAAATGTTCGGTATTTCATATATCATTGGAATTTCCGCATGTATAATTTGCTTAACGAAAATGTTGGTTTCTTTATAGCCATGCGCCGTTTCTCCTTTAACATCAAATGCTACAACTTTTCCCATGTAACCACCTCCATTTGACAAGTGTTTCTTATCAATATTGTAAGTAAAGTAGCCTTCATGTTTGGCAATTTTTTTAATCGTTTCATCTAATTTTGCAGAAGATTCTTTTTCTTCAGAGCCCATCGCGACCTCTAGTTCTGTTACTGTAAATATCCAAATATTATTTGGTTATATTTTACATAAAAGACAACTTTTTTTTGGAGTGCTTCAAATAGACTTTATAAAAAAATCTAAATAATAAAAAGCTTGTACAGTACATAATACTTATGCAGTTAGGTTAGATTTGATTTGAACACAACCCTTAGATTTTATGAATTTTAATAAATCGCAAGTTACAATTATATTCTATTATACCTTTGTGTGGTTGTCGTCCCATATTATATTATTATTATTTTATTATTAACGTGATAATATAACTTACTAATTTTAAATCTACGACTAATAGTTTTAAACATAAGGATAATATAATATATACTAATGTGATAATTCGAAACAAACGAGTTAATTAAACTAACGCAATTTAAATTTACGCGCCATTGTACTTTAATACACGTTTCAATTGTTAAAGTTAACGATGTGACAGTTATTCTTGTGTTTTAGATTAAATTATTACAAATAAAATCTGTCTTAAACTTTGTTTCACAGATATTTGATTTAAGTCAATATCATATAAACTTACCTTAGTATATTCAATAATATGTTCACTTTAATAAAATATTATACCGAGGTTAAACAACATCAAAATCTGATAAGATATAACAAAGTTTGATAACGATAAACTGTCCAATAACCCAAAAAATGGTCATAGTAAATAATAGGCTGGTTACTCGTACAGGAATGAAATATCACCACACGTCAAAATCTTTAACGTCAGCGATATAACGATTGTCAGTGTGGTGGAAGATTTTGACATTGACAAGTTCAATAACGATCATAACAGTAACTGCGCTAATGTGCAGTAAATCATACTATCAAAATGCCTACGTGAAATTATAGTTGGTATCATTATGTAAGTTGTATGCAATTGGTATGATTTGAATAGTGGAGAACAAAGAAAAAATCGAATTACCCGAGATAACTTGAGACAAAATAGATTACATTTGCTTACATACTACTTTAATAATAACAATATGCGAAAGATTCTGTTAATGTATAGTTCATGTGATTAAAATACCACATACCTAGTTTAATTGTAAATTTGTTTTTGTTTTCGGGGATTTTAAATTCTACTTATAACAGAAAGGTGTGACAATACTTATTGGTGTCAGTCTACCCATTACAGTGAACCTATTACAGAACAATTTGATTTCAAAATTAAAAAAAGTGTTCTCTATACAACTTGGCCGAACACGTGACCCTTTAATGTATCAAGAACTTAATATTTTTATTTCAAATTTGAATAATTTTGCTCTGTTATGGGCTCACTTTGATGGGTAGATTAACCACTCTTAAGCATGGTCACATCTTTCTGTTACACGATGTTGAAGGAGTTATTGGAGAGGTTCTCAAAATCGCAAATATAGTTTTTTCTCGCGAATGTTTACCAAACTAATTGTATTAGAAAACTCTATTTATCTGATATAACTAGCTTTATTTGGAGATGTAACAATTACACGAACATTATTTCTGATATATACAAAAGTATACTGTGTATTGCAGTTATGGTATGACAATAACTAAATTTTCCATTGTTTTCTTTAAAAACACTAAAAGAAGATTGTTTGTAATTCTCAATGAACGTGCAAATATTGACATAAACAGTAGTTTTCTATGCATGCATTATTTACCTTACCTTGAACTTCATACAAAGCGATAAAAAGACCTACCTTTTCCCCGTGGATATACCTTGGTTACCTACATTATATTATATGATGAAAAACATATATCCGGTTTACTTTTTTTTTAAACTTATATGGCTAATATATTATATGCTTCTCCACGATGATGTCAGTCTACTAAATCGCCAGTTTGTAATCGACGCAGTTGGGGCCTACACTTCGGCTGTTA
This sequence comes from Ligdia adustata, assembly GCA_947049295.1. NCBI lineage: Eukaryota > Metazoa > Arthropoda > Insecta > Lepidoptera > Geometridae > Ligdia > Ligdia adustata. The sequence goes on from OX346225.1 coordinate 12,574,993, forward strand.
CGTTGTTTTGTTAACTAGTTACGAAATAGGTGCTTCAACAACAAGCAGAACTTACTACTAATTTAATAAAATATTTCAAAGTAGGATATATCTGAAATAAAATTATTCTTAGTCTCGCTTTAAATACTCGCAAAGTCCTAAATTAAACACAAGAGTTTTGAGCAAATATAAAAAAGAACACGAAAGTATTAGCTTAAATATAACAAAGGGTAAATTTTGTTAGTAAATACAAATTAGCTATTTCTTTTAGGTCTTATTTTTAATTCCTAGAATTCTAATAAAATATCATGACACTTTTTCTTTAGTATTATAGTCAGTCAGTCAGGAACACATAAGATAATGTAGTTAGAACGTATGACATGTATTTATTTAGACATCTTATAATTCACAAACACAATGTGTAATGATATCTTATCATGCAACTAATATTATCTATTATTTGCTGAGGTAGGTTACATTAATGACACCGTTTTGATGATAAAGGTTTTTTCATACTGTATTATAGCGTAAAATTCTTATTTTTAACGCAGATTCTAAGCTGAAATCTTCAAGGTATTTTCATACTGAATCTTAGTGAAAAAATCTTATTTTTTAATGCAGATGCACAAACATTATGTTATTTATTTTAACCATATGTATAATTCACGCTAATTTGAACCTTATTTTAATTCAACTGATAGATTTCGTAAAATGCCGAACGTGTACTGGATCGCGCTGATAAAGACACTCAGCTTGGAAAAATTCGTTAAGTACTTGTTACTATCATTTCGATGGACCATCTCTATTTGAGACGAAAATAGATGCTATGTAAGCCTAAAACACGCCTAGACAAACTTAGGAAATAGGGACGATGTATGCTTGAAAAATTATCTCATGCCATAGTTAATCTTCACGCGAACAATTTAAATGGAAAATAAAGCAGTTTTTGAGTCCATCCAATTTACTCTTGAGTGTTTCAGTCGATTTATATAATTTTAATTTATTGAATTCAAATGACATTAATGTAAATTATTTTGTAAGTTTTATTATATCGGTATATTGTCGATAGCACATAATCCTATATAAGTTTTGTAATTAAGTGACTTAATAATATTATAATTTTGACACGGGTACATTTGACATTTCTTACATTAGTGTTAATTATTTTAGTGTAACTATAAGTGGTTATAAGGCAAATAAATAATTTCAATTCAACAGTTACATTGTAATTAGATTCTATATTCGTTTAAAGAAACAAAAGTAGTACTCGCAACATGACTTTAGTTTCACCTAAGTTGGAGTTAACATTTTACTATCGACTGACATTATTTCAGTTAAAATAGTCCATGATGGATACTGCTTAACTATCATCTCAGAAAGGTATAAAAAGGATTTCACTCACAAAATCTCAATAGTGCATGTAATGATTAACAATTAATTAGTGAATAATTTGACTCCAAAATGCAAGTAGAAACCGACCATTATGATTTCTATAACGATACCAAATGTAGTGATATAATAGAAAAATCTAAATTAGATGAATGCATTAGACGTATCGCCAGAAAAGAAGGTTATATTTCTTGCGACGTTACGAAAAAAGTAAGACCAGCAGACGGCGGTAATTACCTAGCGACATTATGTGAAATTGATGTTAAAGGAAAAACTGCCTACGGGGAAAGAGAAACAGCAATTTTCGTAAAGAGTATAACATCTAACTGCGAGGCTATGGAACTCATATCAGTACCTAGCGTCTACAAGACTGAGCTGTTTGTTTACAAAGAACTAAGTAAAACATTTAATGAGTTACAAGATGAAGGGAATGTTCCAGAAGACGAGAGATTTAATACAGTAAAATGCTATGAAGAATCGTATGATACGGCGATAATTATGGAGAACGTCACCAAAAAAGGTTTCAAGACTTGGTACAGGATGGATGTAGTTTCAATAAGCATGGCAGAAGAAAGCGTAAAACAACTTGCAAAATTTCACGCACTGTCCTTTGTGGCGAAACAGAAAAGGCAGGAATACTTCGCTAAAAATCTTAAATTAATAAAAGCACCTTACCAATTTGGTTACAAGTGGGACAAATATATAGAGAAGTTTACAAACATGGGACTGAGTTTGTTGGATACAAATTTAAGAAGAAAAATCGAGGAACGAATATTTTCTGTCGTGAAGAAGATGGAAGAATATTTCACTGACGAATCAATTAGGTTCTGCTTGTGCCACGGTGACTATAGACCTAATAATATTATGATTAAGGAAGTGGTAAGTTAACTGATAAAATTTTGTGTAGTCTTAATATTTATTTCGTCTGCTTAAATTAACTAATGAAACAAATACGTTTATACTTCAGGATGGCGTAGTGACCAGAGTGATACCCGTGGATTATCAAATCCTCAACTACGGATGCCCGGTCATAGACCTGATATATTTCATTTATATGGCGTCTGATCGCCAATTCCGTGACTCTCACATGTTGCATCTTAAGAACCTTTACTATAAGACTTTTGACGACTTTCTTCAATACTTTGATATATCAGCAGAGTCTGTATTCCCGAGGAAAATCTACGAGAATTTATTTAGGGAGAAACTTGATTTCGGTCTGGCAATTTCGTTTACTGTCATACCATTGCTATTTGTTTCTGAAAGTGACGAAGTCCCAGATTTGACTGAACATGATATTGTGGATATTGAATTGAAACTTGATGATAAATATAAGGATAGACTAAGAGAGGCTGTAGAAGAGTTTATTGATTTAGGTTACATATAAGCCAAAATACGTGAGCGAATATTATAAGTAGCTTGATTGTGTGTTTGGCAACCAATACATATCTGTCTTTTACAAATTTATTGCTTGATATTACGCTTCACCATATCGTAATCCTATGGCTAAAACAAGCCGTAGTAGTTTTGTGGTAAACATGAAAATATCAAACAAATATTCTGTATACAGATTGTTTCTATAAACGCGTCTAGCGTTCTTTAAATATATTTTTATACTTTCAGTCGGGTTCAAAAACTTTGACAAGTAGTAGGAGATTGTTTCCTCTAAGATTTTTATCTATTTTATTAAGATCTTATTTACATTTGTTGTAAATACCTATCTGTGTCGAGGCTGTCATTGACTTTTAAATTCTAGGAATTTATCTGAAAATTTATACAATAAAACTTTATAGATTTGTTTTTTTGGGTGTTTTTATTTAGTTGTTTCAATATTCTATTCGTTATTGCCTTTGGAAAAGCTGAAGATAGTTCAAAATTATTACGCGAGACTAAAATACTATTTTGTTAGTTAACTAAAAACTTTTATTTTACTGGCAAGATTGTCTTTTAAAGAAAAACTTTTAATACCTACCTTAATTGTGTTTCTTTCTTTCTAACTAAAAATATATAATATTCTTTTAAATCGAATTGAAAATCTCGTCTTTTTCAAATCGGTTAAAATGCAAGTAAAATCTACTATAGAAAATAAAGTATTTATTTATAATTTATATGCAATTTTTTTATGTCTAAACACAAAAACTCAAGTCACAATAAGATTACTCCTGATCAAATAACCCACCCCTGACCGTTCCTGGTCCATACTATAGTGAAATTGTAAATGTATTCAAAACAAAAATATTAACTGTGAGGGTTACTATGACACTTATATAGAAACGGGGAAAACAAATGAAAAATTACTTTTTATGATATTTCGCTGTGTTGACGCGAGCGACGTTGAGAAGGGTTCATGTTCCTAACTTAGCATCAACAACAAGTTAAATTGAAAATATCAAAACAACCAAACTTACATTTAAAAAATATATATGTTTTACATACTTAAAAATTTTCGCCGTTTTGTTGTGGCAGCCATCTTTGAATTTAAATGTATCATAGTGTAGAGTAATACCCATATTGAAAAAGTTGTGTAAAAATATGTTATCCAACAATTCGGACCGATTTTCATCACATAAAGCTAAGAAAACTTCCCACTAATAATCCTTTCAAACAAAAAACTAAATCATTTGGTTTATCTTTTCATATTCATATTCATTTATTGGCAAAAAAAAAAATTACACGTCAAACATAGTAGTTACAATATCATCATTGCACATTGTAAAACAAAATTCTTAAATATAACTACGAGTTCTAGTGTACTATAGTCTAATAATATAATAGATACAAAATTATTAAATAAAATAAAAAAATTGCTCATAAATTACAATCATTAAAATAATCTTCTGAGTAATTTATAGCCAACAAATTCATCAAAGTCGTAGACCGCCTCCTCGACAAGCCAGCGCTTTAGGCGAGTTTTGAACGACATTAGGATAAAAGCTGCAATGACGTCATCAGGCAACTTATTATATACAGACGGACCCACAATACACTTTTGTTCCTGGACTTACGCAATTCATGAATTTTCGGAAGCTACGATGCCACAGAAAAATATGAATATAAAATTATATTAATATTTTGATAGACACACACACGTCAAACCAAACCCAATACAGGGTTATCGGCTAGGGGTGTACTAAGCCGAAAGGGGTCAGTATACCCATCCTAAGCAACAACTTTCACTATGTGACCCTGTATTGCGCTTTTAATCTCCGCCCCCTGCCGATACAAAACATAACAGGCAGGTTCTAAATTAGTCAAAATCTTTTTGGTGTATGATATGATTAGACCGATTGAATTGAAATTGTTCTTTCTATTGGAAGGCTATTTCCCATACAGCCATATAAAGGCTATTTCCCATACAGCCATATAAATGTCAAAAAAGTGTTATCAAAGTCGGTCCTGGTTTTTAAATTAAAATATCCTAGAACCTAGAATTTGCACATGTTGAGTTGCTAGTATAACATAAAAGTATGCACATCTGCACCCAGATTCACAATGAGTTTCCGCACGGATTGCAAAACTTAATTTGCGCAAGCTTACCAGAACATCCTAATTTATTACTTTAAAAATCGATTCTAGATTCAAACTAATATAATAATCACTATTTAATATTTTGGATAACGTAACAAGCAACGCGTAAATCGTGTTGCAAAGTTATCAAATCCGAGCGGAAACTCATTGTGAATCTGGGTGCTGAACAGAAAAGTTGCATTACAATCCTGAGACATGTTAAAAAGCCCAATTCGCATGTAATATTATTATGAAATTGGATTAGGATGAATTTTCACATACCTTTGGTCCTGAAAAATTAAATGAACTTATGTGATGATAAGATATTCGCCGCAGGTAAAACCGCAAGGAACAGTTCATTATTTAATATTTACTCATATATTTCGTTTATTATTAACTTAAATTTTAATTCATGGCAATTAATTTGGCGAATACTCCTATTTATACTTGTCAATACCAATATTATTTTCGCCTTCAAAAAGCTACATTATGAATGATTAACGAAGGGTTTAAAGAATTAGAGATCCGCGGGTAACACTGCTGAACCCAGCTAGTACCTATGTAATATAATATAGCTAATAAGTCCATAGTGCATTATTAGAATTTGTTTGTTTCAGTGCAATATATTTAAGCAATGTAGGTACCACTATTTAGCTCAGTGCTATTAATTTTCCAAAATAATGACTTCCGCAGTATGCTTCCTTTCCTCGGACGTATAAACTACTAGACATGAAATAACGACGACTATGTTATATGTAGACTAAGTGTTAAGAGATGATGATGATGTTTTGATTAAACTTTGTTAACCGTATTTAAGACAACTTCTTTCTACTATTATATTATTTATTATTAACCTAGCCTAATCGAGATTATTGATTTGGTTATATTTTTTGGCAAATTATGTGCGCCTAACATTGAAAGATAGATAGATAGAAAACTCTTTGTATGCACACAGAAATAATGCAATAAACTTAATAAAACTTATGATTACTTTTTGCTAATATTTAAGCACGAGTCGTCACATTATGTGAGCGTTTCTTAACAAAAGGCTAATTTAGTTTGTTAAAAATTTATAAAAAGCTTTCATCCACATTTTGAATGAATGAATGAATGAATGATTTTTATTTGTAGCAAACACATACAACAAACAAACATTTATGATAAAACATTTAAAGTGATTACAGTAAATACATTTGTGTAAGTATTTGTCACAACTCGGCCCAACTCACAACAACATTTTCGGTTCTGTTTAAATCAAAAATGGTTTTATTTACCCTGGTGTCGTTCTCACCGCCTACCTCTTGTTATTTTATTAATTTTTTCTATGAAAATGTCATTTATAATTATTGTATTGTTATTACACTGAAAAATAAGAAAATTGATTTTATTTTTAAATTTATTTTAGCATTAACACCTAATGCCACGTCCACTGACTTATGAGTCCTAGTACTTCCACTACAAGGCTACAAACGGAGGCCAGGTACAAACTATCTGTTCTTCTGTGGCCGCGAGTTCCGTACCATTCCCGCCGTAGGACGACGACACAACAAGACTGCTATTAAAAATTATACCAAGTTATGATAATCTACTCGAGTGACATAACGTCGGGAATTGGAAACTAAATGTTTTGTAAGTAGGAATAGACTTCCCAAGCTCGTATTTGATGAAATATGGATTCCTGATTAATATAATTCATTTTTGTCTTTCTTTTTGTACAAAAAACATGTGCATATTATACTGTTTAATATTTACAAAGTGTAACAGAAAGGTGTGACAATACTGAAGGCTTTTAGTCTACCCATCAAAGTGAACCCATCCCTATATATTTTTTTTGCTAATTTCGAGAAAAAATATTGAGTCCTCTATATAACTAGACCGATCACGTGTCTAATTTTTGTATGAAGAACCTATTTTTTGTCGAATTTAGCAAAAAATTCTTTTAAAATGGGTTCATCTTGATTGGTAGACTTAACTATTGTCTCACCTTTTTATATATCCGTTTTGTAAATTTTACAGAATAATAGGCACATGTCTCATATTTTTCTATTTGTTAGGGTTTCCTAAGCCCAAAGGGGTGGCCCCCTTTGGGCTTAGGAAGCTATACTTAACAACTTTGACAACAATAATGAACAACTTTCACTATGACACCAACTTTGAAATTAAGAAAAAAATATTTTTTTCATAGATTTTGGTCGACTGTCGTTCAATCTTTTCTATGAAACAGAAGATTATTTTTCGAAATATAATCAGTGGAATGTTTTTTATGAAATCTGTCGTAAACAATAAAAACCATTAGATTGATTATTGTATTCTCGTATCTTCACACATATTATAAATGCTATAGTGTTGTTTGTTGGTTTATTGGTATGTTTGTTCGTCTTCTCCTCTGCCACTGAGTGACGGATAAAAAGCAAAATAAATTAGATAAAAATTTGTAGTAAACCATATTATAACGAATAATATTGTTCTTTATTTCTTTAACAGATAGTCCATTAGCTTTTCGCGACCAAAAGCTATTTTTCGATATAAAGTTTAAAAACCCATTGCTAAGTTACCTCATTAATTAAAGTCTCAATCGACTTACTAACTAGATATATATGTCGGCTTAGGTCGGCAGTTTGCGGCCCCATCTCATACTCTGCAATCCCGAGTCCTGCAAGTTTCCCAATAAACTAGATTGTATATAGATTTCGACTAACTTTACCGATCATCTTCCTATAATTATACCTACTAACGTAGGAATACCGGGTTATTAGTTAGGGGTGTAAGCTGAAAGGTGGTCGCTGGACTTATCCTTAGGAACAACTTTTACTATGAAACCAACGGATTCGATGAAAAAAAAACAACTGTTTCATACATTTTGTGTTTTGTGATAAACTTTTTGTATGGATTAAATTATTATTTTCTCTTTAGAGTTGGTCCCATAGTGAAAGTTGTTCCTTAGTATGAGTATAGTGACTTCCTTTAGACTTAGTTCCCCTTAACCGATAACGCTATAACTAATCGAACTCACATTTATTTTATAGCAGTTCAAATTTAAAATCCAAAGACACGAAGAGAGTTTTTTGCAGTTATTAAAGTAAGTAAATTTAAAAATTTCAGGGACTTTTACCACTTGTTTAACTGACTTCAAAATGTTTAAAGGTTTCTAAGTAGACGGAGACTTTTTTTTATATGCTCCCCAATTGCTCAGCTATAATTGGAGCAATTCAAATTACTGTTTTATTTATTTTATTCATTTTTAACCCCCGATTCAAAAAAAACGTCGGGGTGTTGTGGAACGGATGAACCGATCTCGATTTTGTGTTATTTTTTGGTTTGAAAGGTAGTTTGTAAAGTATGTTTGATGAAAATCGGTCAAAGATGATATTACTTCACAATTCCCTCAACATGGGTATTAATTGAAAGAGAAATAGAATGACTAGTAGTATGATGAAATTTCTAATAAAAAAATGGCCGCCACCAAAAAAGGCAGTCAGGTCTTTTTTCAAATTAAAATTTTACTTGTTGTTTGAAAGAGTACAGATACTTTAAGCTTCGGAGCTGGTCTTTGTTATTGATAACGGTACAATAATTTAGTTTAGTTGAAATACAAATAAGCGTTATAAAAAAGTAAGAAGCGAAAAGCGAAGCGCAGAAAAGAAAAAGCGAAATGAAAAAAAGTATAAAGCGTGTAAAAGGATAAAAACGCTACTACATACATAGTTTTATCGATCTCTTCAGCTCTTAATAAAACGTAAAATATAATTAAGTATGCAGATATAATTATATATAGATAGAAACTTAATTAATTATTATACGTATAATTCTGGCGAGCTCATTAAAGGGTTCGAGTTACTTTATTAATTTATGTGTGAGCATAATTCGGTGTCAACGTGGCATATTTTATCTACGCTACGGGACTCCAATTTAAAAAGGATATAAGGCTTTAGGAAGATGATATTTGGTTCTTGTAGACGAGTCTTTATTAATTAGGGAAACTAAGACTAGGAATATTATTTTTGTCCGTAAGGGAGACGTTAGATGGGTCGTTCAACCGAATAGCTAGGATTAGGGAAAATAGGGTTATGGTTAGGGGAAGTTCGAATTAAATCTGTAGCCAAATCTGTCTGCTACCGGCATGCTTCATCTAGGGCCACAGTGTCAGTGACTTCCATAGTCTTACGAGCTGTTGGTTAAATGTCCAGCTGTCATGGCTAACAAAAAGAGATTTAAGACCCCGAAAAGGTAGTTTGGCTGACTAGCTTGAAATTTGGGAAAAAATATATGTTATTCTATAGTGACTGGGGACCTGACATCGGACCTAAAACTGATCCTGCGTAAGTGCGCCGGCCGCCAAAGCTAAGCCGTCAGTTGTCATGGAAACCAGAGAGTTATTAAATTAGGAATAACAAAACTCATGTTTTTCAGCCTCAAAGTAAATACGCCAACTGTCTACCTATATATAAATCATTTGATTTTTATTTTAATATTGTATTTATCATGATATTTATTTCTTACTTTATACCTTATGTGTCTGTTTTGTTCGAATATTGTGATGGATTTTTATTCTTTTCTTTTGTTTAATTTAATTTTAATGTAATAGCAATTGACATGATTTTTTTAAATATTATTTTTCCGTTTTGGTGTTTTGACTTCTTTGTTATCTATCATTAGTGTAACTCGCATGCGGTTCTAATTAGAATAAATAAATAAATAAATATACAACTGGCATTGATTGTTACAAAACATTTATTCAAGAACGAACTATTGTTTTCTGCGCACTTAATGTTTAGTTTTTATCTTGTCTAATGTTGAATGTTTTTCTTAGTAAGATCAAATTGGGGAACGCAAACATGGGACTAACCCGGAACATAAGATTCAGCGTAGTACACTTCTTACATCAACGACAATGTATATGGACAAGATATTTAAAAAAAGAGATTAGGTATGCGACTTCCATTACGGCAGGGATAGAATTGTTTCAGTCATTTTCATATTACAATAAAATAGTCCCTACTGGAGAAGTAGGGACTATTTTATTTTTGAAGTAACCCTATCAAACAACAAGTGATTAATAGTCACCTCAATAAATCCTACTGCTAAATCTTTAATACTGTGTATCCTTACTTTTTTTTTTTTAATTTGATGTACCCAGTGTCACTCTCATGTCTAAGACGAATCTATTGATACCATTCACATAAAAATACGACAAGCCGTTTAGGCTCTAAGACGTGCCAAAGAAATATACATACATACTTACTCATTAACAAACACTCGGAAAACATAACCCTCCTTCTTTCACAGTCGGGTAAAGAAAAATCGAATCGGTCTAGCCGGCTTCGAAATCATGAAACAAAGATAAAAAAAAAACTATCGAGTATCGGTGGAAAAGTTTTCTAACGAGCTTGTAACGTGTTTCCTAAGACAGATCTCACGTCTCTTTCTCGAGGTAACGGATACTGACCCCCGAAGGTCCCTACGGCTTAAACCGATGAACCGATAAGTAAAGAAAGACCAGCATTATCCCTTCTACATCTACACTTATCCTCGTAACTACACTGCAAGCCTGTGGAAATGGCATGTCGGTGGAAACTTTCAAATTGCAAGCATATAATACGTCTTTGCTGTAAGTTTTGTGCTAATTGCAAAGTTGCGAAAATTGCTGCCAAGTTCTTTATTTTCTTTCTTTATTTCTTTATCCTGGATATATTGCAGTTGTGAGTGAATCTGTATTTTCTAGGCAAGTGTGCTAAATCTTAGCCCGTATCGTCACTTTACGCAAAATGCAAGTCTATCTACACTTATATTATAAAAAAAGAAATGTAACAGCTAGTAAATTATAAAAAAAATGATAGGTACATGATCCATGATCATGATCTATTTAGACCGAGTCCCTGAAGGAAAAAGCATCTTGAGGAAACCATAGCATGGTGGTAGGGCGTTTTTAAACGCCCGCGTGGTAACCCTCAAATTGTAAAATCTGTTACCAACCACCTAACGGTGTGCTCCGACAGCCTTTCATGAAAGCCAGTGTAATCCAGACTAGGCATGCTCTTACTAGGGCCATATTCGTTGACTTACATGCTCGTACGAGCTGTTGGTCAAATGCCTAGCTGTTATAGATAAAAAATAAATAAAAAAAGAACCTCTACTCGTGATGTCTTATTAAGAAATGCGTTTTATTTTTGAGCGTCTTTTGTCTCGTTTTTTCTGATAGAGAACATCACGAAGCAAAACAATACAAAAAGGTGATCAACTTTGAGGACATTTAGAATCAGAAGGTTTAAGAAGCAAAATGGAAACGTGTTTTTGATTTGTAAATAATATTAACAGAAATTTATCATTCAAAATATCAATATTTTTTTGGAATTAACCTTAAAAATCTGTAGGTTGTAACAAGGCCAGGGGGTAGACCAATCTAAACCCTTCAAGAAATAAACCCAAAAAATACGCGTCGAATCTGAGTTGATACGATGTCGATTTATGGGTAAAAGAATTCCCGAAGATGGAGTTTATCTCGGATTAGCTATTTCGTCAGAGTTCAGTGTCAATTTTTTTTACCAAACTACGCAACGTTATAGGTACTAAGTCTAAAAGATGATCACTGTGCTTGTTTTTGAAAGTTTTCACCATGAGGCCTACTCAAAGTTAACAAGAAAAATCCAGCTATTTTTAAAAGTTTATAAAAAGTCAACTAATGTATGAAATAAGTAGTTTTTTTTTTCTTAAATTCCGTTCTATTTTCCTTATAGATAATTTTTTGTTTGTAATAAAACGTTATATATCGATATAAAGTAAATAAACCGAAGTAGATTCCTGACGAGGCGTTCAAGTGTCCTTTTTCCAGTATACAGGGTTATCGGTTAGGGTTGTACTAAGCTAAAAGGGGGTAAATATACACAGGTACTCTATCCTAAGGAACAACTTTTACTATGGAACCAACACTCGAATCCGAGAAAATAAGACGGCTGTTTCATACATTTTATCGACGATCGATAATATTTCTGTATGGAACATCTCTTTTTTTCTAGAAATTAATTTTGGTTCCACAATGAAAGCTGTTAGTAATGATAAATATAGTGACTCCCTTTAGGACCATAAGCTTTTTGTATGGTTTTTTTTATTAAATTCAGGGTTGGTTCCCATACTGATAGTTGTTCGTAATGATGAGTATAATAACCCTCTTTTGGCTTAGTACACCCCTCACCTACAGCCCTGTATAGCCACTAGAGTAATTCGGGACAGCCAGTTTCAAGGGTAATATTACTTGTAGGTGGAAAAAGTCATATAAATTCGTGTTTTTATCGTTTACCAAACACCTTCGACCAATTTATGGGCCTTTGTGGACGTTTATGGGCAGTAAAACGTGTGAAGAAGTGGTGTTTGGTACCTCTTGCGGCTCGCTCCGTTACACATATTGATAGATCTATCTATCTGTCATTCCTAAGTGTACCTTTGCATAAATTGCGTTAAATTAAATACAATAAATACATCCGGAAATACAGGTTATATCTTATTATTTTAGGTTTTCTACTTTATTATCTATACAGGATTATCGGTTAGAGGTGTGCTATGCCGACTGGAATGTTCCACCATGGAACTGTTACCATTTTATCTAGAAGTAATTCGACGGCAAATGATGTTATGACATAGGATAATTACGGCTTACAATGATGATAAAAAAATGATGTTATTGAAATTGACTGGGAAACAAAGTTCAAACTTTATGTATTATGTCATGACTTATAACTTTATTATTTATGAGTATGACATAATAAAATTATGGGAAACAATATTATGTCTGTTGACTAGTATAACAGATGAAATTATGGCAAATGAAATTCAGGCAAGTGAGTAGAGTAAAAAAATCACGATGTAAATATATAACCTAACAAATATATGATATAAGAAGTATAAACGTTTTTAAATAAGCTTTTAATTTTAATTTTTCTATGTAATTAAAATTCAAATGTAACAAGACGTTGTCTGTAACGAACGTTATTTAAAGGCCAATAAATATTAATTATTCTTCTTATTTTTATTATTTACTCTTTTATATATATAATATGATAAAGAAATAACATGTATTACATTTATATTTATAATATCTAGTATTTCGATAAACATGGCTCCTGAAAATAAATATAAGTTACCACTGAAAGAAAACAATAATATTGGAAAGGAGATCATGTTACAGATTCTAACGTTCTCAGAAAAATAAACTGTACAATATTTTGACGACATATTGATGTTTGTTTCCAAAATGTTATTTGAAACCAGTATTTTTCTCAGAACATTAAACTTTCTAACCGATTTTATAATGGGAAGATTTTCTATATTCCTATTTTTTTTAATCTACCCCCCCGCAGGGGAACAGATAATTATTTATTTCAGTTATGTGGCGACAGAAAGAACCTTTTTATCTTTCTCTCTTCGATATTTTCAAGGGACAAACAGGAATTAATTTTCCAAAATTTACTAAAGTTTTTTATGTAAGTACGTTTCTCAGAGTTACATAGATCCATTTTTTGTGTTCAGAAATTATGTAATATTGAAGGTAAATAAAGTTGTCTACTACGTGTCAAAACTCGTATACTCTTTAATTCCATAGCATAAAATATTAGTTTGAAGATTTTCTTTAATAACCTAAAAAGTTATTATTACTATTGTAAACCATTAGAAGGGGTGGAGAGAAGGACGCACGTTCAGAGCAAAATAATAAAAGTTCCTTGCATTATTTGGTAACCCTAACAAATAACTCAACTAATTTTATTAAATTCGGTGCAGTAATTTAGTTAGTAAATAAAAATAACTGAAAAAATTAGAATAGATAGTTGAAGTTCAGAGCTGTCATTGCTGTCACATTGCCTTTCGTGGTCGAGCCGGCTGGTAGTCAAATACCTGTCTTATATAAAACTAGCTGAGCTCCGCGGTATTGTCCGCTTATCTCCAATTTTTTATAACCTATGTTACCCATTACTAATGAAGCTATCCATCGGTGAAAGATTTTTTGAAATCGTTATCGTAGTTGTACATACAAAAATACAAGTCTTTCCTCTTTATCGCTCGCCTGGCTAGCTAGCGATAAAGGGGAAAGAGGGTTACAGTATCGCCGTCTTGTTTGTTTTTTCTAAAAATTTTCATAATTGTCATTCGATCTTTTAGTAAAATTTAATATCGTTTAACTTTACATAATTAAGCTATTTATTGTTTTTTTTAAACAAAATTAGTGCGCCTGTTACCGAACTAGGTTTAGAACCGCTTCTGTTCCAGCTTAGGTATAGTACTCATAGATTTTCATTTGTTTACGATAAAACGTGTGTGTTTGGGCAGTGCGATATAATTCACCTGTTCGTTCGACCTTGACGGTGGCGGGTCGATTGTCGACTGCCACCTATAGCCTATAGCTACAGTTGTTATTGCTTTAGGTATGTACCTACCTACGTGGAAAACAGCTATATTATTATACATATGAAGATTTAAACCCAGCAAGTATATAAGGCATTTGTAGTGTTATAAAGGAAATTTTCAATACGACTGTTTTTACCTTACTGCGAAAGAAGGAGGGTTATGTTTTACGAGCGTATATATGTATGAATATTGCTTTAGCACACATTTCAGCCTAAACGGCTTGTCGTATTTTTATGTGAGTGGTGTCAATAGATTAGTCTTTACCTGCAGATGGTCATAGACTATTGTTATATATGTATAGTGGTATCAATGTCATCCCGGCTGCGCCCGCGCCCCACTACTTTCTCGTAATTAACTTCAGTGCGCATATAACCAGCCTTTGACCACAACGTGTCCCCGCAGCCCTTATATCTAACAACTATACACTAGAAAATCGATTTCAGTAGTTAAGATACGTGGGTCTAAAGATCTTTCAGTCGGATTTTTAAGTCACTTTTTGCTAATGTGTGGTACCCAGATATGATGTGATATTTCAGAGATTTGAAAAAATTGAGAATTATTATTTTATTAGAAATTCAGACAGTAACATTTGGAAGGGAACTTTAAACTAAGATTTTTTTAATGTCGCAAAATTATTGTTTTCTTGAGGTCACTAGATCCATTTATTTGCCGTGGTACCACTAGGTTGTACCATCAATGGTACCATTGTATATATCTATATATATTTATTATTCAAATAGATTAAATTTAATAACTAAGTCTATTTCTATAGACCATATAATTATTATAACAATAATATGTTACAACATCCACTCAAAGGTCTTCAGATCCCAAACTAGGCAAATCCTAAGCTGTGCTATGGTAACCTGATGAATGATATACATAGGTACTTAAATACATAAAGATCTAGTACCAAATACAATGATCAGTGTGAAACTTGTAGGTAAACTACGAAGCGCTACTTAGCCTCAGGTAACAAGAGCTTATAGTTCCATTAATGATTGTATCGATACAGTATACCTATTGATTTTACTAACCGAGCAAGGGCAGACCTATTGACTGCCGTTTCAATTAATAACGCAAGTCTAACTAGGTTCAACGTATGTACGAGTATATCCTTGGTTGGATACAGAGGTCTTATATCTTATTATTGACTGTCAGGTTGGCGCAGTTGGTAGCAACCCTGCCTTCTGCGCCGCTGGTCCTGGGTTCGATCCCCGGACAGGTCAAACATTTGTGTGCATGAACTTGTCGGTATGACCATAGTTTCGTTCACATTCGGTGAACTTTATTAGGTATTCGTTCAGGTCTTCAACAATGACACGTCTCGAACTATAGTTGGACCTTTCCAACAATCAGATACGCCTGAAAACCCGTCTTCTTAAACAATATAAAGCAAAATTGATAATTTCGTTGTGGCAGCCATCTTGGATTTGACATTTCTATAATTAATAGTATTCTAATATTCAAGTCCTTTCATTTGATACTCATATTGAAGGAGTTTTTTACTTCGTCATTTTGTGGTGCCTGTCATCTTGGACCGATTTTCATCAAATATGGCCAACGACACTTCGGACTAACATACCTTTCATACAAAAAAATTAAATATACCATGCCACAGACACACACACACACACACAAAGGTCAAACTTATAATACCAGAACACGGAATTTTTTCAGTTATTTTGAATTAAAAAACGTCAGAATATATACTTTTTTTAAAGAATTATAGCTAGCTAATAACACTTTATTTTGTATAAAATAAATAAATTTATTTCTTTATAATTCTTTAAAAAAAGTAAATACTTACTGACTTTTATTAGAGTAGGCACCGGTAGAACTATTTCAGTTATTTCCGTTCAAAAATCACACACGTGTTCTTTCGTTACTTTAATTACGATCATGTTCTTAACCGAGACAAGAAAGTATGTGTCTATCTTATACAGAATAATAATGATATTATGAAATAGCAGCCACAGAGAGTTAGTTGTCGAGACCGCAGCAAACTTAACTAAGCTTTGTACGTGCTTGGTTTACATACTTGAGGAGTGTTATTCATCTCAAGCTTGTGCTGCAGCCATAAACTTCAAAACAAGAAAGAGATTTGAAATTAGTAAAAATATTTTTTTCTCGATTTATAAGTGACGTGGCCGATGATGATTTCTTTCTTTGTTTAAAAAAGCAGTTTTCATTTATCATCGTTTTAATTGGTGTCGTATATTTAAGTTAAAATTGGGTTTTATTAGTTCAGTTAATATATTAAAATAATTGTTAACGGGCGCAAACGAATCCCAGCAGATACTGGTGATTAACTAACCCCCGTTCAAAATGCTAGAACACCATGAACAAGAAGTTGGAATAGGGGGCACAGGGACACTATAATAGTGGTTACCAGAGGTAACGGAGAGCCAGAGGTGTGTGGCCATACCAGGGGATGAGAAGGGTATTATCGCCCGTCCAGCGAAATGCACTGAACAGAGCTCGATGGCCGGACCTCTGGGTTCATATTGTCATCAAAATAAAAATTACTCATAGAAATAGCAGGTACCTGGCTATCGGGCCCCGCCCATACTGGACGGGCCGCGCCCGGAAAACTCTGCTGTGGCAATCGCCTGACGCAGCAGAATCTCGGTGATACGGAGAGGCGGCCCATAGAGATGGAGCGGTCAGGCCAGGGACCACGGTAACTAGCCCACGATGATAGCGACGGACTTATGCTCGTTATATGTGGTGACCTAACGACTTGACTTGACGCAGCGGGGTCGAGTGGCTGAGGCAGCGTCCTATCGGAGTGGACTGCTCTAACCAGGGCCGCGGTGACTAACTAACACTGACGGCCATTGACATTTACTGCCAGTCCAGGCCTGGGATAGATGACCTCAGTAGATTCCTTTAGTGACGACTCATAGGTGGGGATTCTCGAGCTGAGTCCTTTTAAAAGAGAAGAAGATTAAAACAGCTCTAGAGCGTTGTTATAAATTCTTCATAACTCAAATGATATACTTAACAGTCTCACACCGTTACGTGCTAAACGTGTTTACCAAACAAACTAGCCCAATAAGCTCTATAATTCTTATATTTCGGAAATTTCTCCCAGGTACCCGACGTGACTTAGTAGAATATAATAGAATAGAAATAAATTTAAACTATAACTTAAAAATTAAAAATAAAACTATAAAAATAAAAAAAATTAATTACTGTATTACGTCACGGCCCCAACTCATTATAATGCTGGTTGAAACTACCAGCGCTGATCTTACTCGTAGGTTGGAACCGGGAAGTGACGTCATCCACGTTACAAGCAGTTACGAAAGGGTGAAGAAACAATTCGTCATTTCTAGAAATTAAAGTCAATTGTCGAATCTCCGCGTAAGTGACATTCTACCGCTGTATCAGCTAGATCGTTGCTATCGCGAGCTCAAGTTATGTTGATCAAAATCGTATGTATTGCGACGGAACACTACGATATGCATTTCGCTAAGTACCATCATTAGGTAAATAAGTAATGTTTGGTACTAGCAACATTCATCGTAATAGAATCCGATTAAATAAAAAAATAAAAATGACTTATGAGTCATTTTTATTTTTTAGAAATAGCAGGTACCAGAGATGTGTACGATTCAACTCTCGTGTGCAAGAGAGAAAACGCGCACTTGCAAAATTTATTTCTCCTTCATGATGTTGTTGGCGTAATGCTTTAGTAGACACTTTTGGGTGAGACTTTATTATTATTAATTTAACAAACTGCGAGCTTATTCAAGCGAATGAAATGAATTATATTCCGAACATGGAAAATAACCAGATATAAATATATAAAATAAATAACTAATTTACACATATGCAGATGTAATGCGTAAATCAATAAAATTAACGAAAAACATCCGGAATGTATTTACCTAGTCAATATTAGCACTTATGATGCAGAAGAAATTTATATTAATAGCTTTTGTTTGTGGGCTTTATGATATTAAGGAGATAAGCATTATCAGTTTGACTTTTTGTGAAACATCAACAAAATATTTATCAGTAAATAGTAACACATTAAAATGTTTAATACACTTGTCTTTTTACCCGACTGCGAATAAAGGAGGGTTATGTTTTTCTAATGTTTCTAGCTTATCGTATTTATATACGAATATGTGAGTGGTGTCAATAAGTTTGCCTTAGTCGTGAGAGTGACACTGAATATATAAAAAAAGGAATTTGGGCGCCAAAAAAAACACCATCTTATGGTGTCGGCCATTTTGGATAAAAAAACAACCCTTATTTTGTAGCGGCGGCCATCCTGGAACGATTTTTATCAAATACAAATTTATATTAGCTTTATTAACAAACAAAAAAAAAAACTAAAATAAAAATCAGTTTATATGATTATTTTTTTTTTTTTTTTTTAATAGTCGATAGGCTTGCTCTTGACCGCATCTCACCTGATGTAAAGTAACGATGCGGTCTAGGATGTAGCGCGCTTGCCTAGAAGAAACCGATTCACTCGCGATTTGAAGAGACCGAGATTATAGCTATCGGGAAATAGAGAACTTGGCAGCGAATTCCACAACCTGGCAGTTCGCACAATAAATGTAGACGCGAAGCGTTTTGTGCGAGTCCGTGGAACCTCTACCATAAACCGGTGGCGCCTTTCAGTATCTCTACTTGTCCGATTGTAGAATGGAGATGGAGGAATTAATTCATGCAATTCCAAGGCACACTCCCCGAAATGTATCCGATAAAAGACCGATAGGCTAGCCACTTTTCGACGATGCTCGAGGCTTTGAAGTTTAAATTTGGCCAAAACATCGTTACCTATAAGTCTTTTAGCTCGCCTTTCAACAGACTCCAACGCTTCAAGCTGATATTTTGCTGATCCATCCCAAAGATGCGAGCAGTACTCCATACACGATCGAACTTGTGCTTTATACAGAGTGAGCAACTGTTCCGACGTGAAGTATCGCCGCACCTTTGAGAGGATACCCAGCTTTTTGGCAGCTAACTGAGCTTTGGACTCAATATACGCACCAAAATTGAGCGTTGAAGTCAGTGTGACACCTAAGAGCTTAAGGTGGTCGGTTAGGGGAACGGATACATCTCGGAAAGTAGGGGCCAGCTGGAATGGCCTCTTTTTGGCGGAGAACAGACACGCCTGCATCTTAGCAGCATTGAACCTGACCAGATTGGCATCGCCTCGATCAGAGACTGCCCTGAGGGACAAGTTCAATCGCTCGACCATAGCTTCTCTAAGTAACTGAACTTCAGCCGCACTGGCACGTGGGGAAGAAATGTAACTCTCAACGACCGTGCTGTCGTCTGCCTACCCAAAGATGCCTGGTTTTAACAGATCGTTGATGTGCAGCAAAAAAAGGGTCGCTGAGAGCACCGAACCCTGAGGGACTCCGGCATTAGTAGCCATTTGGTCTGACGAGCAGCCATCAATGACCACTCGTATTGACCGGTCCCTCAAAAAGTTTGATATCCATCCACAGAAACCAGCGGGCAAGCCGTATGTAGGAAGCTTGCTTACAAGACCTTCGTGCCAGACCCTGTCAAAAGCCTTCGAAATGTCGAGAGAAATGGCAAGCGCTTCCCCGTATTTCTCTATGGCTTCACTCCAGATATGAGTTGCATATACTAGAAGATCCCCAGTAGACCGATTTCGGCGAAACCCGTACTGTCGGTCACTGAGAAGATCATTTGCTTCTAGATACGCCAGGAGCCTGCGGTTCAGGACACGTTCTATACTCTTGCAGAGTATGGAACTGAAATGGGCCTGTAGTTACCAGGATCGGCACGACTACCTTTTTTAGGCACAGGTTGCACGTTTGCAAGCTTCCAGGATTTCGGCACTTGGCCAGTCACGAGAGAGAGCCGAAAGAGACGCGTCAGCACAGGAGACAACTCAGGCGCACAGTTCCTCAAGACTATTGCCGGAATGCCGTCGGGGCCACTGGCTTTGTTCACGTCAAGATTGCGTAGCGTTCTGCGTACCTCTATCTGGCGAATGCGAATTTCTGACATTGTAGCCGTTTTGCCAGCTGTAGTTGGAGGAACCATGCTACCAGCATCTAGATGTGAAGATTCGGCAAATAAAGAAGCAAACAGGTTTGCTTTCTCCACAGCGGTGTGAGCCAGTGATCCATCAGCTTTAAGCATTGGAGCCAGTGAGGGCCGGCAGAAGTTCGATTCAACCGATTTTGCGAGGGACCAAAACGCTTTGCTACCCGCAGGGTATGAAGCCAGTTTGTTCCCTATTCGACTTATATGATCGAAGCGAGCCTTCCGCAAAACCTTCTTGCAAGACTTAGCAGCCTTATTGAATGCTTTCTTCTTCTGGCTTGTATCTCTTGCTTTGCGTTGTCGAGCATCAGCCCATGCTAGGTAAGCCTCATGTTTTTGAAACTCAGCGCTTCTACATTTAGGACTATACCATGGGCGAGCTGATATAGATGGGCGTAAAAGGGATGAAATATTCCATACCCAAACGCAGCACATCTGTCACCGCATCTGCGCAAGCTGAAGCATCAGAGGAAGAAAAGCACATAGACTTAGAGCTACGATGCCTCAGACAGAACTTATAATAGCCCGTCTTTTTTACGTCGGGGGTTAAAAATAACGGCGTAATGAGTATAACAGCACTAAAGATAAGTCGCTCACTAGGTAGAGTATCTGAGCAAACAACACCTGCTACAAAGAAAAACAAACACAATGTGATTACACGCGTTAAATTATACACACATAGAGTTGTGTGCGTTTATACATAATACACATGTTTGCATATCATACATATGTATAAACTGAACTGCCTCACGCAATGTTTACATAATTATTAACTACTGTGGATAGTTATACCTACTTCTACAAACAAGAAGTAATTTTATCACGTCCCCTAGAGTCCCAACTAGATTTCAATTGTCAACATTTCAAATACTTGACTCCCCATTTTTATTACGATAATGGAAAGACATTAAAAAAATAACGGTTTTTTTAAATTCAGAATGTAATAATTACGTTACTAGAGATTTTAAAAAATATAAGAAAAATTCAAAATAATATTATTCTCTTCAAAAGCCCGTAAAAAATGATGTCATTAATTATCTGTATTTTTGTTGTTTGTTTCGGTATGGTTCACAGTTGACAGATACAATGATATTTTTTATTGATGGCATCTGACGGTCTGAACATAAATATGAAAATTATTTTCATCAGTTTTTTTTGTAAATAACTCGCTAGAAAGTGTTAGTATGAAATCTTCATTACATTATCTCGAAATGGTTTTCGAATTTCCATCACTTTGCAAAAATGATATGTTGTCAATTATTATGCAATCGTCTCTATTCACATACTGCAGCGGCGTTCGGAATGTATAACATACAACGTGTTACAGAAAGGTGTGATAATACTTAAGGGTGATAGTCTGCTCATCAAAGTGAATGCATTAAAAAGAAAATTATGCGAAACACTAGAAAATAATATTAGGTTCTCTATACAAAAATTGGTCTTCGGTCAAGTTGTATGGAGGACGCATAATTTTTTATCGAAATTTGCAAAATTTTCTTCTATTACAGTACGAGAGGTTCATTTTGATATGTAGACTAACACCCTTAAATACTAGTATATATACTAAATCTTCCCATAACGTCCCACTGGTTTGTGTAGGCCATAGTCCACTACTCTAGGCAAATAGCGGGTTGAGGATTTCACTTATTTTCACGTAGTTTCTTCGACAATTAGGTTTTCCCGTGATGTTTTCTTTCACCGTTAAATCATGAGCTAATAAATTAGTTTTGATTAGTGAATATCTGTTTTATCTAGCTCCCCACTAGAATTTCTGCTATCATAGAGATGCCGTACAACATTTTGAAAGACAGAATTAACAAATGACATTTTCATATTTAAGGGAGAAATTGTTTTTTGGGATTCAGAAAAAAACTAATCCAGCATTATTTCTAACTAAAATACACATCTACCTATATCGTCCTACTTCTGGGCACGAGTCTCTTATGCTGACCCTACCAAATAAAGGGTTAGAATATTCACTAATTAATTTAATAAACTAATAAGATTGCGAGCTCAAATTTGATGCATTTTTAGAACAGTGCCAAGTTGAAAGCTTCGATTCATTATTTTTGTGCAATTGTTCATCCCTACCCCTACATCAAGCAAGTAGGTTTGTAGGACGCGCCTCCACCTCCCTCTTCCCTCTCCTGGCATAGAGTATGCCAAAAGTAATCTATTTATCATGTCTAACCCTCTGAGGGAATATTTTTTCTTGTTTGCCAAAACAACGTTGATTGATATTTTTCATGAAAATATGAAAGGTCAAATAAAATGTAGACAAACGACTTACATTGGATTAAATATACTGGAATTATAAGGTTAGGTAGTCAGTTTTATGGAGGCACCCACTACATTTTTATTACAAATAATATATTTTCGATACGAAAACCAGACTGGTTTTTAAAGCGTCTTCAAATAAGGATAAGATTTTAGTATTAGTCTAAATGTTATTTTTATGTTACTTGACAATAATGAATCGATATTGGTGTTTTTGTTTAAGTTCGGAAAGGCATTTTTCCTAAAACGATGTCATAATTAAAAGAAATATGCATAAGTTAGATTTAATCCTAAAATATTTTCTATCTTTTCTACATTTCTAAACTAATATTATAAAGAGGATAGATTTATATTTATGTATGTAACGAATAAACTCTAAAAGTACTGGACAGATGTAATTTTTTTTACTCGATTGCGAACGAAGGAGGGTCATGTTTTTCGAATGTATATTTGTTTGACACGCCTTAGAGAGCTTGTAATTTTTTTATGTGAGTGGTGTCAATTGATTCGTTTTAGTCGTAAGAGATTGCGGGTACATCAAAATTAAAAACAATGTTTAAGGATGATACACAGGTTTAACGATTTAACAGTCGGATTTATTGAAACTTGTTTCTAACCACTTGTTACCGTTACTTTATCATTGAGGAACATAGGCTATATTTTATACTAGAAAATTTTTGAGATTCACTGGTAACCCCGCATAGCACAGCAATTTTTTTGTAATGGAGTTCAGTAATAACACGACAAATTCTTTGTTTCAGATGCCGCAACAATGATCAATATCGAAACAATAAAAACCACAAACGCTACATAACCATGTCTGCAAATCACGCGCTCACTTACAGACAATCCAATTTAACACAGAAATGGCTGCACCAGAAAATGAATCGATTCATTCGAATAGTTGTAACTGTCATAATAATAACAGTGCTGCCTTATAGCTCAACTCTAACTTTAACAAATGGAGACCCCGCGCCCGGCCGGTCTCCGGGACCACCCAATTCAAATATAGACCTTAAAGTTGAAGACGTTAGAGCTAGTTTAGATTACGTGGAAACTACTACAGTTGAGGCGGTTGAGACAACTGTCAGTGAGGTTAGTGATGGGGTTGACGGGTGTGCCTTCGCGCGGATTCCGAGTGATAGTGATGAGGTAGTGACGCTCAGTGTAGAGGATAGTGATGTGAATCTGACGATATCGCATGCAGTGTTTGAGACGGAGGAGCTGGTCAAAGGAGTTGTATATGATGGTAAGTAATAATATATTAATGAATTATATTAAAACTGTGAAGAGTTCGCTGTGTTTTATATTCTGGATTCTTCGAATTATTAAACACTGTTGATGAGTTTTCAAAATCTTTGGGCTATATGTAAAACTAGGCTATTTTTCTTATATATTATGAGCTATGAAGCTAGAGTCTTCTGGGTATTCTGATTTTGACCTATCAGATTTCTCCGTCCGTCTAATAAGAAAATGCTCCTGCCGTTAGGGCTCTCCACAGCTATCGAACAACCAACAAATGATTACAAGCACCCCGTTAGCTGTAGGGTCTAATAGGGTTAATGAAGTCGGTAATAACTACCCCACTGAAATGTTACTACTCGCGTACGTTCAGCCCTCTAAGGTTGATATGGGTTACAGGGGCTTAGTGCGGAAGAGGTCTGAATAATTTAGTTACTGTTGGGGTTTAATACTTTTTAAAACACAAAAATAACGATATTTTTAATGTATGTTCCCAGATTTCTCACAAGAAGCGATTAAGAAAATTATTATTCGTTGAAAGAGTTTTCTAATTGGTCCTATGCATATTTTACCAAAATTAATTCAGTATGTTCCAGTAGGTCCAGTTGATCGCGTTTGCTAAGTTAATGCCAGTTGTCATCATTAACGGTTCCGTAGTACTGTTAGGAACGTATATAACTTCGCTATGTCAGATATGCGACGGAAAGTTATACTTACTATGAAAATTACTAGAATGAAAAAAATAAAACCCCGCCATAAAGTGTATGTCGCATGGTTACTACAAGGTGTAATCACATTATACGCTTCCGGACATCTCATATAACCCATTTATTAGTAAATCTTACCATTTTATGACAATACTTATGGGTAAAATTTTAAGATCACAGAACAAATTAAAATCTGTTATTAATTTGTTGAAGAGAAAATTAATCCAGCTCGATCAAGGCGTTTATTTGTTGATCGTTCTTAGTCACTTCTGTGCCTTTGTTATTTCTTATCGTAATAAAACCATCCAGTGTCTCCGAACTATCAGGAAGGCTGTCTCGTTAATAATTTGATACAACCGTTTCAAGTCAAGATTGTTATGATTAAATAGCTCAAGTTTTCAGTGATTTTGTCAACACTCTGCTGACTTTTTGTACAGGGACCAAATTACAATTGATATGGAGTTATTCTCGATAATGAGTGTGACCGAATTTAGCGTTCGTAATGTGCGTGCTAATTGTTAATTCAGCCCCCTAATCGGTTAACGTTAGGCACGAAGAAGAATGGCGTCGATATTTGACAGCGTTGAAGCGGCGGAATATTGACGCCGTTGCTTACTCTTGTTTTCACCTCTTTCATGCCTTATTTTAGCTAGGACCTTTTGTCATTTGTGTCAATATAACAATCGTTAACTACGAGTATGTCAGTCATTTTTCTTTTATTTCTTTTGGTATGGGTCACCAAACGATTTGCATATTTGCCAGCGTCAAGTTATTAATCAAATAGGTTAAGTCAATATTAAGTAATAAGTCTGTTGTCAAGTTAAAGTCACATCATGTGTCTCGTTATTAATTTTAATGACGCATAGGTATAGACAATAATGTGAAAATTCTATCGAGTACGAAATCAAATGCTTCTATATTAAATGCGCTCCCGGATCGCGGTCAACATATCCCACTGTATCCCACCAGACTCTGTAAGCAGCGTTTCCTACTAATTTGCCTATATCTAAATATTTAATTGAAATAATCTCCGGCTCTGTCGGCGAGTTAATTAGGAGCCTCGTATACCGGCGGCGGCGGACATCAAATATTACTCTATCTTTGATTAAAGGAGAGGATAAGGCCCGCCGTTCATTCATAAGAGGCCTTCAAAGCTCTTATTCCCTATGAACGTTTCAACACGTATCGCGGCCGCGTTATTTTATTTTTATTTTAAGCACGTAGAATTCACGTGGCACGATACGATCTCGTTTTGCATCATCAAAATAATGTATTGCGTTAATAATAAGATGGTATATACAAAATATTTAGTGTTTTTCCGCCTCGTCTTGATGTCAGCGTGAGAAATCGAAAAATATTTTTGTTTTCTCTTGACTCTTGAAGCGCTCGCTCGAAAGTCGAGCGAGCGCTTGAAGAGTCAACATCTCCTGAGGATGCCTTGTGCTAAGGCGAAACACGTGTCGAGGAAGTCGGATACTGAGAGAAAGAGAAATAATAAGGTGAGGTGTGGCGGTGGTGAGGAGGAACCACACCATAAAAACAAAAATATTTTTCGATTTCTCACGCTGACATCAAGACGAGGCGGAAAAACACTAAATATTTTGTATATACCATCTTATTATAAATAGATTTCCGCAAAGTAACGCCTGATTCCATCAAGTATTGCGTTAACATAACTTTATATATGTCATAACCACGTAATTCCTATTTTCCTTCAAAATTATGAAATCACAAGCTAGTTTCAGCAGGTAAATAAACGTTCTTTACAGGCTAACTGCATCTTAAGCAATCAAAAGAGGAAAAGGTTTATTAATTTGTCAGAATCTTTTTATATGTAAACTCGTCAATTTCTTATTGTGTGGCCTTGAACGATTTAGTTATTTTTTTTTATCCGTATTGATCGATTTTTTAATTTAAATGTGTAAATAAATTGAAACAGTATACTTATTTTCTTGTTAGACCCATATCAGTTTTTATCAAATTTGGTTCTGAAGTTTTAGAGACGCATGCCGAATTCAAATGGTTTTAATTATTTCTAACTTGTCCAAAATCATCTTATTGCGATGCAATAAGCTAAAACCCCTTACTTTGATTTGGCTCCAAACCTTGAACAGATCTTAAATTATGGATCTCACGGGATTGTTCGGATCCAAGTCTTGGGTCTTTGGGTATACCGAGATGTATGGTCTTGTTAAATTATATAGGTTTGGGCGATCGCGAAAAGCTTTTTGTGGGTCTGACAGTTTTGTTTATTTAAGTAGTTGGACCTCTCCAGAAAGCCTATATACCATGGCCATCCCCGGAGAAAAGAAAAATCAGAATAAAATATGGCTAATTTGAAATGACAAAGCGACGTTATGGTTAAGTTTGCATTGGATGAAAAAATCCACAATAATCAACGTAGTGGCGAGTTTTTTAATGAGATGGCTTATAATAGTCCTGCCCCATTATTGCCTCATCTCTGAAAAAATACACTTTTTCTTTCTTTGGCCTGCTCCTATATTATGCTTCAGTTTGTGACTAAAACTTCTAAAATTTCAACATTTTGAAATTTCAACGAAACTAAAATTCATCATACTCGTTCTAAAGGTTCCAATAGACGTTATCTTTTTCCAAATATTAGCGCTCAGATAATATTTCCAATTAGGTACTTCCAACCTTTTTATCTTCACTTCAACCAGTTCTCGCCCGTGGGTAGTAATTAATAAGAAAGGGTTACAAAGTAACAGAGCGGCGTAATTTCTCTCTCGCCTCCGAAAGTATAGCCTTAATAATACCCAATTTTCTCATTACTAAGATGATGTATCGCAACTCAAGGGCCGATTCATTATTTATGGATATAAATGTTATTAACTAGCTCTTGCCGGCAGCTTTTTTCGCGTTATTTTATTTATAACCCCCGATGCAAAGACGGTGGGTTGTTGTAAGCTTGACGTATCTCATCATCACGGGACGTCTCGTGCCCCCTGTAGAGAGGGCATAAGGCACGGGGGTCGAGCGTCGTGCTATTTCCCCGGGCTGGACGCTGGGGCCACCAGACGTATCTGTGTGTGTCTGTTTGTTTCATCGTAGCTCCCGAAAGAATAGACTGATTTCGATTGTGTTGTTTAAAATTTGTATTAGTGTTTTTAGCTAGGTTTAATGAAATTTTTAAGCCGCCATATTTATTTTACGTGCTAAGTTGCGGTTGCTATATAAAATTCATAATGTTAGTTTCACTTTACACCATTTTTCAGGTTATTTTTTAGCACAGACTCTATTTTATTTGGATATCTAATTTATTCAAATGTTATTATTATAGGTTTTTTGTTTCTTAATTAGTTTGTAAGATTGAAATTAATAAATTTATTAATTATTAATAAATTTTAGCAATAGTTTAGAATATAAAATATATGTAGTAAAGATAGAAATAAAATCAAACTATTACATGTGATTAGCCTTAGAGCTTACAGTTAACATAGTTTTTGCATGAAAATAAAAATCATAGTAAAATATTTTTACTAACACCTCTTTACAGTGACTTGTGCCTTACCCAAAGACTTACTTTGTACGAATTAATCACTATTCAAAGGCGAAATCCTTAATACTTAATCCACCTTAACTAATTTCACTGTAAACGCTTCCATTTCCTCGCTTCAATCATCTTTAACAACTGGCCGTTACGAAGCAAAATCCTTTGTATCGCTGGACCATTATCCTCTTTCTCGCTCGCTTCGCTCACGCAGGGCTCGCTCGCTCCGCAGATTCGCTCGCTTGCAAAGATCCATCAAACTCAGACAATGGCCTGGCCGCCGAGCGTTCCTAGGCGCACAATAGAGCAAAATTGATTCTATTGTCGATGCGTGGCTACACTGCATTGATTCTCACAATACGGTTTTGAATAACCACAAAGAATGAAAATGGACGATTCGGTATATTTACATTGGATATCACAGTATTAAATTAAAAATTTTAAGAGATTAAGAGATAATTTTAGTTACCTTTGATTTGCCGCATATAAATTCAGTCAAGTTGACGTGCTCTTATTAGTTTGGAATAAGAATGGATTAACCATATATCTGTTGCTAGTAATTCTGGATAAGAAAAAGAAATATTTATTGGTCTTTAAATAACGTTAGTTACAGGTAAGTCTAATTACATTTGAATTACTAATTACTTAAAAAAAACTTATTTAAATACTTTTATAGCTGCAGCAACATCTAGTTTTTGTAAAATAAGGTGGCATACAGCCATTGTCCTACTTTTTCTAACAGACTTTAAATATCCACTGTATTATATTTTTTAATGGTATATTTTTTTCTAGCTCTCATGTTATTTTGAGTAAAAATGTTATCTTTGCAATTTCGTTCTAAGAAAGTTTCGGTAGAATAGAGTAGACTTGTTTCATAATATACAAAGTTGTCATTTCACAACTAAAATGTTGTCATTTTGAGACGGATTCAACACTTCAGCTCCATAGAACAATAGGTATATAGAATAAAATGTAAAGTTTTCGTTTTAAAATCTCTACCATGGAATTCTACCTCTACCTGATTTTAAATTAAATCTTACTCTAGTGCTGAGGTATGCTTTAAAAGTTATATAAATACTGGATAATGTATATAGAACAGTAAGTCCTTACTTATTGACTGATGACTGACAGATCACAATCCACGCAGAGCTGACACTGCTGAATCTAGAGACAAGAAATTTGAAGCGTGTATTGGCAACTTTCGCCCTAAGTCACTTCCACTATACCTCGAATTAGTTTTATCGTTAGCATAATGTCCTGTCGCGTCCTTGGCCTACTACTACTTAGGGTTACCAGATACAACGGACACTGACAGCAATATTGACAAAATCTAATAAAGGTAACAAAAAAGCAAAGTCTAAAATGACGCTTGTCAATAAAGGTTAGAGAAGGTGGAAAACAGCCGACAGTATATAAAAAAGTTGCAAATTTTTTACTAAATGAAAGACTACTCGTACATCAGCGTTTAACTTGATATTTTTGTAAAGTTCATTAAAAAATTCTGATACAAATCTTTCCATATTTATAATCTATATATATCACATTTTTAAACAAAAAGAAAGAAGAACATTTTAGAACTGTCAAATTAGCTGAGTTTAGTAAGTTTAGTCTGCCCGAATTGGGTCATTACCTAGAAATCAACGCAGAGCCAAACTGTTGAACCTAGAAACATGATATTTAGAGGCTGTATTCCTTAATGGGTGAGTAAGGGTGTGCTAAAATATTTTTTGGTAATTCTACCTCTAAAGGGATCAAATGGGGGTTCAAAAATCCGTCTTCATACTCGAATTACTTAGAATTCACACTAATCAATAACGGGTGGCAACCCTGTCAGAAAACTCACATTTGTAATGCACGAAAAATGGCTAAGTGCGAAACTTTTGAGGCAAATATCGTGAAATTGGGCAATTCCGGGACAAATCGCGTGCCGCCGGAAGCGGAACTCTATTCCTGAAGTTGGATAACTAATTTTCTTCGCTGTTTGGTATCGGATTTGAGGTTGCGTAATTTTAGATGGGCTTCCACTAGGTTCCTCGCTCGTGTCGTTCTTAACTGGTGGATATATTATAGGCCAGTCAAATTTATACATATAATAAATACATAATATACAGAGTTATCGGTTAGGGTTGTACTTACCCTAAAAGGGGTAACTATATTCATCATTACGAACAACTTTCTTTATGGGACCAACTCTGAATTCGAGAAATAAAAATCAGCTGATCCATATAAAAAAAACAGTCTTCAACAAAATGTATGAAGTGTGTTCAGTTTTTTCTGTTCAGTTAAGAAACTATGTATTTTTCGTATTGAATTGAAGGCAAAAGACGAAAAATTAAACAAATGCCGTTATTCATGATTTATGCCGGAAGCACAGTTCCTTATATACGATATTGAGTTAATTTTAATTTCTTATGTTTTTTTTACGATAATTAAATGAGTAAATTTAATAAAACGTTTACTTTGTTTACGTATAAACTTTCGTAGTATAAATATAAATTAGATTAACATACCATATAAAATTTTTGTTTTCTAAAAAACACAACACGTGTTTTTTATAGTAAATTTTGGTTTTATTATAAATTTTGATTAGTTAATATTCTTTATTATACACCCCGTCCTATACTGTATTTAATATGTAAATTGTCTCCATCCTAAGGTTGCCTGGAAGAGATCGCTTTTAGCGATAAGGCCGCCACTTGTGACCCTAGATGTAAGATTTTTGCTGCTAATAACTTTGATGTTTGTATGCCTGCAATAAAGAGCTAATTCATTCACTAATTCATGTAAAGTTTAAGTTAGTAATTTATTATATCTACTATTACTTGATATTAAATCTTCTTACTCTTGATAAAACTTTCAGAGATTAATTTGTACTGCTGCCTACTTACTACTCTCTAACAATTCTTGCTAGAATTAATTTTGCTAAAAGCCCGTCTACCGATTAACAAACTTAATGATTAAATGAATTTCAATTGGGCTCACATAAATAAAAATTATAAAACACTTTTTCATGTTAATTGTTTTTGTAGATTCTCTAATAAACACATTAAACTTTTGCTGAACTTCAGTTTTAAACGATTTCATAAAAAGAGGAAGTTCTCAATTCGACTGATTTTAATTTGTATATATGTCATGCGATTACGTCGCCAATAATTTTGGCGATTGTCTTTTCAACTTACTTTATAGATTTGTCATTTAACTTTAATGACATGGTCCTATACAATTGTTTCATTTATGTATACGTAGTAGTATATAACCGAAAATTTACAACCGAAAAAATCGGCATTCACAAGTTTCAACTACGCGTCAATACGAGTATCTTTTCCAAACCAATTCTTATGATTTTCATTATCATTAGGAGAACAAAACTTTTCATGCCGCTAGCAAACTTGATAGGTACGCTACTTAGAGAGCATGTGGATTATCTGTAGATCTTAACTGCGGTATAGGTAATCTAACTGCTAATTCGTTGTTGTAGGTAGTCATTAAATATTTCTCAATGAAGGCACTTGCCCAGAAATTAGTTATCCCGTCAAAAACATTACAAATACCTACAAAAAGCACAAGTCTCGCAGCACAGTTTTAATAACTTAATCAAATCTGATAGTGTGAAGTGATACCTGTTCTTTAACAATAATTTAACATGAGATAATACTCTAATAATAATAATGTCATATGTCTACTAATCCTAAATTAGACTGTAAGAACCTTTTATAGACAGCACTGGAGTATAGGCACCAGTAATCTTCAAGTAACAAACATCGTTATTGAGTATTATACTATGCCTAAGTTCCACTAATGTAACGCTGATTATGTTTGTAAATACCTTTTTGGTCAATAAATGATCATTATTATTAATATTATTAGTTATTCTGACGTAAAAAGTTGTGAAGTCGAATGCAAGCCAAGTCTGTTCATTCGATACCTATCTATCTATGGAAGCAAATATCCAACGACTTTATCATACTTTGTTTTTTGGCTAATACAATTTTGTAAAAAGTATTTATAAATGAGTCTTGCGAGACTTGGCGGTGGTATTGCCGTACTCTCAGATGTTGGAGTGGAATAAAGCATCACTATCGTTTTGCTCAGCTTTCAATCTCTACCAGCCACAAGCTAACCTATCTAGTAAAGTCATCTCATTTAGCTTCTGGAGGATTACCTCAAGGGTCACGCGCCCCCAGGGTTTCTAATGGACGATGAATCAGCCGGGACAATTTATGACATCGAGAGAGCAATTACAGATTACCGTTATTGTAATTTAATGGTATGGACATCCTAAGATGTAGATCTTTATACGCGCTTGTGAATTGTCTTGACTATCCAAGCTTTTAGTTTACATTTCGACTTATCACGTAACGTATCAACCCATAACGTCCCACTGCTGGGCTTGGGTTTCCTCTATATAAGGGGCGTAGGCCATATAGTCCACCACGCTGGCCAAATTGCGGTTTGAGCACTGCACTTACCTTCGAAAGTTGTCAACCTTCTCCAACAATCAGATCAAAAAAACTAAAGTAATACGAGTGGATAAATTATTGTAAAATTAACCAAATGAATATATCCAGTAAAGAAATTATATTTTATCAACGGTAGTGATGTTTCAAAAATTAACAAATTTAATATCGACCATTGATGGCTCCCACTGCTGGGCACGGGTCTCCCCTAGAAGGAGGGCTAGGCCATAGCCCAACACGCTTGCGGGCCGAGGACATCACTTAACTTCGAAAGCTATTAACCTTCTCTGACAAGTAGGTTTCTTTACGATGTTTTCTTTCGTCGTGAAGTAATAATATAAACATGAGTAACATAAAATGCACATAAGATGCATGCATGGTTATGGGATTAAATCCGCGTCGTTTCGCTTGCGAGGCAACGTATTTTTTTTAGAACGGACTGAGCTGTTGTTCGAAGGCGACTTCGAACAGCTTAACCGGACGATTGGCAAGCGCAAGTGCGTTGGGCCGCGGGTTTTGGTTTTGGAGCTATAAACACAAGGGCGCCTCAGACGGTACGAATCTCGGCTCGGGCTGTCGCCCAAAGGGGAACTATCGAACTGCCCTGGCATCCGTGACGGGGAGTGCCTAGAGCCGTAGCCACAGGTAGTGGCATCCTAGCTAGAACTTGATAATTAGACTAAACTTGGACAAATTGTGAGCTCTATGCATCTGAAAAATGAATCACAGAATGCTTGTGAGAAATTTACAATTACCATCATCTTAATCTTTCCTTTATCATTAAAATTTCTTGCCAGAAGCCCGTTGGAAGGTACGGTCGTTTAGATAATTCATCGAGCGGTAAGACCGTACCGTCACGATCACGAGCCGCCTATCACGAATCTCATTTGCAATAATTTAAGCTTACTTTCCACTGAAGTGCACGCTACGACGTTACGTGCTTGGCACGTACATTAATGTATTTACAACTAGGCTAGGTATTTTGATATATTTCCATTCAATAATCTATGTAAGTATACGAATATAAATCAGCTAGTAAATACCTACAATAAAAACAGTCCCAAAAGGCATTATTGTCGTTTAAAAGATATCTTTCGTATATTTTTTACAGCAATTTCTGTACAACTCTATATGAAACCTCAGTTTTATTTACAAGTTTAATTTCATGAGATGCTACTTATAGAAAAAGTATAACTTATATACAAATATTCTTAAATTCGTATTTTACGTAATAAATATATTATTCTAATTTATATTGATTTTCTTCGAATAAATGAAAATGAATTGAATAAAATGCTATTAGTGGTAGTTATTAATTATTTTTTAATTAAATTAATTAATTTTTTTTTTTAATAATTAAATTAATTAATTATATTATCCAATAAAATGCTATTAGTAGTAGTAACGCAGTTTTATGGCAGAGACAAAAAGCGAACTGGTGAGTAATATGAAATAAGGTACCGTGCAGCGTACTATTACAATGCAATGGAAGGTAAGCCTTTCTATAATGAAAGCTGCCCCCGGAAATGTGATTATAGCTATACAAATATTGGAAGAAAATTTTCGAGAGGTGGAAGCGGAATTTGGAATGAAAAATTAAATTGTTATCTGGGACCTTTACAAATTTTGCTATTGAGACGGAAAAAACGTATCGCTGAATGAGTTTCACGTTTAAATCGATTTGACTAACACCAATCTTAAAACGATTGCTTTTACGAAAGTAACTTTAGCTTGTTGCTTTCGGAATAGAATGGAATTTAAAGAAATTTCTCACTTTGAATCTCATTAAAAAGAAATGTTTTAATAATGTATGGAGCCCGGTCCAGGACAGTGTACATGATGCCGTGAACATGATATGGATAAATAATCTTTAATCTATCAACCAAATTCAAAATAACGTAATTTCGATTCAAAATATTTCCACCATATTTCCGCGAAAGTTCAAATTTCGCGGTTTTGATGCGTCAATTTTGACATTTGTGTCGGTTGGTACAATTGATAGATCCATGTAACCAACCTAGGATATAAAATACTCCAGAGATGCCATAATTCAACTATAATTAACAGAAATTAGATATATTTGTACACTATGAAGTAGGTATTGTATAACTGATGCAGGTTTCATTAATACATAATATTAACCACGTCTTTAAGCATTTTTTGGTAGACTTACACCGTCTTGACCGAAAATTAAACCCTCATCTTTTGACCCTCTTTACGAAATTAATATCAAAAAATAGTTTTTGAGTTCACCACTACAATATATAACAAATACATCCTTCATATTTGCATGTATCTAGGATCAGCGGGTTAGTCCTGACTTATAGCGAATATCATTAGTAATCAGTCAGTAATCAGCACCTCGATTCACAATAAGAATTACGAAATGCAAAAAATGTATAAAATCATTTTCAACATCGTAAAACGCTTCTTATTGCATCGATTTTAGTGACGCAATGCATCTCATTACGCACACTCGCCTTTTTCACTTTACCATTTTTTATGAATGATTTTCAAATACAACTAGCACTAATGAGTTTTTATACCGCTAAAAATAGTTGGAAAATTTTGAGAAATGAATTGAACTTAGTAAGTGAAAATAAATTGGGTTTTTTTTTAATATACTACATAAACACATTTTAACTAATTAGGTTTAAACAAAAAGTAAGAAATACAAAAACATAGCATTGATTTATTATTAAGGTTGGTAACAGAACTCTTTCGATCGCGCCTTCTTTAATATGCACGCGCTGTAGACTGATGTAAAAAAATATGGCGCTCGGAAAAATATCCTCGAATTTTGATAACTCTTTTTTGTTTACTGTTTTATTAAAAATATTTTTTTACTGCAAGTGTGTTGAAAAACGTCGTATGACACTCGTGTGCATTGATCATTACAGCCTCGGCTTCCTAATCGCACTCGCCTTCGTCTGATGTGCACC
Organism: Ligdia adustata; assembly: GCA_947049295.1. NCBI lineage: Eukaryota > Metazoa > Arthropoda > Insecta > Lepidoptera > Geometridae > Ligdia > Ligdia adustata. The sequence goes on from OX346225.1 coordinate 12,610,442, forward strand.
ATCAACTTAGCACACTTGTATCATATTATTAAATTTACAATTAATATTTCAATATCAATATTTAGTATCTTCTAACAAGCCTTGTGCTCGTGTTGCAAAACATTAGTATACGATCGGAATGTCATTCTGAATCGGGTTGCATTACTTACTCTTATTTACAGGGTCATCATTTTGGGGTGTAACCGATAACCCAGTATAAAAAGTAAGTGTCTAAGCCGAAAGAGGGTAACTATACTCATCATTACAAAAACTTTCATTATGGGACCAACCCCGAAATCGAGAAAAAAATCTGCTATACCATAGACAAAGATTATCAGTCATCGACAAAATTTATAAAAAAGGTGTTTTTATTTAACGTATTTAGAGTTAGTCCCATAGTAAAAGTTGTTTATTAGGATGAGTACAGTGATCCCATTACGGCTTAGTACACCCTTAACCTTGTATATATAGGTAGTTATCATCAAATAGAGTCAAAAATAGTACGTGTGTCACTCGGGGACTGCAGCGGTAAAGCTATTGCATACGCATACGTCTAGTCGCACGCACACAAACACCGTGCCGAAGTCTGCCGAACTGAAACGACGTTAGACGAGTGTAAGGTTTATTTTCGTTACGGATTTTCTTGATTCGGTCAAAGCCCGCGATAAAAACTATGCAATAGCTTAAAAACATTCCACTTATATTTTTAACCAGCAAATTCAGAACTAGTTTCGATAACATTTCACTGAAAGCTTTTTGTTTCGAGCTTTATCTTTCACAGTTGGAATAAATATTTTAAAAAGATTCTCATTGATAAAGTGGAAAACCGTTTTTGTTTAAAATTGTTTGTCATTTTTATTTTTAAATAAAGCAACTTCAGAATTTGAAGACAATTTTTGTAACGTTAGTGAATTTGAACTTGAACTAGTGACAAATAAAAAAAAAACACACACACACACACAAATAAATTATTTTGTTGCTTTCATTAATATTATGAAAGCAAAACTGTGACTACAATAAAATATAAACATTTGCATGATTTTTTATAACAAATCCTGTTCGCATTACGAGCATGATAACAGTCGAAAGTAAAAGACTTTGAAACTTCCTAAAAATTCTAAAAGTAGAGTCAACTCTATCCGCATAACCAAACACGAAAAAGATAGAATCATCCTAATTTTAATTCTGTTATCATCTAACTGATCTCTCTTCATTGCCATCCAAAGATTGCCTGGAAGAAATCGCTTTTAGCGATAGGCCGCCACTTGTGGCACTACATGTAAAATTAGAGTTTTGTATAGTTGTTTTGTGTATCTACAATAAAGCGTAGAGTTACATGAAAATAGATCAGATATTTTCATGTATTCTGTTAGCCCAGCAATATATGTTTAATTGTGTAGACCGCCTGCTTAACTTCTATACGAACTCATATTTTTATATCAAGAAATATTACTCAGCTAGTATATCACTAAAACACAATAAAGTATCCGAAGGCTGCTTAAGAGCTGTATACGTATATTAAGTAGCAATAATGTAGTTTGATACAACATTTTATGTTTCACGGACAATTATTACATACGAAAGTTTCATCCCCTAAGTTGTCATAAAGCTATTTATGCGAGTATATCACCGGACGCCACTTAAAGCCAGTAGTAGGCATTACTTGTTTACCACATACGGACCGAAATATTTTTTAGGTAAATAGTAGAGGAGCTTACGTGTCTAAGGCATAAGGCGCTCTGAGCTGGTTAATATCATAATACATTTTTGATTGAAATGTTACATGACCTTTAAATTTTTTAGAGGACGCAGTTTATAAATTGTTGGTTTAATAGAAGCTTAACATCAAGTTAGTGGGGTTGCCACCCTTGTCCCCCGGCCACCATCTTAAAGAAAGGGGTGAAAACACCTTTTTCGTGATATCTCGGAAACTATGCGCCCTACAAAAAAATCGTTAAGACATAATTTGTAGCAAACTGCTTTACCATTTAATATGTTGAATAACTTTGAGCGCTTAATTTAAAATTAAAGAAGTTATGAACAAAAAAGTGAGATAATTGAAATAAAATTTTTCTTTTATGCTTTTATACCTATATAAGAGCATAAAAGAAAAAAATTATACAGTATAGCCCTACCTACTAATAGGTGAGTGGGTCAGTTATTTTCTGTGGAATGTTGAATGACGTAACTCTGCGGATTGCGAAGTGCGTGACGTCGCGTCCCGGTACCAACGGACGATCAGCGCTGGATGTTTCAGGATGGCTCTGTGTTGAGTTGGGACCGCTTCGTGGCAGAAAGCTTTTAGTAGTTTGTACTAATTGTTATAATTTGAGTTTTTGTTTAAGATATTTTCTATTGCATATAAGTATATTTCTATTTCCTTATGTAAGTACTGCTTCTTCTATACAATGTCCTCTTATTACCCAATAAAAATATAAATTTCCCTTATATCTGAGAAATTACCTCAATTAGAAATCCGAGACGACAAAAAATTCTAAGAGAGAAAGAGATGCTTAACTCTCACGAATAAAAGAGATTTCTTAAGAAAGAAGGAGAGAACTGCTACGTCTCGGTGATCTACCAATAAAAATCGGTCTCGTGCACTATGGGTTCCGTACCAATATCTATACAACATTGAAAGTTCAAGTTTATATATAACCTATTGTCGTTATTAATGTGGAACGAAAAACGGTAAAAGTCACGTGTGTTGTTTGGGTGCCCCCATTTAATATTTATTACATTTACATATTTTTTTGCTATAGCGGCAACAGATAAACATTATCTGTAAAAGTTTCAACTGTGTAACTATCACGGTTCATGAGATACTGCCCAGTGACAGTGGGATGGACGGACAACAAAAACTCAGTATTAGGGTCTCATTTACACTTTGTGTACAGAACCCGAAAAAAAATTGAGGATTGGAGGCTCTTCGCCTATAGGTCTGATCCGCCCATAAATCTCAAGATTCATAACAGTAAAGAAACGGTCAAGCGCGAGTCAGCGTATTTTTATTGTGCCTGTTATTTGTGTCTTTACGAGCGGTAAAAATGTTTGTAAACTTAAATAAAGGTTGAAACGTGTCATTTGCAGCGTAACGTCGCCTTTTGTGGGTTTACTGCCATTACAAGGATTGAAACGCATAAAATGAAAAATAAAAATATTGGTTTCGTTGTGCTGGAAGTAAAAATTAAGGTTTATTGTTTTTTTATTAGGTTAGGGTAATTTTTATTCATAGGTTTCCCGTACTTTATATACATTATATTACTTACAAATGGTTTTTAATGTTTTTAAGGTTCATATAATATTTATTTAGGTAAGTGTGTATTAATTCCTCAATTAAAGGCCGCGTACGTTGATTAACGTTACAATATATATATATATATATATACATAAATATATGGTTACATTAATTAATGGATTAGTCTACAGAAAAGCTATGCGAAATTACTGAAATACTTTTAAGTTTTTGAAAAAAATAATAAGGAAGTTAAGCAAAAAGTCGAAATCGACATTTTCTAAAAGGTTAAAGTTATTTGATTTTTTACTTAATTTTTATCTGAAAGAAGGTTTGCTTGTAAAAATTCAACACTGTTCAAAAAGTTTCTGTAGTAACAGCCTATTACGCAATTTTTTTATTTTTTTAGCGTCGTCAAACCTAGTGAATTCTTAAAATGTACCAATGTCATAAGAACTATTTAGCTACGAATAAACACGCCTTCATAAATCATTTCCAAGAATCCTTTCATCCCGATTGTTACTATTTGAAAAATATTAATGACAGCTGTATGACGCCACTGAAAAAAAAAACATCGTTAGCTAGCGTTGTCCCATAATTTACTTATCTCTTAATTTTCAATGTACATTATAAAAATTATAAATTATAAAACACGATCGCTTCTCAGGCCATTATTCATTAGTCGGTGGTCCGTGTGACGTCAGCGAGCTTGAAGTTACTCCATGAATAAGAAATTGTTATTTCACGGGCCATTTACCTTTATCCGAGTGAAACTAAACAAGTAACTTGGCCAGTTGCTAACCGATAAGTAATGAGATGGAATTTTTGATATTTGAATATAGTTTAAAAATTTATAATTAATTACGACAAGGGAAAGCTCAATTAATTAAAGTTTTCTCTGAGCTTTCTCGCTAATCTTCGTAATAGAATTATAGGGCTTAAAATAACGGATATTTAATGCTTAAATTAACAGAACTTTTAAATTCTCTATATAAATATAATAACAAATAAAATTTTACAAAAACACTAGCGGCCCAATAGCCCAATAGGCCCAAAGCGGATAAATGAAGAACCGCTCGACCGATTATATGCAAACTTCACATAACCATCTACTAAATAGTCTGAACAAAGCCTAAACATTTGGTTTGGATACGTGAGCCCGTTCTTGAGTTATAAAATTACAACGAAAAGTGGCATTGATTTTTATATAATAAAATATTTGCTAACACAATTTATAGGATCCCATGTAAAATGACCTTGCTACTTTCATATTTTAAATGTCCTAAATAACCAAATCTAAATTTTGTAAGCGCATGCGTAACGCTTCTGCTGACAGATCAAAAGCAGGTACCAAAAGACCGAGTGCGCCGAGTTTGAAGCCCACTATCGAATCTTTTTTTATTTATTTTCTGGATTTCGAAATAAATATTCATTACTTTAGTTACTGTCTAGAAAACTATAAATGGGCAAGTGCCTTTATTACTAAAAACAAAATGACTAACTATAACAGCAAAAAAACATAGCAGAAAGATTACCTATAGACCATTTAAGATCTACAGTTAATCCAAATCTTCCAAACCACGCTGAATGGGAATAAAAAAGAAAACTGTTTGCTTGAAGGTGCAGGCGTTCCGCCTTCTTACTCTTCTGATTCTCGTTATCCTGTCAAAGCAAAAGAGAAGAAGCCAAGCGCCCGATTCACTCCAAGAAACAGAGTTTAACTAAGCAAGCTAACTCAACTTTGTGAGTTAGCTATGGTAACGAGCCAAGCTAACACGACGCTGCTACGAGTAGCTAATCTAATTATCGTTCTTACGGGTACAGTCCATACGCTTTCCCCTTTCGTAACTTGATTCGCTTGCTTATTTCGATGTACGCTAAGCTAGATGAAATTAGGTTAGTTTTACTAAACTTGGCATGTTGTATGTTCCTGCCCTTAGTATTAGTCTGGAACCAATTTATTTAATTATATAGCAATGACAATTGACAACGGTTCGTTTTTGCAAAGTGATGGAAATTTGCAAACCATTATACAACAATATACTCTCTATGTGGAACTCTCCTTACTTTAAACTATATCTGTGCAAATAATCAAATCGACCCGTCACTTTTGCAAAGGAGAGGAGATTACGATCCAACTGATTAACACACATACTTTCCCATTTACTTAAACTTACTTAAGTGACAATAAATTTTGTAATCAAGTTTGTTTTCAGTTTCAAATAAATATTTTTCTTTTCTTTTCTTTTCTTTTCTTTTCTTTTCTTTTCTTTTCTTTTCTTTTCTTTTCTTTTCTTTTCTTTTCTTTTCTTTTCTTTTCTTTTCTTTTCTTTTCTTTTCTTTTCTTTTCTTTTCTTTTCTTTTCTTTTCTTTTCTTTTCTTTTCTTTTCTTTTCTTTTCTTTTCTTTTCTTTTCTTTTCTTTTCTTTTCTTTTCTTTTCTTTTTTTTTCTTTTCTTTTCTTTTCTTTTCTTTTCTTTTCTTTTCTTTTCTTTTCTTTTCTTTTCTTTTCTTTTCTTTTCTTTTCTTTTCTTTTCTTTTCTTTTCTTTTCTTTTCTTTTCTTTTCTTTTCAATTTTGAATACTAATTTTGAATAACGTTCAATGATTTAGATAATTCTTTCAATATTTAGACCATTGCTTACGCTGCCCTTCGGTAGTAGGTTTTAGCATTTAGATTATCTGTAGATCCTAAATGGTCTGTAGATAGTCCATCTGCTGTGTTTTTTGTTTTGTTGCCGTTAGCCCTTTCACAATCCCTAATAACTAACGTGCCTGTAATTTTTGAAAAAAAAATGTATTCATACCTACTAACAAAAATCAGTAACGAATTTCGTTTTCCAAACAAAGCATTTCTTCTCGTCCTCAATACGTGCAATGATTAATAGTTTCTCATTTGACATTAGGAACGAAACGGCGCGCGGTGCGGCCTTGGGCGGTGTCATTACAAAAATATAGGGCAGGCTGCTTACAAGGCTGAGCTAAATGAAGGCCGGGACTAACAAATGATGTGCTTGTCGCGCCGCGCCGGCTGAGAGGGTAGGTGCGCGGCATTAGGTAGGATTTGATAAATATATTTTTATATAGAAAACCCTTTGTTGTATTCGGTCACAATGCTTTATGGTAGTAAAATGTCGCAGGAACCGTTTATTGCTGATGTAAACCAATCTTACTACCAGTAGCAAGAACGGTAACTCAATTACCCTTCTGATGTTGCAAGTTGTTAGATCAACAATAAAAAATTACCCCTGTCACTACCGTAAAACTAATATTATCAAGAAGTCAGGGCAATATATATATTTTTGAACAAGTGAACATCTTAGGAACAAGTGAGCATCGCAGAAACAAATTTAAATATGAAAAAACAAGTGAACACTGGAGCAAATAAACGTGCATCGCAGAAACAAGTGAGCATCGCAGTAACAAATTTTAATAGAAAAAACAAGTGAACACTGGAGCAAATAAACGAACATCGCAGAAACAAGTGAGCATCGCAGAAACAAATGAAAATCACGGAAACTATTGAAAATAGAAGAAAAAACGTAAAAGGCCTTCTTGCTTACCGTCTTCAATAAATGAGGATGTTATCAATTCGACTGTATCAGAAATAGAAAATTACTTTAAGAGTATATATCTCATGTTACACACGCATTTATGTTTTTTTTTTAATTGTTCCTGTCGTTTAGTATACATTAAAAGGTATTGTTAGCGTAGATAGATAAGAAATGAAATATTAGTCTGATAAAATGTATGAGTGACCGAGCTATCGAAGCGAGTTTGGCAATTTCTTCTCTTGGCTGCCAGCTTGGAAATTTGTTTGTATTTTTGTCCATACTAATTTGACTACGCATAACCCAATATCTTGGAGCTTAAGAAAAAATATGATTTGAAATTACCAATGGCTATCACTAATTTATCTTAAGCCTTTCTTACTGTGCATGGTTTAAATGAATGATTGAAATGAATTTATGACAACGAAAATATATGAAAATTCTTTTTAAGGATTGAGTTTGGAGTTTCAACATCCAGTATTTCTTTTGATTTTATTTATTATTCGATAATATGTTTAATTTCATTCTTCATTTAATTTTTCCGTAATGAGGATATTCGCCGAGTAACTGGAGTTGCTGACATAGCTCGTAGTTGAAGTGGCATTGGGCTGGCCACATCACTCGAAGAACCGATAACCGATGGGGAAGAAAGGTTTTTGAGTGGCGACCACGAATTGGAAGACGTAGCGTAGGTAGGCCTTGCACTAGGAGTACCGACGACATAGTGAAAGTCACAAGTAATCAGTGGATGCAAGTGGCAGCTTGTCGTTTAGAATAGCGTTCTAAGGGGGAGGCCTATGTTCAGCAGTTGACATGTTCTGGCTGATGATGATTATGAATATGTTTAATTTATGACCATTTGTTTCACAATACTAATGAATGTAACTGACATATCTTATAATACAATGTACACGTTATACTTTTGGTAAATTAATTAATCAGAATCTAAATTTGTCTGGTTTGTTTTGTATCGGTTTTGTAATTAAAGTCAGATGCCATTTTTATTTTAAATATTTTATATTTTATTACTGGTATTCGGGTACATTCAGTTGAATTAATAAAAATAATTTATTAAACAGACTCAATAGCCCTTCATTAGGCGTTTTGCTGGAAAACGAACAACCCAGACTATTTCTGAGTTCACTTCAATTATCGACGAAATTAGGTAATGGTACATGCTGAAAATTACAAATCACGAATACATTAAATGGCTAGAATTGCTCATTAGGGCCCTTTGTGGGAGAAGCTGAAAAATTGCCCTTCGACTTACAAGCCCGTCGGGCAATTTACCAAATTGAGCTCTCTGCAAATTGTCAAAAATTATTTCGAAACGAGATTAGGTCTTAGGATTGGATGATTTGGACAAAATTACTCATACGATATAGAAAGCTTTATATTTTTTTATACTAAGATTAAGTAATTAATGTTGTATTTGATTTTTTGAGTTTGAGTTGTCTGCCATCTTTGTGGATACGAACGACTCATTTCATCTCTGACGCAGTTCACGAAAAGCTAAATTATAGTTGGACTTTTCCAACAATGAGGTTCATTTACTACTCGTACTGGTAAAATCGTTAAGTATTTATTTATGAATAAGCGTCGTACCTTTTCTTAATGATAGTAAAATTAATGGCTCTATTAAATTAACAAAAAAAGAAAAGACGACCTTAAACTCTTGTTAAAGTTGTGCTATAGGTACCCAACATGTATACATACATACATATATTATAATCACGACTATTAAAAATAAAACGATGAAATCTGGCTAATATTCGCATCTCCTTTAATTTGCCGTAGATTTTACAGCCTCCATATACAAAATAAGACTTCACCATTCACCATTCACCAAATTCAAAATTAAAATTAAAATAATAATAAAATGTCTGAATCAGTGCGGTTGTTAACCTGTTTATTTTTTTAATAGCGCGGTTGAAATATCGTATATTTTGAAACTTTGATTTTTGTGCTCATTTAGCTTATAACGTAACTAGCTATAAAGCAAATCAATATGTTCGAAGGCAGGCTCTGTGATGACGTGGGTGTGATCAGGTAAGTGTAGGGATCACGTCTGACCCACTTCGCAGTTCTAATCCCGCCGGCGGAACTTGACGCGAATACATTATTTCAACTACGTAACTTGATCTAACTTAGACAACAGCGATTATAGAGATTTATTAGGATAGGTCCGAGTGGCGTGCCGTGGGAGAGGCTTTTGTCCAGCTGTGGACGAGAGTACGCTGATGATGATGATGACAGAGATTTATTTGATGAGTTACTAATAGCTGTCATCCGCGGCTTATATAAATCGATTGCGTATAGTATCCTGGTAAAATATTGAAAAATAAAATACCCATGTTTTTTTTTGTTTATCCCACTTTAATACATAAATATTAAGGAACTTCAATTTAGGTCATGCAAAATGAACGCGAAACTCATGGACTAAGTCCCGGTACGAAACTAGGTCACGGTGACGACACACGCGTTCGCATGACCCAGATTTGTATAATCACGCTTAGATGAGTCCCGGTTTTCTTGTAAAGAAAAATGCAAAAAATGGGTTCTTTTACCCTTATGCGAAAGAAGGAAGGTTATGTGTCTCGAGTGTATGCATATACACATACATACATAGTATATGTGTATGTATTTATTTTCTTTGGCACGCCCTAGAGCCTAAATGGCTAGTCGTATTTTTATGTGAGTGGTGTCAATAGATTCGTCTTAGTCGTGAGAGTGACGATGGGTACATCAAAATATAAAAAAAAGAAATTAAGGATGAAACACAGATTTAAACATTTAGTAATCGTGTTTCGAACTCGCTTCTAACCACTTGTTAGTGAAATATGTTATATTAACGATGCTGATTGCGTGGTGTAATTATACGCAATCAATTTAGAATCACCCCGTATTAATCAACCCACGGCGGCCGTTGATTCTCGGTATTATTCGCCAGACACGTGACGCAGTGCAACCGGCTGGATAACCATAGATTTTAAAATTTACATAATTTTATTGACACATTGAATAAACTTATCATATATAGAAATCACAGTCGTAATGTGTACAATGATTTTCTCATATTCATTTAGTTTACAATGGTGATAATGGTGGTTAACAATTAGTCAGCGTGGTAATGCCCCTAGCCTCTAGGTACGCTGCCCTCTGTTGGTGGGTATGAGCATTTGGATTTTCTTTAGCTTTTAAGTGGTCTATAACGAATCCATCTGCTATTTTATTGTTGTTACATAGTCATATAACTTTTCTTATAAAGGCATTTGTTCGATGAAAAAAAAACCGGCCTAGCGCGAGTCAGTTTTGCGCACCGAGGGTTCCATACAAACCCGTAGGTACATAAGTAAAATTAAGGTTTGACTATAAGACTGTAAAAGTAATGGTATTTTTATTGCTAAATAGTAAAGTTAAAAAAAGTTAAGTTTTTTCAAATTGACATCAATTTATGTCAGACTTTTAATTAGTTAGGTGTAGTAGTTATTCTTAATTTTTATTTTGTAAGAATTATATATAATTAGTTAAATATATAAAAGAAATAAGTTTATTTACGGCTTAAAGGCAAGTAGACATTAGTATTAGACATGAATTTCAACATGTTGCCTCGACGCGTTCATGTTTATTCAAAAAAAAATGTCATGTAACCAAAACATTAAAATTTCCAAATTTTTCCTTTGTGTGTGCTATAAAACGTTGCTTCATGCCAAATTTCTGATTGTAAATTGAAGATTCTGGATCGTCTGTAAGTATCCTTTAGGTTTTGATTCCCTTGCGATGGTCACCCAGGCTTCTTACTGGCGTGCCCGGTGCCTACGTTTTCATCGTGTAGGAATCACGCGTCACTCCGTTAATGACGAGGCGATGACAGCCTCGAAACAATTCGATATCTCTTATTTGGAAAACTAACGCGTGTTTGATTCATATTGTTTAAAAAGACGGGTTTTCACGATGATACGTTATATTATAAATCTATGCTGCGGCTAAAAAAGGGGCAACCACCAGCGTCAGGTTACGCAATGCGAGCGTACAGTCAGTCCCCAAAGAAAGATCGATACCGCTTGGAAAGCAGCCAGCCACGGTACAGCGCAATGCCTACCCAATCCTTGACAATTGCCAATATCACTGACGTACTAGCCGGAACGTTGGGGAACTCGACCGAGCATGGTGAATGGGACACTAAAAATATTAACGAATCTACTTCCGGGACATCATTTATACGAGAATGGACTGGAATAGAAATATCTCATTTGTTGACAAGGAAATACGAGTAAGATTTTTTTATTGGACACCGTAGGTTTGAATATTTTATTTTTTCTATATCACAAAAAAATAGATGTTTTCTTTGTTTTATTGTCCAAGGAAGAGAAATTAGTGTAGCTTTTCAGTTTTGCGTGGGATAACTTATGGACGACTTTTGTAATCTTTAGACGTTGCGAATTATCGCTTTGAATAGTATTTTCCCATACGCATACCCATCAAACTATAACGTCCCACTGCTGGGCTTAGGTCTCCCCCATAAAGGGGCTATATACCATATAGCCCATCACGCTGGATAAATTGCAGGTTGGTGATTTTACTAATCTTCGAAAGCTATTAAACCTTCTCCGATAAACAGGTTTCCTCACGATGTTTTCATTCACCGTTTACAGCTTGTGGTAATTAATTATAACATACGAGTACTTATAAGTGAAAAGCTTAGAGGTGGGTTCAAACCTAGGATTGAACCCACGTCCTTTTGCTTCTGAGGCAGTGTTCACCGAATATGCTACCATTAATTTCTTCAACCGCTATTTTCTCACGAGTACCTACTTAAGTTGAAATAAGAATTCTCAAGATAAAAAAGTCAAATAAGTGGCCAAACTTACATAATGATAACATACATGATACATGATAAAAACTCAAATGCCATTTGCTGGCGAACTAAACGTAGAGTGGTTGTGATCATAGCTTCGGTTCGCAGCAACAGGCCTACGAAGCCTACGAACCGAAGTATTTAGCAGGTCATATGAAACAAAAATATAGCATGATGGATAAATGCGTCAAGAAGTCTCAAATGCGAAATTTTAATACTAGGCTCTCATCTCATTTTTCAGAAATATATTGAATTAAAAAATGAGGAGGTTCTCATCCATGTTTAAATCTCTTGTATTTTTTACTATTGAGAGATTCCTTTATTATCAAAATCAAAATGACTAACTACAAGAAAAAAAAATGCAGTAAGATTACCTATAAACCATTTAAGATCTACAGCTAATCTAAATGCTCCAACTCACCACCACAATGAATGGCAATGCTTATACGTTGGGCCAGATAAAAGATCGGCATTCTGGTAATATTTGAATATGTATGTTACGTGATTTCGACATCGATATAAAAACTGATTTTGATGATTATTTTTCTACAGACTTACCAAAAAGAAGGTTTTCAATTCGATTGCATTTTTTTTACGTACTTTTTCGAAGACCGCTAGGCCGATTTAAATAAATCTTTTTTGTTTTTCTTCTCAAATCGTTTGAGAAGTATAACTTTTAAACTAAACTGAATAAGTTCAACGGCGCCCGCCGTAATGAAAGTTATTAATGACTTTGTTGATTTGTTAGATAGATAGATTAATTCTTTATTGCAGACACATAAAAAAATTAAATACAAGAGTAAAATTCTTACAAAATATTGTGCTACAAGCGGCGGCTTATCGCCAAAAAGCGATCTCTTCCAGACAACCTTAGGATGGAGACAATTGCGGTTTGAAATAAGACGGGGTATAAACATAAAGAATATACTTAATTAACTTAATAGACAGAATGTTATAATCAATACATACACTTACTACGTACCTAAAGTATGCTAACTGTGAAGTTTATCAACATTGGTTTTGTAGTTTAAAAGCTGTTATAAGCGCCCGACGAATTAAAGGTGGTTGCCACATTTAAAGTTGTAATTACCCTGTAAAATTTGAGAATCAGTTCAATCAAATGTAACTTGAAAAATGTCCATAAAAATCCTTAGAATTACATCCCTATGCATTTAATGTAACTAAACCCTCCTGTGCTCTAGTTTCGCAGTCGCTAGCATATAACTAGTCTAAAGTTGGCTAAGCTAGCGGAACCGTAGCCTAGGCGCAGGTAAACGACCCAGGGGCTCTATTTTTATAGCGCTCGTAAAAATCATTACTCGCTAATGACGTCACTATGATGAAATAAGACGCATCTTGAAAATTCATACCCCTCGCTAACTAAAGAATGGTCTAAGGCATTGGTAATTTAGTTGGCCTATGTGTAAATAAATATCTTAGCCGAAACACCATTTTTGTTATTTTTTTTAATTTTGCGTTCCCTTCTACGTTCTAAGTTATATTTCAATTTGAAATGTCAAAATGTAGTACTTATACTACATAAAATGTAATACTAGAATGAAGTCATACTATTTCTGAGTAAACGATTTTCACAGAAATTAATTTCAATTTCTGTGAAAATCGTAACTCAACTTTCAGGTAGTCAAAAAATGCGCATGTACCATTAAAAATTAAATTCACCGGTGATATTTCGAGTGAATATTGAATTGGTTGATCTCAGAAATGAGGCTCCAGCTCTGTCGACCGGTTATCTTGAAAGTTTCTATCAGTAGAGTTTATACCAATTGTTAGCGAACAATTAGATTTTTTCAAGGATGCGTCTTTTTTGCATACCCTACGTAGATGACATCATTAGCGAATGAAAAATTCAAACGAGTGGTTCAAAAATAAGGGCCCAGGTATCGAAGCGAGTGCATCGACCTAACCCGGTCACCAGTCACCGGGCGCCAGACGTTCCGCTAAAACACCTAATTTAAACTTAGCCCACTACCCAGTTTCGCTTCCGGAAAATGTAGATTTAAAATTTGCATTCCAGACGCCTTGGATTCACGAGTAAAAATATTCTTTTGATGGCAACGGTTTCAGACTGAAAGCAATTTAATTGTCTTACTTGATTAAACTGTTTTTAAATTTTGAAAAGAGCAGCAGTACATTTGTAAAATTAAAACGAAATGGTTTTAAATGCAACAGTCTCATTATGTTATTTTTTGTGCAGTAAAAATATTAAGGCGTCGCCGCGTCGTTAAACGTTTTGAAATGTTTTCTGAGATTGGTAACTTTATTGTAGTAATAATAGTAAGAGATGGCATTTTATAGAATGACAGGGCAAATTGCCAATTTGTTATTTTTAAGCTCAATTTTTGAGTTAATTCTGCGAACTGTTGACCTCGCGAACACATTAATTATCCGGCTTTAAAAATTTTACTATCTTCTAAGTTTCTATCACTTAACTGCCACTCAATTGACTTAACCACGACTCGACTTTACAATTTAATTATTTTATACCAGCTGCGCCCTGCGGTGTTACCCGCGTTATTATTTTATACCAGCTGCGCCCTGCGGTGTTACCCGCGTTATTATTTTATACCAGCTGCGCCCTGCGGTGTTACCCGCGTTATTATTTTATACCAGCTGCGCCCTGCGGTGTTACCCGCGTTATTATTTTATACCAGCTGCGCCCTGCGGTGTTACCCGCGTTATTATTTTATACCAGCTGCGCCCTGCGGTGTTACCCGCGTTATTATTTTATACCAGCTGCGCCCTGCGGTGTTACCCGCGTTATTATTTTATACCAGCTGCGCCCTGCGGTGTTACCCGCGTTATTATTTTATACCAGCTGCGCCCTGCGGTGTTACCCGCGTTATTATTTTATACCAGCTGCGCCCTGCGGTGTTACCCGCGTTGTTATTTTATACCAGCTGCGCCCTGCGGTGTTACCCGCGTTATTATTTTATACCAGCTGCGCCCTGCGGTGTTACCCGCGTTATTATTTTATACCAGCTGCGCCCTGCGGTGTTACCCGCGTTATTATTTTATACCAGCTGCGCCCTGCGGTGTTACCCGCGTTATTATTTTATACCAGCTGCGCCCTGCGGTGTTACCCGCGTTATTATTTTATACCAGCTGCGCCCTGCGGTGTTACCCGCGTTATTATTTTATACCAGCTGCGCCCTGCGGTGTTACCCGCGTTATTATTTTATACCAGCTGCGCCCTGCGGTGTTACCCGCGTTATTATTTTATACCAGCTGCGCCCTGCGGTGTTACCCGCGTTATTATTTTATACCAGCTGCGCCCTGCGGTGTTACCCGCGTTATTATTTTATACCAGCTGCGCCCTGCGGTGTTACCCGCGTTATTATTTTATACCAGCTGCGCCCTGCGGTGTTACCCGCGTTATTATTTTATACCAGCTGCGCCCTGCGGTGTTACCCGCGTTATTATTTTATACCAGCTGCGCCCTGCGGTGTTACCCGCGTTATTATTTTATACCAGCTGCGCCCTGCGGTGTTACCCGCGTTATTATTTTATACCAGCTGCGCCCTGCGGTGTTACCCGCGTTATTATTTTATACCAGCTGCGCCCTGCGGTGTTACCCGCGTTAATCTATACTCATAATAAAACTGCAACAGGTCAAATTCTGTATATTGAATATATTTTAAAAATTTCTTTCGCGGGGGGTGTTATTAACGATACAGACCCTAAATTTAGTTTATTTCAGTGTTGTCTATCTGTCTGTCTGTTTCTGGACTTTCCCTAACTCTGGAACTGCTGGATAGATTCTCATGACTTTGTATGCTAAAGGTTCATATATTTTATCCCGAAAATCCCAAGGGGCTCTCATGATAGGGGGGGTGAAAGTCGTATTTAATTATAACTCAGTAACGCGTGCTTTGATTCGAATGATTATTTTCATGTCGGATAGGTCAAACTCAAATGATGTTATGTCGAAAATTTCTGGGGTTTCCGTGGGACGCATGAAAGTCGCATTTAGCTATAACACGGTAACGAGATTTGAATGATTCTTTTTTTTAGAAAGGTCTACCTGAAATGAAGTTTTCGCGAAAATAAGTGGAGATTCTCGTGAGAGAGGGGATAAAAGTCGTCTTTTCCTATAACTCGGTAACGCGTGCTTTTGATGGTGACAGAGTCGCTAAAGCGGGTAGATTGCCGTGCGAGAGATACGAAGTTCAATCCTACGTAATATGCAAGAAGAGCTTCAGCTTCCGTTGAAGGAAAACATCGTGGGGAAACAATAGCATGATGGCAAGGCATTTTTAACACTTGCCTGGCTAGCTACTACCCTCAAATTGGAAAATCTGTCGCCAAGCACCTGACGGTATGTTGCGGTGGCCTTCTTTGAGAAACTATAGACGTATTCCAGACTAGGCATGCTCTATCTAGGGGCCATAGTGTCGCTGACTTCTGTGATCGTGCAAGCTGGTTATTAAATGCCTATCTGACTTAAATAAAAAAAAATGGGCAATCGGGATAAATACATTAGCAAGAATAATGGTCAATCAGTAAGAACTATGGGTAAAAATAAGTGCTGAATTTGCAAAATGAAATAGGCGTTAATGCTATGCAGAATCATTACTTCTTCAAAATTGACCACTCTTGGTGAACATAATTGTGTGAACTTCTTTATTGCTTTAATTAATCAAATGTCCAGTTCAAAACACTGCAATTGTATTGTATTTTTACAATGATAAGACCTTCAAAAGAACCACTGATATATTGATGCAAGGTTAGCAACCGCGAACGAAGTTTGGAGTATTGCTAGTACAGGATAAAAAGTACTCAATATGTTAAAACAGGGCGTAAGCTAGCTCCGTACCAAATTTCATCCAAACCGATTCCGCAGTTTTTGCGTGAAAGAGTAACAAACGCACATCCATAAATCCACATATTATTCTTACAACTTTCGCGTGTATATAATATTAGTAGCAAAGGAATATTAGTAGAATAGAAGGATCTTGCAAATGCAAAGAACTAAAATGCTGGAACATAAAACTAACGAAAGAACATTCTGCCAGTCTCGAAGCAGAGACACTTCGGTCGCTTCGCTTGCTCGGTCAATGTAGAACTTAGCAGTAAACATCTTCTGCAAATAAATAAAGTTCCATCGTGTTAGTCAAAATAATATATACTCAATTGCAATCATACAATAGGTACAAATTTAATTATAATTCCAAGTTTTCAACAAGAAGAAAATGTAGATTGCAATCCTTTTGCAGTTTCAAACTCAGCCAAAAGCACCGTGCCCCGAATTGCTGGAATTCCTGGTAAACGCTAATTTTACGCTATCATGTAAAATAAGTGGAGCAATTCTCTGGAACATTGTACTCTAAGTTGGCAGCTCTGCGAGCTCTGGCTAGTCTCGTAAACGTCCTGCCAAGAATAAAGGTCAATCAGTAATAAACAGGTCAAATAAAGAAATTTAGTTATATGTAAATGGTCTATAGGTAATCTTTCTGCTATATTTTTTTGTTATTGTTAATTAGTCGTTAGTCATTTTGTTTTTGGTAATATGTATAATCATAATAAATATGTGACTTATGGGCCACGTTACAACAAATAAAGGATTTTTGAATTTTAATTTGGAATAAGCAGATCATAAGAGGTATTTATTTCGATTTTCTGCAAGTCGTCCCAAATGGGCCGTAAGTATGTAGGACGAGTTGATGAATTACTCGTTTTTACCCTCGAAGCAACGACGGGGTGTTATAAGTTTGACTTGTCACAGTGTGTCTGTGTGTATGTCTTTGGCATTGTAGCTCAGAAAGGGATGGACTGATTTTGATTTCAATTATTTCGTATAAAAGGTGTATTATAGTTGAAAATGTTCATAGATATATTTGATGAAAATTGCTCCAAATTAGCCGCCGCCATAAAATGGCGAATCACAGATTTTTTCACATCCTCTCAATTGGATATCAAATGAAAGGGCCAACAAGACTATGATAATTTAAAATCCAAGATTGCTGCCATAGCAAAGCGTAGGGAATTTTTCAAAATTTACAATTTTACAGGTTATTTTTATTTACTCACACCAGACTACCCTAAAAGCGGAGGGTAAAGGTTGTCTGGAAGAGATCGCTTTTTAGCGATAAGACCGCTTTTTGTGCCATGTTATTTGTTTTTTTATTCTTTTTGTATTGTATTTTTGTGGTGACAATATAGAATTATTGTATTGTATTGGAATATTTTTCGAGTGGCTTTTGGTATTGTAAGTAGGTCCTATGTCCAACTTTTTGTGACCCTCTACAGCCTTAACTGGTAGGCTCATTTTGATGTTAGAGGTGTCATCGGATTTGTTTTTATCTGCAGATTGTGATAGGCTATACTGGTTGCATCTCGCGGTTCTACCTGTTAAGATATACCGGAAATATATCTATATATTGATTTATAAACCAAAATACTGACAGATTTTGATGAAATTATTCAATTTTGAAATTTTGATTATACTCTATCGCACAAAACAATATATTTGTCTCTAAAAAATCGGAAAACATTCATCAAAATACGTTTAAAAAATATTTCGACTTATTGAGAATCTCCTTTAAATATTCGCGAACTGTTCTTTTACCATCAGTTCATAGGTTGATATATAATGGCTGTAGCAATGTATTATTACTACTTATGTATACGCCTTTCTTCAACCATTCCTCCTCTGAAATGAAATCAGTTGACTCCAGCCGAGCGTTCACGATGTGCTTTTAATTTAAACCGGTATTGTATTGCCAAAGTGTTTGACCGTCGTTGCATATACAATTATCTATTTGTGTACAAATGTCAAAAGCTACTGATTATATGTATGAATATTTTATGACAGTTCGCTTTGCGACGCAAACAAATTTGCAGAAATAGTTTATGTATATTGTTGTGCTCGTTTTTGTAAAACTTTGACAATAATGTGTGAAAGTAACTCAGAGTCAAAACGACCGAGCAAGATTTAATGCATAATTTTATGCATTTACTTTTGCACTGTAATGACTATATACACTTGAAAGGTGAAAAGAAAAAAGTATGTATTTCCTTTATATTTATTTTTTTCAACCTACTATTTTTTGGTTTTGGTAGAGTGCTAATGACCCCAATTCGACCGTCACATTGACTAAACTAAAAGTTCCTAAAATTATACCCTTCCTTTCCTCACTTGTGGAAGCAAAAAGAGAGGAAACAATTTCAGAACTCTCAAAATAGGTTAGTTTAGTTAGTTTCCTTATAGGGTGAGTAAGGGTGTGCTAAAATATCGAGGTCATTTAGTATTTTTTGTTTCTCGTCGATGGCTGAAGACTAAGCCCCTTAAAGACCTTTGTCATGATCTACAATTATTTTCCTAGGGCTGACCACGGTGCCTACGTTTGACAAGTCATGCATCATGTTGTAATTTTTAAGAATTTGCACTCATAGCTTCTACTAGGGTTTCTCTTGTGTCGGGGATGCAATGAAACATATACTCATAATACACTCAGACTCGAAGATGTTGAAACACATCGTTCGACCTACCCCGACCAGGAATTGAACCAGGATGACCACAGTGGTCGTCAAATTTAAGTATATCGCTTTTTATTCATTGACTTAGACACGTTTCACATTGGTAGTTGTGTAAAATCTAGTCAGAGATAGGTACCTACAGTACGGACTCTAGGTATCTCAAATTAAATAGGTAGGTACGTAGTTTATAAAACACATTCGACTCTCCCCATTAGACTGAAAAATATCGGGTGCAACGCCCCAAAACTCCCAACTTCGACTGAAATATTACCCTGCAAAATGAAATATTTGATAAAAATATGCAGAGGCAATTAGAGGATTCTTTTTAAATTTTTTTACAGTTTCTTCTCCTGTATTTCAGTTATTCATCCGCTGTTATTCGAATACCAATTACAAAATATGCAGGGCCGAACTAAGGGACAATCGGTGAGTGCAAAACCTTGAAAACTCAAAATGTTAGGTTATGACAGACATTCGTTGTCTTAGTGCTAATATTATCGATCTTTACTTTGATCAGTATGATATTTGTGTATTCTATTTAAGGTTTTGAATATGTAGGATTGTACAATTTGGTATTGTCATTTTTATGGAGTGACCTAAAATGTGATTATGCTTTAAAATGAATCAGCTTCGTCTCAAAAAAACATATTGACTATATTCAGGTACTTAAAATCTTAATAAAAGATAAAAAAATAATTGAAATTTGGTATTTGTAGTAGTTATTTCTCATTTTCGCACCTTTTGCGGAATCATAATGTTCTCCTTTGCAAGAACGGAAACATAAGCAAACCTCAAAAAACACGCATTCTAGTGTAACGAGCAATTATTAGTCTCACGGCGGCTGCGGAAAACAAGACAAAAGTTGTTAAGAAAGTTCCAACGAATGTCGTTTGTTTTTTATACTTTCAATTTCTCAACATGACTAAAAATTGAATCCTTACTACTTCAGTTGAATATAGGAGTTGGGCGAATACCGCATGTAGACATTTCATATTTCGGTAATTCAACATAGTGGTCCTGAAGCCCCGAAAACTTCGATCCTGAGTACGTCCCCCACCATAGCGGCTGTAGATGAACAAATTTGGAATACAAAGAGCTCCGTTGTTTCTGTGCGATTCATTTTTACAGCGCTGATTGTTTAGAATTGATTACGAGCTTTTGAAATTTAAATAAAAGTAGAGTTTCCGATGAAATAACTTGCGTTATAGAAACGTGCCTGTTTATTTAAGTTGAAAGGGGAATAGGATGTTTGATTTCAAAATGGGTAATATTTTCGGACGCTGTGTTGATATTTCGTTACTGGTTACGAGGCTTCGGTTTCGTACGCGGCCAAGGAGGTATAATAAGAATTTAATTGCATACATGACTTACCGAGTGGGTTTTCGAGACTTATATATTGTTATTTTGAGTTAGGCAGCTTGTTTGTTTAGGTTAAGCTACTTTTAGTTGTTCGTGTCACCGTTAAATCTGTGGTCGAGAAATACATGAAAATTGAATTCATCTCTACCGACTTTCCAAAATATGAGGAGGACCTCAATTTGACGGTATATTTTTTATTGTTTGTTATATAATTTCTCGGAGACGGCTAAATCGATTTGAAAAACTCAGAAGTGCATGCTCGGACTTGGGATTAAACCCACACCCTCTCGCTTGAGCGGCAAGGACTACACTGACTAGGCTACACTGACTCATCAAAGTGAATCTTGTGATAATACAAATATAAAGGTATGATAATATTTAAGGATGTTAAATATTATCATACACCATCTAACTTACTACCCATCAAATGCATTGTAGAACAAAACTGTTACAAATTTAAAAAAGAACTGTTGATTCTCCACACAACTTGACCGATCACGTGAACAATTTTAATACAGAAACCAATTTTAATATTTTAATTTTGCAAAATTTTGCTTTCACTTCAATGGTTAGACTAACATCTACACCCTTCTGTTACACGTTGTAACGCAATCGCTAAAATGTACAAGTCTTTAATTTATTCATTGTGAGTGTATGAGCTCCCTATGTAAAGTACCGTCGAGTAGTAGTTGGCAAGTTCTCCATTACAAGGGTGCATTAGTATAAAGTTGAGGAAATAAAGTGTTCCTAATAGCCTGTTCGGTAAATGAACGACGTAAAGTGTAGTTTATTGCTCATTGGCGCTGCGATGATACCAGTACAATGCCTGCTCGATGCGGGGGAATCGATGTACTTTTCTATCGCGATTCAAAAAAGAGGACACAATTCGACTGAATTTTTTAAAGAAAAAATATTTAATCAGTTAAATACAATTATAACAAAATAATGACTATAAGAATAACTACTATACCTAACTTAAAATGAAAATAAATAAAAATAAAAACCTAAACATAACATACCTTTTTAATGATTGTTATTTGTTTTTTACTTGCACAGCTAGGCATTTGACCAGTTCGCACGACCACGGAAGTCAGCAATACTGAAACCCTAGATATAGCATGCCTAGTCTGGAATACTCTGGCTCTCAAGGAAGGCTGCCGGAACGCGCTATTAGGTGATTGGCGACTTATTTTACAATTTGATTATGGTAGCTAACCAAGCGAACGATAGGAAACGCCTTACCACCATGCCATGGTTACCTCACGATGTTTTTCTTTACCGGTAGCTCAGGCTCTTTTTGCATATTTCGTGGGATCGAACTTCGTACCTTTTGCACGGCAATCTACCACACTCGACCATCATCGCTACAAATCTACAATATTTTCAGGATCAGTCAGAAAACATTTTGCTTGCTTTCTTTGATTATAAACACGATTTCTTGACACTCTGTCTTTGAAGATTGCGGATTCTTATTTGCCGCTATCAATATAAAAACAACTCTTTGAATTATTAACACTTTCGGAGAGAAAATTAAATTCATTATTAAACTGGGCAGCCAGAGCCGATTTTCATGCAAAATGAACGGCGTCTTGAGTTTTGACCGTGGATTTAAAAATAAGAACTAGATTGAAGATGACGTTCGAATGCGGAGTTGGTAAAATTATTGCTCTACAATCAAGTTTTTTTTTTAAGTTGGCTAATGAGTGTTGTATGAAAGGAAAAAGTTTCTATTGTAAAAGAAGTCATCATAATAATATTATCATCTGTTATTGTACGTATTGATTATAAGCCAATGTATGATTTGACTTTGACTTTACTCCCAGTCCGTAATTTCCTCCCTGTCAGCGTGGTTGACTATGCCAACACTCATCCATAGGAGAGACCCATGCCTAGCTATTGGACGTTATGAGTTGATTCGTGAATAAAACTAATACTTAGTATAAACATAAATAAACTCCCAAAAGAAAACTTTGACGTAGATAAGTTTCTCTCACTAGTCAATAAACATGGCTTTTAAGTCCCGACGCAAAAAAACGGGTCTTTATAAGTTTAACGGGTAATTTATTTTTGTTTTTGTTGGGACTGCAATTTTTCTTATTAACAACATTTCACAACGGTTAGTGGTAGCCTAGCCGTTGCCTCACATGCAAAAGGGCGCGGGTTCAAATCCAGATTCAGGCATCCACCTCTGTGATTTTCACTCAAATGCATAGATATTAAAACTAATTACCACACGCTTAAATGGTAAAGGAAAACATCGTGATGAAACCAGCTTGTCGGAGAGCTTTCGAAGATAAGTGAAGTCCCCAATCCGCAATTTGGCTAGCATGGTTGACTATGGCCCACACTCCTTTAATAGAAGAGACCCGAGCTCAGCAGTAGGACGTTACGGGTTGAAACGTAAAACGTACGTACGTAACAACATCTCTTATTTAAAATTATTTATTATAATCTTGTTAAGAACATGTCATTATTTCTTTTAGAATCATTCTCAGATGAGTGAAGCAGCTCGTTCGTACATCTGTGTTATTGACCCACTTTATCCTTACCTGTTGGTGACGACAAATGGAGGTCCCAAAATACGCGGCTTTTCTACAAGATGTAGACTCCATAATTTATGACATCTCCGTACTACGTTTTACACATGTGTTTTGCGAACGGGATCTTTATTTAATATGTTTCTAACGTCGTTCGGAAATTGCTTCTTAATTTTTTAACGACAAATTTTTGCTATTATAAGAATGATATGATAACTGCTAGTTTTTGTTGTATAAAATGGAACTTAAAGAAGTTTTTTAACATTGCAATTCCCTAACTAAGGAGATATGAAAATGAAAAAGGCCAACAATCTCTTAACACACTTCTACACCCAATAATGAATATGCTCTTAAATTTAATGTCTCTAGATTCAGCGGTTTAGGGTCTGCGTGGATTCCTATCGTATAATATTACTCATTGTTTCATATAGAAGAATTAATTGTTTATCTCGACAAACACAACAACAATTTAAAAAAAAACTTTACACAAGATTATAAGAATTTGCTTGTCACGCGACCCTAGTGACAGGATAAAAAAATAACGTTTTATTTTTATAACATAATGTAAGAATAATATGACAGTTCCAGAGAAGTCTTATGTTCTATCGAACATGTCTTACGTTCTACGATAAAATCAGAACTTTTCAAAATGAAGGAGATTCTCAATTTGTTGCAATCTTTTTTTTATGTACCTATGTTTGCTGGTTCCTCAGAGACGCATGAAGCGATTTTTAAATCGGTCCGGCGTTTTGGTTTATAAATCACAAGTAAAGTAAAAAAATTAAGAAACTGCCGACACTAAAAAAAAAACATTAGGCATTTTGCAGTGGCGGCCATCTCGGATTTGAAATTTTAGTGTTAAAGCATACAAGAGACAATATTGTTTCTGTACATGTAAAAATGACTTCAAATAATTTTAATATTTTACTAATCAAGTTTGTTATTTGTTGGATATCGAGGGAGTTAGAAAAAATGTGTAATCCCCAATTTTGTGGAGACGGCCATTTTGGACCGATTTTCATCAAACATGGCCAAGAACAATCCAGCTAATTTATTTTTCAAACAAAAAACACACATACATCCTTACACGTCAAATCTTTTTTGTGTAATATTTGAAATATATTTCATACGATTTTGAAGAGTAAAGGTAAAAATATTTAACGATCGAAACTTAATCATAAAATACCAAATTGGCTACATGCCACAAAGATTCTTTAAATCCCTGGACATTCAGAAAGGGTTTGTTTGTTTTTAATCAGCCGATGGACGGCCCCGAGACGAACATAAGACCTTTGATACGAGTAGACTCAATGGAATGCCTAAATCAAACATTTTCGTAGAGGAGAAAATTATGTAGTTATTTAAAAATAAAAAATAATCGAAGTCGAATTGAAGTCTGTACTCGGTAGACGAGTAAAGTCAATTCGGCAGGCGCGCATACAAACTGCTAATAATTTTTATTTAAAAAAACAAAGCAACTAAACAGATTTTTAGAAAAGTTATTTATGACGAAAGAAGTGTAATTTATTCATTTTTTCTTTAAAAACCAATCAGTTTTCTAAATTGGTCTAGGTCTTGCTAAAAAATCGGGTAACACACAAAAAGGAGTATTTGTAGCGATGATGATCGAGCGATGATGAGGTTACTGAGGTCGAGTGCAAAAGATTCGATCCCACAAAACATGCAAAAAAAACCTGAGCTACCGGTGAAGGAAAACATCGTGAGGAGCATGGTGGTAGGGCGTTTCCTATCGCTCGCCTGGCTAGCTACCACCCTCAAGTTGTAAAATCTGTCGCCAAGCACCTAACGGTGTGTTCCAACAGCCATCCTTGAGAGCCAGTATATTCCAGACTAGGCATGCTCCATCGCTGACTTCCGTAATTACGATTTATCTAGTAATAATTATATTCATTATATTGACACAAAACACAAGTAAATATTTTGAATAACATAGCGTGTCCACTCACGGTCACATACGTCAATGCTTGGAGGTAAGTACAGGGCTGGCCCTCGTAAATCAAATGATTTTACGACTTCAATCTTCGAATCGAGTGGAGTGGATTTTGAGTGGTGACAACCCTGTTTTTATGATCAAGTTTAATCACGGACTATAAAAACGGTTGATTCTGTGTATTTTACTGCTTCAGAGACAACAAGCAGTATTAAATGCTTATCATCAGCTACATAATCAGCTCGTATTTGCCCACGGCTGGACATGATACAATGAATGCCACTGAGCTCTTTGTAACCAACTCATGCGCCATTCTCCACCAGTAATTCTTCCACCTTAGACATTAAATGAGCATTATCTTCGTGGTAGGAGAAGGCAAAAAGAATACGGCTAAATTGAAAACACAGCATTCTGCACTTTTTGACACTTGCTCTAAAGGTCAATAAACGGCGTTTTAAATTAGAAGTATAATATATTTAAAGATTTATCCCTATAAGGGATTAAAGTTCTTATATTCATAAACAGTTAATCCATTGTCCGTACTAGTCCGCTGCCTTACGTCTGTGTAACTGTGTTCACAACTCCAGAATATTCCTATTAATACACTGTTCAGTGCAAAAAAAATAATTACTGCGTGGTGGTTTTTTTTCATTACTCAGTAGTATAATCTATTGTATTTCTTTATACGTCACACAATTATAAAAGTACCTAAATGTTATCAATTTCACGCGGAATCAGATTATTTCTGATTTATACGCCTTTTAGATATGCAGGAAAAAACACTTACAGTGATTGCAAAAACTGGCTGAACCATAATGTGTCGTTTTAACACAATTTTCATAATAACTTTCTTTTCAAATTCGTACAATATACAAAATAATCATGCGAAAGTAATAAACCTAGATTTAAAATTACCAATGAACGGTAATCTTAAATTAAAAAAGAATGATATGAAAAGTGAGATTTTCAAAAGTGAGTCAAAATTAAATGAAGATATAAACAATATAAATTTCATTGTTGATAATATTGGAAAAATTAAAAAAGAAGTAAAAGGTTTAACGCACGATAAACAAAATGCAGAAGATAAAGAAGTAGTCAGGTCAAACAGTAAAGCGAGAAAGAAAGATAAATTTGATGTTTTACATGACACAATTTCAAAGAGTGCAACCAAAAGTCTTGTGAAAGAAAATATTACAGAAAAATCATACATCAAATGCAAAGATGACTACAGTAAATAATGCCAGTTCTGAATTGGATATACGAGTAAAAGGATTTCTAAAGCATATTAATTTACACAATCATACAATTGATTTAAAAGAATATCCAGCTTTATTAGATAATTCTTTGACTGAAATGCATACAAGAAGAAAAGACGTTAATATCGTTAAAACTTCGAATATAAAATCGAGTAAAGTTATCCAGAACAATGTACCAATAAGCGAAGATCTTTTTGATATAAGAATGCAGTTATCGCAAAGAAATAGTTTTGATATTGGTAACAGAGATAGTCTTGCACTGTACGATCTTGCGATGCAGAAGATTTCTTTACTGAAATAATATCTGAATATTTACACGATTCTGGTTTTTTATTTTGCTTCTTCGAAACTAAATTAATGTCGTATATGTTGTGTTACAAGCAATGCTTTAAACAAGTGGTTAAAATTAACTTTAAAAACCTGACTTCAAGAACTTTAGACGTATGTGTAACCCACGTATCTTAACAAGTGAAATCGCGGGATGCAGCTAATATAAGCCTATGACGAATCTAGTGACATCACTCACGTAAAAATACAAGAAGCCGTTTCAGATCTAGGACGTGCCAAAGAAGTATACATACATAAACATATACTCATACATACATACACTCATACATACATACACACACTCGGAAAATCATAACCCTCCTCCCTCTTTTGCTAAAAAGTAAAAACCATCTTTAAATGGTTATAATAATTTATATGCGTTCAATTGGACAGTGCACAAACCCTTCAAAACAAAAAAAGAAGTATTAAAATCGATCCAGCAGTTTCGAGAGAAAAAGCATAGAACATACATAAAATAAAAAGTCTCCGATGTATTAGGAACCTCCTTTTTTGAAATCGTTCGATCAATTATGCCTTTTTATCCAAAACAGTTAGACATTTGACCACAAGCTCGCACGACCACGGAAATTAGCGACACTGTAGTCCTAGATGGAGCATGCCTTTGGTGGTGGTGAACACACCGTTAGGTGCTTGGCGACAGATTTATCAACTTGAGGGTGGAGTTGTGGTTGGCAGGTGAGCGTTAGAAAACGCCTTACTACCGTGCTAAGGTAAACATCTCCAGGAAACCAACATGTCAGAGAAAGCTAATAGTTTTGGGAGATTATTGAAGACTAACCCGCAATTTGATCAGCATTACGATCTTATAACCTACACCCCTCATATGAGGAGACTCGTGCCCAGGTGGTCGCAACGACAATACTCTTCTTATTAATCGTCAAGTCAGGTAAAACTGTTTTACCTATTCTCAGCAAGTTGATAAGTAAATCGTTCGAGTGAGACTTAAGTCGGCGCGCGGAGTTTTTAAATTAGCTTCGAGCGTGCTTGGAAAACTTTCCGGCCTGGACTTCATCACCAGTGGTTAGAATACGGAATTGGAAAGTAAAATATACAGAGTTCTCGGCTAGGAGTCCTCATCATCTTCTTCGTATATAGTGACTCGTCTTGGTCTTTGACGTGGCTTTCGAATGTTATCATCCTAAGAGAGATAGATAAATATATCAATTATTTATTGCAAACACAAAAAAAAATGTTAAATACAAGAGAAAAAATCTAACGAAATACAGTGCTACAAGTGGCGGCCTTATCGCTAAAAGCGATCTCTTCCAGGAAATCATAGGATTGAGACAATTGTGACTAAATGAAATTAAATAGGAAGAGACATGAAATATGGTAAGTGACTTTATTACAAAAAACGAAAAAATAAATAATATATGACTAACTACAGCAAAAAAATATAGCAGATAGATTACCTATAGACCATTTAACATCTACAAATAATACAAATAGTCTAACCCACCACCAGACGGATGCGTTGCAGTTGAATCAAAAAAATATATATGGCATGTAATGATATATATAATGTAAAAATAGGGCCTTAGATCTAAAGACGTTACATTCTAAGTAACAGTATTGTTACTTAGAATGTAACGTCTTTAGATCTGAGGCCCTATTTTTGCGCTCGATCGTATGTTAACACGATTCGCGTGGGAAAGAAACCACCGGTGAATTTCATTTTGTGTTGTTAGCGCAGGGTATGAACTTTCAAAGATTTCATTCCAAGATACCACTTTTAAAAGATAGAAAGATACGGCATATCGTTCGTAAATGACGTCATTAGCAACTGATGAATTCTTTCGAACGTTTCAAAAATGAGGCCTTGATATCATATGTTTCCTTTATATTCTACCCTATTTGGTTTGTTTTTAATTAGCGCCCTGCGGTGTTACCCGCGTTAATACAAGATAAAAAGTAGTCTATGAGTTAATCTAGGGCTTACCTATACCAAATTTTGCGTGAAAGAACATACATCCTCAAATTCTTACAGACTTTCACGATTTATAATATTATTAGTAGGGAAATTAAATGATTTGACCAAGTGTTCGATTAAAATTTATGAATTTTATGATAAATATTTGTTTATTTAATTTATGAATTTAAATAGATATTAGATATTTATTTATTTTAATATTTAGATTTAACTAATTTAGATACATTTGTTTTCGGCACAATATCTTCATATTGTTATTATGTAAGGGAAGGCTATTATTCGCCAAGATTCAGGCGATTTCGTCTAGATTGGTGGCCTTGGATTTCTTCAACGATGTTTTTTTATTTTTATTGAATAAGCAATTTTGAATTATTGCAAGTTGACCTCTCTCTCCATGGAGTCTCTCCATGGTCACCCATATAAGGAGCTGCTTGGGCAGAACGTTGCTTAAAATCGGTGATTGGTTCTAACCAATGAAAATTAAATAATAATTTTAAATTATTAACGTTAGCGAAGAAGATACAATAATAGCGTAAAGAATAGCGTCTCTATTTTAGTTTGATCCAGAATGTCTGTCTGGTTGTTCTCATAATATACAGGTCATAATATACAGGTCATTTCTCATCTTATATATAAAAATAAATTGCTGTTAATTTGTCTCGCTAAAACTCGAGAACGGCTGAGATGATTTAGCTGATTCTGGTTTTGAAATGTTTGTAAAAGTTCAGGAGAGGTTTACAAATAACTGTTAGGCAAATAATAATAGGCTGTTAGGTAATAATAATAATATAATTATATAGTAAAAAATAATAATAGCTATAATATAAAAGCCTTCTATAATTTATGATGAAGTTTACATGGAACCACATAAGGAGTATTAAAACAAAAGAAGAATTTATAAATCAGTTCTGACGTCTCCGAGAAATGAAGTAACAAACCTAAATTATTATTTATAGAAAAGAGACAACTGACTTCAATTACAGGAGGCGCTAATAAAATAAAATCAAAACTCATGACCGATTTTGCTGAAACTAAAATGGGATCACATGACAGGTACAGTACACCCATTCTACAACTTTTCAAATCAATTCAGCTGTTTCTGAGATCTCTGGTGAGAAACATTTAAAAAAAATACTGTCGTAACGAGTCTGAATACTGTCGCAACCAAATTGTGTACATTTTTCTTTTGGGAATCGGTAAAAAATCATCAGAATTATCAGTATTTAGTGAATCTAGCCACCTCATTATTCGCTACGTATATTTGGAGTTCAATAAGTCATAAATGGCCCTACTTCGCCGCTATTAGTACTCAACTTACATACAACTTGAGCGCAATGAATAGCTTTCGAGGGTCTTAGACTTCCGAAGTGGGGAATTCGACCACACGACGATTTAATAAGGAGGACGTAACCTAGACCTTACTCGATATGGCATGTGCTTTGCTAAATGCGACCTGCTTTAAAATTATAGGTTAGGTATTTAATATTAATTTTTTATAAGAATTCTTTACTAACGTAAAAAATAGTAGGCCTTAAAATAAAAAAAAACCTTTATTTAGTTACATTTGCAAGCAATAGCGTCCTATAGTTAGGACCTATATGAATAGTAAATAGTCCATCGTGTTGGTCTAATGCGAATTGAGTTCAAATTCACTTAGGCATCTACGAAAAACTTTTTTTTAATCTGTCAATATAATTACGAGTGATAAGTGTGATCGGTTGTCGTGTGAGAGGTACAAAGATACACGAAATACACAAAAAGGGCCTGAGCTACTAGTGAAGGAAAACATCGTAAGAAAACCATAGCATGTTGGTGTATGCAATGCATTTCTAACGCTTGCCTGGCTAGCTACCACTCTCAAGTTGAAACATGTATCGCCAATTACCTAACGGTGTGTTATAGTTGCTTTCTTTGAACCAGTATATACATGAAAGAATTAAGCATGCCTATTCTGGCATACACTGGCTCAAAAAATCCTGCTAGAACACACCGTTTGGTGCTTGGCGATAGATTTCTCAGATCTAAGGTCAGAGTTTCGCTGACTTCCGTGGTAGTGTGAGCTGGTGGTCAAATGCCAAAAATATCGTAGATAAATAAGAAGTGAGAAAAAAACGCGCTAACATAATTATAACGATTTCCTATTTATTAAGGGGCATGTCTGCTTAAACGCATCATATATTCAATATATCGAATGACATTACAAAAATTACATACGGTTAGTTAATAGATTAGTCTACAGAAACACGATGTGATATTATTAAAAATATTTTTTGATAAAATAAAATGACCAAATACCGTGGAAATCGGCACTTTCTAAATGTTGAATTCGACATGTTTATTGAGTTTCACTACATTTTCTCTCAAGAAAATAGATGTATTTTATAATATAAACTCAACGCGTTTTTGTAGATACTATTTTAACAATTGTACATATGTTATATTTGAATATATCTTTTTAGCAAACCTAGTGAAAGTTTCAAATTTTCGAAAATGTAAATGATAATTTAGCTTTGACGTAGACGCGCCCCGTAAGCACCTTACATACTTAAATAAATGAAATATCTGATCAATTACGAGATAATAAATAATATTCGATCTACAGAAGCCAGGTCTGACTTTAGCAATCTTCCAATGGGTGATAAACGTTTCTGTCGCCTCGATTTTACAGTGGCATAACAATGAAAGTCGGCGCGGATAATTGCCACTTCCATTAGGGCTCAAACGCGTTAAGTGCGTTCACCCTTAATTAGGCAGGTGCGAACATTGACGAAGAAAAACTCACGATATATTGTGAATCTGGAGAATAAAGAACAAAAAAAAACTCGACTCTGGAACTCGACGGCACCTTCTTTATTCCTAGTTAGCTAAAATATAGGTTTGACGCTTGGCTAGTGGGTCGGTTTTTTCAGGCAAGTGTTGTTTTCATCTTAGGCGATCGCTTATCATAAGATTAGTCATAAAATAAATTTTAGAGCGTCGGACGTAACGGGATAGGTAATTACATACTTATTTTTTATTTTTTTGTATTGTCTATTTATTTATTTATATTCTACTTAAATAATTAAGGGTGGTAAGATCTAGGTGGACGACATTAGCACAGGACCGGAAAGGATGCGCTCAAGAGGAGACCTATACTCAGCAGTGGGTAGGTAAAGGTAGATGATGAATTGATTAATTACATGTTTATTTTCTTTACACAGAGAATTTTCATTAAATATTTCTGTACTGACATGGTTTAGAAGTTGCGGAATATTTCTAGCTAAACTTCGCGATCTCATCTAATCAATCAACTCCTCCATCTAATTACTGAATACATTAATCACACCAATTTCACAATAAATTACTTTATTTTGTAATATGAACTTTATCAACGAATAGCACAATAGATAACGCATAATCTATACTTTCTGCTAACTTTAACAACCTGAAAAAGTGGCATTACACTCCGTAACAGAAGGCTCTGAAACAAAATTAATCTTCATCTTAGAACAACATAGGTCACTTTGGTAAGTCATATTTTCTGCTCTAGTTTTTTTAAGTTTGTTAACTAATTTTATTTTATTGGAAAGGGTCTTCAAGAGGTCCATCAAAAATTTTATAAAAATCGGTAAAAGAACACATTTTTAAATCGAAATAGCTGAAAAAAACCTTCCGACGCACAGTACCAGAAACGCAAAATATCTTATACGCGGATGACCAGATGCACATTTCGCGAATTACCAAACACGCAGAAGACCTGATACGCATATTACCAGATTTACTTTTGCAAAGTACCAGATACGCATATTACCAGATTTAGTTTCGTAAATTACCAGATACGCATATTACCAGGTTTAGTTTATTAGGTAGGTAAGTACATTACATACTGGAATTAGTACATTCTAGTTAATATTTTTAATTTGTTTTAAATTATGTTACGATGTTCAACAATTTTTCAAACGAATTAAAACATTTGATATCTTCACAACATTTATGTTTTATTTATACTTTAAACAAAGTTTTTTTTTTAAATTAATCGTTTACATTAAAAAACACACACAAAAACAAAGACTACTTAAAAATTCTATTGAAATTAATTATATTTACTCGCACATTCTTCATGCTGAACTCAACTTAACGTAAAACTATTTTTTTCTGCTTCTTTACGTCTTACTTTAAGAGCTTTAAAATTATTAGTTTTTTAAGAAAATTCAAGGCTATTATTTTTTTGGCCCTTAATTTCTTTAACATTTTAATGTATGCCCGATCAAATCCTATATCTGCATTTCTTCGGTTACTTTTTTTTTAAATTTTCCATATAAAGTCTTTAACCGTCGTGTCCCATTTCTTGCTTTCTCTTTTTATTTTGTGAACAAAGTCACAAAGTGCCGGATTTTTAATTATTCTTGTATTTATTCTGTGATTCCATCCCTCTAATGCATTATTTGTTCGGTGGCGTATTTCTGATACACTTATCACGTTTAAAAAATCTTGTGTAAGCCATTCTCTTTCGAAATATTTTTTGAATGTTTGACAACTCACCGTAGTTGGGGATATATCTAATATATTTTGCCAGCAGGGTATAATAAATTTTGCTGGTAATAACGGCAAGTTTGCCGCTAGTCTAACCATCCTTCGGTCATCTTTTGTCTCAATACAATTCAATCTCTTTGCGTTTCTCCACACAGCTTTGCTCATGTGGTAATAGCAGCCGGATACAGTAATTTGTGGGTATACTGTCTTTATGGCTATGATAGCTGCTGCTTCATAGTCTGTTTTAAATACATTCATGGTCAGATTTAATTTATTTTTTAAAAGATCAAACATCCGCATATAAGTTTCATATTTTTTGTTAGGCAGTAATGCGAAGATCACTGGAATCACGTGAGTGACAGTGTCGGTAGAATTCAGATCCATGTTTATAGTATATAACTGTGCGAAAGGGGGTGGAGCACTTTTGAACGTACCGTCACCGAAATACATGTCTGATCCAAAAATTTTTATAAATTTTCTGGCTGTCGGGGAACAAAATATTAAAATTTTTTCCGTGTCTCCATCGCTGCATAACAAAAATTTATTCGCTAACACATCAGGAACCTCAACGTCTTCTAACCGTCGATAAGTCAGCTTGTCACTGTTCAGAAATTTCTTTCTGGCTCTATACATGGAATCCTGTACTTCTTTTACGGTAGGCAAACCACGGACTCCATCATTACCAAGAGCTTCTAATTTTTTCTCTACGATAATTGATACAGAGCCTAGATCATCACACACTTCTTGTTTGCATTGATTCATGGCAATAATTACCTTGCACTTATCAACGTTTCTTTGGCAGAAATGTTGACTACATCGTAAGATGGTTTTATTTGTCAAATCGAGTGTTATGGATGCATTACAGTTCTCTGATCTTTTATTTACACATCGCCAATTATTGGAATTCTTATTTCGCACGTTAAAATTGTAACGAAAACCATCGTGAATTAATAAATTATTCCCAAATTGGTTTTTAGTAATTGTTAATGCCTCCGACATGTTTTCGTGTGAAAGCTTACGTCAATAATACATCAGTCCATAAATGGAATAATTACTGGCCAGTACCACCTAGTTTTACTGAGGAGTGTTTAATCTCTCACTTAGCATCAAGTGTTTCCTGTGTATGAACAGTCAGCGTCATATATAAGGAAACATCCAAAGTGCTCAAATGTAAATCGTCGGAAGGATTGATTTGGCATGTAGATTTGTCAAAAAGTAATTTTCTTTTTTATTTTGTGACTCAAGTATAAATGTTTGTAATCATCATACAAACGAATGCCCCATTCAGGATTCGAACCTGCAACCTCCGGTTTGACATTCCGGTTGCTATACCATTCTGCCACGGAGGTCGTCAAATAAAAACACTTTCATTATTGAAAAAAAATATATAGTGTTTTATTTATTTTATTTTATTTTATTTGTGCCACTTAGTCCCCAACATACTTTTTCATGACGTCAGTACATCGAGGATAACAACGGGGTCTAGTTATAACCATAAATGTAATTAGGAATATTAACTGTATGAGTTATAACACCCCTTTTACACCACATCCAAAACAGCAGTTTTTATGGAATTCAGGTCATCCGCGTATAAGGTATTTTGCGTGTCTGGTACTATGCGTAATTTTTAAATCCTGGTAATTTGTGTAATGAAATTCAGGTCATCCACGTATCAGGTATTTTACGTATGAAATTATGGTCATCCGCGTAAAAGATATTTTGCGTTTCTGGTACTGTGCGTCGGAAGGGAAAAAAATCTTTGTAAGTATGTAGCTGACCCGGCGAAATTCATTATGCCCAACAAAAGATTATTATTAGTTTTTTACTTTTAAGATTTATTACGTATCTATTGTATGGAAGTAAAGAAAAGCGTTGTTTTTAGACCTTATCAGGCAAATATTAGATTTTTCTCTTCGTAAGAACCATCCTCTTACTTCAAGGAACATTCTAAAAAAATAATTAGCAAAATCATTTCAGCTGCTCTCGAAATTTGCGCTTAGCAACACATTCAGCGATTCATTTTTATTTGATAGATTAAATGTACTTTACTATTTCTAGGGTTTCTAATTCGGTAGCATTTCACCTGAATTCATTACTGTTTACCTGATTGCGAAAGAAGGAGTGTTATGTTTTTCGAGTGTATGTATTTATATTTCTGTGGCACGCCCTAGAGCCTAAACGGCTTGTCGTATTTTGATGTGAGTGGTGTCAATAGATTCGTCTTAGTCGTGAGAGTGACACTGAGTATCTACAACATAATTAAAAAAAAGCGTATAATTCTGATACTTACCACCAAGCCTTCCCCATCTTGTTAATTACTCGTATAAAAATCCTCGCATAAAACACCGTAAGTATGGTCCTTCCTGAAAAACATCCTGACTTTCCACCCGACATAGGAAATGACTATGAATAAAAGTAAGAGCGAGCAGCGTACTTAGAGCATGACTTGTGTTATCATTAGGTTAGCACATTTGGAGGGTTGCCAGTGTGTTCCATGCCAAAGATAGCCAAGAACTCGTATACGGTATTTACATTAATTATGCTTGTTTTGCTTCTTTCCGCGGTCAGTGCCAAAAAGCTTTTTGGAAACAATGACGCTGTAAAAATCATTGTTGAGCAGAATATTAATGTTTGCAAACTAATATCTTAGCCACAATGTGTGATGTTTTTTATTATTAAGGCTTTTTGTTAAGGTCGATCTTTGTACAAATGTTTTTGCCTAAATGAGTAATTGTACCAATATACAAATAATCAACTTTTCATTCCACCATCTCGGAAAGAGTATTTTTGCTATTCAATATCTGAGTGCAAAAGTCGTTTTTATCTGCTAGAGGATACAGTAAATTTGAATTAAGAATATCGTGTGCACTAAGTTTGTGAATTAAAAATCTCATTCAAACTATTTAGGTACTTCTACCTCTATGGTGCCGAATTCATCATACAACCTTTTTTATTTTGTTGAAAACTCAGGCTCGGAACATTTTTTTCTGTACTTTTTTTTAATTTGTTTTGCGCGCGCCATTATCTTTTCACATCATATTGTTAAAACCTTATATTAAAAATAAGTGAAAAAACTATAATGAGTGATTCAATTTTTTTTTTTTATATGTAGTCATTTCCTCGCTGAGGTGGGATGAAAAGTAACGTGTTGCACTCGAGTGCAAAGATTTATCACCTTGTGCTCTTTTAGTTCCCTCGCTAACGCTTAGGATTCTAATTTTAGCATCCTTCG
This sequence comes from Ligdia adustata, assembly GCA_947049295.1. Lineage (NCBI taxonomy): Eukaryota > Metazoa > Arthropoda > Insecta > Lepidoptera > Geometridae > Ligdia > Ligdia adustata. The sequence continues at coordinate 12,646,684 of OX346225.1, forward strand.
CTTGTTCGGTCATCAAAAGTGAGCACGCGGTTAAAAAGCAACTTTCCACTCTTGTATAACAAATAACTATTTACATGTCTTGTATACACATTATAAATTTGCATATGCATTATCGGCCAGATCAGTGTGCGTCCACCAAAAATTACTAAAAATGAGGTTAATATTGTGTATTAATAAAACCATGCAGTTCCCTACTTCATTACGTATAAAAATAACTAAATTCTGTGAATTGTTCTAGAATTACGGCATCCCTGGAAGATTAACATATGTATCCTTGATTGACTTCAATGGTCACATTGATCTATGAATTATATCGTCCGTCACAAATATCCAAATATATACAATAAAAATGCGTAAATCACATTTTTGCTTAAATTACGTGGCAATATTTTGATTCGAAATTAATTTTGTCCACTACGATAGTTACGTTATCTTGAATTTGGTGAAATAGATTAATTAGTGAAATAGACTAAAGATTAATAGTCCCTAACGCATTAATGGTATCATGTACACTGTCCTGGCCGGTGCTCCATAAATTTTTGAAACATCTCTTTTAATACATTAACTACCATTTCTCTAGCAGTTTTATTCCTGTAAAAAAATTTTAAAGCAAACCGTTTATCCATATACCTGAAAGCTATCGAACAAAAAATACTCAGACTTGTAGCTCGCAGTAGAGTTCCGCAAACCAACTCGAAGGAATCAGTTGAATGGAATGAAATCGTTTTTTTATTCAACTCCATATTGCTCTAATTTAGTTTATTTGCTTGGTTTTTACAATCGCGGTAAACTTGTACGATAAAAGTTAAGTTAAAAGCTTGTAGTAAATACTATTTAAGAGACAAGTGCCTTTATTACGAACTACAACAAAAAAATGGTCTCACAAATAAGTTAACATCTTATCTACATTTTATTTTTGACACACAATTAAACTTTGGCAATTAAATATTTTAGATAAAAAGTATAATTTAAGTTTTTTTTTTACAAAAGAAAAAATTACGAGTGCTTCAGCCGAAGCACGTCATAGAACTTAAAAAATAATTAAAGATTATGTATATGAATGACGTCACAAAAAAAAATACACTACTACGATATATATTATGAAATAAAATATGGCTAAAAGCATTCCAAACAGCAAAAATCGACACTTTCTAAAAGTTGAGTTTAATTTTTTTTTAATATTTTGCTATAAAAAAAGTCCAATGTTAAAACTAACGTATTTATTAATTTTGCTAACATTATTATATTGCAAGAGTTGTATTATAATTTCGAAGTTAGTTAGTACATACTTTGCTCATAAATTAGTTTTAATATATGATGTACTGCTTAAGTTTGGTTCAAATAAACGTAATTATTATTATTATTTAAAATTAATTCGATCGAAATAGATAACGTATGTCTTAAATGTCTACAATTGTATATTGTAATGTCTTAAACAATTGTATATGTAGAGTCACCAAAAACTTGAAAATTCTCATAATTTTCCAAAGATTAAGAACTAATTTAGCTATGACGCAGACGCGCTCCTTAATTAAATGAAAAAAGTAAATAATACAAAGCACGCGAAATAGAACACGGAAAACTAAGTTCGTTTTTGTGTAGCTAACATTAATATCCCAGAACATTCCTCGTACATTCTTCTTACTTACCGTTATGTCTGTGCTTTTGTATTTGTATTAAAATAAATAATGGAAAGCTTTTTAGACCGTCCGTGCAAAAAATAATAGGTACATTTTCTACTTTTCGTAGGCAGTTTCTTCGTTGAAAATAATTCACCGAAGTCTTCATTTATCTTCGTTAAAATGGCAGTAATATTGTTCATTGTAGAGTGTCGGATAAAAATTAATTTGTTATTCTTATAATTCAACCTGATTCTGATGAATTAACGAGTTATTTTACGTAAAAATCCTTTGCTTATAACAAGTCTGTTAGAAACCCGACTGCAAAATTTTTATGTCTGCCTGTGTATCTTATATAACTTAGCAATTCCTATTCCAAACTCCAATAAAACATATAAGCTGTTAACATATTCGTAATCACCTGTAACAATTCTCTGTTTTGATACCACACTCCATGTATTTAGAAAATGTTTTTTTTTGAGATTAGGTACTAGAAGCAAAAATCCTGAATTTAGTTAGTTTTTAATTTTGACGGACTCTGTGTCACTTTCACTACTGAGACGAATCTATTGAAACCACTCACATACAATTACGGCAAGCAAGAGCAAGGCTTTAGAGCATGCCAAATAAACATACCTACATGATACCTACATACATACAGAAAACATTACCTTCCTTCTGTCGCAGTCGTGTAAAATTAGACGATTGTCATAAAATATTCATAAATTATTATGACAACATTAGTAAGAGTCATACCTAAAATCTTTAAATATTTTATGTGAAAACTTTAAAGTAACAAGTTCACTTAAAAACAAAACAAAAGTAATCACCGACCCATTACGTCAGACGCCAATTTTATTTTTCAGTTATTTCAATTTCAAATTAAATACTCTACCGACTTTGATACAATTTAAATGAGATTATTCGATAAGTATATCCTTTAAATCAAAACAAAAAAATCAAGTCGGTCCAGCCGTCTCCGAAAGTGAGGTAACACACATTAAAACATGCAGTCAAATCGAGCACTTACTCTTTTTTTGAGGACTGTAGAAAAGGAACAATGTAAGAAGGAACATTGTCTAAGAATCCAACGTGCTAATTTAATGATATTTTAGTAATGTATTTATGCATGAAATTAAATAAAGCTTTATCATTATTATTATTTAATATTTCATTGATCAAAAAATATACCTGTAATAAAAAAAATATCATCACTGTTTTAAAAGGTTCATCATCGCTACGAGACCATTGAAAGGTCAACGCACTTTCTTGCCAATCGAAATGGCTCGGGCTATAGCTGCATTGACCGAGCGAGCGAAGCGGGATGCAGCTAGTTTAGCAATTTTTTTTACCGTCTGTTAGTATGTATGTAACTATGTAAGGATGTTTGCCTGGATATTTCGTAACCGCGTCGTAGTTGCCATCGAGTTCTTAGAATTTTTAATCGTCAAGGATTTTTGATTGGGGCAGTGTTGTGTTATCCGAAATTTCAATTCGATTAATAGGGAGACATTAGGAACATTATAAGAGTTCCAAATATGAAAAAAGCGTTTATTCCCGCCTGTTCAGTTGACAAAACTAATAGTATTTTTTTCCCACTACACCAAAGTCAAGATTTTCTTGTCTTTGTTTTTAAAAAATAGTATCTTTATTTTGTTTATTAAGATAAGATAAGACAACTCTTTATTAAAAAACCAGCTTAATTATAAAAAAATTATAACAAAAAAAAAACTTACAATATATACTAGGTTTCTCAATGGCGGCCTTTATTAATAGTTTATTAATAGTTTAGAGAACTTCTTAGTTTGTCATCCGACTTCACTTCTAAGCTGGGATTGTAGCTATATAGCGAGTTATTCAATAGGTAGGCTGCTCATTATAGTTACGCAAGGGGCTTTGTTTGGTCTTTTGGTGCGGCACGGCGACAGAGAGCGGCGAGCGGCGAGCGGCGAGCGGGCTGCCTACAGGTGAAAATGTCAAGGAGCAAGCGTAGGCGGACTAACTGGGGACCAAACACTCAGGGACGTGGAACTAGCATAATCACAAATTAATGAACTAACTTTGAAAATGAGATGTATCTATAATGTATGGACCCCGGCCAGGAACGACTAAATTACTTTAACTTTACTTAACGCTGTGAACTTTACTTATCGCTGAGAACAAAATTAATTTTGATTCATAGTATTTCCACCTTATTTTCGCAAAAGTTCGATATTCGCGTTTTTGACGTGTCAAATTTTGACATTTGTGTCGAGTGGTACAATTGATAGATCAATGTGACCATTGGAGTCAATCTAGGGTATAAATATATCGTCGTATTTTTATGTGAGTGATGTTAATAAATTTGTCTTTGCCTGCAGATTGCCATAAGATAAACATAATAATAAAAGTGGCATATCTAACACTTATTCGTCCAAGTAACGGTCGTGTCTAACAACTACATAATGGGTGTTGGAATGGTGAAACTTTCTATAAAGTACATACAAATGTATCGCCAGCCATTGATTGAGCTTTGTTTCAAGTTATATATGTACTAATGAGTTATAAAGTGGGACCTAATTTTGTTAGCCAGTACATTATGGTTTTCAGTATGTTAAATCGATAACTCGAACTAGAACAATATTTACATTGTCAAGAACGGGATAGCGATATTATTTTGAATGAGTATACCTTTTGAAAGCTCCTATGTCAATTGACAACGCGGGATTTGTTGACATTTGAATCGGTCGACGTCGTTTGGTTTAACGTTATCTTTTGATAGGTATGTGCAAAATGTCATTTTTTATTTAAGTTTATATACTAGCCTTTTTGAAAGCCCTAAGTACATTTCATGGTCTTGAACAAGTCCTGGCAGTCATTTGATCTGTGAATAGACGACGGATTGCTCACGTCACGTAAGTTGCGGTCTCTTTGTTTGCAATGAATTGTGGTCTATAGATTGTATGGAGTGAAACGTAGCAACTGCGACTGTTTGATGCTGATACTTCTTAGACCATCATCATCATCATCTTCCTGATCTTATCCCACTACGTAGGGTCGGCACAGCATGTCTTTCTCTTCCATTCTACTCTATCAGCCGTCGTCTCTTCAATCACTCCGTTTCACATATATACCTTTTCACACAACGCATCTACTACATCTTTTTAGGTCAACCCCTCTCTGAGCTACCATCCACAATCATGGTCCTCTTCATCACATGGCCGTATACAAAAAGCATGAGGTTCTCAATTTTAATATTTCGATGATATGTGAGCAATGCTAGGACTGATCTGAAATATATCCTTTAGTTGGGGTTCAATACCCAAAAAGTGAAAACGGGACCATATTAGTAAGACTTAGTCTGTCACCAGGCTGTATCTCATGAACTGTTGTCGCTATAACAAAAACGTACTAAACACAGAATAGAATTTATATTTAAGAGGTCTACTATACAACAAACGTGATTTTGTCGTTTTTTGCTGGACATTAATAACTAAACTTGAACTGATGTTGTACAGACAATGGTACGAAACCCTTAGTTATCTTAGTCCTTAGAAACGAGTCCTCGCTTTAGTCCTATTATATTTATAGACTTACTTTACTTTTACAGTGATCTCAAATAAATTTCACACAAATCGGTCTCGTAGTTTAGTTTGTTAATCAAAATGTTTTACTACATATCGCAATCAATAGAGGCAATTAGAAAACACCAATCGCGCGGTGACGTATGGTAAAATACATCTGTCTAAATAAGCTGTAGGTTCTAACGTATTATGTAAGTATGTATGTATGTTCAATAAGGCACATTTAATTTCCTCGTTGCGGCGTCGGGTAATACATCCGATTGTTGATGTATGGCGCCGCCAGACGCCTTAAAAGGCCTTTCGGGATCCATTATGCAAATTGGCTTATCCGCGGCAACACGGCTCCAAATCGACCTCTACTACGGATATACGAAACCATATTCTTTACTAACGGGAGGGAATCTGAACGATCTTTATTTTTTTATACATTAGAGTGTCTAAGCATTTTTCATACGTTAAATTCTGTTTAACACTTTAGACCTTTCCAACAATCAGGTACGCGTAAGAACCGTATTGTTAAACAATATGAATTAAACACGCGTTAGTTTTTTAAATAAAAACCCTTATAAAAAGTTTTTTTTAATAAAATAAAAAGCTAGTTTTAGCGTACATAGTCATATAGTATAGTAGTTGTTAGTTTCCTGCCTCTTAAAGGCAGTGGTTCGACCCAAAGTTCAGACATGCACCTCTAAATTTGGCATACATGTGCATATAAGAATTCACTATTATGTTAACGGAGGCGAAACATCTTGTGAAAATCTACTTGTCGGTGATAGACAAAAGCTTTCGAGAATAATGCTTTAATTCAATTTGGCCAGTGGTGGCCTAAATCCTCTTTATAGGAGCGACTTGTTCCCAGCCGTGGGCAGGGGATATACTTAAGTAGTGGCAATTTAATTAAATATTAGATGCTCCCAGTTTCATGTAACATTAATTTAAAATCCGTTCTTGTAAGTCAATATTGTTGTCAACTGTGGTCTGTGTATGCTTAGTGCATTATTGCTTATCAGAAAAAGTCTATGCCACAAAATGCTAGTTAAATCCAGTTTTTTTAAAGTATGGAAACTTAAAAATCTATCAAATATGTAGAATAGTCGTCTAGCTTGGCACAGTGCCAGTCGCCAGCTCTGAATAAATGAACGTGGATGCAAAACATTTGTTGCTTTGTACCATTGTTAGTTACCGAGTTCAGCTCCACCGTTTGTTTATTTTTTTGCTACAGGAAAGTTAACAGCTTTTTCAATAACCTCTACGGCAAACAGATTGTTCAAAAGTTTTTCATACAGCGGTCACTAATGTAGAAAACGTGAATGCTTTTTGTAAAATACAAACGCACGTCTAATTCCATGACCGGGTTAATATTTGAACGTCGCGTTCGGTTGTGAAGATTTCAGCATATGTAAAAAATTACTAAAGATAGATATAGGCTAAAACATTAAATATTAACGAACAATTCTTGTAAAATATAGTGTTACAAGTAGCGGCATTATCGCTAAAGCGAACTCTTCCACCAACCTTAGGATGGAGACAAATAAAATTAAATAGGACGGGGTATACAATAAAGAATATTAACTTAATACACAAAATGTTGTAATAACTAATATAAACTTACTTAATTGTACAATTATTAAATATTGAGTTTAAATATACCTAGGTATATTTAAATATAATAAAACAAATATACACGGAAGACAATAATACATACCTGCAGCAGATAACTGATGATCACACGGATTACAAATAAAATAAATACATTATGAATCTTTTAATTCTACTCTTATGAAAATGTTGAAGAATATGTTTTTATAAAATAGGTTTCAGTTAAAAAGAGAGCTGGAGCTAGATTGCGAGATAATGTGAAGTTACAAGTCTCCAAAAAAATTTATTAACCGTTTATCGGTTAGTCAAACCTAGATAAAGAGAGTCTAAAGAATTTTTTTTTATTATTCTCCTAACTCCAGATTCTCTTTTAGAAAGAATTATTTTAGTTTTAATGTAGATGACTACTTATACCATCTAAAATTTAGAAAAAGTAAATCAACAGCCATGTTAAACATAACTTCTTATGTATCAAGTGGCATCAGCGTCGCATCGCTAGCAGTTCGACTAACGAGAAATTTTTAACCACGAGAAATAGTTTGGACAAATAAAAAAGAAAAAAAGAAAGGATTCATTTATTTTGTACAAACAGTACACAAGTAGTACAAAAGTATACACAAATATTTAAAAGTACTCGTAATAGAATAGGTCTAGTAACAGTTGCAGTGCGACAAAAAAGTTCAGCGCTCACCATAATGCTGCGGATTGCGGCGTGACCCTTTAGAGACGCGTGGAGTTACATACATATATATAGGAAATTAAATAATCTCATTAGTATATGTGTAATAAGTACATAGATAATAATATGAAAGTAAATAGAGTAGACAAGACTAGCAACTAAATAGGTTATTATAAAGAAATATGATTTAAGAAGGGAATGTAATTTTTGATATGTAATATGTATGTAAATGAAATATATGAAACCACGAATGAACAATCTAATCATGTTTATCGCCAGGTCTAAAGCTGTAGTACTCCGATGAGTCGTCGAAATAGTAAGGGTTATAGACGAGTTTCTGCATGGCGTCTAGTTTCCTGATATATTTGCTGAGATCGTCCAAATCTATGTCCAATTTCACGATCTGAAACAACATTAGTATAAAGAGATTATAAAGCTAACTCTCAATCGGTTTTCTAATTTATTAATGAAAGGCTAGCCTGATTGATTTATTCCCTAGTAGGAAGACAACGCTGGATTTAATTTATTTAACACAGAGATTTTCACTATTATCATGGGGCTGGGAAAGCAGTTTTGATAAGAATTGGAATAATTTGAACCCAAAATGGTCAAGTAATTTGGAGATTAAAATTTTCAAAATTAGTTAAAGTCTACTAGCAGTTTAATTAAACATATCTAGCCATAGTTATCTCAATAAAAGTGTAGGTCGGCCAGTTAAGCTCTAATAAAATAAACCAAAACACAGCATTAATTTAAAATATGAATAAAATAATAGTAATAAACCCCTGGTGTAAGTTTTCAAAATGCTGTAAAATGCTGCCCGGAATTGTCTTATCATTATTAAAAAAAAGTAGTTAAATTAACACAATTATTGTTGTCTAATAAATCAATAAATTAATTAATCAGTGTGTACTTTACAAATAACAAAATTTTAACAAGAATACGCAAAAAATACCTTATAATACAATTGAAGAACAATTTGCGGATTGTTAAAAGTTTTGTACCATTCTCTTAGAGTCGAATACATCGTTCTTTGTTGATGTTTGACCATTCGAGACAACCCAAACAGATATCCTATCTTATACTTATTCAGGTTTTTATACTTCTTTCTCAACAATGACATAACAGACATTTTATATCTGGACATGTAAATGAACTGGCGCATTAGGTTTTCTATTCTCCATTTTTCGCCGTAATAATCCCGATGTTCTTCTTGCTCAAAATATTGTACTCTTCTCGTTTTGTTTACATTTTGAGATTGGTTTGTTGCGTCTAAGTCGAACTTTTTAGTTAATGAGAGTGGGTCATCATCGTTGTTATTGAATAGTGGAATTTGTGTGTGATTTTCTCTCAATATAATACTCAAATCTCTTCTCAACATTCTTAGTCTTATGAACTTCAAAAATTCGGGATCCGGTTTGCTTTTTACTGGTGATGGTGTCAGTTTAATAACGTTCTGTTCTGTTGTACTCGTGGTTGATTTTGGTAGTTTTTTAACGGAAGGTTTTTGGTGTCTAAACGACCTTCTTATGTTGGTTATGTTAGTGGTGTACATTTCTAGTTTTGCGTCGAGGTTTCTTTTGTAAGCATGTACATCGCCCAGCATTTCACTGAGGATATCGTCTGACTTTCTATTGAAAATGACTTCAATGTCTGGATCCAAAGCTTCCGAATCTTTTGCTGTATAGTTTGTTGGGTTTTTACCTTTTACGCCATCTTTACTGCTTTCAGATGTGTCTGCGAATAAATAGATGCTAAATGTATGAATGTCAAAGTCTTCTTTTTTATGGTATTCTAGGAAAGAAACAAGTAATCCTTTGGCTGAAATTACATAGATAGGCGGCTTTCTAAGCATCTAGAGCCTGGTTGCTTGTATTTCTTGGAAACATGGTGGCTAGGCACCAGCTAGCTGTGCGGCTCCCGTGTTGCACACCGTTGGTTTTACTAAGGTGACTAACTGGGCTCTAGGCACTAAGCAAGACGTCTGCCAGTACTTTTCCAGATTTAAAATGTTGTTAAAACTCAGTACAATATGGTACTCACGTATAAACAACAAAATAAACACGATAATCATCCTCAAAGTACACTAACAAATGTATTATTATCTTAGTTTAATATCCAGTTAAAACGATTTCTTAGATAGAAAATAAATAGTATGTCTTTTGGCCCCGCTAAGATATCCCAGCGAAAATGATATTTGAAAGCGCGCAAGACCTAGGCTGTCTACTCATAAGATTTAAGTCAAGTTGTCGATAACGAAAATTTAAAATAAAACATTAATTTAAAAAGAACTACGAGTTAAAACTGTTTAAACCGACCTAGCTTAAGAGCTAAGATTTCATCTGAATTGAGATCCCCTTATGAGCAATGAAAAAGTTTAAAATACTTATTAATAATCATGCAAAGTTATCATACAGCATGCTGCTGTTCATAATGTTTTCTTAGGCTTAGGATTAAATTTATGATTATGAGTATGGCCCGGCTAAGCCAAACTTTTATACGTACGATCATCGACGCGTTTTTTTATCCTATAACGACCCTTATTACCTACGATAAAATAAACGACTGCACTTCGTAGTAGTGTAGCTTGTAGCTTCGCTTGCATTGCCGTGCATGAGTTTTCTCATGATTTTAATGTTACTATAGCTTTAATCGAAAACTTAATTGGCATATATTTTAATGGATTGTAAAACTATTATTGTTCATACTTAACTCGTAATAAAATTTCCACATTATAATTAAACCTACTATAATGCATTTTTACCAAAAACATTCACACAATAAGCAAGTAAAGTAAAATTATTTTATTTATATATAAACAAGCATCTAGAACTTATTATTATATTAGGTCCTTACATATGAAATTGGCATTTTGTCGTACTGGCCACTTTGATCTCAAATATCTCTTCTTTGGTGAGGGATTCCAATTTCAAATTTATACAGCTATTTATTCATACATTTGTATTTCGAAAACCGTAATTCATTTGTTTTGTCCTCGTTTGGTTTTTTCTTGGTATGGTAAACTTGAAATATCGCGTTATTTACGAGTACGAGTTCCACCGTGGTACCAGTGCTGCAGAAACGGCTCGAAGGATTAATGATGTGTATGGCGGCGGTGTCGCAAAAGAAAACACAGTGCGTTTTTGGTTCCAACGTTTTCGTTCTGGAAATTTCGACCTGCAGAACAAGCCCCGTGGACGGCCGGAGACTAAAGTTGCTAATGAAGAATTGAAAGCTATTGTGGAAGCAGATCCATCGCAAACCACGTCCGAGTTAGCTGCAGGCTGCGGTGTTAGTGATAAAACTGTTTTTATCCACTTGAAGCAAATTGGAAAGGTGAAAAAGCTTGAAAGGTGGGTACCTCATGAATTGAGTGCAGCAAACCGACAAACGCGCTTCAACTGCTGCGTTACATTACTCAACCGGCACAATAATGAAGGGATTTTAAATCAGATCTTTCGGATATTTCAAGTTTTCCATTTTGTAAACTGCGTGACGCAAAGAAAAAACCAAACGAGGACAAAACAAATGAGTTACGGTTTTCGAAATACAAATGTATGAATAAATAGCTGTATAAATTTGAAATTGGAATCCCTAACCAAAGAAGAGATAATTGAGATAAGATAAGATAAGACAACTCTGTATTAAAAAACCAGCTTAATTATAAAAAATTATAACAAATAAAAACTTACAAATATATATTAGGTTTCATAATGGCTGCCTTATCGCTTAGAGCGATCTCTTCCAGGCAACCATGCAAAGTGGCCAGTACGACAAAACGCTAATTTCATATGTAAGGACCTAATATATTTTTCTTTTCTTTTCATTTTATTCCAACATCAGTAGCAGTCTATATCTTGCAATCCAATATTAATTTATTTTCATAAAGTTACAAATGAAATATAATCTCCATATACCTAATACTTACATTAACTTTCTCAAGAACTGAAGCAATTGTTCCCGGAAAATGTCCCACTTAAATTATTTCTTTCCTGAAATAAAAAGGCCATTTTATCGGATTCTGAAGGAAATCCAGTTAAAAGCGATAAAAACTCGATTATTCGAGCCATTACTCGATCAGCGGCACTTGTGTCGATTACGAACTCGAACCCGCACTAACGAGTCGCGTTCATTTGATTCTGCTCTCTAACTACTTTATCTTAAAGTTTTAAATATTTTTATACCAATAATTATTAAAATACTTAGATATTACTTTAATAAATTGAATACATTATAACTTAATATATATTATTCAAGTAATGAGCCACAACATTGTGTTGTCAAACATACTACCCGTCCGTGATTTTTATACTAATAAATAAAAAAATTATTTAGGTATATACAAATATAAAAACATACAAATTAGTATTCATTTTACATGTTGTTTTTCCGCTATCCACCAATTAAGGAAATTTATTCACAGTTGGTACCCTAACAACAAAAATATACTAAACAATAACAAAACATATTTATTGCACAAACTTATAAAACATGATAAAATTTAAAATTTCAACTAAAACTTACACTGAACAAAGTTATAAACTATATGTACAAAAGCAATACCCAATAATTAAAACTAACTTAAATCTAAACCACTGCCAGTTGGTAGAGTACCCAAAATGCTAGCTCCATTGCCTCGTTGATTGGCTGATGCGCTGACCCAGGTAGAGGCCAGCATTTCGGTCTCGTGTAGCATGCACAAAACGCTATGTTCAAATTAAAAAAAAAAAACTTTATAAATACCAGTTATATGCATTATTGTTAGCCTGGCATACACCTGACCGTAACAGTTGCAGTCCTTTTGTTTGAACTGCTTTTATCTAAATAGAAAAAAGGTGAAATTAGAAAAACGTAGGGCAATGTGCAAAAATTACATTAGGGTTCTGTCACACAGCGGGCGTAGCAGGATTTCAACGATCAGTCGTGTCGTTAAAAGTTTTTCTGGTTTTATCGAGCATTTAATTATATAGTATATTTTTTAACAAAAACATTTTCATTTATAAATATTGCGATGTATACGAGTATAATACTGAAATTGCTGATAAAAACAAAAATTTTAGACTTGTTCATCTAGTAGGGTAAATTTTAGACTTGTTCGTCCAGTAGGGTAAATTTTAGACTTGTTCGTCTAGTTTTGGATAATACAAAGTATTGCAAGAGGTGATTTTGGCGATCATCATTTATGTTATGTGAGATTGAATATATGTAATTTATAGTATATTAATGGTCTTATAATTCGCACATTACGGCAAAAAATAGTCAGCAATCAACTGATTTCTAATAAGGCTGCCATTCGACGCTTTCAACCGCCTAGCATCGATTAATTTTACTTTTCATTGTAGACATGCAAAAATTATTTACAGTCATATATACGTGCACGGAAACAATATTGTCCCTTGACACACGGCATCGTCTTAAATTTTGTTCATTTATTTCACCGAAAGAGCAACTAATGATATTGTTTTTAACAATAAAGAAGTCATTTGTAGCACTAGATGTTGAAAAAACTATTCGTTGTATTTTATGCTTTGTGTGTTTATCCATAAAGTTCATTTATATTATATCGTCTCATTTCTTCTCTCCATCGTCTGTCGCAGTATAACCAAGCTTGCTGTATGTACGCAGCTTTAGTCCGAATATTTGGCGTGCTAGTAACCGAGGCAGGTGGAACGAGGGTCTCGGCTTATTTTAGCTCAACAAAAAATTGTTCATCAAATATTTAAAGCTGATTCAGCGGCTCCAGGCCGGCTCTATTTCCGACGTCCGCGGCAAATGTACACAAAACACGGTACAATACAGTATTGAAGATCGGCTGTTATTTTGTTTTCTGCTGTTACGAGAATGACGCAAATATTATTAGTTTAGTTGGTAGGTATAATGATAACTAGAATGGTACTAAGGTACATAAAAGAAAAACATATTAAATTAATTTACTAACTTATTACGAACAAGTCAATAGATCACGATATCGTTTAATTTCCAGTTTCAACGGAAGATCAACGCTGGTTGTTTCTGCCAGCATTATGTTGAGTTTTGTGCGCTTTGTGATAGAAACAGATATTAAATTTATTTTGTTTTATTACATTGTTGTTTTCTATTACAAAAAAAGTATTATATTCTATTCAATGTTAGATTATAGCTCGTTTGTAAAATCGAGCTAAAATCACACATAATAAAATCTAATTAACTTTCGCCCATCCAAGTTCTTTTTATCATTAATAGATTTTAGTTATTGTTTTCGTGTTAGGCTCAGTATAGCCTCAAAGTAATCACGAAAATTTGTTATTAATACAATTATTTTTGTAGTTTTGAAACTAAATAGATTAAAAAAAAAGTTTAATAGTGCTTTGTATGTTATAATTATTCTTATATTTTAATTAAATGTCATATTTAGCCTATGAAACAAATATATATATATATATATATATTATTTTGTATCGTTTTTAGACGATACTGAAGATATACTGGGTGTACAGTACATTGGCATTAGGCAAGTAACTGAACGATCGATGACCTAAAAACCAGCTGCGTTACTGTCTAGCGTAGAAACGTCTCTCCGGTATAGTGCAACAGTGAGGTACTTACCTACGAAGTGCTACGTACTGAGTACGTAGCACTTCGTAGAGCATTCGCGTAGCATAACCGTAGAGACTCGTAGCGTTTACGCGACACCGATTATCATTGTTGAACAAATAAGGTTTTAATAAGTAAAACTAATAAAAAATCTAAAAAAATCACATACTAAATCATACAAACATGTAATTCGCCATTTTGTTGTGGCGGTTATCTTGTATTTGAATTATATCATAAAGTATTCTACTAGACAGGCCTAATCATTTAATGTCCATATTGAGGAAATTGTGTTAAAATTTTTGTGGCTTCGGCCATATTGGATCACACACAAACAAACACACATAGATCCGACAAACTTAATACCACGTTGTTTTTCGTTGGTGGTTAAAAATATTATGGAATGACAGTTTTTGCATTGCATTTACCTTTGGCATTCAGTACCTGCATGCTTTATTTTTAAGGTAGCAATCAAGAGTTTTATAACATTATAACGGGGGAAAACTCATACTACAAATTGTCTCTATATTTTTTTCAAATCGCGAGTGATTGTGTTTCTTCTAGGCAGGCGTGCCACATCATAGACCGCATCGTCGCTTTACACCCGGCGAGTGGCGATCAAGCGAACTCTTATTAGCTATAAAAAAATGCTACAAATTAAATAGATTTCCTTAAAGTTCATCATCGCTACATTATTACTAAAATATACCTACTGAATTAAAAATACATTAAGTATTTCACTTATACAATATCAGACATCATTATCATAATTGCATGTCTAATATTTATCAAATAAATTAGTATCCAGTTAAAAAAATTATTAATTTTTAACCACACCAGAATTTTCTATAATTCAAAAACACTAAAGAAAGTTCAATTGTAACTCGAATCACAAATTAATTTCACAATGGGGAAATTTTTTAGGCAATTATTCGGTAAGTGTAAAAAGGGCAGTTTTAATTAAAGTAATGAACGGTCCCACAGGCTTCGCTTTAACTAATTAATATCGGTTTTAATACCAGAGGGTCATAAGACACCTGGCAATTTCATTCTTGTGGTTTACGATAATTTAAGTGCCACTTTTTGTAAACAAAAAACTTTCATGTTGAAGTTTTTATATATTTTAAATATAAGAACTAACGGGTAAGTGTTTCTTTTTGAATAGAGATTAAAAATTTGATCTACAACAGAAATATTAGCAGTTACGTCTAAAAAATGCACTATTAGAGGGCAGCGTACTCTGTAAACTAGCAGCATTATCAACCTGATCGGCAATATTTTTAGAATATAAGCCTGTAATTCCGAATGTCGTTTTGTTTTAATTACTCGTATGAAGAGCTTATTTTCGGCTTAACCCAAAATCCACATAGTGATTATGGTGATTCTAACTTAGATACGGGGATGGCCTAGTAGGCGGCGTAGGCGGAAGCTTAACTTTTAAGCAAGAGAACTAAGTTCAAACTCTGTTATTCCGCCCAAATTGTTTTCCAACTAATCAAATTTCCAATAAAAGAGGTTAGTCAAACTCATTGACAACTCATTGACCCTCTAGCATTGAATCAACACTTGTAAAGGCTGAAACGGCTTGCCATCAGGAATAATGAAAATACAAGATTGAGGGGCGTAGCAGAAAGTTTGCCAAGGAGAAGTATTTATAAATCTTTCACGGTTATTATTTTAGATTACTTTAAACAATTGGTTTTTTTTTTGTCTTAAAGTATATTCCAAATCGTTCGATGCAAATTTTATCAATATCGATCAAGTTGTTTTCAACCAATTTTATTTTGTACGACATCGATAATAGTCTAAGAAAGTTGAATCATTGTAGCCATTCCTATCGTTTTCTACGATCTTTATATAAGATAACTTTTATTTACATAAACTTAAATAACATTTTAAAATATAATAACTAAAACTAAATTAAAATCTAAACTAAACTAAAAAATAATGTAAAAGGCCTATTGAAGCGGAGGGAAAGGTGCCCAGTGCTGGCAGCATTGCCACGTTGAATGGCAATGCTCAATTTTTGGCCGAAATAAATGCCAGCCTCTGTACACCTGACGCCTCCACCAAACGCTTTGCCAATATATATCTTTATATTATCTTTCATTAAACTTTTCCCAATATAAAAACATACTCATGGTACATTGCAATTCAAAAGATGCTTCCAAAGCCGCGTTCTGTCGTCACAACTTTAATTTAAAAGTACAAAGAAAGTGCTTAACTCAAACTCTTCCATCACTTACCCATTTTCTGTCAGTCTATTAAATATCGGCTTTGACTCCACAAAATTAAGCTCGGTAGGCGTCATTAGCCTGCGAAATGGTAGCTAATCCATCACCCACTGTCTGACAACCAAATGACATGGGGGAAACGTAGCCGTGTGGCAGTTTCGTGACGAATTATACCGATTGACTCTCGGCAGTGAAAATTAGCTAGAATTTGGGAAAGCGAAAGGTAAAGTGATTGTTG
This sequence comes from Ligdia adustata, assembly GCA_947049295.1. Taxonomy (NCBI): domain Eukaryota; kingdom Metazoa; phylum Arthropoda; class Insecta; order Lepidoptera; family Geometridae; genus Ligdia; species Ligdia adustata. The sequence goes on from OX346225.1 coordinate 12,663,186, forward strand.
GCGTTAAAATAAGGTATGGATTTGATGTTTGAGTTTGAATTTTTTTTTTAATTTTATACTTATTTTCTTAAAGTTTGTGATACCTGCGTAGTATTTTTTGTACCAGAGGTAAGCCGGCTGGGCAATAACTTATATATATTTAAATATTCGCGCGATATTTCCCATTTTAATTTCATAAAAATCGCCACAAAAGTTTGGTTCCTAAATCAAAACATCTGAAAAATTTGTAACGGCTCCTTGATCTGGAAATATATTGTATTTTTTTAGTAAATATTTAGATATTAATAATTAAGTTAAATTTCAATAAACTGATTTTTAACGACATATACTCGTTGCTATATCCAGTATAGTAGAATGACAATCAATACGATAAGCTCTTAAAAAAATTGATATCGATCCATTTTAAGAGATGTATCGCGGCTTTAATCCGGAAATTGCCTGTTTTGTAGACGTTTTTGGGGCAAGCTCTGCTTCCGTTCACCTATTTTCGGTCAACGACATTCAGACATGGCACACGGTAACATGCTTTTAAAATTATGTAATGTACATTTTCCTCCAAAAATTGATCGTTATATTGAGACTTAGTTAATTTTTCACTGGCTTACTTACTTCACATTACTACTTACTCTACTTACTGAGTGTATGTCGAAAACGCAAAATAAAAACATGTTGGAAAACCGTCTTCATGTTACTGCCCATGAAAATTTAGATTTATACTTAATATTTTTTTGGAACAGCTCAGGTCAGAGATGTGCTTACTCGACCAACATAGACTTAACATGTAGATGAATCATTGACAAATAGAATGACATCCAATAAGAAAACTTTCAATCACTATAAGAATATAAAAGATATCTGTTAATAATTCTATTCGTCAGGCCCTCGGAAGCTGCCTTATCGCTGCCGGTTTAGAACACAGTGGTTTGGTGCGTGACAATGACAAGAGACCTGACGGAATGAGTCTTATTCCTTGGAAGATGGGACGACCTTTGGTGTGGGACGCCACATGTGTTGACACTCTAGCACCGTCCCATCTTCCGAAAACCAGTCAGCAGACGGGTGGTGCAGCTTTGTCAGAATTCCTCAAGCGGCGTAAATATTCAACTCTTGATAGAGTGTATTTGTTTGTGCCGTTTGGGGTAGAAACTTTGGGGCCGTGGGGACCGGGAGCTCTCAGCTTTTATAAAGATTTGTCGGAATGCCTGAAGGACTCTGCGTTAGACAGAAATGCTGGCTTATATTTTGCCCAAAAAATAAGTCTCGCAATTCAGCGGGGCAACGCAGCCAGCCTTTTGGCCGCTTTGCCCGAAATTCAAATTTTTTTAAGTGATTAATTTATTTTATTATTTAATAACTTTTAGATATACATATAATCCTATATAATTTTTATTTCTTAGAATACTAATGATATCATAATCAAATCATAATATTATAACCATAGCCGAATGCGCTGCGAAAATTGCTGGTTTGAAATTTCACCTACACGTTGACAGCAAAATAATCAAGAAGTCGGATCTTGGGATTGGGTCGCTACAATCCTAGTTTAAATGATGCATCAGAACATATCAGCAAAGCTTCCAATAACTTTGTCGTAGCCCTAGTGGTGCCATAGAATAGTTTTTTTAATAGTCTATAAGCTTGCGCCTGACCGCAACTCACCTGATGTAAACGATGCGGTCTAGGATGTAGCGCGCATTCCTAGAAGAATCCGATTCACTCGCGATTTGAATAGACCGAGATTATAGCTGTCGGGAAATAGAGAGCTTGGCACGAATCCTACAACCTGTCAGTTCGCACAAATGAATATTTATGAATCTTTAGTGCTATTGATAGTAATTTAATTTAATTTAGAATCGGTAATACCTTTTTGTATATTGTTACAACGTTGGTTTGAAGTAGGTAGCTGCTGATCCGCTCCTGCCTTCACCTATTTCTCAGTGTAATGCAAATGGGTTTCACTAACAATATTTTTTTTTCTTGTTTCCAGTCCACCTACAATACGAAGAATGGGGTCTGCGCGACTACGTCCTCCAATCCGTCGTGGAGACCCTGGTCCGAGGCAACTTCACTCCAACAGACTTGGCCGACCGCCCCTGCCGGGAAGACCCCTACTTCCTCCCTAAACGCAGACCAGAACGCTCCAGGAAAAAGAACCATAAGTACCACGAAAAAGAGTTCAGGATTGATGATGAGTTTAGGACGAAAAGTGACAGTGTTTTCTTCAGACCTAAAGTGAGGAGGGGGGAGAGGTCAGCGTTGAGGAGATTTCGGAGGAGGTTCCTCCCGGCGAGGGTGGTGGCGGGTCCTCTGGGAGGGAGGTCGGAGGTAGCGCTGCACTGGGCCATGGCGGATGCGGTGCATTTAGACACTGACGAAACTACGGTCGTATTTAGGTGAGTGGTTTTGTTACAATGCACGAACTGCCATATCAATAAACGCGTTCTAATTTTGAGCATCTTTTCTTTGTCTCCCGATTAAGAAACATGCGCTAAAGCAAGACAAAAGAAAGTCAACTCAACACTGAGACGCGTTTATTACTAGGGCATTGGCCTGACAACCGTAGCAGCTGGTTCGAGTCTAGCAAAAATTACTTTCATCGGTCATGTGTATGTTTGTCTGGATGTTGGTACTCGTGTACAGTTTGCATTTCTTTACTTAATAAAACTTGGTACAGGTTTTTTGTTTTTTTTTACTGTTGGTGGTTTGGCTTTAGAAGTCAACTTTTTGATATGATTGGTAAAAACATAATATGATATTTTCAAATAGGAATCCTTGATCGCGAAAGTTTGTAAGAATATGTGGATGTATAGATGTGTGGATTTATGTTTGTTACCCTTTCACGCTAAAACTTATGAACCGATAAGGATGAAATTTGGTATGGAGATAGCATAACTAAGAACACTCCCTACTAAAACAGCTCGTAAACAAAAAAATCAAAATCAAAATCAGTCTATCCTTTTGGGAGCTACAGACAAACACACACATAGAAACAACATTTGCGTCGGGGGCTAGTAAAAATATCTTTTTCTACCGTACAATGCCAAGTTCTGTTTGTCATTTACATAAAATAAGAACGTTGTGGCAAACGGTTCCCACTTTTCTTTTTCAAACATTGCCAGACTTCCTTTGATCCCGTTTGACTGCCTAAACAATTTTTGTTTTCATTTCATGAAGCGAAATTTAAAATAAACTCTTGTTTATTATTTTTTTCAATAGATTTTACTTTCATTCGCTATGAATTTTAAATGGTTATTTCGAAAAGAATCTCTCTAAAAAATACACTTAAGATTATCTTTAATAATGTAATGAAAAGAAAGTCTTATTAATATTTCATAGAAAATGCACATATTCTATTTATCCTTATTACTTACTGACAAAAACATGTTTTGATCTCATCAATATACATAAAAGAGTAAGTCCTGACTGACTGACAGGTAATTAACACAGAATCTAAACAGTTTCAACAGAAACATTAAATTTGGCATCATTATAATTATGGCGTAGAGGTACGAGTACATATAAGGACCAGACAAACAAATTAAATTATGGATGGATGGTGGTAATGCTCGCCTGGCTAGCTACCCTCAAGTCGAAAATCTGTCGCCAATCACCTAACGGTGTGATCTGGCAGCCTTCCTTGAGAGCCAGTGTATTCCAGACTAGGCATGCTCCATCTAGAGCTACAGTGTCGCTGACATCCGTTTTCTTACGAGCTTGAGGTCAAATGCTTAGCTGTTATGGATTAAAAAAGCGTACTGTGTTATTTATCCTATAAAAATTTACACTACAGATTATTAACTAGTTACTAACTAAACCACATACTATGAGAGGTTTTTTGAAATTCAATCCCTTACTAAAGGGCTCAAAGTTATACTCGTGTGTTGCGTGCAAATCCGCGCGTGAAGGCGACTTGAACTAGTATCAAAATAAAGTAACCAATAATTTTTCAATAAAACATTTTTACTAAGAGATTACTTACTTCAAGCTAATTTAAGAATACTTAGTATCTAATTATCAAATTATTCACTCGTATGAAAAAAATATTCTTCGAATCTTACACAAGGCTAACTTAGTGTAGGTGCTGTGTACATGGCGATGAGTCTTTCGGTACATAACTTATAAAATTTAATACATATTTCAACAAATAAATTTTAAGTTAGTGGTAGCCTAGTCGGTAAACCTGTTGCCTCACAAGCGAAAGGGCACGGGTTCAAATCCAGGTTCAGGCATGCACCTCCGCGTTTTTTACTCATGGGCATATTAAAATTAATTACCACAACTTAAACGGTGAAGGAAAACATTTTGAGAGAACCTGCTTGTCGGAGAAGGCAAAGACTTTAAAACTATTAAACAAATAACTTTCAAAGATAAGTAAAGTCCCCAACCCGCAATATAGCCAGCGTGGTAGACTATGGCCTACACCTCATTCATAGAGGAGACCCCTGCCCAGCAGTAAGACGCTATGGGTTGTGAAGTAAATATTTCAATTCCATATACTAATAAAGAGTAATAAACGATTACGATTCCTATTTACGAAAAGATTGAAAAATCTTTTCGAATCAGGTTTTGAATATTTAACCGAGTAAAATTTTACTGCTATAAAGAAATGTGCTTCTATTATTTCCCAAGAGGATAACAACACAAATAATATAAGATTTTGAAATTTTATCTGTCAGTTACTTTTATGTACTTATCTCTTTATTTAACAGACTGCAAAAGACGGAGGGTTATGATTTTCGAGTATATGTATGTGTGCATATTTCTTTGGCACGCCCTAGAGCTTAAACGGCTTGTCGTATTTCTATGTGAGTGATGTCAATAGGTTCGTCTTAGTCGTGAGAGTGATACAGGGTACATCATAATAAAAAAAAAACAATTAGTGGACGACTGATGTAATTGGATTCTTTTCACGAATTTAAAGTTGATCTTAGTAATAGTTTGTCCTAAGGATTAGTATAGTGACTTCCTTTCAGCTTAGTACACCCTTAATCAATATTTTTTTTATAAATAATTGTGGAACTAGTGGTTAGAAGCGAATTCAATAAAAACCCGATTGATAATCTTTAAACCTGTGAATCATCCTAATTTCATTTTTTTAAATTCAGCTTCTGCTGATTTATTTGTCAAGAAATAAAAGTTTTTTTTAAAATCTGTTACAATAGATTACTTGTGGGTCCCAAACTAGGCGATGCCTGTATTTTGGTGACCCACAGTTGGTGCCATAGTTAAATTAACTACTAATATATTTTTAGACGTCAATTTCTAAACAAACAGTTCAAAGTCAGTCAACAAAATATAAGAAAATTATATGCAAATTTAGTAGGCATATAAAAAGGGTTAACGCTTAGGTTCAACGCACGATTACCCACTAGAATATGTGTTACATATAATCTGCAGAAATAGACCATAAATGCGGCCATTTTGTTTTATGACTCCAGTCCTCGTGATATGTTTACTTTATCAAATATATTTTTATTTTTGGAATCTCGTAAAAACAAATCTGTTTTATTGCTAATCTCTGGGCGTTAGAACGAAAGTAGGCTGCATTATTTTTGATGATTTTTGTTATTGACATAACTTTATTAAAACTGTATTTTTTTCATTTTAATTCCTAAATCTTAGATTAACGTAATTATATCTAGGATTTATGTAATTAATCATGTTTATTACATGATAAATGATTGCAAAAATGTTCTTACAAGTTATTAGAAACTTGAGCCGAAATAAATCAAATTAATTGAAGAAAAATAATACAGCTTATAAAACTGATAATAGACTTCCATTATGCAGGCTTATTTAGATTATTTTTTTACTTTGATTTAAAAATATATATCTAGACCATATTTCATAAAATTTTAATGAGACCACTTGAAAATTATACTCTTTCCAAGTTTTTTTTTTTTGGTACAGCCGTCTCTGTGAAATGAGATAACAAACAGAAAAAATATACAGTCAAATTTGGGAATTAGGTAAAAAAGGGCCTGATCTGATCTCTTATTAAATTAGTTCATATTAAGTAATCGTATATTTTAAAAGTTTTTTCATAACTCATTATGTACCTACTATACTTTGTCTCTTTCCTTTTCTAAGAACAAAAAGAGAAGGATTATGCTCATTACTTAAGGCTACACGCAGAGTCATCAGATACTCTTAGTTAATCCTTTTCACCCAACACACAGTTTAAAGTACTGACGAAGACAAACGATCGCATTAAGTTTCGCTATCAGGACACACTGTCATATAGAGTAGCAAGATGTCATAAGTGTTCGTGATCTTAGTCCAAAAAAAATAGCAAGTGCAAGATTTAATTCGGTCCTAGACACTTTCGAGATTAATTATCACATAAATAAGTGACTGAACAATAAGCAAATAGTTAAATTAATTTTCTAAGTATCCTAAATTATAATTAAACAGTGTTGATTACGTATCGTATATAAGTACTTATTATATGGCTGTCACGCTCGGCGTTGTACGTGATATAAAACTATGAACTCCCATTTGACCTTCTTTGAATTTCCAATAATACTTTAGTACACTTTATATTAAATATACAGTCCAAATTACGTATCTCTAGACTCAACAGTCAAGGCTCAGCGTAGATTTTGGCAATGAGTCAGTCAGCCAGGACTTACAGTTTTATAAAGATTTGTATATAAATTGTAAGCTTCTGCTTACATTCCATATACAAATCTTGCCGCTTCTGTTTATGTTCGTATTTTTATAATTCGCAGAATAAAAAAAATGTTCATACATCTATATCTTATTTGTCGTGCTTTACAACCGTGTGTCTCACAGATTAATGTCTTACGTAATTACCAACCTACATCCATTACGTTTACTTCACACATAAGTAATCTAAACGTTACCCTTTCAACAACGCTATCCATTGACTGCTTTAATGTAAGAAGGTTCGCCATTCACTGTAACAAACGGCAATGGACTTTAAACATTGGATTTCACTTCACTGTAATGGAAGCCCGGTAAGTGCGGAACCGTTCTAACAACGTTTGTAAGAATAGCTTTAAGCACATTAGAAGTAAACGTTCAGAACGTGTATGTTTTTGAGCCCCGACTCAAAAACGACGGGGTGTTATAAGTTTGACTTGTCTGTGTGTGTGTGTGTGTGTGTGTGTATGTGTGTGTTGTGTGTATGTGTCTGTCTGTGGCATCGTAGCTCCCAAACGGACGAATCAATTATAATATTATTTTATTTGTTTGAAAGGTGGAATAGACAGGAGTGTTCTTAGATATGTTTGATGAAAATCGGTCCAAGATGTCCGTTGCCACAAACTTGGGAATATTATTTATTACATTTATTATTTGTTTATTTAATTCTAAGTTGTCTTCTAAGTAAGACTAGAACTACTACATGAATAAAATAAAAATCGCCAACGCTAAATAAAAAAAGAACTCGCCATTTTGTAGTAGCAGCCATTTTGGATTTGAAAATTATCAATGCTTCAATGGTTATGCTTCAAAATGTATGGAGCTCCGGCCAGGACAGTGTATATGACACTATAAATACGTTAGGGACTATAAATCTTTAATCTATCAACCAGATTCTAAATATTGCAATGTACAAAATTAATTTCGAGTCAAAAATATTTCCACGTTATTTACGTAAAACGCAATTTATGCGTTTTTGTTGTGTCCATATTAATATTTATGATGGGTGGTACAATTTACAGACTAACGTGATCATTGTAGTCAACCTTCAAAATTATTTCAGGGATGCCATAACTCCACTACTACGCACAGAATTCTGATATTTTTATACACAATGAAATAGTCAACTGATGTATTCATTAACACATAACATTAACCACGTCTCTCAATAGACTTGTTAACGAATTCAATAGCTTTAACAATAAGAATACTTTAGATCTCATTGCTACTAATATCGATTGTTTTAAGCGAGCTATCCGCAATATCGACTGTGATTAGGCTCGTTATTATTTAATTATTCATTTTAGTACATTGACTTAATAATTTGATGTTTTTTTAATGTAATTTAATGAACTTTTTTTTTTATTATTTAATTTATTTTGGTATAATTATTATTTCTTGTAATGCAATATGATGTAATTTTAAGGACACATGTAATATATATATATATATATATATATATATATATATATATATATATATATATATATATATATATATATATATATTTAATAAATTTAAAATGTTAGTTAGGTAGTTTAAAAACAAAAAGTACCTCTAGTGCCACACCAGCTCGCTGTCGGTGCCTATAATTGTATTAGCATTCAGCTCTTGTCCGTCCTATGTGTTGCTGTGTATGTTTTAATGTGTAATATGTTGGCACCCAAATAAATAAATCTTTAGGCATTTTTTGGTAAGAGTGATTTGCCAGAGCAGTGGTTCTGGCCGAAAATGAAACAAGTCTTTTGAAATTATTTATATTCACATAATTATTGTTTGATTAAACTTAGTGAATTCATCCAAAAAGTCTCCTTTGTAGATGTACCAAAGAGCTACGTAAATGTACCTAATCTATAAAGCCTTAAGTACTAATATAATAACTCTAGAACATTAATAATTGATTATTATCAGCTGGGCATTTGACTTACCATTATAATGAAACTCTGACAATACGTAACTTATAGTAAACGAGTTTGTGAATAACGGTCTATTAATAAGTTAAATAACGCTTTGAAGTTATTCAAACGGATACACAAAGCTCACTGCTTCATTCAGAAAATACATGTAACAAATCACATGATTAAATACAATTTTCTATTGAAAACCCTATGATGTAAGCAAAAAGTGTGACACTAAATAAAGGTATTAAAATAATCATGTTAGATGTTTGATTGAATAAAATGAATCGACAAATACTTACTAAAGCAATATATATTAAAATCAAGGCTTTATATAGTTGTAGACATTTTTTCTGGTTCTTCTATACTGATACTAATAACATTATAATGGCAAACGATTATTGTTTTTGTATGTAACCTATTAACTTGAAAACTAATGGGCTGATTTCAAAATTTCTAGTTTACTTCTTTAAAAAAATCGTTAGAAAGCTACGATATCAGCCAGTAATATAGGCTATAAAAAATTAGAGATCCCCGGGTATCAACGCGGAAAGCAGCTAGTGTATTATTATCCATTTTTATCAAATAAATAAAAATCTGAAAAGAAACTGAAAAAATGTCCGTGTGGCAAAGTCCCGTGTTGAATTGCCACTGAAACCTTATGAGCAAGGAATGAGCCAGCTCTCTTGTCCGCAGTAGCATTGATAAGTTTAGGACAAATGTTTTTAAATATTTTTTGGTACTAGGACCCCATAGAACAATAGACTCTACACCAAAAGGTACAAATATACAAAATAACAGTAATTACCTATCTTCTAGTTCCTTGCCCTAAAGTCAATTTCTAAGCCACCTACTGAAGGCCTCTGGCATGATGATTGGCATCCTAAAACTGAAAAGCAGAAACTATCGTATACACCTAAATTTGAGCCTTATTTAATCCGTATAGACTCCACAAACATCCCTTACCCCGGCAATATTTCTACCCTATTTTATTTACCCCGACATTGCTCTGTACCCATACAATACACGTCGGCAATGAAGCTTTCAAGGGATCAACGAATAAATTGTTACGTTAGTAGGTGCTACAATTTGTTACGATCATAAAGTATGAATAACTAGCTTACATGGAATGACGTCGTAAAATTTAGACATACGTATCAACCCATAGCGTCCCACTGCTGGGCACGGGTCTCCCCGTGAAGGGGGTGTAGACCATAGTCCATCACGCTGGCCAAATTGCGGGTTGGGCACTTCACTTAACTTTGAAAGTTATTAACCTTCACCGTTTAAACATTTTAAATTAACTCTAATTAACACATGAGTAAAAACACAGAGATGCATGCCTAAACCTGGATTTGAACCCGCGCCCTTTGACTTTGGCAACGGGTTTACCTACTACGATACCATTAACATATTTAGACATAAGAGAAAAACCGAATGGTTAAATTGTGACTAAAGATGGTAGTACTGGAAAGGGTTGCCATATTTTATCTTTATTTGTGATAAATACAATTGGAATGGGAAATCAAGTAAGTTTTTTTGTAAAAAAATTATTCCAACTCTAGGGTTATAGACTGTGGGTATACTAAACTGAAAGGTATTGTACTCATAATTGCTGAAAACTTCTCTTAAAATTTCAAGATTAAAATCAGCTGTTTTATTAAAAAGTCATTCATTCATCGAAAATATGAGCGAAATAGGAAACCGCAGATTATTCCTCAATTTCAGTGCGACTGCTAATTTTAGGATGAGTATAGCGAACTCATTTTGGCTTGATACGAGTAGATCTCTAACAATAACCAACCATGTAGAAACATATATGTTTATAGTTCACAAAAACTAACTACTAAAAAACCTTTAGGAGCACTTAAAAATTATCTATCTATGACTATGCCATACCGTATGTTTACGTAAATAAATATATATTAAAGAAAGAGTCTTAATAAACTTTTTAAAATTGATATTACCTATTATTAAAACAACAATGCAATTGTTATTCTGAAACAATTCAAATAACAGACTTGGATCCCTGAAGTTTATACTCAATTGATGCTGCCTCAATGATTTTCTATCGTTTTAGTAAGTATTTCATAAAATAAACATAATATCAATCATATGAGCGAAATATCGAATGGACCATGTATTCCACTCGATACTACTCTCGAATGGGCGTTCAATAAGTTGTATAAACAACATTGCTCCAACAAACACATTCCATCAATGGCCGACGTCTCGCCGGCTTCGCTACCAATCAACATCGAACACTGCCCGCAGAACTAGCCGCGATCAAACTTTGTACCTTAACTTTCTTACATACGCACTGTGTCCGATCATGCAAACGTGTAGCCGGGTTTCGGATAATTTTTATCACAAATAATGAGCAGGATCTGCGTTTTGTCAGGATTTATGTAGAGTTTAAAATAAGAGTTTGTTGTTTACAACAGCGATAATCGAAACCAGTGGATAAAAGTGACTTCATGAAATCCGACTGCAAGAACTTTAGAAACTTAAAAAGTGAAATAGTGAGATGCAGTTAGCCTATGACCATTTGCAGGTGCAGACGAATCTATTGACACCACTCACATTAAAATAAAATAAGCAGTTTACTCTCTAGGGCGTGCCAAAGAAATATACATACCTACATACACTTGAAAATCATACCCTTCCTTCTTTCGCAGTCGGGTAAAGTAGCAAATACTATAGTTGCATATGCTAGAAAAGCTTATTAACCATATGTTAGAATCTTGGAAAAATTCTGCAGAGTTTCCGTAACTATTAAAAATTACATAAGATAACTAAAGATCAAAATTATTTACGGGTTTTTCCAAGTATGATTGTGAGATATTTATTACACATTATTTCACATTCATAAGAAAGTGAACAAAAATGTGCCTTAACCCATACACGGCTTGTTGTGATATCTAGTCGTTCATTTTCTTATAACTATCGATATAAATAATTTAAATAATATATCGGATTCGGATACGACGCTGTGCGTAAGCTTTTATATTTCTAGATTAAGTTACCACAATACTGTATAGAGTAACATTATTAGTCTCGTTATTGTTTGTTGGCACTTAGTTTAGGGTATTCCTTTTTACAGTCACTTCTTGTTTCCTACCAGAACTCTCAGAAACTTGATCGTGCTGGATGTTCTGAGTAGAAATAAACTGGGATAAAGTTTATAAGCTCCAAAGAAGCTTTGTGCTACTTTTTGTGGTTAAAAATTAAATATTATTACACCATAGGTTACATGATTCGTGACAAGCTAGGAAAATGGAGCACAACCATCTCTGACTGGTACCCCATGGACGGCAAACGCAATAAAGGACGCCAACAAACAAGATGGGCAGATGACCTAAGACTCACGGCTGGACACCACTGGAGAAGGGTTGCGAGAGACAGAACCCACTGGAAATGCTAGAGGAAGCCTATGCCAAGAGACACTCTGAATCACGTGATATTTTATAAGTTTTTATCATTGTAAATTGTGTAAAATTCAGATTATAAAAAAAATACCATAGAAAATATTTTAGGTAATGTTTAATATTACAGATATTTCTTTGGGTCGCACAATCAAAATAAATTCATTACTTGGGTCGATGAGAGTATACTGCATAGGCAATAAATACATTCAGAAAAATGTATTTTGTGTGTTATCTTAAAATATAGAAATGTTGGCCCAAAATTATTCTATTTCCTAAGAAACTAAGAAAATAACGACGAACTTTTAACATTACCTTGTCTCATCAAAATAAAATCTTATATTTCTTTCATATAATAACTGTACTTTACGTGAATCCACATCATTTAAATGTCAATTTTTATCAGTGCATCAAAATCTTTCATATAGTACAGAAAATCATAAAAATATCGTCCTTGTTTTTTCCTTAGAAGTTACAGGAAGACATATGTCTTTCGAGATACGTCCTTTGTGTCTAGCGTAAAAATATTCATCTACACGTTTAGCAGCTGTATAAAATCTATTGCAACACCCTTAAAACTACCTGAAGAGTGTAGAAAAGTGTATGCGGCTACATTGAACGCCGCTACAAGTGCCTCAGAGATGTTTTCATTCCATTACCCCCATCCCCCAAACCCAAACCCCAACCTTAGGAATTCCAAACACGTGTTACGTCTCGTTTAGAGCCTTTTCTTTTTGCTGTATAAAACTGGAATCGGTCTCTGATCGTCGGCACGGAATGACTCTTAGAAGATTCGCTTTAATTTGTGCTATAAGCATTGAAATTACGATATGGCCTTGTTGCTTTACGAGTGGAAAATCTTTAAATGTTACACCAGGTTTTGTAAGATTTTACAAACTACAAGTGATAATAACAAAAAAGTAATTACAGGCGCTTACGAGAATTTTTTCAGTTATTTGATTTAGAAAAAAATAAGACCGAAATAAAAATAATTTATAAAAGTAAAAAAAACTAAGAAACACCATTATCGGTAAAAAAATACATATTGTACGGTCGGTTCTTTTAAGTTTATAGTGTTTTGAATCATTCCGAAGCTTATACGAGGGTAAAATCACATTCAGAGATTCATTTACATAAATACAAAAGCGTGTTACATAAAGAAACCTATTGGAAATTACTCGGAAAGAATATTTTAAAACAAAAGAAGAAATTACAGGGTTATCGGTTAGGTATGTACTAAGCCAAAAGGGGGTCACTATACTAAGGAATAACTTTCACTTTTGGCCAACTCTGAATTCGAGAAAATAAAATCAGCTGTTCTATACATTTTGTCGACGACCGATGAACTTTTTGTATGGAACAGCTGATTATTTTTCTCGAATTTTGACAATGAATCCGACACGCCAATACAGCCTTGTTCACCTGTAACATCAATACTCATGTCAAGTCCCTCACATAAATAAAAAAATACAGTCCGCGCGTGGCTAATTGGTTTCCTTTGTTTTCTACACAACGGCGCGAAAAACGCGCAAAGAGCAAGAATCCTTTGTGGAATTGCACCACTCAAAAACATGCCACTTCTTTAACACTGCACTCGAAAACGATCTCTCAAGTCACTGTAATAAGGTTGAAGTATGTGGTTTTTTGGTTGTGGAAAAGGTTTGCTAAGAAAAGTTGTTATTAAAGGTGTAGTGAGTTATGGGTGGATGGGGAAATATGGCGGTTTTGTCGCCGGACTTACAAAAATAAAATATTTATAAATAAAATGATCAAATACTTTTTTGGTTCGTCTCCTCGGATGTCAGACTTCAAGGTCAGTTCGCAGATTGCACGCTAATAACAATTAAATATTATTTTCTTCAAAGATTTATTGATTACTAGCTGTACCGGCGAACTTCGTACCGCCTAATAGTTATTTATGTTTCCCACCTTTTAAACCTTCCCTGAAGTACGACAAACAATTCAAGACCAAATTCAGCTAAATCGGCCCAGCCGCTCTCGAGTTTTTGCGAGACTAACGAACAGCAATAGATTTTTATATATAAGATTAAGTACCTATGTAGACACTAGTGCGGGTCTGTCGAAACAATAGTCTCATTATTTAGAAATTCAACATTAATTCTATTATTTTCAGGTTATTTCAAAAATCCACCAAATGGTACTAGTGGCAACGAATCCATGAAAACTGAAAAAAAAAAATTTCGGTAGCTTCTGTGTGACAATCCTACTAGGCTCCATGAAATATTTATTACTGCATAACTATGATATATATCAAAAGTGATTAATAGACATCAATATTACAATAATCATGTCTAGACATTCAAACGATTTAACTGAATACTTACTCGTATATTGAACCACTATAGAGTTCAATGAAATTGTGTCGAATTTATATATTTAAATATTCGCCCGCTTACATGTAAAGTTTTCAAGGCCGCCTCAACACCTTCAGTATGCATTTAATGGCACAAATGTTTGTTATAATAAATTAAGAGAATAAGTAGGTTTGTCCAAACTTATTACTAAATTTTATATTTCTTACTAAAATTTTATCATTAAGTATTTTTTAATTCTATAAAGTACAAACGTAAAATAGTACGTTGCATTGAATAACAAACGTTATAAGGCCAATAAATAAATATCATCTCATTTTAATCCATAACTTTTTCGCTTACAACAATATATTATTTCAAAATTAATTTATAGTGTTGAGAACAAAACTACTACAAAACGTCGTTAGTCTATCCGAACACCCTTTATTTCCTTGGACAAAACATGTTTGACAGACAGAAACAGCTAATGCCCTACATAACTTAATCTAAATATAATGGTCCCTAATAACATGTATGTGGAAGAAATACTGAAAAAATACTGTGAACACGCATGGATGGACTTTTACCACAAAACACTCTGAATTTAGAATGGACTACACTTTGTCTAATGGACTAGTGATTTCATGCTCGTCATTATTTACGTATTAAGTGTTTCTGAACGTTCACCGAAGTAAATAAATCCTCAGCGTGGTCACATTTTGGGTGAGTGAGCAATAGCACCGACCATAGGCAAAACGCCATAAAATAGACTATATACTTGCAATTGACTGCAACTACGCCTACGATGTAAGTTTGCCTAGAAGAAACAAATTCATTCGCGACTTGAAAAGACTCGGATTATAGTTATTTGAAAATAGACAACAATCTAGCAGTCCGCATAATAAAAACAGACGTACCTATAGCGTTTCGAATGAGTCCGTACAAACTCTACCATATATTTTTTTATCCTGTACAGCTAGGCATTTGACCACAAATTCGCACTACCACGGAATTTAGCGATACTGTAGCCCTAAATGGAGCATGACTAGTCTGGAATAAACTGACATCTTCTAGACCCATTCAAGAAAGGGAATAAGGGAATTAAATATTCAATTTCAAGGCACACTTTACGAACTGTACCACAAAAATTGGACACTTACTTTATTTTTTATTCAGGAATCTTAATGAATGTTGCGTTCCACAAGTCCATGCCATATTATTGGAACCGGCTATAAAATGGCAACGTAGCCGACGTATCTCCCTTTGTTTTTGGAAAAAATACTCCGTCAATCAAAAATCCTCGACTAATAAACATACTGAAAATTCGTAGTTTAGCACACACCTTGCGTAGTTTAGTTTGATCAAGATACTACCTGTACACGAGTAGGAAATTTCAGGAGACATACAAACATACTAGCTGATAAAAAGTAAATTTTTTTAGGCTTGAAGGAGAGACGTATCGCTTGTCCACTCGGTCTATTATTCAGCTATTCACAAGAAAACATAATCACAACCATCAACAATAACTTTACTACTGTATTTCAAGTGAGTTCCGATACATTTCCCGCAGTCAAGGGCACGATCCATCACTTGTCTCGCAAGATAGATAGGCGTAGATATCCAGCTAATCAGTACCATAGTGATAGATTAACCGGACCATTATTCATTAGGTCTGGTGCCTGCATTGAAAAGGCAAGGGGATTTGGGCTCTGACTGCGACCTTCAAAGGTACTTGATGGATGTTTGGGCGTTAGGTACTATGGAGTTACTACAACTTTACTTTGGAAGTGCTTGAACAATTTTGGCGATTCATAAATCAAGAGCCATGGCCAAGAATACGACTTATAAAAAGACCGGTATGGTGTAAATTAATAAAGTTTCTTAAACTAAGATGTTTAGCGTGATAATATTCAAGATAATAATTTTTAGCTCATCTTTTTAGGCAAAAAATTAGGGATAGGGCAGTTCTATATAGAGTTGCCGAATCATTAGAAGAAATATTAGAAGCCTACTAAACCTAACTTTTATGAATTAATGCCAACAGAAGAGTACACAAACTTTGTGAGTCAAATATTATTACATTGGGCTATGATATAATACTCGTACTTCATTAAAATTTCATATATTAAAATAATTGCTCGTTTGTATTTGAACCAAATAGCAATGATTCATATACTGAGAGTCACAATTATTTGCAAACGCGTTTAGCATTCTGTTAGAGCTGTTCTTTCAAGATTACTATGTTGGATGAAGAAGAGGTTTGTGTGATAATGTTATTCATTGGTATGTTTGTTTTGTTTCAGGTTACGTTATAGGAAGTCAACGAGTGCCACCATATACCAAGTGTTCTTTACTAAAGTTTTAAGATTAGGTAAGTGTTAACAATCATTTAACTTAAATACACGTTAAATTTTTTTTATTAGTCATCGACACAATAACTAGACTGCCAACTTCATCATCAGCCCTCTCTCTTCCACTACTGGACATAAGATTTCCATGTTCACGCCACTTTCTCGTCCATCAGAGCATCCATGGTAACTCAGGCTGCTCGTCTCCAACCCTTGAGCATCAACATTTTGCTACCCTGTGCTTCTCGTCTCCACCCTTTGCCCATCAGTTATGTTTCTCAGTGTAGTTTCTTTATTTTAATTCATTTTTAACACAAACGAAAATATATTATACTAGCTTAAACCCGCGGCGTTGCCCGCGGCATAAACTTTAGATAAACTTTAATTGTTTTTTCTATATTCTATAGCACTTTCCGGGTTTGTAAATAAATAAATAATGCATAATATCAATTTGATTTGATGCTCTGTTATAGAGGAGAAGACGAACAAACAAACCAACAAACACACTTTCGCTTTTATAATAAGTGTGGGTATAGATATAAATAACAAAAAAGAAGAACGGATCAAAAATACAAATTTATATGTTTGACTATCTGGAATTACTGTTACATAAACTCTCCACACAAATATGTTGTGAACAAACTCTCATTTATCTACCCTAGAGGGTCAGTATACAACATTTTGTCACTACAACAACTTAATTTTAAACTGAAATCTATATTACTAAAACTAAAATCAACCTTAACACAGCACAGTACCATTCAAAATCGTAGCCCCCTACTAAAGCACTCTAAATAAGCTTTCTAGAGCATCTAAGTATAATATGCTGCCATTTTTCTTATAAGTTTTATTACGGCACACACAAAATTGATGTATTTTATTGCGTTTTACGACAATATGACGGAATATAATGTCCTCATGCGAGATTTAACACACAGTTTATTGGGTAGTTTAATTTGTCATGAACTTGTGTGGTTTGCCAAAATTGATAACCGCAAATTTGATGCTTCGTAGGTTTTTGATTGCAATGGGTAATAGTTCGCAAAACGCGTCGAGATTTTTAAAGTACTAGTGTAGATTAGTTTTTGATTCTTAAATTGTAATTGCCCTAATTAAATAGAGTACACGTTGTGTTATTTTATAACATGGCATCTTTATTGACACGAATTAATTAATCATATAAGATTCTTACGAAATATTAACTGGAAAAAAATAACCAAACCTTACTTTACCTTATGAGAAATGAAAACTTTTGAATTTTGGAAATAAAATAAAATAAATCTCAACTGTAAAATAACAGTTATAATTACATAAAATGTGCTGTGTTATTAGTTAGCGAATAAATAAAATATGGATTTACAAATGAACGACAACTCGCTTAATAGTAAGCGACGGTGTGGTCGAAGAGAGAGACATTGATCTACTAAATATCTTTTCACAATAGCTTTATATATACCTGATGAAGTTATACGGCCTTCTTAAAAGCGTCACAATGTAGATCGTCTTGTGTCTTATTTTTGCGCATAACTTGCGCATGCTTGTGTAGGATGTCTCTCAATCAAAATTAGCTGATATATAGTACCTTTACTTAAATAAAAAATTTCATTTGAATTGATTTACTCCCAACACTTCATACGTTGACCTCTAAATACATCTCACATTAGTACGAACAGAATTTCATGTTTTGTACAAAACAAAAGAAAAACTGAAATAAGTAATGAGATTTCTTAACATTTATTTTCGAGAAAAGAAGCAATTTACGTATTACATTAGAAGTACAGCAGTTTCGTTCGTTTTAACCAAGACGAATTACGTGGGATTTGTTGCAATTTGTAAAGAAATCGTTTCAGTGCTGAAGCGGGATTGGGTAAAATCTGAATAATGGAATATTGTACCAAACGTGAGCAAGCAATAAGCATAAATGCATGCACAAACAGTCGGCGAACTTTAGAAGGATGTGGGAGGAGAACGTATGCCAAGAAATGTATGCGCTCTTCGCTGACGTAAGCACGCAGCACTTAGGTTTCACACAAATGCTTTCCTCAATTTACTCTCGAGTTTTTGATACCGAAATAAATAGTTTTTTATATTTATTTGGCGTTCCGCTTCAGCTCCCAGATTAACATTGAGTGTCCGCTCGGATTCGTAAACTTTGCAACAAGAATTATGCAAAACTTATTAGAAAATTATAAATGATTACTTTGAAAATCGGTTCAAGATCTAAAATAAATAATAATAACTATTTAATATTTTAGCTTCGCGTAACTCGTGTTGCAAAGTCTTTGAATCCGAGCGGAAACACATTGTGAATCTGGGTGCAGGTCTGGCAAATTTTTCTTTCTTTCAGTTCGTATGTTTGCAGGTCGTAGTTTCCAACCAACCTTGTCTAAACTATGTGTATTGAGTTATTAGAATTTTCCGTTTTTTTAGTAATTGGTGATTTTTATTGGAGGCCACGCAATAAAAAATATTTTTATAATATATCTGAGTGCAAAAGCCATTTTATCCGCTAGAGGATAAAGCAAAGTTGGCATTTAGAATATCGTGTGCACTAAGTTTGTGAATTAAAAACCTCATTCAACCTATTTTCTTCAACCTCTATGGTGCCGAATTCATCATACAACCTTTTTTATTTTGTTAAAAACTTAGACTCGGAACCTTTTTGCTGTACTTTTTTTTAATTTCTTTTTTTTAATGTACCTATTTTGTTTCATGTCATATTGTTATAGTCATTTCCTCGCTGAGGTGGGATGAATAGTTAGGTGTTGCACTCGAGTGCAAAAATTATTCTCGAATACTGTAGTTTTTTCTGCAGAGTCCTGTTACGCCTTTTTGCTCTTTATGATAATATTATAAAATATTAGAAAAAGAAGAGCACTCTACTGAAAAAATTAAACATTTTTAAATACAAAGCGGAGTGAGAAGGTTAATCATAGTAAAAAAAAAATTATGTGACAAAAATCTGGATCACGTAAGAATAACGTATGTATGAAAATTAAGTGCTACCGTTACCTCTTAAAGTTACCAAGTTTATTTGCTATGAATAAACATTTTCGTACTTATCGCAGTATTTCAATAGCTGTATACACGTACGCCGCCGCAGTCAAAGTTGCAGCACCTACAGACTGTTAGTTTTCAAATGTTCGTGCAGTATTCTCCTCAATGGAGAATACTGCACGAACATTTGAAAACATGGTACATGGCATAATACATAAAACCATTTCTTGTGTTTTTTAGTAATTACAGTTTATATTTAAAAATTGTCTATGTCATACGAATACATTAAGTGTGATGTAAACTGATGACGCAGCCTAATATGTGGCTAGTTTTTCCTTTATTCACCAGTGACTTGAAAAGACCCAGATTATCGTTACCGAGAAGTAGACCGATTGGATGCATTAATTCAATCCTTATTCTATAATAAAGTTAAGTGTGACACACAGACATCAAATACAGAATAAAATTCTTACATTTAGTTCACAAGCACCATTTATTGTATAAGTGCAATGAATAATTCAACAATCGCTAAATCTATTATCCGCAACTATCGAGAGTCCGATGACTTTTGTTTCGTACCACTAAAAACTAGTTGACACTCTCCACCGATACTAGTTACCCGATGAAATTGGAAATTTTATGTTCTTTAATCGCACAGAGCGGCTTCAAAAATAAATAACACCCATAGCTCGCTATTAGTATTTCTCCTCTATCGAGAGAGTAAATGTTGCATGACATTTACAAACATACAAAGCACACCTAGACTCTAACTCAAATATTTAATAATCGTTCGGACACCTGCACCGACCGGGAATCGAACCCAAAACTACCGAATCTTGAAGCAAGCTTGCGAGGCACTAGACCACGAATGGATTTTGATAGCTAGCTGTGTAAAATTCCTGCTAAGCACAATAAAACAATTTCATAATAATACTTTATTATTGTTTTATTTTCCTCTGAATCTATATTAAATGTATTTATTCATTTAATATTATCCAGCGGAAACATAAAGCTGGTTATTTTAGCACAGGATTTTGGGTTTAAGCATTTTAGAGCGTTAATAAACTGAAATGGAACGTAAACGTTCGTATTGAATTTCATTTATTGCTATTATACCCGGTCTATTGCTTTGGAATATTGTATTTAGCAAATATATCCTTGTTAATAAAATAAGTTTAAAATTAAATGTGTGATTTGAAAAGTAATAGCTCTTTGCATGCGATGAAAATGAAATAAACAAATAATTATACTTTTATTATTCTAACTGCCAGGTTGTGGAATTCACTACCGATTTATCAATACTACCAAATACTTCAAATATCAGCCATATTATTTTAAAAATTGTAAACAATTGGTTAAAAGCGACTAGGCATGCTTCATTTAGGGCTGCAGTATCGCTGACTTCCGTTCTCGTTCGAACTTGTGGTCAAATTGGCCTATCTTAGTAGGTATAAAAAAATACACAATAAAAACTTCAAAATAATCCGATTGCTAAATCTTTAAACCGGAGTATCATCCTTAATTTAGTTTTTTTTTTAATTTTGATGTACCCAATGTCACTCTTACGACAGTGACAAATCTATTGACAGCACTCACATAAAATTACAACAAGCAGTTTAAGTTTTAGAGCGTGCCATAGACATATACATACATAAATACACACATAAATGCACTCGAAAAACATCCTCTCCTCCATCCATCGCATCCTTCTTTCGCAGTCAGGAAAAAAAAAATACTAATTGGCTCGGCTTCCCGTAATAACCGCCCTCAACTGTAAGAATTAATATAGCACACTTGTATCATAATCTATAATAAGTGATCTATGACTCCCGGTTTCAAATGAACATCAAAGCTGGTTAATTTTAACAGTATCCGTTGAGGTTATAGCAAGAACAGGAATAATGTTGTAATTTTTTACTAAAGTAGAGCTTGTAGCATACTTAGCTTTGATATTTCTAACCCAGAGTTTCCCTAACTATGGGGTAGGGACTGAACATTGAGTGGGCCCTGCCTGTAAATTTTGGTGAGGAGACGAAAGCCGAGCCGTGGCTTTGCCAATATCAAAACCGTCTACTAACTGGCATGTCAACAAACACAAGTGAAGAGCTAATTGATTTATCAAAAAATTCGTAGCTAATAACCGATCGAAGATGTATGTTGCGCTGTAGCGCAGTCAGGTTGGGATTGGGTGAGCGCAGAGTGGTATTTACTACTGAGCGCTACCTTAGGTCGGATGACGAGGTAAAATGTATGAGTTTGTTGATTGTTTATTTCCGTATAACAATTGTAAACTACTTCAGAGGCCTTCAGCGACGGACTAGATATTATGAAACTAGGGTGAGCCACTCCGCTGATATGATGATTATAATAATGATTTATGAATTTTTATTTTAAATATATTTTTGTTTGCTAAATAATTATTTCTTTTACTTTTATTATTACAGAATGAAGGAAAAATGATCAGGAATAAATTTCATCTTGCGTAATAAATATTCATTAATTTCAATAACCTAGCTCAGTGACCGGAATGATCTTCTAACGAAACAAAAATTCAAATCAACAAAGCCAACGGTTTATGTTGGGATATAATTTATATAAAAAAACGACCGCGTAGACAGGACTATATATAGATGAGAAGTGTGCTAGGCCTATAGTAGTACATAACTAAAAAACACGCATAATGTAAACAACTGAACAAAAAAGCAGAAATATGATTAAAATAATTACTTTGTCATAGTTACTTAATAAGTTAGTTTATCTGGAACTGTTGCTAGCATTCCGAGTATGCTGTCCTCTCGTGGTGGATACAAGCTATTGGATTATCCGTAGATGTTTGTAGTGAAATAAGTGATCCATCTTCTGATTCGTTTATGTTAGTCTTTTCATTTTTAGTTAAGTTGATGGCCCGGTAGTTATTTATTATTGCAGTTCCTAGTGTGAGACACACCCTCTTAAATAGAAATTGAGGAGGAAAAAAGATTAAAATTCTGCTGTTTACATTACAGTACAGCGCTTCCCGCAATAAAAACGTTTAGTGAACGCATACAAAGTAGCCACACTTACACAAACAAATAAACGAAAAGTCTTGCTCTTTCATATTCAGCAAGCAGGCCAGGAATTCAAGCAAGGAAAGTAGAAATTGAGAATTATTTTTATAGGCTTAGAATTTTATAAATTTAATGGAGATTCATTATCATTATTAATCTTTATCTACCCACTGTACTACTGGGTATAGGTCTCCTCTTGCGTGCGCCATCCTTTTCGGTTCTGTGCTAATGTCGTCCATCTAGATCTTACCGCCCTTGCCCTATCTTTCGCCCAGCTAGTAAGTGGTCTGCTTGGTAATCTTTCCTGTAAGACTATCAGGAAATGTAGATTAACTTAGGGAAAATTGAAAAAAAATCAATCTACTTGATCCTAACGAGAGCGAAAAGGAAGGCGAATTATAAATACTATTTAAAATATATATAATATATTTAATATTTTAAAAAAAAAAATGAATACCTACTTCTATTACTGCAGGCGCTGATAGAGTTTTTTCAGTCATTCAATTCAAAAATCCAACTTCTGGGATTATTTTGATAAATTTAAATGCTACACACGACAAGACCTATTAAAAAATATTTTTTCAAATTTTTCCTGCCGTTTCCACGAAAACAAACATAGACTTAAAAAATAGTCTAATTAAGTACCTCCTCTTTTTTGGAAAGTCGGTAGAAAAGTGGTCAATGTACACATGTGTTTCATGTAAAATTAGAAATTGTTATATAATGATATTTATTATATAATTATAATTTTTATTTCTAAATTAATTTAATTTCACGGCTAAACATTGCTAGATAGACTATGTATTTAGAATACGACCTGCTCACCTGACCCCGTTTTTACAGCTAGTTGCAACAACACTTCCCGTATATTGCACTACAATGTAAGTTTTAGTAACGTTTTAACGTTCTCCCACGTAACAGCACCACGTAGACGTAGTTTAGGAACGTGTTTACGGTTACGTGGGGCTATCTGTTTTACAAAGCGTTGTAATTGCATTGGCGGACGAAACTAGAGTGAATACTCTGCAAAAGGTGGGCATTAGATTGCAAGGTGAGAAGGGGTGCTAAAGGTGATTCTAGAATGTATACTATTGGAAAATATTTGAAAGGTATAAAGTGCCCTTAGCGGATATGATAAGAAACTCAAATATTATTGACCGTAGAGACAGTCGATCTCTATCGCATTTACGTCGTAAGACATAACGGAAAGTGTATGTACGTTTTCGTGATTTTTATCTGCACTTCTGAAGTAATATCATTAATAGGAAATGTTTGTATTTTAAATTAACACTAAAAAAGTTTATGTAACAATAAAACTTAAAAACTACGGGACCGATTTCAATACTTCTTATGGCTTTGGAAAGTTACATTACCACCGTATAATAAAGGCTATATTTAATACAAAAAAACCCTAAGCTAGTTTAATATATTAAATTAAATTGCAAAGAATTTTAAAGTTTAAAGAGAAATTGTGCTACTATAACAAGCTTGCGCTTGATTTAGGGTAATCAAAAATAAGCGAAAAATAGCTGTGTATCAATATTAGTCATTAATGTTCCGAAAATGTGACATTTGCGCGAGTACTAACATCCAGACAAACATTCACAAATAGGACTGTCAAATGAAAGATAATTTTGTCAGACTTAAATCATAAATAGATAGATCAATTCTTTATTGCAGACACACAAAAAATTTAATACAAGAGAATAAATCTTACAAAATATAGTGCTACAAGTGGCGGCCCTATCGCTAAAAAGTGATCTCTTCCAGATAACATTATTAGGATTTAGATCACTATGAAAAATGAAATTAAATGGGATTTGATTGACACTTTGCTCTCGATCGCTTTATCAACTATAAACCATAGTAACTTAATATGTTAGTAGATAACTTATAAAGTTACAATGGTTTTCATAGTTGAATTAAATTATCTACTAACTTTTTTTATTGTAAGATCATATAACTGTCAAAAAACTTAAACAAATAAACATAAGCTTATAAAACAACCTTACTCGTTCGAGCGCACTCGGGCCTTCTAGTGATTCTATAATGATTCTAACATGCTACCCATTCTTGTTATAAGTCAAATTTGTATGATTCATCCTATATTTACTTGATAAATTAATACATGAAATAAAACATTACAAGCACAAAAACTTACAAATCTATATCTAACAAAATATCTTAAAACTAACCGACATTGGTAATTAACTCTAGAATATTAACAATAATTTAAGTAAATTAGCTACAATAAGAGTTGAAATAAATCTTATTTATTCTTTTAAACAACACAATATAATATGTAAGGTAAAAGCACTCTTCCTGTTAAATTGGGCAAGCGATGATCTATCCAGGTAGGTAATGTAGCTGGCAGGTGAGACGCGAGTTATAAACGGTTTTCTTCCGTTAACTCACCGCCGCCGCCGGAAACTTTGCTGGAACTTGACGAGAGTGGAAGATTATCGATAACTTAACGATATTCTGCATTGAGGTGTTTTTATACGTACTTTATAAAGATAGATAAATTATTTGTGACCCAATAACAAGCTCATACTGCGCCATTCAATTTACAATACTGCTTAAAAATATATGAATAGGAGTAAACACATTATTAAAGGTAAGGTTGATAAATAGTTGTTTATTTGATAATCTTAAGAACTAAACAGTTACTCAGTTTATTATTATTATAATACGTACAACTCAAAATATAAAAATTGACAAATTGTAGTATCCAAGAATTAGAAAGTATAGTGATATCCGTCATCAAGGTACAAAGCTACTAAAACTACAATCCGTAAATCTAAATAATATTCGCTATCGATTCGAATAATCTCACAATTAATAGATCTGTGAGGAACTATTAACCTCACAAAAACAATAGTATTTGAGCCTTAAAAAATCAACTTATTTTAAGAAGCAGGTTTACTCGTATTCACTACTTGAAATTACTCAGCTCATAGTTATTGAGAATAAAAGCCGGCAAGGATTTCCAAAAACTGGCATTTAAAGTAACGATGTTTAATTCACTAGCTTTTGACTTTGCCAGCGTTATCGTAGTTTTCCCGAGAGAAAAAGTTGCAGAAAGAGGCTTTCTCTAGACGTCCAAACATTTTTGTGTAAAAAATCAGGTCCGAGCGTGCGTGGAGCTCCAGGTTGCTCTATGGCAGAGAAGAACGGTAATTTATAATCTTCACATATATTATATGCAAGGGTATTTCTTGGTTAATGGTCTGTAGGTATTTATGATTTCATGAAATATATACAGAAATAATGATAATAGAAACATTTCTCTCTCACTAAAGAAGGCTTAGTACTTTTCTATTGTGGTGCCAAGCACAAAGTACGCTAGCGTAGATAATATTCATCGATGTAAACGCTTTATTTTTATCATGAAATAGTCTAAAGAAAATAAACGTATTGTGTTACAAAAAGACTTAAAAGTTATAAAGATATGGGCACGTTCAACAAATAAAGTTATTTCTCTTCTCTCATTTTATTCTTCTTATGTGGTTTATTTATATATAGGGTGGAACTCTACTAACAAAGTTGGCAGTTACTAAGCTAAGAATTTGCTTACAAGTGAAAAATACATATTTTGGTTTAGAAATTCTTTCTACATTGAATATGTTCAACATTATCTTCTTCTTAGCCATTCTCTGCATGTTGCATTTGGTTGACCATTGTATTTTTGTGGTCATAAAAACATTGTCATCATCACCAACCCATATCCGTCCAATGCTAGCTAGATATAGGGCATCTATTTCATTAATGCCGTTTTCTTTAACTCTTTTTTCCATCTAGGCGGCTGCCGTTACGCTCACAACTATTTTATCATTCTTGAGTAACTAGTCCATTTTGTTCCAGAATGTGCGATACGCGTGAAGTGGTCCCGCAGTGGGCGGGTGCACTCGGGGCAGGTCCCCCGCGCGCGGGGGTGCCGCCTGCTCCTGCCCCCGCCCTCCCCGCGCCACGCGCTGCTCCTCGACCTGCACAAACTCAACGTGCCTTGTTCCGCAGGCTTCATAAAATTCACACCAAACACCCCGACACTCTGCGGAAAACTCGAACAGATCCCTCAACAGAGCCGAAGATGCTTATACTCGTCCGGCTCCAAGGGAACCCTCGAGCTCCATGGCCGACCCACGTTCGCCGCGGTATTCCGTCTAGTAGACCACTGTCACGATGTTCTACTGACGGCGAGAAACGGCTCGTTCGAAGTCGGTCCCACGACAAAACTTCTCTGCTCGTACAAAATCCATTTACCTTACGGAAACCGCGTCGCTTTACGTCTGCAAATGGGAACGGGATCTATGACCGCAAAGGAGAACGATCAGTCGAGTATCATACACGAAGATGTACAAGCTCTGTGTAGAGGGATGGAGCTGAGTCTTCAGAACGAAGAGTCTCAATGGCGGCATTGTTCACAGCCTGGTGATCCGTTACGAAACGTCCAGATCGTATCGGAAGGGAACGCCGTGAGGTTGAATATTAGCATCCTGGCTAAGAGAAACTCTTCAGCGATGTGGTTGAAAGTGTGGTGGATGGACAAGGCTGTGGAAGAAGTGGTTGGGCAATGTGAGTACGGTTGGGTGTTGTATGGGGACTTCTGCGTGTCGGCAGTGCGAGAGGGGAAGAAACAATGGAGGCAAGCGGAGGCCGAGTGCGTGAGACTCGGAGGGCATCTGGCCAGCGTGCTGAGCGACAGGCAGCAGCAGGTCTTAGACCAGTTGCTTATCAATACGTAAGTTCACTTTAATCTTATAGCAGTGTTTTAGTGCGTATTTCAATGAGGACCACCGTGGTCTAGTCGAAAGCAAGTTCTGAGATTCTCAGTCAGAGCAGGTGTTTGAACGTTGAGTTTGAATATCAATCTGAGTGTGTTGAACTGTACTTGTAAATGTTGCATCCTCAACACAAGTTCTATCTGTGACTGTGTGTGATAAACTTTATGAGTGTGAAAAGTAATATAATTTTCATGGAGTATTTATTATCTGTACAAGATCAACTGCTGTTAAGTTTGACTGTATGCAAAGCAGCAAGGATATCTTTCTCCTTAGCAACGTAACTTATTGTCTGTTCTATTTTTTACTAGAATAATGTATAAATAAAGTATTCGGTTACCAAGTAATCTATATAATTATAGATGACAGAGAGGTTCAGGTGTTTTCGGTAGGATAATAAATTACAAGTTTCCAAAACAGCTTTGAGAATAACAGTCACTAATCATAATCCATTATTTTCGTATCCATAGACCTGGTGCTGGAGTGGATGACGTGTACTGGATAGGAGCCACGGATTCCGTCCACGAGGGAGAGTTCCGGTGGTCAGACGGACTGCCCTTCTCGTTTGCACGTGAGTATATATCTTGGTGATTTCTTAACAAACACATCTTTAGCTATTCACTATTCTACTGCACATTACATGATTTTTTTTTATGAGCAAAGGTAATAAAATGTGCGACACATATATACAAGGCTATGATGAGGCCACTGTTATGAATACCTGTTGGGAGGAATTGGACGAAAAATAGTTTTTTATGTCCCACAGTCCCATCAAGCTACTGATGTACCATACTTTAAACTTTAGTAACTGGTTATAAAAATTAAACCCCATCTACACTACTAGCAATATTTATATATATAGTCATATTCATTTATTCAGCAACACTTATAAGTTATCGTTATAAAATAATAACATTTGTATTTGAAATGATAGCTTGCATTTCACTCCAATAATCAAGCAAAGCATTCGCGTTATTCCTCACTCGACGTAAAGCGCCTTCGTCTTATTTTTTTCTTAACAGTATTTCTATTCTTAACTTCACTCACTCAAAATATGTATTGACACAAACAATTAAGTATCTTCACTTATATTCGTAGTATTATCTTGAAAGCCTTGCAAAAGGATCTACTAAACAGAGCAACAAAATAAACTTTTATTTCGCCCTAGAACAATTGTATGAAAGCGAAGATGTCTGATGTTATCCGAGGCACTTCATTCGACAGCCCTACGGGGTCTTAAGGCTCTTGTGTTCGATTGTGGCGCCCCTTGGCGGCGGTACAAGAGGCGGAGTAAAGGGCGCTGGCTTTACTAGAGCAGGGAATTTTAATTTTAATTTGTAGCTCTAGATAATAGAACTCTTAGGGTTAATAATCGTACAAAAATGTGTCCGCCCAGTCTGTATTTTATTGCGTAGAGTCATTAAGCCAGGAAATTGTTCCAACGATAGTAGCTAGGTTTTTGAATTAAAATAACTGGAAATATTTATCAACAGAGAGAAAGAAAGCGCGTTCAAGCCCTTATCGATATTAAGTTAGTTGTCGATTCGGTTTAATTTTTCTACGTTTTTAGGGTTGTGAACCATTTGTGTACCAATACAAAATCTTTTTATTTTGCGTATATGTATCTTGATACCATAGTAATTTTTTTACTTGTAGTTTATATACATAAAAGAGTAAATGTTAACTGACTGACTGATATTATCTAGGAAACAACGCAGAGCTTAACCGCTGAACTAAGGGATATGAAATTTAGAGGCTGTATTAATAATACGACGGAATAGTGTACTAAGAATGGATATTTAGTAATTCTAAGAAGTTTTATTTTGTAACTCTCATTTGAACCCCGTTAAATAGGAGTTCAGTTTGAAATTTCTATATAAACGCCGCAAGTGACAGCTACTTAGTCATAAAATTATACTTGAGAATATTATTCAGGCTGAGTGTTTTAAAATATTACGCATACGGTAATACCAATATCATAACTGAGCCCATTCGATCGCATAATCATAATGTAGTTTGTAATTTTCAGCATAATGTAGTTTGGCATAACAGTTTTAGCATAAAGTTTTATCGCATAAATTATGATAAGCAGAGTTTTATAAACGCATAATGGTTTTATTGGCATAATTTTAATTTACTCTAATTTTCTTTATCATAATTTTATTCAGCATAAATGTAAAAGGTATAATTGTTATACGCCTAATGATAATTTATCATTAAATACAAAACGTATAATGTGGGTATGCATGGTTATACATACCCACATTAATTGGTTAATTAAGTCATAAATGAATAACCATTTTGTCGCGTTCATTCATTGCTAAGTTTGTAAGCTGCAACAATCCGAATTTTTTCGCCAACAAAGTCAGCAGTAGGTTCAAGCTTAGATATAAAAATGTGTACCTGTTAACATTATGGAATTTTAAATGTATGACTTGTAATCTTTATGTCATAGAGTGAGATGCCAATATTTTACACTAAGTGATCGTTTTTGTGAAAATTTATGCGTGATAAGTTTATGCTGGTTTATCATTATTATAAAAGAAATTAAAGAATGCCTATTGATTTATTCTGTTTGAGTATTATGCGAAACGAAGAGTATGCTAAAAAATGTTACGCAATTTTAATTTATGCAACCCAATACGGATCCTTTCATAATGTAGGAATTTCAAAAAAATTGTGCGTATTCGTGTTGCAAGGTTTTCAAATCCGATCGGTATTGCTACCTGAATCGAGCTGCTGACTATTTAGTTTTGTAACTCTTTCAGCTCTTCTCTTACTATTTGCTCTTCTAAAGTGTGTCTTCACACACATATATAAGTGTAGTAGGCGTCTAGACAGAGTGGCGTCGGGTAATGGCTTACGATTTATTGACCACATTAGCTGATTGTAGGCAATTCTATCCGCGAACAATCTGTGCCAACTTACTATTTACAAATTTTCGCTCAAGTTGCCGGTTTAAGAACTGAATTACTACTAACTATAAGTACTATAAAGTAACGTAGTAACTATTGGCTTAAAGTAGTAGTGGAAGTAGACTAGTTGTTTATTATTATCTTGTGTGTTATGTATTACTTGTCCTATTTTTGTTGTTATTGTTGTAGTGTCTTGTGTGTCTTAATAAACGTCTTCTTTCTTTCTTTCTTTCTTTACTATATAATTACTGTTATAAATATGATTCACTAGATGCGGATTATTTTTTTTTCCTAGTAATATAGTCTATGTTTCTTAGTGATAATGTAGCTAAATAATTTTTAAAATTATTTCAGTTCTAAGTTTGTTCGTCGCCTAACAAAATTACAAATCTTTCTTTTATTATGGTAGGTCTATAATTCTTTACTAATATTATAAAGACCAGCATCATGCTGAGCGCTGACCTTTTTTGACGCACGGGACACTGCAACTCGACCTACTTTAATATTTGAGTGTTTGTCTACTTGATGGAGTCAGGCGTTACTTTGCGGAAATCCATTTATAATAAGGTATATACAAAATATTTAGTGTTTTTCCGCCTCGTCTTGATGTCAAATGCACCGACACAACAACAACGGTGACGCACAACACGTGACGCGACCGGCCGCTATATAAAGAGCTCGCAGAGGCGCAACAGCTCACTTTCGAGCGAGCGCTTGAAGAGTCAACATCTCCTGAGGATGCCTTGTGCTAAAGCGAAACACGTGTCGAGGAAGTCGGATACTGAGAGAAAGAGAAATAATAAGGTGAGGTGTGGCGGTGGTGAGGAGGAACCACACCATAAAAACAAAAATAGTTTTCGATTTCTCACGCTGACATCAAGACGAGGCGGAAAAACACTAAATATATTGTATATACCTTATTGTTTGTCTACTTTTAAGTAATTAGTTGTAAAGTAAAGTAATATTTATTAACCTTTAAATAACGTTCGTAACAGGCATGTCTGATTACATTTGAATCAATAATTACTTTAAAAAAAATAAGTTCTAAATCTCATTTATGTACGATTACTTAATATTAGTTCTTAGTTTAATAGTTCTTTCTCATGACAAATGTTTAGACTATGATCGTTGTACGTAGTAGTAGTGTCCTGGGTGTACAAGATAAATGAGTTCTTTCTTTCTTTCTTTTAAAGAGGAAATATTTTTATTTTTCTATGTAACCAATAAACTTAAAAACTAAAGACCAATTTTAAAAATTCTTACGTCTTTAGTGAGCTACATTATCACTGAGTAACATAGGATATAAAAATTATAGATCCGCGGTTCTAGAACTCACCGCAGAACACAGCTAGTAATCTATAAATTTGTAAATCATTTTTTTTTTGTTCTATCATCACTACTTTCCGCAACGAAAGACATTTTGTGGCTAATTCTTTTACACACAACACAAAAACATTCAATTCAAATTAAAATTATTTTCGAGCAATGAGTATTTTGCCATGGAATGACGTAATAGTATAAAGCCGCTCATTTGTAACAGAAAGGAAGAAAAGAGCAAAAAACGTCCAACCCATGATCGATGTCAATATACCGAGCAAGCCTACATTCATCATGTTTACATACATAGACACAGAATTAACAGGTATTACGGCGAATTCTCTCATTGGTGCGGTCTGTATTTTCTGGCTAATAAACTCATTTATCATTGTATTTACAAGGTATTATGAATGAAAGGCCTCCTTTTCTTGACCTTTCTCTAATGAAATCTGTGATGTTGGCTTCTTGTATAAAAGAAATGTTTCATTGGGCAAGGAAATTTAAATGACTTCATTGAGCGGACGAAAGTTAGTGATAGCCTAGTCGGTAAATTTCTTGCCTTACACGCAGAAAAGCGAATCCAGGTTCAGGCATACACCTCTGTATTCACTCATGTGCATATTATAACTAATTATTACAAGCTAAAACGGCGAAGAAATACATGGTAAGGAAACCTGCTTGTCAAAGAAGATTACAACTTTCAAATATAAGTAAAGAGTTCCTTCTTATATAGAAGGTGCTCTTTAATATTAATCTGAAACCTATATCATTTCAAAATACATATAGACGACAGCAATTATATATTTCTTTACTAGCATGTTACGGTCCTTCAGGACACGCGACTTTCAGGAGGAAAATGATCTGTTAATAGTTTTAATCGCAGATAGCAAACTTTATTTATCAAAACGTAGACTATAGACCAACCGTGAGATAGAATTCTATCTTGGTTTGCGTTTTAAGTTAGGATATTGGAACCGGCCCCACGTGGATAGGTATATCCAGATTTTTACTACCTACCGGAATTGAAACCAACGAGAGTTAACGCATTCAGTTCACTCATTGCAGTTCATCATTCATTCTATTTGTTCATTCAAATTTAAACAGCGCACAATGTATGCTGCCAATTGTTTCACAGCTTGTTTATTTTAATTAAATTGTGAAGAAGAAGATAATTAAAATGCAGCCAGATTCTTTTAATTGTTTGCGATATTTTTTTTATTACATACACTTGACGTATTGAAAAGTGGCTTGTCGGTTGCGGCTGTTCTTAATTAGTATGTGTAGTGTTATAACTTAGCCAGAGACCTAATAAAAGTAGAGACCGTCCTTATAATAATTCTTTATAAAAAAATGAGATATAAAAAATGATTTTTTCAGAAAATATTTTACAGTTAATTCAATTATCAAGTAATATGTCGACTTGGTCAAGTTAAAGTCACTTCATGTACCCTTGCATGGCGGTGGAGACTCTACCAGGGTTGTGAATGAAAACAAGACATTAATGGTTAACAATCCACTAATAACAGTTTCGTCAAGATTGAATGAAAACGACTGCCTGTACACCAGTATAAACATCCATACATACAAACTGACAGACGGAAGAACATTTTGCCAGACTGAAAGCAAAAACATGTTGCTTGCTCCATCAATAACACCATGGTAAACATCAGAGTAGAGCCACTCCGTAATAGTACTGTCCAGCAGTGGGAGCATGTGTTGATAGGATCCATAAAAAAATTAACTCGTTTTAATATCAACTCGTTAATTCATATACAAGTCCCAAAAGAGTTATAGCGAAAGTTAAGCGACAATTTTCATCCCATATTGGGTTTAAGCATGCCTAATTGTCTACGCTTCATTCAGGAAAATCTACAAATAAAGATTTATAGATTTTCTTCAATGAAGATCATTACAATTTGTTAATATTTAGAATTACTATTTCTAAGGCGCACATAAATTTAGAGAAAAAATAATACCATGATATATTTAAATAAAAAGTAATGTAAAATTTTAAGTTTTAAACATAAAAAACGCATTCAAACCAATAAAACCAATCAGTCAAATTTAAGTATAATTTCTGTACATTCGTGTCAACCTACAGCGTCTCACTGCTGGGTCTCCCCTATTGCAAGTTGGGGACTTCACTTTTCTTGTAAATCAATTTATTGGCCTTTCCGACTAGAAGGTTTTCTCACAGTGTTTTGTTTCACCGTTTAAGCAAATGCTAATTAATTTAGAAATGCATATTAGTGAAAAATCAAATGTGCCTGACCATGGAATTGAACCCGCGCCTTTTTGATTGAGATGCAAGCTCAATTTCTGTACTAAAATTAAAAACTTAGTATAAGGTTTTAACTAAGGGTTTATTATTACGTCAAAATCGGGTCACTGGGCTACTTTTTATGATGTCAATTTGAAAAGCAAGATAAAGTAATCTGCTGATTTAGGTACATAAAAAAAATATCTTATTAACTTATAAACTCCAAGTTTTTTAAGATTTAAGTTTTTGCCCAGGATGCCAAGCTGTAAATACCGATTTTTTTTATTATTCACACAACGCAGGAACAATGTATTTCTATTTCAAATTTAAATTAGGCGTATGTCATTTCGATCGCAATTTACCAAAACATGTTCATTTCGCGATAAAATTGATGAAATACAGCCCCCGAGGGAAATCGAAACAGCGGCCTTGCACTGCAATTGTTTCCCCTTAATACGGCCCTGATTTATTATTTATTTAGTAGCGAGCGTGAAAATGTGATTTTATTTTTACTGCGGGGTCATTTTGATTGCCGATACTTACTTTAATATGCTCAATCGTGTAATTTTTAAATTCTAGCCGATATACACGCTCATACCGATCATTATCGAGGGGTCAATGCACTCGAGATTATCGAACGCCAGGACTCAAAAACTTTTAATAGACGTTTGATGTTAAATTAATTATGAATGAATTCAATTGGCTGCCTGCTCAAAGTGACGTCAATCAGTTATCTATGCCTAGGCCTGGCAAAAAACGTAATAGCATGACGTTTTATAATAACCGATACATAACCGTACTTTCACTGCTGGACTTCTAGCTCTTGATGGCCTTGAAACTCAAATTACTATGTCAACATATTACTTGAAACTCAAATTACTATGTCGACATATTACTTGAAACTCAAATTACTATGTCGACATATTACTTGAAACTCAAATTACTATGTCGACATATTACTTGAAACTCAAATTACTATGTCGACATATCACTTGAAACTCAAATTACTATGTCGACATATTACTTGAAACTCAAATTACTATGTCGACATATCACTTGAAACTCAAATTACTATGTCGACATATTACTTGAAACTCAAATTACTATGTCGACATATCACTTGAAACTCAAATTACTATGTCGACATATCACTTGAAATTAAAATTACTATGTCGACATATCACTTGAAACTCAAATTACTATGTCGACATATTACTTGAAACTCAAATTACTATGTCGACATATTACTTGAAACTCAAATTACTATGTCGACATATCACTTGAAACTCAAATTACTATGTCGACATATTACTTGAAACTCAAATTACTATGTCGACATATTACTTGAAACTCAAATTACTATGTCGACATATCACTTGAAACTCAAATTACTATGTCGACATATTACTTGAAACTCAAATTACTATGTCGACATATTACTTGAAACTCAAATTACTATGTCGACATATCACTTGAAACTCAAATTACTATGTCGACATATCACTTGAAACTCAAATTACTATGTCGACATATTACTTGAAACTCAAATTACTATGTCGACATATTACTTGAAACTCAAATTACTATGTCGACATATCACTTGAAACTCAAATGACTATGTCGACATATTACTTGAAACTCAAATTACTATGTCGACATATCACTTGAAACTCAAATTACTATGTCGACATATCACTTGAAACTCAAATTACTATGTCGACATATCACTTGAAACTCAAATTACTATGTCGACATATTACTTGAAACTCAAATTACTATGTCGACATATCACTTGAAACTCAAATGACAATGTCCATTGTCGACACATTAATCGAATAATGATCTTAAAAGTTATCTAGAAGATTTCTGTAGATGAAAATTTAATAATGATAAACATTGTGGATTAAAGAAATACGTAACAAAACAAAGAATTTTTTACTTAAATCTTAATTAGAATTAACGATGACACGTCTCGCACTGTCCAGTGTATGCTGGGTTCCCCCAGGAACACTCCAGCATGCATAGCTCACTGAACCCTCACCCGTCACACATACATTTTCACAAATATTATTGAGGCACGGTCTCTAGGTAGGTGGTAAGTACCTCCCTCCGTTCTATTGAAATTCGGTCGCCTACTAATTCGATAGCTTCTCGAACTTTACGAGGCACGAAAAACTATGACCAAACACGCGTTAGTTTTCAAAATAATTTTATTTGTGAAATCAGTTTTTGGGAATTAAAAAAATATAAGCTAAATCTTTAAACCTGTGTATCATCCTTATCATCATACATTTCTTATGTACCCAGTGTCACTCTCACGACGTAGATGAATCTATTGATACCACTTAAATAAAAATACGACAATCCGTTTAGGCTCTAGGGCGTGCCTAAGAAATGTATATACATGCATACACTCGGAAAACATAATCCTCAAAATGTGAAAAACGATTCAGCAAAGGAAGTTTGGAGAGATCTACAGCTCAATATAACTTAAACTTAGACAAAACTTACAATGGTATAATTTAACTTCGAATAGTGTCTTGTTACCATAAGCTTGTTACACCAAGTTGGTGCAGTTATAAGTTCAGCCGAAGTGCTGGTAAGTTATTACAAGCGGGTGCAAGTTAGAGTTGAACAGGACCGCAAAGCAACGATATTAATGGCTGAACGTGCTGGCTGCCAACGAGCTCAATCCTTGTTAGTTGCAAGAACGGGGTTTCGGTTTAGGGGTGTAATAAGCCGAAAGGTCATAAGTAACCAGTGGCTGCAATTGGCAGCTTGTCGTTCGGAAAGGCATTCTAAGGGGGAGACCTATGTTCAGCAGTGGACGTCTTCTTGATGACTGAAACCGGGAGAGAGTAACTATACTCGTCATTACGAACAACTTTTAGTACGGGAATTACACTGAAAACGAGAAAATTCACTGTTCCAAATTAAAAGTTAGTCTGTATGAAACTGATTTTGTTAATATTCGGAATTCTTATTTATGAGTAGCATGATTATGTCTGTGCTTTATTCGTGGAACCGAGAAATTTATGGCGTCGTACCAAACATTACTGTGATAAAAAAAACGGATTTTTTTCACCTCCCTATCTCTAAAGGTTAGTTTTGTCCTTAGGTTATCAACAATAAAAAAAGTTCACTTAGTTGTTACAATTTCTCCTTTATTTAGTCTGTGGTGCAATTTATCTTGTAAAAAACGCAACAAAAATTAACTTTTTTTCCAAAAACTTTTCACACTTACATCTCTTCACTAGGATTTCTCCTTATACACACAATACACGCAGACTCGAAGAGAGATGTTCAAACTCATCATTCAAATAGCTGCCCCGACCGGGAATTGAACCGTCGCATCTCGAATCAAGCATGCTCTTCACCAGACCACAGCTGTCGAAATTGCAGTCTAATGTCTGCTTCAACGATGAGATAACCCTGACCTCTCATAAGCTATGGTCAGTAGTAACACGAGTTACCTCGTTATTATAATTTATATTTATACTTTATTTGTTTTTTTTTTTTGTTTCGGTACGACGGAGAAGGGAGAATGTATTCATGTTGTTTGTACCCTGTACCCTGCTCAACAAGTTTAGACCGCAGATACCGCAAGCCGTCCACAGCTGTGTACGTTCCGGTATTAGGAATAACGACGTAACACGCTGTAGCTTGGGTATAGCTAAGCGATCACCGATTATCAGCCACTTAAGTGATCACCTATCATATGACTGACATGGCTGATAGTTGCTTAACATCGGTGAGTGCTTAGCTCATCTGTCATAGGTGATCACCTATCCAATGACTGACATGGCTGATAGTTGCTTAACATCGGTGAGTGCTTAGCTCATCTGTCATAGGTGATCACCTATCCAATGACTGACATGGCTGATAGTTGCTTAACATCGGTGAGTGCTTAGCTCATCTGTCATAGGTGATCACCTATCCAATGACTGACTGGTGGGCTTTATTTAAATGTTTTCGTGACTGCAATACCAAGTTAAATCGTGAATGAATCAGGAACAAACCTCCTTACGAATTTATGCAAGACTAATAAACTAAAGATTTGTCAGAGGCATTTGAGCGGTATAAATTGAAATACTTTTTACCGACTGTCCAAAATAGGAAGAGGTATTCAATTTGATGGTCTCTTTTATATTTGTTACACATTTTTTTTATTTTTTTTTATAATTCAAATTATATTTATTTGCTAGGAATATGGTAGTAGGTATAATACATTCAAGATCTTAAAGTAAGGGTAATGAGTGCGCACATTCCTTGCCTGTCAGCATGCAAAATGAAGAAAACAATTTTTTTTGAGGCGACTGTGCTGAAATGAAAAAAAAAATGCATTTAGGAACACTTTCCTATTCCTTATTTTGATATTATTGATATTGATAAAATTTAAGTAGGGAACTTAAATTTTATCAATATCAGTCCAGTAGTTTTTTAAATAAAATATAACATTTAATTTTCTTTGAGTACACATGACATTTTTGTAACGCACGTTGCTTGTCGGATTGAAGTCAGATTAAATTTTTTTTAATCACTTTATTCTACCTAATATTG
The DNA here is from genome assembly GCA_947049295.1 of Ligdia adustata. NCBI lineage: Eukaryota > Metazoa > Arthropoda > Insecta > Lepidoptera > Geometridae > Ligdia > Ligdia adustata. Next base: position 12,701,712 of record OX346225.1, read on the forward strand.
TTCAATTTTCCATGCAATATGTTAATGCTGTTAAATTTATTTATTTGTTCATCACACGATAAATATAACATTACAGTATAAACCTATGTCGCAATTATCACACAAAACTTATAGAACATATAGTTGGCTATTCACTAATAATCAAAATATTACGACATGGACTGTTATGACGTAATAATAACTTAATACTTAGGTGCACAATATGATTACTAACTCTCACATTACAAAATACTTCCACATTCAGTCAGTAAAAGCAAATGTACAGGCGAGTGGGGAATAGAAGTTACTTCGCGACCACAACGGACACTCGGCAAACTTCGCTAGTGAGGCTATAGCTACTTTGCTTGTTCCCATCTAATGATTATTTTTATCATAAACTAGCTGACCCGGAGAACTTCGTACCTCCTAACAGTCGATTCTTTTAATGTTAGCATCGTATAAATATTGACATTAATATTTATGCGATACTAACGTCACTCAATTGTTTTGCCTTCCCGGAACGTCTCCACTAACAGTAAAGTTTAACTTTTTATCGTGTGGCATTAAAGTTCAAATAGACTTTTAAGTATTATTACGAATCGATTGTATGGGAGTATAGAAAAGTGTTATTTATAGACCTTTTCATTCATTTTTTTTATAATCCTCCGTAACCATTCTTCTACTTCAAGGAATATTCTAAAAAAAGAATTAAAAAAAAACGGTTCAGCTGCTCTCGAGATTTGCGCTTAGTAATACATTCAGCGATTCATTTTTATAATGTAGATTAACCTGCATTGCAAATACGGTTCTATAGGTATATCTCTTACGGCCGGTATAAAACGTTATGCTTTAACGCTTTTTGCAACTACGGATCTTGCTATCGATAACTGATTGATATCAATTTGATTAGTTTTTTTTATCTATTTGGCATCAAACGTCAGTTTCACAGTTTTTGAGTCCTTGCTTGCGATATTTATAGCCAGTGTATTAAGCTCTCGATAATGATCGGAATGAGTGTTTACACCGACTAGAATACCAAAAATAACGATTGATAGAGAACCGTACTTGCAGTGCTGGTATTAAATACTTAATAATAAATAAAGTAGTGTTATATTATTGTACTTCGTATATACGGCTTCAAATGACCAATTAGGTTGATGTTCTGACGTTAAATCATGCCCTTATAAAAAGGAAATTAGTATACAGAGTTCTAACGTTCTTTGGATTTATACCGAAGCATTCGCTATACATTGCCCTATTGTACTGTTTGTCCGAGCTCGCCTGGCATTTACGTAACTTTAGGTATGCCGCTCCCTACGGAGCGAAAGTACTGCCACCTGGCACTTACTACGCAAAACTTTACCTTTATGACGACCGCACGGCAGTGGCCCGAAGGTAACAGGCTTGTCTTGAAAGCTTGAGGTACCTAATTCAGTGCTTAGTCAAAAGAGACCTTGCAGTAAAAGTTTGAATATCTCTTTTGTGTCTTTTTATTCACTTGGGAATTATATCTTTGCCACAGAGGCAATTGCAGTCGACAGATAAGCTAAAAGTTACAAATTTTAAGTGTTCCTTAACGACTCTAAAATAGGTTAACATGCGCGTAAGGTAACCTTACGCGTATTATATGCATTTTGTTTAAAGTCTCGCACTGCGCTCGTGGCATTATTGTGGACACAAACGACTCATTTTATCCCTGATAAAGTTAACCGAATGTGAACGAAATATGAATCAAACATGCGTTAGTTTTGTAATTAAAAATAGGTTCTATGCGTTTAGCGATATGAGCACATATAAATTAGCCATCGAAAGTAATTGAAATGAGTAAGAGGAAACGTTTTGAACCTGATTAAATCTTACCTTAGTGATCGTTTTCAACAAACTCAAATTGAACAGATATGTCCTAATTCCAGAACGGTAGTAAAGTATTCATCGCGTACGAGCCGCGTTACATTTGGAGTTCCACAGGGGAGTGTCTTTGGACCTTTACTTTTGATTACTTATATAAACGACTTGCCCCAAAGCATTCACCACCCTATAATATTATTTGCTGATGACAGCACATTTGTTTTTACTGGTAATAGAAGTAAATCCATTGAACCTGAAATTACTATGACTTTGAATAATGTGATTGACTTTTTAAAATGTAATAATCTATTAATTAATCTTGAAAAAACGAATTTAATGACATTTTACAAATATAAAAAATTTACATCGAAAATTATTTATGACGATAATGAAATTGAGGACATTCCAGTTACAAAATTTTTGGGTTTATATGTTGACTCGGATCTAAACTGGAGTAAACATGCCGAAACAGTTTGCTCTAAGTTAAGCAGTTACTCGTATGCCTTGTACATGCTAATCAAAGTCGTTAACCAACTTGCAGTACTCACATCATATCATGCGTACGTGACGTCTACATTAAGATACGGGATTATATTCTGGGGAAACTGTACTATGCGTGACACGATATTTAGAGCTCAAAAAAAATGTCTTAGATCAGTGTGTCATTTAAAATCGGCGGATTCTTGCAAAGAATCCTTTTTTAAACATAAAATATTGACATTTCCTTGTTTATACATATATAAAACCGCAGTTTTTATGAGAACTAACATGAATATGTTTGAGGGATATAATAGTGACCGCAAAACTAATAAACGTAAAATTTGTGCCCTCAGCCATAGAACCGCACTGTTCAGGAAAAATGTATTGGGTATGGGACCTATGATCTATAACCATTTGCCTATGTCATTACTTGAATCGGAGAATATCAATATATTTAAGAGACAATTATTTAATTTTTTGATATTGAAAGGTTACTATTCGGTTAAAGAATTTCTGCAAGATAAAGTAGTTATAATGTAAAGGTGTAATTTGTATATGTTATTTTATCTGGACATAAGCATAATTTTCTTCTCAATACTAATTTGCATGTTAGATTTAAGTAAGTTGTATACTAAAATTATTGTATGTTCGCAAGGACAATACTGTTGAAACGATAAGAATTCTACATTAAGACCAATTTCTGTACAGTTATGCAATAAATGATTATGAATTGAAGTTACTAATACGAAATAGGCCGATGAACTATAGTTTACAACTTTTCATTTAAGGGAGACCCGTGCCCAGAATTAGGTGGCTAAGTGTCGATACTAAATCAACTAGACCATACAATGTCGACCGCGAAACGTGCAATATCTTCTTGCAACGCCTTCTAACAGTCTTTCCAATTATGCTAATGAAACAGTTTTTTTTTTATATTTTTTATTACTTGTATTATAGTTTCAAGTTGTTAAATCTGTCGCCAAGCACCTAATGGTGTGTTCTGGCAGCTTTTGAGTGCTAGTGTATTCCAGACTAACCATGCTCCATCTAGGGCTACAGTATCGCTGACTTCCGTGGTCATGCGAACTGTCTGGTGTGCAACTTAGTTCAAGTATAAATTGATAAATACTTACTTGGCAACATATTTTCTATTTATAAAAGATTGAATTGTGAAACAAAAATCCCCCGTGAAAAATGTAAGCGCGAATGTCGGTAACGAGCGTTATTTCGTAACGATGTCGTTATACCGTTCGGAGAGTTCGTAGCTGTTACGAAGCGCGCGCGTAGCAATCTCGTAGCACGTATGTGTTTGTAGCATCCGTAGCAATGTCGTAGCACGTACGAGTTTTTAGCATCCGTAGCAATGTCGTAGACAGTCTCATTATCTCTGTTCTAAAAATACTCTACTTCGTCTCTTCTTTCTTTTTATCTCTTATGTTATATTGAGTTGTGTAAGTGTGTTTCTGTGTATCCGAAACTCAAATTTCATGAGTATGTATATATCAGTAAATAGTTAGATATATAATCTATTGTACTAGCTGTAGCCTATGTGTTCAGGGTCTAAGCTATATCCGTACCAAAATTCAACCAAATAGGTTCAGAAATTTTTGATTTCAAACTTTTGAGTTTATAATATGGAGTAGAATGTACATATGTATAATCAAAAGTAGATTATTTCATCAATATAATTTAATATAATATATTTTCTTCAATAGTCTCTATCCAATAGTTGCCCGGAGAGAAATTTTAGCGATAAGGCCGCTACTTGTGGCATTCATCTATCTATAATAATCTATTGATATTTATTATGCTGTGTAGCTATTTTTGAATGTCCATCTTTTTTGTTTTAACTCCAACACGTCGTTTGCATGAAATCAAATTCTACATTTTATTGTTCAGGTTTTAAAGTAGACAACCTTTTAAAACTGATTTAAAAACATTGATTACTAATAGAAAACGGTCAGTATTAGAACTGATCTTTTAAAGAAATGAAAATTGACAGACAATCTTTTCAGCAGACAAACTTTTCAACAAATGTAACTTGTTAAAAAACAACTCGAACAACATCTGTACAAGTATGTATTTTATTTTGAAAGAATAAACAAAATACAAAATTATTTAGTGACATTTTTAGTACAAATAATAATTTACGTAATTTGGAAGGTAAAAAAAAAGTATGTATTATTAGAATGATTTTTAAATGTATATGACGTACAGTTACGGACCAACTGACGAGTGTACTATTAAAATAGTTTATTTGTTCATAAACGAAAACAATATAAGTAAATAATAGCTGAAAATGATTAGTGGTGTAGGCCTGATTAAAAATTCAAACTGATATATATCGCTTTGAACACAAGTTTTTCCACTACCTTAAATTTTTAACTGCAAAGATTGCGTTACTCTTACCTAAATATAAAATATGTATATTTTAGTAAAATTTTCCTTCTCCAATATCTGTACCTAACGAACAGTAATTAACAAGTGGTTATTATGAAATCTGCCGGTGACGTCACAGTTTCTCTAAGATAAGGAAATTTTACGGGAAATAAGGTTATATTATTTTAACATGTTTGTCCCAAGGGTCTTTAAGTAATTAAGTAAGTAAGTAATACCTGCTTTCAAAAAGTCATAAATAATTTCAATTTGATGGGTATATTTTCAGAAATAAGATGAGCTCTCGATACTTTAAAATAAAAAAAGTCTTACTTACGTTTTTACCCATAACGCGTCTAACTGCTGGACTCGGGTCTCTGCTATGAAGAGTGTGTATGCTACAGTCCACTATGCTGGCCAAAATGATTGTTGGTCACATCATTAATCTTCGAAAGCTATTACTTATACCTTCCCCGATAAGGTTTTGGCAGGTCATGCAAATTACGCACGATGTATGTCTTCATCTTCTTAGTTGATTTAAATACAGATATTTCAGAATTTCTTCTTATTTCATCGGTTTAAAATTCACAAAATGACACATCGCGCGAGTGACTATGGCCGAATGTGACATTGGGCGAGTAAATTTTAAGTGGGAAATTCTGCTACTTTGTCGTAATACTGAAATTTTAAGATCAAGTTACTCTGCGTTGTTAAGCTACCTAGCCTTCATCAATAATTAATTTCTTAGTAAGAATATTAGAAATTCAAGCGATAACAAACGCGGTCGATTTCGCACCACGAGAATTCGGGGAAAATTTCTATTATATAATTGATTTTATACAGGACAACTGTTATATTTTTAGCTATGTTATAAACATATTAGGTGTTTGTTATAATTGTGTCAGTAACAATAAGGTTCCTTATCAATGTCAAGAGGTTGGATCTTTTCATAGATGACTTAGTGAGATAGCATTTTATATATATTTACGAGTATTATGCCGCAAAGTAACGTTTTATCGTATTCAACGCCAAAATTAGCCCGTGTTCATTTAATAAATTTTTGGTGAATCATGTTTACAAAAATCCTTTTTCTACAGATTGTATTGATGGATACCCCTACACTATAATGGATAGGTTGCATTCATGTCTCTAGGTTCAGCAGTTTGAGCTCTGCGTTGATTGTCGCATGTCATGTCAATCAGGACTTACTTACCCTAATATATTATAATTTGAGGTTTGTAATCGTTTCAATTTACTGTCGCAGATTGGTTCCCCGGGTGGCGGAAGCACAGCAGTCAGCCTAATGACGACGGCACTTCTGGTCAGGACTGCGTGGAGGCTCGCCGAGAGTTCCCCCCGAGGCCCGCGCCGCACCTCTCTACTTTCATGTGGAACGACCGCGGCTGCCGGGAGCATAACTACTACGTCTGCGAGACCCCACATAACCAAGGTACGAGTCTATATGACTGATCAATGATTATTGAACTAACTGCATCTGTGAAAGTAACTAAGGTGTAGCTCAGGCCAAAGACTGACAACTGCGAGTGCCGGGAGACTAATAACTTCTTCTGCGAGACTTCGCATAATGAACGCCAGAAAGACTACTAATTCTAGGTGCGTCTGCGAGATTCTAACTAACTACGGCGCAGCTTGAACCAAAGAATACATAGAGTTTACTCGCTTCGCTCGATCGCACTTAGTATTTTTGTAAAACGAACATTCTTCTGTCAATTCCCATAGAAAAAAAATGTTTATAATTTTATTGGTAATGACGTAAATTTTGTTCACTTTCTCGATAAAATCTCATAATTAAAAAAATATCTAATCCTTATTTAGCGGAAACCAACAAAAAGTAGGTTGAAAAATAAAAATGATCTTACCATAAGCCTTTACTTATATCAACAGAAGCAGTAGATGATCTGTGCTATAAGTTCACCAACTATTACTGGCTAAGTAGAACTTTACTCCTGATGCTATAGTTAGCTGGCAATTCATAAAAAGTTACTTGTTCAAGCTGATATTGCAGCCACTGTCAGAAAACTGCAATTTTTTCTCAGTTAGCCGCTGATTCCAAACGCAGTTCTGCTCTCAGCTTTTGTAAAAGTTAGTCGTTTTTGTAAGCTGCACATTGATATACTTACTGCCATCGATTTTACCATTACAGTACAGGAAGTTTAGAAGCTAAAATTTTTGTGACGCACAAATACTAGCCGTGTCACTTTGTTAGCTTTAGTGTTTCTAACGCGAAAATTAACGCGTGTTTGATACATTTCGTTTAACAATACGGGATTTAACGCGTACCTGATTGTTTGAATGGTCCAATTAAGTTTTTTAGTTGTGGACAGGAACGTCTAATTTCATCCCTGATGAAATTCACCGAATGTGAACAAAACTTTAGTTGGCCTTTTCTAGCATTCAGGTACACGTGAAAACTGGTATTGTTGAACAAAATAAACAAGCAGCCTTGTCCGTCTTTTAATTGGTGACCGTGGAGTGGCATTAGGATATCAATTCTAGCAACCAATTTTTTTTCACATGAATGTCTACTCTTTACTTCGTTGGTTTGTTTCTCTTTTTCTCCCGAGTAACTGAGTGGTGGACTTGATTTTATTTACACAGAGATACTGCAATGGCCAGAAATTGCCAGGGCCACTTTTTTGCCGAGAATATAAATATAAAAACATGGTAAAAGCTAGTAATATTATAAAATTATTAATTTATTATTTATTATTAATTGTTTAAAATCATTTATCAGTAATCAGTAATTTTCTTATATATAAAATCAATTGCTGTTCGTTTGTCTCGCAAAAACTCGAAAACGGCTGAGTCGATTTAACTGATTTTGGTATTGAAATATTTATCGTACTCCAGGGAATGTTTAAAAGATGAAAAACATAAATAACTGTTAGGCGGTACGAAGTTCATCAGCTAGTCAGTCATATTTATTTCAGCAAACCATAATACATAAAACAGTTTTAAGTGATCAGGGATTCCTTATGAGCAAAGGATGCCTGTATTAGGAGTCCCTGCTCTTCCATAATATAGAATAACATTATTGTAGTGTACAAGTATTTGTGGTTATTTATTATATTACTATTTACTATTATGCTTATTTGTAAGACTATTTATATTTACCATATTGAACCTGTAGTAGTAATTCAATTTCATCATAATTAAGCGGTTATCCACTCGATAATATTTTTTGCATTCAAAGAACCTTTTAGGATATACATCGAAAGCTTTGTATATATCGTAGAATTTTTATTATTTACTTCAGCTTACCACCACTTGACGACTCAGAACAAGTACATAAGTATATATAGATATATACGTACGGTAACAAGATTGATCGCTTCTAAGTTCACAAGTTACACACAAAGTGCGAAATTAATACGAAATACGGAAACTTTGATTGTTTTTAGGTTGCGCGTGAAACTTTGCTTTGTTTTGTTGATAAATTGGGAACAGATAAGCTACAGTGTGAATGTAACTCTAATACTGTGTATATGTTTATATATATATATATATATATATATATATATATATATATATATAATATATATTTCAGGTAGTTTATCAGGTAAAGGTATATTAAGTCGAAAGGGAGTCACCGTAATCATCTCATCATGACAATTTTCACAATGAAAAAATCCGATGTATAAATAAATAACTGTTTCATACATTTTCCCGACATTTGATCTGAGGACACGGTAGTGCCCCGCCAATTTTTTTTCGAAGATGTGATATTTTTACTTGAAGTTCTAAAAATTTTAAATCCATTTTTATGTGGGATTTACTTTGAACACGCTCTCATCTCTCTTTTGAATCAGTATTTTGATTTATAAGCAACAGCAATTTCTACTTCATAATCCACAATTCTCTATTGCAATTGTGCAAAATATTTGTATTAATTGGCACTCGTCTCTCTATAAACGTGTAGGCCATAGTCCACCGCGCTGGCCCAATTGCGGGTTGGGGACTTATCTTCGAAAGTTTTTAACCTTCTCGGTGGTAGCCTAGTCGGTATGCCCGTTGCCTCGCAAGCTAAACGGCGCGCGTTCAAATACAGGTTCAGGTATGCACCTCTGTGTTTTTCACTCATGTGCATATTAAAATAAATTACCAGGTGCTTAAACAGTGAAGGAAAACATCGTGAGGAAACCTGCTTGTCGGAGAAGTTACTTTAAGTAATAACTTTCAAAAATAAGTGAAATCCCCAACCCGCAATTTGGCCCGGGTGGTGGACTATGGCCTACACCCCTTCGTGGGGAGACCCGTGCCCAGAAGTGGGACGCTATGTTAATGCCATCAAGCGGTTAAAGATACAAGGGCGACCCGCAACACCTAAATGAAAAAGTAGAATACTTAGTAGAAAGGTACTTACAGCTTAACACGTAGTTACGTACAACTTTATAATTTCACATAACAACAATGAGGCTGGTTTTATTACCTCTTAACGTTCTCACCTACTGTAATAATGGTTCAGTAATGATCCACGCACAGAGGAAGAATAGGCAGACTCTAATGTTTCATTATTTTAGCAGACGTTTATGTTGTGTTGTTTGTATTACAGGCAAATATAGTCAGTTATTAAAATGTAGCTTATTGCAAAGTAAAGTAAACCATAAAAGCTTTCGTTACTGGCAAGTCTTATTACATTTGAATCAATGATAACTTAAAAAAAAATAACTGATATACAAGTAGTTAACAACAGTTCTTAGTTTAGTAGAGCTCATGACATATATTTACATCTTGATTATTAATATAAACTGAATCCCTACAATCAAATATATAATTTTAAAGCAAACAATTTTAAAGTCGATCAATATTTTATCACTATAAGTTTTACCCCCACAATACAGAAGAGGGTTGGTCAAGCCGTAGACAAATCTGTCATAGCTGCTAACTATTGCCATAAAATACCATTATATTTATATTCGCCCGTATTCATAACATAGCCACTTTTTACCGACTTAAAAAAAGTTGGAAGTTTTCAACTGGACTGTTGTAACCCGATTTATCTAGGTCTCATGTAAATTATGTCAGAATTAGTCCAATAGCGTGTGTGTTAAATTAAACAACTGAAAATGTTGAATACCCTTGCTGTGTTAAGGTCATTGGTCACTGTTAAATAACTGAAAATGTTGTATACGCTTGCTGTGTTAAGGTCATTGGTCACTGTTAAATAACTGAAAATGTTGTATACGCTTGCTGTGTTAAGGTCATTGGTCACTGTTAAATAACTGAAAATGTTGTATACGCTTGCTGTGTTAAGGTCATTGGTCACTGTTAAATAACTGAAAATGTTGTATACGCTTGCTGTGTTAAGGTCATTGGTCACTGTTAAATAACTGAAAATGTTGTATACGCTTGCTGTGTTAAGGTCATTGGTCACTGTTAAATAACTGAAAATGTTGTATACGCTTGCTGTGTTAAGGTCATTGGTTACTGTTAAAATGTTACTTCTGTTAAAACCAAATTATTTTCATGCACTAATAGTGCAATAAATTGATGCGTCGTCGATTTGTATGAAGTTATGCGTCTGGCCATTATTTTTCTTTTAGTGATGTAATACACTGTGCCGTGGCTCTCGTATCTACGAGGCTTGATGGCCATTCCCCGACCGCCGCTAAATTATAGCTCTTTGAGTAAATACTCTTGAAGAAAAGGTTCAAATTACCACCATATTCTGTACATTAACGATGAACATAGGATTATGGTTCTAGGTTATTTACGCCCAAAGATTTTGTAACTAAACTAATAATAACGGGTGTGAACATTTAGGGGCAAGGCAGGATACGAACCCTGCATCCTTGCGGGTAAAACGCCCGGTTCCTTGTCATAATAATTTAGTTCTTTATTTTAACCCCTGACGCAAAAACAAAAGGGGTGTTATAAGTTTGACGTGTCTGTGTGTGTATGTGTGTGTCTGTAGCATCGTGGCTCTCAAACGAATGGACCTGTCGCAATTTTTATTTGTTTAAAAGGTGTATCAATCGGGAGTGTTCTTAGCTATGTTTGATGAAAATCAAGGTTCAAGATGGCCTCCTCCACAAAACGGAGTGCATTTTTTTCACAAGTCCTTAAATATCAGTATCAAATGTAAGTGCATGGCTAGTAAAACTATACACTACGATAATGTCAAATCTATGATGGCTGCCACAACAAATGTCGAGGGTCTTTAGAAACTTATAAATTTTACTTGTTAAGTTCGGTAAAATCATAGTGTTGATAACATACTTGCAAAAATAAGTAATTTTTATTTGTTGTTAAGGAATTAATTCAAATAACTAGAAATATATGAATAGTATTATCAACTCTCGACTCTCGCTTGTTACTGTTGGATACAGTAAGCGTAATTCTCGACGCGGCACGCATTATTCTCTATTTGTATATATATATATAATATATATTACGACACTCATCGTCGTATCACGACTACGATCTATTGACACCACTCACATAAAAATACGACAAGCAATTGAGTCTCTAGGGCGTGCCAAAGAAATACACTATGAGTAAAGACGTAAGCTGACAAAATTACTTTACTTTTATTTAGAAATAAAAAGCTTACAAAAATTCCAAATAGCCTACCAGTCCATCAGGGGTCCGTTCCTATCGTTGGGGCCGTACCTATCGATACATACACTCGAAAAACATAACCCTTTCGCAGTCTTGTAAAAAGAGGTGTTTTCATAACCTCCAGATCGTATGATGCTTAGTTGTCATGCATCTGGTAATAGTAGATGACACGGCACGACCTAGTTGGGCGCACGCTTTGAGTCCGTCGTATTGTTCCCCAAATTACGGCTGTTTATTGCACGACACGTCGATGGGTTCGTGGCGTGCAGCGGTAACGGGGGGCGGCGTTTGGGGGCAAACTAATGGTTTCTTTACAAACATTCCTCAGTTAAGAGGATCACCGACCCTTCACTGTTTTCGTGTTTCTGATACAGTTTTAGTTCCGGGGCCTACCTCTTTTCACCCCCTAAATTGTAATGTAATTTTTTGTTATTGGTGTCAATCGCTTAACTATGATATATTTTAGACCAACACCTTTTATTATTTTGTAAAAAAAATTGAATTTTGCATAATAAAGTCTTTTAATAGACATCGTATCAGCGCAAAAATATGACTGCTTAGGAAGCGTTAATAACTTTAAAGTGATATGAAAGACAGAAAAAATATAACAGTAAAGCTTAGTAAATAATGTGTTAGCTGTGTGTAAAAAACTACTGGAATCGGACAACAATGAAAGTTAAAAAAGAGCTATATCTTATAGTATGGATAAGTTGGAGGTATATAGCTGTGTTAACTCTCTAATTTTACACGCGAGTAGTTCGCAGCTAATTAACTTGTCGATATATCGATTATCGAATTAACACAAGTAGATATTATAGTTTATTATATCACAAACGGTTCAATACATCCCGGTCCCTGATACAGGCATGCACCTCTTAGTTATTTACTCTCATGTACATATTACAATTAATTGCCATATGTTTAAACATTGGAGTAAAATATCGTGAGATAACGTGCTTGTCGTAGAAGGTAAGATAAGTGAAGTCCACAACCCGTGGTTTGGCCAGTGTGGTGGACTATGGCCTACACGTTATGCGTTGAATCGTTCGTATCTGCAATAATCTCTAACTGCATCATTTTCGCTTATACACTGTTTGTCCGTACCTTACAAAACAAAACCTAGTAACATATTTCACAGTTGCAACAAAGAAATCCACTTCCTAGTCATAACTAATATTTTGTATTTTGAATATAAGTATCTGCTCAAGATATTCATATCTTACACAAAGAAATATTACAATCGCGTATAAAAATGTAGTACCGCTCGTAAAACTATGGCTCCTTACACGTTTCTCGTTTATGAACACTTCTGGACGCGGAGCTCGTAAACTGAAGCGTGTGAATTCCGATCGTGTATAATGTCATGTAGCTCAGAATCAGTTTAGGGAAAAGTAACACGGGATACTACTTAGTGGGGCTGACTTGAAAAACTACTTCGTCAGTGTCACTGCTAACTCCGTATACTGTTGACAATGCGATATCTGAGTGACTTTTTAATCAACTGAGTACCACTAGAGTGTTTTATGTAATATTCAGAAATCTTCATATCGATTAATGGTGCAAATCTGTATATATAAATATATATAAATCTAAAGGATATGCATATTGGCCAGTAAATGAAAGTGTACAATGGTCAGTAAATAGCGCTGTGTAAAGGCCAGTAAATAGCGCTATGCAAAGGCCAGTAAATAGCACTGTGTAATGGCCAGTAAATGGGTCTGTACAATGGCCAGTAAATGACACTGTGCAATGGCCAATAAATGGAACTGTGCAAACGTTGCCTCCCAAAAAGTATCCCAAGTATTTCCTTTCCTTCAGAAGGGGCTCTTTGGGAGTAATACTCATATAATCCCAACGGCTAAAAAGACGCAGACTACTTACACCAAGTTTTTCATGGTTGGTTAGAAACTACGACCTGTACACAAGTACGAAATTTACAGAAAAAAAAGCAAACTTACTAACAGACAAAAGAATTTTTTTCCAAACCCGAAACAGAGGAAATAATGCAAATGATATAATTTCATTAGCTAACAAAGGTCATGGTGGTTTTATTTTCAAGACCAAGCTTACCTCAAGGCACTATTATACTTTTACACAATAATTTTCGTAACAAAATCACATCGCCGTATAATAAATAATCCTTTCATTCTGTCGAGTTATTAAACAATAATCAAGCGGCCAACAAAGTATCCACGGCAACTGAAGCGCAGAAGCTTTGACAGTATAATTATGCCGCGAACGCCAAAACTTTTCGCCTCATATTTTTACAGCCGAATACCCTTCAGTAGAAAAGTTTGTCTTTAGAACAGCAGGCTTTCAGTGAGCCGAGGGCTGTTTTGTATTTTGTTTAGGTAAATAATCATTGTTAAGTCTTATTTTTTGTATAATTTGTATTCAGACGATGTTTGGTGTTAAGTGGAGAGAAGTAATGATACACAAGTAATAAAAAAATGGCCGAGACAGGTGAAGCAAAACATTTTTTTTTTACGCTTGCTTCGTATAACGTTAGCGGTGAAAGAAGTTAAACAAGTGATATCAATATCGGTCTCATATTCATTCAACTTTGTCAAAACGAAACCAAAATGCTGTCACTCGTTTCACTTCTTTTGCCGCTGACGTTACGCGATACTGTCTCCTACTTACTAACTTTAGAATAAGTCTCGTAAGCTTCTGCGTAAATTCCTACTAAGCCTCAAGCGGCAGTCAGAGGTTTGATTTAAGACTAGATAAAAGCATTCTTAGCTTAGCATAACCTACTATAGCCAGTACTCCGACCGTTTTCAATTATGGATTTATTAACCTAGTTTAAGAAATCTAAACGCAAAGGTAAAATCCAACTCGCTCTATTCTAAAAATAAACGCAACCACGCCATTTTCAAACAAATACCTACATAAACACAAACTAGTTTGCGTGTCGATTATATCAAAATGATAACGCAGTCACAAAGTGCGTTTTAATTCAAAACAGCCGCAGTAAAACTATGAGCACGTATTTAGTGAAGTAATCGATACGAAATGGACTGGTTTAAAACAACTTTGGCAAACAAAGGCGACCTATATAGCGGTCGGTGAGTTTTCCACTCGAAAATAGGTGCATTTTGCGTTGTTATTACTATCATGTTAAATCTCAAATAGTACTAGAGAGGTTAGTTTAAGGAGGTTTTTGTAGTGGTGAGATATAAACTTTTACAATTTGTTTTTACCTTGTCGTAGAATATTGTGTATCTTGTCCCTAATAAACTAATGATGGTTGTGGAGCCCAGAAATATAACTTTAGAGGCATTTAGTGTGATGAAACAAAATGAACATACATACATATATGAAAACCTTAAAACATTACACTCGTACGTTCTTTTTGTTGGACTTAAAAATTATAATTTCAGCTAAAAGAAATTAATCCGTTGACCGTTGACGTTGATAAAGACCGTTGCCAGCCGAAAATAATATGAATAATTGCAGACTACTTTAGACGCTTAGATCTTTCTAAGTGATCTCACTAGATCCGAACAGAAATTTAACAACGTATTATTTTGGTCTTCGCCTTAAACATATAATTTTAGCTGTAACAAAAAAAACGCTATCCAACTTTTGCAAATCTAAAGTAACAATTACAACCGACTACTTTAGAATAAGATCTTTCCAAAATGATGTCACGTCATCTGTTTGTACTGATCTATAATAAATCTACTAAATAATTCTATCATTACTGTGCATCTAGGTTTTCCCACTAGACCTGTCACTCCGGTAATCAGAGTAAAGTAAGTGCTCGTCCCATTTCCCATGTGCATTAGTGTGATTTTTTTCCTCGCCATTTCCGCGCTACGCTCCATCGATGGAGGGGTAAAAAGAGGAGTGTTTCAGTTCCAGTGCGGAACATAGTTCTGCTATTACTCTATACTCCATTCTATGTAGTTTTATTGTGTTCTATTAGGTTTTACTGTTTCTATGCATACTGATAATAATGTGTTAAAGCTGTACGTCTGTGAAAATGAGTTTCATTGCAAAAATATGTTAGAATTTCGGTTTATCTTTCATTAGACTTAAATTATTTTATACTATGGACAGAGATTTAGTACTGATTGACGTCACTTACGAAAAATAACTACGCAACTTTTTGATTTTTGTTCGATTGTGACGTCATCAGAGAACGGTAAATTCATTCGAACATTTCAAAAATGGCTCCTATGTCTTCACATCATTATAATATTACATTGTTATGTGCTTTAAAGACTTAGCCAAAACCGTCGCGTCCAAAAGTCAATACATTACATCGTAAGTCGTTCAAGCCCCCAGTTAGCTCGTGCCGCGACCGCCATATATCCTGCCGCCACTAGACCAGAATACTAAACAGATGGTATTGGGGAACTACGTAACACTTCTTACACACGAGTTGAGTGCTCGACGTACGAGGAAATGTCGTAGGGGAAGGGAGATGCCAAGTTTTAGAGCCGTAAACCAATCGGAGCTGAAAAACAATAGGTCTTACATAATAATAAGCTTAGTGACAGTTCTAAAAGTTCAAGTTCTAAATAAAAATAATAATAATACGAAGGGCACCTAGGGACTGCCGCGGTAAAGCTATTCCATACGCATATGTCTAGTCGCACGCACACAAACACCGTGCCGAAGTCTGTCGAACTGAAACGTGTTAGGTATATTTTCACTTACTTACTTACGGAACTTATAAAAAATTATAAATAATAATTATTATTTTACCATGCTTTATAAGTTTAATAATATATTATTTACACTTTATATTATGGGTTATTTGATTAATGTTAGTTTTATTTAGAGATGTAAATTTAAGTAAGCTTAGATAAATTGTTACATTTAAGTGTTGACTGATGCTTTTAATCTTTTATCTCCATTTAATAGTCCTACCTGATATTGAGACGAAATATCTTTATGGTAATGGTTTTGATGTTTTAAACGTTGCAAAAAGTAATAAAAGTATTCCATGGTTATTTTTTTATCAGCACAAGACTAAAATCTCCTATCTATCTAGGTACCTTATTCAAATTGAACATTTCAACACGTACCGCAGCGCAGCCGTGTTATTTTACGCGCGTAAAGCTCACGTGATATAACTATAACAAATGTAGCCGATGATAGAATAACAGCAGGCTGACCGGTTGGCGCAGTTGGTAGCAACCCCGCCTTCTACGCCGCTGGACCCGAGTTCGATCCCCGGACAGGTAAAACATTTGCATAAACATGTTTGACCTGTGTCTGGGTGTTTATTAAATATATAAGTATGTATTTCTGTATATAAGTATGTATATCAGTCATCAGGTTACCATAGCACAAGTTTTGCCTAGTTTGAGACCTGAAGACCTTTGTGTGGATGTTGTCCCATATTATTATTATATTAAACAAAAAATACTTCAACGAAAAATCTCGTTGTTCGTTAGAAAATAAGGAACCAGGGTCGATAAGGATGTATCGACGTAGTAACAAGTAAATAGCACTTCCTACGTCTACAAGTACCTATGGCAGGCGCTAGACCGTGCGTTTAGAATACCAATTAGTTCTCGAACATTCTAGGGATAAACGCTCCAACCAACACGTAATAACGGTTTTATTCAACTATATATTTTACTAGCTGATTCGGTGAACTTCGTACCGCCTAACATTCAATTCTTTAAGAATAATGTTACCATCGTATAAATATTGACAGGTATGGTTACAAAAGTTTAAATTGACTTAAGTACGAGTAATATTACGAATCGATTGAATGGTTTATAGAAAAGGATTGTTCCTAGACCTTATCAGGCATTTTTTTTACCTTTTCTTTCCGTAAGAACCATCCTCGTGCTTCAAGAAAAATTCTAAAAAAATAATTAGCATAATCTATTCAGCTGTTCTTGAGATTTGCGCTTAGCAACACATTTAGCGATTATTATTGATTATATTTATTGTTTTATTATGAAGATATATTTTATTACCTCATACTCTTTGATTTGGTTTTGTGCAGATTATATTTACGGTTTCGGCAAACTCTTCTATAGCTATTTTGTTGTCTTACATCACTCTTACTATACGGTATTTTTAGAGAAAAACAGTTCATTATTTATACACTGGGACAACAACAAGGTTATTGTTTAAGGGTGTACACCCTTTAGCCGAAATAAGTTGAATATACTTATCACTAGTAAATCAGCTATTCCGTATTGAAAGTTGTGCCTAAAGATGAGTATAGTGACCCCCTTTTAGCTTAGTACACCCCTAGCCGATAACCCTGTATCATACGTCAAACAAATTTACGCAAGAATAATTATTATGTATGACGTTGACATACATGACAAGTCGGTCGGCATTTTGTATGAACTTAGAGATGCTCCAATATTCGTTGCTCACTAAGAAAGAAGCTAATAAAAACCTCTTTCATTTTATATAAATTGCTTTTGTTTAATAGTCAGACAAAAAAAAGGAAATGTTGTTAAGTACATTATTTTCAAAGAGTAGAACAACGCTAGGTCACATGTATTTTCCAATACATTATTTCTTGTAAAATTCAATTCATATGTATAGCCGTAAAAGACATTCCTAAACCGTACTTTCGCAATCAATATTCAATAAGTTTCCTACGCGATATCAAATTCAAAGTTCACTTCTATGTCTCGACAGCTACGACGAATATTTTTTTCCAAAGACTTGTGAAAAAGAAAGAGAGGAAATGGGTTTTTGGTGAATTAACACGTTATGACAACACGTCACAAAGTGTTAATTCAAATGACCAAAATAACCTTCATGTCAACACAAAGGTCATTTGGTAGCAATATGGGTTTTCCCGCGTAGATACCTGTTTGTTGAAAAAATCCAACTATAGTTTCATTCACATGAACAAAGAATGAACCGATTTCAATTTCGTTTAGAACGGGTTTTCACGCATCAAGGCCGCAGGGAAAGTAAAAATAAAATAAATATATAACCTACGTATAACGTATAATTTGATTGTATTTATAAGCAAATCTTACATTATTTGTGTGGCGCATACGGTGTTTTAATTGTAGTAAATCGCGTGTGACGCATTATTTTGTATCAAAGTATGAAAAATATTTCTTAGACTTGTTGCAGATGATAGAGCTGGTCGCCATTCTTCTATTACAAAGCATAAATTGGCCTTAGTGTTGCTTATAAAAAACAACATCAGGTAAAATCTGCCAAAAGTACCCTGTCAAAATCTTTCTACAGTTAAAAAAATGACCTCTATTCATTTTTAAACTTCAGCTTGTCATTTCAACTTGATCCCATTTTCAATTTAATCAATTATTTTCTTAGAATAAAGAACCATTCAGTAGTAATACTAGCTTTAGAACTGTTTTCACAGTCTGAAACAGCCTGTAGGTTATTCTGTGTATTATTAGACCATTATCAAATTTCTAGTTTGCGCTCATACTCTGTTCCAATATAAACCACTCTATGTAGAGTGATATTTCCACGGTTGTGACTACGGCATAAAATATTTTTGCAGAAAATATCCCCACATTTCAATGCTGCAGTTATAAAAGGGATGGACATGTCGTGACGTTTTAGCAAATTAGACTTTGCTCGGTGTACCTAACGTTTATATTTCTATGACAGTTGTAAATTGGTTTTACTTTAGAATAAGTCGAGTTGTTCGAAACAGAATTGTTTTGGCGCAGCAGTTCAACTATTCATCTAATTGCTATTCTACAAACACAACATGGGAACACTTTAATTATCCGCCTTTTTCCTATGAGTTAATCTACAAAATAAACTATCTGCGTGCCAAATTTCATCCAAATTCGTTAAGCCTTTTGTGTGTGAACGAAGCACAAACAAACACACACATACAAACGTTTGCCTATATGATATTAGTGGTATTTTTCATAGTTTATAATTTAAATAATATTTTTATGCCATGTCCATGCTGTTAAACTGGTTTCCTAAAAGGCTTCTTTTATACCTCAACGTAACTGGTTTCCGAAGAGGTTTATTTTATACTTCTATGTAACTAAATAACTATCTAATCTCTCTTGTATGTCTGGCTAGTAATCGTTTTGATAGACGTCATCTATCAGATAATTATGATGCACTTGACATTCATTAAATGTCAACAGATAATTTTATTGTTTAACTACACTTATTGAGTAATTAATAATATAATATAAATATTTATTTAAAACGCATTTGAAAGATTTGGAATTTTCCATAATGGCCGAAGCGAAGTGTACGAAGGTATGCAATATATACAAAAATCAATGCCACTTTTCGTTGTTATTTTATAACTCAAGAACGGACTCACCTATCCAAACCAAATGTTTAGGCTTTGTTCGGACTATTTAGTATGTGAAGTTTGCACAAAATCGGTCGAGCGGTTCTTAATTTCTCACATTTTTATTTTTTCACTTTATACGTAGCGAAGCATGTACCCACCCGCTAGTTAATTAAACGAGTATATGCAACACTCATAATGCGCTCTGTATAATAAACTTTATGAGTATTACATTAAAGCATCCTTACTTTCAACGGAACGTTTTACGATTAAAGTCACAGAGCTCGTACGCACTACATCCGATCTGAAACCGATGATTTATGCTTCCTACTTAAACTCACGTGAATCCAAGTAGTAAATTAACTATTATTAAGAATCTGACATACTAATGTACCATTTTTGTTATTAACTAGTGTTTAAGTATTCGTTATATCAAAAGTATATGTTCACTACCTACAAAAAATAATTTCCATATATTATTCCTGTTTTTTTTTTTTACCAGCATCACTGTTGACGATGAATGTAACAAGTTCAGGCAATTTAAAGTAACTGACTGAAAAAACTTACGTCATACGTAAGAATAGTCTTTTTTGTATTGAATGTAATATCAAATCAAATTTTCTCTGAATCATTTTTTTAATATAGTTTATACCGCTGCTGTGCTGTTGACCGCAACTTTAGAAAAGTTAGTTGAAAACTTTATTTCAACTTTGAAAAGAATTAAAAAAAAGTTTAGCTATTTATGATATTGTCACTTTATAGCTTTAGCAATGTAAAGCGTTTTCGTGTGTTCAAGCGTTTCAATATAATTTTCTGAACTTGTCATTTTACAATCTTATAATTTTACAACCATGTCATGAGACAACGTTATCATTTTCCAACTTAAATGATGTCATTTTGAGACGGAATCGTCTTGTGTAGTGTGAATACAT
Source organism: Ligdia adustata (assembly GCA_947049295.1). Taxonomy (NCBI): domain Eukaryota; kingdom Metazoa; phylum Arthropoda; class Insecta; order Lepidoptera; family Geometridae; genus Ligdia; species Ligdia adustata. The sequence continues at coordinate 12,722,148 of OX346225.1, forward strand.
TTTGAAAATGTCAGTACTCTGTATAATATCTACGAGTACGCTCATGCTTCGTGATTTAATTGCGTTTCTTAGCGATAAAGTTTGTTTGAAACTTTACTCTCTCAGTACTGAATTAATGCTCAGTTACAATTACTTGTAATGGTAGCTGAGACACTGTTTAAAGATCTATTTAAGCTTGTCTTAATTTGGCGCGCGAGTTGTATTATTATTTTGGTAATGTGTGTTTGTTTTCGTAAGTCATTAATTAATCCGAGCAAATGTTAATATGTAATGTGGTGTATAGTAAATAATGTAATAAATTTAGTCACTATTTGCAATTTAGGGAATTTTCACTGATACCTGTAAGTTTTTTAATCAATGAAACACATACTTATACAAATGTTCAGCTATTTATTATTATTATTTCGTATATTACAACATGATACCGGTAGCCGTTGTTTTAACATTTTTGTATAAGTACTTCTGGATCTAAGTATATATAGGTCACATTTAGTATTAAACGGAAGCTTCACGTATCGCTGCTATGATACCTCTACAATAGATTCCAGTAGATATAGGTATCATATGGTATGATACCTATACCTACTGGTAGGTTATGATAATAAGTATTGATTTTGCACTAGCATAAAAAATGGCAAATCGATTTTAAAAAAATGCAAAAAATTGTTTGGCCCAACCACAGAAACATTTCTGTTTCCTGTCCTGTCTACCAAAAGCATCAATAAATCACATTGACCAAAAGCATGCCAATTCTATAATGAAGAAGATATTTTTTTCAGAAAACGGGTTTTCACGCGAAACTTTAGTTGGACCATTCTAACAATCAGGTACGCATGAAAACCAGTTTTCTTAAACGACATGAACCAAACACGCGTTAGTTTTCTAAATAAAGAATCTTATAAATAAAAATTTGTTTCATATGGTTCCTTAACATAATAAGGACGAATTTTCGCAAAGTTTTTATCTGACTGTACAAACTTTTTTTTGTTTTACTAATGTAAAAAAAAAAAAAAATTGTTATTGTCGAGTTCATTATTTATGCTAATTATGTTTGTATTCTGACCTCATAAGGTTTTTATATTTATATATAATATTAATCGTGACATAAAAGTTAATACAATTCAAAGCATTAATTTAGTGAAGGGTCTGAATCTATTTAAGTCTGAATCGTAATAAATAAAGAAAGAAAAAAGAGAGATCGTATTAATTTTGTACACACAGGACTATTACTAATTACTTAAAATTAGTACTACTTACTTAAAACGACTACTACTATTTGCTTAAAACTACTACTACTAATTACTTAAATCTACTACTACTACTAATTACTTAAATCTACTACTACTACTAATTACTTAAATCTACTACTACTACTAATTACGTTTACTTCTTTCTTTGTTCCAGACCCGTACACATTATCCAAAGTGCAGTGCAACGAGACCATCCTCCTGTCCCACGTGCACCCTCACGCTACGGTGTCCAGTCCGGGGTTTCCCCGTCCGTACCCGGACGACGCGCAGTGCGTGACCGAGGTTCGCGCGCCGCCTGCGCATACATTACGGCTACACTTTGAAGAGCTGCTCACTGAACATGAGCCACAGTGAGTCAATAATTATACTTATTTAGTAGGAAAATTATTTTTTAACAAACAAATTGCTGAATTCACACAACTTATAAAAACAGATATTATGATAATTTTAAAAAATACCAATATTTTTACCCGACTGCAAAATAAGGAGGGTAATGTTTTTCGAGTGTATGTATGTATATTACTTTGGCACGCCCTAGAGGCTAAACAGCTAGTCGTATTTTTATGTGAGTGTTGTCAATAGATTCGTTTCAGTAGTGAGAGTAACACTGGGTACATCAAAATTAAAAAAAAAATTAAGGACGGTTTACAGGCCTAGATTTAGCAGTCGGGTTTTGTCGAACTCACTTCTAACCACTTGTTTAAAAGATGTTTTTAACAGGTACAGCTTGCTCTTGACAGCATCTCGCCTGATGTATATCGACGATGCGGTCTAGAAAGTAGCACGCTTGTCTAAAATAAACCGATCTACTCGCGACCTGAAAAGCCATTGCAACATTTAAAAAAAAAATTAATGTAGCTTGAAAGCAGTTTTAATGTTTTTTATGTGTCTAAGAGCAATTTTAGGTTTTCAGATCAAAACTGTGATAAAAGTTTTTTAAGTACAATTTTAATACCACTTAGTAAACCTTTTTATTCTACTATTTATAAGATTATGTAAAAGAAATTAAAAAAAAAAAACAACATCGAAAAAAATTACATAAATCCAATTTAATATTAGAAGGCCACAAGCAACAAAACTGATACGTCATATCCTACGCGATTTATCTCCGCAAAAAAGTATCGCGAAAACTTAAAATATATTCTTCAAGGAATATCCCACGGAAAGCAGCAAAGTTGGAAATGACAGATCGTCGCACTTGCTCCAAGTTCGTAATAAAACGAATAAAAATGCAAAGCTAGATCTATCCAGCTCCCTTGAGTACTCTATGACAAGGAATAATACAGGAATAGGGAACAGTGACGTAGTAAGGGTTAATAGAAAAGGGGCCACCTTACTCTTCTCAATCAGTGCTGGCCAGAGTTGTTTTTTTAAATTTCAGGTATTAAAAAAATAAGGATGAAATAAAACGAAATGACTAAGTATAACAACAGAAAGATTACCTATAGACCAATTAAGATCTACAAATAATCCAAATGCTCCAACTCACACGTGCGTACTGTGCTAGCCGCATTACCACGCTGAATGGCAATGCTTAAACGTTGAGGATGAGCTCCCGGTCCCCACGGCCCTAAAGTCTCGACTCCAAATGGCTCAAATATATAACCTCTACCGAAGGTAGCATATTTTCGCCGCTTGTGCTGTTCGGCTGAACATGCCGCCGTCCTTCAAGGCACTAGTCAGTCAGTCAGTCCGTCAGGTCTTTTTTTAGGATGAAATAATTCGATACTACGAGTATTAGCTGAATATAATGATATAATAACTAGTTTCTGTCACTCGCGGTGGCACGTGCCATAATATGGAATATAAAGATGTTTCAAACTTTGAACCCCGATTAATTTGACCTTAGCCGTTGAAATTCTAAAAAGATTTTCTTGGTTTCTACTACAGCCTATAATAGATATACGCTCCAGATTTCATGCTTCTAGGTTCAGCGGCTTAGACTCTACTTTGATTCCTAGCAAAAATCAATCAGTTACAGGACTTACTTTTTATACTATAGATCTATAATATAATATACATCTTATACATAAATATATATATATATGTAAGATAAGTTGAATGTAAGTTTTATAAATGGTGTGGAAAAACCATTCAACTGATAAACAATGATGCAACTTATTGCATTAACAATAAAAAACTATTTGTTTTTTTAGTTATTTGGGACAATAACAGTGTCACAATAAAACTAATATCTATTTTTTAAGTAAGATAATTAATTAACTAGGCCACCCACATAGCAGTCCAGCAATTAAATCTACTTGCTTTAATTTTAAATCTTCTTATTGGACAATTTTGGCAATAATAATAATTATTGCCAAAATTGTCCAATAAGAAGATTTAAAATTAATATTTCATTCCTTTCATATTTCTTGAACGTCCATTTTGTTATAAAATTACGTTCAACTTTTAGGACTGCTGCGTTACTTTGATAAAAATGTTAATGACAATGTTTGCGTTACATTGCTCAGATAATATTTTTTACATCATCAGTAAACGTAGCCCACATTCAAAAACATCCTAAGTACGTTCCCAAAAAACCGTTCCCGTTTGTATCGTGAACGTTTTTGTCCGGATTGTAAGATCAATATGGCCGCGTCTCGCGGGCATTGCTTTGTTTTGTGATCAAACCGAATACATGAAACCAACGATACCTACGAGCATATCTGAGAGTGGCAATTCACCTGGCTTTGATATGAAAATCATATTGCTAGAGATATCAATAAAACTAAAGAGTTAGCCATTATGCCCAACGAAATAATGTTCAAGATTTTTGTCTGGAATAGATAGACACCTTTTTGGTTTTAGAGCCAAATAAAGTTTTCTAAAAAAATCTGCGAAGTGACGTTCATACTACTGGTTCTCTTCTAAAATCGTGTATTACGCGCGTCCATAAAAACGCGTTAATTTAGTTAAAAATAACGTTATAAATTACTAATGGACGAGATTTAGGTAAATATATTTTGTGGAATATTAAGACAACTAACTTGTCCATACAATAAGATATAGCTCTTTTCTACCTTTTAATGTTTCCAATTCCTCTGGTTTTTTTTACATAGTTAACACATTATTATTTTACATTACTAGGCTTTACCGTTTTATTTTTATCAGTCTTTTATATTACTTTAAAGTTACAAGCTTCCTAAGCATAATTTTGAGCTGATACGATGCCTATTAAAATATTTAATTATGCAGAATTCAAAATAATAAAACGTTTAGACCTAAAATACATCATAGTAAAGCGATTGACACCAGTAACAAAAAACATGTACAATTTAGAGGGTGAAAAGAGGGAGTGAGTGAGGTAGGCCCCGGAACGAAAATTGTATGAGAAACACGAAAACAGTGAAGAGTCGGTGATTCTCTTAAAAATAAAAACAATATACATATTAATACACTAACTAGTCTTAGTCGTTCTGTCCTTTCTCCCGCCGCAGCTGTTTCAAATGCAGCTGACAAAAAGCGCAGTAAGTATGCGGCTTTAGAGTTACAGTATTTATTTGTGCCTTATGCGGTGGAGACAATAAGTAGTTGGAGAAGTGAAACAAAAAGGTTAGTGGCAGGAATGGGACGCAGGATTGGCGAAAATTCTGGAGACATGGTGTAAAAACTGCCCATTGCCATCCAGCGGGGTAATGCAGCTAGTGTCATGAGTACTTTTGCACCGGGTATCACCAGCCCGCCGGCTAACGAGCATTTATTTGTGATTTTTTATTATAATGACGATTGTATGTTAGATATTAAATCGATATATTTATTGTGACAAAAACTTAAAGAATAGTAATTAAAACACTAACTAAACTAAATATACTCACAATAAAAAAAAATAGTAAAAAAAACCCGTTAGTTGAGGGGAGATGGCAAAACTGCTGGCAGCATTGCCTTGTTGGATGGCAATGGAGATTCTTTGACCCAAAGAGAAACAGCATTTTAGTTACCTTGGCCAAGCGTTTGGTAGATGGCAACCAAACGCTTGGCCAAATCCCTATAAAGGCTGAGAGCGGCCGGTCCCCAGGGACCCATGGTTTCTATCCCAATCGGAACAAACATGTACACCTTGTCAAGGGTGGCATATATGCGCCGTTTGAGGTTTTCAGCCTCGGCAGCGGCAGCACCAGCTTGAAGCTTACAGGAAGATGTGATAAAGCCAAAGTGTCCACGCACGTAGCGTCCCAAACAAGAGGATAAATATTTTTTTATTTACTTTAGATATTAAATATTTAATCAGACCTAAATGAAATTTTAATTTGACATGGAACTTATTACTAAATATAAATATACTAATTATTAAATAATATTAATACCTTTACTAACTATTTGAGATTCCGCTAGCCTGCAGATAAAACTGTGATGTTAAGGTAAACGGTAAAATATGCTGCATAAATAATGCCATATTTCATTAAAATCTTATGGCGCGGCAGTTTAAATTTCCTAAATAGAATATTACATCTGAACATGGAACAAGAGGTGGAAAGGAAAACCTTATACTTACTGGGTGATAGTCAGTGACCGTATGCAATTCCTATTTGTTGGATATCTTTACTGAATTGACGAAACTATGTGCATAAAATGGATCACGCCATTTTGAAAAATTACACTTACACTTAAATTTAAGAGAAACTTTGAATATAAATATTGGTCAATTTGGTTTATAAATTATAATATGTTAAATTTTACCCATTAAAAAAATTGTTTTAAATGCCAAATTACAGCCTGTTATCACTCTTTACAATATATCTTGTAGTATCTGTCATGTTGTCGTTTCTGGAATTTCTAACAGCTGGGCAAATGCCTCTTCCCGATTATTCCTCATTTGTCTGCTTTACAAAAAGAAATCTTTATTATTTTACGCTCAACCTGTATAAAGACGGTGCAAACGACGCAATTACATTATAATATCAAAAGCATCTGAAGACGGATGGACAGCCGCTCACTTTTGTTTCTCTACTAAACAAACAGACTCGAAAAATAATGAACCTCTTTAAAAATAACGCCCAATTTATGGAGGAGCCATTATTATTATTTTTGAATTCAATTTTCTTTATGGCAACAATCTTAAAGTATAGGAAGGTCTTCTTTGTAGGACCCGCTTGAGAAAGTACTAGAAATATTTATTGGCCTTTAAATAACATTCGTTACAAACAAGTTTTGTTACATTTTAATTATTAATTAGGTACTTATTTAAATACTTTATAGTTCTAAGAACAAATAATTATTATATTATATATTTACTTTGTGATTTATTTCTTTACCTATTACTAACATTTTGTAATGGTTGTTCGTTACACAAGAACGATGATTCCACAAGCTGCATTGACATATATTCACTGAGTTTATAAAAAGGATTTCTTTCAAAAAAATGTTTTAATTTTTGTTTGAATATTTATATAATAATACCTTTGCCAAGTATACCTAAATTAAGTATACAAAACAATACAATGAGCCCGATTTGGGCTAAACTTACTAACTTAACCTAATTTGACAGTTCTAAAATTGTCTCCTCCTTTTTTGTTTCCAAATGTGAGAAAAGGATGGATATAATTTTAGGAACTTTTAGTTTAGTTAATAAAAATAAAAACAGCAAATATATTATAAACAAAACATTGGTAGTACATTGAGCGGCCTTAAAGCGATTTCTTTTAGGCAACCTCTGGATGGATCGGACTAACTGCAAACAGTAAGTTTTCAACCATCTCTTTTTTTTTTTATTGCTACACCACCAATAAAAAATAAAAAATCGAGGTGGTACAAATACTGAACCACAAAAAACAACAGAAAACATATATATATATACTCGTATAGTAATATTAAGCACATACAACAGACACATACGTTTTTAGAAAACTAACGCGTGTTTGATTTGTTTTGTTCAAGTCAAGTGTTCGTTTAGGCTGGAAACGCACAGACGGCTTGCTACTCGTAAACGCGTAGAGCCTAGTGGCTTGCATTGCTAGGAAACATTGTGCCTAGGCGACAAGCTTTTTAATAGCATGGTGGTAGGGTGTTCTAACGCTCGCCTGGCTAGTATACCACCCTCAAGTTGTAAAATCTGTTGCCAAGCACCTAACGGTGTGTTAGAGCCAGTTTCATTTGACCACAAGTTCGCACGACCACGGAAGTCAGCGATACTGTAGCCCTAGATGAAGCATGCCTTGTCTGGAATACACTGGCTCTCAATCGAGGCTGCCGGAACACACCATTAAGTGCTTGGCGACAGATTTTACAACTTGAGGTGGAACTAAATTTAGGCTATTTTCGTCTTCCGTTTTCTACAAAATGAGTGAAACACGCGTTAGTTTTCTAAATGAAATATATTAATTTGTTATAAGGCATATCGAGTGGTCGCGATCTTTTAAAGAGTAACAACGCCATCTGTATAGCAAACTGAACTTTATTCCTCAAATTATACCTAGAAATAACCTAATCTGTAGAGTAGTACAAATATTACCTACGTAAAAGTTTAAAAAAATCTTTAGTATTCACAAAATTGTAAAGCATTTTGTAGGGTACACGTGTAAAACCTAAAATCACGAATCCCATTATGTAAATCGCTGCAGCATTTTGTAGTGAAAATATTAAATTGGACGCAGATTTTGTCGACGAGGTTTTTACGATACAAATACACTTTTTGGTGGAGATTTTGAAACTTCAAGCATTTCTATTTAATTTTGTAGCATACTCAGTAATCGAAAAATAGCATTTAACCAATTATTATTTAATGGTTCGTATGAACTTTGTTTTTTTAATTATTTTGCATGATTTATCCGACAAATCCGAGTGCAAGAACTTTAGACACGTTCTTAACAAATGAAATCGCGAGATGCAGCTAGCCTATGACCATCTGCACGTGAAAACGAATCTATTGACACCACTCACATAAAAATACGACAAGCTGTTTAGGCTCTAGTACATGGTAAAAAAGAAAACATATGTACATACGTATATAACACACTCGAAAAACATAATCCTACTTCTTGCGCAGACGAGTAAAAAGAACTTGACATGCAGTACGTTGTAGATTATGGCTAAATTGCCTAAAGTGGTGTGGATCAGATCAGACCTAGGTGTATGTCTTAGCCTCGAGGTTTGTTGCCATCTACTTTTCCTGACATCATCAAATTCTCAAGATATCTAAACTCTACCACAGAAAATTATAATATCATTATTTATAGCCGACCTAACTAGGTTTACCTATGTACTATCAAAACGGTAATAAATTCCCAAATAGACTGCTTATTTTGACCGATTTGATTTCTTTTATTACGTTTGGATCTATATATAAATCATCAAAACTAATTTTTGGGTTATTAAACAAATTAACTGAAAAACTTGAATAACCGCCGGTCGAATTGTAGTGTATTAACTGTAACACTTTCAAGTTGTACTTAAATATGGTTTGTGAATTCATAACGCGACAATTCGGCAATACTCTTAATAATCTTTTATCCTTATTGTTTATTGTCCCCGACCCCAATAATAATCACACGTAGCGTTCGACAAACATTAAATTAATTTAATTAAAGTTTGTAACGAGCGCTAAATTGAAATTATATTACAGATTAGTCGGAGTTTGCTGACAGCATACAAAATTAATTACATTTACGCAAAACGGGGAGTAGGAACAGAGAACTAGTACTTGTGGCTTTTTGCTTGACTACGTGAAAAGGAGGACAGAAAAAATGTTGTAGATTGGTTTTAGGTCTTTGTATTATCGTAGTCGATGTTAATCTGTATTATGTATTTTTATACATAAATTAATTTATTTTGCTATTATCGCTGATATCATTTATTTTATACGATGCAAACGGCATTGTATTTGACCGCATCTAACTTGATGTAAACTGTCAATTCGGGGTAAGATGTTTAAGTTACTTTAATTATGTAATACTTAGTTACATAAGTAATTAAGTAACATATTACGTCCCACCTAAGTAACCGAGTATACGTGAGCCGAGAAACACGCCAGTTCCTCCCAATGGAGTACTCGCGAATTCTAAACTGCGTTATACAAATTTAATTGGCACTTGCGGAGGTTGACGAAACCTCTACGCTTAACTTCAAGAGAGAACACAGGGTTATAAATTAGGGCTTAGGCTTAGTGTACTAAGCCGAAATGGGGTCACTATACTCATTCTAAGGAACAACTTTTACGTTAGGACCAAATCTGAATCAAAAAAGCAGTTGTTTCGTACATTTTGTAGACGATAAACTATTTTGAATAATATTTGATATTTTTTTCTCGAATTCGGGGTTGGTCCCATAATGATAAAGTATAGTGACCCTGTATAGGTACGATAAGGTTCTTTGTGGTACTGCGAATAACTCGTAAAAACCTATCGATATCTGAAATCACAATGAAAATTTATATTTGAAATTTTTATTTTTTATTTTAATGGTGGAACTTAGTAAATGTATTTGTATAAAAACTTAGCGCCAGCGTTCCCTATAGCTTGATGGTTAATATTGTATATAAAAGAGTATTTAAGTCCTGACTGACTGATATTTGCAAGCAATAAATATAGAATTTTTAAACCGCTGAAATTAGACTTAAAACTTCAGTTATGGTTCGATTTTATTTATTTTATTTTTGTTGATTTTTTTGAATGCGGCGGGCGACAGCTACTAATGTCAATATAATTGTGTTGCTATTAGTTGACACATCGCAATAGATCTAAATAATCTAGAAACTAATGGCCATATAATAAAGGCCGACAAAGAACTAGACTAGACGGCTTGTTCCTTTCTTACCTTTTTGAGACGTATCATTATTTGCGAAAAGAAATCTTAACTCCTCCTAGTCTAGAATTATTTTCCTGTGTTTCAATTTTGACTTTGACTCTGTTTTTTCGTCGGACCTTGAAAAATCCTTCGAAATTCGATAAACGGTGTCAAACCGCTTGAACAAAACAAACCGAATCATCCAAATGATTACCTCCTCTCCATACTTCTCTCCCGCAATTTGTCTTCGCGTCTTTACAAAGGATCCATCCATCACGATACCAGCTTACAGAAGACATATGAATGGCGCGGATTAAAGAGAGATGGCCCGGGGGAATGTTGACCTAACGTTATATGTATCACCCTTAATTTCTTTTTTTTTTTTTTGATGTACCCAGTGTGACTCTCACAACCAAGACGAATTTATAGACACCACTCACATAGAAATACTACAAGCCGTTTAGGCTGTAGGGCGTGCCAAAGAAATATAAATACACTCGAAAAACATAACCCTGCTCCATCGTTCGCAGTAGGGTAAAAACTCGTTTAAAAAAATGTTAATAGACTTGCCCAGTGTGACATACGTAAAATGTGACTAAGTACCCCATAAATAATTACCTTTCATTATTTATTTCAATATAAGAGGCTAACAGTCAGTCTTCTCGTCCGAGACAGTCTTGACTAGTTCGGAAGACAGGGAATATCTTTACTTACACTAGCCTTTTTCAATAATTATTTAAGTTATTTATAAGTTTGTATATTAGGCTAAGCTATTGGCAAAAAAAACTATTCTATTCTATTCTCTCCAGAGGCCTCATTTTTTAATCGTTCGAATAAATTTATCACTTGTTATTGACGTCAATTATGAATAATAAGTATAGGACTTCTTAAATATCGACCGTAAATGACGTCATTAGCAAGTGGTGAATTCATTCGAACGTTCCATAAATGAGAACCCTGATCGCAATTAATTACCATTTCGTAAAGAGAATTGCAATGTTTACCTTAAAACTATTTTTTATACCTCTTTAAAACCTAAACAGATAGGCATTTGACCACAAGTTCGCACGACCCCGAAAGTCAGCGATACTGTAGATGGAGCATGCCTAGTCTGGAATACATAGAATACATAGGCTTGCTTTTGTCCGTATCCCGCCCGTATTGATATGTGATCTAAGATGTAGCACACTTGCACACAAGAAACTGATGACATAACTAGATGTAAATAGTTTAACGTCTTTTTTCCTAACCTTCAATTTAACGTTTCCCCTCGCAAAGCCTCCTAAATCAGTCCCTGGATGCATGTCTTCGTGGTAAATAGCTTTTTGATGCTCGTTTCGGTACTTATCGCTGCTCGGGCTGTGTAGTGACAAATCGCACGGAGGTTAGGAGCTCTCGAAAGCGAGACGCGATTTTGTGACTTAAATAAGTTGATAAGATGGAATTACATGGAGCGGAAGAGATGTGGTAGGATGCGAAATCTGCCGACCGCAACAGGAAGATACCTCTGTTATTTACATATAAAAGAAAACCACGTATTTACCCGACTGCAAAAAAGGAGGGTTATGTTTTTCGAGTGTGTATATGTATGTATATTTCTTTGGCACGCCCTAGAGCCTAAATGGCGTGTCGTATTTTTATGTGAGTGGTGTCAATAGATTCGTCTTTATCTGGAAATAGTCATAAGCTATACTAGCTGCATCCCTCAATTTTACTTGTTAAGATACATAGGTCTAGAGTTCTTAGAGTCGGGTTTTTTGGTCGGGGTTTGTAATTCGAGTTATAAATATGCACCCTTATTTCGGCGCATTATTATTACCTAATAAGAAATTATTGTTATATAAAAAATAAGTATCTACTGCACTGATTTCGACTAAATTTACATGTGAGCAATTCGAGATATGTTTTCCTTGATCTAATTGTTCTCAAATGAAAAATAACAGCTCGTTTGATATTATAAATAGCACTTTTCTATTTTATACTAACCTTTCTGAGAAGATTCCGTAATCGATATATTTTTACACATTTATAGAACAGCGATAAAAACTAGCAGAATAGAAGATGAAACGTGGATTAAGGCTTAGCACGCACTGCGATTAAACGCGCGGTTTAGGAATAGCTGAAAACGCAAAAACGCGCATAAAGCACTGCGGCTAGCGTTTTGCTTAAATTTATTTCATTTCACCATGGATTTCTGGCAAGCAGCGTGTGTCGTAGCTTTGATATTGAAATTAAAAAATAGGAAACGTAAACAACGACGGCGACATAGGTACTGGGTACATCCACTAACTGATCAAAGACAATTGAAAGGATACTTTTGCAAAATGTACAACAACGTGCATCAACATCCCGATAAGTGTTTTAATTACTACAGAATGTCGATTGGCACTTTTGATAAATTATAACAAGACGTGGGCCAGTATCAACATTATGAAGACACTTCATTTGTAATGCAATATCACCTGAAGACCGAATGCGATTAACCGCCATGCGTGCGTCACAGTACTGTTACTATGGGACACAAAAACCGCTCGTTTTCAAACCGCGGTAAAAACGTAACAAGTTGTGATTTAAAATCTGTCACTGTAAAAATTCACTAATGCGTGCGCTTGAAGAGAAAGCTATGTGTTAATATTTTTTTGCGGTTTCATACCTGTAGTTAAACGCTCGCGTTTAATCGCAGTGCGTGCTAAGCCTTAATAAAATATTTATATTTTAACAGTAAATTAACATCAGCAGTAAGTATAATATATATAAATATAAATACCCTTATCTGTTAGTTAACTCTCTTACACAATTATAAATATAGCACCATGCCAGGCGATTTTATGAAATAATTATAAATCTCTCAGTATGCGGAACCTAATAACACAGGTTAGGCGGAATCTACGTCGATAATAAAAAGAAGGCTTTACCACAGATTCTATAGGAGTACGTAAATCAAGCACAGCCGCCATCAAAGGTTGCATAACCGCAGTTCTGGGAATATTCTAGACTTTCTATCCAAAGCTTTAATCCGTACTCTATTCTCCACAAAGTATGAACTCAGCTGAAAAAATAAAATGGCGACAAAGGAGGCCTACCGTATCGAAATGCGAACTCATTTCGTTCGTTCGTAAGTATTTTAAATGTTCAACTTTATGTGCTTGTGTTGGAGAATTTAAAATGAATATCTCACTGTCGTACCACGTTTGTGTGTACTTACTTTTTAGATAGGTATGTAAGGCAAATCTATTGACACTACTCACATAAAAATACGACAAGCCGTTTAGGGTGTAGGGCGTGCCAAAGGCATATACATACATACATACTGTGGCGTAGATCACCTTTGCTCGTCACGAAGCCAACACCGCCGTGTTCGAAAAGCATGACGATCGCTTTTGAATTGGACAGATCGAACTGTACAAGATTTTCGAAATCTACGTCACATGAATGAGTAGCTTTGTGGTACCGGCTCTCGACTCTTGATCCAGAAACCCGGGTTCAAACCCTTACATGGGTTGTATTTTTGGGAGTTTTGAAGAAAGTTCTAGATAATTCTGGACCAAATGGAAAAGAAAGTACGGGACGGAAGAGGTGTGAGCGAGAGGAGAAAAAAGTTTAAAGATGGAATAATGTTTTAAAATTCGAACCCTAATTCGATGCGATTTTGTCGATCTCAGGGATATATAAGCCGTACATCGGGCGGCCTACGACCAGTTTTAGTTTTGCGGTGAAAACAAGAAGAAGAAGAAGGAAAAGGAAAGGAAAAAGTGGAAGTAAAGTGAAGTGAAGTGAAAGTGAAGTGTAGTGAAGTGTAGTGAAGTGTAGTGAAGTGTAGTGAAGTGTAGTGAAGTGAAGTCCATTGCCGTAGTGACTGTGATCCGGAACCGCACCGCCCGGTGCGGTTCCGGAGATCTGTGACGAGAGATCAGTGAGTGTCGTGGCCGTGCAAGTGACAGTGCCGTATTCGGGCGCAGGCCAACGAAGTGACGTTTCCGCGAGTGACGATAAGGCCGTGCTAAGGACAGTGCAAGGTGACAGTGATAAACGGAGCGCGCGCCAGTTTAGTGTCGTTTTCGCGGGTGGACAGTACCGCAACCGGTAACGCGCGTGGAACTGAGCTGTAGCGCCGTACCCCGCGCTGGGAAAGCCGCGAGTTACATCTGCGACCGCGTTATTTCCTGCCGATCACTCTATACGTGTGAGTACCTGGGCTGTAAATAAAGGCACGAAAACGGAAGTTGTCTTTCTTTTCTATCCCCGAACCCGATCCCCGTAAACACACTCGAAAAACATAACCGACCTTCGTTCGCAGTAGGGTAAAACCAGAAAATGCTAAGATTAAAAGTCCTTGAGACCTGTACAAACAATAAAAAAACCTAAAACGGAAATATATGACTAGCTTTTGCCCTTGACTTCTCTTGAAAAATAGACTTCAAACTATATCTGTGCTAAAAATCAACTCGCTCCGTCACTTGGTTGCAGAGGGAAAGACGAACTAACAAAAATATACTCCTTTCGCAGTCGGATAGAAAAAAAGATAAATTCAGAAGGTATATTTATAGTGAACTCGGTCGGAAGCCACACAGAAATTACGTAGATGTGTGTCCACGGTGCGGGAGGAGGCAGAGCAAACATGACAAAGCAAATATTATTGGAAGTAGTGAACCATTCGTACTATATAGGTACCTACTTATTGTCTTTTTTACCGAATGCCTACAAGAAAGTGGAACTCAATTCGAGTATTTTTTTTTCATTTCTTGATTTTTCGGAGAAGACATAAAAATATTTGTTTTGTTTGATAGGGTGTGGTCTGCATTTGGTACACTATAAATGTTATCTTAATCAGTTCTGTAGTAGTTTAGAGCTAGTGATAAGTTTGTGGTAGCACAGTCGGTAAACCCCTTGTCTCACAAATGAAGGGGCGTAGGTTCAATCCCAGGTTCAGATATGTACCTCTGAGTATTTTCCCTTAAATACATATTATACCACCGCAAGCTCAAACGGCGAAGGAAAATATCGTAAGGAAATGTGCGTGTCATAGCTTAACAGCTTTCGAAGATAAGTAAATTCCTCGACCCACAATTCGGCCAGCGTGGTGGCATAATGGCTTACAACCCTTCATAGGGAAGACCAGAGCAGTGGGATATTTATAGGTAGTAAAAGTAATCGCTTTAGGTGATTAAACTTAACGTGGCACGGGATTGAGCTTTATAAAAGTTACTATCATTATCCTTCATACCTTTACACAAAATAACATGAATATCCTCTAAAAGTAATTTTATTATATATCAAACGCAAAAAAACTAAGTAAACATTGTTTTAGTATTGCTAATCTCTGTATAAAATGATAATGCAAGTACTTCTATAAGTTGCGGCACTTATCCATTTGCTATGATAAAAGTTAAAAGTTGGCGACGGCCACTTCCCCACTAGTATAGTGCGCAGTCGCTTTACAGGGCGTTCACTTTTGACTTCAATTGGCTTTCAAAACAAGATAAAACTATGCATTTACATTTCCAGTAGAATTCAGAAGCTTTTTACTAAAGTGAGTTACGAATTTATGATGCAGTGACCCGAAGATTTATGTTGGTGTCGACTTTTTATAATACCGTTCTGTAAAATGTTTGTACAACTGTAGATATTATATGATTATATATTTAACGCATGGTTGTGGTTACAAAATATAGAAAAATCTATAATATAAAAATTTATCGCTGAATGTGTTGCTAAGCGCAAATCTCGAGAACAGATGAACCGATTTTGCTTATTCTTTTTTTAGAATATTCTTTGAAGTCCGAGGATAGACATTGCGGACAGAATTTTTTTGAAAATTGTCGGTAAAGGTCTAAAAACAACACTTTTGTATTTCAACAATACAATCTCAATTTGAACTTTAATGCCATACCATAAAGTTTAAGTGACGTTAGTAAGTACTTATCATATAAATATTAATGTCAATATTTGCCAATGTTTATTCGATGGTAACATTACTCTTAAACAATCGACTGTTAGGCGGTACGAAGTACGCCGGGTCAGCTAGTTAAATATAAAAGTCTCAACAACCTCTTGTCCGATTATGTTCTTGTTTTAATTTAAATATTTATATTTGATCGAGTACCGTCACATAATAATTTTTGATATCGATTAATTTAAGTACTTTATTAAGAGCAATGACCCAAAATATGTCTTGACTATCTATGTCCTGACACGGATACCATGAAGCGCCGAGAGTTTTTAGCTTTTTTGATAACTCGCCAGGTATTAATCTCGTACTTTTGAAAGTCCTATATCACCTCTGCCATTTGTACTTGGAGTGGACAACGGTTCCAAATATCCATTACATAAGAATTATAAAATATCCCACATGAACGATTCTTCTATCTCATTCCGCGACAACATTGTGTCACTTCCCGGATAGTCCGGACATATCCCGGATGATTCGGACAAGTCCCGGACGGGTCTCGGTCGAGATAGCGTCGGTAATAAATCGTATCCACATCGATGAGCCTTATATCTCATTGTTAAAAGTCCCTTCGCTTACTTTTATTTGCGATTGGTTTTTTTTTATATATTAAAAGGTGTTGCAATTTTTATAAAATAGGCATTTAAACTTTGATATAGTACCTAATAATTATAACAATTTAATGTCCTTTACTTTTTTTTAAGATAAAAAAATAATTTAATAATCATAAATAAATTAGGTTAGGTTAGGTAGAAAATTATCGATTTCTGGCAACGTGCCAAATATGCTTGCCGCGTTGCCTCCTGAATCGCCAGACTTATTTTTGGGAGAAATACTTGCTTTACTTACAAAATTATTAAATATGTATGAAAATATCTTACATAATTCCATAATATTTATTACAAGGACTGTAATTAAATTCCAGAAAGCTGAAAATGATTTTAAGTTAGGTCCAACTGTAGTTTCGTTAACATTCGAAGAACGAAGCTATAGTTGGACTTTTCAACAACCTACGCGTGAAGAGCTACATTCCTTAACAAAACGAATCCAAAACGTGCTAGTTTAATTAAGTATAAGATAATTTATAACAACGTATAATTACTAATTAAAGTATTGATTTTCTTCGTTAATTTGGTAAGAAATAATAATCTATAGAAATAATATCTCGAGTCTATTGTTTGTAACGATGATAGTCAGTGAGTTCGATTCTGTGTGAGAAGCTTCGATCCCAACTAATACGGAAAAGGTAGTTTCAGTTCATCGGTAGCTCAGACTGAGCTACCGATGAACTAAAACCTCGTGAAGAAACCATAGCACGGTAGTAGGAAGTTTTCCAACGCCTGATTAGCTCAACTAGATAAATTCTGTCGCCAAACACCTAACACTGTTTTGCGGCAGCCTTTCTTAGGAGCCAGTATATTCCAGATTAAGCATGCTCCATCTAGGGCTACAGTGACGTTGACGTCAGTGGTCAGATACGCTGGTGATCAGTGGTCAAATGCCTAGCTGTATTGAATAAAAATATAAAATAAAATACAGACAGAATGTTTAAAATACTACTTATACTTATACAGCTTCTATATATGTTAGACTTGATAAGGTAAAATTTAATTGGTGAAGGTAATCTGTTGGAAATTCTAATTTACCTAACATTGATACACTTTCACAAACTTACTCATAACTTTAGTCGTGAACGATCATAACACAAAATGCGATAAGTTAATTTTAACTTTCATAGTGTAAAGCTAGTCTGAGCTTATTGAAATTATAATTATCAGATGGCTTATCAGTTGGAATATTAGTTTCTGATTTAATATGTATTCATTAGTCAAAAGGATCAAGATTAATTTTGAGTGTCATGCCATTGGGGTGTCTCTATTTAATTAGTTCATTAACCAACTCTACAGAAGAATCTTAATTCGTCCAATTTTTTTTTTCGGAATATTCGTTTTAGCTGTGTATAAGAGTTCCTATAGACCAAATCAAAGCATTTGCCGTGTAGGTCTGCCTTCTAAGACTGTAACTTAAAATTAACAACCGCGATTATAACAATAGTTGTTCTGTTAACTGTTGATCTCGACCAACAATTCGACATTCCAAGATCCCAAACTGTGTGAAACTTGGCGCAGTGTCAATTACCAACTGACATATCTTTCTTACCAATATCATTTGATGATGTCTTTGATATTTTTTTATTTAAATGCTACATTAGATTATACCTTTAATTCAAAAATAGGAAATAAAATCTATATGAATCTATAACATTTGTCAAGTTTTTTGCAAAAATAATTTAAACTTTTTGTATATTAGTACAAAGAGTTGTCTCAGGATTGGTTGAAATTTACGACGACGATGTGAGTACGAAATTTCCTGCGGGCTACTATCCATACAAAAAATACAATCTTGCTGAAGAAAAAACCTTTTGCCAGACTCGAAGCAGAAACGCTTCGCTCGCTATGTACCTTCCGATCCACGTTCAGATATAAAACTCGCTCTACAGATGGGACGATAAATAACATTAATTAATTATAATTAGTATAATGCTCTTCTTTAATTAGGTACCTTGTGACGATTTACGTGCAAGCACATATGCTGAAAACTAACAAAGAAGCCTGATAAGTCATAAAAAGACGCGTCGTTTAAAAATATTTTTCATAAAATACAGGTTAAGGTCGCCATTTTGCTTTCACAAAAGTTTCGTCTAGTCATTCGAACCTTGAAGCTTGAAAACTCCGTAAAATACTCTTGGGGCGATAACAAAAAAGGTCTTTCTTATCTTACGAATACAAAAGAGGCCGATTCCGTACATCTGGGCGTTCCCCACCTAATGGCAGACACCTGATATTTAAGACCTGGATGTGTTACTAAAATGGAAAAGCGAAAAGCTTTTGTCTTCTGTGAGTCATTAAGGTATTGATTTCTTGTGAGATGTTTGTGTTTTGTATTTACATCACTGAAGTTTAAGCTTTGGTTTTGCCTAAAATAAGGTCTATATCAGCCTATATTGACACACGTCTTACCTTTATCTTATAAAGTGTAGGATTTGTCAGGCTTCAATCTTTGAGTCACTTAAGAGTATTAGTTGTTATATGTATTTGCAATTCACATTGGTATTTGAACCCGCGTTATTGAAAGTTCATCATCCGCCCTCAGGCATCGAACAGCGAACAGCGAAGCTTTTTTTATTTAGTTTAAATGACCTACAGGCCCAAGGTGATAAAAATCTTGTTTTATAGGACCGATGTTACCCGAACTTACAAATTTTGATGAGATTTTTTAATCATATATCAATATCATATTCAGAGCAGTACCTATTCTTTCTAAGAAAAAATTTTTTCAAAATTTGTCCAGGCGTCGCTGAAGAATCGGAAAACACAAATCGATCGTTTCCAACAAATTGAGAACCTCTTTTTTTAAAAAAAAACGGTTAACAGAGTTAATATGTAACTATTTACTTATATATTCTGATTTGACTTTGAATTTGAAGAAAAATAGTGTAAGGTTTTATAATTATATTCTAGTAGGTGCACCCGGTGTTATTTACATTAATACGGGATAAAATGTGTTAATCCAATGTCTAAACTATCCTTTGTATGGATAGAACTTATATATTATGGCAAGTGGTAATTATGCCTTATTTAAACTCAAGCCATTATTAGATAAAAAGTCACTCATCTCTGTCTATTATGCATACGTTCATTCTATATTTATTAAGATACGCTATAACTGTTTGGGGAAACGCTAAAGATATCATAAAAGTTTTAAAATGTCAGAAACAATCTATAAGAACAATGAATGGTTTGAAAAAACGTAGTCCTGCGAGAATACACTTTAAAAATGATAAAATAATGACAGTTATATCACTTTATAGTTATAGTAGTTTATTAGAGGTACACGAGGATACATAAATACCGGAAAAAAGAATTTCACGTAATAATAAAAAAGGGCGAGTCCTGCCTGTCAACAGATTATCTAAGTGTAAGAAACAGGGACTTCACACCAAAATATTAATGTACAATAAATTACCAAATAGCGTTATGGAACTCAATTTTAAAATATTCAAACAAACATTTAAAATATTTTTTTGAAATAAATCCTTTTTATAAACTCAGTGAATATATGTCGATGCAGCTTGTGGAATCATCGTTCTTGTGTGATGAACAACAATTACAAAATGTAAATGTAAAGAAATAAATGACAATGTAAATGTATAATAGAATAAGTATTTGTTCTTAGAACTATTTATATTAAAAGTATTTATAAGTTAAGTTTCTTTTTAAAGTAAATACCTAATAATGAAAATGTAAGAAGACTTGCCTGTAACGAATGTTATTTAAAGGCCAATAAATATTTCTTATTCTCATATAAAAAAACGATTGATGCAACAAAACTGATAAAAGTAAAATAAATAACTATACATGACACAAACAAACTAATAAAAAAATAAGCTATAAGAATAAGAATAAACCTGTTAAGTTAATAATGTTGTAAATAAGTTGAGAACACTCAAGACTATTACAATTTTCATACAAAACAGTCACAGACACGCCTAACTTATAACAACCCATCTTTCATCTTTACGAGTATTGTGTCGGGGGTTAAAAATGCCTAACAATAAACTAATTTATTCATTTCTAGCTGCGTCTCGCGGTTTCACTGCCGCGAGATATTTGATCGTCATTTATGTATTGATTATAATATCTTTTGTATTAAGTTAATTAAGTAGGTATATTGTTTATTGTATATCCCGTCCTATTACATTTAATTTTTTTCACAATTTACTCCATCCTAAGGTTGCCTGGAAGAGATTGCTATTTAGCGATAAGGCCGCCACTTGTAGCACTATATTTAGTAAGAATTTTCACACGTATTTTTTTTGTGTGTCCGCAATAAAGATTTGATCTGTCTATCTATCATCCTGGGAGAACACTTAGATTTTTCGGGATAAAAATTATTCTTTGTGTTAATCCAGAGTCTAAGCTATCTCCGTACTAATTTAACTTTAATAACTCAAATCGGTTCAGTAGTTTTTACGTGAAAGATTAACAAACATACATTCTTACAAACTTTCGCGTTTATAATATTAGTAGGATTAGTTATGACATAAGAAAGTCATATAGGTACATATAAAACATAAGTAATTATTTCCTTCATCTCAGTAATGATACTTTATTCACGTTATGACTGTACCCGTTCAGATGAAAGTCATATTGTCTACAAAATACAGGAGCGAGCTTGTAGCTTGCATACAAAGTATTTTTCATAGCCGCGTCACAGAATGAATAACACGAGCAAGTAGCATTTTGCAGTCTCATATTGCAAACGATAAATCAAAAAACTCATAACTTTTGAATATATTCTAAGCAACACAGCGCTTTCTTAGCCATTGTCTATATCAAGAAACCTTATAAACAGTGATTCTATATTGAGTGCGTATGTTAGTATACTGAAAGAATTTTGAACAATAAAATACCCGTGTTTTTTGTTTTACTAACTTTAATACAAAAATATTGAGAAAACCTCAATTAAAGTCATGCAAAGTCAACACGGATCTTATGGACACCCTAAGCCGCGGCGCCGCCCCCGTGCGAAACTAGGTCACGGCGACGCCAAGCGCGTTCGCATGATCCAGATTTGTATATTCGCTCTTAGGTGAACGTGTTACCCAGTTTTAAGTAAAAAATGTGTTTTTTAGCGAAATATGTTATATGTATTAACGATGCTGATTGCGTGGTAAAAATATACGCAGTCAATATAAAATCACTCCATATTTAAAATTCAATAGATGAACAGAGAAACAATCATGGACATTAAACTGTTGATATCTAACCAAGCGTGCGTAACGTCCCTTCTTCGGCTCTGGAAAAAAAATCTTTCGTCTGTCAGTTACGATTTTGTACATTTGTATGTCTCCTGAAATTTCGTACTCGCGTAACCTAAATTTTACTTTTTTAAGTGTCTTTATTACGAAAAAAAATTACTAACTACAACAACAAAAAATATATAACAGAGAAATTACCTATAGACCATTTAAGATCTACAGATAATCCAAATGCTCCCACCACCAGAGGGGAACGTGCCTAGGTTGCTAGCCGCATTACCACGCTAAATGGCATTGCTTATACGTTGTTCCAGATAAAAACCAACATTCTGCTCAATTTTACTCGTATATCTAATATTCTAAAGATGGCTACTATTTTTGTTGTAATGTTGCATGCAGCTGGTTAGCTTGCTAGTAAGAATAAAACGGTTTGACAACATCATATTACAATGTCAATGTTTTACATTCCTTTTCCTAATCTTTAATTATAGAATTTTGAATCCGTATTTGTGAATAAGTCAAACAATAGACGTCCAACTTTTACAAAGTACTTTTTGTCCAACTTTTTAAAAGTTATGACATAAAGTTTTCGACAGGAATACACACATTGCGCAGTAACTTTATAACAATTCTTGAAAGCAATAGACGACTTGTAAAGTAAGTTTCTATAGTTTCTTAGTTAACATGACAGCTGAGTCATTGCATTGGCTCAGTTGCTTCGGTGCCAAGTCTCTTTTCTGCATGCGATGCCAAGTTGGCTCGCGAGCCTGACAGGACATTGGGAGGTAACTGGAGCAGGGTGGATAATTGTTGAGATAGCTTTGTTTTATTGTTTTAAAGATTTGGAATTGTTACTGATAAATACGTATACCAATCAATGCTTGCTATAAATTTAGATATATAAATATTTACTGGATCAAGAGCCTGCTTTAAGGAAGTTGCCAGCCTCTTGTTTGTACCTATTCTTTTTCTCTACAAGAAATGCAAGGGAACAAAGAAGTATATTATTTTTTGTTTGTCATCCTAAAAATCTTATCTGCCACCTTAAAATATCACAGGATGACAAACAGGGAAAAAATAATTACTTTCTGTCACTTTTTTAGTCATAGGAGGAGAAAGAGGATTTTTTAATCATGTTTGTCGTCTTAAGAGGACTAATTTAGGTGACAAACAAGAATAAATCGTTCAATATTAGCTTAAAATGATTTAGAGCTTGTTTGCGCGATTAAATATTTTTCTGTATTACACCTTTGTGAAATATGAAAGTTTGTTGTTCATACTTGCCCTCAAATTTCGTAGTGCCGCAGTCTAGTCAAGTCGCGTAGCCGAGTCTAGCCCCAGCTTATCCAAGCATAGGCTTTACTCACAATCCCCATCCCAAAGGCGTTGTAGACAAAGCCGCGACGCAGTATATTCACCAGTGTGGGCAAGTCTTAATGGCACTGCCAATATTTGTTCAGTCAGTAATGCTTCGGGTATTTACTGTGGTCTCTAGCGAGTCTTAGAACATTGCCAAACGATTTTAGTGACTTGGCAAGGACTGAGACAGGTGGTGTAGAATACGAAAGGGGTATAGACATTTCCTCTAATAACATTTGAGGTTGTGAAAGTTTTGGTATGCTTTTAAAGCTCTTTAAGCTTGCAGCTTGTAATTTGACCTTGTCTAGAATTGCATAGCTGTGATTTAGATAATGAATGTTTTTTTTTCTTATTTTATTTTAGCTAAAAGAGTAAAGAAAAAATAACATCACCTCGAACCAACTAGTCTTATAAGTATCCAATTTCTCCTACTGAAGTTAGGACTTAAGCAAAAAAAAATCTTTTTGATTCACCTAAGTAAATTTACTATACGTAGATTGTGGTTGTAAAAATAATTATGTTGACGTATATACGCATGTTGACCTGTATGTATTCCGTCGCTAAACATGCCACGCTGCTGAACAAATGCAAGTTAGAATTCTTACTTTTAAAAAATAATATAATACTAAAAAAAGGGAAAAGAGACTTCAATTAGGCAGGCAACACTTACGTTATCAAATATAATATCAAGCAACATAAAATAATAAGTTATTTTGTAAAAAAAAAATACAGCACCGATTTCTAAAAAAATTAAGTAAATCATTTTAAAACATGTTATTTAATAGGTTCTTCGTCTATTTAATATTATATTAAAACTACCGCACCGATTTTCAAAATTCTTTCAGCGGGAATATACTAAATTATTCGCGGTAACACTTGACTGTGATAGATTTATAGTAATTTGAAGTGAAATAATTACAGGAGTAAAATATTTAACTCCCAGTAAAGTGAGCACGACCGCATGGATTAACTGTATAGGAATTGAAATTAATGAAGTACTAGCTGTACCTCGCCGTTTTGCCTGCGGTAGATGTTTGATCATCATATCATGGGAACACTTAAATTTTCCGGGATAAAAAGTATTGCCTATGTGTTAATCCAGGGTATAAGCAATCTTTGTGCCAAATTTCATCCAAATCCGTAATGGCGTTTGAACGTGATGGACAAACAAACACAAACAAACAAACTTTCGTTTTTATAATATTAGTGTGATGTATTATAAGAAGCGTGTAATGTCAGTAACTTAATGACGTTTATAAAAGATGAATTTAAAGATCACTTTTTATTTTAAAGAAATCTAATCGGAAGAGTCGTCAAGTGCATTGTCTCTATACTAAGTAAACTGATACTTAATTATCAATACTTAAGAACTTTTCTCTTGAAGTAGTATGAAAACTATGACTTATTTTTACGTTAAAAACTATTAACTATTATCACTTAGTGATATTTACTACAAAAAAGTTCACGTGTGCAAAGCCGGCTCGTTCCGCTAGTAATAAACAGATCGCATATCGATCTCTCGAGCAGTGAAACAGTAACAAAGTCCAGATGTCCGGCTATTTCGGTATTGTATCAAAGCTTGCTAATCAACAAGTACGATTTCCAAATCCCTAGTTGAGCTAATTCCGTAATACTGTGCAACAAACCAAATCGGGGTGCACAAAATATAGAAAATAACTATTGCAGTAGGCTCACTCTGACCGTTTCCGATACTTACAAATCTCAACTACAACAATAACAAAATAGAGCATGCAAATTTACTTTCATTTTGATAGGTCGCCGCTTTAATACTGTCAAAATTTAGGCATGAAAGAGGTGAAAACGAGACCAAGAAAACTTGATTTAAGTTTTCTTGGTCTCGTTTTCACCTCTTTCATGCCTAAATTCACCCGATAAGGGGCTGAACACTTACAAGTTGCATTATATCAAATTGAAAGTTGTGTTTGTTTAGCTTCATCGAAAACTGAGATGCTAATCCAAGTAAGTTAGCGTGCCGAACCGGTCTTCGGCAATATTCAATTCCCGGATTAGTTAGTAATTTCGTTATTATTCTAAATCCGATCGAACGTCGGGCAGCGTGTTAATTGATGATTTTCAGTGATTAGTATCTAGTTGCTAACTAATAAGCAGCCTAGAGAGCTCGAAGCGCGTCCATTTCAGCTTGGGAAAAAACGTTTTGGAAAGTTCGACGGAAGTCTAGCTATTTTTTACTACAGTGATGCTAACTTCGTATAGTTACTAAAATGAAGTGAAAAAAATGAACGCAATCTTGATTCGTTATGACAATTCGCTAATCTACTCTGTCAAAACGTAAGTAAGCTTTCATTTTTTTCACTTCTTTTATTGCTTACTCTACGCGGTCGATACCACCACGTGACACGATGTATTCTTATTTCTTTTAACCGCAGTGCAAGTACGGTTCTATAGGTATATCTCTTACGGCCGGTATAAAACGTTATGCTGTAACGTTTTTTTGCAAGTACAGATTTTGCCATCGACAGGAAGATAATGAGTAACTGATCGATGTCAATTTGATAAGAAATATATGTAATCTATTTGACATCCAACGTCAGTTTAACGGTTTTTGTGTCCTTGCGTTCGATTTTATATGCAGTGTATTTAGTATTCGATAATGATCGGAATTAGCGTTTATATTGGCTCGAATTTCAAAACTAAAGATTGATAGAGAACCGTACTTACGGTGCAGGGTTTACCAATTTACCAGAAGCTTCAAATTGTTAACAGTAGTGACTTTGCGAGTCTATCTTATTTTTACTAACTTACCAAAAAAGATGGATTGTTTTTTTTATTGTTGTTTTTAATCTTTTTTTATTACGAGATGTCTCAGATATGGCTGAATTTCATGGGCTTCTTTTAAAATTTTATCGTATGAGGTCAAAAGGTTTAACTTTAAAATCAAAATAACTGCAAAAGTTCTATCGGCCGCTGTCGTAATGGAAGTCGGTAACGATGTTTTTTTAAGAATTTGTATACCTATGTGTTTAATTTTCCGAATTCAACAAACACCAGACAGTTTGATAAACGCAAAAGTTCAAACGTCCGGCGCTTCTATCCGTATATATCCGACATCGATCCTAGCTTAGTTAGCCGCTGCCAGTATACGTAGTCCATTCGTATGGTAAAATCGGATTGTATCCGTGTCTTGTTCAGTCAAAGGCTTTCATGCGAGAGCGTATATACTACCCCGGCGAGCGTTTTGTGCGGAAACTGCTGGACAATTGTGCGGTTATTTTGTATTCGTATGGCTTAGTTTTGGATTAGAATTTCGATGTTTTATGCCGTTTGGGATTTAGTATAGAAAGTGATCTGTGAAGGGGACCTTCTGAGACCATTAACAGTATTTGTAAGGTTTGTGAACTTGTTTTCTGCAAAATATAATTACCAGTATATTTCTATTTTATTCTATTATATTCTATTAAATTTTTTT
Organism: Ligdia adustata; assembly: GCA_947049295.1. Lineage (NCBI taxonomy): Eukaryota > Metazoa > Arthropoda > Insecta > Lepidoptera > Geometridae > Ligdia > Ligdia adustata. Next base: position 12,748,691 of record OX346225.1, read on the forward strand.
CGTATAGTAACTAGTTCCACGCGGCAAATTATTATAACTTTGAACAGCAATTTGACCCTCTTAGGGATGGAATTTTCGAAAACTCTTACTCATCTGCTATACCTTGTAATAAATACTCGCTCGTGTCTCTAGGATCAGCTGTTTAGGCTTTGCGTTAATTGTGACCTGTCATGTCGGTCAGGAAATATACTAATACTATACAAGCACCTAACGGTGTGTTCTGGCAGCCTTCCTTGAGAGCCAGTGTATTCCAGGCTAGGCATGCTCTATTTAGGACTACAGTATCGCTGATTTATGTGGTCGTGCAAACTTGTGGTCAAATGCCTAGCTGTGTAGGATAAAAATAAAAAACTATTTTATATTTGGCATTATATATATATGTATTATATGTACGTACATATATATATATATGTGTGTGTGTGTGTCCCGCTATCAGCTTTACTTACCATCAGTTTAACTGTAAGTAAAGCTGATGATTGTTCATTGTAAAACTAAAGAAATAAATCACAATGTATATATCAAAAAATAATCCCAACTATAATATTATAAATGCGCAAGTAGCTTTGTCTATCTGTCTGTCTCGATTTCACGCCAAAACTACTAAACAAATCTGAACGAAATTTGGTTTAGTAGTTTGGACCCCGGGAAAGGTCATAGGATACTTTATAACCGACTTCAAAAAAGTGGTTCCCTATGGATTATCAAAATTGGGAACTACGCGGGTGAAACCGCGGAGCATATTTAGTAAATATATATTATGAGAACTATGAAAGTATTTAAATAAGTTTTTAAATATAATTTTTTTTAGCAATTATTAATAATTAATGAAGAGGCGTTACTTTGCGGAAATCCATTTATAATAAGATGGTTTATACAAAATATTTAGTGTTTTTCCGCCTCGTCTTGATGTCAGCGTGAGAAATCGAAAAATATTTTTGTTTTTATGGTGTGGTTTCTCCTCACCACCGCCACACCTCACCTTATTATTTCTCTTTCTCTCAGTATCCGAATTCCTCGAGACGTGTTTCGCCTTAGCACAAAGCATCCTCAGGAACAGAACTGGACATAATTATTAATTCATATGTAACAAGACTTGCCTGTAACGAACGTTAGTTGTACGTTTATCAGTTTTAAGGCCAATAAATATTTCTTATTCTTATCCCACAGCTGCAGCTACGACTTCCTGGAGCTGATGGAGGTGGGAGACAACTCCTCGGAGCACGAGCACGACGCCGGCTGGCACGATCACCACGATTACATCGGGAACGAGGTACACATCTATTAATTTTTTAAACGAATTTAAAAAAGGAGGAGGTTTTCAATTTGTCGGAATCCTATTTTATGTATATTTCCCAACATCTCAGAGACGTCTGATTTAAAAAAAAACTTTCTTTTGTTCAATGGGTATACTTTCGAAATGATCATCACACTAATATTGTAAAGGCGAAAGTTTGTATGTGTATGTGTTTGTTTGTTCCTCCTTCACGCTCTAACGGCTTAACAGATTCGGATGAAACTTGGCACGAAGATAGCTTATACTTTGGACAAAACACATAAGCTTTTTATCCCGGAAAATTGAAGAGCTCCCATGGAATGATCAAATATCTACTGCGGTTAAATCAAGATAAATAATAATATAATAAATCAAGATAGATAATGTTAAATCACCGGGGCGCAGTTAGCATAATATTAATTTAATATAATCAGTCCAATAGTATAGTCGTGAATGAATGAATGAATATAGCATTACTGCACACCAAACAAGATATATAAAGATACAGCAAGACAAATCTGTACAATGGTAGTATATTGGGCGGCCTTACCGTCTAAAGCAATTTCTTTCAGGCAACCTTTAGATGGATAGAACTTCTATTATGCAAAAAAGCTATTGGTGCAACCAAAGTTATAATCATACTAATAAAAAATTAAATAAGTAACTATGCATGAAACAAAACGAACGAATAACAAATAAGGATGTATGAAACAAAACGAACGAATAAGAAATAAGGATGTATGAAACAAAACGAACGAATAAGAAATAAGCATGTATGAAACAAAACGAACGAATACGAAATAAGCATGTATGAAACAAAACGAACGAATAAGAAATAAGCATGTATGAAACAAAACGAACGAATACGAAATAAGCTATAAGAATGTACTCGTATACCTGTTAAGAATGTTGTAAATATACCAATACCGATTTGTACTAGAAGAAATAATGACCCATATTGTCCCACTACTGGACAAAGGCCTCTTTTCATTCACTCCAAACAACCAGGACTTTTGCTTTTTTTGCTTTTGTCTTAAGATACTAAGTTCATGCGTTACCTTTGTCAACGTCAAACCTCGAGGTCTTATCGAATTAGGCTGTTAACTTTTACCCGGTTTTTGATAACTTTACTATTTTGACATTTCATCCTCATAGACCTCCTCTATGGTTTTTTTTATGTGTAGGTGAAATTTTTGACATTCTACATATGTATGAAGATTATCTTTCCTGCCAACACAAACACGGGATCTTGTGATAATATAAAAATATACATCTGTAGATCATCTCAGAAATACTTCAGCAGGTTCGGTCTGTTTGTTTAACCTTTATAGAGAATTGGTTTGGATTGGAATTTTCTAATGCCTCATACCCTCATACCTACTACGTACGTACGTAGGTACTCATACTATGTATTGTATAAGTACCTATTCTTGCACAAAAGTGTCTCAATTAGATCTTATAGTACCAGTAAACTAGTTAACTACTAAAAAATTCACATATTTTTTATTCAATCGTTATGTCCCATAAAAATGCATTAAAATTTTGCAATTTCGAATTTCGCGCGTAATTTGACGAAAACGCTAGTCGCAGTCGACGCCATATTGGTCTGTGGTCATGACGTCAGTCGGCTATGTAAACAAATGCAGTTTGTTAGTTGTTTATATTTTAAAAATCAGATATTTTACTACTTATTGTTGGTGTGCTGTTCCTTATAACTGAACGAAAATAATAAAGAGCCTATAAATAAAGGTACGCTGTTAGTAGACAGATGACACTTCTTAAGTTTACATAGCCGTATCACGTAATAACATGGCGACTGCTATTTAAATGGTATCAATAGTGTTTGCAAACAGATTAAAAAAGCTAAAGCTTTGAATTAAATTTCAAAATATAGTTTGCTATTTTATGAACTAAACTAACGATTTCCGACTGCTTTTTGCCTAAGATATATCAATAATATGTTTTAGAATTTTTCACAAATAGAGTAAAATACCCTATTAGATAGCTACTCGTATTCAAATATATCACACGGAAAAGAAAAAAATAAGTGATTTTAACACGCGTTTTTATGATTTGAGCTAAATAAATAGCTAGATTTTCCATTTATGAAAAGATAACTATTTTATTACGCGCGTTTTGGTCATAGTTTTTCATTATTTTGTTAGCATGTTGGATAATATGGGATACTTTGGTTTTGTTTGATTTATTTCAAACGTCGGAAACCAAGAAATATTAGCTCTTGGTGTATAATGTAATGTTTGTAATAGAATAGGAACTCTAAATTAGTTAATTTATAGAAAGAGGTGGTGACTCCCGTTCTGGCTCTTTCTTGGTTCAAAGGTTGGCCATAGCCATACAGCGCGGTAATGCCGCCAGTGTTATGGGCACCTTTGCTCTGAGTCAGAACGGGTAAGTCAGTCAACATGCTTACCTATTTATGTAAATTGTGTTTCTATTTATATAAATGTACATTAATTGTTAAATTAAAAATTAAAATATTTTTTTAAACATTTATAATGCAAAATAATAAAAACACTCACAGTTATTAAATCTAATCTAATAATAAACTTCTGGTAAAAGGGAGAGTTCCAAGAACGCTTGCTGATTATTCATTAATTGAGGGTATATAATTAATTATAAGGCAGTAAAAGTCATGATATAATTAAATAGACATACATATTTGCAATAGATACATATACGTGGTATACTGTAAAACAAGTAATATTTTTAAATAATGGAAACCGACATTTTTGACAGCCATAATTACGTTACAAAAATGTCATTTATGTATAATCAGGGAAAAATTTAAAGTTATATTGATTAAAAAAACCTACTTGATCGATTTTGATTTTAACAAAACGTTAGTTAGACCTACTGGATAAGTATACCTACTCTAAATTATAATAAAATTTTAAACAACATAAACATGAACAATGTTTTACCGACTAGCTGAGAATACTGAAAAAAACATTTCGTTGAATTAAGAACCTCCTCCTGCTTAAAATCAGTTAATAAATATAAATTATCCCAGCTAATGGTTTTCATTCAAATAAAAACTTTATAACGCTGTTCTAGACTGACGTTTTATTAATACATCAAAATCTTGTACGTAGGTATCCCAGTGTGAAAGTTGAAACTAACTTCATAAATCTCAAAGATCCCTCTTAATTATTACTCGAAACAAACAAGATAACTAACTAGAGCTTTATACTCCGTGTTTAATTAAAAAGCTAATTTGAATCCCAGACTACGCTTACTTCAGTAGGTAGCTACTTTACAAGAAAAACTGGTAATAAAGAATAATATGCGCTCGGAGCGTAGCTATTTCTTTAACCCATCGCTAGAGTTAAGCAACATTCAGTGCGGTCAGGTCCTGGATTGGAGACAGTGGTATGGCATACAGGGATTTACAGCTAGAGAGTTTTAATGGATCAGACATATTTATAGTTCTTGGTTTGCCTTAGAATTACAATCGTAGCGTAGCCCATTACAGAGATGTTGATGGCCTACAAACTATGACAGTAAGACACCACTATTACATATAGCACTTTAAATACAGCAGCAATTGACTTTTATATCTGAACATCGGTGAAGTTAACTGAAGACTCTTTCATAATTTTTTTTAATAATCTGTCCCTAACATTGCAATAACTCTTAAAAATACATTTTAAAAAATCATGGAATTGAGAACCGCTTTTTCGATTCATTTCTGAAGTCTGTTTTAAAATGATGATGATCTTATATAGATTATGTGAAGATACTTGGTTAAAGGTATTCCTTAAACCAAATATCTTCGCATCTAAAAGTGCCTGAACTACGCAAAAAGGTTAAATTTCGATACAGCGCTTAAAGGTTTCGTAGACTACGTGTCAGACGATCGAATGAGGTAATCCCACACGTGTTGTAAGCAATTTCAAACCCTAAGTTCTAGTCTTAAGTGCGCTTATAGCGTGAATGTAGCACAATTGGAAACACATTTTCACACCCTTTTTGTCGTTACGCGATTTTTGCCCTAGTTGCCTTGGATTTTTATATGAAGCATCTTTTTTGAATGTTTGCGCATAATCAGAGGTAAAAGAAATATACTCAAACAGATGATTTTGTCGTTGAATAAAATTAAATAGAATCTCATCATGTTAAAACTAAATTGTTGTACAGAAATTAAAAAGATGAATCAGAAGAAACAACGCAAGCGAACTTTTCTTAAATTAATTACATTTGTTGAAAATTTGACAAGCAGCTGAGAACTTAAATCGGCATGATTGATTGGCAGCCATTAATGTGTAGATATTAATTTTCAAAGTATTATTTGATGGATTGTTTAATAAGGAGTTAAGTTTATTTAAAATTATTGATTCGATTGATATTAGATTAGATTAACCCTGATTTGTCAAATATTTCTTCTCTATCCCACCAGTTCCATTGCGATTTGTCACTTTGAGTCAAATGGATGGATTTACGCCAGTATTTAATTTTTCTGAATAAATCTGTGACTATTGATTTAAAGTTCATCATTTGAAACTGTCTCTGAGATATGTAGATATGTTAGTAAAGCAACAAATTATATCTGCTTACAATTTTTTTACTAGTGTTCACCTATGCCTTAGATAGATAGATAGATAGAAAACTTTTAATGTATACACACAAAAATAATGCAATAAACTTAATAAAACTTATGATTACGTGCAACTAGCGGTAGCATATACTCGCATATTACATAAAATATCTAAAACAAAATGTCTTTAAAAAAATTTACTGATAGGAACGCCAAAACTTATGTGAGACCCGTGTATTTAATTTATCTTTATGATGAATTTCGGCAATTTATGAATCAGTTTCGATAGAAGCCATATAATATAAATTAATATGATTTATATGGGGCTACTACTGCAGTACGACTTAAGAAAAAAATAATCAACAATAGTTATTTGTTATACAAGAGTGTAAAGTTGCTTTTTAACCGCGTGCTCGCTTTTGATGAACGAGCAAGCGAAGGAGTCTAAAATTAGAATCCTGACCGTTAACGAGGGAATTAAAAGAGCACAAGGGGAAAAATCTTTGAACTCGAGTGCAACACGTAAGTTTTCATCCCTCCTTAGCAAGAAAAAGACTACATACGAAAAATAAAAAAAAAATTGAATCAGTCATTTTAGTTTTTCACTTATTTTTAACGCGCGCAAAATAAATTAAAAAATAAGTAGGTACAGCAAAAAAGTTCCGGGTCTGAGTTTTTAACAAAATAAAAAAGGTTGTATGATGAATTCGGCACCATAGAGGTAAAAGTAAATTGGTTGAATGAGGTTTTTAATTCACAAACTTAATGAACACCATCATCTAAATTCAAATTTACTTTGTCCTCTAGCGGATAAAAACGGCATTTGCACTCAGATATCGAATAGCAAAAATAATCTTTACGAGATGGTGGGAAGACAAATCATTTTATAGTTAGTTAGATTAATTGTGTAAGAAACATACAAAAACACATAGCTACAGTCGAGTTAAAAACCTTTTCCTTGTTTAAGTCGAAGTCCAGAAGTCCTTGTGCCAGACTTCCGTCGATCTGACAGGTCGCCTCTGTCGTCGAATATTTCAATAACTTCCATACTTGCCTAATTTAGTTATTAATCTACGACTATTTGTCTAACAGGTGTGGGAAGATACAGAAACCCTTTTGCCAGAGTCGGACTCAGTGAGTGCAGGATGGACCCGAGATGGGCACGATGCCCCCGCGAGGAGGCTTTGCGGCGACTGGGGGGGCAAACTCAAGCTGCTCCGCTACCAGAGCCGCAGTAACGCCCTGAGGATACGCTTTCGATCGGACCATTCGAGGCACTTCGCAGGATACAGGGCGAAAGTCACCCTCACTGACTGTAAGTATTTGCGGAGTAGTTTTAATATAGGTTTTATTAAAGGTATCTTTTGCCCCACTTACTATTTTCGGTGAGACATATTACACTAAGTACATTATAATAATACGACTGTTTCTGGCGTAAGTAGTACGTCAATAGTGTTTGGAAACAAGGTAAGTAACATTTGTAATTCTATATTTTGAGTTACACAAATTTGCTACACATATATTGATGTAATGCAGAAAGTAATAAGTCTGCTCTTGATAGAAATAGAATAAACGTTGATTCTCCATAAATATAATACTCACACGTAACACCATAGCATACCCCTGTTAGGCACGGATCTCTCCTGTGGAAGATGCAGTCTACCACACTGCCCAGATTGCGATTTGAAGACCTTACTTGTCTTTGAACGAAATTCTAGGTATTTTCTTCTCCGACAAGTTGATTCCTTACAAAAACCATCGCTTAGTTCTAATCATAACTCGTAACATGATTAAGTTATAATGTTTCCTTTCGTCATACCAAAGCGAAACTTATAACCTCGCAGAAATTAATAAAGGTAAAACAATACCCGTGCACATTCAAGATACGAGTACCTATTTCCACATTTCTTATTCAAAAAGTTCTTATTTCAATTTCCAAGTCCACTGAGCTTTCCGATTCGCTAGTGGCCGGAAAGGATATGCTCGGCCTTAGTAAGGCCCCGTACACACAAGAGATCCATAGAATAACTTTTAAAAAAGAATAAAAATATAGAAAGCAGGAGTAGGTTCAGTGTTTTCGTACCAATGACTCCTGACCTATGACCTATGCATTCAATTAGGAACTTATATATTACTGATTGTGTGTTTATGTCAATTTCATGGCCTGATTCTGTTCAAAAGCATCGGAGCTACTTTTTTTTACAATACATCTTTACAGTATCAGTAGCATTTGGATTTGCTAATGCAACTACCAGCAACCAGATTGCCGACGTCACTTTCATTCGGATTTTCGTCGGCATGGACATTGCCAACAGACAAATCCGTACGATGGGGATCAGCAGAAATGCCATCTTGTAAAAAGTTTCCGTTAGGCTAACCTTCTTCATTTTTAAACTGCGTTCTGCATGAAAACTATTTACTTCAGAACTTATACTATTATAGAGCAAATTTTATTAAATCAAAGTACTTTTTAGTAAAACAAAATTATACACCTACCTATTTTAAAACAGTTAAAGATTTTTAGTCTTGTAAAATTGGCGGACGGAAAAAAGTAAGTGTACAAAAGCTATTCTGCTTCGATACATCGAACTTTATGCTAACAAACAACTTTATCCGCCGGCCGATAGATGGAGTTGTTTCAAAACAACATTCCGAAGCCTATACGCGGAGTTGTGATAAATATGGCCGCCAATAGTTTCAACACAAGTTCGGTTCTTTTGTTTTGTGTTAGCAACTCTTTATCGATGTAGCAATAGGGAAAACTTCTCTATAGCTTTGTATAGGCAGATATACGGTAACTGGTAAATATTTATATTTTTTCAGAAAACGGGTTTATCTTTCAAAACAGATTGGGATCCTACAGCACATACAAATGCGAAAAACGCATAAAAAATAAGGCAATTCCAGGCCGAGTATTGGTCTAAATAACTTGATGAAAAAACACCTTTAGAACTCAAAACATAACGAGTTACATTATTTGCGTAGATGGAGCACGAACGATCATAAAAACATGAGCAATTATTTTTTATATCTTATTGCATGGCCAAAAACATCTCTTTAACCAAAAAATAACTTTGAAAAATAACACTGTAAATAAAATTAATGCTAATTTTATATTCCTGTAGACGTCTTCTACTACTTATATATCGACGTGAAATAATCAAACTACGACTACTAAACATACTCAAACTATTTTTGTACCGATGTTGCCCGAGTTTAGGTTAGTGGGGTCAATTGATGTGCGAGATTCGATCCCACGAAATACGCAAAAAAGCCTAAGCTGGTGAAGGAAAGCATGAATATTAAATTGTTTTAGCAGCCATATTTGATTTTAAATTACTAGTCAAGCCCTTTTATTTGATACCCATATTGAGGAAATTCAGAAAAAAATGTACTCTGCCATTTTGTGGCCATTGATTTCCATCAAACATAGCTAAGAACACTCCCGGCTAATACAGCTTGTAAACAAAAAATCTAAATTGGTCCATCCGCTTGGGAGCTGTGATGTCACAGACACGATAACTTATAACATATGACCAATTGGGACATATTTGGACGAAATAATATCTATAAATTATAATAACTAACATGTTGAATGAGGCAAAAAACTTGATCAGGGAGTTAGCACTTAGAATTAGTGAAAGATGTAGTGACTCTCGCATCGGCTCGTTTCTCATGCAAAGGTTAGCCATCGCCATCCAGCGGGGTAACGCAGCTAGCGTCATGGTTTAGCCTACTTACCTAAATAAAAGTGCTTCTCAATTCGTCGGGAAAAAAAATACTAACATATTGGATTTTATCGCATACCTATATACGAGCATACGTACTATTTCTCCAGTAATTCTGCATTTAAAGATCTACATAAGCTCCTCTAAGCATTTTTTCTATGTATCTGTGACCGTATTTAGATTAGGAGTTAGGTATACGCATACTTTCTTCAAATTTTAATCTCAACCAGAACGTAGCAACTTGAAAAATTGCTAATTCTTTTCTTAGAATCTATATGGATATTGTAACAATCCTACGACTTTTAAACTGGCCTGTCGTCGCCTCGCAAAGTTTCAGAAATAGTATATACATTATAAACTTTTATAGCGAGACAGGTTTAATTAGTAGAGACTTTGGAAGTCAACTTCGCAGCAAGCTCGCCTCGCAAATGACTTTTCTATAATGGAATTGTCTCAGTGATTCTCATTAAAGTTTTTTTTAACACGGCATTGAACTTACCATGCCGGTTCGATAGAATAAGTATAATATGCTGGTGAGAGCAAATGTATGAGCGTAACTCTAGATAGACAAGATAAGATAAGATAAGACAACTCTTTATTAAAAAATCAGCTTAATTATAAAAAATTATAACAAATAAAAACTTACAATATATACTAGGTTTCTCAATGGCGGCCTTATCGCTTAGAGCGATCTCTTCCAGGCAACCAGGATAGTAAGTTAGCTAGAAAGAAACGAAAGAATAGAATAAGAATAGAACAGAATGGTTGGTGTTGAATGAAATGGCTTCCACCTGGATCATTCTTTAAACTGCTGGTTTGTAATCAGTCGTTCAGAAGATAATAATGAATGAGCGTTAATCATACGACATTTTTAGGAATTATAATTTATTCAACAAAACTAGCAAGTGGCAACATTTCAAATAAAGATGGAAGGTCCAAAACCTTGCATTTTTATAACGTAAAAGATAGATGAAAAATTACGTATTCCTATTTTTTATTTTATTCATAATGTTATAATTACGTTGTTAAAGATTTTTGAAAATATAAAGGTCTGACTTCTTCTTTGACCAAAACAAACAACAAAAATACAGATAAGTCAGATAATTGATGACATAATTTTTTTTCGACCTTTTGACGAGAATAACATTATTCGGAAATTTTCTTACATTTTACTTCATTCATTACATTCTGAGTAGAATAAAAAATAAAGATACATCATTTATCTTTCCATTACCCTAATAAAAATGGGGGAACAAAAATTTTAAACTAATTACCAATGTCTTAAAAACACAAATTTGTACCAAACATAATAAATGCCGAGACACACATCTAGTAATCAATTAAGTAAAGTAAAGTCAATTAATAATACCAAATAAAACAAACATTTACAATATTAGAGTATAAAACAGAACCCGATTATAATATTTTCCCGATAATATAGATTTCCTATCTATCTATATTATATTCTACGTTTTAATAACGTTCTTTGTCTAGAAGTAGCCAGAGCGAGTGTAGGCTGACAATCTGGGGCATAATGCTAGAATAGCCACGGAACGGACGGAATCATTTCCTTTGTGTGTTTTTGTGTCACAGACGTCTGAATATAGGTATCGTGGACGGTGGAATCTGTCTTTGTATTTAATTGAACCGTGATTGAGTCGGGTTCCGGTGGTTTAGCCAGGTAAGACAGCGTGGAATCTACGGAACGAGTAAACGGGCTTTTACGGTAAACGTAACTGGCAGGCGATGACAGTCTCAATTATAAACCAACTAGCTGCGACCCGCGGTGTTCGTTCATTCCACGGGAACGAATAAAAAATCGTCTTATAATATGTTCATTCAGGGTATAAGCTATCTTCGTGCAATATTACATACAAATCCGTTAAGCGGTTAACATACAAACTTTCGCCTTAATAATAGTAAGATTTGTATAGATTTGGTGGCTTAACAATCAATCATTAGTAATTATAATGTGTATTGACGTTGCAGGTTCGTGAAGTCGATGTCAGTTGACTTTGTAAACATGTAAAGATATTTTTTTCAAAAATACTTACTTAATTATTTCTATACACATCTAGGTTTAACTTTTTTTCATTGGGCAAGTGCCTTTATTACCAAAAACAAAATGACAATGTCAAAAAATATATATTAGTTATATTTAACTCCTACTTGAAAACTCTCGATAACTTGAATAAAGGAACACACGCACTAAATCCACGAACAATGCCAAAAGCTAAAAACAATAACTGTACCCGGTCAACACACGTAAACAAACAACAAAATGAAGTCCTAACATTTCAGCTCTACTAAAACAAGACGCTACATCGTTCATAACCCAAAAACGTCCTATATTTTAAGCACTTTATCTTCCGCACATAAAACTCTATTTTGACATCACATTACGCCAGTATCAGGAGCTGTGTAATACCAAATTATCCCTGAAATATTGCAGGTTTCGTGCATAATAATCCCTTTACGGCTCGGCTGTGCGAACCTTACAGGCGCGCCGTATTACGAGTTAACCCCGCACTAATCGCGCCAGATCCATCGCGGGTACGTCGCTTGACTTATATTCTGTACATACATTGCGCGATAGGTATGGGTGTGTGATTATTATAAGCTAGTGATGAATAGTGTTATAGCTTTTATCTGTTGTCGTTTTTTTCGTGTATGATTTTGTAGATGAGGTTCCGAAAAGGCATTAAATCATTTTAAGGTTTTTTTTTTCTATTTTTGACAATTATCTAGATAACCTATATGGTAAAGACATGAAACTGACGTCAGGAATAATCGGCAATCATATTTGAGGTTGTCCTGGTATTTTTGAAGATTTCTTTAAAAATTCGAGGCACTTATCATTTACTATGTAATTATAAAACAAGATGGTGGATGGGAACTAAAAATAATGTTTTAGAGCATTAAACTTTATTTATATTTTAAGATACGTGTCTTTTATTTGCAGTCACGGTTGGTATATCTCTATATACCCGGATAAGAAGAAACGTTTCATAAATATTCAAACGGATAATGATTTTATTTCTTCAAATAAGCAATTTATTCACACAAAAAATGGAAACATATACAGAAAGCTATTTTTTTAAATATACTTGGAACAGAAAGGTGTGACATTACTTAACGGTGTTAGTTAGTCTACCTATCAAATCGAGCCTATTGCTGAACAACATTTTGAAAAAAAAACCGTCCTCCATACAACTTGACAATATTTATTATTTTAATTTAGAAAAGTGTTGTCCGTCTATGGGTTTACTTTGACGGCTAGACTAACACCCTTAAGTATTGTCACACATTTTTGTTACAGGTTATATACTGTATTATTGCCTTGAAGCTGAAGGAAATTTCCCATCAAATCATACTAAATACAAAAATTATATGAAGACAAAGTAAGGATATTTTCTCTTTTGTATTCGTTTTAAAAACACAGGTAGCCATAAAAGTATTTTAAAACTTCGTTAACTATGCCGAAGGTTGACAAAAAAGCGGCTCTGCCTCCTTACCTCATTAAGGAATCTTCGGAAAGTATTTCATTATACCTCTTCATAATATTCCGTACCTGTCCGTAAGTTTAGCATCCGATACGAAGCCAACATTGAGGTGAAACTTGAAAAGCTCATTCCGGACCTACAACCCTGAATACTAAGCACGCGCTTAAATTCATACGACGCCGACCAGAAGGTTGGTACCGTCAGCGACATTTACTTTGCTATAACTAAATTCTAGAAAAACGTTTACAATAAATCTTGAACATTGCAACGAACCTGGCAGAATGGTTACGTGTAGTCATCGCCACAATTCGATTCGAGAGCAGCGCTTAGTGCTAACAGAACGCTGATATTTTATCTGTGGCCATTCATTGTAGGTATATTTCTAAGAGTATTTTTAATTCAGAACGAGCTTTGCCTTTGTGTATATTTGTATAATTTGATCATGTAACTGCACAACACTATTCAGAAACAATAATAATAGCTTATGCTTTAATCTATATAAGCTATCTTCACACCAATTTTCATCAAAATCCGTTTAGCTGTTTGACCGTGAGTAAGTATTAAACATACATACACACACATGCATTTGCCCATATAATGTAAAGAGAAGTATGATGCAAGATGATGCACGTGTCGAGCCAAACAAAAAATATGATATATATAATTTTCAAATCTACTACTGAAAAATTTAATGCCGCCGATAGTACCATAATACCGGCATCTGCTCCGGAACTAAACGAAAGAACGAAAAACGTACGAACGAATGAATGAAAGTAGTTAACGAGGGAATGGGACCTGGAGTTCTTTTTCAAATATTTTTTATCTGTAGTGGAATGCAGCGATACGACTCTGAATTAACGAATGCTTTTCATACGGGAGCAAAGACCGAATATTTTGTGAAAAAGAAATTATGGTGGAGCAATATTTTTTACTGAAGGAATTTTACTTTCTACAGTATAAAAGCTTCTGTGACCGTAACATGACCCAGAGTTGGGAACTTGCTCTCAAATGAAGGTGCCGAAACGCACCGTGTAAACGTGGCAATATATTCTTAGCCAAAGTTAGCTATTAGCAGGCGAACATTAAAAATACTTGATTTCCTAAACAACTTTTTTATTCTTCATGCCAATCTCAGGACGTTTTTAAATTTTTGATAACTGTAAGAACCAAGGGCCAAAAATTGGGCGAGGTGCTACTTGTGCCGCCCCTCGTCAGTCGTGCAGTCCGTTCCCTTAGCCCTAGATTAAATACACCCCTGTATACACACAAACAAAACTTTCGAATTTATAATATTGTTAATGTGATCATTAAATTTGAATGCCATTTATAATATTTATATACACGTGATATATGAAATGGATAAAAGCTTCAAAAGTCCTTCCAAGTTCTGCTTAGTAATTTGTCAACTGCGTCATATAGTTAAACTTGGATGAAAGATACTAATTTCGTTTGACCTTATTAGTGGGCGTAACCTTGTATAATCTTTGACTTCGGCTTGAGGTATTTGTGATTAAATATTAACTAGTTTGTTTAGGGTCTTGTTCAAAAGGTTATACCTAACAAATAATTTTGAAAACCACAGTAATTAATGTTGCTATTATTTTGACTTGAATCCCATGCGCTTCGTTCAATCAGTTAGTAAGAAGATGCAGTATTATAGGTAAAAAAAAATACGTGCGGCACTCGAGGACTGCCGCGGCAAAGCACGCACGCAAACAAACTCCGTGCCAAAGTCTGCTGAACTGAAACGACGTTAGACGAGTGTTAGGTTTATTTTCGTCCCGGAATTTCTTGATTCGGTCACTGTGCTCCGAAACCCGCAACAAAAGCTATGCAATAGTTTAAAAATTGTTGTAGAATTTGTATTTAACAGAAATGAAAATAATCAATTTAATAAAAAAATTATTAAATAATTGCATTTAATTTAACGTGAATTATCTAACAATTTCTTAAATTATAAGAAAATAAAAAAATGTATGACAAGCGGAAATTGAGCCCTACTAACTAGTGAGTTGTATGAGCCGTTAACCTCGATATAATAGTTTTGCTACTAAAATATATAAAGACAACCTATTGACTGCTTTTTTAAATGTTGAGAACAGCTATTCGAAGTTATGTGTGACATGTGCCAAGAATTATTTTTACTAGCCAGTAATCGTGCTGCAGCTAACGTCTCTATTCTCGGGATATAGGTACTTCCTGAATAAAAAATCCCCGGCTATCAAAATATCTGAAAATCCTTATATATTTAGAGTTTCGTCATGAATAGTCAAACATGCATATAATAACAAACAAACTAACAAAAAAAAATGTCAGACTCAAAATGGAGCGTCGCCCGTCCGGTCAATACTGTAATTTAAAAACCATTATTCCACCACAAAACCAACCCATTCAATTCACGTGGGAACAAAAACAGGGCGTGGATAAAAGTTTGTGAAGTCAATAGTTTGTAAAAAACGGGCGCAGCCGGTGCGGTGGCGATGTCGGTGTTTCGTTACAAAAAGATATAAAGCTGTCCATTCCCGAACAAACTATGCACGGCTATCGAACTGTTGTATTTCAACTCTTATTTACGCGAAAAAAATGTTAGTTTAAAAACTGACATTTCTACTCGTAACTGACTCCAAAAACATTACGAGGCTCTCAATTTCGAATGCATTTTACGTGTTAGCTTCGTCACTTGTAGCTTGCCAAATAATCCTTTTATCATCAGCCATATTTCAGTTATCAGTTAGTTATTCCCTCTGGTGATAGTTTGGAGCATTTGTATTATCTGTAAATCTTAAATATCCTATAGGTTAATTGTAATTAGTCATTTTGTTTTTGTTATATTTCTACTAGCTCTATTTATGTTGAATTCTCTTTAAGTGTTAGATATTTCATAGCTGGCTCTACCATCCATATATAGAATAATATAAAACGTAAAAATAATTAACGTTCATATTAATTTGCTCTCACAAACAGTCGCTCTTAAGATAATTGCTAGCTAATAACCTATAGCCCTTCATATAGAGAGAGCCCTACAAGTACTTGACCGAGGTAGTATTGATTCTTCGAATCTAGCAATATTTTCTCTCGCCTGTTAGTTTATATACTTGGATTTATGCGTTATCTATGGATGTTATCTTGTTTATCTGGAAATTTAGTATTCACGTCTAGTCGTAGTTTGATTGACAATATTAAAATTTTTGACCCACATTATTATTAGGTACGATAATGGAAAGACAAATTAAAAATTACAAACTCCTATTTTTTTTCTTATTCAGTATGTAATAATTACGTTTTTAGAGATTTTTGACAATATAAGAAAAGTTCAGCATAATGTTATTCTCATCAAAAGCTCGTAAAAAATGATGTCATTAATTATCTGTATTTTTGGTTGTTTGGTTGGTACGGTTCACAAATTAAAGTTACAATGATATTTTTATTGGTGGCATCTAACGGTCTTAGCATAAATACGACATTTTTTTCATAAGTTTTCTGTAAATAAGTGAATATAAAAATCTGGTATTTTTACTATGAGCTCTTCATTACATTATCTCGAAATGGTATTCGAATTTCCCTCACTTTCCAGAAATGAATTTTTGTCAATTCTAACCCTGATGAACTTGGTACTTAAGTTTTACAAACATTAATCTTTTTTAATTGTAATAGAGTTTTTAATCGGGAAATATTTCCCCTAAAATTAGCGGAAGTTTACTGTACCGATGTCAATGATATTGACTGGGACATGCGGAACACAACCTTCTCGGTTTAACTTTAAAAATCGGTTATAGGTTTTGTTCCTAAAATCTTGTAGTCACGAAATCTACAGTTCCTAGGACTACTGTTTATATTTAATTTTTAAAAGTACCGTTACATTTTTGCATTCGTATGTAGGTACTTAATGATAACCCTGTCGTGGTTGCCATTAGGCTAAATTAATATTTCCTTTTATTGGCCATTCCGCGTAATGCCCGCTGCGTCGCGGACATTATTCAATTATGTTGTTTATGTATAACATGTTCCCTTCCACTGTTTACAAATAAACCACTCCTATGAACGCTAAAAGTTGAGACAAAATAAAAAAGGGAAAGAGAAATATAAATCTATTGGAGTTGTACCTACCCAAGAGTAGCTAAGTCATAAGACGGAAGAGCCTTTGCGGGAAGGCAAGCTGAAGGCGAGGTAAATCTGAGCCGATGTCTGAATTTAAATTCGTTGACACTAAACAATATCTGACAAATTTACAATACTAAAAATAAAATACTGTGTCGCATAAATTATAATACAAATAGATATCAATATATTAGGAAAATAAAAACGAATGGGATTTATCTGACAGCATTTTTTGCTACATGATCGTTATGAACTCTACGATTTTATTTCAAGATTTACAAGTTTTTATATGAAAGATTAAAACAGAAAGTTTCAACAGAAAATCCGCGGTTTACGTACTTAAGTTTGCGTTAGTCTGTCTATAAATCCTCGCGTTGTTTCAGGGACTGAAATGTTTAAAGTATTTAAAAAAAAACCTTAATTTTTGGAGCATTTATATATTTAAAAGCAAACTTCTGCCTTTTTAATAAGCTGATGCTTACATTAGCTTATATAGGTACTTATTACCACCCGGTTCCAACGGAAGATCAACGCTGGTGGTTTCAACCAGCATTATGTTGAGTTGGAACCGGTTTGTGACAGAAAACAGTAATTTGTAACTTTAGTCTGATTATAAATTGTGTAATTAAGTTTCCTTTTTATGTAGTAAACTATTCTATATTTTTCTGTTATACTTATTTATTATTTATATAACTTTTCACAAATTCCTAATTATGTAGGAACGTAAATCATGACTGGCTGGCAGACTGATATTCGCTAGGAATCAACGCAGAGCATAAACCGCAGAATCTAGAGACATGACATTTGGAGATAGTATTCATAATGAAAAAATACATTAATTAAATTAAAAATAATACTAATTAATTAATAACATTAAAAAAACTAAATTAGTTCTATTTAACCTCTTGCATCACCCTGGCGTAAAATATAGAAACATGAAATTTGGAGAGTTTCTTAATTATATGGTGTTGGAGTGTACTTATAAGAATCTTTGGAAATTCATTAACCGAAATAAAAATTTAAAAACTGATTAATATTCCACTTAGACAAAGAAGCTTGTATGATATAAAATTTCGCCGAATCTACCAAATAAAGCTACTCAAATAAATATAACCGAGTAGAAAACATAACGTCACAAGCAATCTGTTATTACCCACGCAGGCATCTTACACAGACTAGCTTAGATTATATTAATCATAACCTACATATTACGGAAACATGAACAAAGTTATACGTTGCAGTGTCTTTTGCGCGGCTTTACACTGGCAGCTGTTTTTTCTTATATGCTTTTTAGGGAATAGAAAACAAGATTGCGATTTCAGCAACTCGCTTCGCTACTGACTTGACAATACTAAGTATAGTAGACATAAATAGAGAAACGGGGAGCGAATTTCCTAACTTTGCTGTTGATCTATTTTTTAATAGAACCTCTGATGAGTTCGCTGTTTTTTTCTAACATAAATTGCGTATCATATTTTATGAGGTATGCTAGAAAGAAAATAACAAATAACAAGGAAGGCAGAGGAGTATTATATGTAAACCTAATAGAATAATACAAACGGAAGAACAGGATCTTTTTTGGCGGTTTTAAACAGTCTACTATTATTGTTATGCTCCTTTTCTAAGGAAGATATCTTTATCAAACTACGGGTTTGTCCCACAGTAGAACTTACCTATAATTATAAGCACAGCGCTTCCCTTTCCACGTACACTTCTAACCTATAACCCTGGATAAAAGATTTTATAGAATCCGCACAAAAATCTCTATTAGAAAATCTTTCCGGTCAAGTTTTCTTCAACATCAAAGAGAAGAAAGGCCGAATCATTCTTCCAAATAAATTAATAAATCTAATACATAGAGATCGACAGCTGTGTTTCCCAATCTTTGCTTAGTGTACCGCGAAAGGTACGATATTTTGTATAAAAAAGCAGCTCTGTACATATTTCACAGTATGTATTATATTTGATAATTACCCGTAGGTCCCACTGCTATACCAAACGTCCCATCTCGTATAGTATAGAAAACAACAACAAACAAAACACAAAAAAAAATCAAAACTATTGACATGCCAACAAAATATATTACACAAAACTCATTTCACTGTCATCAAGAAAAAAATATTCCTTTCACTTTGGTTTCTTAACTAAGACACTTACTCAAAATTTTATTTATTAAGTATGTATTAATAACGCTCTCATAACAAAGAACTAGATAACGCTAACTGAGAAAAGAAATCCCCGGTGGTTCCCGCACAGCGTTTAAGAACCACTGGTGTATAGATAGCCCGCATTCACGCGTCATTGGTCTTTGTGACGATGGATCTGTCATACTACGGCCACGATTCCTACTATTTTTCCTCGTAACTTCCCTCGCTCAATTTGATTCAGTTTGTCGATGACAGGTTCGTAGAAATATAGCGAAATACAAGTTTGTGACAGAGAAAAGTTGTTTTTATTGGCTCAATGCGGCTATACCACAAGATTGTTACCTATTTTGCAGATACCCAAAATAATAAAGGTTCGTTTTTATTATGAAAAAAGCCTGTTATGTATTTTTGTATGAATTAAAATATTCCTCTATACGATAGCGGTTATAACATTTACTGATTGTATTTAAAAGGAGTGGTTTTTCGAGTGTAAGTTTGTACATTTGTATGTAAGTATGTATGTATATTTTTGTGACCCTATACAGCCTAAACCTTTAGACCGATTTTGATGTGCACTTCGCACCCAGGTTGAGAAAAATCCAATGACACATCATTGGATTTTGCTCTACCTGTCATACATATATAGATGGTTATATATAAGGTTATACTAATTGAATTCCACTATTTCAACCGTTAAGATACGATGGTTTACAGTTTTTGAAGTTGCTTCATACCACTTGTTGTAAGACGAATCTTAATATATCTTTAAACATACTAACGTGCAGTAATTACATAGATTTTTTGTCTAGGGCTAAAATCACATTGACGACCTCATCGCCGAATTATATCTCTACGAAGAAATTTTAAATCAATATGCATTCGATTCTTCTGAAAGAAGTAGTTTTTTTTATTGGTTTACAATATAATGTACTTCACAGACTACAAGTACCATTCCATATTTTAACTTACATTGAACTTTTAATATCTGGGCTAACAAAATTGGGCTAAATATTATGAAGCTCATGAAGAAATTAGTCATGGAATTAAGGAAAATTACAACGTAACTGTAACGCAAAACACAATGTTTTAAGCGGCGTAGCAGACTAATCCTGACTGCTACGGACTGCTACACAGTTGCTACGTTGATACTACGCCGTAGCTGACTACGACGGTCAATAATTAGGTTTTTACGAATAAGCCTGAAATAAATTAACTTTGAATTTGAAGTTTTTGATAAGGAAGCTAAAGCTTCCTTAAGCACGTAGATAACTATCGATGTTACACTGTTACTCGTTAGGAATACAACCTTAAATGTTATCAAAAATTCCGATCCCACTGAAACGACTTTGTCTTAGTCGTGAAGGTGTCACTGGGTACATCAAAATAAAAAAATAAGGATTTTTAGTAAGCAATCTCTAAAAAAATAATGTTTTCAAATTACATCGAGTGTGGTATGAAAATTAAGAATTAACGATGATTACGAATACATACATAACTTATATGTTTTATTGTAGTTTGGAATAGGGAATGCTAAGTTTAATATACACAGCCTTAGAGATTTAGCAATCCAGTTTTTTGAAGTCACTTTTCACCACATGTTTGTGTAACTTGTTTTCGTAGATTAATATTAAGCACTTATATATTTGTAATAAATATTAAGCACTTGTTTATTTCTTTCAGCGCAATCGTGCATGGACCAGAAACAAATCCTGTTCAACGGTCACTGCTACCTGTTCTCTGGTTACCCGAAGGCATCCTGGGCCACAGCCCAACAGGTACGGCGCTTAAATTACTGTTGTTAATGGTCAAGCAATGATTGCTTATGTTACACAATACTACCAGTTCTATATTACTGAAATATTCCGAGATTTCGTGTGTCCGTAAATGACCTTTCGCTATCTCAAGTATAAAAGATTCCTGATTCCTAGTTAATATCGATCAGTCAGGATTTACCTGACTGATCGATATTAACTAGGAATCAACGCAGAGTATGAATGGTGTACTCATTATAGCCTTTATGGATTTTTATAAATTCAACCCCTAAGAGGGTCAAATCGGGGTTCAAAATAAAGATAAGTACTAGCATAACGTTGTACAACGCTTTCGTGCTTAGGCTATTGAGTTCCTAAACCACAAACATACTCGTACCATTGAACTCGGAAATCAAAACTAGTCGTGTTCTAGAAAATTACAATAAATTTATATTTCTGTAAACATCTATACAATTTAATATAATGTAATCTATATATATTTTCTGCTGTTTTGATTAACAATCTAAACTACTGGACTTGTTCTGCTAAAATATATATGAAATCCGCTGAAAAGTGTAAGTTCATACTCTCTTAAAGGTAAAATATTTTTTTTTTGTTGCAAAAAATATTAGGAGATATTTTTTTCATTCAAAACAGTCTGGGTGTCTAGAGTAGTTAAGAACACACTTGTACATAAAAACAATTAAAGATTACGACGAATTAAGAGCCGTCTCTTTTTTGAAGTCAGATCAGAATTAGCTATTTAATACGTTAATTAATTGGCCTTGGAATGAAATGAAAATCTTTGCACTCGAGTGCAACACGTTACTTTTCATCCCACCTCAGTAAAAAAAATATTAAATGCAGAAAAAAAAACATTTAAATTTACATGATACTTTTATTAGAGTTTTGGTTATAATTCTTGTATAACAAATAACTATTTCACAGATTTACGTCAAATATAGTTACAATATCTTCCTCTCCAATTCTTGTGCTGGAAACGTGTTGATCTCAATTCTCAACCCAACAAGCAGTGAAGTGTCCGGCCGCTGGTCGAGTAAGTCGAGTTGTCCAAAGAGTCGTTAAGCGCCGAATCGTACTTGACACGAGAGCTCGACATGTTGTATTTACTCGCTGTAGTTTACTGGACCACATAGAGTACCAACTTGAGGCGGACTGCTGCCGCTACTATGAGATTTCTTGTTCAGAAACTAGACAAGAAATTACTAAGTATAGTTGAGAAATGATTTAGTGACTTGCCACCTAATTTCATGCAGTTTAAAAAAACGATAAGTACTCGAATATATACTTAGGAATTTCTCCGAAAACTTAATCGCTGCTAAAACTTAAGCTTAATATATTTTAATGATCATACGGCCTTAAAAAAGGAGGAATTATTTTATATTGTAAAAATAGACTAAGGTAATAGTAATGTAGGACGGATGAAACTTTAATAACGACAACACAAACAAACCTACCCGCATGCACATACCCTAGTCATCATCGTCAGCCAGAAGACGTCAACAGTTGAACATAGGCCTCCCCCTTTGGGACGCCATTCCGAACGACAAGCTGCCAATTGCATCTATTAGTTATTTGTGCTTTTTATTTAGTTGGTCCGCCTAGTGGGAGACCTACTAACACTGCGCCTTCCGGTTTGTGGTGACTCAAGAACAGTTCCGCCCCATCGGGTATCGGTACAGACAATAGTATATTAATGTAATTAATTATTGAAATTAAATTATTAAAACACTAAACGAAAATCAGCTCCAAGAAATCTCGTAATTAATTTACAACTGTAATTTATTCTCAGTTGAAGGCTTACATTTAGAGAGCAAAGTTTGTAAGTAGAAAAACTTTGCTCCAGTTTCGTTAGCCCGTTAAATAATAATTTCTAAGAAATACAAAGGCGAGGCTTATCCTTTCGAAAAGTATTTGTAAGTAGAGCTCGAAATATTCTATTGTTTTACAGAATTTAAGCGATATATTATATGTTATAATATAATTATATAATAATACGAGTTTTCTCGTAACTGGTATCATACGAGGACGAAATCACTCTCTTTCGTAGCTGGTTACCTACTTATCTTCAGTTTCGTAAACCGCCAAAGCGTAAAAATATACTCTTAAGTACTTCGTAAGAACAGGGTGAAATTATTACACCCCTGTTTATGAGCTGTCTGTATGAGATGCATAAAAGTTTGCTAAATGAAATTTTCTATTTCAAGGTATGCGAAGGTCTAAACATGCACCTATCTTCCGTCCATTCCAACGAAGAAGAACGCTTCATCGTGACCAGTATCAGACAAAGCAGTGATTACAGCGCTGGATCGGTGTACTGGCTCGGAGCTCGTTTAACGAAAGAAAGCGAAGAAATCAGCTGGATCGATGGAAGCGCGGTCGTTTACCAAGGTTGGCCGTCTTATAATGACACTGATGAGCTAGAAGAAGCATGCTTGGGTGTTCAGGTAAGGTAAAATAGGTCAAGTACATAACCTGTTACACTCATAGGGCCAAGCGACAAATGTCAAATTTAATGTTACCAAAACGTATTGCAATTTCATGCATGAATGTAGAATACAGAAGGAAATATCTACGAGTACTTTACATAGTCTGTAGTAGCATTAAATAATATAAACGAAGCATTTTAAGCATTCTTACTTTACATAAACAAAATTTTAGCATTTTCTTTATACTTGCTTAAAGCAAGTGAAAACAAATGCTAAAATGCATGCAAAACAATCAAAACGTTGATCTACCTTCTTTTCAGTGGAAATCATCACCAGTACCATCACAACCCAGCGGTCTATACTGGACTCTTCACAAGTGTGTAATAACTGGAGGCTACGTCTGCAAGCGTCGACTCAATCCTGAACACATGGTGAAGAACAGAACTGTTGAAGGAACTTCAGGTAATACTGGCGCCCAACGTGGGATTGAACGAATTGGCGACGAAAACCCTGTTACATATAATTTTAAGCTGTGCTACTTACTATATTAGTTTATTGTTTCTTCTTGTGCAGGTACATTATATGAATAGTGTATTTTTAATATGTTCATCGCTTTTTTGTTGCACTACATTGCTTGTATTGAAATTGCTAAAAAGTTTATTTCTTAGAGCAAGCTATTACTTAGAGCAAGCACAATAGAATGTTTATTTGTAATTAGTAACTTCTTTTAGTTGTGAATAATCGCACATGTATTTATTTATATAATACATTTGTTTTCTTCAGGAATCCTCACAAGTCCAAACCATCCAAACATGTATGACAACGACTTGGATTTTTGGGTTCATTTAGTTGGACCAGATGACACAAGACTGGTATTTGTGTTTCAAAGCATCGATTTGGAGTATCAAAAAGACTGCCTTTATGATTTTGTAGAGGTGAGACTTACTTTATGTAGTTGTGTAATTTTGTAATAAAATGCTATTTTAGATATAGCTAAAACAATAATATTTCATAAAATTCACAATACTCGTAAGAGGTATTTATGTCGACTTGTGATGTGAATTAATGACTATTTGTATGTAACTATTTTCTTTTCAAGAAGAAAAAACGAAAAGTTTCAGCTCTAATTATTATCAAGTAAATCTCTTCTAGAAGTCTTTGTTTCATTGTTTACAAATAAGCAATACTCGACTATGCTGCAATTATCTTAATAAAGACTAAACAATACTGCGTTTAAGCCCGTTGTGTTCTGTCGTTCCCTCCGCTTTTGCGGTGAAATCTCAAAACATTAAACTGTTCTCTAAACACTTTACATAACTAACGACGATATTCCCCCAAGATGTTATTCCAGTACTCCAAAATTGTGACCCAAGTCTAACGATGTGATGACAATTTTCACTTTACCTATAGCTACCCTAATTTGTTAAGAGCAAATGAGTTTTTCTATTACGTTGAGGGCTGTCTCATTAAATTTACCGACGCTTTCAGCTTCGTGACTTCAAGAGTATAAAGTCGTCAAGATATTGTGGGACTGTAGCGGAGACCAGATGGGTAGCTTCGAGTAACATGGCTATATTACACTTCCATTCTGATTACAAGTAAGTCTGCAACGGATATTATTAGATTATCTTGGAACTTGGCTGGTTTTGCACGATAGATTCGAGATGCGATTGAAACTTATCTATTTTGTTTTAAAATAGACATTAACATGGTTTTCTTATTGCAGCACTCAAGGCTCCGGATTTTCGGTAACTTGGCGAGCGGTAGAGCTGCTAGGGTGTCCTTCACAAACTTTTACATCAAAGGAAGGTGTTCTCCGAAGTCCAAACTACCCTCAATTCCTTTTGCCTAATCTAGACTGCACTATTGACATTTTAGCTCCTACAGGTAAGTATGTTTGCAAATTTGCAACTTCTTAAAGCACACCTTAAGACTTGTATTTGGGCCGAAGGTTGGCAATTTACTCTAAATTAGTATGAGAGACAACCAAAAGACAAACAGTGCATATCTGATTAACAAAACACAAATACCAACAGATAACAAAATATTGATAAGTAGTTTTCATGTGTTCCCGTAAATACAGTTTTCTTTTAATTATTTGCAGGCAAACGTGTTTTCCTGAACATAACCTATTACGATTTTGGTTTCGGAGTATTTGAGAAAGGTGTTCCAGTAAACGTCACAGATGCTATTCCAGAAGATTCCTTTCTAGAAGTACAAATAGATCTACAAAACGAACCGATCAGACCATTTACCAACCCGAACATACTAACTAATGGACTCTTTGTGTCGCGTAATGAAATACTTCGGTTGCGGCTGAAGACTGGAGAAAATGTGACTGGGAAAGGATATTTGGCTCACTTTAAAACTGGTTAGATATAGTCATTTTATTTCAAACTGATAAAGCACCTGATTTTCATTATTTAGAACAAAAATCAAGTACTGCCGACTATTGTCTAATAATATTACGAGTGTCGGCCTATATTACATAACAAAAATTAGACGATCCGTTTGTTTCCAGTGACCTTTCTTAACATATCTCACGTAGTGGAGCTTGGACATGTCCGCACCGGGCGACTGTTGGCGCCCAACTGGCCTCAACACCCCCCTCTACGCGCTACCGTGCAGACGCGACTATTGGCTCCCCACCATCATACGCTAACGTTGGCAGTGCCGAGAGCAACGCTAGTGCCAAAGAGTGATGTATGGCCTTGCGGGGAAGGCGTAGGCTGGATTGAGGTAACAATACTTCGACTGTCTAGTAATACTTCAGAAGTATTTCTTAGACTCTTTATTAATTTACGCTTATCTGTTTTTATTCGTTGGTTTAGGAAGATAATGCTGTTATTTTCAATTCAGTGTCTTTTGTTCTCGTTTCAAAGTTCATTCTTCCTATCCTTCTTGCCAGGAAAGGTGCTTGTATTTTGTGTTTGAATAATAGTTTTGGGGTTATAGTCTTACTTTTTGGGTAACTTATTTGTCTTATACTTTATTTGTCTTAGATCATCAACACAAATCTCAGTTCTTAAGTATAGCTAATAGGAAGCCACGCTTATACTTTTAATTTTAGGTCAAAGACAGCTATACAGACTACAACGGCACTGAGTGGACGCTATGTGAAGTGGGTCGCGGGAGGAGGAAGCTGGAACCGAGTGCACCACTCGTTATCAACTCGTACCTGAACTCTCTGGCTGTAACCCAACACTCGGGGGAACAGGGCGTCAGTATGGACGTCTCGTTAATTGTTAACAAAGGTTTGTTTAACAACTTTTATGTCACAGGCTCGTCACTGCCTAATTCTTTGTACTTATGAAAGGTCGAACGAAAATAACACGATTAGCAGGATTCAGGGTAGGTCACCGTCTTATTTTTGTCCAATTCACGATCGCTTCTAAAGTTCGGTTACGTTATTCGACCGCTGTCTTTTCAACGCTCTGATTGATGCTATGACTGCGTTCTCAGTTTCGTGCCAATTGTTTGAGTTCATGTATCATAAATTAAGCGGCTTCTTAGTCACCACAAAACAGGGCCCTTCTTCAAAAACTCTTACGACTTTTTACCGTTCGCCACTAACTTGCTGAGAATTTATAAGCAAGACAGCCATTCCATATCAAACAAACATCCTTTTTGTTTGTTTTTCCAGATCCAGATTACCACAGCAAAGTGCTGCTTCTCTCTGAAGAGACCGGCCTAGAGTCGTGCTACCCCAACCCTTGCTTGCACGACGGCCGGTGTGCTACTGACGACACTAAACATTTCTGTCAATGCTCTGGATATTATACAGGTACTCCAGAAAAGTGTGTTATTTACTTTCCATTAAATCCAATTTTAATTTGAATCTTTGCAGAAGATGATTGTGTTAATATGACTCTATTATTTCTTTAGGATGTCGCAAAGTTACAGACAGATGGAAATATGACTGTATTTTCTGTTAACGTTATTTTTTATAAGGAAACTAACATGCGTTTTCTTGACATACCAAACGAGTTTCATATCAGATACATATGAAACTCGTTTGGTAAACAGTTTCTAACTACGCAGTGGAGCCATTCCAAAAAACATGTTGCATAAAGTGTGCATGCTCGTTTTGTAAATGAAAATCACGTTAAATTGGCAATATTTTTCTTTTCTTTTCCCAAGGAGCCAGAAACGGCATTAACAGTCTTATAACAACATTCCAGGAATCTTCTGCCTAGTGACAGCCTGCGAGCGCTCCCCTTGCATGTTCGGCAACTGCTCCGTGGTGACTCGAGAGACCCACGCTGATGGAGAGGCATTCACGTGCACTTGTGCCAAGGGCTGGAAGGGAAGGAGGTGTCATGAGCGCGTGCGCCCCTGTGCCTCCAAGCCGTGCAACAGTAGGGGAGCCTGTAGCGAGAGGGATGGCGGATTCCTATGCCAATGCAACCCATCTTGGAAAGGAAAGCGGTATGTTGTTCTTGATACTTGTAAAGTGTGGTTATAAAACAAATGTGGAAGACGAACCTATAGACGGAAAACAAGTCAGTATTTAAAACACTGTTTATATCACCTGTAAAAAATAGGATCGCTTGGGATTATTACTTTTGAAGTTTTGTTTCAATAAAGTAATTCATAAGTATATACTACACAGGTAGGTGCACGGAAAAAATGCATAAATTAATGGATTGCCATTTAATAATGATAATAGTTTGAAACTATATTTAACTGAATATAGCCAAGTCTGGTTTAATAGCCAAGTGTTGATTTGATGATTGTTTCTGATTTTAGCGCAATTCAATTTTTTTTCAGATGCGAAATCCCTAATCCAACTCCAAATATAATCGGTCTCGGCCAGCGAATGCTTCAAGAGCCGTTTTGGCTGGGCCTCATCACAGTATTCGTCGTTCTTGGCATAATAGGCCTCGTGTGGTGTGCCAAGAGACACTTCCCAGAGAAGATCGAGAAACTCCTCGCCGAAGAGGCTGATCGCTGCCCGAGACGTAAGTTTCCACCGCTTGCTTACAAGGAGGACAAATCTTTAGGTCTAAATTATTTTTGGAAAATACGATCCAAATTCTTGTATAGATAGGTATTGATAATTTGTTTTTAAAAAGTTGACGAAGTCGATGAGTCTGTGGAAAGTCATCGAATATCTTGATCTCAAGCACACTTTCAAATCTAAAGCTTGTCACAAAATCACATTTTTGTTTACCCTCGCAAGGCCTGGAAGAGACAACATGACCTAATAATATGAAATTGATTGGCGCCCTCAAAAGTTTGATGAATAACTCTATGTTTGCATTCCAGGCCTAGTAATTGTACATGTAATATTTGAAGAGTATTTTGTGACTCACAGTAGGTACTAATTCGCTTCTAAACAGTACAATGTCTAATCGTTTCTGCTATACTTATATATTTCCTCAATAACCGCACTGTCTCTGGGATGGTAAGGACACGTTTTGCGTAATTTGTCAATTTCTTACTTTATCTGTCTATCTTATTGTATGTTCCTCGTTTGCGGCCCCAGAAACTAGAGCATTGTTAGAAATCGTGATCTGTATACCGAGTGCTCTGTTATGATGCATACTATCGCATGAAGTTAGTGTATCTCTAGAGGGATGTGTGTTAAAGTTTCTGGAGTCCGTACGATGCAGTTGGTTTAATTTGGTCAAAGTATACGACGATATAAAATGAGATAAATTAAGCGTTCTTGCTGAATCATCTACATAACATTAACACTCGATTATTTTGACCACGTCAAACAATCTGTGAATTAGTGGCTAAAAGGATTGCCAGAGTAGTTTTAACCGGGGCTGAGCTGAAAAGCAATGCGTAAGACAGACGATTCAGCTTTTTATCACTATAAAGTTTTGAACTTCACCTTATTCTAATGCTGTAGGCACTGGAGTAGTTACGAGTAAGCTGAAACGGTTCTTTGATAGCAACGCATATATTTGAGTACTTATCTTCTAATTATACCCTGAATCACCACCATCCATTACAAAGTCCACAAAGCGTATAGTTCCCGAGGCACGAAATCTGGCAATCCTATGTGTGTGGGGCGCGGCGGCGGTGTAGCGACGCGACGTGGCGCGGCCCGCGGCCGGTACGCCGCCGTGCCGCAGCGGGAGCGGTAGAGGCGCGGGCGCGGGGCGGGCGAGGCGCGGCTGACGGCGCGTTTGTCCACAGCGAGCCTGCTCGAGCCGCCGCACCGTACGCTGCTCACGCGGCTGGGTATTCGCAAGCCGTCGGTGTCGGGACTCGCGGCGCACCCGCGAGCCGCGCGCACCTTTAGCTTGGACGATCTGTTAAAGCCGCTGCCCGGACGTAAGGATTGGAGCGAGGTCGCCGGCGACGGGCCCGCGCGCTCCGCACTCATGCGCGATCACGACATCCCTTCACGTTAGACCTGTACTCTTCATTCTGGTAGATGTAGGCGCAGGGTCTTAGACCGACTACGGCTGCTGGACACTGACACGGCTTCTAGTTTATTAAATTACTTTTTTTGCGGTTAATACTTACCAGAGCGAATGAATAACAGCAATGAGTTTATAAGTTTAATTTGCAAAGTTAAGCACCGTTTATTGATGACATGTTAGTTACGACCGAAGCACGTTTAGAACATTTAACTAGATATGCGATTATAAATCGGCACGTATTCAAATACTCGTAGTACACTATCAATCATAACGCTGTTTGAATGACATTTTACATTCAGGTCTACATACGAATCAGTTGCAGAAGAACATTACATTATTCTCACTAGTTTATAGAACGACATAATAGCTAACAAGCCTTATGTCTTTTAGCGCACTCAGCAGACTTTTTATAAATAAGTTCAATAAAGAGTCCCTAACTTCTCTTCTGCCGGCACTTCGAGCTAACGGACAAATGGCTATGTAATCAAGCGTTTAGTTACTTAATTTGCACGATCATGCAAAATTGCAATCATTTTCGGACATTTATGCGGAGCGCGCGGTACACCGGAGCTTAAATAGCACTGGATGTCTCCCCTCTGCGAATGACTTCGATGTGGAATGCTACCCGACCGATGTAACCTGGTCTCGCTACCCTCGTATTGACTGTTCTTTGAGACTTGTCGTTGTGTGCACCCTTACTATGCACAAACACAGCATCTATTAGTCGCTCCTTCCTTCGTTTCTACCTTTTTAGATCGTCCAACTAAACGAGCCTTCGCTTTGTCAATATATAGAATGATATTTACTATCTTATCTAACGTGTCTTCATCGGCATTTTTATTAGACGGGTTGACATCGTGAAGGCTTGCAATGACTAATGAATGTTGCCCTAGCATGCTTTCTGGACATTGTTCTGCGTTCTCTTTTAAGTCTATCTTTATACAATGTAGCATAGCAGTGTCCTTTGATGTTTAGCTCTTGGATAACGCAATTAAATTTGTCGTTGTCATTTTTGTCTATATGATATTGGCTTTACATGTTGCTGATGACCTGCCTGAAATAAATGTATACACGTAGAACATATTTTCGTTGTTCAATACTCTGTACTATTTAACTACCTATATTCATGAACACAGACAACACTTCAGAGTTTCGAATTAATATTGGCACATCTAAATTTTTTCAAGTTAATTGGCACCTACCCTAAAGAATTGGCTTCCCTTAGCTGCACAGTCTGAAGAGATCAACGGCACGATGATCTTGAAGCTGACTTGACTTCTATGTTGTTAAAGTTTTGTTACATGTGTAGCTTTTGTCATGAACGTTCAGTGTCGTTGCTTTTAGATGATTTTTGGAAATCTACAACTGACTACATTGTGTAACTTTCGGAACCAGGTACACCCTCGCCGCGGAAAAAGCGCAACAATTCAACGCCTACAAAGAAAAATGCCGCAGAAAAAAAGCAGATTCTTCAACAACTCATAAGTCCCGCCGCAACAAACGACCACTCAAAAAAGATTACAATGGGAGAGCTTATACAGATGTCTGAAAAACGGACGCTCAGCACTGTTGAAAGCGCACCGGCTTTTGTTGACTACGGAATCGAAAACAAAGAAACTTCTTTTGCTAGTGAAGGATCTTCTCCATCAACATCACCCTCTATGAGACATATATCTGATCCCAAACTAGAGAAGAAAGTTACTTTCGCGAGGTTGCTGAATAAAGTGTCAGCAGAAATGAGCTCTAGTTCGGACGTGGACATGGTAAATACTATAACCATTCCCATGGCTGTCATCTCCGACCGTGGATTGAAAGCAAAAGCTTCTAGCACTCCCCCATCTCCGGGTGTTGAAGTCAGATCTCCTCACAGCACTTCGAGTAATCAAGGAAGTGATTCCATGTCTAGCCTTGATTTAACACTAGCAAATGCAGCTTTGAAGAAATATTCGAGGTATTTTTTTTTTGTCTTTGTTATTTTTAAGGTGTGTTATAAGTTTGTTTTATTTTGTCCCTACACTTGTTTCCAGAACTCCAAAGATCTCCAGTGCTGATTCGATCTTGGCTATGTTCAGGAACTTTTCTTCGTCGTCAGCTGCTATGGTCTCGAGAGCTTCATCAGGCGGAGTATCTATATCTAGTACTCCTTCTGCGTCATCACCACAGGATGATACTGTGGACGGTGATGATATATCACTGGCGTCTTCACACATACCATCACTAGCTCCAGATTCTCCCGTTACAAGACCTCATAACACAATCGAAATTCAGGTAAGTAGAGTAAAATATCAGCCTATATGAGTACTAGAAAGAAGCAGATCCGATAATAAATAATTTTTGCAGGTTTTAGATCCCTTCAGCGCTCACAAATCATCAGGTCCAGGCAGCAATCTGCTCCATCCGCCTTCAATTCTCCTTGAAGTTCCGAGCGGAATCAACAAGTGCCTATCTCCTATTCGAGAACTTCCCACGCCTTTACCTACTCCCCTTCCTACCCCACTGCCTACCCCGCTACCTTCGCCAAGAATGCCCAGAGCAAATATGGAACCAGGTGCTCAAAGCGATACTAGTGCAACTGTGATATCGCCTAGTGAAGACGAATTAGACGAAATTAAGTATGAAACTAAAAACGAACGTCCTACTTCTGGATTAAGATTAAAGGTACCGTTGTAAAACTACCATGAACAACAATTTAAAATTTCGGTTACCTTTTTAAGCATAATGTAATCGTAACTTTGAAATGTCAATCTCCAACGTAACCGTAGTGTGTCACTTATCTGTCTTTTATTATATTTACAGTTTCGTCAGCCGATGGTTAGCACCAGCACAACAGATACGCCAACTCCTTCCACTGCAGTGACTGATTCTCCAAGCCCAAGCTTCACCCACAGTCAGGACTCAGAAAGAGAAATGTCTTCACCGTCCCCAGCACCTCCTGCTCTTCGAGTCCCAGTGTTGACTATTGAGAGACCTTCACCTGGTTCCCCGCCGCCTAGAAGAACTCCACCACACCTAGAGTTTCAACCACCACCGTTGATCACTGTGACGTATAATGCCAGTGAAGAATCCGACGAACCCCTATCACCAAGACCACCACCGTCTTCAGGAAACATGTGTTATTTGAGTCCATTTTCAATGTCGGCGAGAGGTGAACGTGCACCGTCAGAATCGAACCTGTCTTCTTCTGGATACAGCTCAATGGCGAGTCCGGGCCCTTCAAGATGTGGTTCTAGTAACCCCTTGTGCCCTTCGGAGATGGAAGACCCGGGTTCAGGAGGAGGGCCCTCTTGTTTTCAAAGAAGACGACCGTTAATGAAAACAAACAGTAGTCCCGCCGCCTCGAATGAGGACTCGAAAGAAAGAAGAAGAGGAAGATCCGACTCCGAAACGTTGTCAGACGATCCGCTTTTAGAATCCAATGACGAAGGTATTGGCACAGACGAAAGAATAGACGACGTGCCAACAAGTGCTAAAGAAATGGAGATAGTCCTGAAAGAGACTTTAGAAGTTCCTGTGCTATGCTCCCCGAGTGGTGTTACAAAGTGTTCAATAGTGAAATGTGTTAGTGTAGAACGAGGTTTAGATGAAAAGGCTAGCTTACGCCCTCCGACCTTAATGTCAGAGGGCAGTAGACCGCTCAGTCCCGTTAGTTCTAGAAGCGAGAGCCCGCTGAGCGATAAGACTGGTTTAGGGAGATTTTCACCGCAGTTTTACGGGCGGCAGTTACCCTTCACGGATTCCGATGGTCTGTACGACTTCCCCAGCTCGGATTGCATGAAGGGCGGTAGTTGTAAGGGGGGTAGTAGTACTCAGAAGAAGAGTGGACGGCGGAGAGATAGAAGGACGACACGGACCGCCTCACATGAGCCGACAGGAACCACGAAGTCGACGTTACCGCATATGCCACATTCAATGCACAACTTATTGGAGGTAAGTAATAATTTCTTTAAATTAAATTAGACGAGGATTTTTTGACATTAGCAAAACGTAACGCAACAATTATAGCATAAGACTGATCATAACCAAAATATCAAAAAAGCTAAGCTAGGCTAGGGCAAGTAGGGTGTGGCTAGTAAAGTAATCAAAGCAAAGGTTTTCCGATGCCATGCTCAAAAACATTTAACCAAAACTGTAACCAGCTTGCTCCAAGGTCATAAATGTTTGAAAGCTATTTAAAGTACGTATTATCAGGTAATTTGTAACTGAGTGTCTCAGTGGCGGCAAGAAATATGCCAATACTGATATCGTCTTCTTTCTGAAGTTACTTTGTTTCTCAGGTGCCAGGTAGCAGAGAAGGCAGCGGACGCGGTCGCAAGGGTGGCCGGCGTCGGTCCCGGTCGCAAGCCCCCGCACCAGCGTCCTCTTCCTCCTCAGAAGACTCCGTGTCCAACGCCAGCGTGGCCTCTGTGGCGTCAGCAAGGGAACTGAGGCTGCCTGACTTGGAGATGCAGGTACTAATAATACAATCTATAGGTACTCGGATATCAAAACTTACCAGCAAGACTTTCTTACAACGCCACGGTAGAGTCTCGCTGACAGTCTATACAAAATATCCAAATCTTTAGAATAAAACTAAGATGAAAGAAGAAGAAACGTATAGATAATTCTATGATAAAATATCTCACGAAAGTCTTTAGGAATTTCATACCTTGTTATATTTCGTTACCAATATTTTTGGAGTTAAGAACATTTTTTTAAATAATAATTACGATATACTTAACCCTCTTCGTCCTAGTTATTAATATTGAATCTGTTCTCTTTAGAGGGCAGAAACGAATAAATTACCATTGCGTAATTTATGGAGGTTTTTAATGTTAATTGTACCACAGAAAGTTTGTTTTACAGATTTTTAATT
This sequence comes from Ligdia adustata, assembly GCA_947049295.1. Lineage (NCBI taxonomy): Eukaryota > Metazoa > Arthropoda > Insecta > Lepidoptera > Geometridae > Ligdia > Ligdia adustata. Next base: position 12,783,428 of record OX346225.1, read on the forward strand.
TATTTGCTGTTAATTACATACCAGACCTACATAAGTAACTTCCGTCCGGTGCAGGAGTCCAACACGGACTAAGTCAGTTTTAATTTATGATCTAAAGTTTTGGATATTTTGGAAATACACTACCCATATCGACACTGCTTTATAATTATTACAAAAAGGCAAAACATTTATTGATGGGTGATTCCAGGTAACACCCGTTACAATATATTATACACATAAGTTTCCAAAAACACACAAAGTTATGAAGACCCTTTCTCCGTATAAAATTGTCACCGCCATGTTTTTTTAATAATTTTGTTTGTTTATGGGAAGTAATAGTGTATGGAGCTGTAAGGAGTGTTTAATAGGATTATCTTAATATAAAAACACTATCCTAATACTTGTAAATAATTATTGCAAGTAACTTATGCATGCTAATCAACTACAGTCGCAGTAAATAAATGAAAAAACACATATTCCAATAAATCTAACTTTTGAATGAGCTAAATGCATTAAAGCAATTAAAGTTAAAACCACGCTTTTATATTTCAAAGCGCAGTTATCGTTTCTACAGTTTTGTTTATTTGAAGCTTGGTTTGCATTATCGCTTTAGGTTTAGTTTTATTTTGAATTATTTTCAGCCGTGTGAGCCGTTGCGATTAAGGAAACCGCTCAGAAGACAAAAGTGCCGTAGCTCTGAGGTGATTCGTCATGCAATGCCTGTATCATGTGATGCTATCCTTATTATACTATACATAAAATGTGCAATATGTTTATTATGTTTGTTTACGATATGTATAGGTTTAGGCTAGCTAGAAGGCACGTCGGCAAAGTGCGACAGAATCAAAAATGTTGATATCAGATCCGTAGTTTAAGTTTACTGTCAACACAGACGTGGATATATCTGCCCAAAGATGTGTGTTAAAAACAGTACATGTCTTATTCTTTATATTCATTTATTGTGTCGGTCCCAACGGAAGATCAGCGCGGGTGGTGTACCTATAGCCGGCATAATGCCGACTTGGGATCGGCTTGTGACAAAAAACATGCTTCCCTACTATTGTATTTTTTACTTTTGACAAAAATAAACTATATTTCAATATATTCAAAAATAAACTATATTCATGTGTTCATTATACGCGGCTTAACATTTACGAGAACTTGATTTCTTAATGTATAATAAAGCTATCTTTTCAATCTAAAGCGACCGGAGATACCTAAGGTACCTTTTCATGTGAGATGGCATGGCATTATAGTGTGGTGCAATTAGGTAAAATATAGTCATCATTATGATATGCAGCCGACGTGCCTTTTATAAGCAAGGAGACTGTAGGTGCATTATGTACCTGAATAGCCAGACTAACGTTAGTGTCGATGTTTATTAATATAGCCTAGCATTAGCTTAGGACACACCTAAACGTCTATACGATACGTCAGAACCATTGTCACAAGTATAAGAGAATACGATGTTATATGAAGAATATCAGTGTTTTCCCGCTTTGACTTGATGTCAGCGTGAGAAATCTTTCGAGCGAGCGCTTATAAAGTCAACATCTTCTGAAGATGCCTTGTGCTAAGGCGAAACACGTGTCGAGAAAGTCAGATACTGGGATAAAGAGAAATAATAAGGTGAGGTGTGGCGGTGGTGAGGAGGAACCACAACATAAAAACAAATATATATTTCGATTTCTCACGCTGACATCAAGACAAAGCGGGAAACGCTAGATATTCTATACATAACATCTTATCATAAATGGATTTCCGCAAAGTAACACCTGACTCCATAAATTATCTTCGTTTGGCAAGTATAATAGTACTTGAGTCGATCATGGAATGCTTTAATTATAATGCTTTGTGATATGGTCTTGTAGATAGATACCTACTATAATAGCATGATCATTGAACATCAAGTTGTAGTTGCATTTCTATACGTTTCTATGTATTAATGACAATTCCATTACAGGACACGTCATCGAAAATATCATCCAGTTTGGATTTAACGGAGGACTCGAGAAAACCAGCCAAAGTCAACAAGCTGAGGACAATCAGCAACCAAATAAGGTAACACGAAAACATGGTTACAATGTTATTGATATCAAAGTTTCGCGCAATGATCACGCAAGATAAAAGTATGCCTGTTTCTCAGGTTTCTCAGAAGATTAGAGCGCAGCTTGAAAATGAAAGAAAGTTATCCAGCGCTTTCAGACGACGAAGGCGACGAGTCGTCGAGTGTCACATCGCCGCTGCTACAAGGAAGGAAGGAGCTGAACCGGATGCCAGGCCACGCAATATCAGCCCCTCTACTCAGTTCAATAAGACCTAAAATCACGAGACAGAGAAGATACGATAAAGCCTTAATCAGTGAAGACACGCGAACATTAAACACTGCCGCAGGACAAGACAACTCGGATTGAAAAGTGCCATTTTTTCTCGCTTCGGAAAGATTTCTTCACTCTTACCTGTTTGATGTGAAACCTTTAAAATATCGTGAGATTTTGTGATCTTAAAAGTTTAATAAAATTTTAATATATCGAAACAAATAACCCTTTTCAGAAATTTGACATGAGTATACAAAATTCTAAGATAATGTGATATATTAAAGTAAGAAACTCGAACTAGTAGGAAGATATAGATAGATGTAGACCCTTGGAAATGTTAGTTAATAAAAATTTTGATTTTCTTCAGTTCTCTTTTGATGTCTCTAATAAAGGTGGCTTATTGTAAATAAAAAACTTCTCGATAGCAATAACTTACTTGTAGTTTTGTAGAGTTGAAATATTTTTACTGTAGCGATTTAGAATTAATTATTGAGATGTAGGACAAAAATAATACGCATGAATATTTCATTTCCCTTCATAATAATTACCCTCGCTAAGTGATGTAGAGACTCTCGGATATTGTTCATTTAGTTTAGATTTCCTCTATACCTTAGTTAGACATTTATTCTACAACGTATTTATATGCTTTTTGTAAATATAATTAATTAGTCGTATTGCTCAAATGCATATTTTGTGAAATCGTTTTTTGCGCACTTTTTGCTGTTTTGTAAATACCTATTTAAAATATTACATTGTTTATTGTTGTAAATAACAGGTTTCGAGAGAGAGAGAACCTTTTCTTTTTCACGAACTCAAATGTTACGTAATTGTAAATTGTTTAGCTTATAAGCAATTTATAAATTGTAAGTATAAAAAAAATTAAAGGCCCAAAAAATACTGTATACCAAATGCACAATTACAATAACAAAAATATAAGTACATGTGGTATGGATTTAATGCACATAATATTATTAAGATATTTATTGGTATTTTAATCTAACGTTACATTCTATAAACTGACGCACCAATAGCATAGTTCACTGCAATTGTAGATCAATATTATTACGATCTCTTATTGATACCCATAGTACGTTATCGAGTGATATCTCTACTCCTTATTCTTGTCTTACCCAATCTTCCAGTATTACCTACATTTATTTAAAAAAAAAAAATACTTCTAAAAATCGCATTTTTTTATTTTTGATTATCAGCACCTTGTTATGCATAATACCTTTGAACAAATATATTAATTTTAATTTAAAAAAATATGTTAAAGTCTTATAGACGATGTTCAATGTTAGTTCTATTAGATAAACTTTACTATTGTTAGATACAGTCCCAGCAATAATTTTATGTGATTCGACTGTTCAAAGACTGAAGCTTAACTTGTGTGCACTAAAGAAACGCTCTGTTTTTGTTCAATGTGTAATGAACTTCGTATATGCTTATAATGTACTTTAAAAAGAAATAAAGTTATAATTAAGTTATATTCGTTTTGTTTCAAATCCTCATATAAGATTCTTCACTTATTTACGTCTTCAAAGATAAGGTTTGAATTTGAGAATAGACAACATTTCATTTTTGCAAAGTGATGGGAATTCAAATACAATTTCGAGATAATGTAATGAAAAGAACTAAAAATACTAGATTTTTATATCCACTTCCGAATTATTTACAAAAAACTAACGAAAAAAATGGCGTATTAATGTTAAGACCGTCGGATGCCACCAATAAAAATATTATTGTATCTGTCGTCTGTGAACCGTACCAAACAAACAACAAAAATACAGATAATTAATGACATAATTTTTAGGAGCTTTTGCCGAGAATAACATTATGCTTAACTCTTCTGATATTTTCAAAAATCTCTAAATACTTAATTATTACATTTCGAATAAAGTAAAAAAATAGGAGAAGTCGTAATAAAAATGAGGGGTCAATAATATGAAATGTTGTCAATCATGAATTATGATGGTATTATATATGCTGCAGCATTTTTAGAACTACCTGTCTTGAAAACAAAAAAAGATTAAAATAAAGCAATATATCAATATACTTATCAAACCATAACAGCTCACTGCTGGACTCGGGTCTGAAGCTGTAGGCCATAGCCGACTACGCTAACCACATTGCAGTTTGGGTTATTAATAATACATGCTTATATTATACTTCAATCGGTTTAATTAAATTCTTATTCAATAATTTAAATAATAATTACAAAATCACATTTCTGCAATTCACACGAGAAAAATTATGTACAAACTCTTCTTTACGACTTTATAAATTGGTAATCTTACATCAACGACTAGACAATTGCAAAATAATTATACATAACATCATCACATTCGTATTTAATGTCCTCCATAATCCATATATTTAATGTCCTCCATAATCCATATATTTAATGTCCTCCATAATCCATATATTTGTCCTCCATAATCCATATATTTAATGTCCTCCATATATTATATTTATATACCTAAAGTTGATGAGTTCAGTTCATATGGTCTTACATTGCTGTTCGACATGGTTAACAATACGTCTTAAGAGCTAGTAGGCATGACGTCTGATATACAAATAGACGTCTGTAATTTAAACTTGATGTAAATGCAATTGATTTTTATTTAATGTATATTTTAATTTAATGTAATTGTTTTTCTTGATGCTATTTACTAATAATAATAATAATATGGGACAACTTCCACACAAAGGTGTTCAGGTCCGAAACTAGACAAAGCCTGTGCTATGGTAGCCTGATGACTGATATACATACTTATTTATATACCTATATAACTAGCTGACCCGGCCACGCGTTGCTGTGGCTATTTTATAGCGTCAACAACACGTGGTAATTATGCTGTTAAAATGTAGCTTATATGACACGTTCGTAGATTTACCATAGCAGCGCCATCTATTGATTACTTACTCAACCCAGTCGAAAGGTATCGACATCTGTTAGAATCATTTGGAGTTAACAGATAATTGTGACTGTCAAATAATAACAGACAAATAATTAGCAATAAATTAAAATTGCGACTATAATTTGAGATTTAAACTATCCTATCTCTCAAGTTGGATCGAACTGCACTTGGTGTGCGAATTTTATTATAATCGATTAAGTGGTTTAGGAGTCCATTGAGGACAAACATTGTGACACGAGATTTATATATATTAAGAAGAAGAAGATAAACACCCAGACACAGGTTAAACAGACGTGTTCATGCACATGTGGCGTTCCTCAAACGCACACTAGTACAACACTAGTATTTGCTAGGCCGCACACGCTACTCCGTCACTAGGGGCCTGTCAAAAACGATAAAAAGAAAAAGATAGGATACTCTATTACGACACACACACGAATTAATAGAGTAACATTGGCATTTCATATATATTCTTCCTGTTAATATAAAAGCCTGTTGTTCTATCGTCAAGTGACTGTAATAATTATAACTAAGTGCTCATTTGTTTACATCATATTAAAGAAGTGAAACATCATTTGATCTTTCCCTTCGCTCAACATCACCTAACCGTTGAAACAAAGAAAAGGGGACTACAGGACACCTCTAATAAGCCCCACAATGGTAACTCGACGCGAAAGAAAAACACGCTTAACGGATTGAGGTGACCAGCAGCGAGTCGCGTCAGCCTTCAACAAGCACAACGCAACGTGAGTAGGCTGCTTTGAAGCAAGCTTTTTGTTGAAGAAAACGACTAACTACTTTCGGCTCGTACAGCTACATAAATCCTCCGTTAATTACGAAATTCGGATCCTTCGAAGCAACCACGCTAGTAGATATAGTACAGCAAGCAAGCAGCAGAAGCGGCACAACATATAGTCCTCACAACTCATCCATAACAAAACAACTGAATAGCGACGGACCTGGCATTGTATCGTTGGCAAACTGGAAGTAAAAACTAGCAAAAGCTAACAGGGTACTTTCGTCAAACTTTTGTACAACTACTCAAGTACAGTACCTTTTATTTTCTAGTAAATTTTGATGAAGTCTTGATTTGTATAAAATTTATGTTCATGAATTCACACAACACAAAGTTAACTTTAATAGTAATGAATAACTGTCCATGTACATATTTCTTACACAAATCATAACTAAATGCTGTATTTTTAGCTGAAAGACTTGATTGTTTAGTTATAACAAATTTGATGTAGCTAAAAACTTAGTTTTTCTTTTTGTAGGCACAGGTGGATACTTATTAAGGATATTTATTTTTAATATTGTTAAGTATTACATAGAACTTCTTAAGATTTACATTCACATCTTATCGCTTGGACACAAAAATTTGAAATATATTTTTATGTTCACCGTTCTGTTCTGTTCTGTATTTAAGTAATAATTTTTAGTGTTTTAAGTTACCTTAACTGCAATTTTGTGTGTGATCGCTCAGCTGCTAAACCAAATTTTGTTATATATTAACATTTGCCATCCGGTTCTTGTTGTGGTGGTGTGTTCCAATTAGTACTCAGGCTTTTGAGATTTTACTTGGTTACTTCTTTGGTTTCCTTTCCCACCACATCAGTTCACTGAAGAACTTCAAGCACGCTTAGCAGCACTCGAAGTTGAAAATGTGGCTCTACGGGCATCACAGAATCAAAATGTTGCACAGTCTAAGTCAGAACTGCTAGAAGCACCTCTGGTCTGCCGTGTTGCTGTAAAATGACCACCACTATGGCCCGACAGCGTTACTGTTTGGTTTGCTCAGGCTGAGGCACAATTTCATCTGGCAGGTATCAATACTGATGAAATCAAATATAGCTATGTCCTTAGCCAAACTGATCACAAAATAGCCGGGGAAATAGAGGATATTATTATTAATCCTCCAATGAATGAAAAGTACCAGAAACTAAAAGACGCCCTCATTAAGCGCTTTTCGCCATCAGAGGAGCAGCGCATAAGGCAGCTCCTTGGAGAAAATGAACTCGGGGATAGGAAACCGACACAATTTCTCCGGCATCTTCGATCTCTTGCAGGATCTACACTTTCCGACGAAAATGTGCTTCGTCAGCTATGGCTGCGTCCTCATTCCTCACCATGTGCAAGGCATACTGGCTGCCCATACCACATTGCCATTGGCGGACGTCGCAGAGTTAGCCGACAAAATTATGGAAGCTCAACCAGATCACGCCAACGTTTTCTCTGCTGCTGCGCTTCCACTGACCGAGGTAATTGACCGCATTGAAGACCTTAGTAGGCAGATTGCAGAGTTATCGTCCACAGCCGCGCGATCAGGGTACCACTCTGCATCAATGAACTTGTCTTCGCGCAATGCCAGTTCTAAACGATCCCAGAAGCGTTGCTGGTACCATAGGGCATATGGAGCAAAAGCCTCTAAATGTATTCCACCTTGCAACTGGAAAGCGGAAAACACAACGCGCAGTCAGTAGGGACGGCAACTGATTGCGACCTCAAACAAACTAGCCGTCGGCTCTTTGTAACAGATCGTATTATTAAACGCCAATATTTAGTTGACACTGGCTCGGACCTTTTGCGGTTACCCTCGTTGCTGGCTCTCAGAACGGAGAAAAGTCTCCGACTACGAGCTTAGCGCAGCCAACGGTAGCAGCATCAAGACTTACGGAAACATAAATTTGACGTTGGATTTAGGCCTTAGACGTCAGTTCGTGTGGTCTTTTGTAGTAGCAGTTACTACTGCCATAATCGGATCAGATTTCTTGTGTATTATCATCTGCTACCAGATCGTCGAATCAAGAAATTAGTTGACGGCCTAACTAACTTGTCAGCTTGTGTCTCCTCAATAGCATCGACATATACATGACGTAACTCACAATCTCACGGGAGCTAATTATTTTAGCACAATTAACCTTGTGAAGGCCAATCATCAAATCTCAGTCGCGGAAGAAGATGTCCCCAAGACAGCCATCGTTACCCCGTTTGGCCTCTTCGAATTCCCTTTTATGACCTTTGGTCTCCGCAATGCAGGACAAACCTTCCAGCGGTTTATCAACGAGGTCACACGGGGTCTCGATGTTTGTTGAATAGACGAGGATATCATCTACATAAGCATGTAGATGATATCCTCGTCTATTCAGCCAATGAAGCTCTTCACAAGGAACACCTGCGAATTTTGTTTGGTCGGCTGCGTGACTTCGGAATGGTTATTAACCCTTCAAAGTGCAAACTTGGCGTCCGGGAAACTACATTCTTAGGATATAACATAACCCCGGAAGGTACGCAAGCTCCATCAGACCGCATAAAAGTCATCCTGGATTTTCCCCCTCCGAAAACAGTTCAAGGGGTGCGTCGTTTCCTTGCTCAACTACTACCGCAGGTTCATACCACACGCGGCAAAGTATCAAGCCGCAATAGTAAATGCCTTAGTAGCTACCAATAGCAAAGGTGCAAAACCATTTATATGGTCACCTGAGCTTGTGGAACAATTTGATGCCTGCAAAAAGAGCTTATCTACTGCTACTCTGCTGCAACATCTAATCGGGGACGCGACCCTTGGTCTTTATACTGATGCGTCTAGTATTCACATAGGAGCATGTTTGCAGCAATAAGTTAACGGCGAATGGTTTCCCTTCGCCTTTTTCAGTAAAAAGCTAAATACACAGCAGTCTCAGTTGCCAGCTTATTATCGTGAGCTATTGGCGGTGTACGAAAGTGTGCAACACTTCAGGCACATTCTTGAGGTACAACATGTAACGATTTTTACGGATCATAAGCCGCTATTGTATGCTTTCGTACAACGACGAGAAAAGCTGCCACTATCAGCTATCATTCATCAGCCAGTTCACCACTGAAATCAAATATATAAAAGGGGAAGATAACGTCGTAGCCGACACCATGTCACGTATTGAAGCCATTGCCCTCGAGGAGGATTACGAGTTACTTGCCAAGTCACAGCAGGAAGACCAGGAGTTAGCTGACTTGCGACAACGAGGCTCTAGTCTTCAACTTACTGAAGTTGTAATGCCTGGCACGAAGTTTATAGTTACATGTGATATGTCGACTGGCAAACTTCGGCCCTACTTGACTCCGCCATTCCGTCGTCCAGCTTTTGATCGGTGCTACAACTTAAGCCATTCCAGCACGCGCGCCACCGTGCGCTTGGTGACTGATCGCTACGTCTGGCCAAAAGTAAACGGGAACTACCGCCAATGGGCACGCAATTGTTCACTTTGTCAACGTAGTATAGTGAGCCGACACACCATATCGCCCCTTGGAAACTTCGATGCACCTACCGGACGGTTTAGACACGTCCACATCGACATTATTGGCCCTCTACCACAGTCGAATGGATATAACTACTGTTTCACCGCCATCTACAGGTTTACGCGATGGCCAGAAATATGGCCTATGGTATCAATAGCTGTAGAAGAAGACATATTTGTGTTTGGATGGATATCTTGTTTCGGAGTTCCAAATATATTGATTCGAATCTGAATTATTCCAACGTCTCATGAATACTTGCGCTACTCAACTGATCAGAACCAGTCCTTACCATCCATGCGCGAACGGCATGATAGAAAGGGTACACCGTCAACTCAAAGCCGCACTCATGTGCCACGGAGATTCGTGGATTCGGTCACTCCTGGTCGTTCTCCTTGGAATGCGAACCGCTTTTAAAGAAGATTTGAAGACCACAGCCGCTGAATTGGTATACGGGGAACCACTACGACTTCCTGGAGAGTTACTCGTCCCATCTTCGGAACCGAATGCCATTGACGATCCTGGTGATTTCGTGACACAACTTCGTAGGAAAATTGCAGCCGTCCGTCCAGCTCCCGCACTCGTCATTGCCAAACAGCTTCTTTCATTTTTAAAGAACTTTCTTCGGCAACCCACGTCTTTCTACGGGACGATACTTCTTTACAGCCGCCGTATACTGGCCCACACAGGGTTTTGTATCGAGCGCGGGATGGAAAAACCATTACGTTAGACGTCAATAGCAGACACGTTGCTGTCAGTATTGACCGCGTAAAGCCGGCATATATGGACAGCCACGGTCCGAGCGAATCAATTATAAAGCGTCACCAGTATGTTCCTTCCAGACCTGCTTCGATTCTCGTCCCAGAACCTTCAGGAGATTCCTTACCTACACCTACCACCACCAGAGCCCGCCGGAAAGTGAAATTCAGAGAGGTTTTAGATCTATAAGTTTAATTTTAGTTATTGATTGTATTGTAAGAATAATCGTAGAATACTGGTTGTTTTTCTCCTTAGGGGGGTGGTGTGGCGTTCCTCAAACGCACACTAGTACAACACTAGTATTTGCTAGGCCACACACGCTACTCCGTCACTAGGGGCCTGTCAAAAACGATAAAAAGAAAAAGATAGGATACTCTATTACGACACACACACGAATTAGAGTAATATATGCATTTCATATATATTCTTCCTGTTAATATAGAAGCCTGTTATTCTATCGTCAAGTGACTGTAATAATTATAACTAAGTGCTCATTTGTTTACATCATATTGAAGAAGTGAAACATCATTTGATCTTTCCCTTCACTCAACATCACCTAACCGTTGAAACAAAGAAAAGGGGACTACAAGACGTCTCTAATAAGCCCCACACACACAAAAGTTTAACCTGTCCGGGGATCGAACTCGGGACTTTATTTAGTACTTTAAATGCCAATTGTTACTGTCCTTATTAATCGCGAGGACAAGTGATAAGGTTCATCATATTTTTAGATTAGTTCGCTTGCAATCAAATCCGGAAAAAACTTGTGTCTGCAATGCTGACTTGTTTCTGCGATAGTCGCTTGTTTTCTATGTTTTATTTATTTCTTTTTTACATGTTCACTTCTCTACTAGGTCAATGTGCCTTTTGATGTATCCGACATTTTTAAGTTAGACATCCTTAATTTTGCTTACACAGACTAAACAGACTAATTAAAAGGCTTCAGAGCAATTCAGACGTATGGCCTAATATGACTATTAGTTCTTCAGACGTTTTGTAACCATGTCAATCCGCGATGTATTCCATACGAACCGAGCCCATGTTGATATTTACATTCAAGTTTTACTACCACACTTAATTATACTTTTATAATACACCTATGTCAATGCGGAAATGCAAACCTAATAAATAAAGGAACTATAATATTTACAGATCTTTATAAATAGTGGTCTTCACACGCATCAGATTTCGTTAGAAACATCAAACTATAGTTTTGTTCACGTTTCACACGTTCAGGGTCCTTATTCACAACGAACAATTCATCACGTAACGCGGCATTGTTATTTAAATCGTTTTTAATTCACTTGGAACGGTATTCACTAAGCCAATGCCAAATTGTGTATCGTGCAGTGGCACTGAATGCGTTTGGTTGCATCATCAGAATAACGTATGGCAACGTAACGTTAAACAAGTAACGAGGCTTCAGCAATGAACGACAAGCGTTTTCAGGTAGGCATTTCGTTGTTCATTAGAGAATAAGGGCCTTTCTAGATATTAACACAACCAATTACACCCTGACAAAGATCTTTAACCGTGACCGAAATTATAGTTGGACCCTTCCAACAATTTCTTCAAGACCGATCCAACCAACCTAAACTTATCACCAGATCTTAAGCAAATTAGATTTTATAAATGTCACTTTACATTTGCAAATACAATCAAATAGTCAATCTCAACACTTTAAAACATACCGTCATAAATGCCGATAGCGACCAAACCCGCCACAAACACCGAAACATTTCTCAACAAACTCTTCCAATCATCGGGTACCGCGTACGGCAATATTATACCCGTCAACTTGTGAATCTCGTGCGCTGTACAAACGAAAATGTACGACGTCAATATCAAATTTAACACCGGAGCCCCGGGAATCAGTACCAGGACTCCGTGAGTGTCAGCAGCTAACCAAATATGGCTCTGACTCGCGAACAATTCCAGCGTAATCTGACCGAACCAAGCGAACATGGTCGAATGACGTTTTCTCAAAACACCTGAAATATTCCTGAGTATGATATAGCTAAGGATGGGTATAAATGATACGTAGCTGTGTATTTCGTTGCAGTCTACGGTGTTCGTGCAGAGGAATGTGAAAGTAATGTAGCTTCCGAGCCCGATGAATGCGAGGAGGGTGGCAGAGAGAGCTAACCCTGAGGGCAGTAAGTTAGGGGTGGAGTCGTCGAGGAGGTTGTGACGCTGAGCTAGGAGGTACGCGAAAGCGAATATAATGCCGTATGTCATTGAGTACCTGGAAAAGAAAAGGTTCATTTAGGACCTCAATGACCTCATACCCCACTGGACCCTAATGGCCTCAACCCACTGGACCCTAATGAACTCAACATACTGATTAACATACTCGCTTAATGGTCTCACATTCAGTCTCGGATTCGATTTCCGGTTGAAAGAGGCGTTCGATCGATGACTTTGAATATCTGCGTAGGCAAATGATATAAAGAATAAAATGACGTGGTTTTCATGTTCGTGGGAAATCTCTATAAAAACCTTAGTAAAGTCTCCACCACTTTACAGAGGTAGATAACTTAACCATGTCGATAAATTTCCTACTTTTACTTAATAAATATTAAACTTGACGCTGGCAAATATGCTTATCATATGATGTCATATGGAAAAAAAGTATATCTTACCGATCTTGTTTCCACTGCAGCCACCACTGGTGAATGTCGTCGTCGGAATTAACAAACAGCGCCTTCCACGGACGCGTCACGAATATCTTTTGGAAAAATACCTGTCAACATAAACGAAATTAATAAATATTAACATGAAAAAATTACAAGACTATGTAAACAGTTTTGACAAATTATTTTACAGAACTTTACTAGCAGCATTTTTTTTTACTAGAATATCACTTTTACATCCAGTAAAACTACAGCGCACAATCCTCTACTAAAAGTTTTGACGGACCTTTTTAACTATTTTTCTTAAAGATTTAAGAATTTTACAATTACTTATAGAGTTAACCTTAAAATTAAACAATGAAAAACGACCATACGTTACGGAAAAAAAATTCAAACGATGTCACTTTTCACGCTAATTGTATAGACCCAAATCCAACAAGTTCAACTGTAAGAAATCTAAATTCTATATCTGAGGGCACGCGCCAAGTCGAGAAAAACAAAGTCACGGCCGCACTGTGCTTTTCTCGAAGCGATCCGAGCTATTTACGAGCCCCTAGCTTCGTTGTGGAGGAAAAAGCTAAATTTATTTAGAATGTACAATTGAACATAATGAACCTCGCTCATATAAAGCACTGTGACGATGGCCAGCAGTCCGATGATCTTGAGCGCGATGTACAGATATATGTAGGAGCGAGACTCCACCGAGTGGGACGAGCTGGGCGGCACGTGCGGCGGCAGAGAAAATATCACGAACATCTGGGGGGAAAGATATGTACCAAAATCAATTCATTTTTGGCGTCATAGTAATAGCTTAACAAAAATTATACATTCAAACTAAGAACATCTTCATTTTTCAAAGTTGTTTGAAGGACGTTTATAATCGACAGGCATTTATAAGATGTGTAGTCATGACTCACCAGCGTGTACCAGAAGGAGACGAGCGGTATGAACCAGTAGAACTGGTAGGGACGGTTCATGGTGAGACACAGCACGACGGTCAGGAAGTTGAGGCGGAACATGACGCGCAGGTAGCGCACCACGCGCCGGTCGCCGCTCTTCCACAGGTAGTAGAAGTGACCGTACCTGAGCCAACCGTGATTGAGTCAATTGTTGCATTATATATGTATTGAAAGTGATGATGTCAAAAGCAATTGGACCGTATCTGAAGCAGTTGTTGCATTTCACTAGTAGGTGACCGTATCTGAGACAATTGTTGCATTGCACAAGTAGACCGTATCTTACCGATAATGTCACTCACCCAGTAAGGAAGATGTAGGCGGAGTCCAGCGCCCTCACCAGCATGTATATAGGCAGCACCTTCCCCGCGCCGGTGCCGTGCGAGGCTAGGATCACCAGCTGCATCCAGCCCTTCCACTCGGCCGTCTGCTCGCGGTGTAACACCCTACAATATGGAAGTCAATCAAGTTTAATAAACCTTGATAATTATTATTACTTCATCTTAATTAATATTGTAATTATTTTATGAGTATATTTATTTTAAAAGCTTATCAATTTTTAAATTATTATTTTACAAAGTATGTTAAGATAGTGTAAAATAAATGCATTATTTTGAAACATTTATTTTGGTATCAATAAAAAATGACTACGACTTATCCTTTTTCAGTTAGGGCCTTGTTCTTGTTCTTGTTACGAGGGTAGTTGTTTTCAACAACGAATAAATAAAATATATTTATGTCTATTTGCATGATTGTTACATCTATTGTGACATTATGAAGATTTGAGTTGTTATTAAGCTTATTGATTTTTTACAAATACAAAAAATATTAATAACCCCGTAGTTACAAGACTCACAATAAAAAAATAAAAATTAGAAAATAAGCTTTGAAAACAGTTCACTAATTTATTATTTATAAATTTAAACACCAGAGACTCCGTGATCTGTGCCATATTTAAACTTATGTTTATATCCTATATATTTAATTACATTTTTGGATCTCTAGGCTTCTCATTCATGCTTGCAAATACCGTCATTTATGAACGACATTCTAAACAAATTGTTCGTAAATGGGACGTGACTTGTATGAGATAAGGATATTAAAGTACGAACAAAGATCTCACCTGTTAGACCTAGAATCGTCCGTAAAGAACAACCCCAGCGCGCAAACATAACCGACGGGCAGCCAGAAACTCCACTCCGAATAATACTTGTTCTCTTTCATGAAGAAATTGGTTCTATCGCAGAGGTAGAAGTACGCCATGATGAGGCCGAGCTTGGCGATCGCGGCGAGGGGCGAAGGCCCGGCGGCAGGTGGAGCAGCCACCAGGGCGTAGCCTCCTAGCCGCTGTTGGATGGTCTGTGACCAGCGCCACGCCCAACTCAGGAATGATACCACGCAGCTGGAGAAAACTTGTCTCTTTACTTTTCCAATTGAAATATTAGATGTTGTAGGGCAGGCTGCACATAAAGCTGCATAAGAAACACTATTGAGTTATTTCTACAAACCGTTAAGTAACGAACTGTTAACTACTACAGAAGCAATGGAAGAAATTCTTTTACTGCAACAGCCACTAAAACAAATCACTGCGTTGATTCTCCAAAACTTTTAATTCCTTATATTTTATAGATTTGACATTTTCTGCTTACGTTAACCAAATGAGACTCCGAAAGAGCACGACATTTCTCATAGTTGAAGTTATTATGATAAATACAAATATTGTCGGTCATTGCTAAAAACTGTTGGATTACTAATAAAACAACATTCGGTTATACCTAACATAGTTTTGCGATGTCACTTACCAAAACAAAAATAGCGCTAAAATGATAGCAGTGATTTAAATGTTCCAATATATTTCTTCAGACCTAAAGGTTATTGTCATAAGATATTGAGTTATTGTCACAAGATATTGTGTTATTGTCACAAGATATTGGGTTATTGAAAAAATATATTGTGTTATTGCTACAAGATGCCACAAAACATTGATTTATCACAAAAATAGTTTTGCAATACTAACTTACCAAATCAAAAACAGTGCAAACGTGATAGCAGTGAGTTTAGTAGCGGGTTCCGGCTGCGCACAGCAGGTTCCATCATTAAAGTTCATGTGATCGTTACAGAACATATTGAGTAATATCTGAGCGGAGTGTCGCAGGGAGGTGTGCGTGAGAGTGACGCCGTCGGTGCCCAGTCCGTCCGTGGAGATTAGACGAGGAGCACTCCATAGACGCGCCGAGCTGTATGTTAGGATCTGGAGATGGAGAGATATTTCTGAATCACAAATCATAGAGAACAAAGAAAGTTATTTACAAATACACAGTTGGTTTTTCCTGCGACGAAATAATAGCGTATTTGCATGTATATTTACTGCAAAACTAGTGATCCTTCAAGTATTGACAGTTAATAATTGTGGATTATTAACCATCAATTCTTGTTTATGAACACAAGTGTGGGTAAAAGATATCAAGGTGGAATAACATAGTCTTCGTGATCGCGGGAAATCTCCATAGAATCCCTGGTAAACCACCACTTCATTTGGGTACGTGATGTGACTTTAACTTGATTATAACGACTTATTACTTGATATTTAACTTTAAACCTTGATTAATTCACAATTTGAGAGTTCTTAAACTTGACTTAGAGAATAAAAATATACACACTAATGCCAATGTTACAAACGTACAATCCATACAGTTCAGAAACGTCGTTGATAAAGAAATACTCAAGGGTCCTTGTTCACTATGATCATTCGATCCAACGCGCGGCGGCGTAACTTTTACCGCGTAGTATTCACTACGCCGATGTCAAATTTTATATCGTGATGTGGCACGGAACGCGCTCGTTTTGCATCATACATATTGCGCCAACATAACGTTAAGCACGTCACGTGTTTACAGCAAGAATCTCGTTGCTTGTTAGAGAATAAGGGCCCAGCAACATGTAAGCGCGACTATTCCCGCTATCGCTCAACCTAATTTTTTTTTCCTAACATCAATGGATTGAAATACTGTGCTTGAATTGTTATAGTACATTTTGTTTGTTTGCAAGTGTTTTTTACTTCGTCAATCCCAAACGGCATAAAGGATTTGGATGGAAACTTGACAATTGGAAACTGCAACTCAATTTTGTAACTTATCCGGTGTCGTCTCGATAGATCACTTATCTCATAACCATAACAAAGAGTAATATGATGTTTACGATTGTTAGAGATTTTATTTCATAATCCTAAATAAATGTTGGTTACTCAATGTGATACTAACATCAACAGCAGCTCTGTTGTACGCATCAATATCCGTGTTTTTGATCCTTTTGAATCCATCTGATAGCTTCGATTGCTCCACGGGTTCCATCAGCTTCCATAGCACCTGATCAGAGAGAGATACAAAATTCAGGATTATCAGCCGAGAGGCGTATGTTGTGATCTCGAAGGGAACATTGCTCAACGCCGCACCGACAAAAAAGCTACCGACTTTACTATCTTCATGCTCAAGAAACGTAAAAACATGTACTACTACTTCTGCACCGCTGGTCCCGGGCTCGAACCCCGGACAGGTGAAACATTTGTGTGCATGAACATGTCTGTTTGACCTATGTCTAATGTGTACATCAGTCATCAGATTACCATAGCGCAGGCTTTGCCAAGTTTGGGGCCTGAAGACCTTTGTGTGGATGTTGTCCATATTATTATTATTTCTTCTTTTAATTCTTGCTAATATTTAGCGGCGGAGCCAGTGCGTTTACCACAAGACACTAAAAATTATTTAATATTCCACACATACGAGTACGCCGCGTAATATTTAGGAAAAAAAGTCTCGTTTCTGATCATTTTATTGTTTGTTTTTTCTCAAGTTACGCTGGCTAATAATATGCATAGTTAGGTACGCACCTGTGAGTTCCTGGCAGCCAGCGAGTCGATGGCCTGCACGAGGTGCGTGAGGTTCCTCTTGTACTCATCCAGCAGCGCCTCGCTCGTGTTCCGAACACGAAGCAACTGCAGCCCAGTGGCCGACACTATCACTGACGGTGGCTGCGAACTGCGCTGCCTACCAATTATCATCTCCATTTTATTTAGAAAACTAACGCGTGTTTAATTCATATTGTTTAAGAAGACGGAGTTTTTACGCGCACCTGATTGTTGGAATAGCTAACTGAGCTAAGGGTGCTGGGGCGTGCCTGGGGTACCCAGCATGCATTTTAATATTGTGTTAATTATTCCGTATATTTTTTTATAGTTATAAGAACCCAATGTCTAGACAACTTGCATTTTAATAAGGAACAACCGTTATTTTAGTTACCTAGTCTCACGGACTAATAAATCAATTCATTTGATATTGAAAACATACCCTTTTTTAATTTCGTTTAAAAAAGGGTATGTATGTAAAAAACATAACCTTATTTTTTATTCAATTTTATTCTAGCAATCTAGTTATAACTTACCAGGTCCGAAACTGATCGACCATGGTCTTAGACACATCCTCACTCCATACAAAGGTGACGGAGAGTCGCAGTTTGCTGTCTACATATGTGTAGTTTGGCATATGATGGTCTACCGTCGAATATGAAGAGTCCAACTCGGGTCGAGTTTTCAGGAGTCCTGCAATTTTAATATTTTCATCAACTGACCTTTAAAAAAGTAATAGGTACATCAACCAAACCCAATAAGACAGGCGCGTACAAAAACTTTACAGGTACCTATGATGATTTGAAAACCAGACTACTGGAACATTTATCTACCGAATTCAAAAAAGAAGAGGTACGCAACTCGATGAGTATGTTTTTTAATGTTTTTATCTCACTTTTCGGAGATGGCTGGACCGTATCAATTTTTTTTTTTGTTTGAAAGGTCTTGAGTGGACCTATTAAATTTTTTTCAAAATCGCCAATGAGATAATTGAAAAAGTTTAATCGGCGTCTGCAGTAATGAAAGTATAATTAATTATAAATTAATTACTTTTTTTGTTGAACAGATGGGAAGAACCATAACCTCCAGTTTGGCCAGCATAGTGGACTGGGAAGCTTATGGATTCATACTATACTACTGCAAATTATGACTTAACCTTTCATAGATTAGTAATTTTAGAAATTCAATCAATATCTCATCATTGTGAATCTTGATACTAATTGTAGTTTTAGCATTGTAATAAAATAATATTTTGATTCAATTGAGTATATGCACCTGCACCACTGATAAGGAAACCGAACCTAATAACATTGGTACCTACTTATGGTGTTTTATTAGTCAACATATTTTTCCTTCTGGAATTTACTAAAAAAAGGTAATAATTTTTATCCGAGCACAGAATGACGCATTTCAATAAATTTCAATAGTTTTTTGCCTACTTGTTTTTCTGTTTAGTCAAAGTAACAAGCAAAGTTTTACTGAGGTAACTTAGTTGTCAATCTTACCTATAAAATACTCATACAGTTGCTCTACTCTGGAATCTCCAATGAATGCAAAACTGTTGTATTTTCCCCAAAAAGCGAGATATCGGAAGCATCTTCTGGCGTCACTAAAGAAATAAAAGTAAAACAAATACTTTGGTAGAGTAGTGCTAATCAGTAATAATAAGCACTTAGCCTAGGCCCGTGATGTCCATGAAATACCGGAAATATATTTCCGAGAAATAAAACAATCGAAAATAATAATAATATGGGACAACATCCACACAAAGGTCTTCAGGTCCCAAACTAGGCAAAGCCTGTGCTGTGGTAACCTGATCACTGATATACATACTTGTACTTATATACATAAACATCAATAATCATAAATAATAATCAGATAACAGGTAAAAGTAATGTGGAAATATTATTCTATTCCCGTTTGAAGGACAATACTGACATGCAATTAATATCTCAGGTCTCAGGATTACAAGCACTGCAACTGTCAAGTATTTAATATGCTATTGTAGTGTAGACTAGATATAGTCTGATAATAATGATAATAAGAGTATCTCTCGGAAACTAACATGTGTAATGTGAACAGCTAGCTGATCCCTGTGACTTCAACTGCATGGTATTTATTAGTCTCTCTCTTTAATTCACCAGGATCAAAAATATTCTAAATATGTTATTATTTGTATGGTGGTAGAACCAAACCAAAATTAAATTTTAATCGGCCCAGTCAGTTTAAAGATAAGCTCGTTTAAACAGACATATAGAGTAATAGAAAATTTGAAAAATATTTAAAATACTTCTATTTCACTTCTTACATACCTCTAACTAGGTTTTCAGCATTTTTTTTTATTGTGTAGAAATTCAGTTTCTATCGTTTTATTATACATATATATATTTCAGTTTCAACTTTGTAGCCTTAGTTATAATACTAGAAGTACAGTTAACTTAGGCCTTATCAACTAATCATCAATGGCTAAGTCACTGATTGGTGACAATGGTGTGGAATTTTCAACTGAGCGCTACCACAGGTTGGATGACATTTTAAACAGTTGATCCTGTTTGTCTTACAATCGCAAGCCATGACAGGGGAATTTGGCAAGACACTGACAATTATGAAGTGTTCCCACTTACATTTACTTAATGGACTAATATCCATAGCCAACTTACAGACTACTTTTTACCAGGGTGAGACTTTGTCTGTACTTACGTTTTAGAGTATTTGTGTAGCATACAGCCGTATGGTTGCCATTCATGATCTCCCTTATACCTTCCTGACGATAACAACCATGTGCACGAGTCAGGACCTACAAACAACAATGCAATTAAAAAAGTATTGTCAAAAATCTAAACACTGAATAATATATTTCAGTTCAATCAATTTAATACCAAATCTTAAGAAGACAATAGGACGTCAAATAGAATAATTTATTTGACATTTAAATTTTAGAAATTAAAACTCTACTGTAAGAGCAAAGCTTGTTTCTTTATTATTTCTTGGATTAAATATTTTTCTTTACCTATTTTCACATAAATAATTTTGACTACTTTGTTCAATAATACAGGTTTCTACACTTGCCTGATAGTTGGATCTTTCTAACAATAAGGTATGAGTGAAAACACATATTGTTTAATAAAATTGCAGTTTTAATTTTTACCTTGCAAATATTTCCCTGTTATTATAAAAGGTTTTTTTCCTGACTGTATTCATTTATTTTGCAACACATATGTATTTATAACTATTATGAATAACATTTATAGGGACCCTGTTTATGTTTATACCTTAGTTAGCGTAGTACCTTAGCAGCACATAATATTTAATCATATGATAGTAAGGTTACCCTAGATTTAATTTTTTAGCATGAATTTAAATCAATGCTAATGAGCTTGCTACTAAAACCACTTTAAAACAGTTTAAGCCTTGGTAAACTTCCTAGACTTACCATATCTAAGGTGCAAAATTCCGTGGTATCCAATAAAACCGATAACCAGAGCGAATGCAGCTAGTTTGGCGTTTTCAACATTTAGCTGTTCTATAAACCATTCTGCTGAAGTTTTCTTTGAAGACACCATTGCGGCCGGTTGTTTTTATTTTATTAGTAGTGTGTTTGTGCCCCCACTCGACGGCACGTAATGAACATTTTCATCAAATACTTCACAAGATTGGGAAATCTCAGATATTATTCTACTTCTAAACTAGCTTTTCGCAAAACAAGATCCGCAAAAAATGCACAAACCAAACATTCAATTTCATCGCTCGCTTCGGTCTGTCCGACTGACAGTGACAGTGACAGCTCAAATCAGTTTTTTTTTGTCGAGATAATCCACTATTTACAAAATCTACTTTATTCCATACGGCAAGAAATATCCGAACACACTAACTACGTTGCAAGTGTTAAAAAAGTTCTGGCTAATATTTTTTGATTATTGTAACACCAAACGTCTAATTGGATTTTTGGATTAATATGGCTGCTATGTCCCCGTCTGAGGTGAGTAGAATTTAATTATTTTCCTATTAAATTTCGACTCTAAAAGCCACCATAACATTATTTACCGTTAGCCCTGAAAAATGGTATGTCAAAGAACTCAAATTTATGCCCTTGGCGCCTTCAATTAAAAAGAAATAGTCTCGTATTTCTCATCTTCTGTAGGAGTATTTTGGGTTACTCTAGGAAAACAAACCGTTGAGCAGCTGTTTCTCACCTTCCGGAAATACTAAATGGTATTATAGAACACGCTGCGTACGTTAAAATTGTGAAGCAAAAGTGTTTTGAGCATGTTTTGGTGTTGCAGCGGAGATTGCAAAAGGAGCTGATGTCACTGATCAGGGAGCCACCTCCTGGCGTCACCGTCGACGGAGATCAAGCTAGCCAAAATCTAACACTGTAAGTACCAATTACCTTAATATAAATATCGAAAAGTTACCCTAAACTGAGACCACAAACTGATGTTGACATCAAAACAATAAAATTATTCTTCAAATCTTGAAAGTAAATAATGATAGGCTATGCATATATTAGATTATCAATGTGGTATCGTCATATATTGATGCTTAAATTAATAGCTAGTTTGTAAATATTTGTACTTCCTTATATTAAAGTGAAGACTGGTGTGTAGTAGTTAAGAAAACAGCTGTTTTAGCAAACACATGTATATTATATTAATATTGCGTTTTATTCCTAGATTATTTAAGTTAAAAATACATGTTAATTATCCTATTGCAACAAATTTCAATCAAATAATAGTTGTAGTGTTTCAAAACTACATAAATCCAGTATTGAATTCTAGATGGAACTAGTTAAAAATCAACATAGTTTTTCTCACAGTGATAACAGATTGTGTTCATTGTTTTCATCACCTACCTTACACAGCTTACCAATATCAACCAGCACAGGTAGCTTGCCAGCTAGTTGCATGTGATACCTTATGTGACAACTGCACCTTATCTTTATATTCATTCTCTATCTATCTTTATTCTGGATATAAATTTTCAAAAATTTAAATGCTATTATTGTTTGCGTTCAAACCCAGTCTATTTTAGATTATTTATTGAGGATATTCTACCTAACTTCAACTTCAATTGAAAGTCTCTGTGATGGTAGTGCTTGTACATACACATACATTTTGTATTAGTTATCCGAGACTGTAGAACAACTTTAAAATGGATTTATTGCATGTATGCGCAACATTGTTAGTAATTTATAGCCCAGTAACGTAAAAATATTTCTGTGAATATAATATTGTTAACTCTCAAATCATAATTGTGATGAATCCCTTCAAAGATTTGATGTGAACTGCAATATTAAACTAATAATAATATGTAATAATATAGATTAGCCCAAGATAGGAGGAGGCCTATGTCCAAGAAGACAACCTGATACACAACTGAGGTGTTAACATTAGTTTTCATAAATATATATTGTAATGTTATCAGAGAATAAAGGCTATTTTTATTTTATTTATTTATTTTATTCAATGTGTAATATGTCACAGTGTGCATCTGTGGGAGGCCTAGATACACTGACACTAGGGTGAACCACTCCGCCTTATATGATGATGCTTTAGTTTTAAGACTTGTTGGTATAATAAATAAGTTGTTCTTTTTGCTGTATATCTATTAAATATTTTTATATTTAAGTACTGTGTTGAATTATAGTCTACTTTTATATTTCCAGGTGGATAGTGCACATGGAAGGGGTCCCCGGAACACTATATGAAGGAGAGAAATTTGTTTTGCAATTCAAATTCACTAACAAATACCCTTTCGATTCACCAGAGGTGAGTAAATCTACATGTTAACATAATTTTCGTATTATTAGTGAGTATTTATTAAGTGTGAAATCAGAGGTGTAGTGCAAGGTATGCCCGCCTGTTAGTTAAGGTGTTTTATGGCTCCTGAAAACATTACATAGTTTAGTTAGCGTGGTAGGGCCAAGTACGCTACTGTAACATATTTTGGATAGACAATTGCTTGACCATCTCCAGTTGAAAAATTTGCTAACCCTACAGTCGCCACATGGATTTCCCCTAATATCGAGACCATACACTGATTTAAACTAAACATGGTCCAAAAATTTGTGATATTTTAAGATAATCAAATTATTCAAGGCAATCATATCATATATTATATATGTCATTATAATTGTGAAGCAAAAACCTAAAACAGTATATGTTTTAACTCTCCAAAGTTGTTTATCATATTTTATCATAAAGAAAGTATTGATTAATATATTGCAGCGGGTTTTATCAGCTTGTTATGTTTGTACTAGCATTGTATTTCTGTTATCTGATTGTACAGTAAATAATTAAATTATGGAAATTCAAAGCCTGAAGTAACAACTTCAACTTTTTGACAGCATTAAATAAAATGCTCCTTGCTGGTTATTATAACTCGGTTTTATAGCCTAAATTGATTTCTTAAAGACAACCTTTAGACTATAACCTTCCTTTAGATGGAACCTTTGTTCGAATTATCCAATCAAATACAGTAATAAAACAGCTCAATATTAAAGTGAATTCATTATGGTGGTTCATATATCCCGGATTACTAGATTTACTTTACTTCTATACTGAGCCTTTTATTAGATTTTTTCCTAAGAACTCTGATTTTGTGCATAAATTACCTAAGAGAACGTCAATGGACTGGTATTTAAGTTTAATCCAACCTTTGGACTGATTGACCATTGATTTTGAGAATGCAGTGCCTAGACTAACTTACTAATTGATGACCTAATGACTATTGTAGTGTTACGTTTTAGTCTTGTAAGACTGCACTAATTAATTAATTATTTACTGTAGGCACACACTTAATATAATACCAGAAGTAGTCGTCATACCGCTAAAAGCGATATATTCCAAGCAACCTTGCACTGAAGATTTCCTTAACCGTTATAGCGTTAGTCAATGTAACATGTTTTGATTGAACATGATATTTTTCGATCCATCCCAAGGTTGCCTGGAAGAAATTGCTTTAGGCGATACGGCCGCCCAATGTACTACCGATGTTTTGTTCTTGCGTGTATCTTATTTTTTATTTTGTTTTTGGTGTGCAATAACGATATATCGTATTGTATCTATAGACTAAGGGCTTGATGAAAATTAAATGTAAAACATAGAGATAGACAACACTTTATTCAAAAACCAGCTTAACGATAAATAAACTATAACACAAAATTTAAACATATACTAGTTTTTAAATGGCGGCCTTATCGCTTAAAGCGGTCTCTTCCAGGCAACGATATCTAAGGTAAGCAATAAATATTTATTAAAGCAGTAGTATAAAATTGCTACTTGCAATGACCTCATTTGAATATCTAATCTCTTATCATTATTATATGAGGTCGACACTCTCAATATATATTAAATTATGTATATTGAGTTTTGTCACACAGCATTCTCAGAAAAAAGGGTTTACTAAGCCGAAAGAGGTTCACTCTACTTGTCGTGATGAATAACTTTCACTATGGGCACAGAACACCACAAGCGGGATGGACTTATCGTCCCCACATTGAATAAGAATATGGGATCAATTCAGAGTTTAAGAAAAAAAACTCTACTGTTATATTTTTCTACCTAATTCCACAAAGAGGAGATACTCAAATCGACTGTATTTTTTATGCTTGTTACCGGATTTTGCAGAGATGGGTAGAAGTTAATGAAAAAAAATATTTTTTATATGACAATACCTCCTCATATGTTCTCCCATTTTAGCTATAACAAAATCGGTCAATAAGTTTAAATTTTAAATTAAAATAACTGAAAAGTCTTTTTCTTTTATCAAAATATATGTTGAAAACAATTTATTCCATGTTTTCAAAGTTGGCCTTTATGTTATTATTCGTAGTATTCAAAATAGTCCCTATACAGGGGTTAGAGGTTTTAAGCTAAATTAGGGTCACTAAATTTAGCTTAAAACCTCTAACCCCTGTAAAATCTTGTCTGATTATTAGTGTCATAAAACAGTTACTCAAGTCTATGCTGAGATACCATTTTTCTGTCGTTTTGTGATCGTTCATTATCAGTATTGTTTACTGAATTAATTTAATACCACGACTTACCTACTCGTACCTACCTACATATCAATATGAGATCAAAAAAAAATAAATGCTCTCTTCTTTCGAATAGGTAATCCCGTCAAATACATTACTCGTTCAAAAATGCACAAGTCTAGCTGCACAGTTTTTCCGCCGTAAGAAGTAGTGAAATCTTATGTAAACTAAGTCGGTTCATTCAATACCTATTTATCTATGGGAGTAAATATATAATCACTAAGTCATCAATTGATACTTTGTTTACTTTGTTTACTAAATTGTAGTCGCCATATGAATACTATTGTTCTTTATATATATTTTTTTAATTTAATACCGCTACCCCTACCTACCTACATATTGGTAGGTTGACTCATCAGTATGAGATCAAAATACTGAATTTTTCTTGTTCTTTCGAATAGATAATTAATGTGTCATCCCATTTAGTTGAATCATTGTGTTTATTTGACCTTTGTATATAACATCAAAACATTTATAGTTACCACATAGACCAATCATACCGTGATCATTTGTTCATACACTTCGTACATGACAGTAAATTACACTTTAATTACAATCTGACTGCATTAATAAAAATAGAATAGAAATAAAACAATATGTTAAATTCATAATGGTTTCAATGCCATAAACTCTATCTTTATACCTAGTCTTATTGCGTTTGATTTTCCGTGTTATTTGCTTTCTGAATAAGAAAATGTATCTATCATACTAAACCCTATATACCTTATATACTAACTACAGAATAAACTAGGTTTATAGGTTTTTCTTTTTTTATGTTTTTATTTGTCATTTGAATTTTAAACAGCGCACTAATTTGGGAGACGAGTTACGAGAATATATCGATATTTAAACGTCCAATTATTCAATTTCTGTACAAATCATTAAAAAAATAAAACTATAAACCTAAATACGAATGATATTTACCACGTTTCTAAAAATAATCAAAATCTGTGAATGTTTAGGAGGGTAGAAACATTTTCTCTTCTTGTATGAAAATTCGCGTCTAAAAAAATCTATCTTAAACGCTGCGCTGTATTGGCAAGCCAGTGTTTCAATCTTAGAATAAATATCTCAGAATACGGCATGTATTTCTATACAGGGTTATTGGTTATGGGTGTACTAAGCCGAAAGGGAGTCACTGTACTCATCCTAATTAACAACTTTCACTATGGGACCAACTAACGACCAGAAAATCGAGAAAAAAAATCACCTGTTAAATCATAACCTTTTAGTCGACGACCGATCAACTTTTTGCACGGAACACTTACATTAACTCTCGAATTAAGAATTGGTCTTATCGTAAAAGTTGTTCGTAATGATGAGTTTATTAACCTCTTTTCGGCTTAACTTCGAACCCTAGCCGATGACCCTGTAGACTATTGATGTCAACTTTATTCGTTTATTTGTTATTTACCACCAAATAAAGGAAACGTAATAAGTATTTTCCACCTGTGTACAACAATGTTCGCAGTTTTGTTAGCCAATGTTTACAAGAAACTAATCTATATATATAAAAGTGTAGGTCTGACTGCTGACTGATATTCGCTAGGAATCAAAGTAGACCTTAAACCGCTGAATCTAGACACATTAAATTTGGAGGTAGTATTCAATATAGGATGTAAGGTCTAAGAAAAGATTTTTCTGAAATGCACCCGCATTGGAAAAGGCTCTTATTCATATATATTTATTGGTAATTGTTATTTACAAGTCTGTATACAATTAGTGTATAATAATCTATATATAATAAAAAAAACTTGAGAGGTGTCAAGGGACACCCGGATGGAACGAAGTTCCTAAACAAACAAACAAAAAGAACATTAATAATCGTCGCGACACCACACTGTTCAATGCGAAATTGAAAGACGAAACGAAAATAACTGGCATGCTTTCTATGAGAGATAGAGAGAGAGAGAGACAGAGAGAGTGAAACACGCGCACGCCACACGTTACGGCTTACAACTATAGCAAAAAGTGTCTTTACAACTTTTGGACTTAAATTTTTCCGTCTAGCACCTTTCACAGCACGCGATAAGGAACTTCGTTCAAAATTAATCGCTGTTTTTCGATGAATGTGCTGATTTCAAGGATGGTTCTTACAGAGAGAAAATAATTGCCTGATAAGGTCTAAAACAACACTTTTCTATATACCCATATAATAGATTAGTAATAATACTTAAAAATAAAAAAATATCGACTGTTAATCGGTACGAAGTTCCCCGGATTAGATAATAAAATATAAAATAAGCTTATATTCCTAAGCATTTTCATAAAAATAAATTCAATAAATAAAAAGTTCTTACTTAGAAATATAAATTGGAGGTTCAACTTTTAAAACTTATTTAAATTTTATTTTACGACGCGGACAACGCTTCTAACATTAGTACGAATGTTCTACAATATCATACAAATAAAACAGACACCTACATCAGCTAATGAAATGCTGTAAATAAAGTCACGGACGTCTAATTATCAAATCATCATTAATTATATGACGTGAAGACGCCGCGCTTCCGTATCGCTTTGTAAACGAATGGATGTGTTACTATATAACGGTTTTTACTTTACATTTGCGCCAGCCACTGTGGCATAGCGGTTAGATCAGATAAGCTTGATGTCCAGACTTCAATCGAAACAAGTGTTCAGACAATGGCCTTGAATGTTTTTTTGGCGAATTAAAAAAGGTAAGGAGTCTCGAAGGAGTAAGGTTGGAGATTCGTCGAAGTTTTATTTTTTTATTGTATTTTCACCGATATCTCAGTGACACTTGAACTAGGGTTATCGGTTAGAGGTGTGATAATCCGAAATGACAACAACCAAATAAACAACTTTCTCTATGGGACCAACCCTGAAATTGAGAAAAAAAACCTGCTGTTTCATACATTTTGCGTACGACGGATTATCTTTTTAATGCTGAACAGCTGATTTTTTATGTTCGATTTCATCCTTAATCCCATAATGATGTTGTTCGAAATGCTGAGTATATTTACCCAATTTCGGTTTAGTACACCCCTAACTGATAGGTATTCCAACTTTTTCGGTATTTGCGCAGATAAAAAATGTGATGTCTATATGAGTGCTGTTCCATTTCTCCACCCTTTTAGAAACTTTCATCATGTGGCTTGCATGCGTAACTCGTAATACGATCACTACACAACTAGTGAACTTATGACATCGATTGGACTTAGTCCAGAAACGTGCCAGTACAAATAGTCACAAAATGCGTTGATTGATTCACTCACGCACGATCTAGATCTACCAAAGTTCAACGACTCTTTCTACGATTGCATCTTTCGAATACGTCCGGCCGGGAATCGATCCCCGGACCGCTGGTTCTCGAAGTAATTATGATAACCACTATACAGGGTTATCGGCTAGGGGTGTTCTAAGCCGAAAGGAGGTCACTATACTCATTCCATAAGAACAACTTTCAATAAGGGACTAACTCTCAGTCGAATGATGTCTTCAAAGATGACACGTCTCGCACTGCTATTCTTACCCGTCTTATTAAACAAAATCAATCAAACACGCGTTAGCTTTCTAAAATATACGAGTACAATGTTTAATACCAACTCTGACTTATTCTTAAATCGACTTCTGTTAAATCGCTCGCGGGGTACAGGTTGTGTCACTTAAACTTATTCTGCCTTATTAATAAACGCGTCTTAACTTAGAGCATCTTTTGTCTTGTTCTATCCAATGGAGATCGTAGCTCGCCAAAAGAAGACAAATGACGACTAAAGTTAAGACGCGTTTATTAAGAGGATCACCGACCCTTCACTGTTTTCGTGTTTCTGATAGAACTTTTGTTCCGGGGCGTACCACTTTTCACCGCCTAAATACTAACGTAATTTTTTGTTATTGGTGTCAATAGCTTCACTATGATGTAATTTAGGCCTCCGCGTTTTATTATTTTGAAAAAAGTTATTAAATTCTGCATAATAAAGGCTTTTAATAGGCATCTTTTCGCAAAAATATGACTGCTTAGGAAGCTTGTAACTTTATAGTGATATAAAAGACAGTATAAAATAAAAAGGTAAAGCCTAGTAAATAATGTGTTAGCTTTGTGGAAAAAAACCACTTGAATCGGACAACATTAATGTTCAGAAAAGATCTATATCTTATTGTATGGACAAGTTGACACTCTATAGCTGTCTTATTTAGGCTGATTATGAACATTTCCCGTTGCAGGTAACATTCGTAGGCAGTAACATACCTATCCACCCTCACGTGTACTCCAACGGTCACATATGTCTGTCAATCCTGACAGACGACTGGTCGCCGGCGTTGTCCGTGCAGTCCGTCTGTCTGTCCATCGTCTCCATGCTCAGTAGCTGTAAGGAGAAGGTAACTATATCTATGTTTAACACATAATGTCCCACTGCTGGGCACCCAGCTGGGCTGAGCTGGGTCTCCTCACGAAGACGGTGTAGGCCATAGTCCACCACGCTGGCCAAATTGCGGGTTGGGGACTTCACTTATCTTGGAAAGTTATTAACCTTCTCCTACTAGCAGGTTTCCTCACGATGTTTTCCTTCACTGTTTTCAGCACATGGTAATTAATTCTAATATGCACATGAGTGAAAAACAGATGTGCATACCTGAACCTGGATCTGAACCCGCGCCTTTTCGCTTGTGATCCAAGGGGCTTACCGACTAGGCTACCACTAACTAACTATATCTATTTCCTGATAGCTATAATGTCGGTCTCTTCAAGTCGCGAGTGAATCGGTTTTTTTCTAGGCAAGCGCGCTACATCCTAGACCGCATCGTCACTTTACATCAGGTGAGCTGCGGTCCAGTGCACGCCTATTAGCTATAAATACCATAATGTAAAGAGAAATGAAAAATAACGTATGTCCTATTTTTTTATGTACGAGTAGAATGTAATAATTATGTTTTTAGAGATTTTTGAAAATCTAAGTAAAGTCGGAATACACAATTTTATTGTCGTCAAAAGTAAATTGTCTATTAGCATTATTTTGAGTTGAGTTGAAGCCCCAAGTCTGTTATGTCAATAGGATGAAAGTAGCCTATGAGTTAATCCAAGGTCTAAGCTATCTCAGTACCTAATTTCATCCAATTCGGTTCAGCAGTTTTTGTGTGAAAGATTATCAAACATACATACTTACAAACTTTCGCGTTTATAATATTAGTATGATAGATATATTTCATTATTAATGTATACCAAAGTTTAGTATAATCATAAATTCAATTGGTACGTTTCAGAAACGGCCACCGGACAACTCGTTCTACGTTAAAACTTGTAATAAAAATCCCAAGAAAACAAAATGGTGGTATCATGGTGAGTATTGTATTAAAATTTACATTAGGACCTTAAAGCTTTCTGTTCGCGCCACTGGTAGGCGCTTCCTACCCACTCCTTCATTTTTTCCTCCTACCCTCTTTTACCCATGAAAACGAGGGCTAACTCTGTCTGTGCAATCGTGGCCGAGGAGGGAGCAGGCTTGCTACCGCGAGCCAGTCTCCTCTCACCCCGCGTGGACGGAGCACGTACGCCGAACCTTTATAATCGAAGCACCGCCCGCCATTTTCTAACCACCGCCGCTGTCATTCGCGAGGGTTCCCTCGGTCGTGTGAAGCTCGTCACCGATTTCGCTTTGCTGCTCACCAGCAGCATCCGAGCGCACGCATTAAAAATTACATTGAGCCAAGCAGCATGTAAAAAGAAGAGGTCCCGATCTACAGGACGCGTCAGGGTGCCTGCATTCGCTGCTTCGAGGAGAGCCAGGCTAGTCGTTCGTTTTCTCTCCTCTCTCACCGCTCCTATACGTGTACAGTCCACTACCGCATCTCGTATCCAGCGTGAACCCCACCATATTATTTGGTGGCCGCGCTAACACCTTCCTATAAAAGTTCTGAACTAACGTATAACGTACAGTCTCCGGCGATCTTCTTCCAAAAGCGACTTAGTGATTGACAAATCACAGATCACGTCTCGGTAAAATCCGTAAACAGAGAAAGATATAGACGACGGGTGCCATGAATCTCAGTTACACTATAACAAGGAAAGAGATATACAATTTACATGGAAATGAAAAAGAGAGCGACCTATTTTGTTCCGTAGCGTAATGGATATAGAGAATCGTTCGATATGGTTTTAATATTAGTAATAAAGTGTTAGCATCCGACGAAACATTTTGTAGAGCATCGTTCGATATGGTTTTAGTGGTTGCCGCGGTAAAGGTATAGAAATATGTCTCCCAAAGCTGGTGTAGTAGTTAGTATTGTAACATAGCAGTCATAGTTAACAGTGACAGTTACTATTGAATCTACTGTCCTTTTCGCTCACACGCTTGGAATGACTCTGTTTACTGAACTCTGTGGTCAAGTCCCTGCTTCGCGGCAAATAGACTTAAAAATCGTCCCTACACAAACTATAAATAGGACTTCTCAAAAAAAGGAGGTCACAATTAGACGATATTGTTTCTAATGTTAGTTACCTGCTTTCTCCAAAACGTCTGGACCCATTTGACCACATTTTATGAAAATCGATAGTGGCCTAATATTTATTTCTAATGACAATGAAAGCCTGAAATGAAGTCGAGACTAACTTTTTTTACCTGACTGCAAAAGAAGGAGGATTGTGTTGTTCGAGTGTATGTATGTATGTATATTTCTTTGGCACGCCCTAGAGCCTAAACGGCTTGTCGTATTTTTATGTGAGTGGTGTCAATAGATTCGTCTCAGTCGTGAGAGTGACACTGGGTTCTTACAAATTAAAAAAAAAAAATTACCACTTGTTTTAAAGGACTTGTTAGTACAACACGAACGCAGTCGTACGGATCAGCCACATAATACTTCTGGATTAAGCATAAAGAAGCTCTCATCATTTTATCCTAATTTTGTTAAGGAATCTAAAGTCATTACGTCTTTTTTAACTGCAATCCAGTCAATGGGAGGTTTGACTCTCACAATAATTCATCTGTCGCTTTGTCACTAGATCACGAATCTGTACCCAATCATAAAACTAATAAGTTAAAAACAAAGATTATTTTTAGTATGTTACAATATTTACGTCAATATGACCCATATTAATTTCTCCTTTACAGATGACTCCGTGTAACGCAATTCGTGAGCTATATCGAGCATGGACGATAAATCTCAGTATGTGATAAGTGTTATATATATAGAAAGTGAGACGAACTGTTTGTACATAGTGCGTGAGAGTGGGGGGGGGGGGGCAAGACGGCAACTCTAAATTTATAAGTGACTTGAACAAACTTTGCATTGGACTACACCAGTACGATCTGGCTTTGTCAAGGAATTACCAGTTTTGAAAAGCACACAATTGACAACATTTCAAATTTTTGAACCCCCATTTTTATTTCGTTTTATATTATTTGTATAATAGCCAAGTGGCGTTTTTGAAACTTTATTAACATAAACAAAATGACTTACTTCAACAGCAAGAAAAATATAGCAGAAAGATTACCTATAGAGCATTTAAGCTCATACATTACCTATTCATATATTTTACTCGGAGAGAAATGATTATATTTTAAGGATTTTTTAAAATCTAAGAAATGTTTTGACGAGACTTACATCTGTTGGGAACTATCATTAGATTTGCAACAATACTCTTAAAACGCAAGTACTAAATGCTGCGTAAAATAAAAAAAAATAGGGATAAGTTATTTTTCATGTCTTTCCCTAATGAGTAATAAAAATGCGGGAACCAACATTTTGAAATGTCAATTCGCAATATGACTAGTTCCCATATGACTAATGCATGAAAAGAACACTGCTTGCTAAACTATAAATTATCATTTGTAAGAAATTGGTCATTTTGAAACTTTGTATGATCAGTGTGGGTAGCTTTAAGCCTGTATTTGATAACGCGTCAGTGTATCCGATTTACAGTCCTCGGCTTGATTGATTTCGATGAAACTAGTCTCTTTTCCAAAGTAATTAGAACAGTGTGAGGGTTCATGATTTTAGCTTGATGGGAGGGTCAAAGTTTTAGTGCCTTAGTTGTTACAGTGTTTTGTTTTGTGACATATGTGTGGGGTTATCGGGTAGGGATGTACTAAGCAGAAAGGGGGTTAATATACTCATTCTAAGGAACATATTTCACTATGGGACTAACTCAGAATTCGGGAAAAAATATCAGCTGTTTCATACACTTTTTGTATGGAACTGCTGTTTTTTTCTTAGTGAAAGTTGTTCCTTAGGATGAATACAGTGACCCTCTATCGGCTTAGTACATCCCTAACCGATAACCCTGTAGAGTTATTGATTAGAAATGTCCTAAGACTAAAGGCGGTCACCCTGACCTTCAAGACGAAGTAACTTTCACAACATAAGTCTGTCGGCAGTCAACATATTGCATGGACATTCGTCGACGGCCTATCGATTATTTAAAAAATACATATATTGTTCCTTTTTTCGATTTCCATGTTCGTTATTTATATAAAGTTTGAGCATTATAACAAGTTCATTGACCTCCTTCTGGCTTTGTACACCATCTATCGGTAACCCGGTGTATACAATGTAATCAAGAACACCACCCTCATCATTTCGGGGGTAAACTTTGGATAAACTCAACAAAATCTTATAACTACCCCAATTCAGCCGGTCACACTTACTAAACTAAAAGTTCTTGAAACTATATCCATACTTTTCTCACTTTTGTAAACAGAAAGAGAGAAGACAATTTTAGAACTGTCAAATTAGGTTACTTCAGTAAGTAAGTTTGACCTCACCGAATCGGGGTCAATATCTCGACCTCAGAATCACTTTTTCTAGTTTTTCAAAAAGTTGCCGCCAAAATTGGATGACACATTGTCTGTTATTACTTATAAACGACTGTTGCTTTTTTTATTTGACTCTTTTATACTATCTTTTATAATTCTTGTCCCGCGCCTTAGAAAAATAAAGCAAGATATTTGATTCAAATACTGTGAAAACGAACAAAATTAAGAAAAGAGTTCGAAAAATTAAGATATAAAATAACGTAAATCATTTTGTAAAAAGTTGGAAAGGCCTAACTAGAGTTTCGTTCGCATTCGGTGAACTTCATTAGGGATGAAATGAGTCGTTCGTGTTCGCAACGATGGCACGTCTCGCACTCAACTACAGTCGCACCTTTCCAACAATCAGGTACGCGTGAAAACCCGTATTGTTAACAAAATCAATCAAACACGCGTTAGTTTTCTAAATGAATCAAACATAATAAAATAAAACTTTTCTTTCGCTTCAAAAACAAATAATGTAAAAAAAAAGCTGTTTAAAAGTAAGAATGTAAGAAGATAATTAAAACGTCAGTATGATTGTATGGAAATGATTGTCTTTGGTGTGACTCAGTGTCTCAAAGTAGGTCTTTTGTCTTGTTTTATCCGTCAAGGAACGTCACACGAAAAAACAAGACAAAATACACTCATGTCGCCCTACTAGCTGAACACTGTCGAAACTAAAGACTTCAAAGAAGAAATTACTTAGGCGATAAGGCCGCCCAATGTACTGCCATTGTATATATTCGTCATGCTGTATTTTTTTATATTTAGTCTTGTGTGCAATAAAGCTATATTCATTCATCACACGTTCCGAGTAAACGGTCGAGACAGTGCTCTCGGGCGAGTAATGAACATTGCGCCTAATGCTTGGACGTGGTAAAAACTGCTAAAAAACATCACATGATTCATTAATCCGTCCATTGACGGCCATGATGGGGCTAAGCGAGACAGGCTGGAACACCGCTCTAACCACTAGGCCGAGTATTTTAACTATCTAGGTCGAGAAACTTTTGTCTGTCTCGCTGCATGACTCGGTTCGTGTGATCAAGGCTGCGTGTATTTATACTATTTGAGTCATGTAGTACACAATAACTATGCATTAAATGAAATTGATGAAGACTTAGCAAAATCGGGGTGCGTTCCGTGCCCTACACTCTGCAAATATTCGCTCTTCTTGCTTCCGCGGCCTCAGTCTAAATAACAACTGACGCGTTCGCAGCGTCCGTTAGGTGCAACTATTTAACGATCAAAATAGCTCGGTAAATAACACTGACTTTTATCTGAAAGTTGACAATAAAGGCTATTTTCCCGTGAAGCGTGATGTTGAGTTGCTGTCAGAGTAAATATTCTACTAACGCGTTTCGGTACCTACCTTTAGGTAGGTAAAAAAATCACGGAACCCTGAGACATGGAACGCATCCCTGGCCCCTATTCGGGCAGGCCGGAATTACTTACCTAATTTGGCAGTTCTAAAATTGTCACCTCTAATTTTGTTTCCACAAGTGAGAAAAGAGCGAATATAACTGTAGGAACTCCCAGTTTAGTTCTGTAACAACTCGATTTGTGATCTTCTAAGTACCTGTCAAAGCAAATAAATGCACAATACTCCAAAATATGCAGTTGAACTCAAAAATGTTGGCCGCAAGTGTGTTTAGGCGATATTTGAGGCATGTTTATTTAAAAGGCAGTTTATTTGTAAATGTCGAGTCAATCCATATTCAGTTGTAAATAATTTTTATATTTACTTTGTTATGTTTTATATGAAGCTGATTGCAGGTACTGTTAGCTTTGTCCGATTGGTGTATTGTAAAGCTTGTGCATATTATTTATTTACTGGTTATAATGGGACTGTGCACATTTTTGACAATTAACAGTACAATATCGCAATAGGTAATTGATTGAATTTTTTATAAATTTAAGGTTCAAAAATTTTTAGGCGTTTTCTATGATGATTGTAAACTCCATACTTTATTCCCTTTAATTAATGTATATGATCCGGCTAATACATTGTCTTACTATAAAATGTTGCAAATGTAATGAGCTCATTAACCAAGACACGCGAGGTGGAATAGAACTCTTGTATCGCATTGTATAAGGAGAGAAGTCGAAAATAATAAAGTGTGAGCTATTCTTGAAACTTGTATTGAGAGAGCAGCTTTTGTCCTTACGCGTATGAAACTGCTAATTAATTAGTCGTTGGTCTATTGAAGACGCTGTAGGCTGCGTCTGGCGTAACGCCGTAAGCGCCTGACGAATGGTTGTTACGAAATGTACTGTTATCGCTTACAGCGCAAACGAATAATTTATCACACAAACGTTAACTAGTAGGGTTATTTATGACAAATAGTTACAATTGCGTATTTTATAACTATGAAAGTGCTCATGAATTAATAGAAGCTAAGTAAGATCACGTTCGTATGGCGTAATTGTGCCACGTGAGGTCGCATTAGTAACGAGATTAATTAAGAATTATCGAAATAGGTTGTTGTTGACGAAGTTACCATAAAAGACATCACCGTTTACTGTCAAGTTTGTTTGAAAATTTAATCTGTCATGTTGCAATATGTACATTTCTACGTTAGCAGCGTCGCGCCCGACGTCGCGTCCAGCGTCTCTACAGACTGCCTTAGATAAATGTACGACTGGCTAGCTCAACCTACAGTCGGAACTATAAGCAATAACAGATAGACATATTGTAAGTACAATTACATATAGAATGTGTTTTTTTTTAATGAAATTCGCTGTATTCATAACAGATACGTCTGAGATGGAATAACCGCCAAGTTTGTTGAATATTCTATATTTTTCTATACATATAAATCACTTTTTTTTCTTTTTACATCATTTTATGAAAGTCTGTGTTCCACCTCAGAGCAAATCTGTATTTATTGCAATGTTTTTATGTACTTAGACGTTATAAAATGAAATTGAATATGATTTTCGGGTGCTATTTAAGGAGTAAATTGTATAAAAAAAAAAACATTCCCTGTGTTAAGTAGAATCGTCGAAATTTTGATTAGAGATTTGCAATTATGCTTACATTTTGTGAATGCAATATTGAATTACTCCATGGCGTTCAACCAAGCTGCTTAATTTATTATTATAAAATTTAAAAAAATATATAACTGAAGAATTCACGCTTTTTATTTCATAAACAAATTTAATACATATTTTCTTACCATCAAAACACGAACATCCTCAGAGTCGACAAAATAAATAGAACTAAATAATAGGGAGCAAGAGTTTTAAGAAATTAATGGGGATATATATACAGAGAGAGTGAAAGATAAAAATTAACAATTCGACGATAAATAACGTCACCAAATAGAGTTAGTTAATTGTGTCCCAGTTTATTTTTTTCCCCATTGCTTGAATAAATAGCAAAAATATTTTATACAATGGCAGAAATATAATTATGTATGTTTCATGCTGATTTTTAAGGTTCCATACTTAGGTAAAAAAGGCATTACTAAGACTTTGATGTCTGTCTGTCACTAGGCTGATCACATGAACCTAGTGATAGCTATAGAGCTGCAATTTTCACAGATGATGTATTTCTGTTGCCGCTATAAAAAACAAATACTTACTAAAAACCGAATCAAATAAATGTTAGAAGAGGTTCCCAGGCTAATACAACAAACGTGATTCTTTTGCTTTTTTTTGCTCTTAATTACGACAACAGATTGACGCTTGAAATATTCGCGGAATATATAGTTGAATATTCACTTTCAAAAAATTGGGGATGGTTCCCATACAACAAACGTGATTTTTTCCGTTATACGCTCGATATTAATAACTACAGGTATAAATTTGACCTAATGTTGTACGGAATCCTTGCTCATCACTTGGCTAATTTTTTAATGTCACATTTACACACTTTTTAATATAAAAAAA
This sequence comes from Ligdia adustata, assembly GCA_947049295.1. NCBI lineage: Eukaryota > Metazoa > Arthropoda > Insecta > Lepidoptera > Geometridae > Ligdia > Ligdia adustata. Next base: position 12,821,849 of record OX346225.1, read on the forward strand.
GTCTCATACTAAAATTTGTGTTTAACTGTGAAAGGATCACCATGAAACATGCTTGGGATCGTTATAATGTTACCATTAACCCACAACAGACATATTTTTTTCCTTAACCAAAGATAACAAATACTGATAAACTCTTGTTTTAAATGGAGAGCGAAAAACGTTAGTTGACGTTTTAGTGACCTACCTTTTGTACCTTTGCGTCAACGTACGTCTTTCTCTCACCATTTCAAACAGAATACTAAATTTTCCTTCTGGTTTTTATGAAGTGTGTTACTTGACTAACACACAATCAACTAGTTATATCCTCTGTTGTCTTTACTAACTAAAAGTATATATTAAAATCACAACTATTAGCTTAAAGTTAATGATAAAATTGTACAAGGCGTTAGGCGGGTAAAATGCTGAAAGAGGGTCACCAATACTTATCATTATGAACAACTTTCTTAATGGGGACCTACAATCTACAATAAGTACCTAAGTGTTAACAAAATGTATGAAACAGATTATTTCTTCTTCTCAAATTTAGAGTGGTTCCATAGAGAAAATTGTAAATCAAGATGAGAATAGTGCCCGCCCCAAATACGGCATACTCCACCTCTAGCCAATAAGTCTTTACTTATGTACATAATTATACAACCACAACACTGACTGAAACTAACACCTTACATGAGAGGTCACTAATAAAATCTGACATGGGTATATAGGACAGCAAGAATTCCATGCAGAAGCTAGTTAGAATCATTTGATAGGTATGGAACTTAAGTTGGTCCAAGGCCACAGCCTGTCAAACCTGATATCTCAATCTATATAACAATCAAATACTTCTCAATACCTTCTGTATAAGACACCTACTGAGCCCACTGATTTACAAATAGATAATTTTTGTAATAAAATATAATAGCTGCCACTAATTTTAACAATATTTGCCTTTGGCGTTGATAGATGTTGTCGCAGCGCACTATATGATTTACTTGCACTTAAAATATCGATTCTTGCACCGAGTATATTTAAGTACTTAAAATTTATATTTCCTAGCTTTTGATAATTCGAAATGCAAGTGCAAGAAATAGGTTGGTTATAAGCACCTTGTGATCCAAAACACCTAATGGTTTGAAACCTCTTTACATTACTTAACATATCAAGGTGCTGCGCCTATAACCTTTTTCAGCTTACTTAAATAATACTCATGGTCGTACCTTGTCACCAAAATGCCATCGGTCACTTTAACATTACTATCTGATGAATAGTCGATGATTTGTCCATTAGTTGTAGTCATTTTACCGTCTACAGTCTTGAGTATGGCGTCTCCTGCGCAGATGTCCCATTTCTTTATTGCTGTGTTGTGAAGATATAAGTCGTAAGTGCCATTCACTACCGCCATAACTTTGTAGCCCGCCCCTGCAGCCGGTGTGATGGTGGTCTTTGGGCCAAATGCTTCTTTAGCTAGTGCTTCCACTTTGCCAGGATGTGATCTGGATACTGTCACTTTAGGTTGCTCTTTGTTTTCTTCCTTCTGAAATGATTGGCAATATTTTTAAAAATAGATTCTACTTTATGCAAATACACAATAACATGCAAGCCAATAAAAATAACCTATATCAAGTAAGTATGTAATATGTAAGTAAATTTAGGATGGTATAACCACTTCTGCACTGCTGTATACACAACCAAACAAAACTGAACAAAAAACATCATGAATATGAAGCCCCCACAATAAAAAATAATGTAAACCCACTAACTACATAACCCAAGGTTATTTAGATTATCTCTTGATCTCTAGTTGTCTATAGGTGAACTATCAACTACTCTTTTCTTGATAAAAATTTCATTGTTCCCAATAAAGACATTTCACCCTGAAAAAGTTTCTATGTAGCCTAGTATTTCTTCAACTTACATGAGGTATGTCGAGTATATTTGCAGAGAATGTCTTGGTAAACCAGCCCCAGTAAGTTCTTGCTGGGAATGGATAGTGAATAACTCCTATAATGGGAACCCCTCTGATGGCCACGCATACCATTGTTGTCACATATTGATAGAGTGCCTCTGAAATATATATACAAAACTTGTATTAGTATCAAATTATAATTCAGCACTGTCGGTAAAAATATGGCAAATTATTTATTAATTTATTATAAGATGGTATATACAAGATATTTAGTGTTTTTCTGCCTCATCCAGATGTCAGCATGAGAAATCGAAAAATATTGTTGTTTTTTTGGTGTGGTTCCTGTACTGTAAGAATTTCAAACATAGGAAGTAGTAAAATTTCAAAGTTGTTTAATAATAGGTATAACTTTAAATATGATTAATAACTAACAATGCTAATATGATGTAAATAATATATGTCATAGTAACCACTAAACATTGCTAATATAGATTTTTATCAATACCTAGAGTTCTCAGTTACATTTTTATAAGTATTAAATACTAATGTACAACCCTTGGAACTAAAGGTCAATCTTATCTTTGTCTTGAATAATAGCGTTTATAATTTAATTACCTGTATATTCTTGCGTGGCATCCAATGGATCGATCCAAATAGTGATATCTTTAGCATAAACATGTTCGTCATTCAACATTTCGATAATTCCTTGTCCCGGCAGTTCTGCGTCCACGTCCACAGGAGGCTGGGTCTCACAAGCAGAGTCCTTCTTCGAATGCTCCTCAGACACTATCGCTAGCTTGGAAAACGTATTCTTCAGGGCAAAATACATAGCGCAGTGCGATGCATAGTCTGCATCAGTTACGGGATCATTCGCACCCTCCAGCGTCTTTCCTTTACTTTTTGTGTTCAGTTCATGATTCTTACCTTCAATCACCTTTTTTCCGCCCCGTTCAGCGGCTTGAATTGAAGCTTTCAACAAACTTTTCAGGTTTATAAGATCACTTTTGTCGGTGGGGTATGTAGTGGTTCCAGTACGCCAGTATATTATAAGAAATAATATAAAAACTAACGTGAAACAAGCGAACTTGTTTAATCTTAGCGTCCCTCCAAAATTAACCATTTTAATGTGTACAAATTATATTACAAATTCTATTTATGGAAAACAACAACAAATTGATTTCTAACCCATCCATCCAACTCAAAGGGAAGGTTGATGGATGACATGTGTGTGTGCGCTTGAATGACAGACATCTATCCGTCATCCCCATAGAATCAGGAATCGAGTTCTATAACCTGTGGTTATCCCAGTAATAATATTATCTCAAAAGCTAACACCGGCGCATGATTTGGATACGACATTAATCGTAAAATTAATTCTTCCTCGATTAAGACGTTTTAGTCAATTTTGAATAATTATATTATTCGTTTGATAAAATCAAGCTTTGTATAACTATAAGAAAATAAAACGAGTAATGTCAAAGTTAATATTAATTGGAATTTCTATATGGAAGTTCTCGCTTCCGCTGAAAATATGGCGTCTTGTTTTAATGTGTAATATTGGTGTGTAGGGCAGGCTGCACACGCCTACATACTTGTGTAGTTGTACTTAGGTGTAGTTTGTTTATATTAAGATTGTATTACGTTTCATGTACCGTCAGGCCTCTCGCTGGCATCCAATAATGCGCAATAAAGCGCATGTCTTAAACCCTAAACTGCATTTAATTGACCCTATATAGAATACTCACGTCAATTAGCCAACAAAATAAGATAGACTCAATAACCAACACACTATAATAAATACGAGTAGTATTCTTTAGGTGGATTATATCAATTTATTTCCATAATGTAAATCGGTAATTGTTTAATACAAATCGTCAAAATAAAATAAAATCACAAATAAATGCACGTCAAAAATTAAATAGCCCGCCTTTGATTGTACCTGATGCAAAAGTACCCATCACACTGGCTGCATTGCCCCTTTGGATAGCAATGGCAAGTCTTAGCACTAGGTACGAACCTGAGCGGGGGTCTCCAGATTTTTCCCTAATCCTGCGCCCCATTTCTGTCACAAATCTTTTTGTTTCACTGCCCCAACTGCCCATTGTCTCCACCGCAAAGGGCACACATATATACTGCACCTCTAAGGCCGCATACTTACTGCGCTGCTTCTCTGCTTCATCTTCAGCAGCTGCGGCGGGTGCAAAGACACTAGGTACGAACCTGAGCGGGGTTCTCCAGATTGTTCCCTAGTCCTGCGCCCCATTTCTGTTACAAATCTTTTTGTTTCACTGCCTCAACTGCCCATTGTCTCCACCGCAAAGGGTACAAATATATACTGCACTCCTAAGGCCGCATACTTACTGCGCTTCTTGTCTGCTGCATCTTCAGCAGCTGCGGCGGGAGAAATGACAGTACGACCAAGGTGACTGGGAGCGACGGTGCTGACACACGTGGCGTCCCAAATAAGGCACTTGCCGTTTTTCCACGGCACCAAAGTCATACCGTCCGGTCTCTTTCCATCGGGTCTGCTAAGGCCGGGCGGCTCGAGCAAACACGGGACATCAGTCGATATTCAAGCTCTTCGGACAATGTCGTTGAGAGCATGTTGACGAGAAAACCAACCTGAACAACGACGACAGCTTAATGCATGATGGCCATCGGCTTCCACCATGGAAGCGCAGGTGCATCGATGAGGTTCACACACCTTGCACCCCAGGCGAAGAGCCACTGCCACACGCAAAGAGTTGTCGTCCATTAAAGTGCCCAGATGGGGTGAAGGTAGTGCTTGTAACCATGATCCCGATTCTGGCTGTTTCTGTGACAGCCCGAAGTCTGGCAAGATCGGCTCCCGAGGGCCCTTCTACTAACTGTTCCTTGATGAGTTTAGTAGTAATGTCATCCCAAGCGTGCTGAACATGAGGCAAATCAGGGCTCGCTACACCAGAACTGCGATCTGACCAAGCTGACCTGGCATCAACCGCAAAGGGTACACTTACCTCGTCGCCATTGGAACGTAGAATTATAGTGACAAGGCCCGACACCCCATGCGCCGAAGCCAGGAAAGCCGACACGCCCACACCTCTAGCGCAGCGGTTGCTTCAACAGCTTTCTTTAAAGCCTCTGTCGTCGCCCCCGCGTAACCTCAATATTAAATCATTTTATACTCCTGGCAAGTAACTCTATCTCCACATGGCAACACAGAAAAATCATGCTTCGCTACATGTAATATGGTTACCGGGGTGACGTTGAACTTATTACTAGCAACAAGGTATAATGTTGCTTACCCCGATTATCATCTGCTCAATATGTTGTCCGATGAACGTAAACTCCTTCAGCGCCCAGTCTACCGGTCAATGCATCGCTCCTCCTCTCCCCCGACTCTCTACCACGTTGGTACAGCCTATAAAGTTAATTGGCAATGAACTTGCGGCTAAGCATTCAGTAAAAGACGAGAAATAACGCGGTAAGAATTGATAGTAAGAAATCATATAAATCATCACGAAACGACTCCAGGGTTAGGCGCAGCCCGCCCGACGTCAGTTATCATCTTATGTGACCCCCGGGTTACCTACATCCTTCAAAAAGGCATGCAGCCCAGCTGACGCTCGGGTGTCGGGTCGCCCGCCCCCCTAAACCTCACATGTAACAGGACGGATAGACTTTCTTAGCATGGGTTTAATAAGTAATTCGAACAGTTATGACTCCTCCATGGAATACCCCCGATTGCATATACATCCCGTATACACCGGGCGGTCAGACCATGGAGTCGCAAGCAATCAAGGCCCCGGTGGGTGTGTTCCCTGACAACCGCCCCACCGAGTACTGGTGCCACCAGCCACGCGGGCCCGGTCAGTCACCCTTAGCCCGCCGCCGTCCTTGTATCCGTCCTCTCTTTTATTAGGGCAAACATTCATACTCATACAAGACATACATTCATCATCTAGTAGAACTCACTCAAGCCCCCTTTACCATATGGCGGCGTGCCGTAGAGAATGCATTCCCTTACTTACTTCGTGTCAACACACGGCATCGTGACGCAGCACGGATCCATCCATTTATATAGCACATAGGCTCAGTACCTATTGCTTGCGGTGTCATCCATTTATATAGCACATAGGCTCAATACATATTACTCGCACGTCATCAATTTATATAGCACATAGGCTCAATACATATTACTCGCACGTCATCAATTCATAGCACATGGGCTCAATACATATTACTCGGTAGGACAACTTCGGTCACATAATACAACTACCCTCATCCCATCACATGTCGCTAGAAACATTACGAATTCAAAGAACACAATGGAAAATATAAGTATCGAACACAAAGGAAATATTAGTACCGAATATGAAAGTAATAAACGTCTAATACTAAATACTTAGCTCGCAAACAAAGACCCGAGGCAGTCGGCGCGTTCACCACGCCACGCCTCGCCTCGCAGCTAGTTGCTCGCAGCTGGATGCTCGTTGGTGGACGCGCCCGTTGGTAGATGTGCTCTCGGCCGCTACCCTCACAAGAATGAGCCGTATGGATGGAATGACCGACATAAATGCACTTACTTAATGTTTATCTGTCACTGTCAAAGGTAGAGGTTCCCAAATGTTGCCATTAGCGTCTGCACCGTAGACCATCGACAAAATGGTGTTGCCACATTATTCGGGACGGAGATCACTCGTCACGACACTCCCAACAGCGCGAAGTTTCTTTCTCTTCATCTATTTATTACATCTGGGACTCTTACTGTTTGACTCAATCTCTGCTCCGGAAAGGGTTAGGTCCATATATCTTATAGAAGTTTGATCTCAATGTTCATGTTATATCCGTATCTCCTGCAGTCACGTCCGGTTTCTTAGTAGGATTCGATTCCTACTTATAAATCATTGTTGTCTAATTCTTCTGCGTTTATCTCTAAAGGATATAGATGGCAAACCGAACGAGTGAACTCCTTATCACCAACTTCCACTCGTGCAACTCGACGTAGTCTATCCCTTCCTTCGATGAGTGATGTAATTTTCCCAACTTTCCAACCATCACGATTCGAATCATCACCCTTTATTTGAACAACATCACCTAGTGCAGGCTCTCTTGAGCTTCTTATCCTTTGTTCCTTATGTGAATGTTGATACCTCTCTCGCAGGCTTGGTAAATATTGGTTTATAAACATTTTCTTGAATTCTTGCAGCATATTTTGACCTCGTTTCCATGAGGTTATGACATACTGTTTGGTGGCAGATCCCTCCTTCGGTCCTGTATAATCGGACAGCTGTAACTCTACACATTTCCCTAGAGTAAAGGTATGAACTGGTTTTAAGATTTCCTCAACATCTGAGACAACATAAGTCAGAGGTTGTGTGTTGACTACTGCTCCTATTTATTCAATTACTATAGTTGGTCGTCACCATTCCTACAAGACTTTCATAAAAACCTCCATGAAGCCAGTTGATAAATAAAGTTCCAATACTTGTTAGTAGTATAACATGAGTTCTTATTATTAAAGATGATACGGTCCATATTGAAATAAAAATCAAAACAATACAATAAGTAGGTACTCAAAAAACAATCATTTATAATGAGTGACTTTGCTACTTCCTAGTGTTTACTTTAAACAGATATGCGTGTGTAAACACAAATTCATCTCTTTTCCTTTCTCTGTAACTGGTTAGGCATCAACTTCCGTATCGACTGTAATATTTGAAGTAATTTCTTATGCTTCCTCGTAAGACGCACCCCACAAAAGCCTTTTCTAAACGATGAGACATCGGCCACTGTGTTGGATCTTGTAAAGTAAAGTAAATATTTATTGTCCAACAGTTGTATCCGTTGCAAACATACAATATGATTAAATACTTAACATACAATACTAAGTATCTAGCTAAAATTATTTACTCGTATACAAATTAAACGAAAATCTTAATATGAGGAAATATTATGACGAATTACTGCATAAATATTCGTAATAATCTTTATCGTTATATTCTGTTAAATTATTTATTTATTAAACAATCGTTCAAAGAGCGTTTAAGTTTCAGATTCAAATATAATTTATTGTACACCAAAAAAACATATATACATAAATTTGTAGCCGTTTAACATTTTAAATTCCAAAGGTATGTAGTTGTTTATTTTGATTGCAGTATTGAAAGAGCTTTGTTCATACCTAGCGTTATTAACTTGATTGACAGCTAGATTATATTTGTGTTTGACACGTAAGTTACTAACACGACTAGATTGTTAAAAGTAAAGCTCTTTGTTACAATATACATAGTTCTACATAGTTCCAGTACATGAACACCGGATAAAGTAAAATATTTTTACTTTTAAATATGTTACAGAGGGAACCAGTACAGTGCATTCTATATTCTTGTATCAAATTCAAACTCCGCTCCGAACAGCCATTCCTCCAAATCTCCACCACACAACATCCAATAAACCATGAAGCAATATCAGCAGGTAGCTTATACCTCAACTGGAAAGTGTATGTGTCTGTGACCAGCTGAGATCTGCTATCTTCACTTCTTTTTCTCTATTATATTATTGAGCTGGAACATTCTTCATAATGTAAGTTAAATTAGAACTCCAGTCCCTCAAATTCATTGATTTGTTTTTAATAGATCTTTATTGATTTGTTTTTAATAGATCTTTATTGACTTAAGCTTTCATAACACATAACTGCGCTCAGATAACTAAGTTAGATTACGACAGTATAAAGATACTGTTTTAGGTACAGACTAGGAATGCCTTTTAAACACAGAGTTATGATAATTTACGTTCTTAAGAAATCTTGCACAATGTGGCGGGTAGTTGAAACAACAATATATAAACGTTGACTACATACTACTTTGATAATTTATATGTTAGAAAGTTGTCATACCAAACTTATATTGACGGGGTTTTTACATAAATTCACAAAAATAAATAATAAGTATTTAAATAGATATTTCACGAAATCTTCTAAAATCTCAAGCTCATGGAAATACCCTGAAACAATGCTTTAGAATATTCATACAATTTAATTGTTTTAATTTGACTGCTCTGACAAGTCAATCTTATTGTTTGATATTCCATTTCAACGATTTAAAAATAATATTTACACATTATCCCACCTATACACTATACAGTACCTATATGTGTAAGACTGTATAGAATCTGTTTGATTTGTGACAAATTTCCTTCATTTATTTACTAGCAGTTAACAAACATTTATTGTTTGGATTATATATAACTTGCTATTATCTCAAAGTATCAGTTTCATTATTAGACAAATCATGTTTTAGCATTGCATAACATTTATATGACAATAAATCCACAGTAGCCTTCCTATTCATCGATAAGTGAAAGAAAATAAAATATAAACGATTGTTTTGTATCACAATAGTAACACAAACAACAAATACATAATACCCAATTTATTAGAAAGTTACTTTACATTTTCATTTCAGTTAAATTGTGTCATAAATAAATTGAAATTATCAGAACACTAAAACCAAATAAATATAAGCAATAATAGCAAATTATATTCCTCCTAGCTTGCATATGTTAATAACAGAAAATTTGTCACTTAACTGTCTACCTGGCATTGTATTACCTTGTAGAACATAAATTCAATTGTGCTCATAAGACTGACAGTACACACACGGTACTCTCTTCTCAAAGCAACTCGCCCTATTCCCTGCTTGAAAACATTGGTAGCAATGTTTCCTTAGTTTATCCCTCTTGTCCTCGAGTGTCCGTGAAACTTGACACTGGTCGTGAAGTGTAAGCCGCTGCAGAATACACATTCTAACCTTTTCCTTATATAATCAGTGTTAGGTATACCTAGAATTTCCTTCAAAATATTTCTTAGAGTTTTCTCTCCGCAATTTGAATATTGTCTATCTTTGTCAAAGTTATTTCTTCTAATATTGTTAACCTTTCATGTCATACAGCAATTAACTTTTTGGTTGTAAGTGTTTCTTCCTGTTGCCTCTCATTATCGTTATTGATTCTAGTCGCCTCTTCTCTATCAGTGACGATCGCCTGCAGACATCTTCGAATTTCCACTCCCTTTGACATCATCTTCATCTCTTTACATAATATCTTAAGAGAATTTTCCAATAATAGTAGAAAGCATAAATGGTTAAGTGGTTAGGATTCACATTTTCTCCTATTGAGTTTATAACTCTCAGATATCTCTCAATACCTTTCAAAATAGTACTACTTTCCGATGCAGATTTTCCTTCCCATACTGCTACTTGAGTGCGGCCTTTGCTATGTCATAGTTTCTATTAGTGGTTTCCAATCCTTCTACAACATTTTTGCATCGCTTTCTAGAGAAGCCTTAAAATACAATGGTTGACGACGTCTGCTAAGTTTTCGTTCCCTATACTCAATTCAAATTGATCCTTGAAATTCATGACCTTCAAGAATTTTGCTGCTCTTCTTCTGCTTAAAATCCAGTTTTGGAAGTTTACTATTTTGAATAGCAATTCGGTTATCGTTGGTTTGCTGTACTGTATTCTTCCGCGACTTCAATTTACATTTCAACTCTACTAACGCATCTTCTGCTCTTAAGTGAATTTTACTGAAGTTAGATATATCATTCGTCGATGGTTTCGTAGACACACGAAAATATCTATGCAATTCCGAGTTAAACCGATTAATAGCAACTTCTAATTTGTTAGAGACAACTTCACCCCTTTCCAAGCCCGGATTTGTCCCTTTATAAAATGCAAGAGATTGAGTCGTAGGATTTTCTATTTCTTTAATAATGTACGCGAGTCAGTTTAACATGATCGTGTTCATGTTGATATTTATAAGTTTTCGTACAAATTGAAAGTAATAATGGCTTATGTCTTGTATGCGTTGACGCTAAAGCAGAGTTTGGTAAATCCAGTAGATGTCAATTTGTCATAAATCCATCTTCACTATTTATTACCATGAGGAAAATAACACGTCTAAATACTATATGATACCATATTTATTACAAACATAATTCGCTCGCAAATGAGTGCCGGCCACCTTAAAGCTTCACAACCACGCGTCACATTAAAGATGCGCAAGTTCGTTTAGTTCGACAACGTGGGACCGTCCACGTCTACACCACAGTACATGTTTCACATGAAAATAACTCTTAGCCATTATATCAATCGATCAACAATCGAATTTTACAAAGAAGCCTCCACGCACCATGCGCATAGAATGTCATCACATCGTTTAGCATCACATCCCACACGCGTCATATTTGAACAAAATACGCATATGCCAGTGATTTCAACTCATCCGCACGTCCGCTTACAAGGACATAAAAGTAAAAGCTTTCTCGCAAAGCTAAGTTTAAGGCGCGCACGCAGCCCATCCCGCGCGCCTTCTTGGCGGGCCGGCATTCGTTGCGAACGTGTTGTATAGTTTATAAGCAAAGGCTCTCCAAATTAAAATCAATAATCACAAGAATCAGTACTTAAGGTACTTCGTAAACTTTGATACAGCACCTAACATCACTATTAGACAATTACAAGAGCATCGTATGAAAAGTCAACTTTAGCAATGACGCCCTGCGGGCACGATGAAGCGAAGAGTCTTTCAATTTCGTTTAACACCAATCGAAATAAAATTTGTTTTACGATAAAATTGATACAGTGTTCGTATTAGCATAGTTTCCTCAATATTCCCATTACTATAAAACGTACTTCTAACATCCACAAACTATAATTTGGTTATAATCATAAGTTATCCATTAAGTTGATGTCGTTAAGATTCGTCCGTATTCTTAACTTATTTAGCTGTATCCGTGTGATTATATTAACATAGTATTCATTTAATATCCGTGGTATTACTGAAACTCATTAGTCTTAATTTTATAATATCATCATACACTTTCTTCATGTCAAGTAATATTGAAAAATATTGATATAGCCATCTCTAATTTGTCAAGAAATGTCACGTCTGCCAACCTCGCGAAATCAATGATAACATTTAGCTACCCACAATAATTTAATAATGAATAATGTAAATAGTACACATTGGTACACTCTGCGTTTATAACTAAGATACTATTTAAGCATATTGTTACCAAGTTTTGTTGGCTAAAATCACCTGCTAAAATTTAGGTCAACTTTTTGTTCCAAAGGAGATGTTTCAAAATATCAATCATAAATATCAAAATTTACAATTCTTAGTATTTAGGTATTTGTCTACACAATGAAGTAGGCAACTTATGCAGGCTTTACTAAGACACAATATTAACCACATCTTTAGGCACTTTATGACAGACGCACACCGTCCTAGTCGAGAATGAAACAAATCCTTTGTTCCCATGAAAACATAAATATGTGGGTACAAAATGATAAATGTCATTAGGTACACAATTTCACGCAGTTTCGTATGTTTAGTAACAATAACAGTACCAGTTAAGTCTATAAATACTATTGTGGCAACATGAAAACTGTTTAAAGATGAAAAGAAAATATTAAAATTCAGCAACGTAGGTACTTAGTCAGAATACATACTGATGCCTCAGTCTACCTACACAAAATAAAAGTAGCAAAATGATCCATCTAATTCAATCTTTAATGAAAATACTGATGGACTCAAAATAATATTAGGTATAGAGATATCCACAGCATTCTCAAAGACATATGAATACCTACATCATTAACTTTCGTTATATATAACGTTAAACATAGTACGATTAGATTATTTCGCTAGCATTGCGCTCTTTATCAAAATTAAAATATGTAATTATACAAAAACTTTTGTATATAAGTGTTCTTATATCATAGTAATGTACATAAACGTGTTAAATTAATTAAGCAAAATATAATTAAGATGTAAAAATCATAAGAGTCATATCGGTAAGACTTTGGTACAATTAGAACTTATTACCTAAAACACAATGAAGTATGGTATTGTTTGAGCAGGAGAAAGGAGCCCATTGACCGGTTGAAATGTTCTTTCAAATATCATTTGTATATTGGACTCATTCGTAATCTGAGTGAGCTTGTTTATATTTCTGGTTCGTTATCCAAGCATTTCAATGCTTTTCGATCCCCACGCATATCCACCATGTCGTCGCCCCCGCGTAACCTCAATATTAAATCATTTTATACTCCTGGCAAGTAACTCTATCTCCACATGGCAACACAGAAAAGTCATGCTTCGCTACATGTAATATGGTTACCGGGGTGACGTTGAACTTATTACTAGCAACAAGGTATAATGTTGCTTACCCCGATTATCATCTGCTCAATATGTTGTCCGATGAACGTAAACTCCTTCAGCGCCCAGTCTACCGGTCAATGCATCGCTCCTCCTCTCCCCCGACTCTCTACCACGTTGGTACAGCCTATAAAGTTAATTGGCAATGAACTTGCGGCTAAGCATTCAGTAAAAGACGAGAAATAACGCGGTAAGAATTGATAGTAAGAAATCATATAAATCATCACGAAACGACTCCAGGGTTAGGCGCAGCCCGCCCGACGTCAGTTATCATCTTATGTGACCCCCGGGTTACCTACATCCTTCAAAAAGGCATGCAGCCCAGCTGACGCTCGGGTGTCGGGTCGCCCGCCCGCCTAAACCTCACATGTAACAGGACGGATAGACTTTCTTAGCATGGGTTTAATAAGTAATTCGAACAGTTATGACTCCTCCATGGAATACCCCCGATTGCATATACATCCCGTATACACCGGGCGGTCAGACCATGGAGTCGCAAGCAATCAAGGCCCCGGTGGGTGTGTTCCCTGACAACCGCCCCACCGAGTACTGGTGCCACCAGCCACGCGGGCCCGGTCAGTCACCCTTAGCCCGCCGCCGTCCTTGTATCCGTCCTCTCTTTTATTAGGGCAAACATTCATACTCATACAAGACATACATTCATCATCTAGTAGAACTCACTCAAGCCCCCTTTACCATATGGCGGCGTGCCGTAGAGAATGCATTCCCTTACTTACTTCGTGTCAACACACGGCATCGTGACGCAGCACGGATCCATCCATTTATATAGCACATAGGCTCAGTACCTATTGCTTGCGGTGTCATCCATTTATATAGCACATAGGCTCAATACATATTACTCGCACGTCATCAATTTATATAGCACATAGGCTCAATACATATTACTCGCACGTCATCAATTCATAGCACATGGGCTCAATACATATTACTCGGTAGGACAACTTCGGTCACATAATACAACTACCCTCATCCCATCACATGTCGCTAGAAACATTACGAATTCAAAGAACACAATGGAAAATATAAGTATCGAACACAAAGGAAATATTAGTACCGAATATGAAAGTAATAAACGTCTAATACTAAATACTTAGCTCGCAAACAAAGACCCGAGGCAGTCGGCGCGTTCACCACGCCACGCCTCGCCTCGCAGCTAGTTGCTCGCAGCTGGATGCTCGTTGGTGGACGCGCCCGTTGGTAGATGTGCTCTCGGCCGCTACCCTCACAAGAATGAGCCGTATGGATGGAATGACCGACATAAATGCACTTACTTAATGTTTATCTGTCACTGTCAAAGGTAGAGGTTCCCAAATGTTGCCATTAGCGTCTGCACCGTAGACCATCGACAAAATGGTGTTGCCACATTATTCGGGACGGAGATCACTCGTCACGACAGCCTCGTCAAATTCCAGGACTTCCAATAGACAAATTATTATTATTAGGTGGATTATTAACTATTTATGGCTTGTTTATATTCACAAGTGTGATAAAAAGCAAGCGATATAAAAACGGAATAACGTGGTTTTCGTTATCGCTGGAAATCTCCATAGAAACCCTGTTTGAATATCTCCACTGCTTTACAAGATGTGACTTTAACTTGACAACGATGACTTATTTCTTGATAATTGACTTAACTTAATTGATTAATAACTTGAAAATATATAAACTTGACGCTAAAAAATATACAAATAGTGTGGTACTGTGTGGTACAAACAAAGAAAAAAAACTACATCAATGTGATGACTGATATCTGTCCAAAAAAGCGCGGGAAACGTCGAATTTGGCGGGTGTATTTTTTCACGCTTATTTTCATTTAATTAATTTTATATGTAAAAAGGATCATTCGAGTGGTGTAGAATATATAATTTTAGTCATTATTGTATATATTTTAGTGTAACTGTATATTTTCCTCGCAACTGGTAAGTTTTTATCATTTTGATATGACCGAGCCGCGCGACTTGCAAGATCCGGGGGCGGAATGGTTCCCCCGGCAACTAATTTCGTAACTGTAGCAACTCATAGCATTATTTCTAATGAGTCTGGAATGGACACAGACACATCTTCCACCCAAGCTCATAAACGTAAGCGAAGTCGTAATACTAGGATATGTAAGCATTGCAATAAAAAAACAAGGAAGCACGCTCAAGCTATAGATTGCAAAAGAGGTTATCTTTGTACGGATAGCAGGAACTCGAATAAAGTAACAACAATTAAAAAACCTTTTGCAATCCCATCACAAATATCTCCTCCACCGCCTAGCAATAATCCAGCTCCCCAGTTCGTTTCCTCGATAGCTCGAACATTGTATCAAAAAACTGATAAAGCTCCTTTTAAAATCCATGTACAACGTGAAGTAAAGTCATCCGATGATGGAATTATTATCCATCCAGTCTCTTTCGGCAAGTTTCTAAAGAAGAACGGTATTCAGAATATTATTGACGGTTCAGTTAAAAGAATTGGTAGGAATAAAATAGAGTTATCGTTTTGAGACTTTGGTGATGCTAATTCTTTTCTTAGTAGCGGAATTTTATCGAAGCATTTGTTCCGTCGTCCAACGTCACTCGTATGGGGCTGATTCGAGGTGTTCCTTCGGAATGGTCACCTGAAGAGGTTATTGAGAATATATCTGTTCCTATTAGTTGCGGCAGTATATTAAAAGTGAGAAGGATTAATTTTAAAACCTTGGTAGAAGGTTCTCCAGTTTGGAAACCTACCCAGAACATTGTAGTTACGTTTGACGGTCAAGTGCTACCTAGTATAATTTTTATTTGCTACAACTCACTCCCTGTTGAACTTTACACTTATCCTACTATACAGTGTTATAATTGCTGCCGTTACGGTCATACTAAACTTCAATGAAGGTCGAGACCTAGATGTTTCAGATGTGGCCTTGAACATACTGGTGATACCTGCAATGCTAACGACGAAAATATTACATGTTGCCTCTGTTCAGCGCCAC